>CAKJTW010000008.1:28352500-29602500 GCA_917880005.1 Nanger dama | reverse complement strand
TTTTACTGTCTCTCAAACTAAATTTAAGAAATCAAACAGAGCATTAACATGTTAATTAATAAGAGGTTCAGTGGGAAGGTAGGAAATGATTAGTTGCATTACGATTCCTTCAGATTTTCTCTAGGAAACTCATTAAAGGGCTCTTCAGAAGTGCTTTTCTGAAAAGATGACAAACACATGGCACGTGTTTTTCAAAAATTTCAAGGTGTAAGACCTGTACTTGATTTCTTTCCATGGTATAAAGGCTCAGAAATATGTTCAAAAGGGGAGACACCTTGGTGGCATTTACTAAATAACATGTGCCATGTCCCAGGCCATGCATGTGCAGCCATTTGGAAAGAAGAGAACGCACTCAGTGCTCAGAAGCCATTCTCTTTGGGTTGGTCATGGAGACAAAGGTCCATCTAATCAAAGCCATGGTTTTTCCAGTAGTAATGTATGGATGTGAGAGTTGGACCATAAAGAGTGCTGAGCACTGGAGGATTGATGCTTTTGAACTGTGATGCTGGAGAAGACTCTTGAGAGTTCCTAGGACTACAAGGAGGTAAAACCAGTCCATCTTAAAGAAAATCAGTCCTGGATATTCATTAGAAGGACTGATGCTAAAGCTGAAACTCCAATACTTTGGCCACCTGATATGAAGAATTGACTCATTGGAAAAGACTCTGGTGCTGGGAAAGACTGAAGGCAGGAGAAGTGAACGACAGATGATGAGACGGTTGGATGACATCACCAACTCAACGGACATGTGTTTGAGCAAGCTCCGGGAGTTGGTGGTGGACAGGGAAGCCTGGTGTGCTGTAGTCCATGGGATTGCAAAGAGCCGGACATGACTGAGTGACTGAACTGAACTGAACTGGCCAAGAAGAGATATTCCATGTTTTTCTTCTAGGAGTCCAGAGATAGATGAGAAATTCTCTAAGTAACCTATATTTTATAGATTTTTACATTTTGCAAGAACTTTATGTAAATATGAACTCGTTGATCTCAACCAATCAGGTAACTAGGGTTTCCTAGGTTGTGTAGTGATAAAGAATCCACCTGCCATACAGGAGATTCAAGAACAAGGGTTTGATCCCTGGGTTGGGAGGATCCTCTGGAGAAGGAAATGGCAACCTGCTCCAGTATTCTTGCCTGGGAAATTTCATGGACAGAGGAGCCTGGCAGGTACAATCCATGGGGTTGTAAAGAGCTGGACATGACTAAGCAGATACTCACACACACACACATTCAGGTAACTAGGTAAGTTGGTCATAATTTGCAGAGGAAGCAAAAGGCAGTCAATATGGTCAAAACTCACTTTAGCTGTCCTGTTGTACGTGTTTATAAACTCCAATTTCTTTCTCTTTGTCTCTGTATCTTCGTCTCCATACCTAAACAGACTGTTTTCTAAATGTGTTTTAGATCCTTAAGCAATTATATATAATTCCAGACGAAATATGCTTTGGATATAAGAATAGGGAAGGAAAAGTGAAACAGCTATGAAATCGGTATTCAACATACCGAAGTCATATATTAGAGAAGACCTCAGAATTGGATGTCATTTTTGTACCCACCAATGGAAGAAAGGAAATAGGTGGCATTTTTAGTAGTGGTTCTCAAAAACTGTGACCCTCAGTCAATAGTGTCAGCATCTTTTGGGAATTTGTTAGACCTGGAGATTTTTGGACCTTTCTTAATAAATCAGATTTGCTAAATCAGAACTTCTAAGGGTAAGGCCAGTCATGTTTCAATTAACAAGTTCTCTAGATGAATCTGATATCTGATCTCAAATTTGAGAATCACTACAATATAGAATTAGTCATAAGACAACAGCAGCTAACTAATTACTTATAAAGGGGATTATGTTCATGAGATGGGACCTTTTCTATTCATTCACTTTTGCATTCCTGCCACATAGAAGAGATCCAGGCATATATAGTACTGCTGCTGCTAAGTCACTTCAATCGTGTCCAACTCTGTGCGACCCCATAGACGGCAGCCCACCAGGCTCTGCTGTCTTTGGGATTTTCCAGGCAAGAACACTGGAGTGGGCTGCCATTTCCTTCTCTGAACATGCCATAAACTCGTATTGAATCAATAAACCATTCCTTAGAATATCTTCTAAAAGTGCTTGTAAAGTGGGTACAGTCTAATTCTGCAAACAAATTCTTAATAATAAATAAAGCAACCTGCTCTAATAAATAGAGCAATGGGCTTCCCCTGATAGCTCAGCTTGTAAAGAATCTGCCTGCAATGCGGGAGACCTGGGTTTGATCCCTGGGCTGAGAAGATCCCATGGAGAAGGGAAGGGCTACCCACTCCAGTATTCTGGCCTGGAGAATTTCATGGACTGTATAGTCTATGAGGTTGAAAAGAGCTGAAAATGACTGAGAGACTTTCACTTCACTCACTCAAATAGAGCAACACGTTTCATGGCAATTTTATAATAAGTGGAAATATAGGCGTGAGTCAATAAAACTTACTGCAAGAATAGCCAGGAAGTTAGAATAGCTAGTCTCACACTTGGCTATTCAAACTTGACCTGATCATCAGAATTACATGGGTTCAATTCCTGGTCAGGAAGATCCCTTGGAGGAGGGCATGGCAACCTACTCCAGTATTCTTGCCTGGAGAATCCCATGGACAGAGAAGCCTGATAGGCTATGGTCCAACAGGGTTGCAACGAGTCAGACATGACTGAAGTGACTTAGCATGCATGCAAATATGGGTAATACATATATAAATATTATATAAACACAATAATATTATAATATATAAATATTAATAAGCATAATAAATATAATTATTTTAATTTTTTTGCCTTGCAGTTTTTAGCTCAGTGTATCTTAAATAACCTTTTATGCCAAATCATAGAGGGATGATTCTTTTTAATTACTGAACAGTATTCTTTAACACAAATTAACTATATCTTATTTAATCATTTCTATAAACATTCAGAACTATAACACTATAGTAAACAAATTTGTGATATTTAATAAATAAAAATAAATTTGCATAACTTTGTGTTTCTTTAGGGATTTAGTCTTATTATAACAATTTACTATTAAAAAAATAGTCCTCAATATCTTCCCTTCTCTCCAAATTCTACTTAAAGGATCTCTCTAGCAGGAAATTGCTCATTTATTTATTATACTGTTATTTGTAGTTCTGAATGTTAAGAGAATATAGCATTATTCTCTCATAGTATTTGTATTATACAAATACCTAATCTTGATATTTTAAAAGCATGTTAAAAAATTCTCAACAGGTAGATTGTTTAAATGGTTGAAGGGTTATAGAAAAGGAAGAAGGGAGGAAATCTCAAAGAAATTTTGGCAGTTTTATGTAGGAAAAAATATAATAATCTACATAAAAAGGCACAGCACAGAAGAAATAAGACCAGATGAATGGTCTGATAATCCACAATCACAGAATAATTATATTTGAGGGAAGAAGATTTACAATGATGTGTTAGTGGAAATCAACAAAGTTAAAAACAAAATTAAAATTCCTTTTAGCTCCAGGTTTTATGAATGTAGTAAACTAGATGACTATCATAAACTGACTTAATCACTGATGTAGAAAGCATTCTTTGTCCCACCTTTTTTGTGGAAGTCATGAAATCAACTGCTGAAAATATAATGGAACTATTTTAGAACATAAAAGATCAAAGTTTTAGAACATATAGAAAATAATCCTTTCTGACCAATTTAATTTCTCATGTTTATATAAATAGAAAAAACAGAAAGAGCTGACTTCTTTGCCATTATCTGCAGTCCATATATCAGAAGATTTTGTCTGTTTTGCTAAGAAAGGCTCAGCAATCTATCCTCTAAAAGCATGAAATTACTGAGGGCTAAGTAGCAAATGGTGTTAGAAGCATCATTGTATTAACTATTTTCTGCCTAACAACCTGGAACTTAGATAAAGATCAAAGTTTACATAATTTTGATGGTGTTTATCAACACACTGAAATTTTTAAATGAAATGTTTCCACATCAGTTGACAAGGTTTCCATTTATGAGCAGCCCAATAAGATAGGATGCTCTTTCCTGTTTATCTAAACCAGCAATTTTGGTGTAAAACTTTCACTTGCAATGAATGATGGGACAGGTTTAAAACCTGCTTCCCCCGCAAATTGTAATTGGCTAAAATGGAACAATTTGATGGTATCTTATGTAGAGGGAAATGTCAGAAATTAGGCTTAAAAGTAAAAGACGTGTGGGCAAAAACAAGACTGCTGAAAACTCTGCCTCTTATGACTTGTAAATAATGCACCAGATCCCAGAAAGAAGATAAGAGTTTCATTGTTTTACACTCCTTCAACAAGGAAAGCTTTTGGATACTAGAAAGTAAATTAATGTTTCCACATGTTGGTACAGTTGATGGCTCTCTTCTTTTTTAAAAAATAAATGTTTATTTATTGGCCATGATGCATCTTAGTTGCCGTTGTTGTTGTTCAGTCGTGTCCAACTCTTTGCCACCCCATGGACTGCAGTGCAGCAGGCTTCCCTGTCCATCACCATTTCCCGGAGCTTGCTCAGGTTCATGTCCAGCGAGTTGGTGATGCCATTTAACCATCTCATCCCTTGTCTCCCCCTTCTCCTCCTGCCCTCAATCTTTCCCAGCATCAGGGTCTTTTCCGATGAGTCGGCTCTTTGCCATATGTTGGAGTTCTGTTGCATCATGCAGGATCTTTCAGTGTGGAGCCACACGGGCTCATTAGTTGCAGTGTGTGGGCTTAGTAGCTCCGTGGTATCTGGGATATAAGTTCCTTGGCCAAGGCTCGAATCTGTGCCCCCTGCATTACAACACAGATATTTTACCACTGGACCACCAGAGCAGTCCCAGGAATTCTCTTCTTGAAACACCTTCTTCACTTGCCTTCCCGGCATCCTAGGCATCCATACAGCACCGGCACTTCTTTCCCTCAGCTTCCATGGTTATCACACCTGATTCTCCCAACTTCTAAGTGCTGGAGTTTCTAGCACTCAGTCCTCCCATTCTTTTTCCCCTTATGATACCCACTTACTTCCTTAGTTTACAAGCCAATTGTATTAAGTGTTCTAGTTTCCGGCCTTTGTTCCACTGTGATTCCAAAAATTTATGTGAAACTATCAATCAACATGCTTAGTATTAGAAGACAAGGATCTTTTAGTAGGTAACATTTTGGAAAATTGAAGATGTATATTTCTAGATAATATTCATTATCCAGATTATCATGTCAGACTGTGCAAGGCATGGGATATAACTTATTTTATTTAACACTAATACTGTCCTGTTAGGTAAGAAATATTGATCTCATTTCACAGATGATGAATGTTGCCAGGGTCCCAGATCCAGGTGTAATGTTAAAATAGTTGATATCTGAGTGCTTATTCTGGGGTCTCTGCTTGGCTCCTCGATTTACTCACCTGATACTCCTGTGAGGTAGATGGTATTATTATTAACATTTTGCAGGTGAAAAAAAAAACCAGATTTATGAAGCAAGTAACCTAAGATAAGGGCCTTCCCAAATGGCTCAGTGGTAAAGAATGTACCTGTCAATGCAGGAGATGTGGGTTTGATCCCTGGGTTGAGATTCCCTGGAGGAAGAAATGGCAACTCACTGCAGTATTCTTGCCTGGAAAATTCCATGGACAGAGGAGCCTTGCAGGACAGTCCATGGCGTTGCAGAGTTGGATCAGGACTCACACACACACACACACACACACACACACACACACACAAAAACAACCTAACATGACAAAACAAATAGGTAGAATACCTACAAGGTAGCTTTTTGAACTCTACAGTGATGCCCCTTTTCATGTCGGCACATTGTCTTTTAGGGAGGCAAAGAAGGGGCATTGTCCAGACAGGCAGTGGGTAACCGAGAGTCACCAAGAGATGACTAGAAACTTGACTAAGTAGATTTTTTAAAACATAAAAAGACTATAAAGATGAACTTTGTCTAGTTATAATTTTTCTGACAAATCTATTGACAGGTCCTACAGCATGTTATTAAAGTTAAGCCAACAGTAATGACTGCTGAAATCTTTCCATTACAACGAGAGCCATTTTCCTTGTTTCACTTGTTTTTCTTTCTGGTAGATAAAGATCAATTTTTGAATTAATTTTTAAATAGCTGGCTTGCCTTAAGGGCTCAATGCTCTACCCTTCTAATCTTAAATAATGTACTGAAACTACTATAATAGCAATATTCAATACTAAAAGCAAACAAAATCTATCCTCAATGATTATGATTTCTACCTTTCTCTTTATAATACATGTTTAAAACTTAATACTATTAAAGTGGTTAATTTAGCTATTTTATAGAACCTATTGTAAAAGTTGTACATTTAGATTATCTTTTACATCTAAGAAGGTTCAAGCACTAATTTCATTTAGCCATTAAATTTTTATTGAGCATCTACTATGTGAGACTCTGAACTATAGGCAATATATTGTTGAGGTCCTTTAATGGACTGGAACCTGGTGGTCTGGAGTAGACCGATAAGAAAGTAAAGGAGAGAGAAAGAGACTGATTGATATTCCTTGGTTTACACAGAAAGCCAATAAAGCCCTTGCACGGGGGGTTGCTCTGTTCACGAAGGCCTCAGGCGCCCTCTTAAGGGGGTGAAGGCGCAGAGTGCCTTCTCGAGAGGGTCTTAGAAGCCTGGGCAGGAAAGTGAACCCAGAAGGCCTCTACGCTGCAGGGGATCTGTCTGAAAAAGAGAGAGAGAGAGAGAGAGAAAGCAAGATACGGGGACCAAAGCTCTGATGGAGCAGAGGTATTTTATTCAGCATTGTGTGAGTATTTATACTGTCTTACAAGGCAGCTATTTTCAGCAGAGATAAAATCAAAACTTACAGGTTATCAAGGAAACATGAAGTCATCCATGTAAAAGAGAGAGGGTTGTAAATAATAACTTTTACTGTAGGGTTCATAAAAAGGAAAAGGGTACTTATCACCATATAGAAAAACTACTGAAGGAAATGCCTAAGCCTCTCCTCTTAATTCCTGAATATTCAGAAATTAATAAGGAACAGAGGATTCCTGACAGATCCAAAACAGCACACAGGAAGCCTCCTGTTAAATGATTCCTGACAATATATCAGTTCTTGCTCTAGAATTTAATGTCCAAACAATAGAGCACATACATAAATAAAAAGCTCTGAACTTAAATGTAACACACACACATGTACTAAAAGTAACAGATAAAAATAAGAACATTCATGACTTCTTATGAAATGAATTTTAGGAATAAGGCAAATTTAAATGTTAGTTGAACAAGCAGTTCAAAGATAATGATTATTAAACAACCAACAGATATAAGCATGTACAGCTGGGGATAAACTCAGCTGACATGATGAGCCAACAGCTCAATGAGGAGAAAGAAAAAGTGATGGATTGGAGAAAGATACAGATTGTAGTTGGTCACAGGTGGTCAATAGGCTTTGGGTGTAAGTAGGGAATTTTAACAGAAAGTATGGATATGAGTGTTCAATATAAACAGTGAGTCTGTTAGGGGACCTCAGGTAAAAGAGTAGCTGCTGTTCAAGAAATCAGTCAAGCAGATTTTGTAGAACAGAAAGTGTAGATAGCTATTACAGATCATTAAACTCCAAGCATGGCACCTTTCTGGGCACAGGGACTTGTGCAGCTGCTTGGGTGGGCTTTCCATGCAGCTTGCCCTGCTCTGACATGTAGACTTGTTAGTCACCCTTCCTCCTTTCTGTGTAGACATGATAAGTGTAGCAGCAGCCATTCCTACTCTGTCTTGAGCTAGCAGTCAAATCACAGTGTGTTTAATGGCGGGATATGGCAGGGCCTCTTACTCATCCCTGATTTAGGTACGAGTTGTGTTCCATCATGGAGATGTCAATTCCTTGAACTTCTCAACCTTGGACTGAGATAGTAGGTAAATAGGAAGGGGAGTTTGACTTCCTTGCCTCTTGCAGGGGCTCCACGTCTTCATTTCACACTGGGCTCTGCAAATAGAAGGTTGAGAAGGGAACTGAGATTTACCTGCCCAAGAAGAAAACCTCTTAATGTGGACATGGCAAAGAAACAAGTGACAAGAGGTGGGGTTTTAATAGTCTTTTACCTAAAAAAGAGCAAGACAATTATGACAAAATGTGGCCAATGAATAATTATGGTTGTTGAGACATGAGGCTTGTTAAGTCAGTCTCTGTAATTTTTGGTTCTCTTTTTTCTCTTAAAATATTACTTAGTGGCTCAGATAGTAAAGAATCTGCCTGCAATATGGGAGACCTGGGTTTTATCCCTGGGTTGGGAAGATCCCCTGGACCTAGCCCACATTGGGAGAAGGATAAAGAAGAATTTATCAGGTAAAAGGAACTATATATGGGGAAAAAAATGGTAAGTTCAGAATGTTGTACAGTGTCTACATTGTATGGAGGGTGTCAGTGGTATGCAGCAGAGACATCCTAGCTGAGTTTAGAGCAGTACAAAGACAGGAGAATATAAATAGTTTTATATGTTCTCATGTTGTTTAGGCATATTTCAATTTCCTTGGCACATGGATAAGGCTTATAATCACATGCTGACAAAAATTATAGATGAAAATATTTCTATAGATAATATATAGCCTAATATAGTAGATTCACCAACCAACATCCATAAAATCTTTATCCAGAATAATGGAAGAAGGCTAAATAAATTATATAAATCTAAAAATTTCCACAGTTTGAATAGCAAAAATCAAAGTTACTCAGCTTTATCTGGATTGAATCAGCAATCTGAATGAAATACTTCGTATTAAATTTCTCCCACACTAGCCTATCTTCTCATGATGAAATGCTTCCTCAATTTGTTCTGAGTTACTAGTAAGGGCACTTCTCCAAAACAGAATGAATCTGAGAAATCAATCTTCAAAGCATTTTGCCCTTGAGCTATCCATATATGTGTTTGTTTTAATAAAAGAGAGAGAGGTAAAGGTTTTTCTCAATTGTTTACCTGCACAGGATACATCTAATATTAATGTGATGAGGCATATTCTTAATAATTTCCAGAATAATTGGCCTCTAATTTGATTGTTTGAAAGTTTAGATTTTTCTATGAGCATTTCCTTGAAGTGAGAGAATAAGCCTCTGTATTTTACAACATACATACACACAATGCAGAAATATTGGAATATATAGATTCATATATCCATGATACAAGTTCAAATCCAAAAGATATGCCAAGAGGACTTATTTTGAGAATAGAGGTTATGATTATAAAATATCTCATTGATGTTTAGTCACTAAATTGTGTCCAACTCTTTTGTGACCCCATGGACTGTAGCTCACCAGGCTCCTCTGTCCATGGGATTTTCCTGGCAAGAATATTGGAGTGGGCTGCCATTTCCTTCTCCAGGGAATTTTTCCAATCCATGAACCTGAATCTTCTGCATTGTCAGGCAGATTCTTTATCACTGAGCCACATGGTAAACCCAAGTATAGCATACACAACTTCGAAATAAATAGCTATTTGTCCTTATGTGAAGTAAGGCCATTTCTATGTGGCCAAATATGACAGGGTGATCTTTTAGCTCTCAAAATATAATCTTTGAAAGAGGAGAAACACATTTTTATAATGATCTTAAATAAGCATATTTGTGAGAACAATTGCTTTGTCTTCTCAGCACATTATTACTGAAAACCTAAGAAGGCTTGATTCTTGTCTCTTCTAATAGTCCTTTTAGACATACGCTTTACCAAATAGCACTGGCTTAAAACAATGTCTTCAGGGCTGTCATAAAAATGACAATGTTAAGAGGCTACACACTGATGGCATATGTTTCTTTGTTCTTAAAAATGAATTCATATTCCTTTTTTTAAACTCTTAACTAAATATACTGAGCTAAATATACTGAACTAAATATCTAATACGTGGGGCTCAGAATTTTGACACTAAGGAGTTCTAATTTCAACAGTGTCTCTTGTGAGGATCATATATGATAATTCAGATAAGACTCTTAGCACAGTGCTGGGTACTAATGAAATCTCTCTTTTATCAGCCTAACTGAACTTGTGAGGATATGGTTTGTAGCCAATCTATAGAACTATTCGCGAAGATCATGAGGAATCTGAAATTATTCTTATATAAGCTTGGTCTCTAATGGTATTAGGTAGAATATTCCAAGTTCCCCCATGAAACAAGCAGTTCTCAAATCTCAGTGGGGTAACCCAACCAACTGCATCTGGACTTTGTTTTCTTTCGTTTTGTTTTCGTTCTCAGTCAGGGCCAGTAGAATCTCAATGAACTATAGTAACCCACTAATCTAAGCTTGTGGACACGTATGCATGTTCAGTTATTGTTGTGTCTGACTCTTTGCGAACCCCTGGACTGTAGCCTACTGGGCTCCTCTGTCCATGAGGTTTTCCAGGCAAGAACAGTGGAGTGGGTTGCCATTTCCTTCTCTAGGAGATCTTCCTAACCCAGGGATTGAATCCACGTCTCTTGCATCTCCAACACTGGCAGATAGATTCTTAACCGGAAGCACCAGCTGGGAATCCGAAGCCTGTGGACCCTCCATCTTAAATGAACTCCTGGAATTTACTTGGCAAGGGAAAGGAAATGAGATGAATTGATCACTGGCCAACGAGAGCTTTCTACGTGGTGCAGTGGTCACAAGCTAGAGTCAAGATTGCCGGGAGAAATATCAACAACTTTAGATATGCAGAGGATACCACTCTAATGGCAGAAAGTAAAGCGGGACTAAAGAGTCTTTTGATGACAGTAAAAGAGGAACGTGAAAAAGCTGGCTTGAAACTCAACGTTCAAAAATTAAGCTCATGGCATTTGGTCCCATCACTTCAAGGCAAATAGATGGGGAAAAACTTAAATAGTGACAGATTTGGTGTTTTGGGGCTTCAAAATTACTGAAGATATTGACTGCAGCCATGAAATTAAAAGGCATTTGCTCCTTGAAAGGAAACCTATGACAAGCCTAGAGAGCAAATTGAAAAGGCGAGATAGCACTTTGGCAATAAAGGTCTGTAATAGTCAAAGCTACGGTTTTTCCAGTAGTCATGTACGGACATGAGAGCCAGACCATAATGAAGGCTGAGGGCTAATCATGTTTGAACTGTGGTGCTCAGAAGACTCGAGTCCCTTGGACATCAAGGAGATCAAACCAGTCAATCCCAAAGGAAATCAACCCTGAATATTCATTGAGATATTTCTTTTCTTTCTTTCTTTATCCATTGGAAGGACTGATGCTGTAGCTCTAATACTTTGGCCACTTGATGCAAATAACTGATTGATTGGAATAGACTCTGATGCTGGGAAAGATTGAAGGCAAAAGGACAAGGGGACAGGCGAAGATGAGATGGTTAAATAGCATTACTGACCCGTGGACATGAATTTGAGCAAACTCTGGGAGATAGCAAAAGACAGTGGAGCCTGGCATGTTGCAATCCATGGGGTTGCAAAGAGTGGGACCTGACTTAGCTACTGAACGTCAACAACACTATCCAAAGAGAGCCACAGCCTACTTACCTACTTACACAGAGTAGGGTGGGGCAGGGGGAGGGGTACAAATGTGCCCTGGTGACAACTACTCTCCCCTTTTAGATTAACTGTGAGACAGATAATTGGAAATAAAAAGTCTTCCTTACTTGATACTGTGAACAAATGCATCTCTGTAAAGTAAGAATTTCTTAATATCTAAGGGAAATTTTTGCTACATATTCTCATAAGAATTGAAAACTTCATAAATGAACATGACTAAAATCCATATTTATAATTCCAAGAGAATTATAAGTGAGCTCTGGCTAAATACCCAGTTCTTTCAGTCTATTTACCAGAAATTCAGGAAACTTAGGAAGGACATGCTGCCACAGCACATCACTTTGATAATAAGGCTTGGAGAAATGTGATTTTCAAAGCTTGAACCCATCAAGCTGATTCTATTGTTTGCCACCTCCAGTCTCACATATAATTTTTCAACCAGGACAGGATGACAAAAATAAAAAAACAAACAAACAAACAAAAAAAAAAAAACACTACAGCAATGTGTCTGAGGTGTTAATATGGAATGCAGGTTTAGTTGCAGATGGGTTTTGTTTTAGAAGCAATGAGACTGCCACACACAAAAAGACATTTAAAACATTATCTTAAGCTAAACAAACACCACTTTTCCAAGGTGCCTCATCATTAACCTTGGAATGTGGATATGCTTAGGGACAGAAAAGCAGAAAGCAACAAGATGCAAGATGACAGGTTATAGGAAAGACAAACAGTATTTGTAGTGTGTGTAGGTCTGTGGGTGGGGGGCTTGGGGTTGAGGGCAGGTAGAATGGGAGTATTTAGCAGTGGAGATGCATAGTAGATCCTAAATTTCTGAATATTTAGGAATCATAGTCTATGCAATCAGATTTACCTGGAAAGGAGTTGAAGCTGCATTTTGATACCACTTTATACTAATTATTCAAATCAAAGACTGGGGACTGGTAGAGATGGGAGAGGAGGGGGTGGGTTGCTCCTTATTCACTTCTTAGATACCAGCACTAATTGTGATCTTATATTTTCTGTTTTTAGGGCTTTCCCCTTCTCTATCCCAAACAGCAAAGTAGTCATTGTTATCACAGAGGGGATATCACTCCAGGTTTGTTCTAAAATTATAAATGCCTGTGATTATTTAAAGACTATTTCAGTATTTTCTTCAAGTGTTCACAACATAGTCTTAAAGCAGCTGAAAGACATCTTTTCAGGTGAGATGAAGTTGTAGTAGAATGTTCTTTGCACACACAATATTGCTGGCAGGTCAACTAAGTCAAATACTTTTCCAATATGACTGTGTTGTCCCGCCGTGCATTACATCAACGATTTTTATGTAACAAAAACAGATTTCCTAGCCTTGGCTGATTGACCATTTATTCCAAGTAATTGTTGATAAAACATAGTTGCAAGATAGCAGGAGAATTTGGATATTCCTTCAGAGTTTGTTAAAATGGACTTGGCCTGTGGCTCTGCTCCTGAGAACCAGCTCCCTTCACTACCACATTTCTTCTGTGGATGTTTTCAAGGATAAAGTGGTAGCACACACAAGGCATTTTTGGTGCCATGCTGATGATTTAGGCACTCAGAGAAATGACTGCTGTACTAAGATAACCACTTTTTCATCCTTAAGGAAGCCCGTTGTTGCTTCTTACTGGTATTAGACGTTGCTGACGATGTCTTTTCCTGCTGTTCTTTCAAAGAGGACCTCAAATTAACCTATTACACCTTAGATCCCAATTACATGGAAATCCACAACCTTTCCGAAATGTGTTTAAGCACTAACATGAAGACCCACTCCATTCAGTATTCCTACTAACTGGTTTAAGGTCTTGACATTGCCTGGTAAGAAGATTATAGAAATGCCTGAAGGACAATTCTGGGTATAAAAACAAATGTCCCCTTGTGCATTACAATTGCCAAAAAAATTAGAAAAAAACCCACAACCCTTTCATCTTTTTATTAATTGTATAATTAATGCATTCTGTGTACTGATAAGAGTAATGCCATGTAATTAATTTTTAAGAATTAAAAACTTGCCTTTATCCAGCCTCATGGTGTACTTTCATGTTTATAGCTGTGAATATAAATCCTCTTATCTAATTATAACATGACTGGCTTCATTGTTGAAACAAAGCAGTTCTTTGTCATTTTTTATTTGATTATGTAATATTTATTTTATTATATTAATTATATTCTATCCAGAAAAAAAAAGACCCAAGGACTTAATATTTTAAGCTTATCAGAAAAATGCCATGCTGCTTTGGATAAGGTATGATATTTCATTTGTTTTCTGTGTCTGTTTTTGTCTTCCGTGATTACCCATTCTGTTTACCAAAAGCCTCAATTAGCATTTGAATAGTGAGCCAGAGAGCAGACAGGTTGAGAATTCTTATAGAACTAATTTGGCAGTCCTTCTCCTTTCCCCCTTCTCCCTTCATAGCCTTTTCTTTGCCTCTAATCAAGCTGCAGTTATTAAAGCCAGAATAAAAGACCTGATTTTCCATTACATTGATGCATGCTGAACAGAGCCTTGATTTGCTTTTTCTTTCAGCAATGCTAATTGGACTCAAAGGAAATATTTAGTTTATAATAGTGAATGAAGAATTCATTTAATTTTAGGGAAGAGGAAATCAGAAATGAAACTAGCATATATGTTTGTGTGTGTGTGTGTGTGTATATATATATATGTATTTCCAATTGTTTCCTTCCTTTAAAAGTATTTTTCTTAATGTTTCTGATAAATAGTAGAGTTATTTAATTATCAATGCCTCAGGTCAGAGAAATTTACAATTGATGGAAAGATTTCTGATCTCTGCTTAAAAGAAAAAAGAATGTACTGCGTTTGGGAAATTTGGTTTCAGCTATGTCTGATCAGTATATAAGAAAGAATTCATTTAAGCACAGCTGTTTTCAAGTACTATTTGCACCTCAGATAGCTGGATGTCTTCCAGACTAAGCTGTCATCACCAGTCACTCTTCACATCAGATAATGGCTGGTATTGTTCACGAGAACCGTGCTGTTGAGATAGAATAAGTGGAGAACTTTACACAAGAAGCCTGGTTAATATTAAAATGTCATGTGAGTGTTGGTGCTCATCACTTTAAAACCTCACTTTGAGGAGGAAGTACTTATTTTAAAAGTATGAATCAACAGATTAACAGAGTTGTAGCTCAAAAGAAGAAAAGCAAATATTCATGTGGGTAGAAGGGATTTTTGCTGTGCCAAGGTATTGTTTAGATACTGCATGAAGATAGATGCAGTGTCTTCAATTAGAGAAACATTTTTCTCTATATCAGTGTGTAATGCTTCCAGGACTGTTGTATCATTATTAAGGTGTTTATATTTTCATCTGATGCATCCCCTCAGTTATAGATTTGGGAAGACTCTTCTTGCCAGCTATTTAACAGAAGCCAAACAGGACTTTGGGCTTCCCTGGTGGCTCAGATGGTAAAGAATCTGCCTTTATTCCAGGAGACCGGGGTTTGATCCTTAGGCCAGGAAGATCGCCTGAAGAAGGGAAATGGCAACCCACTCAATATTCTTGCCTGGAGAATTCCATGGACAGAGGATCCTGCTGGGCTACAGTCCATGGGATTCCAAAGAGTTAGACACACCTGAGTAACTAACACAGAAAGAAACAGGACTTCATTTGGGCATTTATGATTTAGCTTCTCCCCACTCTTTGAAATGAAGGTTTCCACCCACTCTAGTCATATCAAAGTGCTTTTATTTCTCAGAAAGCATCATGCTCTTGACTTTGGACCTTTCAATATACTCTTCTATGTTCTTGGAATCTTTCCTTTCCCCTGTTTACTTGGCTTCTTTCTATTCATTTTTCAGGGTTCAGCTTAAAAATTACTTCTTCTTAATCCTTTATGCCAAAATGTCTTCCTTAATCCTTTATGCCAAATCCCATTAAAATATCACACAATTACTTCCACACTATATATAACCATAGGTTCCTTAACACATGTAGTCTAACACTTCCCCGCTCTGTAGTTATACGTTGTGAAATCTCTTACTATATCCTCTGGGAACTGACTATGCCTAGCCCAATGCCTGGCAGAGTGGACTTTCAGTAAGTAGGTACGGAATATATAGAATTGCAATAAGTTGATTCAAGATTTAGTCTAACTTGGAAAAGTCAAAAATTTAAAGGGAAATTTTTTTCTATTTATTGATTTACTTATATGACTGATTTAGGTTTTAATAATTTATTACATTAAATCTCCTTCAGATTTTAAATCATATTATTGGCAAATGACATTTAAAAGACATAAAAGAGCCGTCACAGTATGTCGCATATAGGTATATGTTTTAATCCTTATGATCTCTCTTCTCTTTCTGTATAGTCACTGCAAGCAACCTTAATCAGATTGTGTGAGTACTTAATTGCTTAAGTCATGTCCAATTCTTTGCAACTCTATGGACTATAGCCCACCAGGCTCCTCTGTCCATGGGATTTTCCAGACAAGAATACTGGAGCAGATTGCCATTTCCTCTAGAAGATAATCCAGACCTGGGGATCTAACCTGTGTCTCCAGCATCTCCTGCATTGGCAGGAGTATTCTTTACAGCTGAGCCACCAAGGAAGGCTCTTAATCATATTAATAACTACAGTCTAGACCTCTCTTCTGAGCTCCAGATCCCTTTACTAAATTGCCTGTGTGATATTTCTTCTGCACTGTCTCAAAAGACCCCTCATATTCCACATTGCTCAATTCATGCTCATCTCCCCCAAATACCTGGTCCTCTTCCAGTACTCTTTTTCTCAGTGAGTAGCAGTATCATCCATCCCGTTCAGCAAATGAGAAATCTTACAGCCACTCAGGTTAGCTCTCTTTACTTACTCTCGTATCCAGTCCTCTGACTCTCACCTTTATATACATGATGTTCTGGTCCAAGCTGCTTAGTTGACCTACTCCAATAGCTTCCCAAATTGGTTCACTTACACTTATTATTGTCCTGCTCTGACTCAAATGCATTAAGAATTATCTTTCCATTGCCAAGTTGGAACATTTTATTCTGTTGTTTAAAAATCTTTAATGTCATCCCATTGCACGCTAAGTCGCTTCAGTCATGTCTGACTCTTGTGCGACCCCATAGACAGAAGCCCACCAGAGTCCTCCGTCTATAGGATTCTCCAGGAAAGAATATTGGAGTGGGTTGACATTTCCTTCTTACCTTAGGCTTAAAACAAAACTAACGAACCTCACCTACCCCAATGTGCAAAGCTCAGTTCTTACCTCTAGCCTCACATTATACCACGTTCTCTGTTGCTTTTTCTGCTCTGGTTTAGAAAGTCCAACTTAGGTGCAATAGGCACTTTTCTACCATAGACATTTATACATCTGTTTCTTCACCTTCTTTCCCTAGTTAATTGCCGTTATCTTTCAGATTTCTGGTCATTTTTTACTTCTTCAGGAAACAACCTGCTATATCTAATTAGGTGAAAATATTTTACTCTAACACATTTAATTCTCTTTTAACATTTCTTATCATGCCTATGGTGCTACCTTTACATGCTTATTTGATTAATGATATCTGTTTCCTGGACCAGACTGGGCTCCATAAGAGGAGGGTCCATGTCCAGCATAATAATGGCCCACAGTAATCACACAATTCATGTTTGCTGAATGAAAAATAAATAAGTGAATGTATGCCAAGTACTGTGCTAAGAGCTTTAGCTGTTCAATAAATATTTGTCAGATAAATGAACTGTTCAGTAAGCTGGGTGTTTGGTAACATGAAAACAACTAAGTATTGAACTTTCTTCCCCTCTTAAAAAATCTATTTCCATGTAACCTTTCAAGATAAATTATTGTTATGACAATACTTGAAAACACCTAGTGCTATTATCTTATGAAATAACAATTCAGCAGATATTTATGCACCCTACAATATGCTTTATGAGGTGAGAAAGAACCTGAATACTTGAAGAAGTGAAAGAAAAGGAGGCAAGTACATTAATTTTGATGTTGTCCCCTCCTAATCCCTTGCCTCTACACATTTCCTGATATTTTTGAAGGTATTATTATCTGTTCAAGTTTTAATATAAGGAAACAAAGTCCCAGAGAAAGTAAATACTAGCCAGTGTTGCACTACAAATGGGTAGTTATTCTGGAATGTTAGTCTATAACTTCCCTCCCCACTTCTCTTTGTATCTTGCTGCTGCTGCTAAGTCGCTTCAGTTGTGTCCGACTCTTTGTGACCCCATAGGCAGCAGCCCACCAGGCTCCCGAATCCCTGGGATTCTCCAGGCAAGAACACTGGAGTGGGTTGCCATTTCTTTCTCCAATGCGTGGAAAGTGAAGTCACTCAGTCCTGTCCAACTCTTAGCGACCCCATGGACCTACAGCCCACCAGGCTCCTCCCTCCATGGGATTTTCCAGGCAAGAGTGCTGGAGTGGGTTGCCATTCATAGGCATAATTTGAATGGTACAATTATAATGTGTTTACCCAAGCAAAATAATTTGATCCTTGGCAGTCAAATTTTTCAGTTTATGTGTATGGCAGTTATTTTGTTTCGTTATAACTCCATTAATAAATAGAAAGTAAGCTCTTGATGAGAACATATTTGTATTTGTTTTTAAGTAGTTATTCTCCCTGTTAGCATCTTCAACATAATTATATTTGGTTAATTTGTCTCCTTTTTTCCTCCAATCTAAACCAACAAAAATAATCTTTATTTACATTTAACATGCACATGTAGTAGGTTGAATAGTCCCCCCCAAATTTATCTCTACTCAGAAATTCAGAGTAAGATCTTACTTGGAAATAGGTTCTTCACAGATATAATTAGTTAGGGTTGAAATAACGTCATAATGGATTTTAGCATGTGTGTCCCTACGTGCACATATGCTCGGTCACATCGAACTATTTGGGACCCCATGGGCTGTAGCCTGCCAGGCTCCTCGCTTCATGGGATTTCCCAGGCAAGAATACTGAAGTGGGCTGCCATTCCCTTCTCCAGGACTTCTTCCTGAACTAGGAGTCGAACCTGCATCTCCAGTAACTCCCGCATTGGCAGGCAAGTTCTTTACCAGCTGAGGTACCAGGGAAAGTAGGCCCTAAATTTACTAACTGATGTCTTTATTAAAAAAAAAAAGAAGAGAAAATATAGACAAAAAAATGAAAGTGATATGAAAGAGGAGGCAGAGTTTAGGCTCATGTGTCTACAGACCAAGGAATTCCAAGGATTGCCAGCCACCACCATGAAGGTAGAAAGAAACAGTGAAGGGTTTTTCTGAGGTTTTCAGAGGGAATGTGGCCCCACTGACAACTTGGCTTTGAATGTCTAGTTTCTATAGCAGGGAAAGAATACATTTCTGCTGTTTTGAGCCAGTCGGTTTGTGGAAACTTGTTGTGACAACCTGAGGAAACGAACACTGTTAGGTTCAGCTCAGTTCAGCCGCTCAGTCGTGTCTGACTCTTTGCGGCAGCATGGACCGCAGCACTCCAGGCTTCCCTGTCCATCAGCAGCTCCCGGAGTTTGCTCACACTCATGCCCATTGACCTAGCAGTACCATCTCTGTTGTCCCCTTCTCCTGCTTCCAATCTTTTGCAGCATCAGGGCCTTTTCCAGTGAGTCAGTTCTTCCCATCAGGTGGCCAAAGTATTGGAGTTTTCAGCTTTAGCATCAGCCCTTCCATAAATATTCAGGACTGATCTCCTTTAGGGTGGACTGCTTGGATCTCCTCGCAGTCCAAGGGACTCTCAAAAGTTTTCTGTAACACCACAGTTCAAAGGAATCAATTCTTCAGTGCTCTTTATACTCCAGCTCTCACATTCATACATGACTACTAGAAAAACCATAGCCTTGACTAGACAGACCTTTGTTGGCAAAGTAATATCTCTGCTTTCTAATATGCTATCTAGGTGGGTAATAGCTTTTCTTCCAAGGAGTAAGTGTCCTTTAATTATCTATGAAAAGTGATTTTGTAGCCCCCCAAAATAGTCTCTCACTCTTTCCATTGTTTCCCCATCTATTTGCCATGAAGTGATGGGACTGGATGCCATGATCTTAGTTTTCTGAATGTTGAGTTTTAAGCCAACTTTTTCACTCTCCTCTTTCAGATTCATCAAGAGGCTCATTAGTTCTTTGCTTTCTGTTGCAAGGATGGTGTCATCTGTGTATCTGAGATTATTGATATTTCTCCCTGCAGTCTTAAGTCCAGCTTGTGTTTCATCCAGCCTAGCATTTCACATGATATACTCTGCATATAGTTAAATAAGCTAGGTGACAATATACAGCTTTGAAGTACTCCTTTCCAAATTTGGAGCCAGTCTGTTGTTCCATGTCCAGTTCTAACTGTTGCTTCTTGAACTGCATACACATTACTCAGGAGGCAGGTCAGGTGGTCTGGTATCCCTATCTGTTTAAGAATTTTCCATAGTTTGTTGTGATCCACACAGTCCAAGGCTTTGGCATAGTCAATAAAGCAGAAATATATGCTTTTCTGGAACTCTGTTGCTTTTCCAATCATCCAATGGATATTGACAATTTGATCTCTGGTTCCTCTCCTTTTTCTAAATCCAGCTTGAACATCTGGAAGTTCACAGTTCATATACTGTTGAATCCTGACTAGGAGAATTTTTGAGCATTACTATGCTAGCATGTGAGATAAGTGCAATTGTGTGGTAGTTTGAACATTCTTTGGCATTGCCTATCTTTGGGATTGGGATAAAAACTGACCTTTTCCAGTTCTGTGGCCACTGCTGAGTTTTCCAAATTTGCTGGCATATTGAGTGCAACACTTTCACAGCATCATCTTTCAGGATTTGAAATAGCTCAACTGGAATTCCATCACCTCCAATAACCTTGTTTGTAGGTATGCTTCCTAATGCTCACATGACTTCACATTCCAGAATGTCTGGCTCTAGATGAGTAATCACATCATCATGTTTATCTGGTGCATGAAGATCTTTTCTGTGTAGTTCTGCGTATTCTTGCCACCTCTTCTTAATATCATCTGCTTCCGTTAGGTCCATATCATTTCTCTTCTTTATTGTGCTTATTTTTGCATGAAATCTTCCCTTGGTATCTCTAATTCTCTTGAAGAGATCTCTAGTCTTTCCTGTTCTATTGTTTCCCTCTATTTCTTTGCATTGATCACTGAAGAAGGCTTTCTTATCTCTCCTTACTATTCTTTGGAACTCTGCATTAAAATGGGTATATCTTTCCTTTTCTCCTTTGCCTTTCACTTTCTCTTCCTTTCTCAGCTATTTGTAAGGCCTCCTCAGAAAATAACTTTACCTTTTTGTATTTCTTTTTCTTAAGGATGGTCTTGATCACTGCCTCCTGTACAATGTCATAAACCTCCATCCATAGTTCTTCAGGCACTCTGTCTATCATCTAGTTGCTTGAATCCATTTGTCATTCCCACTGTATAATCATAAGGCTTGATTTAGGTCATACCTGAATGGTCCAGTGGTTTTCTCTACGTTTTTTCCATTTCAATCTGAATTTGGCAATAAGGAGTTCATGATCTGAGCCACAGTCAGCTCCTGGTCTTGTTTTTGTTGACTGTATAGAGCTTCACCATCTTTGGCTGCAAAGAATATGATCAGTCTGATTTTGGAGTTGACCATCTGGTGATGCCCATGTGTAGAGTCTTCTCTTGTGTTGTTGGCAGAGGGTGTTTGCTATGACCAATGAGTTCTTTCAGCACAACTCTGTTAGCCTTTGCCCTGCTTCATTTTATACTCCAAGGCCAAACTTGCCTGTTACTCCAGGTATCTCTTGTATCTCTAGGTATCTCTTGCCTTGTATTTCCAGGTATCATCCTACATTTGCATTCCAGACCCCTATAATAAAAAGGAGACCTTTCTTGGGTGTTAGTTCCAGAAGGTCTTGTAGGTCTTCATAGAACAGTTCAAATTCAGCTTCTTCAGCATTACTGAAGCTAACACAGTGGACTGAATTACAATAATCCTTTTACTTTAGGGGAGTGCTTAGCTGACAGATGCCTCCTAGATATGATGTTCTGTGGGCTCCCACATCTCTGTCTTTCCAGGAGCATATGGGGAGTTGACTCATTATAAATATTTTGGTAGCTTAAAAAGAAGATAAGCAGGTTTCTTGGTGCCTACAGACTTAAATTATGAAGGATCTAGGGGACAAAAGTGTAATTCATTGAGCCTAAACCTAGTCATCTATTCTGAGGAAGAATATAGAGAGGAGTGGGCTTCCCAGGTGACAGTAGTGGTAAATAACCTCCCCTGCCAGTGCAGGAGACAGAGGAGATGTAGGTTCAGTCCCTGGGTCTGGAACATCCCCCGGAGGAGGGGGCATAGCAACTCACTCCGGTATTCTTGCCTGGGAAATCCCATGGACAGAGGGAACCTGGTGGGCTACAGTCCATAGAGTTGCAAAGAGTTGGAAAGGACTGAAGCAGCTTAGCATGCAGACATGCACAGACAGGAATTAAAACACTGCGTTACTTTTGAGAGCCGTTGCCTGCATGGCTGGGAAGCTAGTTGTTTATGGGGGACAGGCGAAGTCGAGAAAAGTCAAGCAGGTTATTATGGAAGAGTTAATGTGCATGTACTCACCCACTCTGCCGGCTGTCATTCAAGTCTGCCAGCTGAAACAGTTCAAAGAAAAAATTCATAGAGGACTAAATAAACCATCTCTGATATTTTGAAAAATCTCCTGTTGCTTCCTGTTCCACTCTTTGGTCATTTTGTTCTAGCTATGTCCGAAATTTATCCTCTCAATTAACCAAAGATAAAGAAGGATGACTTCTTTGAAAATCCAAACCTATAAATTTTAGGAGGAGAAACACTGGCCCGAAGGTAAATTCATCAAACCTCTACGTGATACAGATTGAGTGTGTGCAGAGCGGACGATGTGCTGATCGTGCTTCAGGAGATACAGATCATTAAAACTCCTTCCCGGTGCCTGTAGCTGGGTTGTTTATTACAAAAGTAAGAATCACTAACGTGTCCTCCTTGCTAGAACCATAAATCTGAAACCTCTCCTTTTAAGAACTGTGATTTGACAACTGCAATACTATCGCTCCCCCTGCTGGTCAAATTCAGATTGTCAGCTGCCTCTGGCAAACCATTTTATCTATTTCTTCCATTCAGTTCTCCTCGGACTTGTTTCTATTACCTAGGTATCCATTTGTTTCTTAATTCTTCATCTCATCTTTCTGTGCTTTTTACCTACCAAATAGCATTTTTAAAATCTATTTTAAAAATAATTCTCTTGTTAATGTCTTTCACACGCAGGTGATCCCTAGACTAACTCTGCTTTTCTTTTAAGATGATTTCAGCCAATCTGCTAGCACACCTTAAATCTTCTATCTCCTTCTTTGGAAATGCAGTTTCTACTTGCACAGACCCTTAGTACAAACTTCTCTGCATGCTCACACAATAGTTGAATATATTGGAAACAAAAGAAAAGTGCATCAAAAGCAAAGTGTCACTAAAATTTTAGAAAACAGCCATAGAACAGAATCAAAGCACTTGCAAATTTGCCCTCTTTCAAAATTAACAAACACTCTATGGAACTATAGGAGGCCAGTGACTATTTTTTTAATAAAGTATTTTTTATGACCATATAGGGAAAGCTTTTTTCTTGTTCTGAAGCAAAACTCTTTCACCTTGAAGAAAAGAACTTAGATATATACATTGAATTTATGAGTTGAGGTATATTCTGGCAGTGGCCTGAAACATGAGTTATGGGTGTTTACAGAATCCTGATAAATCAGATCTAGACCCTGAAGACATTTTCCTAGCTTAAAATAATGTATGCTACTGTTGCTATGTCGCTTCAGTCGTGTCCAACTCTGTGCAACCCCATAGACTGCAGCCCACCAGGCTCCCCTGCCCCTGGGATTCTCCAAGCAAGAATGCTGGAGTGGGTTGCCATTTCCTTCTCCAATGCATGAAAGTGAAAAGTGAAAGTGAAGTCGCTCAGTCGTGTTCGACTGGTAGCGACCCCATGGACTGCAGCCCACCAGGCTCCTCCGTCCATGGGATTTTCCAGGCAAGACTACTGAAGTGGGGGTGCCATTGCCTTCTCCAAAAATAATGTATACACAGGCAATAAGGATCACGTGTATACTTTGGCAGGAATGGATAGAGGGCTAACTAGCTATTAAGGAAGACAAGGAGGAAGGTGTTGTTTGGTATGTACCATAGGCCCTTAGTTGGCAATGTCCTTCCTGTCTAAATTAATCTTGTGAGGCTCATTCAAAATAGAAGTCAAGGACTTCCCTGGTAGTCCTGTGGTTAGGTATCTGCGCTTCCACTGCAGGGGCAGCAGGTTTGATCCCTGGTCAGGGAACTAAGGGAGAAGGAAATGACAACCCACCCCAGTGTTCTTGCCTGGAGAACCCCAGGGACGGGGGGGCTCCTGGTGGGCAGCCGTCTATGGGGTCACACAGGGTCGGACACGACTGAAGTGACTTAGCAGCAGCAGCAGCAGGGAACTAAGATTCCACATGCAGCATATAATATGATGGAAAAAGAAATAGACATCAAAGAAAAAGAAGACTTCAATTATTAGATTGCCACTGAATAGTTTATTTTGTTTATATTTTCTCAAACAACAAGCAATGCCTTTGTAAAATATCCTACAATACAAAGTTCATGAGCTAGATATAATAAATGTTGCCAGATTCAGATAAATATATTAGATATTATTCAAATAAATATACTAGATATTCTGGAAGTCAAAACCATAAAGTAAATCATATATGAAATATTTAATTTCCAAATTGTATGCTACAAATAAACCTTTTAAAGTTGATTAATAAATATTTATTAGCCAACCTCTGTGGCTCATTTCTGTTGCGCAAACACAGTATTAAGAAAATTTTTAAGAATCATAGGCCTCAACTGGTGATATAGTAAACCCTGGGGCTGCTGCTCTCAAAAATCTTGTAAAATAGTGTTTCCTGGATATCTCATTGCCTGGTATAGCGTAATATGTGTGCTCTGCTTTCAGTTCAGTTCAGTTCAGTCACTCAGTCGTGTCTGACTCTTTGTGACCCCATGAATCGCAGCACACCAGGCCTCCCTGTCCATCACCAACTCCCCGGAGTTCACTAAGACTCGCGTCTATGGAGTCAGTGATGCCATCCAGCTATCTCATCCTCGTTTGTCCCCTTCTCCTCCTGCCTCCAATCCCTCCCAGCATCAGAGTCTTTTCCAATGAGTCACCTCTTCTCATGAGATGGCCAAAGTACTGGAGTTTCACCTTTAGCATCATTCCTTTCAAAGAAATCCCAGGGCTGATCTCCTTCCGAATGGACTGGTTGGATCTCCTTGCAGTCCAAGGGACTCTCAAGAGTCTTCTCCAACACCACAGTTCAAAATTATCAATTCTTTGGCACTCAGTCTTCTTCACAGTCCAAATCTCACATCCATACATGACTCCTGGAAAAACCATAGCCTTGACTGCTGCTGCTGCTGCTGCTAAGTCGCTTCAGTTGTGTCCAACTCTGTGTGACCCCATAGACGGCAGCCCACCACGTTCCCTTGTCCCTGGGATTCTCCAGGCAAGAACACTGGAGTGGGTTGCCATTTCCTTCTCCAATGCATGAAAGTGAAAAGTGAAGTCGCTCAGTTGTGTCCGACTCTTCACGACCCCATGGACTGCAACCTACCAGGCTCCTCTGTCTATGGGATTTTCCAGGCAAGAGTACTGGGGTGGGGGTGCCATCGCCTTCTAGACGGACCTTAGTTGGCAAAGTAATGCCTCTGTTTTTGAATATGCTATCTAGGTTGGTCATAACTTTTCTTCCAAGGAGTAAGCGTCTTTTAATTTCATGGCTGCAGTCACCATCTGTGGTGATTTGGGAGCCCCCAAAATAAAGTCTGACACTGTTTCCACTGTTTCCCCATCTATTTCCCATGAAGTGATGGGACCAGATGCCATGATCTTTGTTTTCTGAATGTTGAGCTTTAAGCCAACTTTTTCACTCGCTTCTTTCATGTCATCAAGAGGCTTTTTAGTTCCTCTTCACTTTCTGCCGTAAGGGTGGTGTCATCTGCATATCTGAGGTTATTGATATTCCTCCCAGCGGGAAGAATCAAGTGTGAAAATCTACGTCCCTTCCCATCCCCGCCCCCAACTGCTACAGTCCTGGGCAAATGCAGACCACAGGGTTCAAAGTCAATGAGCAAAAAAGTCAGAGAAATGATAAAGCACAAGATTGCCAAGGGCATGAAGTAAGACAAGCCACATTCACAACTGACACTAGGAGCCTCCTTGTGGTGACAGATGCCTGGGACAGGTCTTTTACAAAGCACATTTCAGGAAGGAGTGCAGTTATTAGAACATGGCCTTATGCGTGCATGCATGCTAAGTCGCTTCAGTTGTGTCCGACTCTTTGCAAACCTATGGACCTTAGCCCACCAGGCTCCTCTGTCTATGAGATTCTCCAGGCAAGAATCCGCGAGTGGGTTGCCATGCCCTCCTCCAGGGGCCCTTCCTCACCCAGGGATTGAGCCCATGTCTCTTATGTCTCCTGCACTGGGAAGTGGGTTCTTTACCACTAGCACCACCTGGGAAGGCCCTGAACAGGGCCTTATATGTACTTGCAATTTTTGTAGATGGAGAATGTAAATTCTATTGTTACTTTGGCTCAAATTATAAAACAATATATGCTGATTGTTAAAAGAAAAAATTTCAAAATACAGTATATCCCTGTGCTCATCCATTAACAACCCTAGATGGAACTACTGTGAACAGTTTTGCAAATTTAATTTCAGGTCATTTAAAACTACATCTAATAAGCTTAAAATGCATAGATTATTATGTAAAATAAAGCTTTATAACTCTCTTCCTCTCTGTGTGTATGTGCGTGTAGACATATGGTTTATTTATTTGTCACAGATTTACTTACTTTTATTTTTTGGCTGTGGTGGGTCCTCGTTGCTGCACATGGGCTTTCTCTAGTTGTAGTGCGTGGGGCTGCTCTTTGTTGTGGTGTGCAGGCCTCCTATTGCTGCGGCTTCTCTCTTGTTGCAGAGCACAGGCTCAGGGGGCAGGCTTCAGCGCTTGCAGCATGTGGCTTCAGTAGCTATGGCTCATGGGCTGAGGTGCATCACGGCACGTGGGAAATTCCCGGACCAGGGACTGAACCCGTGTCCCCTTCATTGCATGGTGGCTTGTTAACCACTCGACCGCCAGGAAAGCCCCAACATACGATTTTAAAAGCATAAGTGGGATTTCATGACATTGATATGAATATCCTGATAGAATTAAGTGACCACTCTTACAGACTTACAAAAGAGACAAGACTCCTGATTATAGGAGACAAAAGGAAAAATTTAAAGACTATATATTTATATGATTAATGTGTGTATGTATAAAGAGGGAACAGCTGGACAAAAGTTGAAATAATTTATTTTCAGTCTACCTGAAAAAGAGTTAAACTCCCAAGTAAGAATAAATTTAAGTGTGTATCATACTCTGTTGGGTTTATCTATATTTTGTCTGTATTATTCTAGTATTATACTTTCTACCCTACACACACATATATTCAATACTATAACTTTAGTCATTCTTGACTTTATCTTTCACACATTGAATAATTCTTTAACATATTATTAGATTCAAAGAACCTCATCTAATGATTACTGTCAGCATTCCAATTCCTAGTGTGACACAATCTAGGAGATTCTCACTTGTCATAGAATGTTGCCCTGGCAGAGTTCATTCTTATCTGTATATGCTCACATCATAATTATGCCAGCATTTCCTCTGTTAGTATTTTGCAGGATATTCTTCCTCAGGATGTTAACAGAGCTACGGGGTGGGCATGGAATGTTCCATGTGAAATGGGTGAAACAAATTTCAAAGAAGTTCAGAAATTTTGATGTTTATATTAAGTGTAAAATAGTGAGGAAGATGGATCCTTTTGATTGCTACACTATGAAAGTTAAATATACCCTTTCTTTAATAAAGTCGTAAAGCTCACTATTTTGCACAACTGCATTCTAGAATAATAAAAATGGCTTCTGCAAAGAGAAGAAAATGAACTCCCTTTATTTTGATAGTAAATAAATGAATGAATGTGGGGAAAACAAAATTGATTCTTATTCTGATTTTCTTTATTATTTAACTTGTTAAATGACAAAAATGCAACCAAGTAAATTTAAGGATCAAGTTCGCTTTATTAAATAATTCATGAGTTGGCCAGCATCCCAGCTAGCAAACAAAAGAAGCTCTACCTACTGAGCAGAAGAAAAGGAAAGTTTTTAAATATGGGAAGGGGACAGTAAAAGAAAATAATTAGCAAAAAATGTGTTGTCTTAGGCAAGCTTCTGAAAGGGAAGGAATTATTAAGCAGAATACCTCACTTAGTGCTGTCCAGGTAATTCTGGGTGATTGGTTAAAGGTTCCTGGAATTGAGGGTTTAAATCTGCAATTAAGTCTCGATTTGGTGACATTGGCTTAGTACAAGTGACTCTACTTTGGACCCTGTGATCTATCTTTCTTTCTTTTTTTTTTAATGTCTGCCTTTTATCAGACTCTCAGCTTAATAGAAAAATGTGATCAAAATTTAAAGTATTGGTTCCCAGGTGGCAGTAGCGGAAAAGAATCCACCTGCCAATGCAGGAGATGCAGGTTCAATCCCTGGGTTAGGGAAGATCTCCTGGAGGAGGAAATGGCAGCCCACTCCAGTATTCTTGCTACGAAATCTCATGGACAGAGGAGCCTGGCAGGCCACTGGTGATGGGGTCACAAAGAGTCAGACATGACTTAGCAACTGAGCACGTGCACAGGGCAACTCCTTGCCTCTGCTCTGTAGTTCTCACTGCTTTTGTTGATCCTGTGTGGTATTTACAGGTTATCACATTTTTTGTTTGTTTGTTTGTTCTTTGCTTAATCTCTGTGATATCTGTAGGCAACTACTTCAGCTTCACAGTTTTACAACTGGTCATTTTCTTCAGGTTTCTAGGACCCAAACCAATTAAAATCAAATAAGTCGAAGAAAGACCCTATATAGAGAGTCACCTTTTTAGCAAAATAGCTTGCTCAGGGTTGTTATTTAATTGCATTTCAATTTCCCCAGAAGAGTTAATCCAGGGGTACCAGTTGGTGCTGGCCACAGCCCTGAACCTCTCTGCTCAGCCAGAAGGTAATCAAGTGCTTTCCTATTATCAAGAACAACTTGGACCAGAGATGATTGGATTTGGGATGGTGGTGGTGAGCAGCTATTGCTTTAATAGCAGATTCTAGATTATTTCCAAAGTTCAGGAGAGGTCCCTGATCATATTCTTACTTAACCAGAGAAGCATGTCCCAATTAAGGAAGCAAGTCCTGAATCATGAACACCTCCTGGTAAGTCCTTTCTAACTTGATGATACAAATTTAAGGTAGTTGACCAATGAGTTGTCTTAGTTGGTTTGTGGAAAGTTAAGGGCACCGTTAAATAACCTAAGAGGAATTGTCCAGTTAGACGCTATTCATCTGGGCATTCATAGACTCAAAGAGAATAATAACTATCTCAGGCGTAAATCACGTCAGGGAACAATCCACTTTTCTTAAGGTGGGGAAATGGATTTATTGCAAGGATTGTATTTGCACATTCAAGTCAGGGATTGGTTAGGTTTCCTCCTAGCCTGAAATAAAACACTGTCCTAAAATCCAAAGATTACCTCCCCTTAGCTATTGCCTGAAGGATATGAATAATGGTATTTTCTTTCCAGGCCAATGCTAGAGTATGGGAAAGAAAGAGGGTTTCATCTTAATTAAAGTATGAAGACTTGATCTGGTGTCTTGGGAAGAAGCATTCTGTCTCAATGTTAGCCACTTCTCTTGCTTGTCAGTTTGATTTGGAAGTCTTAATGTTTGTCTAGAATAAGCTCTTTTTAGCTGTATGGTACATACATACGACTAGAGCCCCTGAAGTTTGCTTGCCATCTGTTTATTGAGAGGGACCTGGGATAGTCTCTTCCAAGGAGATTCAAGAGCAATCTTTGTTCTTGCTGATGCTGGCACAGGTGGGTCAGAGAAAATCAGAAGTGTTAGTTTGGAGAGCTGCAGCCAGATACGTGAAAAAGAAGATGGATCAGGATCCAATCTGGTTTACAGATATTCACACTTTTGCAAAAGCATCAGAGTAAAACAACTGATATCTCTAAATGACCAAAGACTTAAAAATGCCCATTATCAAAGATCTGATGGGAGTTTATGATAATGCAGTTGACAAGGAAATTTGGTTATTTGTGTGATATACAGTATCTCAATATAAAAACTTGATTTATGATTAATAATATTATACCAGGATATATCAATTTCTAGGAATTTCACATAATTTCTGGAACATTTAAAACCTATAACTATACATCACTATGAACAAAACTAGTGGAGTGATGGAATTCCAGCTGCTGCGGCTGCTGCTAAGTCGCTGTAGTCGTGTCCGACTCTGTGCGACCCAGAGAAGGCAGCCCACTAGGCTCCATTGTTTCTGGGATTCTCCAGGCAAGAATACTGGAGTGGGTTGTCATTTCCTTCTGCAATGCATGAAAGTGAAAAGTGAAGGTGAAATCACTCAGTCATGCTTGACTCTTACTGACCCCATGGGCGGCAGCCTTCCAGGTTCCTCTGTCCATGGGATTTTCCAGGCAAGAGTACTCGAGTGGGTTGCCATTGCCTTCTCCGGGAATTCCAGCTGAGCTATTTCAAATCCTGAAAGATGATGCTGTGAAAGTGCTACACTCACTATGCCAACAAATTTGGAAAACTCAGCAGTAGCCACAGGACTGGAAAAGGTCAGTTTTCATTCCAATCCCAAAGAAAGGCAATGCCAAAGAATGCTCACACTACTGCACAATTGCACTCATCTCACACGCTAGTAAAGTAATGCTTAAAATTCTCCAAGCCAGCTTCAGCAGTATGTGAACCGTGAACTTCCAGATGTTCAAGCTGGTTTTAGAAAAGGCAGAGGAACCAGAGATCAAATTGCTAGCATCTGCTGGATCATGGAAAAAGCAAGAGAGTTCCAGAAAAACATCTATTTCTGCTTTATTGACTATGCCAAAATCTTTGACTGTGTGGATCACAATAAACTGTGGAAAATTCTGAAAGAGATGGGAATACCAGACCACCTGACCTGCCTCTTGAGAAACCCGTATGCAGGTCAGGAAGCACCAGTTAGAACTGGACATGGAACAACAGACTGATTCCAAATTGGAAAAGGAGTATGTCAAGGGTGTATATTGTCATCCTGCTTATTTAACTTCTGTGCAGAGTACATCATGAGAAACACTGGGATGGAAGAAGCACAAGCTGGAATCAAGATTGCTGGGAAAAATATCAATAACCTCAGATATGCAGATGACACCACCCTTATGGCAGAAAGTGAAGAGGAACTAAAAAGCCTCTTGATGAAAGTGAAAATGGAGAGTGAAAAATTTGGCTTAAAGCTCAACATTCAGAAAACTAAGATCATAGCATCTGGTCCCATCACCTCATGGCAAATAGATGGCAAAACAGTGGAAACAGTTTCAGACTTTATTTTTGGAGGCTCCAAAATCACTGCAGATGGTGATTGCAGCCATGAAATTAAGAGACACTTACTCCTTGGAAGGAAAGTTATGACCAACTTAGACAGCAAAGGTCTGTCTAGTCAAGGCTATGGTTTTTCCAGTGATCATGCATAGATGTGAGAGTCACACTAAAGAAAGCTGAGTGCAGAAGAATTGATGCTTTTGAACTGTGGTGGTTGGAGAAGATTCTTGTGAGTCCCTTGGACTGCTAGGAAATCCAACCAGTCCATTCTAAAGATCAGTCCTGGGTGTTCATTGGAAGGACTGATGCTGAAGCTGACACTCCAATATGTTGGCCACCTCATGAGAAGAGTTGCTGCTACTGCTATTGCTGCTAAGTCACTTCAGTCGTGTCCGACTCTGTACGACCCCATAGATGGCAGCCCATCAGGCTCCCTCATCCCTGGGATTCTCCAAGCAAGAACACTGGAGTGGGCTGCCATTTCCTTCTCCAATGCATGAAAGTGAAAGTGAAGTCGCTCAGTCGTGTCCGACTCTTGGCGACTTCACAGTTGCAACCTACCAGGCTCCTCTCTCCATGGGATTTTCCAGGCAAGAGTACTGGAGTGGGAAGAGTTGACTCATTGGAAAAGACCTTGATGCTCTGAGGGACTGGGGGCAGGAGGAGAAGGGGATGACAGAGGATGAGATGGCTGGATGGCATCACAGACTTGATGGACATGAGTTTGAGTGAACTCTGGGAGATGGTGATGGACGGGGAGGCCTGGCGTGCTGAGATTCACAGGGTCGCATAGAGTTGGACATGACTGAGTGACTGAACTGAACTAACTGATACAGCCACAACATAAGGAAGGCTTAAAATTCCATCATCTTTTATAATACTTCCCATGTAATTTAACATTCAAATAAACCCAATTAGTTTAACATTTCCTTTTAATAGAAAGAAAAACAAATCTTTTTATGTTCCTAAAGTCCTATGAACAATTTCTAAGTTAGTTCAAGGTAACGGGACTACACTTAGACTTTGATTTTTAGGGGGATGTTTGTGAAAAAGGCTTTAAACATTTGATTCAATGGAACAATAATTCACTGTGAAACAGTATTTAGTTACCCATTTAAGCAAAGTAAAGTTAGAGACTTTTCAGGCAAATATAGAAAATTGCATAATTGTTAGAACAATAACAAAATAACAAAACCATTAGTTCTTTTAGAAGAGAAGACTTGGTTTTAAGTAACTAGAGATCTGATGATGACAGTGTGAACTGTGGGCAATTGTTTTGATAAAAATTAGAGTCTTTGCTTTTTAAAGTGATATTACTTTAAGAAAAACCCTTTAGAGTACCATATCAAGAGCGACCAATAGTCTATAAAACTTTGTCTTTTTAGCATAGAAAAAAATCCCACTAGTTTGTTTTTCCTATTAAAAACCATTTACTTGAATAAATTCTTTTCAATCTTTGCTAGTTCTGAGTGCATATAAAATCCTTTTTGCTTATTAATTCTAGTAGTTTTAATTACATATATTTGAATTTCAAACCCTTAAAACTTTTAATTTCTAGTGAAAACTAAGAAGTTATGAACTGTATTTTACATTAGCATTCTGTAGTCTGGCAGATTTATAAACATCTTTCATAATTTCTAGAAATGTGATCTTTCATAAGGAAGTCTCAGCATAGCACAAAACATGTTTACTAATAAACCCAGATATTTTAAATTCCTCTATAAAAAGAAATAAAACAAGGATAAATCTATGTTCAGTAATTACATTTCAGTACTTTATTTGGAAGTGATCTGAGTTTTTAATGAATTTAACTTAGCTCAATACTTAACTTACCTTAGCAAAACTTTAAGGTTTCAGGTTAAAAAAATAGGAGAAATCATTTTTAAAGTTTACCTAGAAACTTTTATCTAACTTCTTTTTAATCTACTTGTTTTTAAAAAATTAGGTCAGGTAGAATAAAAGCTGTGTGTTTGTATTACATTCCGTGTTGGTAACTCTAAAGATATTCCTGTTATAAGTAAACCAAGGACATCAAACTAGCTTTTATTTACTTAAGATTAGTCCTAGACCACATGAAGTTGAAAAGCATTTGGGTTGGCTTCTTTTTATTTCTTTAATTGATATAAATTATTGTTTGGTTTTAGAAATGTAAATAAAGCTTTTTACAAATTAATTTTTAGCAATACCATCTGAATGTAGAAAATAACACACATCTAAAACACACACATACAGAAAGAAAGACACATATAAAGTTCACTAGCTATGGAAAAACAACAACAACAAAAATAAACAGTTGGAATAAATAATTAAGTTTTTCTGCCCAGATGGTTAAAGCTTTCTCTACTAATATTTGGGAAGAAGACATATGACGTTTCATTTGCCAAATTTCTAGTGATCTAGTTTTCCTTCTTATAAGAATTGTTTCCCAGAAGTTTGTAGAATATTTACATCTTAAAGGCGGAGTAATGGGATGCAGATTCCTCTCAGAAGAGCTTTGGTTTCCTAAGGCTGCAGTTCATGGAGTCACAAAGAGACAGACTAAGCTACTGAACAACAAAGGCTGATACATACCAGCTGTTTGAGATAAACAGGGGAAGTTTTGGGATTGGTAAAAGGAATAGGTGAATTCTGAATTTTCTCTAGAGTGGGACTTTTTATTTTTTTCAAAGTTTTGTAAATTAAGGACAGTTGCTTTGAATTCCTCAAATAATTCCGTACCTTAAATGATATTATAGGTTGATCCCCTCATAAATCCTCTTGAATATCTTTAGCCACAATTGGAGTGCAACCTGTTGACTTAAAAAAAAAAAAAAAGCACAATGTGAGAGTTGTGAGTTAAATTTTATTTGGGACAAAATAAGGACTGCAGTTTAGGAGACAGCAGATAGCTGTGAGAAATTGCTCCAAAGAGGCAGTGGGAAAGGTCAGTATATATGTGATTTTGGTGAAGGAGGAATACATGCAACCAAGCATGTATTTTTCTGGAAATTTTCTGCTAGTCTGATGAAGCTTTCTGCTAGTCACAAGGAACAGTCATCACCACAAAGGATTTTAGTGCTTTTCTAGATATGAGGAGATATAAGAATTGGGCTCATAAAATCAGCTCCCCAAAATATCTAACTAATGACCTGTCCTGCCAGTTTCTCCTGAACACAGGGTGGCTCATTTCTGCTCTCCATCCTGAACTTTCAGGGGATGTTGAAGGTCAGCAGCTGAAGCAGCACATGATTTAATCCCTGTAGAGGTAGATGGATCCCAGGGACGGGGGAGCCTGGTGGGGTCTATGGGGTCGCACAGAGTCACGGCTGAAGTGACTTAGCAGCAGCAGAGGTAGATGGCAAGTGCCCACGGCAAGTGCCAATATATATTTTGTGTCTCCCAATCTGACAGTTATCAAGCCAAGCTCTCAGGATGCAAAATCCTTGGTTTTCTTTAGTAAGACTTTGGCCATTTTATAGGTATTTATAGGTTGTGGGACCACAGTTTTTAAACAACTGTAGTGGTGTAAGATGGTATACTTGACTCTGTGGAGTTTATGGATTCTATGTTATTATTATTTATATTTATATATATTTTCAGCTAAGCCTTTAGGTCTCTTATGAGCCAAACTAATACCTAAAAGGTATGTGCCTCTGTGTAAGGGACTGTGTACAGAATGTCCATTACATAGAAATTTTCTTGAAGTTGGTAGATAACTTAGTGTCAATCTAATGCATTCCACAATTAACTTATCCTAGCATAGGTGTTTGGTAGCAATAGCTCTAATACCTCTTAAGTGCTTTATCCATGCCGACTAATCTTTGCAGCTTTTTGACACCTGAAATTGCCATTAACAATTAGCCTTTATCTACATGAAGTAACCATGTGCACTTTAACATATGACGGTAGCCAAGGGTTGTTGCTGTGTCCTAAGAGAAGCCCTTTGCACACTACCAGTAATTCCAGAGGCACCTTGGGCTGGGGAAAAACTGGAACTTCCAGACCTCAACAACTGGGGACTGGGGACTGTGCCCTGCCAATAAGGGGATTTCCAGGTGGCACAGTGGTTAAGAATCTGCCTGACAATGCAGGAGATGCTGGAGACATCCCTGCATTCAATCCTTGGGTTGGGAAGATCCCTCAGAATAGGAAGTGGCATCCCACTCCAATATTCTTGCCTGGGAAATCCCATTAACAGTGAAGCCTGAAGGGCTGCAGTACATGGGGTTATGAAGAGTCAGACACAACTGAAATGACTTAGGATGTACAAACACATAGATAGGAATAACACTAAGTCATTTTTGAGAGGGAGATGCCTGAATGGCTGGAAACTAGTTGTTTATGGGATACAAAAGGGAAAAGTAGCACAGGTTATTATGGAAGAGTTGATGTGCACACGTTCACCTACTCTGCCAATAACAGTTTCCTAAAATCAACTGAGTAATTTAAGAATCAGATTGGCTTTCTTAAATAATTCATGAATTAAGCATCATCTCATCCAGCAAATAGAAAGGAGCACCACTGACCTGTAGAAAAGGAAAAGTTTTTAACAGTGAAAAGAGGGGTTAAAAAGAGAAATTATTAGCAAGCAATGCACTGCTTTAGGTGAGGTTGCCCTCCAAAGGAGAATAAAAGTGACTATTGGGCAGATCACCTTGCTTAGTTGCTGACTGGGTGATTGCAAGTTAAGTGGCTACAGATTACATTTCTGAGGGGTTGAAATGCAATTTTCGTAGGTACTAAGTATTGGTTTCCTGATGTGAGCTTAGCACAAGTGACTCCAGTTTGGGCCTGTTGCCTCTTTTTTTTTTTTTTTTCCTTTAACAAATGATAATTAAGGCACATTTATATGCTAAATTATTTAACATATACAAAGCATTTTACCAAATTTCTCATGCAACAATACTATTTCTATTTCTTTACCCTCTTACTGATAAACAAAAACAAAGTTGCAAAACTTCAATTCACAAACTAAAAGTATCAATTATGATCATAAATCATTATTTGAGAGGAAAAAATGATTCTAATTATTAAACATCAGCTGCCATCTGTTAAGTAGCTACTCTTTATCAAAGATTATAACACTCCATTTTCCCAGTTTTTTTCAGGCTAAATTCTAGAATTCACGTCTTTATGTTCAAGAAACTATTTTTCCCTAAGGTCATCTTAACCAGAGTTATAAGAGTTAAAATGAAAGAAAGGTGGTTTCCTCAAAAGAAATATTATTGAGAGTCTATTACCAAAATAAGGGGGATTAATACTTAGGAAAATCAGGCTTTACAACTTCCAACCTTTTAAAAACAAATCAACAGCACTTAAATATTTAACAGAATTTTAATTCTCTATCTTCTTCCACTTGTAATGGCATGGGATGTTAATTTCTATAATGTTTTTAAATTTTGAGTTCTTAGCTGTTCTCTGGATTTTTCATTCCATCAGCTTTCTAGTTCCTTATATTATACCTGCCATCACATGTAGATATTTGCCAACATTCCACCTTCTGCCCCTCGTCCATCGTCTTTTCCCCTTAAACAACCATTCTGGGTCAGAGTGCTGTTCATCGCAATAAGGAGAGTGGACTCAATTCAATAGCACCAACTTTCATATTAAGAACAACAAATGTTCTCTCCTGTTCAAGGGACAGTTCTGGCCATCGTCCTTGCAGAAAGTCCAGGATTGAATCTGTCCCAAGGGTTTCCGAAAACAAGCAATATTATGCATTGAAGCTGAAAAAGTTAAGGAAAAATTAGTCCATCAGGAAATTTTTATTATTAGTTAAATCTATGAACCTATCAATTAATTTCTTACCCAAGAGGCTTTTTGATCACTAGCCCAGAATATAGATTAATGATGATCATTTGCAAATAGATGCTTTCTCTTTCAAAAACAAAGCTGGAAACCCAAGTTTTAAATGGTTCCTATGGAAAGGTTTTCAAAGAGACTTCTTTGCATTACTAAGTAAGATTAAGTTGATATTCAGTTATTTTCTTTGACACATGAGTGAGCAAGTACTCATACAAAATGTTTATTATGGAATTAAGTGAAAATAAATTACAAATAGGAAAGATGGAGATTTATTTTGGAAATATGTTTCCATTTAATATTGTCATGCTACTTTGACATTAGGTAATTTTATATTACTAAACAAGTGAAAAATGAGATCTTCTAAAAAAGAACATGTTCTTACCCAATTGTACTATGCATAATAATTATTTAAGTAGCAAATCACATTTAAAATATTAAGCACTTATTATATCCACAACAAGGTAAGTTTAATTGGATATTAAATTTTAAATCCATGAATACCCAGAAATATTTTTAAAGTTTCAAACATTTTAATAGAATAGTTTGTGGAAAAAGAGAGAAAAAATTATGGAGTCAACATTCTTTGAATAAAGAAAACAGAAAATGAACACTTTTCATGAGACTAAGTTGTCACTAGAAAACATAATAGCTACATATCCTGTAGTCATTCCATTTTATGTTTGCAAAGGAAGTTTGATCTCCTGGAATTTGTAACTGAAGACAGGAAAGCTGTAAAAAGATAAGCATACCAGACCACCTGATCTGCCTCCTGAGAAATCTGTGTGCATATCAGGAAGCAATAGTTAGAACTGAATATGGAACAACAGACTGGTTCCAAATTAGAAAAGGAGTACATCAAGGCTCTATATTGTCACCCTGCTTATTTAACTTATATGCTGACTACATCATGAGAAACACTGGGCTGGATGAAGCACAAGCTGGAATCAAGATTACTGGGAGAAATATCAATAACCTCAGATATGCAGATGATACCACCCTTATGGCAGAAAGTGAAGAAGAACTAAACAGCCTCTATGAAAGTGAGAGAGGAGAGTGAAAATTTGGCTTAAAACTCAACATTCAGAAAACTAAGATCATGGCATCCGGTCCCATCACTTCATGGCAAGTAGATGGAGAAACATTGGAAACAGTGAGAGACTTTATTTTGAGGGGCACCAAAATCACTGCAGATGATGACTGCAGCCATGGAATTAAAAGATGCTTGCTCCTTGGAAGAAAGTTATGACCAATCTAGATAGCATGTTAAAAAGCAGGGACATTACTTTGCCCACAAAGTCCATCTAGTCAAAGCTATGGTTTTTCCAGTAGTCATGTATGGATGTGAGAGACTATAAAGAAAGCTGAACACAGAAGAATTGATGCTTTTGAACAGTGATATTGGAGAAGACTCTTGAGAGTCTCTTGGACTGCAAGAAGATACAACCAGCCCATCCTAAAGGGAAATCAGCTGTGAATGTTCATTGGAAGGACTGATGCTGAAGCTTAAACTCCAGTACTTTGGCCACCTGATAAGAGTGACTCATTGGAAAAGACTCTGATGCTGGGAAATCTTGAAGGCGGGAGAAAGGGATAACAGAGGATGAGATGGTTTGATGGCATCACTGACTCAATGGACATGAGTTTGAGTAAACTCCTGGAGTGGGTAATGGACAGGGAGGCCTGGTGTTCTACAGTCCATGGGTCACAAAGAGTCAGATACGACTGAGTGACTGAACTGAAATGAACTGAACAATGAAGAGGAATACGAGTTAAACATTGAGTATTCAGTATGACATTTTAAATCTTCAATTTGTATTCTTTAAGAAACTTGCAATAAGTTTATTTTTGATAAAAGTGACAGTTTCTCTGCTCAGTAATTTGTTACTACTCATTGTTTCCATTTCATTCAGGCATTTGCAATTATTTTTGATACCCTCTGCACAAAAATTATATAGTATTTCTAATCAGTATATCACATATGACAAATTTAAAAATGTTTAAGTTGCAAAAGGACATTCAGCTAATAATTTCTTCACCAGTACTTAGAGCCAGAGAGTTTACTTGGGTTTCTTCTCTTGCCTTTAAAGATTTTAATGTTCTGAACTCCCATCCCTAAAGATGTTATATCAGATGCTCAATATCAAAGAGCTAGTAGAGTGATAGGACTTTTTTAGTTCTAAGCACCATTGCACTACCTCATGCTTTAAAACAAAAATAAGGAATAACAACAGCATTATACTTTTTTTTTTCTAAAAACAGAGCTCATGAATCAAATTCCACTTTTACCATGCTGCTGCTGCTGCTGCTGCTAAGTCACTTCAGTCGTGTCCGACTCTGTGCGACCCCATAGATGGCAGCCCACTAGGCTCCCCCGTCCCTGGGATTCCCCAGGCAAGAACACTGGAGTGGGTTGCCATTTCCTTCTCCAGTGCATGAAAGTGAAAGTGAAGTCTCTCAGTCATGTCCAACTCTTCACAACCCATGGACTGCAGCCTACCAGGCCCATGGGTTTTTCCAGACAAGAGTACTGGGATGGGTTGCCATTGCCTTCTCTGCACTTTTACCATAAGTCTTCAAAATTAACAGAAAGCATGTATGAAACTTAATGACTGATTGAGCCATAATGTATTATTCATGTGATGTTGGAACAATACATCATTCAGTTCAGTCAGTCAGTTCATTGCTCAGTTGTTTCTGACTCTTTGACCCCATGAACAACAGCGCACGAGGTCTCCCCATTCATCACCAACTCCTGGAGTTACCCAAACGTATGTCCATTGAGTTGGTGATGCCGTCCAACCATCTCATCCTCTATCATCTCATCCTCTATCGTCTCCTCCTCCTGCGTGAAATCTTTCCCAACATCAGGGTCTTTTCAAATGAGTCAGCTTTTTGCATCAGGTGGCCAAAGTATTCGAGTTTCAACTTCAACATCAATCCTTCCAGTGAACACCCAGGACTGATCTCCATTAGGATGGATTGGTTGGATCTCCTTGCAATCCAAGGGACTCTCAAGAGTCTTCTCCAACACCACACTTCAAAAGCATCAATTCTTCAGTGCTCAGCTTTCTTTATAGTAGAACTCTCACATCCATACATGACTACTGGAAAAACCATAGCCTTGACTAGACAGACCTTTGTTGGCAAAGTGATGTCTCTGCTTTTTAATATGCTCTCGAGGTTGGTCATAACTTTCCTTCCAAGGAGTAAACATTTTTTTAATTTCATGGCTGTGATCACCATCTGCAGCAATTTTGAAGCCCCCAAAATAAAGTCAGCCACTGTTTCCACTGTTTCCCCAACTATTTGCCATGAGTGATGGGACGGGATGCCATGATCTTAGTTTTTGAATGTTGAGCTTTAAGCCAACTTCTTTACTCTCCTCTTTACTTTCATCAAGAGGCTCTTTAGTTCTTCTTTGATTTCTGTCATAAGGGTGGTGTCATTCGCATATTTGAGATTATTGATATTTCTCCCAGCAAACTTGATTCCAGCTTGTACTTCATCCAGCCAAGCATTTCTCATGATGTACTCTGCATAGAAGTTAAATAAGCAGGGTGACAGTATACAGCCTTGATGTACTCCTTTTCCAATTTGGAACCAGTCTGTTGTTCCATGTCCAGTTCTAACTGTTGCTTCCTGACCTGCATACAGGTTTCTCAAGAGGCAGGTCAGGCGGTCTGGTATTCCCAACTCTTTCAGAATTTCCCACAGTTTATTGTGATCCATACAGTTAAAGGCTTTGGCATAGTCAATAAAGCAGAAAGAGATGTTTTTCTGGAACTCTCTTGCTTTTTCCATGATCCAGTAGATATTGGTAATTTGATCTCTGGTTCCTCTGACTTTTCTAAATCCAGCTTGAACATCTGGAAGTTCATGGTTCATGTATTGCTGAAGCCTGGCTTGGAGAATTTTAAGTATTACTTTACTAGCATGTGAGAGGAGTGCATTTGTGCAGTAGTTTGAGCATTCTTTGGCATTGCCTTTCTTTGGGATTGGAATGAACACGGACCTTTTCCAGTCCTGTGACCACTGCTGAGTTTTCCAAATTTGCTGACATATTGAGTGTGGAACTTTCACAGCATCATCTTTTAGGATTTGAAATAGCTCAACTGGACTTCCATCACCTCCAATAGCCTTTTTGTAGTGATGCTTCCTAAGACTCACTTGACTTTCATTCCAGGATGTCTGGCTTTAGGTGAGTGATCACACCATCAAGCTTATCTGAGTTGTGAAGATCTTTTTGTACAGTTCTTCTGTGTATTCTTGACACTTCTTCTTAGTATCTTCTGCTTCTGTTAGGTCCATAATATTTCTGTCCTTTATCTAGCCCATCTTTGCATGAAATGTTCCCTTGGTATCTCTAATATTCTTGAAGAGATCTCTAGTGTTTCACATTCTATTGTTTACCTCTATTTCTTTGCACTGATCACTGAGGAAGGCTTTCTTCTCTCTCCTTGCTATTCTTTGGAACTCTGCATTCAAATGGGTATATCTTTCATTTTCTCCTTTGCTTTTCACTTCTCTTCTTTTCACAGCTATTTGTAAGGCACCCTCAGACAGCCATTTTAGTTTTTTGCATTTCTTTTCTTGAGGATGATCTTGATCCCTGTCTCCTGTACAATGTCATGAACCTCTCTCCATAGTTCATCGGGCACTCTGTCTATCAGATCTTGTCCCTTAAATCTATTTCTCACTTCCACTGCATAATCATAAGGGATTTGATTTCAGTCATACCTGAATAGTCTAGTGGTTTTCCCCACTTTCTTCAATTTAAGTCTGTTTTGGCAATAAGTAGTTCATGATCTGAGCCACAGTCAGCTCCTGATCTTGTTTTTCCTGTCTGTATAGAGCTTCTCCATCCTTGGCTGCAAATAATATAATCAATCTGATTTCAGTGTTGACCATCTGGTGATGTCCATGTATAGAATCTTTTCTTGTGTAGTTGGAAGAGGATGTTTGCTATGACCAATGCATTCTCTTGGCAAAACTCTTATTAGCATTTGCCCTGCTTCATTCTGTACTCCATGGAAAAATTTGCTTGTTACTCCAGGTGTTTCTTGACTTCCTACTTTTGCATTTCACTCCCCTACGATGAAAAGGACATCTTTTTGGGTGTTAGTTCTAAAAGGTCTTGTAGGTCTTCAAAGAACTGTTCAGCTTCTTCAGCATTACTGGTCGGGGTATAGACTTGGATTACTGTCTTTTGCTGTTGTTGTTGTTGGTTATCTATTTTATTTTATTTAAAAAAAAAATTTTATTTATTTTTTACTTTATTCTACATTACAATACTGTATTGGTTTTGCCATACACTGACATGAATCAGCCACAGGTGTACACGATCTCCCAATGCCAAAGCCCCCTACCACTTCCCACCCCATATCATCTCCCTGAATCATCCTGTGCACCAGCCCCATGCATCCTGTATCCTGTATTGAACATAGACTGGTGCTTCGTTTCTTATATGATAGTATACATGTTTCAATGCCATTCTCCCAAATCATCTCACCCTCTTCCTCTCCCTCAGAGGCCAAAAGTCCATTCTATACCTCTGTGTCTCTTTTGTTGTCTCACATACAGAGTCATCATTACTATCTTTCTAAATTCCATATATATGTGTCAGTATACTGTATTGGTGTTTTTCTTTCTGGCTTACTTCACTCTATAATCAGCTCAAGTTTCATCCATCTCATTAGAACTGATTCAAATGTATTCTTTTTAAGGGCTGAGTAATACTCCATTGTGTATATGTACCACAGCTTTCTTATCCATTCATCTGCTGATGGACATCTAGGTTGTTTCCATGTCCTGGCTATTATAAACAATGCTGCAATGAACATTGGGGTACATGTATCTCTTTCAATTCTGGTTTCCTCGATGTGTATGCCCAGCAGTGGGATTGCTGGGTCATAAGGCAGTTCTATTTGCAATTTTTTAAGGAATCTCCACACTGTTTTCCATAGTGGCTGTACTAGTTTGCATTCCCACCAACAGTGTAAGAGGGTTCCCTTTTCTCCACATCCTCTCTAGCATTTATTGCTTGTAGACTTTTGGATCGCAGCCATTCTGACTGGTGTGAAATGGTACCTCATTGTGGTCTTGATTTGCATTTCTCTGATAATGAGTGATGTTGAGCATCTTTTCATGTGTTTGTTAGCCATCTGTATGTCTTCTTTGGAGAAATGCCTATTTAGTTCTTTGGCCCATTTTTTATTGGTTCGTTTATTTTTCTGGAGTTGAGCTGCATAAGTTGCTTGTATATTTTTGAGATGAGTTGTTTGTCATTTGCTATTGTTTTCTCCTATTCAGAAGGCTGTCTTTTCACCTTGCTTATAGTTTCCTTTGTTGTGCAGAAGCTTTTAATTTTAATTAGATTCCATTTGTTTATTTTTGCTTTTATTTCCAGTATACTGGGAGGTGGATCATAGAGGATCCTGCTGTGATTTATGTTGGAGAGTGTTTTGCCTATGTTCTCCTCTAGGAGTTTTATAGTTTCTGGTCTTACGTTTAGATCTTTAATCCATTTTGAGTTTATTTTTGTGTGTGGTGTTAGAAAGTGATCTAGTTTCATTCTTTTACAAGTGGCTGACCAGTTTTCCCAGCACCACTTGTTAAAGAGATTGTCTTTACTCCATTGTATATTCTTGCCTCCTTTGTCGAAGATAAGGTGTCCATAGGTGTGTGGATTTATCTCTGGGCTTTCTATTTTGTTCCATTGATCTATATATATATATGTCTGTCTTTGTGCCAGTACCATACTGTCTTACTGACTGTGGCTTTGTAGTAGAGCCTGAAGTCAGGCAAGTTGATTCCTCCAGTTCCATTCTTCTTTCTCAGGATTGCTTTTGCTATTCAAGGTTTTTTGTATTTCCATACAAATCTTGAGATTATTTGTTCTAGTTCTGTGAAAAATACTGCTGGTAGCTTGATAGGGATTGCATTGAATCTGTAGATTGCTTTGGGTAGTATACTCATTTTCACTATATTGACTCTTCCGACCCATGAGCATGGTATATTTCTTCATCTATTAGTGTCCTCTTTGATTTCTTTCATCAGTGTTTTATACTTTTTGATATATAGGTCTTTAGTTTCTTTAGGTAGGTATATTCCTAAGTATTTTATTCTTTTCATTGCAATGGTGAATGGAATTGTTTCCTTAACTTCTTATTCTACTTTCTCATTATTAGTGTATAGGAATGCAAGGGATTTCTGAGTCTTGATTTTATATCCTGCAACTTTACTATATTCATTGATTAGCTCTAGTTGTTTTCTGGTTGAGTCTTTAGGATTTTCTAAGTAGAGGATCATGTCATCTGCAACCAGTGAGAATTTTACTTCTTCTTTTCCAATTTGGATTCCTTTTATTTCTTTTTCTGCTCTGACTGCTGTGGCCAAAACTTCCAGAACTATATTGAATAGTAGTAGTGAAAGTGGGCACCCTTGTCTTGTTCCTGACTTTAGGGGAAATGCTTTCAGTTTTTCACCACTGAGGATAATGTTAGCTGTGGGTTTGTCATATATAGCTTTTATTATGTTGAGGTACATTCCTTCTATTCCTGCTTTCTGGAGTTTTTATCATAAATGGATGTTGAATTTTGTCAAAGGCCTTCTCTGCATCTATTGAGATAATCATATGACTTTTATTTTTCAATTTGTTAATGTGGTGAATTACATTGATTGATTTGCGGATATTGAAGAATCCTTGCATCCCTGGGATAAAGCCCACTTGGTCATGGTGTATGATCTTTTTAATGTGTTGTTGGATTCTGATTGCTAGGATTTTGTTAAGGATTTTTGCATCTATGTTCATCAGTGATATTGGCCTGTAGCTTTCTTTTTTTGTGTGGTGTCTTTGTCAGGTTTTGGTATTAGGGTGATGGTGGCCTCATAGAATGAGTTTGGAAGTTTACCTTCCTCTGCAATTTTCTGGAATAGTTTCAGTAAGTTAGGTGTTAGCTCTTTTCGAAATTTTTGGTAGAATTCAGCTGTGAAGCCGTCTGGACCTGGGCTTTTGTTTGCTGGAAGATTTCTGATTACAGTTTCAATTTCCATGCTTGTGATGGGTCTGTTAGGATTTTCTATTTCTTCCTGGTTCAGTTTTGGAAAGTTGTACTTTTCTAAGAATTTGTCCATTTATTCCAAGTTGTCCATTTTATTGGCATATAATTGCTGATAGTAGTCTCTTATGATTCTTCGTATTTCTGTGTTGTCTGTCGTGATCTCTCCATTTTCATTTCTAATTTTATTGATTTGATTTTTTTCTCTTTGTTTCTTGATAAGTCTGGCTAATGGTTTGTCAATTTTATTTATCCTTTCAAAGAACCAGCTTTTTGCTTTGTTGATCTTTGCTAAGGTCTCTTTTGTTTCTTTTGCATTTATTTCTGCCCTAATTTTTAAGATTTTTTTCCTTCTACTAACTCTGGGGTTCTCTATTTCTTCCTTTTCTAGTTGCTTTAGGTGTAGAGTTAGGTTATTTATTTGACTTTTTCTTGTTTCTTGAGGTATGCCTGTATTGCTATGAACTTCGCTCTTAGCACTGCTTTTATAGTGTCCCACAGGTTTTGTGTAGTTGTGTTTTCATTTTCATTCATTTCGATGCATATTTTGATTTCTTTTTGATTTCTTCTGTGATTTGTTGATTATTCAGAAGGGTGTTGTTCAGCCTCCAAATGTTGGAATTTTTAATAGTTTTTCTCCTATAATTGAGATTTAACTTTAGTGCATTATGGTCAGAGAAGATGCTTGCAATAATTTTGAATTTTGAATTTATCAAGGTTAGATTTATGGCCCAGGATGTGATCTATCCTGGAAAAGGTTCCGTGTGCACTTGAGAAAAAGTTGAAATTCATTGTTTTGGGATGAAATGTCCTATAGATATCAATTAGGTCTAACTGGTCTATTGTATCCTTTAAAGTTTGCGTTTCTTTGTTAATATCCTGTTTAGTTGATCTGTCCATAGGTGTGAGTGGGGTATTAAATTCTCCCACTATTATTGTGTTGTTATTAATTTCCCTTTTCATGCTTGTTAGCATTTGTCTTATATATTACGGTGTTCCTATGTTGGGTGCATATATATTTATAATTGTTATATCTTCTTCTTGGACTGATCCTTTAATCATTATGTAGTGGCCTTCTTTGTCTCTTTTCACAGCCTTTGTTTTAAAGTCTATTTTATCAGATATGAGTATTGCTACTCCTGCTTTCTTTTGGTCTCTATTTGCATGAAATATATTTTTGCAGCCATTCCCTTTCAGTTGGATTACTGTTATATTGAATGGTTTGTCTTGGAAACAAACAGAGATTGTTCTGCCATTTTGAGACTGCATCTAAGTACTGCATTTTGGACTGTTTTGTTGACTATGATGGCTACTCCATTTCTTCTAAGGGATTCCTGGCCACAGTAGTAGATATAATGGTCATCTGAGTTAAATTCACTCATTCCAGTCCATCTTAGTTCGCTGATTCCTAGAGTGTTGATGTTGACTCTTGCCATCTCCTATTTGACCGCTTCCAATTTGCCTTGATTCATGGACCTAACATTCCAGGTTCCTATGTAATATTTCTCTTTGCAGCATCGGACCTTGCTTCTATCACCTGTCACATCCACAACTGGGTGGTTTTTATTTTTGTTTTTGTTTGTTTGTTTGTTTTTGCACTTTGGCTCCATCCCTTCATTCTTCTGGAGTTATTTCTCCACTGATCTCCAGTAGCATGTTGGGCACCTACTGGCCTGGGGAGTTCATGTTCCAGTGTCCTATCTTTTTACCTTTTCATATTGTTCATGGGGTTCTTAAGGCAAGAATACAAAAGTGGTTTGCCATTCCCTTCTCCAGTGGACCACATTCTCTCAGATCTCTCCACCATGACCTGTCTGTCTTGGGTGGCCCCACATGACATGTCTTAGTTTTATTGAGTTAGACAAGGCTATGGTCCATGTGATCAGATTGGCTAGTTGTCTGTGATTGTAGCTTCAGTCTGTCTGCCCTCTGATGTCCTCTCTCAGCACCTAACATCTTACTTGGGTTCTCTTATCTTGGACATGGGGAATCTCTTCATGGTTGCTCCCCGTAAAGCACAGCCGCTACTCCTACCTTGGATGTGGGGTATCTCCTCATGGCTGCCCCTCCTGAACTTGGACATGGGGTATCTCCTCTTGACTGCTCTTCACCTTGAACATGGATCAGTTGAATACATCATTCACCTTGATATAAGGAAAAAACAAAACAAAAAACATGTTCTCTCTTTGTACAATTATTTGAGAAAGACTTATGTGCAAGGAAACATTGGTCCCACTCTATACAATATGCATTATCTCATTTTATATCTATAATGGATTTTAAGGAAATCCTTAAATAGTTTTTATAGCTGTTATTATATAAAAGTTCACAAAGAAAGGAGAGGAAAATAAGCATAAAATTATAAAGAATTAAGATATGTTACTCAGATTTTTGTAGAGGTCCCAATAGCTTTCTGAAGAACCACTTCCTCTTTTAAAACTAACTCAGTTGTGATTATCTTACCACAAGTAGCCCATTTTCTTACCTTCACTGGAAGCAGAACTTGAACCATGGATCAAATTCAGTTCTACAACACATTAAGAAATAATGCATGTTTTACTGGAATATCAAAGAGAGAGATGTAGCCATGAGACAAAACTTCCTATTGAATTGAAAATCTCTCAGCCATGTCTGGCTCTGTGACCCCATGGATTGTAGTCCATGGAATTCTTCAGGTCAGAATATTGGAGTGGGTAGCCTCTCCCTTCTCCAGGGGATCTTCCTAACCCAGGATTGAACCCAGGTCTCCCGCATTGCAGGCTGATTCTTTATCATCTGAGCCACAAGGAAAGCCCTTCCTAAAATCTTCTCTTCCTAAAAACTTCCTAAAATGTTTTTAAAACTCTGTACTCTCCACTTACCATCCAGAACTCTTTTGCCCCTAAAATCATCTTATTTCCCAACTTCCATCTCCCTACTTGGAGTAGAGGGTGATGCAGGGGCAAGGCATAGAAGGTAGGTGAAACTCTCAGCTTCATGCATCCAGTGAAATTTCTCCACAAAGGAGATAATTTGTAATTCTGTAAATTGAGTCTTATGATAATATGGATGTGGGTTGAAATCCCAGACCTGGGCTTTACCAGTAGTATTACATTTGGACAATTTTAGTAGCTATGAGTCTAAAATTTTTTTTAAGTTGTAAAAGTGGTATTTAATCTTACCTCATGAGATCTCTGTTTTGATTGTATGATATGAGATAGGTAAAATGTGCAGTGTATAGTAACTTCTTTCCCTATTTAGACTTTAGTGAGCAGACTTCTTTGCTTATATCCTGAGGATACCCGGTTTCCTAATTCTTTTGGCAATTTTGTGTGATCCTTTTTCTATCCTTCTCTGGTCCACTCCAGTATTCTGGCCTGGAGAATTCCATGGACTGTTTGTTCCATAGGGTCACAAAGAGTTAGACACGACTGAGCAACTTTTGCGCACACACACACATACTGGTCCCAATGAGTAAACACTTATTATATGTCTAGATCTCTCAGTGAGTGCTGACTGCATACAATACTCCCCAACACAAACATGAGAAGAGTATTTCATACCCTGTGAAGCCAGGCAAAGTTTAAGAGCCTTAGCACAATGAAAGTGATTTAAAAACAAAGGGCATTTGGCATTTCTAATCCACTGAGTTAAGTGACTTTGATTCACTAGCATTCTACAGAGGGTGGGGTCTGCCAATAGCAAAGTTAGTGGGTTTGCTATGTTAAAATTTTATTCTATTAGTTATAAAATAGAAGGTAAAGTTTAATGCAAGGTGCTCATCCTAATATTTTCTTTCATTCTTATGTTAATACTCCTTATGGTCACTTACTCTTGTTTGTTTAATTTTGTTTTTCTTTGCTGCCATTCATTCCCACTTATTTTCATCAGAACGCCTCCCTGACTCAGTCCATACAACCTGGGAGCTGTGAATCCTACCTGTGTCTCTAAGACTGGTATTTTGCTTAGGGTTCACTGTTCAGACAGTTACGTTACAGAAGCCATACTGGTTGATTCAGGGATATATGTGATCCAAGAAGAGCAAATACAGCAGTTGTTCAGATTGGAGAAAAGAAACAGCCTGTTGCACCTGACTTCCTTTCCTTAGCATAATGCTTAATTCCTGTAATCTAACCTGAGGTGATAGTAGGCTGGAGATGGGCTGACAGCTGTGTTGCTATGGAATGAAGACAGAGGAAATGATGTAAATAGTGAAGGAAAGTAAAATTCAATTCCAGTGATACCATTTGAAGTTCTGGCTCAAGCTGTGTATGAGGTTGCCTTTTGACATTTATCCATGCCAGTAAATTCCTCTCTGTTTTTCTTTAAGCCAATTTTAGTTAAATTTCTATAACCCACATTATAAGTGTTCTTAACTGATACTTTCTTCTACTTTTCTTTAGTAAATGGTAATTTTCAACTCATTCTTTTCTGCTCTGTTTTCTCTCTATTCCCTCTGTGTATCATTTCCCTCACTCTTTGTTACTTCACAGTTTAAGTTGAAATTATGAAAATAGCCCCACATAAACAAAAATTCTTAAAATCATTTATTTGTGATGCCTTTCTTTCCTTGAGGTTTCACTTGCCCTTTATATCTGATGTACCTTTAATTAATTTATATCATGCTTCTTAAAGGACCCGGCATGACACCATAAACCCATATGCACTCAAAGTATTAATTGGAAATAATGATAATGATCAACCTCATGAACCATTTTAAACTCTGTCCTTGTTCACCTGGCAAGCTGTGAACATGAAAAATGGGCAAAGAACTATTCACTAGGAAGAAAAATTAATGAGCAGGGACAATGTCTAATTCTATATATTTTTAATCATGTCTATTACAGTTCTCACTCAATGTAAATTAATAACATTAAGAATAGAACTTGTATTTCTCTTATAAGTCCATGGGCAATGTCCTAAAAGACAATGAACCGTTAGGTTGCAACAGTCATATTTTTCATTTGTTCTTTTTTTCCTTCTTTCAGCTTTTCCTTAGAAATCTTGAAGAATTCTTTTAAAGTACTTCGGAATCATCACCATTTTCCCATTTCTTTAACTCTATGAAAAGCAGATGACATATTGGATTCTCTTCCAGGGCATTTCTTATGGATTTATAAAGCTATTTTATATAACCTTGACGAACCATCTTCATTTTTATTCTGAGCGATTTCTCACCTCTCTGAGATACTGCTTCACTTGCAGAACTGTGAGCTGGGAAGAACCCAACATGGTAAAAACAAACGTGCATGGCCTGGATGTGGCATACAGACCTTTCCAGGGTCAGTCTGAGGGCTCAGAACGGGGATCAAGTAAATCCTTTGTTTTTCCTTTTTCTCTTTCAGTCTTTGATGATGTATATAAATGCACATGAAGGATAAAAGTGGTTACAGAGCTTGCTTTCCTTTCAATGACCTGTCTCAAGGAGATCAGGGAGATGACATATTTTGGGTATTCTTAAATTCTGTATCGGATGTTATTTTACACACTTTTTCCATAAGACAGTTCCAGTGATAGAAATTAGTCATTGTAATTGACTTATTACTTACCCTATGACAAAATTATGCTTATTTTGAAAAAATCTGATACATACATATATAGAAAAAGACTGGAATGACATGCCAAGGGATGACATATTGGTTTCTCAGTATGCTAAGCTGGTTCATTTTTATTTTTATTTTTTTAAATTTACTTTCTAGTTTTCTACATGTTTACATTTAATAATCTTATGTTAGCTTTTCATAATGATCACATAATAAGTAAAAAGAAGACATATTTTTATTCTTACGCCTTGATATTTTTTTTTTTTTGTGTCCAAAGATTTTTAAATGATCATGCCCATCAAATTGTATGTAAACTGTTTCCCTGAATTAACTATAAGAGTAGCCCAGAAAAAGAATATTCAAGAGTATTCAGTTTAAAATTGTAATAGCCATTACTGCCTACTCAGACTATGGAATACTTTTTATTTAGTACATAATCTTTTTAATCAAATGAAGTTGATGGGCTATTTGTTTTTGTAAAAAGCATTAAACATGACATGAAAACAGTGAGGCATAGAAATAGAGTAATAATTTTGGAGTATCTAAGACAGATGTGACCCCACTTCCCTAGGAGGCAAAGAAGTGGAACATGGGCAATAAAAAGTTTGAGATTTCCTAAAAAATGTTCAGTAGGGACTCTACCCACTTTCTGCTGAATTTAAATGCACTAAGGAGAAAATTGTGTAAGATCCTTTTCTGTTAAGAAGATGAGGAAAAATAAAAGTAGAATTCAAGTGAACTGATTTCTTTGTTCAAGTTATTTTAAAAAATGTAAGTAGGTAAATACTTCCTCTCTGCAGCAAAGTTTAAAATGTGCAATCCAATACAAGCTGATTTACATTCAGAAGCATAATGTAATATTGATTTGTATATACATATACCATATGTTTAAACTGCCTTGCGAAGGTGAGTCTTCTAGTGAATCCTGCCCTTGCTAAAGAATAGTCGAAGTCACAGCTGAAGCTGTGCTGGGTTAAGGCTTATTTAGGTTCACCCATTTGAAATAAAGAATATTTTATAATTTTGCTTTTTTGAACAGTTATTGTTGGTTAACAATGTTGTCCCATAGAAGAAGATATAACAGAATGAAAAATACTTAAAACTTTGTATTCTCTCAAAACCAAACATATGAATCTTGTCTGAAAGTTTTTCAACCTTTGTCATGTATAAAAGCTTTGATAAAGGTTTTGTTTTTGTTTTGTTTTAGCTATAAGGAAAAACTGACTCCCAGCTTCACGGCTCCAGAAAATGGAATCTAAGCCAATGAAAGTAAGAAAGATCTACTTAGGATAGTAATATATAATGGCAAGGCTATCTGAAAAAGAGCCTTTTCATTTACCGCAAGATATATTGACAGTCTACTTTAATCCTTGGGATACACATACAAAGTCACTGTAAGACACTTTAGACATTTGTAAGCCTAACTCTTATGTTTTTAAGTTCTTGTTACTACAGTAATGAACTTCAAATACATCAAACAGAAAAGATCAGTCACAAGCTTACACACTTAGAAGTTTCTCGGCTAGGAGCATAGTCTGGACTTGTAGGGACACTTTATTACTGGTCTGTAGGGGGAATCTCCTCTGAAATAGGATGAAATGTTAGACTCTTCTTTCTTTTATGTATTAAGGTAAAGGAACAATTTTAGTGAACTATGCAGTAAGTGACTATTCCCCACTGGTTTCAGAAATTTAAACATTCCTGTGTGAGTGATCCTGGCCACTTTGAACTTTTAGTTTCTTGAAAATTAAATGTATTCACACATTATGCCATTAAAAAATTTGTTTGTCTTGCTCCTGAGATAAAATAGAATAGCCCCATACTAAACAAAACATCTTTAAATGGTGTAATAGTAGCAAGAAGAGCTATTATAAATCAGGAATATTCTGGAGTTTTTATATTTGTTTTTTTTTCTGAAAAGCATATCAATTGATTAATTATGTGTTAATTTTCATGCTCTTAAGAAAACAGATCACTCAAAGTACCTACTCTATGCAGCTCTGATGTTGTTGTAGAAGAATGTAATACAGTGCACTTTTACTTTATAAATATTATTGGCAAAGTATGAGAAACAGGAAAGAGAATGAAACTTTTCCATTTGAGCTTTTAAAGGATTTCTGAGGCCTATTCTGTTTTTTTTTTTTTTTCTTCCTATGCATCAATCAGGAAATGTGATTATAATTCAGAAAGAATTATACACTTAACTACATACATAAGTAAGAGGTTTGACTGGGCTACCAGCTTTGAGGTTCAAGTGGCATTTACAAAATCAAAATCATGAGACAGAGGGGACAAGGTTACCATTACTGAGGCACTGAGACTCAGACAAGTGCCCTCAGGGAGTTAATATGGTTAAGGTTACCCATGTTAAGCGACATCTTATAAAAATTCTATCTTGAGTATTAGTTCTATTTACTAGAACAGGCTAATTCATTTGTGTCAAATGGGACTTTTGGATATTCAATTTTTTTTTTTTACTGTCACCAAAATTATCTCAGAGGAGCAGCTCTGACAGGTCAATCATTGCAGATGGTAAGTGCTTTGTTAATTATACATAAATTTAGAAACAATTGTAGAATGTCTTGCCTCAGGAGAAATTTGTCTCTTCCTGTTTGCCTCTACCAAATTAATTTCCTGTTTGTGAACAGATAATAATCTCAGCCACGTGGTAGAAATAGCTCCTTGCTCACATATGCAAGTGTAAATAAGCAAAGAATATCACAAATAAACAATGCCATTCTTTTTAAATAATGCAATGTGTGTAATTAGGAGCATGCAATTACAACAATGTACAGCTCTCAGTGTAACAATTAGGTTTTCAGTTAAATGTAATTTGTTCCAATGTAAATGTTTTTCCTCAATTCAGAAGATTCCCTTGAGTTGTTTCAATAAGCGTATTTCTGCAAAGACTTGCAGCAGTGCACTGTGTTTCATTATACAAATCAGAAAGGACAACTCTATTATGATACACTACTGAAATTTTGAAAGTACAGGTTTCCAGTGCTGTCTTGAGAGAAAAGTAGGGATGATCACCTTCTGGGAACTGGTGACATATAAGAATGCCTTTGTGGTAGATACAGAATACACATACACACACACACACACACACACACACACACAAGCACACTTCTTTGTGATGTGACTTCCATAAAACGTGGAGTCTTGATCCCCACCTCTTGAATCTGGGCTGACCTTGTGACTTGCCCTGACCAGTCTGTCACAAGTGATGTTATTTGACTAGTGAGGTTAAGTCTTAGGAAACCTTGGAATTAGGACCTGAGATTGTCGTGTAAAGATGCTAGTCTATGGAGGAGGAGAGCCAGGTGGGAAAGAGACTCCCAGTGACAACTCCAAGCACTGGCAAACATGTGAGTGAGGCCTCTTGGATCTTCTAATCTCACTGACCCTACCTGCGTCCAGCATGCTGAATAAGCGCGGGTGAAATATGCGGATGAACTGTTCAGTCAACTAACAGAATTGGGGGAAGGATCTAGTTGTTGTAGTTTTACCTTCTAAACTCTAGAGTGGTTCTGTGTAGAAAGACCAGTTGAAATTGTCGTCCTGGTTTTCTCCTACCATCACAGTATTTGGTGCTATAACAGTGTTTTGTTTTCCCAGTCAATAAGCCAACTGCCTGCCAATGCAAAAGTGGGCTTGATTCCTGGGTTAGGAAAAGCCCCTGGAGAAGGAAATGGTAAGCCACTCCAATATTCTCACCTGGGAAGCCCAATGGCCAGAGGAACCTGGGTGGGCTACAGTCCATGGGGTTGCAGAGTTGGACATGACTACGTGACTAAACCACAACAACAAAAGTTTACTCTACTTACGGAGTTGTGAAACACCATTACATTTTTAGTAGAAATAAAAGTGACTGAGAAAACCAGAAACTTAGTGCAATAACATTTAAAGTAATTTACAGATCGGAGATCATCTAGGTCAATAGATTGAAAACTGTACCTTTCAGATTATAAAAACAGGGAGGAGGAAGATATTTTTCAGGACTCTTCCAGTGGTTATGACAGAGGAGGATAGTCTGAATTTCTCTTGCTTGCTTCAAGCACACCAGCTTTACTTTTATTTATTGTATTCCCATGTGCAAAAGGAATTCTCTTAGATGAAAAGTGTAAAACCACTGCAGTTCAGCCCTTAGACTTCTTCAGAGAATCATAGTAAGGCCCAGAAAGAAGGCAAATCCTCACTGATTTGGCTTCTTTCTACTTCTCTAGTATTCTGTCTGTCTGTCTCATGGGTCATCAAACTCCTACCCTGAACCTTTCTTTCCCCTAACTCAATCCTGAAGCTCTACTATCAGGTACAAGTTTCTTTTTCCCTAGATCCCTGTCTTGGGACAATTTGTATTTCTGTATTCTGTGTGCATCATCTCTGTTAGGAAACATTCTTGTGACTGCCCTCTCCCCATCAATCCATGTTGGATGTCCTCTTTACTATTTCAATTGCCTTTTCTTCCTTTGCATTACAAATACAAAGGCCTAAAACAGGGAGAAGGAAGATACTGTTCACAGGTTGCAATAAACTTGTGTTTGCTTTTCTTGTATTGAAGACTGAAAGACTTTGAGGGAAAGAAACACGACAAATTTATCTCGTGTCACCAGGGCCTGGCACAAACAGATGGTGTGCAACACATATGTGTGGAGTGAATGGACAGAAGAATGAAGCAATGAAATTTCTAAGTGATTGAGGGGTTTCTCTTTCACCAGACCTGTCAAATGAAAGATTAGCTACATGCTAGTAATGTTAATGTTCGGATTAAAAAAGAAGTGGGAGAAAGGTTGTGAAAGGCCTTTTATATCATATGTAATAGGTGGCCTAGAGAAGATTTTAAGCAAAGAAATGCCTTTAGAAAGATTCTTCTGGGTGATCTGTGGAATAATGGTTTCTTAAGGTGAAAAATTAGAAATAAAGAGATCACTTAGGAAGCGGGAAAATTTCAGTGATTTTTGCATCAGTTCAGTCACTCAGTCATATCCGACTCTTTGCAACCCCATGAACTGCAGCACGCCAGGCCTCTCTGTCCATCACCAACTCCTGGAGTCCACTCAAACCCATGTCCATCGAGTCGGTGATGCCATCCAACCATCTCATCCTCTGTCGTCCCCTTCTCCTCCTGCCTTCAATCTTTCCCAGCATCAGTGTGTTTCCCAATGAGTCAGCTCTTCACATCAGGTGGCCAAAGTATTGGAGTTTCAGCTTCAACATCAGTCCTTCCAATGAACACCCAGGAATGATCTCCCTCAGGATGGCCAGGTTGGATATCCTTGCAGTCCAAGGGACTCTCAAGAGTCTTCTTCAACACCACAGCATAAAAGCATCAATTCTTCTGCGCTCAGCTTTCTTTATAGTCCAACTCTCACATCCATACATGACCACTGGAAAAACCATAGCCTTGACTAGACGGACCTTCATTGGCAAAGTAATGTCTCTGCTTTTTAATATGCTGTATAGGTTGGTCATAATTTTCCTTCCAAGGAGTAAGCATCTTTTAATTTCATTGCTGCAATCACCATCTACAGGGATTCTGGAACTGAGAAAGAGAACACCAATTTTAGAAAGTAAGGAGTAAAGAAAAGTGAGATTTGGAAGTAGAAGCCCTGACTTCAAATCCTGGGAGTGGCATTTGCTATATACTCTAGGTTCATTATTTGCTGAGATTGTCGATGTGTTCACTTGTGAAATGAACATTATAATCCAAGCTTAACAGGAATAAAAGTATTAAATTGGGGATACATGGTTATACAGTTATAATGCACTATAAATTTTTATTCATTAACTATGAATTATACAATTGGAATCAATAATATTCACTTTTAAGGTGCTATACTGGCATCTTTTAAACTGAAAAATCCTATAAACTTAAGTTTTATATTAACATCCCCCTACTAACATATATGTCTGATGGTCCTCATTATACTACAGCACTAAACTGAAAAGGTCTTTCTGGTTTTTCTTAACTGGAAAAGCACACAATAAATGGAAAACATCCCAGTAAGAGAAAAATTATTTTTAAAACAGAGTTAACTGTGTCACAGGATTGAATTCAGTTATTATGTTTATTTGGAAACTGTTTCATTTGTCTGCTGCCATGTACAAACCACTCAAAACTTTAGCGTCACAGGACATCCACCATTTAGCTATGCCTATGGATTCTGTGGGTCAGGAATTTGGACACAGTACAGTAAGAATGATCTGTCTTTGTCATATGATGTCTGAGACCTCAGCTGGGGAGACTCAGATGACTGAAGCCTAGAATTGTGGGGATGTTTTTAGACTTACATCTCTGAGGCTCGGACTGGGGAGACTGAAAGCCTGCATGCAGCTGGGCCGATTGGCAGCCTTCAGGGAAGTCTCTCCATGTGCCCTGGGCTTCTCTCAACATGGCTAACTTGACATAGTCAAATTTCTTACTTGCAACTAGCACAGATGTTCTCAAAATCAAACAGAAAGTACACGGACTTTTGTCACTTATCCTCAGAAATTACAGATAAGTCACTGCCACTGTACCGTGTAGATTAGAGCAGACCCAAGCCAATCAGGATTCAAAGGGAGGAGACATATCCTTCACTCTCAATGGGAGGAATTCATGGACACAATTTAAAATCTCCACACTGTTTCACAGAGGGAACGTAATAGGGTTTTTTTTTTTTTTTTGTAAAATACATACTCATTAAACCATGTATTATCCATGTGAAAGTCCTCGAAAAGAAAATAGGAATTTCCTTTGAATTTTGAGTTTTTTGTTTTTTGTTTTTCTGATAAATTTTTTCCCAGTGTCCCTCAATAAAATTGAGGTAGAGAGAAAAAAGTAGTCCCCTGCAACATTGAGTGGATCTGATCTTGTAAATTTATGTAACATTCTATTTTATAATAACAATAATGCTTTCAATAATAATTAAAAAATTACAGATATTGTTAAATAACAACTTTGTAAAGTAGTATACAAATCCATTTATATACATTACTTTAAGATGAACATACTCTTTATTATACCCATTTTAGAATAAGCAAACTGATATAGCTGAGAGATGTTTCCAACTTTTCTGTGAAATACAATTTTGAGATAATAAGGTAACAAAATTTTTAAATTTAAATATTTAGAAAATAAATTTAAAAAACAAAGTTTTATGAACTTCAAAAATATGTATTAAAAAGCAAAACATAAACACTCTTCAAACTAAATTTAGAGCAACATGCGCAGCGAATGTCAGAGTTCCTGGAAGAGGTAGCTAACCCAGCCTGAAGAAATAAGTTCCCTTGAGGAAAGAGCATCTGAACTTAAAGAGTAAGTAGTGTTCATCCGGGCAGTAGAGTAGACCATTCTGGTTTAAGAATGTAAATTAAAGAAGTGGTGAGAGATCTTGTTGGAGTGGTAGGCAAGTGTTAAATATCAAGGAATTTTACCTGTCACGTTATATGTATTGGTTTTTGTTTTCCAGTTAATGAGTATAGTGGCCAAACTTGGTAGTTTGTCTTGGGCATAATAGTTTATGCCCATTTTTGCAGAATAATTAGTAACTGTGCACCTTTCACTAATAAAATGTTCTAGTTTTCTTTGGAAACAGAAAAATGGTGTGGATTGGCTACTAATCATCAATATTCTTCACAAAGAGGGAAGGGAACTTATTTTTCATTTGGCTGTGTCAGTTCTTAGTTGCAGCATGAGGGATCTTCACTGCCTCGTGTGGGATCCTTCACTGTGGTCCACAGGCTCTCAGTTTGGTTGTGTGGGCTCAGTTGTTATGGCATGCTGGCTTAGTTGCTCTGCAGCATGTGGGATCTTCGTTCCCTGACCAGGGACTGAACCTGTGTCCCCTGCATTCCAAGGTGGATTCTTAACCACTGGACCACCAACGAGGAAGTCCCCAAAATATATTTTTAATTTGTGACTTACAGAGATTTGCAAGCCCCTTGAAAAGAATGAAGTTGATCAAGAAATTTTAGGATGGCTGCAAAGATTCATGGGAGAAATTTTGAGATACTGAATTGTAGTAGGAATAAAATGAAAAGTACAGATTGTAGACATCTAACCAAATTATGTGAAGGATAAAAGAGGCAGATCTGTCTCTTGGATGTTTTATGTAGGTGATTAGCTGGTTGTTAGATCTGAGACTGAGGTAGAAAACATCTTCCTCATCATCTGCTTTGGGTTTATTATTGGTGATGGGTTTGGAGTGAGTAATAAAACCTATCTTAAATGATATACATTTTGTACAATGTGAATATAATGAGATTTTGTGCAAATATACTGACCCTAGACCAGTTATCACCAAGCTTTCTTGGATTTTATATGGAAATTAATTTTAAAAATAAAATAGTATAAGCATAAGAAATGAGGTGGATTTGACAGGGTACAAAGAAAACAGCTTTATTCTTCTTTCCTGCTATGTTCTCTGAACTGAAATTTCAGGTTGGTCCTCAAAACTTTCCCAGTAATTTCCAAGGTTTCAATGTCCTTATTAGAAGTGTCCAGTCCAGACCATTATTTCATAGTGTTGATACTCATCCAATTTAAAATTTCAGTATACTGGCTTGGGTCAACTTATGCTCAGAGTCTGAAGTAAGCTGGGTGAGCTCACAGTGAGAATGGAAAAAGGGACCGGGTGCACCCTTAACTTTTCTACTCTTCCCCCAACTTATCCTTCTTCACATCTTTCACTACTGTGCTGCTCCTTGTTCCTCCAGGGATGGGCAGAGGAGCAAGGGGAAATTAGGGTAGACAAAGTCTTGAATGAGAGAATCGTAACCTTTACCAGTATTTGTTGGATGAGGGATACTTCTACCTTATGGAATCTTTTGTCTTGCTCCTCTAGGGCTCTCTTGAGTATAGTTTGCTGATAAAGAAAGTGCACCCTATGTCTGCTTAGATTTCCTCTCAGTGCCTGCTTTCACAATTGGATGAAAACTACTCAAATAAAATTCATTATAAAACTCCCTAACAAAGGTGTGAGAGAAAAACATCTGGTTTACCAAGGTGGGAATATGATTCGTTCCTGTTAAAAGATCTCTTCATTCTGCTGGGCTTCCTGGTGGTTCAGTGATGAAGAATCCACCTGAAATGTAGGAGATGCTGGTTCGATCCTTGGGTCAGGAAGATCCCCTGGAGTAGGAAATAGCAATCTGCTCCAGTATTCTTGCCTAGGAAATCCTACGGACAGGACAGTGAAGCTCGGCAGACTACAGTCTGTGGGGTCATAAACAGCTGGACACAACTAAGCACACGCACATCTTCATTCCGTTGCCATGTGTCTCTCTAGTCAGCCTCACTCTTAGAGAACTTTTCTGACATGAACCCCTATGTTCCCCAAACTCCAGAGATAGCTCACAGTCTGTGAATGTGGTTCCTTGAGGTCCTTCTGTTTAATTACAGAAGGACAGAGGGGAAGCAAAGAAGATATACTAGTCTTCCAGTATGTTCCCCCTTAAGGAATTCTCTACAATCTCCTTGATGAATCTCCCATCTTCTCCTCATACATTCTTTTCCTAAGCAATGAGCTAGTCAGGTTTGCTTAATTAGCATATCTTTCATAGATATCTGATCTGGAATCTATTTTTTTTTGCCTTTTTGAGTCTAAACCTAAAAATCTTTAAGACAATAAGGAAATTTGTATCTGATATTCTGACATATTTACTAATGTGTCTATTGTATAGACTACTGAACTAAAATAATAAACATAAACTAAATTATATTTAAGAATTATTAAAAAGGGGAAAATACTCTATAAAACATAGGAACTTTTTATTAACAGTAAAAACACTTTTATCTCAGTAAAATGTTAATATTCACTTGCTGAGTATAAGGTGATTAATTAAAAAAATTTTTTTAATTTTTGAATATAGTCTCCATGTTAGTGACCAAATATCTGAATTTTAAGTTCAACCTATTTTTATTCTTGATATTAATGACTTTTATAACTGAAAGACATTTACTCTCAATAGTACACAAGTATAAAGGGAAGTACATGATTGATTATGTTTACTATATTACTCAATCATAATACATAGTTTTCAATCACAACAACTAATTATGCAACAATTTTTATCGAAATTTTATCTGTAAAATTTCTATCTTTGCTCACGTAGCTTGGTTTTCTCATAAACAAATTTGAAAGGCTTTCAATTTTAACATATGACTTCAAGATACGCTGGAACATTTTCTCGAGCACAGATTAGAAAATTCTGTTTCCATTTTTAGGATGCACATATGAAAGTTGATTTGGTAACAGAATTCATGAAATGATCAAAACACTTTCAAGTATTCATTTTCTAAATACTTGTTTCTTGTACAAGTTTTTTTTTTTTTTTTTTTAAATAGCAGTGATTTTCTCATTCCTTCTTAAAGCAGTGGATGACTTGAAGGGAAAGGAAGATTAAGTGGTCATTTTTCAAAATTATTTTCTAAGTTGCATAGTTTTAACAGCCAGCCATCATAAGAAATATTAGATGCTTGTTTCTTTTTATAGCTTTCTTTAAAACATGAATAAATTTTTCACTCTGTATTTTATTTACTTATATATCACTTTGTCTATTTTTACAGTGAGATGACCAGTGAACCTCATGTAATACAAAGGATTCTTAGAGCTTCTCTGTCATTCAAAGTATATCTTTGTTATTGTTATTCTTGTTCAACTGTCTGCTGTACCTATATTATTTCTAATTTCAGCTTATTGCTTTAATAGCTCCCCCTTCCTAAGACTCACAGAATGAATTTCCAAGTGTAGTGATAGCTCTTCAGACTTCCTCTGGACTAACTCTTTCTGTCTGTCTGTCTGTCTCAATTCTAGTCTGATAAACTGCTCCATTCCTGGCTGTTCTTGCAGTTAAACTCTTCTTCCCATTTAAAACTTTTCCCCCTTCTCTTACTACTGTTGAGGATGTGCTTTTGGATACATTTTATTATAGCTCCTGTAGCTGTATTTTCATATGGGAAATGCTATCTAGCATATGTATATATAAGTTGAAAAAAGGCTGTAAAAGGTATTTTATTTATTTAGCTTTATAACAAAAATGACTTAGTTTGTCCTAATATGTATTTTTCATAGTTTCAGCAATGTTTTCCAGGCATGCGACAACACTATTTACAGACAAAATAATGCATTTTAATCTGTTGCCACATCATTTGCCACACCATTATCTCAGTCAGTTTTCCTGTGTCAAGAAAAATAATGTTTTCTTAAAGGGAAAATTTTTGTCTTTCATAAGAAAAGACTTCAAAAGAGATACTGAATGCTTTTAAAATACATTACTAATTATGATATCTTTATTTTAACATCATTGGACATGGAACAACAGACTGGTTCCAAATAGGAAAAGGAGTATATCAAGGCTGTATATTGTCACTTTGCTTATTTAGCTTATATGCAGAGTATATCATGAGAAATGCTGGACTGGATGAAGCACAAGCTGTAATCAAGATTGCTGGGAGAAATATCAATAATCTCACATATGCAGATGACACCACCCTTATGGCAGAAAGTGAAGAAGAACTAAACAGCCTCTTGATGAAAGTGAAAGAGGAGAGTGAAAAGGTTGGCTTAAAGCTCAACATTCAGAAAATGAAGATCATGGCATCTGGTCACATCACTTCATAAGAAATAGATGGGGAAACAGTGGAAACAGTGAGAGACTTTTTTGGGGGGTTCTAAAATCACTGCAGATGGTGACTGCAGCCATGAAATTAAAAGATGCTTACCCCTTGGAAGGAAAGTTATAACCAACCTAGACAGCATATGAAAAAGCAGAGACATTACTTTGCCAATGAAGGTCCATCTAGTTAAGGCTATGGTTTTTCCAGTAGTCATCTATGTATGTGAGAGTTGAACTATAAAGAAAGCTGAGTGCAGAAGAATTGATGCTTTTGAACTGTGGTGTTGGAGAAGACTCTTGAAATTCCCTTGGACTTCAAGGAGATCCAATCATTCCATCCTAAAAGAAATCAGTCCTGGGTATTCACTGGAAGAACTGATGTTGAAGCTGAAACTCCAATACTTTGGCCACCTGATGTGAAGAGCTGACTCATTGGAAATGACCTTGATGCTGGGAAAGATTGAAGGCAGGAGGAGAAGGGAACGACAGAGGATGAGATGGGTGGATGGCATCACTGACTCAATGGACATGAGTTTGGGTAGGATCCAGGAGTTGGTGATGGACAGGGCCTGGCAAGTGGCAGTCCATGGGGTCACAAAGAGTCAGACTCGACTGAATGACTGAACTGAACTGAACTGGTTCATATCTCAAGGCAACATAAACACTTAAAGCAAATTTCATCTCTATTTCAAATGACCCCTTGATAATTCCAAAATTTTCATTCATTTCTTATATAACTTGATGATTTTTAAAATACTTTATTTATTTATTTTTGGCTGTGCTGGGTCTTCATTACTCACGGGGTTTTTTTCTCATTGTGGTGAGCAGGGGCTACTCTCTAATTGTAGTATGCAGGCTTTTCATTGCGGTGTCTTCTCTTGTTGCAGAACATGGTGTTCTCTGGATGTGTGGGTTTCTGTAGTCACGGCATGTGGGCTCAGTAAGTTGTGGCTCCTAGGCTCTAGAGCTGGGGCTTAATAGTTGTGGTGCATGGACTTAGTTGCTCTGTGGCATGTGGAATCTTCCTGGATCAAGGATTGACCCCACCCGTGTCTCTTGCATTAGTAGTTAGATTCTTTACCACAGAGCCTGCATTGAAGCCCCTGATTACATTTTAAACCTAGTCTTGTGTGTTCTTAATGAAGAGTAACCCAAGTGCTGGCTTAACCCTGTTCTCGTTGCCTATTTGGGCTTCCATTATTTGTATTGTCTTAACTGTGTGGTTTATGTGCAGTGGTCTTTTAAAACTATATCACCAGTTTAGGGAAGTTAGTTTGTTCACAACTTTAGAACATAATCTATAAATCCATTTAGCAAGGCTCACATAAACATCTACATATCAGTATGATGAAAGTGAACAAAAGAGTGAGGATGTTTCCTTCATTCTCCTGTAGAACTTTACAGTTCCCTCAGGACAGTATCACGGGACATCACACCCTAAGATCTGCCCCACAGACCCAATGAGGGACCAGAATCATTTTACATATTTGATATTAATAAAACCCTTAAAATTTTTTGGATTATATTCTCTAATATTTCCTTTGTGCTCACCAGCACATGTTTGCACATCCTATGGTGTATGGATTTGAAAATAATATTCACAAGCTAAAAGTTGAAAGTCATGCTTTATTCGGTGGGAAATTTAAGAACTTCAAGCACGAGAGACAGGATCTCAAGTTGCCCTGAGAGAATTGCTTCAATGATGCTAGGAGACAGGGGAGTCAGGCTATACAGGAGTTTTTGCAACACAGGGCAAGTAGTCTAAATATCAAAAGATTAGTGTAAATTAAAGAAAACCAGCTATCTCAAGTTAAGGAATTTTTCACTTTCCTATGTATGGGAAGAGTCTGCGCTCATGGAAATCACTCCTTTGACATGCACCTCAGCTGTCTGGGGCCAGTATCTTCTGTTTTCACAGCCTCAATTTTCTCAGGGCTCACTGCGGAGAGTGGCTACGGTCTGATAGTTGCTAGATGGCAGGTATTCTTTCCTTCTCGAGCTCTCTCCAGGCTCACTGCCTCATCATCCATGGTGGCTGCAACTGCTGTTGATTGTGACAGGAAATATTCCATTTCTCGGGTCTTAGTCTGATCAGGCTGTATAACAAAATACCATAGGCTGGGTGGCTTATACAAAAGGAGACATCTACTTCTCACAAGTTCTGGAAGCTGGAAAGTCTAAGATCAAGGCACTGACTTGGTCACATTCTGGCGAAGACCTTCTTCCTGGTTCACAGTCAGTACCTTTATGCAGCGTCTTTACACAGTGGAAGGGCTAAAGAACTATGTGCGGTGTCTTGTATGAAAACAATAATCTAATTCATGACAATTCCACCCTCCTGGCCTAAGTATTGCCCTTAGACTCCACCTGCTAATACTATTATCTTCAGGGGTTAAGAGAGCAATATATGAATTTGGAATGGGGCACACAATATTCAGATCATAGCAGCTGATGTACACATTTCATATTTTTAAGAATTTTGTTTTAGATCAAATTCCTCCAAAGATGGGGACTTCACCTCCAAACAAGAAAATTATTCTAACAATTCTGAGAAGATCTAAATGCTAGAAATTCCATCATCATCATACATATTCAAAAATCTATTTACTCATAACCTTTGCCTACCAATCCTAGCTAGTAGGACTGTGAGGGAAGACACAAAAGAAGAACTTTTAAAATATTTTGTTATTTATTTTAATGTACATTGTGTGTGTGTGTGTGTGTGTGTGTGTGTGTGTGTGTGTGTATTATCAGTCACTCAGTCATATCTGACTTTTTGTGATCCTGTGGAGCATATCAGGCTCCTTTGTCCATGGGATTTTTCCAGGCAAGAATACTGGAGCAAGTTGCCATTTCCTACTCAAAGGGATCTTCCTCACCCAGGAATCAAACCTGTGTCTCTTGACCCTCCTGAATTGTCAGGCAGATTCTTTACCACTCTACCACCTGGGAAGCCCCGGTGCATATCATGCAGGTTATCAAGTGACCTACATGCTTAACACAGTTATCACTCTCATCTAAGCAGAGATTTCTTTCAGTGTATTTCTAAAATAGTTATCTAATAGAACTTAAATGATATGTCATATTAAATGACAGTTCATTCACAAACTCTGTTTCATCGTGTAATTCACAAGTAGAGAAATTCTGTAATTCTCTGGAATAGTTACTCTGAATTGACCGACAGATACTCTGAAACTTATATCTCTTTAGCTCTTTTGATTCAATTGGAAAGAACTCACTTCATCTCTGTACAAATAGTGCCCTTACTAAAAACTGTTCCTTCATTTCCATAGCATGAACTGATGCTGTCTTTGTGGTAAAGGTTTGCTCTTGTGCCATTTTAATGTTAAACTGAGATCAGGGAGGAGGCTCTGTTGGAAGATTTCATTATGAGTGCCGTACAGAAGACAATACCTCAACATATCATCTAGAAAACTCTCCAGACTTTCTGAAAGATAGACTGACAGGAGACTGTCGCTTCTAGTGGTGTGATTTTAGCCTCTGAACAATAAATATGAGAACAGTGAAAGGTACACAGTCAAAAATCCTACACACTCAGCAAAATGTAATCCTACAGTTAATGTATTAGAGATTATCCTGGTTTATTTGGCCCTATAGTCTTCTCAAAGCATAGCATATTTCTCTTAAGAGGATGAATTTTTTTTTCTTGATGGCTTAGCAGGTGGCTTGACAGTGAACTCATAGGTGGGTGTTTCAATTGCCTGTAAACAAAAAGTCTGTTTGCATTTCATAGCAAGATCACATAAACAGTTTCCTCTAGCTTTGATCATATATCTTTTACTCATTAACATAAAATTAGAGACTTCATAAGGTAAAGTCGCTCAGTCATGTCTGACTCTTTGTGACCCCATGGGCTGTAGCCTACCAGGCTCCTCTGTCCATAGGATTTTCCAGGCAATAGTACTGGAGTGGATTGCCATTTCCTTCTCCAGTGGATCTTCCCGACCCAGGGATCGAACCCAGGTCTCCCACATTATAGACAGACGCTTAACCCTCTGAGCCACCAGGGAAGTCCAAGATGACCCCAAATTGAACACTTTTAAGAGTGAAAGTGTATGTTGATAACAATGAAGTTAGGACAAGAGGCACAGACCAGGACCATTCCAGGAAAACTTGGATATCTGATCATTCTATGTAAAATGTGTGTTGGCCAACAAGACACAGCCAGAAAACCCCAGGCTTTTCATAGAAGTGCTCCCCTAACTTGACTATCCTGACTACATCAGAATCCCAGGGTTGGTTATAAAAAATGCTGATGCCTATGCCTCTCTTCTTAGATAGTTGGATTGCCCAAGTTTTAGGTCCCTGGCTGATTTCGTGGCTTCTCAGGTGGTGCTAGTGGTAAAGAACCTACCTGCCAATGCAGGAGGCATAGAGACCTGGGTTTGATCCCTGGGTAGGAAAGGTCCCTTGGAGGAGGGCATGGCAGTGCACTCCAGTATTCTTGCCTGGAGAATCTCATGGACAGAGGAGCCTGGCAGGCTACAGTTCATAGGCTAACAAAGAGTCAGGTACGACCGGGCGACTTAGCATGCCCAGGTGATTCTGATGGTGGCAGCAATCAACGAAAACTAGTATAAACTTCTCTCTGAAATTCCTCTACATTGTATCTCACAGTAAAATTCTCATATACTCATAGTCTGTTTATCCTCTATTTTGTTGTTATTTAGTTGCTAATTTGTGTCCAGCTCTTTTGCAACCCCATAGACTGTAACCCGCCAAGCTTCTATATTTTTAAAAATCTAATATGCATGTTTTCCACATTTTAATATCTTGAAAATATGTGTATCCTCTACAATTGTTTGGGAGGGGAAAATTTCCCCCTACCCCTCTTGCTTCTTTTGGCTGATCTAATAATTAAATAGACATCAGACAGATTAACAGGAAAAAAAAAATCTAATTTAGTGTGTACAGAGGTCTCATAGATTTAGAAACTAAGGAGCAACAAAAGCAGGCTGTTTAAATACCTTTTAGACAAAGAAACAATACACTTAAAAGCAATTGACAAGACAAATTTAAACTTGCGACTAATTAGTGAGGAAACTAAGGACGGTTTATTAACACAGATTTCTTGACCCTGAACTCCCTATATCTGGTGATAAGGATGTCTCTCTACCTCCTAGTGCAGGGATTATACCTGGGAAGTTTATTTCCTTTTTCAGGGGAACAGGGAGGAAGATCAGTGTCCTTCTTACTCTGTTCCCTAAGTTATTTTAGTTCAAAGTAATTAGTATGCCACTTTTGTATATTTGGGGGCAGGCTACTGTTATGCTCACCATGAATAACGACATCTTTAATATCAGGGAATAGTTTTTATTGTTGTGCTTTGATGGACTTTGTTTGTTTTTCCTGGAGGCATGACTGTACAACTGTAGCCTACTGATGTTGACATTTTGGTGAATAAACCACTTGAAAATCAAGGAAAGAAATAATGTGAGATCTAGTTGCTGTCTGAGCATTTTCTATTGATACCTTCAGATACAAGTTAAAAAAAAAGAAGCATTTAATTTTACATCCAAAAAAATTGAAGAAAATTTCTGGAGGCAATACCGGTGGGGAGTAGGGACTCTTTTGTGAAATAATTCATTACAGTGACTTTGGTGGCACAGAAGATGATACCTTGTAAAAAAATCCAGCCGCTGATAAAGTTGAAGAATGATTCAGAATAATTGGATACAGGGTAAGGAGTTAAAAGAATTCCTTAAAGAAATTGTTAAGCTTAAATTTGCCTTATCATGTATAAGAATTCTATGATAAAAGAGTTCTTTCAATTGAAAATGACAAATTCAGTATGATAAAAAATATATTATTTATTTGGCAGAATTTGTATTTTTTCAATGATACATAGGAAATATTGATTGATAATACATGGTATATGCACTAGTCAAGAAGAAAAATAAAATAAGTTAAATCTTTTGGGCAATTCTGCTGTTTCACTGAGACAACACATGCCTCAGAGTGAGTGTATATCAAGGAACATTAATATAAGTTAACCTCAGTTCCTATGTATCTCTAATAATATGAACATTTCCTCACAATGTGTTTGCATTCAGTGTTGAAAGTTTTTAAACTATGTTGCTCTAAAATAATCAAAGTAATTATCTGACACTGTATCTGAAATGTCCTATGTTAGAAAAAAAATTAGCTGAGTGATTTAATGAATTTTCAAGGGCAGTTTTGAGTCTGCATAATGATAAAAACAAGCCAAAGCCTGTTTAAGATATGATTCCACTGTATGGCCACACACACAGAGATGCACAGACACGCAGACACACACACACACACACAGAGATAACAGCAGTCCCTTCCAAACTTAATAGAATGCTTGCAAAGTTTTTAACCACCAAAAGCAGTCAAGATGAGGCGATTCAGACCTACATAAGTAGAATGTTTGGTCCCAGCCCCCATCTTCCATGACTTTCCTTTCCAGTTGTCTTTCTTTTCAGACCATGCAGGGAAGCCCAGCTGCCAGCAGACAACAGGCTGAACGGTAGCCAGCTGCTTTATAACTGTGTTAGCCAGAAGCCCTCATGAGAAATATTTTTCCTGGAAAATAAATTATAACATGTCTAAGTGGTGCCTGACAAAGCTAAACAGGAGGCATGCTGCTCTATTGCAAATTCATCTGCAGTCTCTGGGTAGAGAGACAAATAAAAGCACTTCATCAAAATCAGTCACAGAAACCCAGAAATACCCATAGGAGACCACTAAACTCTAAATACCAATCAATTTCTCCAACTTTTTTTTGTCAAACTTGCAGGTCCTTTTAAGCACTGTCTTCTTGAACTGCCTCGCAGCAGCTGGCTGGTGTGGAGGAAGATCAGAAGGGGTCCAGTTTGGGGCCCTTCTGTGACACAGTGGCTTATCTAACTGAGGACCCTTATTGCTGAAGGGGTTTTTCATCCTTAGAACATCAATTAAGTACGGTTAAAGCTAAAAGTCTGCTTTTACTTCTATGTATTTGCAGTATCTCTGCTCAAAGAGGTTTGCCTATATATATAGGAAACAATATAAAGAGAAAGTGTATTAAGAAGCTGCCCCTCTGATTGCAAGTTTAAAATTGCACCTGGGAAAGCAATTCAAAATGTAGCCCATAGATATTTTAATATTTGCTGATCCTAGAATAACCACAGTTTCATTCGAGCAAGGTATTGATGATTTAATGAGATGCTAGTCTCAGTCTTGACCTTGGTTTAATCAGGGTCTTGTTATGGTATTTAATCAAAGTACTTATGATGCACTTATTTTGCTAAAGGCACTTTGCTAGGTACTGCAGGGATGCATCATAATATATATCTTTCAGAAGTTTATATTTTCATTCTTATAGTCAGAAGAGATTTTTTTTTTTCCAGGCTATGCATATGACTAGTTGTGTGACCATGAGCGAATCTTTTATGATGATGATTTAGTTGCTAAGTCATGTCTGACTCTTGAGACCCCAGGGATTGTAGCCTGCCAGACTCCTATGTCCATGGGATTCTCCAGGCAAGAGTACTGAAGTAGGTTGCATTTCCTTCTCCAGAGTGTCTTTCCCATCCAGGAATCGAGCCTAGGTCTCTTGTGTTGTGGGCAGACTTTTTTACCAACTGAGCTACAAGGGAATCCCAAGAATACTGGAGTAGGTTGTCATGCCTTCCTCCAAGGGATCTTCCCAACCCAGGAATCAAACCTGGGTCTCTCTCATTGCAGGCAGATTCTTTACTGTCTGAGCCACCAGGGAAGATTTTTTTTCCAGGCTGTGCATTTTACTAGTTGTGTGACCATGAGAAAGTCACTTAGTTTTTATTAAAGAGGATTTTGGCATATAATTTACATATAAAAAGCTCATTAAAAAACAAAACAAAACAAAACAAAAACTCATGAATGGGAAGACCCAACCAGTTGAAACATGGAGAGCATCAGTCAACAGTAGAGATGGAGATGAAGTGGATGGGTCCATAAACATTTGGAGAAAAACTCAACAATTCTACCAAATGTTACTTGCTAAACTAAGGATGCCCCATTACATTTACATTGATTCTATGGAGCTAGTAAGATTTTCATTCGGACAACTGAAAGACAGGGCTCTAGATGTAAAATATCATTTAATCATTTAATCTCAATAGAGATCAGTCTTCTCTATAATGAAATATAGGTAGCACTTTTGTGACCCATCTCTATTTCAAGAATATACAAAGTGAAAACAAAGGTGTGAAAATACTTAGAAAAAAAAATTCTGTTTGGATGTGCAAGGCCGTATTATTTGCAGAAATGTTTTAGGTGCTATAGATTCAAGTAAGTGGGCCACTCAGCTTCTAAATTGTCTCTTCTAATAATTGCAGCCATATGTAATTTACATAATATAAAATTAAAGATGCTAAAAGAGTTAGAATAATATGACTATTTTCTTAAATGCATCACATTCAAATTAGAGAAATCTAAGGCCCAATATCACAAGGTCAAAGTAATCTTACTCAAGCCTCACTTCAAATTGCCTTAATTTATGAAATAGATTCATCCATGAGAACATTTCCAAATGAGGTAATGCTAGAGCAATTCCATCCATGAAATTAGATATTGTCTACATGTTGATAAACTCTAATTTTGTGCAGATTGCACTGGATTTATTGGTTTTTCCCCATGGCTAATAACAAAACATAATTATGTTTATATTAAAGAGTAATCTGATAAAAAGGGACAAAATAAAGGTTCTTAGCATAAAAATGTGAACCACTTGGCAAATATGCAACATATTGTGGGACTGACAGAGAAGTCTGTGTTATATGAGTATAGTTGTTTAACAAAGTATAATTGGTTAAAGAACAAATAAAACAAAGATGATTTCACACTTCAGGAAATGTTTTGATTCAAGTTACTTCTTGAAAAATAAAATTAAAAGTCATGAAAAATTTTACTGTCATATTTTAAAAATGTAGCTCAAAAAGCAACTATGCTCTGTTTTTTCGGAAGAGAAACTCAATTGCATATCTTCAATTCCATAAAATAGTTTGTTCATTAAAAGGAAACATTAATGAACTCTGCCAATATTTAACATATTCTTCATGACTCATGTAGCTGCATCATTATGAAACTTACCTAGTTGATTCCGATCATATGTTGTACGTCTCCTTATATGTTGTTTTGACAGATTTCATAGTTAAAACCTGACTTGAAAGTAGGAAGCCTATCAAAAGTTTTATCATTTAAGCAAAGTTTGAGTAAGTTGTTTAAGGCATGCTTCATAGACATTGGTTCTGTGAGCAACTCTCAAACCACAATAGTCTCCTTTTTTGTTATACACTTATCTTTTAATGGCAAAATATATTATTTTAAAAGCACTAGAATTATATAAAATTTTACAGCAATTATGACAAAGGATGGATTTGTCACAGCTCAGTTAGTTAATGTTAATAATACTAACTTGGTTTGTAAATACAAAAATATTTCACTGTACCTAAATATAAGTGTAGTTTAGATTAAGGAGGATTGAAACCAGAAACCAGAATTATTAGGAATTATTAGTAACTTCGCTGTTCAGTTGCCAATCGTGTCTGACTGTTTGTGACCCCATGACTATAGCACGCTAGGCTCCTCTGTTCTTCACTATCTCCTGGAGTTTGCTCAAATTCCTGTTCATTGAGTCAGTGATACTATCTAACCATCCTCTGCCTCCCACTTTTCCTTTTGCCTTCAATCTTTCCCATTATCAAGGTCTTTTCCAATGAATTGGCTCTTCACATCAGGTGGCCAAATTGTTGCAGCTTCAGTTTCAGCAACAGTCCTTCTGGTGAATATTCAGGGCTAATTTCCTTTAGGATTAATACCTTGACATGCACCAAGTCTCTGGTTTGCTCTTTTTCTACCAGTTCTGCCCACCTGACTCCCACCCCATAGAGTGGCTTTTTCTAATTTTTTGTTTGTTTGTTTTGGTTTTGGTTTATCTTGTGTAAAATAGTTTTTTCAGAACTGGAATTTTGTTGTTAAAACCAACAAAGTGACTTGAACCCTATTGACCCAATCCAAAAATTTATTTAAAGAAAACTTGATTAGTCTCCTATAGGTTAAGTAACTACTCTACTCAACTGATTTTGGTTAGGGAAATAGGCTCACATAGTCCAAATATGTAGAGGTGAGGGGGAGGAGTAAAAATTTCTTAAACGTTGTAATTGGACTGGGCAAGTGCCCAGAAATTTTCTACTCCATTTTAATTCACCAAAGTTTATTTTCATGGATTGTGAATATTAAGATGCTGGAGGCACAGTGCCATTGCTATCTCTTGGTCTGTGTTGACTTCTTTGTGATAAGGGTATTGCACATATGAAAATGCATGCTTCAAAGAATGAGAGGCACATTCTTTCTATTTGGGACCACATCTGAAAAATGGCCAATCAATAATTAACCAAAGTTAGTTCCTATACATTGACTATAGTTCGTTTCTGGGAAATTAGTTAAAAATAATTTTTTAATCATAATAAATCTCTAGAAAAATGACATTCTATAAATGAGGATTGTCTGAGGCCAAGAGGAAGGGAAAATATTAGACTTTTGCTAGCTATTTCAAATACCAACCTAAATAGTTAAATGCAAATTAAAAACTTCAGTTCTAAATATTTGTAAGTCATTTCCCTAATCCTGCATATCTATTATAGTTAACATAGCAAACATTTATTGAAATCATACCAATATGTGAAGTAGGATGCTTCTTTACATGTATTACCTCATGAAATTTTAAGAGGTAAATATATTTTATATTCACATTTGAGCATCAGAATGTCTGAGTTGCTTGTGAAAGGTCATGAAACTATGAACTAGAAGTACCAGAATTTTAACCCCATTTATATCTGAAACTAGAGTGTAGTTCTTTGTCCAATGTTTTACATCCCAAGTTTTTTTTTTTCAATGCTTACTCACATTAAAAACATCTTCCAGTCACATATTAGCAGGATTTATCATATCTACTCTCTTTTTCCTACGTAAGATCTTTTCCATTCACTCCTTCTAAGTGTGGCCACTTAATTTCTAGCATTTTGTCATGTTAAAATTTTTTCAAATAATTTTTTACTCATTATTTGCAGATGTTTCTCCTATGAATCTAAATACTGTTATAACTAAGGATCATGTAAATCAAGATTTGTTAAATTAGTAAAACTAGAACTACAAAGGCTAATACAATATGATAGTGTAACAGAGATGTAAAAAATATTAAAATCCATTTGAAAAATAGAGGTATAAGGTTAGAGAAGATTATGATATTTTAATAAATGTGTTTCATCTCTATGTTATATTTAGATATCTTTTCTATCCATTATAAATTTGGTTAATATGGTTAGTACCTAAAATTCAAACAATCGCCTTGTTAATTTTTGTTTCAGGGCTTTGAAATGTGTTCCTGTCTCAATCATGCCTCATCATGTCCTGTCATGTAACTTAATTCAGCTGCAGTCTTCTAAAATACTCTCTCCCAAGATTAAAAAGGTCACCAAATTCAGATTCCCTATTACCCAAATGGTAATGAAGGTTAAATAAATGATTCCTGTGCAGAGTGGAGCAGCAGTTCACAGGTATTCCAAGATGAATCCTTGGAGCACATTTCCTCATATTAATAGTGTGATAAATCAGAATATGATTAGAAGTATTCTGGATCAAGCACTTAATGTTTGATAAAGGTGAGTTGATCTGAGAAGATGAGTAATGCTAGAACCCTCCTGCAAACAGACAATCACATACATACTTTTGGAACACAACCCAATTGTAAGGTCCTATCCTTACCTTGTGGTGCCCCCTTGCCAGCTGAAGTTATGATACACTGTCTATAAGCACTATTCCAATGGGGTATTCGTTATAGGTACTGCTTGAAGAATTTTACAGTATAGTAAGGAGTTGCAATGATTTTAAAATAACACTCAAATTACTAAGACACTTAGGTGAGGTGAAGTGAAGTCGCTCAGTCGTGTCCGACTCTTTGCGACCCCGTGGACTGTAACTTACTAGGCTTCTCTGTCCATGGGATTCTCCAGGCAAGAATACTGGAGTGGATTGCCATTTCCTTCTCCAAGGGAACTTCCTGATCCAGGGATCGAAGCCGGGTCTTCCGCATTGGAGGCAGACGCTTTAACCTCTGAGCCAGCAGGGAAGCCCGACTAAGACACTTAAATGAAATGAAAGTTCATAAATTTAGTTTGGAATAAATATGTTCTTAAAGCAGCATAAGTAGTTCCTTTATTTACAAAGACTGTGAGGTACAGATGTTTATTTTTTAGCATTTTATATGAATGTATGTTATGCAGAAACACACATAGAAAGTTAAGGTGTGAAACACTTGCATTCAACACTAAGGACAGCTATTTAAAAGCAAAAGGTGAAGTAGATTAAGAATGGATGCTGAAAGGCAATAATCTGAAGCTACCAGAGAGGAGTGCTACTACTTCAAATTGGATAAGAAATACTATTTTTGACAATAGGGGAATATTGATAAGTATATTTAATAAGGGCCTATATGTGCATATACTTTTACAGACCTTAGCTATGACTGATATACAATTCAGGAAGCTATTGTTTTAATTGCCAACTAAGAGATAAAAACTGCTATTTTTTTTCCTGTGAATATCAATATTTGAACTAATTTTCAGAATTTTTGGATATAATATTTATTTTGTAGCTATTCTATTTTTCTTTGTGAACATTATTGGTTGAAGGTTAGAAAGAACTACCTTCACTAAGTACTAAATTGATTAAGGAATTGTTTCTAAAAAGTATGTGAGAATAAATTCTAAAATAGATAAGGTCTTAAAAGCTAAATATTTCTCTCTCTCTCTCTCTCTCTCTCTCTATATATATATATATATATATATATATATACACACACACATATATATACCTATTTATTTTATTTTATTTTATTTTTTTGCTATGCTGGATCTTCATTACTGCACATGGGCTTTCTCTTTTGTGGCGAGTGGGGCCTACTCTTCATTGCAGTGCACTGGCTTCTTATTGTGGTAGCTGCTGTTGTTGCAGAGCACGGGTTCTGCGTTCATGGGCTTCATTAGCTGCAGCACGTGGGCTCTGTTGTGGCTTGCAGGCCCTAGAGCATGCTCACTTCAGCAGTTATGGTGTGAGAGCCGGTGGTTGCAGCTCACAGGCTCTAGAGTGCTGGCTCAGTAACTGTGGCACATGGGCTTAGTTGCTCCACTCCGTGTGGAATCCTCCCAGACTAGGGATCAAACCCAAGTCCCCTACACTGGCAGGCAGATTCTTATCCAGTGTACCACTGGGGAAAGTCCTCTTCTATATATTTTTAATAAATTATTTTTATTTCCTGAACTTTGAGGAAAATCATTCATCACCCTCTAGTATCCTGAATCTGTTAGTAAAATTATTTTGAATGACCCAATGATACTGATTTTGGTTCACCACCAAAATGAACTATTTGAGATGTGACATCCACCTCAAATTCCTCTAACATCAGGCTCTGAGGCCATAATCTGGATGTTGGTTCCTCAGGACATGGCAATTTGTCACCGTCTTTCTACCCAAGATAGTTAACAAAATGCCATCTATATAACATGTTTTCTCTCTCTGGGGGTCTTTTTCCCCCTATTAAAAAAAAATGCGTTAGAAATAATATTAAGGAAAATTTTCTCATGACCGAGAGTGAGATATAAAATATTGTGCTTTTTTCTTTCCTCATTGTGACATAAATATGAACATAATCTCTGGGGAATAAGATGGTTGAGATCTTATAACACTGTGCTGTCCTAACGACAGTTTACTTATTTCATCATTGTCCAGATGAAACAAAGAATGTGATTTGCCAAATAGCCAAGGAGAAGGAAATGGCAACCCACTCCAGTGTTCTTGCCTGGAGAATCCCAGGGACAGAGGAGCCTGGTGGGCTGCCGTCTATGGGGTCGCACAGAGTTGGGCACGACTGAAGCATTTAGCAGCAGCAGCAAGAATGTACTATTGCCCATGAGACAGAGTTTTCCAAGTATGTTTAGCAGAGGGACAAAAATATAACATCCAAATGATTGGCTGTCATTAAGAGTAACTAGTGTGGAGATGCTAATGCTCACAGTATGGTTACCTCTGCTTCACTCATGAGGACACTAAAACTTAGAGAAGAAGATTTCTATCTAGAAATCTGGTCACCAACTCAAACTCTGTTGTCACTTTACTTAACCCATCAGATATAATAAGTTAATATTTATTTTAAAAATATTGTATATCAAAACCCAAATCTAAAATGAGTAAAGACAGACAAGAGGAAAACTTATTGACTTTAAAATAAAATAGTAGCAATATTAAGAATACGATGGGTAATGGCAAACATTCATTGGAGACTTCATATCTATCAGGTTGTGCATATATATCTCATTAGGTCCTCACAATAAGTCAATGAGTTAAGTACTGTTGTCTTTTATTTTCCAAGCTTCCCCAGAAAATGGCAAAGATAAGCTTGTGACTTGAAAAAAGGCAGTGTTGCCATCCCACATTCTATACAACTGTACCTTGATTTTCAAAGCCTTTATCATGCTTCAAAACCGTGAAAACCGTAGGGGTATGTGTATCTGTGTGTGAGTATGTCTATTTCCATGTGTTGTCATCTGTTGTGGTTTTTTTAGAATAAGAGTACCAGGTACATGGGAGGGGTCACATATTTTTGGTACTGATCACTATTTTTCTCCTGTTCTGCTTCATGCTTCTACAAAGTAATAAACTTAAGCCACATAATTCTGTAAAGTCTCTTGCTATGCCATGCCATGGGACTGATTATATGCACATCTTTCCCATCTTAATACAAGTTTCTTAAAGAGGGCATCATGCATTGTTCATATTAGACTGTCCATAATGTTTGTCATATTGAACTCTCAACACTGTATTTAACAAATGCTATGAGCATGATGAACAGTATACACATTACTTTAGCTCTATTTCAGGAGGCAAGAACTACTTAATATATCAAAACAGAGTTCTCCTATATGTGCTTTATACAAAATCTACTTTTCTTCAGTGAATGACCGCCTACAAAACTAAACTAGAACAAGCTTATTACATTACATAATTATTCTTAAATATGTAAGATCAAGGAGGTCTCAGAGCCATTTTATTTAATACTCCTTTGTTAAACATTTCTAAAACAATCAACATAATTCTATGTTAATAATATTTCAATGCTTAATTTCTCTCAATAAAGAGTATTTCAAAATATTAGAGAAAACAGTACTTGAAGATGTGCTTTGCAAAGCAAATGCAAGCTTTGTATTTACAATCTGTCTTTTTAACCTTTTATCATGTCAGGGATAACAATGTATTTTAGCACTTCAGTTATCCTCCGAGATAAGTAATAACTGTGAATGATTAAAACATGTTGTCATTAAATTTCATTATAGCTGTTCTTGTTAGAGTTATGTTAGTTTGTTACCAGACCTTTTGTATCAATAGAAATAAAAGATCAGTTCTCAATAACTCTGTTCTTAAAATTGCCTAAAAATCCCTTATCTACAATATGACAAATAATATTTTCAGTGAGCATTTTCTCATTTTGGACTATATTAGGAAGACCAGAAAAAAGCAGTGAAAGTGTTTCCTAAAACAGTTCCATGGTATGCAAATAGGAATGGTGCCCACTGCTTTAATAAGTGAAGTACTGCAGTGATGGTTTGAAGGAGTGCTAGCTCTGCTTAACATATGCATTCATCTTAGCATTCTTGCATTTATTCTGTTTAGAAGATGGCTAAATCTCAGTGGAGAAAGCTTTAATTTCCTTTCAAATGCCATTGGCCTAGAATACTTTGATCATACTGAGATTTGTCCAACCCCTGTCATGGCAATTCTCTGATGATTTCAGGCTGATTTGCTTTGTACATCAAAGACATAAAAGGACCTTTCTACAACACATACTTTTGGCTCAACATTTTGAAGTCTCTTGAATACTCATGAGTCATGTTGTTATAAGAAGTGGCCCACTGTTAGACACTTAGAAAATAGTTGCACCCAGCCTTTATTGCTTTTTCTCAAAATTAAGGGTTCTTATGTGGCTATTCCTCAATTATGTTACTATTGCTTTCAAATAAGTATTACTTTAAACATATAAAATATGATTTCTAAGTTATGTTCTAATGCTAGCATGTCAAATTTTAATTTTGTCAGATATAAAACTCTTTAGGTAATAGAAAAATTTAAAGTTGAGAACTAAAATCAGTTATTTGAAAAGAGTGATCACAATGATTTACCATCCACAAGTTTCCAAATTACATTTTGGATGCTGTAATAGCAAATATTCTAGAGAAATAGAAATAATTCTTGATTATCTATTTATATCAGGATGCAAATCTCCTGTAGATTTTTGTTCCTTTTTCTCTATTTGTCTTTGGGTGGTGTGTGTGTGTTGAACAGAAATGAACAGAAAAAATAGAAATGTGAATTAAATTTAAATTGCTCTGTTAATATTTATACAATGAGATATTAAAGTCAAAGAGAGTTTTATCTATTGATTCTTATAGCAAACTAGTTTCACACTTAATTTTGGCATTGTATATATACTGGCTCATTTCTGTTTGACACAGCAAGAAATGCCAATTTTTTTTTCTTTTATTGGAAGGGGTATCTTTATAGGAGCCCATAGGTTAGTGTTGTCAGGTTTAGCAAATAAAAATATAGGATGCCTAGCAAAATCTGGATTTTAGGCATACTTACAGTAAGAAATTATTATGTTTTTCAGAAATCCAGATTTCACTAGGTGCCCTGTATCTAGCCATACTACAGTAGGTACCTTGATAAACCAATTTTTAGACGTTTTAGCCCAGCAGAGTCTTGAAAAATTTTAAATAGGGATTGTTATAAAATGAGCAGTCATAGAATTTCCAAGCTGTAACAGTCTAAAGTAGGTTAGTTTTGATTTCTTATTTGTATAGTAAATGAATGCTTATTTCTATGTAAATATATATCTATAAAATATATTCTAGCCTTCTCTCTATATGCATATATATGTATATGTGTATGGGTATATAAATTGTAGATAAAGGGCCAGAGGGCCAGAATGACAAACTATGGTTGGAGGTTAATGATATGTAAAAGAAGTTTTTTGATATTCTGATATTCTGGATATTTCTTAATTTTAGCTACAGTAAGATAAAAATCCTTGACAGTATAATTTTTAAAATAAAAAGCCCCTACCTGCTGAGAGACATGAGAGTGAGGTTTAACTAAGAAGTAGGAAGAGTGCGAAGAATCTCTATTATTTCAACTTTATCTTTATTTTTCCATATTTTACCATTTTAGTCTGTTCTCTAGGGTGCAAAGAGAAGGAAATGGCAACCTACTCCAGTACTCTTGCCTGGAGAATCCTGTGGACAGAGGAGCCTGGTGGGCTGCTGTCCATGGGGTCACACAGGGTCGGACACGACTGAAGCGACTTAGCACGCATAGCAAACTAGAATGCTGGAAAATGTGCTATTTCCTCTTATCATTGTCACCATCACTGAATGAAAATAAATAATGTTAGTATAGGAATGCTGCAATTAAGATGTGAAATATAGGTTATCAAAATAATAACAATGGCTGGTATTTATTAGTAATGTACAATATATCTGGGTTCCCTGATGGCTCAGCTGGTAAAGAATCCACCCGCTGTGTGGGAGAGCTGGGTTTGACCCCTGGGTTGGGAAGATCCCCCAGAAAATGGAATGGCTACCCAATCCAGTATTCTGAAGATTTCCATGGACTGTAGTCAGTGGGGTTGCAAAGAGTTGGACATGACTGAGCCAGTTTCATACTTTGCAATATGTCTGGCACTTTCCCAATGAATAGCTTTCAGAAGTATCCTGAATTAGATTCTTTTATTACCATGGTTTTATGCGGGAGGCGCTCCGCAGAAAGAGTGGAGGCAGTGGAACTGCCCTCAGCAAAGCCGAGAGGGGTCCCGAGGAGAGGTGAGCCTGCTGTCTGCCAACCCAGCCCCTTGGCGAGCGAGAGACAATCAGATGCGACAGGGGTTCCGTTGAAGCAGTTCCGCTTTATTGTTGCAAACTCCCAGCTTATATAGACAAACAGGAGGGTTTTAGGAGGGATTTTCCATAGTTGTACCAATCACGTTAAAGGTCAAATTGTCATGTCCCTTCATTATAACAGGAGTCTATGGAGATCACACACTGTTTACCTGCACAGAAATCAAGAGAGCCAAGCAAAAACTTTGACAGACAACATAGACCCTGCCCCCATCTCTTCCGCCAGGCACCATCTTAGGTTTTCAACCGCAAAGCTAGCCCCTTTTTGTTTTTAAGGTTTCCCATTTAGGGCCCCACAGTTTTATAGATGAGGAAGCTGAAAGGTAGGTGAATAAACTGTATAAAGTCCAAAGGCAAATGAATGATCGTCAGATCCTATGTTTCCAGTCTTTGTGCTCTGCTGTCTCCCATATAGAATATTTTACTTTTTCTAGTATTAAGACATTTTATGATAATTTTAGATTTAAAACTTTTTTCTACTGATAATCTACGTTTTCATGCTGAAAGATCTATTTCACTTTGCAATAACATAGTCAGTAATTTAAGATTTTTCATAATATGAATCTTTGGGATGATGGTATACACTTGTTTCACAAAGATTTTTAAATGGCTGTAATGAAGAAATGGTTCCATTACTTAAATATTATAGAAATTTACTTTCCATTTATTTAATTTTAATGAAAACATTTAGTAAATGTTTTTCTCTTAAATCTTTTTTTATTATTTGTAATTAAGATATATATACACATACACACACATATATATATTAGAGAACATGTACAACTAATAGATTTTATAAAATTGCATGTTCAAAAATCTCTGATGACCATAGCATTTTCCCAAATAATATAATATCTACTATTAAATCTCGTATATGTTCTGATGACTGATTAAAGTCTGTAGGCTATATGTTATGATTCTTCAGTAATTCATTAAAAGTGATATTGTTAAAAAAATGTCTTTGACGAAATGCTTACCATATCATTTCAGTTAATATTTTAGCTCCTACAGTTTTTTATGCATTGAATTATCTTCAGAACTTATAACTTAGCAACGTGCAGATACATCAATTTGATTAATTTGGGGTGGGTTTCAGTCAGGTGAGTTGCTCAGTCGTGTCCAACTCTTCACGACCCCATGGACTGCAGCACGCCAGGCGTCCCTGTCCATCACCAACTGCCATAGCTTACTCAAACTCATGTCCATTTCATCAGTGATGCCATCCAACCATCTCATTCTCTGTCATCCCCTTCTCCTCCTGCCTTCAGTCTTTCCCAGCATCAAGGTCTTTTCCAGTGACTAGTCTATTATTCGCATCAGGTGGCCAAAGTTTTGGTTTCAGCTTCAGTATCAGCCCTTCCAATGAATATTCAGGACTGATTTCCTTTAGGATGGACTGGTTGGATCCCTTTGCTGTCCAAGGAACTCTCAACAGTCTTCTCCAATGCCACAGTTCAAAAGTATCAATTTTTCGATGCTCAGCTTTATTTATAGCCCAACATACATGACTACTGGAAAACCATAGCTTTGACAAGATGGACCTTTGTTGGCAAAGTAACATCTTTGCTTTTTAATATCTGTCTAGGTTGGTCATAGGGTTGCTTTAACTAAGGCATAAGCCCTGAAAAGACTAAATGAGATCATATATAACTAAAAATGTTGAAAATATTTAAATATAATACAATATATTTTTCAAAATGTATTAAGAAATGAGTAGACTGATTTAAATGAAGATATTGAGTGCAAAGAAGTAATATTTTAATCCTAAATTCCATTCATAACTATTACTTCAATTTTTCTTAAACCTTGTGAAACATGAATTGTTGAAGCTATATTTAAAGCTTTTATTTCATAACTTGTTTTACTATTAACAATTTAATTTTTTATTCATAGTGAGCTTTAGAATTAATTTAATAAAATTATAGTTCACCTATTGAAGTTTATAATAAGAATGACCTGAATGATAAATTATTAAACTCTTCAGATATTGTTGATGAGAATTTACTGCTATGAACAAATTGAATTCCAACTCTGAGAATATGAATGTGGGTAGAGATAGAAAATCTAACCCCCAGAGGTGATTGTCAACTCTGTTTCTGTCTTATTTTCAGAAACATTAAAGTATGTGAAATGTTCATCTAAAAGCCAGGAAAATAAAATATATTCCCCCAAATGCAAACCTGAGCCCAGATGTTTTGTTGTGGGTTTGTGTTCCTTATATTCATGTAGTAATTTCTTGGTTTTTCACTGCTTCTTTAAAATGAATCAGTTTACTGCATTCTACAAAATGCCAATGCTCTCTATCAGTTATGAACATTATCAAAGGTTAAGGGTAGTATCGGGTAGAAAGTACGTAATCTGAGCCAATTTTGAAATGGAGTCATATATCTAAGCATTGCATGCTATGCATTTCCAACATTGCTAACAGCAATTTTATAACAATTATTCTGTCTCTCTAACTATTTACAAGGACACAGCCCCTCTTCATTTCATTTTTGGCTCTATGGAAACAGCCTTTGTGAGAAATCTGGATTCCATTCTCAGTATAAATGCAAGCTGACTGGCACCAAATCTATGAAGAAGAACATTTATACAGTATACTCAGCCAAAACAACTCACTTATAAGGGAAAAACAATCATTTGGGTCTGTGAATTGGTTTCCCCTGTTGATTTCAGTCACATCAAATAGAAACAGCCTCAATCTCCATGTTTAATTGTTCTCTAGTTCTCTCCTGATAATAAGTGGAAATTATACCAACCCTCATTTAAATAGCAAGAAAATAAATGAGACTAGAGCTAAAGTACAATTTCTACAACATGGAGAGTATAAAAAAAAAAACCTTTTCAGAAATTATTACATAAATGATCTGAAGTGTCTCCAGTATATACAACAAAAAGCCAAGAAAGTATTTAGAGTGCTATATGACCTTATTTCTTCATCTAAATTGTGATTGATACACACAATTAAATTTATAGTGGTATTTGCGGCAAGTATACAACTTAATGGTCCAAAACAAACCCTCTTTTCTTAAGAAATCATCAAATAAATTTTGTAAACCTTTTTTTAAACAATAATACTTCCCATTTAATGAACATTTATTATATGCCTATTATATTTTTATTAGTGATGTGTACATGGGGTCGCTAAGAGTCGGACAGGACTGAGCGACTTCACTTTCACTTTTCACTTTCATGCATTGGAGAAGGAAATGGCAACCCACTCCAGTGTTCTTGCCTGGAGAATCCCAGGGACGGGGGAGCCTGGTGGACTGCCGTCTATGCGGTCGCACAGAGTCGGACACGACTGGAGCGACTTAGCAGCAGCAGCAGCAGCACACTTCCGTTACTTCATATAGCAGCATACGCATTGTTTCCATTTAACAGAACTGAAAAAATTTTTTATTAATTTAGAAAATGCACATTGGGAACTGTTCTGTTAATATAATCTTCTAGTAAATAAACCAGAGATATAAAAGCAAATACATTTGTTGCAATTCCTGACCTCTCTGAGCCTATTTCCTGTTGACAGCTGGTTAAACAATATGCTCAATAATAAGCTAGTAAGTACTTGAACTCAAGCTTCCAAGTACCGTACTTTTGTATTATAGTTTGTAGATGAGTGGGACATATTGAGCATTTGAAGTAATTATATGGAAAAGTCTATGTAGCATCATTGTTTTTATTCTTGCCACTTCTATTGTCAGATCATTTAAATACACATTAATTTCATTTGACTTAGGGTATATGTTATTTCCAATCATGTCTGTGGATGAGATGTTCTCAAAGATAAAATGAATTGATATTTGATTTGAGCCTTGAATTGATCTTGGATTATACAGAGTGGGAAAAAAAGCATCTGTTACTTTAACACATAGCAGAGATTTTATTAATATGCTGAGAAGCTATGTGCAATATGTAAATGGAAATCTCTCATTGTAATATTCTTTCATAGTTCTAAATGGTGCCATGACTGAGGTCATGCCATGATGTTTAGCTTGGTTTGTGAAACTGTAATAGCTTGGCTTTTTTGACAGATTTTTCATTTAAATATTTGGCTCTACTTACATAGGAGGTTGCCATCATTTGTAAGCTTTCCTCTTTTCGTCTTGTAATCTCTGCAGGATGAAAAATGTTCTAATGCTATGAAAAGTATTCCAGCACAGATGCCTTTAGATTGCAGAAACTGCTTTGGGTTGTTTAAAGCAAGACATTTTTTGATTGTTTCCATGATGACTGGATGCTTCATTAACCCCTTTATTGTTGACATCCTATGGAGACTCGATATGTAGTCTTAATTATTTTAAAAGACAATTCTTTGTTATTTAGCTGGTGATTAAAAACACATTAAACGATGGCACAGAAAGACTATTTTTGTTCATTACCAGATCTGAAAATCTAATCATGTAGTAAGAGACTAATTTTCACATAACTCTTAAAACAATAAGTACACTACTGTAGGAATTATTTGTGCTGCCTATATCAGTTAATTAAGCAAACCACATGAGAGAGAGTGAGAAGATGATTATTTTCTATTAATCAAATGGAAAAGTCAAGAGTAGGCACTTTTATAAATGCTTTTAAGAAAATATCTCAGAATGAATTCATGAGATGAACCTAAAATATTTGAATGCAAGTAGAACCAATGAGAAGAAAGAATAATGAAGTTAATGTATATGAAGTATATGAAGTTAATTTCAAAGAAAGAAAACAAAATGTCCAGTGATGGAATTGTATGTGTTGGGGGAAAAACTTGAGGGCAGAGATACTGTATTATTCAATGGATGTTAATATATTGCTAAGTAAAATAATCACACCTGATCCTTTCATAAGTACAACCCACTGACACTTTCATGCTGAGTGACATGCAAACATTTATTTCACCATGTTCACATACTAGAATCTGCTTTTTCAAATAATCGATGCAACTTTAATAATAAAGGGAAATTGATCATTGTGAACATATTTCAGAAGAAATGGCATATTCCACCTAGAATATGAGATTATTTCCATTATGTATCAGTTACTATAGTTGCTAAAGCTTTTAGGAAGACTGTTTTAAACTTCAAGTAAGTCCCCACCTAGCCTGAGTTCTCTTTAAATGTTTTATTTATTTATCTTTAAAGTCTCTCAGGTACATCTGAATCTTTGTGACCCCATGGACTGTCCATGGAATTCTCCAGGCCAGAATACTGGAGTGGGTAGCCTTTCCCTTATTCAGGGGATCTTCCCAACCCAGGGAATGAACTCATGTCTCATGCACTGAAGGCGGATCTTTTACCAGCTGAACCATAAGGGAAGCCTAAGAATACTGGAGTGGGTAGCCTATCCCTTATTCAGGGGATCTTCCCAACCCAGGGACTGAACTCATGTCTCATGTGTTGAAGGCGGATCTTTTACCAGCTGAACCATAAGGGAAGCCTAAGAATACTGGAGTGGGTAGCCTATTCCTTCTCCAGTGGGACTTCCCAACCCAAGAATGGAACTGGGGTCTCCTACTTTGCATGCAGTATCTTTACCAACTGACCTATCAGGGAAGCCCTGTTTAACAATAAGTTCTGTGAGTAGGTTTTTCAGCTTAAATGCGATCTCCAGTGTTTAATATGTGCCAGGCAGTGGACTAAGTAGTTTTACATACACATTTTAAACTTTAGCTGAAAATTTACCAGATAGATATTATGTCCATAATATAGACGAAGAAAGAGATAGATTTTTAACATTAATTTTGAGTTTATTTTACATATGGTGTTAGATAATGTTCTAATTTTATTTTTTTTCCTTTTTTATTTTTACTTTATTCTACATTACAATACTGTATTGGTTTTGCCATACATTGACATGAATCAGCCACAGGTGTACACGAGCTCCCAATGCCGAAGCCCCCTCCCACCTCCCACCTCATATCTTCTCTCTGGATCATCCCCGTGCACCAGCCTCAAGCATCTTGTATCCTGTATTGAACATAGACTGGTGCTTCGTTTCTTACATGATAGTTAATAGACAATATGTGGGTTCTCTTGATTTCCAAAGCTGTTGAGTTAACTAGTGTGTAGTACTGCCTGCCTCCCAGTCCTCCATGTTTTTTGTTTTTCCAATTGGTGAGAGATAATGATCTAAAAATAAGATTTGTTATCATATGTACATTATTCACAAATGTTAATTTCAATCTCAAAAGGCATTTGTAGCCCTTTTTTTGTTTTTAGAAACTATGCCATTTTCCATTGACTCTCTTATTTAACCAACGTTTATTCTATTGTTGTATACTTAGTGACCAAGCCTCTGTGGTACTGGTGCCTGTGTAGATAGTTGCCTGATATTGGGCTGTGCTTATCTGACTTAATTCCCCTCATTCTCCAAAGTGATATCTGATTTTGATTGCTCAGAGGGAAGGGTACAATTTAAGTTAACGAAAGTCAAGCTCGCCCTTTTTTTAAATTATACTTTGGTTATGCATATGTGGACAATTTAAATAATCTTCACAGCTGAGATTTTGCTTTTCACTGTTGAGCCATCTAAAGGGAGCTAGAGCTTTTTTTTTTTTTTTTAATCTCTCACATCTGTGTGTGTGTGTATTCAGTCGTGGACCTTCAGGCTCCTCTGTCCATGGGATTTCCCAGGCAAAAACACTGGAGCAGATTGCCACTTCTTTCTCCAGGGGATCTTTCCAACCCAGGGATCAAACCTGTGCCTCTTGTGTCTCCACATTGGCAGGTGGGTTCTTTACCACTGCGCCACCTGGGAAGTCCTCTCACATATAAGTGATATCTAATTTAATTTTAATTGAAGGCGTGTATAACAACTGGCTTCTGTTAAGCATCAGTTGGATTTCATATAAAAACAACAATCTCAATTAATAAACTGACCAGATGGCAACTTAGGTAAAGGAAGGAGATGGATAGCTTTCTAAAACCAGGGATGCCCCATATAATGAGGGTCAGTTGAAAGGTATGAGTGTTCTTATTTTGCTGAATAATAAATTCATGTAAGTTATACATGAACTGTGATGCATGAGTTTTCACTGTACATTCTTGGAGGATCAGTCTTACATTCTGGAACATAACCACCCTTTCAGAGTGAATACTTTAATCCATCACATTGGAGGGCAGAGTGGTTTAAAGGAACAGGCATGGCTTAGGATGGGGAGAGAGAACATTTCATTCAAAGCTTGAAGTTTTGATAGTTTTGATAGAATACTACTTTATAAACACAAACTAGACACACTAACACAAAGAATAGAAACCCTACATCTCTCTCCCAGGGCTTGAAAACAGCCTCTTTGCAAGGTAAAGGAAGAGGAGAGAAGAGCCAAACAACATTCTATCTTTGATGACCAGTTATAGCAAATGACAATGACTTATAGCCCTATGGCACTCCTGGGGTAAATATAAATATGAATATAGACTATATAAATACATGCTCTATGGCTTCAGTCTTACTTTAGAAACTATTTCTAAAAACATTTTCAATGAATGATATAACATTTTAGAACAAAAATGGGGAAATATAATGAATATTAAAAAGGAGCTTAAGTGTTTGAAATCACCTGAATTATGAGACTATATGAAGGTATTCTCTGTGAGGAAAAAATGAAATTTTCAGATGGGTGAAGTCAGAGTGGAAACGAATAATGAACTGAGAGATGGAATTAACAACCAAATAAAGATATTATTTGCCTTACAGAAAATTCAGTAATGTGTTTATTTGCCCATCCGATAATTAAAAATGTAAACATTGGTAATTACATAGTTTGTCAACTACATTCTTTTCTCTTTTATTATAGCAATAGAAAGAAATATAGAATGGAACAAAATATCTAACTCTGAGAATTAAGTTGGGATATGGTCAGTTCTTCGTTAACAGGAAATGAAATGGACAACCAGCAATCATCCAATGAGTTGGGTGGTTCCAATCCAAATAATTTAATGTAAATAAAATGCTGTAATCTTGGTGTTTCAAAGAATAACCCATTGAAACAACCCACTACTATCAAAGCAGCATCTCATTAACCTTTTAAAGTGGCATTCATTAAACTTTTATTTATTTTAATTTTACTTTACAATATTGTATTGGTTTTGCTATCCATTGACATTAATCTGCCATGGGTGTACATGAGTTCCCAATCCTGAAACCCCCCCTTCCAATATCATCTCTCTTGGTCATCCCAGTGCACCAGCCCCAAGCATCCTGTATCCTGTATCAAATATAGACTGCCGATTCGTTTCTTACATGATAGTATACATGTTTCAATGCCATTCTCCCAAATCATCCCACCCTCTCCCTCTCCCACAGAGTCCAAAAGTCCGTTATATACATCTGTGTCTCTTTTGCTGTCTTGCATACAGGGTTATCATTACCATCTTTCTGAATTCCATATATATGTGTTAGTATACTGTATTGGTGGTGTTCTTTCTGGCTTACTTCACTCTGTTTCATCTACCTCATTAGAACTGATTCAAATGTATTCTTTTTAATGGCTGAGTAATACTCCATTGTGTATATGTACCATAGCTTTCTTATCCATTCGTCTGCTGAAGGACATCTAGGTTGCTTCCATGTCCTGGCTATTATAAACAGTGCTGCAATGACCATTGGGGTACACGTGTCTCTTTCAATTCTGGTTTCCTCAGTGTGTATGCCCAGCAAGGGGATTGCTGGGTCCATTCATTAAATTTTTAGTTCTTCAGTCCACTGGAAGATCATTATAGTAGCAGAAGCCTATATAGCTCATGCCAATGACACAGTGTGGCTCCAGGGCAAGGAGAGGCAAAGGACACAGGAATTGTCCAATGTTACTTCGAGTCTTAAAGAGGAAATAAAAGCTCATGTCTAGATGGTATTTATTTATAAGTTTAAGATATTTTCTTATAGTTATAATATTTTTCTTTGGGCATAGAAATTTGAAAATGAGTATTATAAGTCTGCATTGTAAAACTGCAAGTTCTATGTTTTCACTGATCTTTATTTGCACTTAATTGTTATAAAACAGAAGTAGTTATAATACTAAATTTCATATAGTTATATAAGTTGAATTATTATAAAGCAAACATCTGTGTCAAGAACTAGAACTTTGTTAACAATCTCAGAAGTTCCTCCTGTGTCTCCTTAACAAAAACAACTATCCTGAGTTCTATAGTAGTTTTTTCTCTTGTATTTATCATTTATTTAAAAAATTTAAATTAAAGGAAAATTCTACAGGTTGCACCTCAGTCCTCTTTTTCTTCTATGTGATGTATCTGGTGAAGAAGCCTGCCATTGGAATTACAATGCTGATAATACAATACTAATATAATCATCAATAAGATGAATTAAAAAGGTTTATATTTCTTATGCATAATCTTTCCCCATATCAGCATTGTTAGGGCTATATATGACTGTTACATATTATTCTCTTGAATTAAACTATCATTTAGTTTTGACTTCAGAAGTGACTATATATTAATTCTCACTGTGGCTCAGCAGTAAAGGATCTGCCTGCAATGCAGGAAACATGAGTTCGCTTCCTGGGTTGGAAAGATCTCCTAGAGGAGGGCATGGCAACCCACTCCTGTATTCTTGCTGGAAAAATCCCAGGGACAGAGGAGCCTGGAGGGCTACAGTCTGTGGGACCACAAAGAGCTGGACATGACTGAGCAACTGAGAACTACTATCAGTGTTTATATTGATAGCTTTCTAGTCATGGTGGTGGTCTGAAGCTCATATTCTACTAATTTCCTGAAGATACAGTCCTAAAATCAAAACTCTCTGAGGTTTTGAATGAGGTTGACCATTTAGCTCTGTCTGCCTTTTGTACTTGAAAGTGAGTTTTGCTGAATACAGACTCCTTCATTCACTTTTCCTTTAAAAAAATTGTTAGTTTTCTTAACACCAAAAACATTTTATATTGGGGTATAGCTGATTAACAATGTTGTGATTGTTTCAGGAATACAGCAGAAGGGCTCAACCATACACATACAAGTATCTATTTTATCCCAAACCCCTTGCATTCAGGCAGGCATAACACTGAGCAGAGTCCCATGTGTTATACAATAGGTTTTTCGTTGGTTGTCCCATTTTAAATAAGTAAATGACCTTCCCAAAGTCCTTAACTATCCCATCCTCCCAGCAACCATGAGTTCATTTTCTCTCTGTGAGTCTCTTTCTTTTTGTAAGTTCACTTGTATCATTTCTTTTTAGATTCCAGATAAGAGATGTCATATAATATTTCTCCTCTGTCTGACTTATTTCATTCAGTATGACACTCTCTAGTTCTATCCTTGTTGCTGCAAATGCCCTTTCTTTCATTCTTTTTAATGGCTGAGTAGTATTCTGTTGTATATATATGCACCACATCTTCTTTATCCATTGCTCTATCAATGGATATTTAGGTTGTTTCCATGTATTAGCTATTGTAAACAGTGCTGCAGTGAATATTGGGGTGGATGTATATTTTCAGGCCATTTTTTTTTTTCTGCATATATGTCCAGGAGTGGAATTGCAGGGTCATATTATAGCTCTGTTTTTGTTGTTGTTGTTTTTATAATTTAAATTTATTTATTTTAATTGGAGGCTAATTACTTTACTATATTGTATTGATTTTGCCATACATCACATGAATCCTCCACGGGTGTACACATGCTCCCCATCCTGAACCCCCTCCCACCTCTCTCCCCATACCATCCCTCTGGGTCATCCCAGTGCACCAGCTCCAAGCATCCTGTTGTTGTTGTCTTTTAAGGATCCTCCATACTGTTCTCCATAGGGTGTGCACCAATTTAAATTCCCACCAACAGTGCAGAAAGTTTCCCTTTTCTCCACACCCTATCTAGCATCTGTTGTTTGTGAATTTTTAAAAATATTCCTCACTTTTTCTTTCCTAAAGTATCTTTAATATACAGTTCTGTTTTCTTCTGTCATAAAAAAAGTCACTGTCAAAATTTTTGTGATAATTTAAGTTCATTTGCCTTTTATGCCTAATACTATTAATTTTCTTACAAAATATTTTACTTTAATGTTTGTTAAACTTAAAAGAATAAGTCTTGGTGTTTATTCAGTTCAGTTCAGTCATGTCTGATTCTTTGTGACCCCAGGAACTGCAGCATTCCAGGCTTGCCTGTCCATCATCAACTCCTGGTGATGCTCAAACTAATGTCCATCAGGTTGGTGATACCATCCTCTGTTGCCCCCTTCTCTTTGTGCCTTCAACCTTTCCCAGCATCAGAGTCTTTTCTAATGAGTCAGTTCTTCGCATCAGGTGGCCCAAGTATTGGAGTTTCAGCTTCAGCATCAGTCCTTTGAGTGACTATTCAGGAATGATTTCCTTTTGGATGGACTATTTGGATCTCCTTGCAGTCCAAGGGACTATCAAGAATCTTCTCCAACAACACAGTTCAAAAGCATCAATTCTTCAATGCTCAGCTTTCTTTGTAGTCCAACTCTCACATTCATACATGACTACTGGAAAAAACCATAGCTTTGATTACATGGACCTCTGTCGGCAAAGTAATGTCGCTGCTTTTTAATATGTTCTCTTGGCTTCCCTGGTGGTGCAGAGGTTAAAGCATCTGCCTGCAATGTGGGAGACCTGGGTTCGATCCCTAGGTCAGGAAGATCCCCTAGAGAAGGAAATGGCAACCCAATCCAGTATTCTTGCCTGGAGAATCCTATGGATGGAGGAGCTTGGTGGGCTACAGTCCACGGGTCGCAGAGTCGGACACGACTGAGTGACTTCACTTTCACTTTAGGTTTCTCATAGCTTTTCTTCCAAGGAGCAAGTGTTTTGTAATTTCATGGCTGCAGTCACCATCTGCAGTGATTTTAGATCCCAATAAAATAAAGTCTGTCACTGTTTCCATTGTTTCCCCATCTATTTGCCATAAGTGATGGGACCAGATGCCATGATCTTCATTTTTGGAGTGCTGAATTGTAAGCCGGCTTTTTCACTCTCCTCTTTCACTTTCAACATGAGGCTCTTTAGTTCCTCTTTGATTTTTGTAAGGATGGTGTTACCTGCATATCTGAGGTCATTGATATTTCTCCCTGCAATCTTGATTCCAGCTTGTGCTTCACCCAGCCCAGCATTACACATCAATCAAATCAGTTAATTGCTCAAGCACCAAAGATTTACAACAGGCTCTATAAAAATTGCTGACATATTGAGTGCAGCCCTTTAACAGCATCATCTTTGAGGATCTGAAATAACTCAGCTGGAATTTCATCACTTCCACTAGTTGTTCATAGTGATGCTTCCTGAGGAACATTTGACTTTACATACCTGGATGTCTGGCTCTAGGTGAGTGATCACACCATCATGGTTATCTGGGTCATTAAGATCTTTTTGTATAGTTCTGTGTATTCTTTCCACCTCTTCTTAATATCTTCTTATATTAGGTGCATACCATTTCTGTCCTTTATTGTGCTGATCTGTTCATAATTTGTGTCTTAGTTCTTGGTACATTGTAAATGCTGTCCATGGGTCTTGGATTTATTCTCAATGGCTCTGTCTGCTTTTAAATGGAAATTCAAGGAGATTCAGAATCCCTCATTGTCTCAGAATATCTTTAGTAACATTAACAGTAAAAATAGTTCCTCCTTGTATCTTTATATATGAAAGCCATTGTGATAGTTTATATTAGATTATCTCATTTAATTCTCATAATAATATACTTAGGCATTGTTATTACCTTTATTTTACAGATGATTGTAAGGAAGGTTTTATAAGGTACCCAATATTTTACATGTAACAAACTTGGAAACAAGATTTAGTAAACTAGTCTAATTAATTCTTAAGTTCCTTATAACTCTGGAATCAATAACATATTTTGGAGTCCCATTTTTCATAGTGTGTGGCAAAATTTACTCAAACACAAGGTAAATTTTTTTCATATTTTTGGTTTAAACAAGTAATAATTCATTTTCTCACCAAAGTCAAGGGTAGTTCTAAGTCAAATCTGTTAGTATCTACTATTAATGTAACTGTTTCATTTTCCTCTGTGATACTACTCTTTTTTTTTAGTTTTAGTTACTAACTCTAAAATCTTTTATTTTAAAATTATTTTATTGAAGTATAGGTGACTTACAGTGTGTTCATTTCTGCTGCACAGCAAAGTTATTTAGTTTTACACATATATTCATTGTTTTACATATTGTTTTCTATTATAATGAATCACAGGAAATTGAAATAGTTCTCTGTGCTGTGCAGGAGGACCTTGTTGTCTATTCTATATGTAATACTTTGCATTGTTAATACTAATCTTTGTTGTATGTTCAATTGTTATAATGAAGTTCAAGATAACTTTTAAACTTCACAAATTTCCCTCTTCTGTTATGAATGTGTTCGTGAAATATTCAGAAACATCATATCTTGTATTATGAGGACTTTGATCATTTACATATGATGATTTTAAAGTCAGATAGAAAAGATAAGTGCTGAATATCATCAGTCAAAATACAGTTTTAGTTGCTATAGCTCTATAAGACTTTGAAACAGATATAGGAATGAAGTAGCTATAGGCCAAAATTCTGAAGTGTTATTACCTGGTAATTTTTGGTAATGACTTAAGATCCTGATAAAAAGGCTATATAACTGGCCTAAGGTTCTTATCCTTTGACATTTATGGGTTTCATCGTCACCATGCAAGCCATAACTTTCATCAGATATCTTAAGAAACATCAAATGTCCTGTTACATGATTTTATTTCACACGTAAGAGAAGCCTATTTTCTTCACCTTTTCTTGCCTTTATCCTTATCCAAAATGGCTATAAATGGATTAAAGCCAAAAATTCTCTAGAACTTTGCAACAAAAAAGATCTGGGAACTAAAGAAATGACAGAAAAATCCTTATGAAAATAATGAAACATTTAATTTGGAGAGAAAGTATCATTTCTAAAGTCAATATATTGGGATAAAGGCACATTCAGTATTTTCTATGTGTTTTTATTTTATTCTCATTCTATTTGAATATCGACTTTCCATTACACTGATGTACATCATAACAACAAGTTTCTGACTTTAGAATGTTAATATTTTTTCACAGAATGCTTACAGTTCTGACAAATCAAGTCAAACATTGGCATTAAAAAGTAACTTAAATCTGAACCATCTTCTAAATACCAAATGAATTAATCTTAATTTGTCAATTGAATAAATCTTAAGTTTAAGTATCAAATTTATAGGTAAGCCTGCTTTGGATGCCTTAGTTTTTGTTTGTTTGTTTTCTGTCTTTAATGCTCTTTCATATAAGATGAGCATACTCTCTTAATGAAAGCCAGGTCATGTGATATAATAAGTAGTTGAATATTTGCAAATAGAATTGTTTCTGAGATATGTGGCCATTTTAGATAAATATTTTTATGAGTTTTACTATGCAAAACTGTATTTATTTATGGAAGGAATACTACAAGCTATAGAATCATTGAGCATGAACTATCATTTCAGTTGTTTTTCAGACTACAGTGTTATATGCTTGAGATGTTGCCCACAAGTCTCCTTCATCTGTAGTGTTTGTGGGAACCATGCTTAAGACATCATGGAGATCATACCCGGAACATTTAGTTTTTTCTGTGGTAGAGACTGCAAAAGTACATGTTGCTTGGTTGAATTATAACATCCAAAACTACTAGATTATTACTATTGTTGCTAAAACTTATTACTATTAAGTTGCTGTTATACTTGTGTTTCCATATTGATGTTTTATAAAAACATCTTTACATTTGTGTAACAGAAATCATCACTAGAGATTTGAAAACAAAATAACATTATCAGCTTTACTTTCAGGTGATAGCCACTATTCAGGTGAAATTTTTAATTTTCAAGGCATTTCTTGTCCCAAAGAGGAGGTGACTAATTTGAATTCTGCCTTAAATATTGTGAGCAGTTTGGTCATTGATGAGTGACATAAATGTTTTTGGTAAACCATCTGATTTTCATATTGATCATGCCTTCTAGTTAAAATAATATTTCATAAAGGTTTTGCTTTTTCTTTAATCAAACTTTAGTGGTAGTTTGGTCTATTCATTTATCCATTCTCATTTTTTATACAAATAGTTTTGATTATTGCCCTCTGGTCCAGCACTATGCTGGACATAGACAATATAGTTGATGAGCACTCATTGACACAGTAATCAGCCCCTTGGTTTTGACACTGATGTGGTAAAGACCGATGTGATATTTCTTAGTGTGTAATTATTTCATTTAACTTGTCACTTTGATAGAGCATCTGAAGGGGATATCAGAGTCCAGTGAGAGTTTAAGAGAATTTGGTCTTGCTAAGAAGACCTAGAAATTGATGAGATTGATGAATATGCAGGAGATAACAAGAGGAAGACGGCAGGAGAAGGAATTCCAGAAGGAAAAAGCATAATTTACTAAAGATGTTTTGGAGCTCATGGTCTCAGTTGGGCTCAGTTTTGGACATTTTGGACTTGACATGCAGCCATGATATTCAAAAAAGATTTCAAGTAATTAGGGTATTATGAATCTAAAGCTCTGGAGAGGTATGTGTAGAGAACAACTGAAGACAGGGATATGCATGAAATTGTGAGGGAGCAAATATAGAGTGAAAAGAAGAAATGACTTTGGATAGAGCCTGGAGAGATTATGACAGCAGTGCCTTGGCAGGAACAGCTGAACTTGTGAAGGAGAGAATGCAGAGCTGGAAAGGCAGGGGGACCACAAGGTGAATGCTTTGAAAAGGGGGAAAGAACTTTTCCTTATCCAAAATAATGGCATCACCAAAGCTCTGCTTCCTGTGTTATTTCATGGTTTTGTTGGAATCAGATAATTTTGAAGTGTCATTTAATTATTTGTAAGATTGGTGGAAAGATCCTCAGGCTTCAAAACCTTCTGTTGCAGAGAGATAGTGGGTGTGCAAATGTAATTAGAATTTGTTGCAGGTCTCAATACAAATCCCTTTGTAAGATTAGAAGTTGGCGTGGCTCTCCTGTTACTGAAGAGCATGCTCCTAACACCTGTGCCTATCATGGAGGTGGGCTTACTTGTTGCTGCTACTTATTATTGCATTTCACTTCATCTGGGTTGTCCAGATTCCACATAAGATGACAGACAGCTGAATAATTGAAAGCACATAAAACTTGTATACTGTCGGGCCTTCTTTTTAGCATCTAGTCTGACAAGATGACTCAAAAAAATAGGATGAGAAATCCTTAGGAAGGTAAGAGGAAAATTCTCATGATTGAGGCTTCAAGATGGAGAAAATCTGGTATACAAGCCTGTAAACTATAGAAATCTTCACTGGCGTAATGAGCTCTTTACTGTAAGACAGTAACAAGCAGAATTCAGCACAGAATCTCTAAACTGGTAAAATGTTAAGATGTTTAGAAAATTAAAATATCTTTATTAATTCCTTGTAAATGGTAACATTTGCCTGGATACCTAAAATTTATGTATTAGATGAACATGAACTAGTTTTTACTTTTCTATTTAATGAACATCAAAAACTAAGATCAAGTAACATTTGCTATTAATAAAAATGGTGTTATAATTTTTGCTTTCTTGCATTTACCTTTAGCTAATTATGGTTTGAGAAAATTTAGTTCGTGATGTTGGGCTAACAAGTTTCATATATATTAAATTATTTCCTTGTAAGAACTGACCTTTGTGGAAATACATGCACAGAATTAGGAGGGTTTGGAATTAATCTGAATGACAACTTATTAAAATGTGTTCCTTATTTATCTGAATTTAAGCATAAAGGCTGTATCTTTAAGTTATAAATTTTTATATATAGTATCAAAGTTTTTAATTTTTTCAGTTCATATGAACAAAATCTTTTCCTCAAGCCAAATAAGAATAAGCCTACAAATAATCACTACAAAGTTAGAAATATGAATATTGGAAAACTTTCAAAAGAAAATTATTTTTTATAAAACTATTCTTTTTACTACCTCAAATGCTATTTCTGACTTAATAACAAGTGAAATGAACAGTCTTCAAAATTAGAAGATCAATCTATTTTGAAAAATAATTTTAATCTAATTTTATATTAGATATCTAATCTAATCATATATCATTTCCCCAAATAGCCTTCATTTTTGTGAAATACAAAATATTGGTTTTTGGAAGAGGGTATATAACCTCTTCAGAAAACCATCCTTACTGATGGAGAAAATCTTTTAGAAACTCAAGGCATGTGGCCTACATTCACTTGAGGTATAAATGGCTTCTCTTTGTTATTATATGTTTTTTCTTTTTCTAGTACTCATCACTGTGCCTGGTATATTGTTAGGGTTAATAAATACTTGGTGAACAGGTAAAAATAAAAGCACAGTGCATTAATAGTTTCTAGTTGGAAAGTATGCAAGTTTTAGAAAAAAATGAATACATAGTTTAAACCAAAGCAATCATTTAGGCTAAAATGATTAACCTAATATAGAGAAACTGCATTGTCATTTCTTTACTTTTACAAGAATGAGACATAAAGCCAACCCCTGACTGGGACATGAGCAGGGAGAGATTAGAAGTTGATATGCTCTGGGAATTTTTTTTGAAGATGTTACTAGTGGGGAAGAGAGCTATATTGTGAAAGAGTGACGAGATGAAAGAAGCTTCTCTTCACAATCAAGATCAGAAATAAAATTGAAAAACCAATGGAGAAGTGAATCATAAAATGTTAGCCTTATGTTAAGGAAAAGGGTATAAGAAAGAGCTATAGGGTACAAAATAGCCCTTACCTAAGACTATCAAGAACTGAACTTGCTTACTGAAAATACACACACACACACAATACTCACATTCACAAACACAGCCCCCCACATACCTACATACACACACATTCCATAAATAGAAATGAAAACAATTCATAAGCACTAGCTAACATTACATTGTGTGATGTAAGATATAAGTACAGGGATGAAAGTGGCACCACCATGCTTTAATCAACTTAATATCCTGGCATCTTGCTTCTCTCATAAAATATGGGCACAGCATCTCCATTCAGCTACACAGAGGTCTCATGTTACTTTCATGTATTGCTAGTCAGGTTAGGGATAGAAATCAAAGTAGAGGGAAGCAATGTGAGGCCTGCAAAACAAACGACAAGATCAATCTTGACTTTCTTTTAAGTCTAGAAAGAAAAAGAAGCCTTGATCAATCAACACATATTTATGGAGTGAAAAATCTCATTAAAATCTTAAATGTTAATTTTGACCTGAGAATATTTTGCATTCTTTTAATTAGACCTTTAAGCAAATATATTCTATTTGTGAGCTCTTATGAGTTAGTATAATATTAATCACCAAGTGTCTTGGTATATGATCGTATAAAATGCATTTTATTTTTAATTTGGATAGATAAAACCACTATCTTTTATGTTTATTATGGGCAATTAAGTATTTGGCTTTTCTAAAAAAACAAATAAATACTTCTCAGTATTGAAATCAAGGGTAATAAATGAGCTCTACAAATGTGAAAATAATTTGAGAAGAAAATTATGCAATCTATTTTTGACTCATTTTCTTTTTGGAGTCCAGTTACACCTTAATCATTTTAAGTTACTTTAGAAGTTAATTTTTTTCTCTTGTAAACACTAGCACTGAGATGAGACAGGCATTTGTAAATAAATAGACATTTTTATGGCTTTAAGCAGTTCATGAAATTATCAAAGATGTTTAACATGTAGGGAATTATTTAGCAATTGAAATGACCTGGCTTATTCTGTTTGAATTTTCAGTCTTAAAATGTTTAGGAGATCCTCAGAGAATAGGCTAAGATAGACATGAATTTAGTCTCTTTTAAAACTTGAGTTTCTAGGATGATTCAATTCAGATTTTAAAATTTACTGTAGTAGATTAAAAATAATTCACACCCAATACAAAAGAAAATTTGGGTTAAAGCACGGGGAAATTACCTGTTAGTGTGGAGGAGAGAAACAACCATCCACAAGAAGTGATTATCAAAAGGCAGACCATTATGTACTGATATGAAGGGTACTGAACTTCTAAAAATAGTATAGAAGCACTGTTCTCCAGCTAACAAGTTAAAATCCTTTTAAAATGTCAGAGAGACAATCTAACGAGGCTTCTCCATTTCTAATTCTACACACTAACAAGGTTAATCAAACCATGAAGTAACAGTGAGGGCTTTCACAATTAATGTTGTAAAATACATAAACCAACAGCTAATTAATCAGCCCTAAGGTTACTATATTGCTTGTGGAAAATTAGTAATAGCAAAGATTCATGACAGAGAGAGAGATAGATGACAGGTCACGCTCTGTGAGTTTCAATTTTAACTAGCAAAGACTGTCAGAGTTATACCTAAGGTGCTGCAGTCTTTTTTTTTTTACCAGCGGTAGAAGCTTGACTAGCATTAGAAACAATTATATTTTGAATATATTTATAAGTTTAAGTAAATATGTCCCTTGTTTTTAACAATAAGAGACAAGAAAAAAATATTTATATTTCAGATTTCTCTTCCAAATAACATTTCATCAATTTACTAGTAAAAGAAAAGCTGGATTAAATACATGAAACAACTTTGCTAGATGATATATTTAACCTTTTAAACATTATAGCAAAAATATTTTACTTTGTTTTTTAAATATATGCCAACTTCTAATTAACAAACAGTTCAAGAAAGATGAGAATTAGAGAGATTAATCATAATAAATTAACTACATGAAAACATTTCTGTAATTCTCTTATTTTATATATAGAAACTGAATTTTTCAAGTACAAACCTTATTTCCTTGGGGAGACCATGTTTGACATTCTAAATAAAAGGGAGATAAAGGTAATATTTCAAGTATATCTCTATGTTCTATTTTTCAGTGGTGTTACAACTTAAAAAAATAGAAACCACAAGCATAATTCTCTCACTCTCTAAAAAAGGAGACAAGTAAGCAAACAGTATAGCCAAGCTGCATATTTTAAATAAAGTTGAATATGAAGCATTGCAGTGTAAGTAGAAACTGTTGATACCAGAACTTGGTGTATAGGGGGCGACAGACAGGTGGTCAAAAGCAGTGGATCTGAATTGAGAAAGTGGTTACAAGATAGAGATAAAAAGATTGGGAAACACAGTCATACTTTAGAATAGTTGGTGATGATCTGAAAGAACTGGGCACATATATGGAAAATATTGACCATATTATGTTAAATAAAACTATATGATTTAAAAGTTCTATAGTATGTCTTCAAACATATATAGCTAATATTACATTTAATAACATATATACACAATGTATACAATATGTATTCACAATATTATATCTACAACATGCAATATTACAAATAAAATATTTATGTAATTTTCTACACAATAGTATTATAAATAATCTTTCATGCATAAATATTTGTGAATTCATGAGAGAATACACACCAAACTGTCAACACTGATAGTATCTAGAAAAAAGAGTGCATGAAACATAGGATGATTAAGGATAATTAAGGAGTTTTCCTTTTAATTGTAAATATCTTGGTATGATTTCTATCTTTTGCATATAATGCAAAGTACACTGATCACTTGAGATGATTAGCATATGAAATATATATTTTATATGGGAAATATACAAATGGTAGATGTTCAGTAAGTGCATGTCAGAAATAAAATATTTTAGGTACTATTATTTTTAGAAATGATGAGCTTTATCACTTTATGTGATTCAGTTCAGTTCAGTCACTCAGTCGTGTCTGACTCTCTGCGACCCCATGAATCGCAGCACGCCAGGCCTCCCTGTTCATCACCATCTCCCGGAGTTCACTCAGACACATGTCCATCGAGTCCGTGATGCCATCCAGCCATCTCATCCTCTATTGTCCCCTTCTCCTCCTGCCCCCAATCCCTCCCAGCATTAGAGTCTTTTCCAATGAGTCAACTCTTCACATGAGGTGGCCAAAGTACTGGAGTTTCACCTTTAGCATCATTCCTTCCAAAGAAATCCCAGGGCTGATCTCCTTCAGAATGGACTGGTTGGATCTCCTTGCAGTCCAAGGGACTCTCAAGAGTCTTCTCCAACACCACAGTTCAAAAGCATCAATTCTTCGGCGCTCAGCCTTCTTCACAGTCCAACTCTCACATCCATACATGACCACAGGAAAAACCATAGCCTTGATTAGACAGACCGTAGTAGGCAAAGTAATGTCTCTGCTTTTGAATATGCTGTCTAGGTTGGTCATAGCTTTTCTTCCAAGGAGTAAACGTCTTTTAATTTCATGGCTGCAGTCACCATCTGCAGTGATTTTGGAGCCCAAAAAACAAAGTCTGACACTGTTTCCACTGTTTCTCCATCTATTTCTCATGAAGTGATGGGAACGGATGCCATGATCTTCATTTTCTGAATGCTGAGCTTTAGGCCAGCTTTTTAACTTTCCTCTTTTTGGCTCCTCTTTACTTTCTGCCATAAGGGTGGGTCATCTGCATATCTGAGATATTGATATTTCTCCCAGCAATCTTGATTCCAGCTTGTGTTTCTTCCAGCCCAGCGTTTCTCATGATGTACTCTGCATAGAAGTTAAATAAGCAGGGTGACAGTATAAGCCTTGACGTACTCCTTTTCCTACTTGGGACCAGTCTGTTGTTCCATGTCTAGTTCTGTTTATGTGATTAGATGATCATAACTGCAACCGATTATGATGCTGTTGTGTGGAATGATCAGAGAAACTGGAATATTGGGAGCATGTTTAAATCCAATAGTGGTTTAGAGGAGAATGAACATGAATTAGTATTGAAAAAGGCTCTCAAATAAATTTTTGTATGTCTTTCAAAGTTAAGGAATATATAAAAATAAATATAAATAAAACATTGATTCCTATTAGATCTTGTTAAAGAAAAAAGTATAAAAATTAGTGATTCTATGGAAAGAATTATGGATCAACAGAAATAAGGAATCTATCATTGTAATATTTGTGGCTTATGTGACATCTTCAAAAAAGCAAAGGAAAATAGGTATGTAAAATGCACTTTTAAGTTTAGTTTAGAAAGTGATTTTTGTTTGGTTTTTCTTTTTCTTTTTGGGGGAGGTTAGGGGATGGAATTAGTTAGAAATTAAGTGTATTTTACCATAAAAATTAAGTTTAGTTTTTTACTTATTTGAAATTCCAAATTTTTTAATATATTACTTTTCACTTTAGTTCAGTTCAGTTGCTCAGTCATGTCTGACTCTTTGTGAGCCCCGTGGACTGCAGCATGCCAGGCCTCCCTGCCCATCACCAGCTCCTGGAATTTACTCAAACTCATTTCTATTGAATCATTAATGCCATCCAACCATCTTGTCCACTGTTGTCCCCTTCTCCTACCACCTTCAATCTTTCCCAGTATCAGGGTCTTTTTCAGTGAGTTATTTCTTCACATCAGGTAGCCAAATATTGAAGTTTCAGCTTCAACATCAGTCCTTCCAATGAATATTCAACTTTGACTGGATGGACCTTTGTTGGCAAAGTAATGTCTCTGCCTTTTAATAAGCTGTCTAGGTTGGTCATAATTTTTCTTTCAAGGAGCAAGCATCTTTTAACTTCATGGTTGCAGTCACCATCTGCAGTGATTTTGGAGCTCCCCAGAATGAAGTCTGTCACTGTTTCCACTGTTTCCCCATCTATTTGCCATGAAGGGATGGGATCAGATGCTATGATCTTAGTATTCTGAATATTGCGTTTTAAGCCAAACTTTTCACTTTCCTCTTTTACTTTACTTCTAAAATACTTTCATATGAAGAAGGTTGAGGAAAAACCAAAACAAAATAAATGTCTTATAGGCCCAGATAATTTCTGACTATATTTGAAACAAAATAAAATTTAAGGTAAAATTGCATTGCAGACTATATTGAAGACACTTCAAAGCATCCTGAGAAACTGGTTCTACAGTTTTATAGAAATGCAAAGACAGGGGAGTTTGACATATTTAGTTTATCAAATAACAAACTTATTATAATGTTTAGTAATTAGGAAAGGTATACAAAATTAAGTAGTACGATGGAAAATGATAGGGAGTTCAGAAGCAGATGCATACACACAGGGACCCCTGGTATTTGATATAGGAGGCACTGCAGCTTTTTGGTTTCTATCTTAACTTCATTTTTTGTTTCAATTTGTATACTTGGTTGATGGGAGAGAAGAAGAAAGGGAGACAGGAGAAAGAGGCAAAGGGGAAAGATGAAGGAGAGGGAAAGGGAAATCAGGTAATACCAAGTATTGGTGAAGATGGTGATCAATGGGAACAACTCTCATAAATTGTTGGTGAGAGTGTACATTAATATAACTTTGGAAAATGTTTGAGTTATCTGGTAATGTTAAATAAATGTATATATGAATAACTTACATTCCTATAAAGTGAAAGTGAAGTCACTCAGTCATGGCTGACTCTGCGACCCACAGAGTGTAGCCTGCAGCCTGCATCAGGCTTCTCCATCCATGGGATTTTCCAGGCAAGTATACTGGAGTGGGCTGCCATTTCCTCCCCCATACATTCCTATAGATATAAGAGATGGACTAGAGAAAAACATAAATATGTTCATATACAAGGTTATTTAAGACAGCTTTATATTTGGTACCCCCAATTTGGAAACAACAAAAATGTCAACAGTAGAGTGAATAGACTGTGCAGTATTCATACAAGTTGCATAGCAATTACAATCAATGAACTTTATGTAAACAGTATGAATTAACCTTATAAATACAATTTTGAATTAAAGAAGCAAGACAAAATAATACATTTCAGAGTTACTAAATCTATTTTTTAAAAAAGTAAATGAGTTGGTGTAAGGCTAGCAGTTCCTTCTAGAGAAAAGTGGAGGGTTGACTCAAGAAAGATGAGATAGGAACGTCTGACTTGCTACTATCTCATAGATAATGTTTCATCATACAGATAAAGAAAACATTTTTCTAGACACAGATTCTTTTTTTCTTTAGCAAACATATATAACTGAAATGATGACTAAACCAACAAAGGAGAAAAACGTACAGTTTACAATTCAATGCCAAACTTATTGATATAATTACATGAAAGATGTTATATGAAAGATATTGTTACTCATTTTATAGTACTTATTAATGCTTAGTTGTTCAGTCTTGTCCAACTCTGCAATGCCATGGGCCGTAATCCACCAGGATCCTCTGGCCATGGGATTCTCCATGCAAGAATATGAGAATGGGTTGCCATTTCCTACTTCAAGTACTTATTAAGCCTTGTATTTAATTTCACATACTTTATTGTACACATATTTCCTTTTTAAAAGTATTAAAATTAAAAAGGAAAGTTTCCATCTGCTGCTTTTCCTAGACCTCCAAGTTAACTGATAAATTTCATTGTGAATCCCTCAACATGGAAAGTGAAAGTCACTCAGTCAGGTCCGACTCTTTGCAACCCCAAGGACTACACAGTCCATGGAATTCACCAGGCCAGAATACTGGAGTGAGTAGCCTTTCCCTTCTCCAGGGGATCTTCCCAACCCAGGGATCAAACCCAGGTCTCCTGAATTGCAGGCAGATTCTTTACCAGCTGAGCCACAAGGGAAGCACTCTCAAGGTGGAAAATAATTACTAAAGGCTTACGTCTGTTTCTCTCTTTGTATGTATCTTTCTAAATACCACATACATTTTATTTCCAAAATATGAATCAAACTCTATACACTGTTCTGCACCTTGACTTTTCTCACTTATGTACCTCTTGGGGCACATTCCACATATGTGCATACAGATCTGTTTACATTTTGAAAAACAAAATTGTTTATTTTCCGTGTGGATATAGCAAGTTTATGTAACCACTTCTGCATATATGAGCATTTGGTGGTACTCAGGGTTTTTTTTTCTCATCACATAAGGTGGCCATTAGTACAGTTTGATATTAAATTTGATTTCCAAATGTAGGGTTTGCACTGGGATCCCTGAGACAAAGTATTATAATTCTATGTTGTGATGAATGTTGCCAAATTATCTTTTGGAAAGGTGGTACCAATTTACTAACATGAAAAGTATGAAAGTGAGCTCTGAGATTTTTAGAAGATTTTCTTGAAACTTAATCTTGGTAGAGTTTAAAGAACTTTGAAACGTATGTAAATAAAAGTTTTCAAAATAGTTAATGCATTTTAAAATAAAAATGACTGCTTGAAATTATTTTTGCATTAAATATTTAAGCAATACAAAAAGCAGAGTAAAAAAAAATACAAGAAAGAAAATGTCTCACAGTATTCAACCACAGAGGACTACAGTCAAGGTTAGGAGAACATCATTTGAAGAATCTCACTCAGAATACACATAGCTAAAGGAGATATAGCTAGGAAAGAATAACTTTAGTAAAATAGGATGATGGTTCATATTTAATGTTATTGTATTTGACTCAAATAAAAGTTGAAAAATTGGAGGAGAAATTGAAGGAATTGCTATGGTGCAGGTATATTACTTTTTTCCTCATATAAAATATATTATTACTTAAAGTTTCATTTTAAGATTAGAAGCATAAAAAATATTAAGAGAAGTGATGTTTAACTGCAATTATCAATATAGACAAGATTTATGATTCCCTAAAAGTGAAAGATAGTTATAATGGCACTTATGCTCATTCCCAGCTCTCTTTCATCCATCAGTTCAGTTCAGTTGCTCAGTCATGTCTGACTCTTTGCAACTCCGTGGACTGCAGCACTCCACGCTCCCCTGTCCATCACCAATTCCCAGAGCCTACTCCAAATCATGTCCATTGTGTCGGTGATGCCATTCCCTAGCCTACTGTTTAATTATTATATTAACAATTGAAAAGGTTTAAACCAGTTTTTATTTTCTGTTATGTAATTATGATAAACATTTGGGGGATGTTGTATTGGAGAAGAGTCTTGAGAGTCCCTTGGACATCAAGGAGATCCAACCAGTCCATCCTAAAGGAAATCGGTTCTGAATATTCATTGGAAGGACTGACGCTGAAGCTGAAACGTCAATACTTTGGCCACCTGATGCAAAGATCATACTTGCTTGAAAAGACCCTGATGCTGGGAAAGATTGAAGGTGGGAGGAGAGGGGGATGACAGAGGATGAGATGGTTGGATGGCATCACCAACTGCACGGACATGAGTTTGAGTAAGCTCTGGGAGTTTTTGATGGACAGGGAGGCCTGGCGTGCTGCAGTCCATGGGGTCACAAAGAGTTGGATACTACTGAGTGACTGAACTGAGCTAACTGAACTGAATCATTTGATTAAATCACTTACCATCAATCATTTTATCGTAATACTTTTGTTCTTTAGGACCTTGTTCAAATTCATTTGGATACCTGTATTTTTATTGTTAAGTAGTGTTTTGTAATTTTATATTATAAATAATACTACTTACAGTTAGAGGACACCCTAAAGATGCAGCATATGTAGGCCAAGATAATCTAACAATGAAGTTGTCAGTTTCTCAAAGGCAGGAGAAAACTGCAATGAAAATGATAAAAAACAAATCATAATATTTAAAATTGATCAGTAAGTACATATTTGCAAGAATCTCAAAGGAGAATATACTTAAAAATCTCAAAGGAAAATGTTCTAGTGATTCACAACTCCCTATTCTTCATGCTCCTCTTCCTTTCCTGTTTTCTTAGCTAACATCAGCTATTCTATAGTATCTTATCTACCTATTAATCATCCACCCATCCATCCATCCATCCATCCATCTTTCATCTATCCAGCTATCTCTCTGTCAATATGTTTTAAAATGCTTTTTTTTTTTTTTCATTATGTTGACTTGAAACAAACAGACTGGCAGATATTTCTCCAGCAAAGATGGGTTTGTTGGGGATCAACAGAGAACAGTAGTTTAGGGTCTGCAGCCATGTCAAGTCATGTGCAAGTCCCCATATGGCAAGAAGAGAACTAAAACCTCTCTACAGGGACGAAAAGGAAGTTGGGAAGACTACAGTATACAAGGAGTCGATGGTTTTCAATGGCTGAGTCACTGTTAGGAAAGAAATCTTTCTTCTTCCTCATGGACTTTGTTATAGTCACAGGATGTGGGAGATCCCCCTACTGTTCTCCTGACTATCTGACTGAGGTTTCTGTTTATTAATGGGCTTCACAGATGGCTCAAGTTGTAAAGAATCCACCTGCAGTGTAGGAGATATGAGTTCAGTCCCTGGGGCAGGGAAGATCCCAATTTAGGGAGGAAAATGCCAACCCGCTCTAGTATTCTTGCCTGAGGAATCCCATGGGAAGAGGAGCCTGGTGGGTTACAGACCATGGGGTTGCAGAGTCAGACACAAGTGAGCATGCACACACATGGATGTTTATCAATATTTTACAATAAGAAGGATTCTAGTTTTCAGTGACTTTATAATTCTTCTTGGCCCTCCTACTTTGGATTTTCTTACAGGAAAGATACAATGATAGGAAAAAAAAAAAATAGAAATGTAATTTAAGCCAGATTACACGTCCAAAACAGACAAAACCTGATTGACAACATAATTATGTCAAAAACTGAAGCTAAATTTAAAGTGTGTTCCTTTTTTTTTCTGCCTCAGGACCACCAGTAATTGCTCTCACACATTCAGTTTGAATGTTACACTAAAGCATTCTTATACAACATGCTAAAATGAAGCTACAAGTATTAAGTCACAGGACTTTTTTCCATAAAACTTACAATGTCGGCAAATGTCTCTCCTCCCTGGAGAAATTACTTTTTCCTCATATGTTTTAGAATTCAGATATGTACACACACACGCACACATACACACACATCTCAGTGTAAAACTAAATCAGAGATGAAGTGACTCTTATTAGAAAGAGTGAAAACAATTTTCCTTGGTTCCTATTCACCTGTATAATATGATTTCTTGAAGAATGAGATCTTAATTATTATGATTTATTCAGCATAAGAGTTCAAAGTTTTGCATTTTACATTTTGATTTGAAGTTTCAAAAGCCTTTTGCTGTGAAAAAAGCAATTTCTATGATTACTTCATGAAATACAGATCACTTGAAATGGAATCAGTATAGCAAGTAAATTTTTGGCCTTAAAAAGTAAGCCTGCCTTGCTTCCTAACGTCATTTTTTTCTTTTTTTTACATCTGATCCCATCTTTTCCTCCTTTGCACGGTGTTAATAAAATGGGAGATGAAGGAGGAATGTTTGTGGGACTGATTATAAAACAGTGAACATTTCCTGGAGGGGTTATGTACATATGATTCACCATACAAATGGATCTTTGATTACTCCTATAGCTTTATGAAAATTATGATTCGTGATATCAGTGAAGACCAGAAATCATTTTCAATATTTTCACTGCAGCACAGATCAAACCTACTGTGGAAAAACAAGTCAAGTGTTGTGCTAGCTAGTTGCTCTCCCTATCATTACAGAGCACTTTAGGAGGTCCCCTTTTATTCGTGTCAGCTGTATGGTTTAATTTAAAAGTAATTCCAAGCATTTAACACGCTTCTTTCATTTTAAAGAGTACTTCTTAGAAATGAAAGGGATTCAATCACTTTTTGGAGACAGACAGAGGATACAATACATTTGTAAGTCCCATCAGTGAAGGTCTGATGGTTTCTGATTTAAATAGTTTTTATTAAATATGAAATGTCCAAATTACCTAATCATTGTCTCCTGTAAGATAAACACAGTTTTCCCAGGCCTTTCTCCAGAGTCTTATCTCAGAGCTGCAGGATGTCAGTTGATAATGTTGCCTTCATGTTAGACAAGCAGACAAAATAATTTGATTGTACTGCTTGCCATGTTGTTCTAAGCAGTTCTTTAAGAACTAAAACCACTTTGTTTCTGGTGGCATGACAAAGCCCATTACTTTCATTTTTTTGAACTCCTTAAAAAGCTTCAACATCAATAAGACTGCTTTCAGAACACACTGGTATAATGTGTTTAGTCTTGTCTAGTTTATCCATTCAGAAGTAGACATAAAACAAAAGTTAGGATGGTAGGAAAAAATGTTTTTCATGCTGCAAAAACATGGCAAAATTACAGGTAATTACTTTTAAACTGACAATCACTGAAGTGATTGTTTAAAGTTAAATTTTAAATAAATTATTCAAAAACCTATAAGCCTATATCCAAATACTAGTCAGTAACTTCTGTACTGTTTGAATATTTTGCAATGCTCATAGAAATGAAAGACTTTAGAAAAAATGATCAAAATAATCTTTACCATTATTTTCTGGAAGTAAGAGTAAAATGTTTTAAATTTAAAAATGTGAAATGAGAAGTTTTCTATTTTTACACTCGTGAGAGAGGAGCACAGGAAATGTAAAAATCAACTCAATATAGTGACAATCTTTTGGAATAAGAAGGTAAATTAAGCAACTGGATATTTTTGAAAGATAAGCTTGAATAAATTTAAAAATAAAGCTTACAGTCAGTGCGTAACCACTTGGTGACCTCATGCAATGCACATATTTTGAGTCCATTTTTCTAATTTATAGAATAGGAATATAGTTATAGATGGGCTTCCCAGGTTGCTCAGTGGTAAAGACTTCACCTGCCAAGTAGAAGACCCAGGTTGGATCCCTGGATCAGGAAGATCCCCTGGAGAAGGAAATGGCAGATCACTCCAGTACGTTTAAATGAGAAATCCCCTGAACAGAGAGCCTGGTGGGCTACAGCGCATGGCGTTTCAAAGAGTTGGTTTCAACTTAGCAAGTAAACAGCAATGGCATAGTCATAGATATGTGAAGGCAGGTCATCTGATCAACTAACTCTGCACTGACACTGATGGACAGAAACCAGCATGTTCCCTGTACTCAGGAGACTATGTTCTAGTCCAGAGAGCAAAATAAATAAATAACCAAATCATTGTATACTTAAATGTAAAATTGTGGCTGTAATAAAGTACTACGAAGAAGAGGCTACATGGTTTTCAGTTCAGTTCAGTCCAGTTGCTCAGTCTTGTCTGACTCTTTGCAACTCCATGGACTTATGAGAGCTTATATGAAGGACGGTTTGATGTAGCAAGAGTAGTTACAAGAGACCTCTGTGAAGACAAAGATGTTGCACTGCATTTTGTTTGAGTGAACTAGTTAAATAAAGGATGGAAGAGCATTTCAGACAGAGGGACTTAGAATGTAAAGATACGGTCAGGGGTCCTGAAGGAAGAAGTACCTTTATATAGACAATGGAGAACATGATGGAAAATGAGTAGACCAGATAGGGCTCTGGAGGATATTGCAGGATTTTTGTTCTTAGCCCTGCAAGAGGAGCCATCAAAAAGCTTTAGAAAAAAAGGTGATGTCGAATCTGCTCTTCAAATGAGACCAGTGTGAGCCACAGTGGAGGTGCTGGGCTTGAAAATGTGCTGTAAATTTTCAAATGCCCCTCAAGTTCTTCTTACATTGAGAGTTGTGCTCCCCATCCTTATCATCACCATGTTCTGAAGAGAAATTTACCTGCTTGTCATTTTAAAATTTTCTGTCTTTCTTAGAACTAGGGTTAGGAATAATATAGATGAGATTGCAATGCACGATAAATACTTGCCAATTTATTCACACAATGACATTGTAGGACACATTTTTTCAACAAAAGATGCAGTAGGAAGTTCATAGTTTTAAGTATCAGAAAAACATACTTAAAATCTTTCCATTGAAAACCAGTTCTTATATACTAATGTGATAGTAGCTCTCTATTCTTATTTTGAAAATATGTTATGACTGAAAAAACAAGTATAAAATAATATTAGCAAATGAGTGTGTTTATAATGTAAGATTATAAGAAAACAGATTCATTTATGCCGGTTATTTATTGCTTGATCTTTTAAGCAACATAAAATGGTTGAATTGACATGTGTTTATGATCCTATTGAGTAACTTCTACAAATATCTGCTCCTTTGAATTGAAATTGCCCTTTTAGCCATCAAATAACTGTAAACTTATAAACCTAGTTCCTCTGGGATACAGAATCTTCTTTGGCAAAAAGAAGGCACTATTCAAATGGCTGGGACTTCCTAGGTGTCCCTAGTGATAAAGAATCTGCCTGACAATGCAGGAGACATAAGAGATGTGCATTCAATCCCTGGATCAGGAAGATTCCCTGGAGGAGGGCATGGCAACCCACTCCAGTATTCTTGCCTAGAGAACCCCATAGACAGAGGATCCTGGCGGGTTACAGTCCATGGGGTCCTTAAGTTGGACACGACTGAGCAACTGAACACATTCAGAATGGCTACCAAGATCCGTCTAACACAGTGCTGTCAGAGACCCTTTAAGTTGTGATCATGAAAAGTCTCTCAGTGAACTGCTGTTGGCAGCCAGCCATCAAAACCATCACCTGCTGTTTATTTGAGCATCAGTATTGCAAAATAGCACTTTGGGGAAATTGCCAAAAACCTACATCATGATGAATTTACTGTTTTACTCTCTTGGTATCTGCCTTGTATTTTACTGCCATAATATTCTTTACTTTGTCCATCAAAGTATAATCACCAAGAATAATTGATTATTTACTCTTGGTAGTATTGATATATGGTTCTTAAAATAGTAAAATTAAGGCAGGCTTAAAAAAGTCTGTACTGATATACACATCTGGTTAAAAGGTGTTCCTCTGCTTTATCTCTAAGTACTTGACTAACTTCTTAATTCTGAGGGATCAACCATAATTTCCAGTGTTTACCAGCAATCATAGATGACTAGCAGTTAAAAAGCCATCAGCCCTGTCACATTTTTCAAAGAACAGAATCCCTTTCCAGATGGTCCTTCATTTGGCTAATGGACAGCCTAAGGGGATAAAAATGTCACCTGTTGTAGCTAGTCAGCAGTATTAATAAAAACACAAAAATAGACCATTCATGCAATGGCAACAACCCCAAAATAGATTTATGAGTTCCTTTACTGAGTTAATTTGCAATGATCATCATTTTAGCATTTTAAAGTTTCCAGTTCTTCCCTGAATTTTCCAACACAAATTTTAAAAAAAAATCAAAAATAAATATTAGAAAATAAAAACTTATTTCCCAAAACAAAATGATGTTTAAACATATGCACCACAAAATCAAGTTAAATATTGATGGTTTTTAAATGTATTTCTCCCATGAAAGTTAATAGTCATGAAAAAGAAAAGAGAATAGCCACATAAAGGAGAAACTAAGTATAATTTTTGAAACTCTGGTAAAATAAAGGCAATTTTCTTTTTTCTAATTCATATTTACTAAATTACATTTTGCAAACTATAATCCAATACAACCCAATTGTTGTTTCTCAACAAGCTGTTTTTCTTTTCCTTTATTTAACTTTATATTAAGTGATACCCTCTATTTGCAATGTGTTCTCCATGTGGTAAAATCTTACTGATGTTTCAAGATTCAGATCATAGATCTCCATCTTCAGGTTTCCATTATTTGTATCCATATATGCAGTGACTTAACACATTCCCAGATACTCAAAAATGAAAGCATGGATGGCTAATCACTGCAAGAAGATTTTTCTGAAGTCACTTTTTCAAGTCACCCACTGAGGTGACATTACAGAAGATGTTAAAGTCTAATCTATAGGACAATCCAAAATCAAAAATATATTAGTTAAATTGAATTCTTATTAAATAACTTTCTATCAATTTATATGAAAAACATATTTTAATTACTATACAATCAAGAAGTATAACAAGGCAGCATACATTTAAAATGTCCACTGGGAATAAAACAGACTAGTTCTGATAGCCTGTTCTATTTCATCTTTTGTTTCAGTGAAGTAAAACTAAGACACACACATTACATAAATGCCTTTTATGTTATAAAAATGTATTTCAAAAATTATTTTATATATTTCAAATAATTTAGATCCTCAGTTTTCTCTAGTGCCCTATCCTTTTTCTTCTTAAAAATCATAGAATATATTGAAAGCCAATGTCAGCACTGTGTATGCATAATATCATTCTCTCTTTTGTGGCTCTATGCAATGTGGTAAAAAAATCAACAAATCAACATAACTTACCAAGAAAGTCACCCACAAAAAAGTGAACTAATATTCTTCTTCCAGGCCTGATTTTGATGCCAGTATTCACTCCGCTACCTTTAATGGTAAGGAAGGGGCACAATTAACAGAGGAAGATTGTCCAGCTAATAGCTTCACACCTAACAAAAAACCATAAGAATTAGAAACTAGTTTGCACACTCAGTCACTAAGTTATATCAAACTCTTAGTGATTCCATGGACTATAGTCTACCAGGCTCCTTCATCCATGGCATTTTCCAGGCAAGAATATGGAGTGGGTTGTCATTTCCACCTCCAGGGGATCTTCCCGACCCAAGGATCAAGCCTGTGTCTCCTGCACTGGCAGGAGTCACCTAGGAAGCAAAAGCTAGTTTAGATAGTTGCAGAATTAAATACATTGTAAGTTAAAACAATGTTTTAGCAGTAAGTCCTCCTGCTAATGCAGGAGATATGGATTTAGTCTCTGTGTCAGAAGAATCCCTGGAGAAGGCAGTGGCAAACCACTCCAGTATTCTTGCCTGGGAAATCCCATAAACAGAGGAGCCTGGAGGGCTATAGTACATGGGTTTGCAAAGAGTTGGACGTGACTGACTAAACCATGACAAAAGAGAGTCTTATAAACTGCTTTCTTTCTGTTTGATAATTTTGTAGCAATATATAAGAATCTTCTTGGGGATACTTTAAAAATATATACATAAGAATCTACTCAGGTATAGTTTTTGAAGTTAAATACAACAATAGCAAATTTGGAGAAGATGAAAAATTCTCTTAAAGGAAATAAGATTCCAAATCTAGCATTAGACATGGAGAAACATGTTCTTCAATTGGAATTTTCTTTGCCAAAACCCTCATTGCATTCTTAGCAAATTTATTAAAAATTTTTAAATAATGATATATAAGCCCTTTTACATAAATTTTTATTTTAGGTTCTGTAGCATATGAAAGTAATAAGGTCTCAAATTGAGGAGTTTTATTTTTTCCACTAGTCTCTAAAATAAAAATAGTAATAATTAAAAGTTCAGACATAAACACATATATCAAAAGAGGATCTTCATAGAATATCAAGTAAAGTAATCTACAAAGACAACTAAAACAAATGTTGTTACAGAGACCTTATACATTTGCAAGTAGCTGTGCATTTGGTAATCTGCTTTCTACTTTGAGTTCCCAGAGAAATCATGTTACCTAATAATCACCCTGAATGTCATATTTTATTTTTTTTTTGTATACAGATCAATAACCTACTTGAAGCTTTGGAGAAAAGAATTTGTAACTAAAATTTCTATATTCTGAGATCGTTGGCAGTAATATGAATAATGGCTTCTTATCGAAATGCCTTACAGAAAGGAAACCATCTCTACAAAAGAATATTTAAGGGTACACCTCTAAATGGTATTTTTAGGTTGAAGAGGTTTTTTTCCATATCATTTAAGTGTTACTAATGTTAATCCAGAAAATTGTATAAAATTTATCAAAGCCAAATTACTTATTTTTATCTTCAGATTCATAAGGGACCACATAGTGTTGATATTTTTGAATCTCAGGTAAACATATTTTCACGCTTCCTGTCTAACTTGCCTCTTTTACTGAGCTGCGCCTGTACCAGTTTGAATTCACTCTTCCGAAAGGTGCTTTTTGTCTGCAGCTACAGTACTTATGATACACAAAGTGGAGGAAAATATACTAAGCACACACAAAAATGTTCTTTAGAGTTTGCAAATCACATAAATAAAGAAAGTCATCTACTACAGTTTCCCAGAAACTTTTGGCACTTAGTCTCTCAGGAATCAATTAAAGAACTTTTGACAATTAATTTCCAAGGGAATCAGTTCAAGAAATGGATATATTTCATCTTAATAAAGGGCTTAACCATAAAATGCCTAGGTTTACTTTGCTTCTAACTCAATATTAGTTGTTCTAACTGTATTATAAAATAGAGGTTATTATAATTTCTAGCACCCAGGGTATTATGATGATGATTGTAGGAAATAATTCATTTTAAATCTTTATATCGTTATTTTGAAAAAAAGCAAATCCTCTATGAACATTAGATAATAATTATAGTGAGGGGCTTTAGAAATAATAATTATGAATAATTTACCTCCATATAATATGTTGGTATAAGTACAAACACTTTTTAGTTATATGTTAAATGTCTTCTCAGTTTGTGGAATATAGAAGTCTCCATTTTGACCTAAAGATTAACAATTTAATTGGCAATATAAAATAATATTCTTATCTATCAGTTGTGATCATAAATTTTGGAGGGGGAAAACCATCAAAAATGGTATTTGCTTTCCTAACAAGACAACTATAGCACTGATACAGGTATACTTTTAAAAAATAAAATAAGAAAAATATAATAACTATTACCTTCTCATTTTTATGAGTATACACAGTCTCATTAGATATGGACTATTTCATCTCCTTGAATAATTCAAGGACTAACAAAAGAACATCTGTGTAACAAAACACTACCCCTTGAAATTTAAAATCTCATTAATGAATTAAAACAATATATTAACTACCTCAATATCCTGGAATTAGTCCATTATGAAAATGATCATTCTTATATAACAAAGTCAGATGGAAATATTATAAAGATGTTGCCCAAGGTCATTATGAACCATAAGCCAAATTTATAGTCTTTTTTTCAGGTTCAATTTTTAGCTAACTGATAAATTTCAATGGCTAATACAGCAACGATTTGGTGATACACTCAATTTCCTAAATGTCTTAAAAAATCTTTCAAACACTTCATATACATTGAATTTCATAAATATATTTTCCCCAACAGTGTAAGTTACCTAAATTCAGGAAATCTGTTTGTCTCATTCACTGCTGTATCTTTAACTCCAGCACTAAGGACTTGGATGCAGTAAATGCTCAGAAAATATATTAATATGTCAAATTTATGTCAAAATTAATACTGAGACATTCAAGCAAGACTAAACAGCTACTTCTGCAACAATGATTATTCACTATTTTGAAGGCATACAAAAATTGCGTTTAAAAATCCTTTACTGAATATGTGCACAGAAATGCACTAGTTACTCTGGAGAGTATACAGCATGAATTGAAATTTATACTGGCCCCAGGAGCTTACAAAACAATAGGTGAACTAACAAAAAGCTTGGCAAGTTTTACATACATTATGAGAAGTAAAAATAAGTACTGATGACATAATAATCCATAGTGAGTGAAGTACTGCTGCTGTGGAAGACAGTATGGTGATGCCTTAAAAGCTAGGAATAAAACACCATATGACCCAGCAATCCCACTCGTAGGCATATACCATGAGGAAACCAAAACTGAAAAAGACACAAGTAACCCATTGTTCACGACAGCACTATTTACAGTAGCTGGAACATGGAAGCAACCTAGATGTCCATAAACAGATGAGTAGATAAACAACTTATGGTACATATACACAATGGAATATTGCTCAGCCATGAAAAAGAAAGCATTTGAGTTAGTTCTAATGAGGTGAATGAACCTAGAGCCTATTATACAGAGTGATATAAGTCAGAAAGAGAAAGATAAATATTATATCCTAACACATACACCCCATCACTTCATGGCAAATAGATGGGGAAACAGTGGAAACAGTGACAGACTTTATTTTGGGGGCTCCAAAATCACTGCAGATGGTGACTGCAGCCATGAAATTAAAAGACGCTTACTCCTTGGAAGGAAAATTATGACCCACCTAGACAGCATATTCAGAAGCAGAGACATTATTTTGCCAACAAAGGTCCATCTAGTCAAAGCTATGATGTTTCCAGTAGTCATACATGGATGTGAGAGTTGGACTATAAAGAAAGCTGAGCGTGGAAGAGTTGATACTATTGAATTGTGGTGTTGGAGAAGACTCTTAAAAGTCCCTTGGACGGCAAGGAGATCCAACCAGTCCATCCTAAAGGAAAGCAGTTCTGAATATTCATTGGAAGGACTGATGCTGAAGCTGAAACTCCAATACTTTGGCCACCTCATGCAAAAAACTGACTCATTTGAAAACCCTGATGCTGGGAAAGATTGAAGGCAGGAGGAGAAGGGAACGGCAGAGGATGAGATGGTGGGATGCCATCACTGACTTAATGGACATGAGTTTGAGTAAACTCTAGGAGTTGATGATGGACAGGGAGGCCTGGCATGCTGTAGTCCATGGGTTAGACTGCAAAGAGTCGGACAAGACTGAGCGACTGAGCTGAATTGAGGGTGGAGTTGGAACACACATATACGGAATCTAGGAAAATGGTATTGAATAATTTATTTACCAGGCAGCAATGGAGAAAAAGACATAGAGAACAGATTTATGAACATGGGGAGAAGGGAGGTGAGAGTGAGATGTCTGAAAAGAGTAACATAGAAACTTGCATTACAATTTGTAAAATAGACAGCCAATGGGAATTTGTTGTATGGCTCAGGAAAGTGAAACACGGGCTCTGCATCAACCTAGAGAGGTGGGGTCAGGAGGGGATTTCAAAGGGAGATGACATATATATATATATATATATATATATATATATACACACCTATGGCTGATTCATGTTGAGGTTTTACAGAAAACAATAAAATTCTTAAAGCAATTATCCTTCAATTAAAAAATAAAATTAAACAAAGAGTGGTTCTGGAAAAGTAAGTAAATGGGTATGTCAGTGGTGATAAAAGAGAGGTGACATGGACTCATACTGGATGCAGAAGGCAAGAGAATGAAAGGGTGAGGGAGAGAGAGAAAGACAGAGAGAGTGGATGGAGGGGGAAAAGGGAGAGAGGGATGAAAGGAAAGATATTTATGATTTTAAGGAAAACAGTAAGAAAAAGGATACAGAAGAAACTGGTTGGAATATAAATGGAAAGTAATACATTTGAGATACAGTGTTAGTAGCATTTTCTAGGATCCCTTTTTGCTAAATGCATTGGTGACAATTTTGCTACTATAATATAAAATGGTTAGGGGACCACCAAGGAATATGTAGGTGAAATGCTAGATAATTGAGATTTATTTTAGTGAAGAACAAGCTTTCATGTTAGCAACATGCTAAATGTGATGCTGTTAAAAGTTCATTATAGTATAGCCAATTATCTGATAATTTATTGGCAACTGTGGTACTTTGACCTGCATTTAATAAGGAGTCATAACTCTTATGTACATGCTTTATTTGAATATAGTATGAAGTATGTATATCATGAATTTTATGTTTAAGCATTGATGCACTACAGAATTGTATGATATCACCTGCTATGGGCTGAGCAAAGTCCGAAGTAAAACTAAGCTTACAATTTGAGGAAGAAACAAACCAAATAATTAATAAAATCTTAATCTAGCATTTTAAATGTTTCATTGGTATAAACAAATTACCAAGACTGGTCAGAGAATATAGTGGCCTTTATGCTGGGTTGAGAACAATTCAGAAACCTCCAGAAAGCCATTCACTTGAGATATGCCCTGAACAATGACCAGTGTTACAACAAATAGAAAAGAAAAAGAGGACAGAGGAAGAGGATAAGGAATAAATTATCAACTGATTTACATATATCATTTAGTTAGTGAATTGTATATATAAAGGAGCTTAAATATTAGTTAGAAGTTGGAAGGGAAAACAGAGTCCAACCAGGCTTTCCACTGAGCTGTATATTGTACATGTCAATTCTTCTATGTACATTATAAGAAGTAAAAATGAGTACTGATGACATAATAATTTTCAAAATGAATGAAAAATCAAGAATGGTTCTGGAAAAAATAAGTAAATGGGTGTGTCAGTGGTGATAAAATATGACAAAACCCACCACAACATTGTAAAGCAATTAGCCTCCAATTAAAATAAATTAATTTTAAAATAATAAGAAATAAAACATAAAGGAAAAAAGTAAGAAAGGACAATGGAATCTTTTATTCTTGCACATAAAGTTAGTTCTGAAACACTACCATGACCCTAATCATCACTTTAACCTTGAGTAAGTTACTTAGAATTTCTTCATCTGTAACAGAGTCAATGAAAAATTCCCACTGGAATTTGGTGGGTAGTCGCTCAGTCGCTAGAGGTTCCTATAAGAGACTATAATAAAGTACTAGATGTGTAGGACATCTAAATAGAATTACCATGGCCAAAACTGCACAAAACCTAACTTTAAAATGCCCTTTATATCCTTCCGTCACCAGTGTTTCAATTGTTGATGTGCTTTTTAATGGAAGGATTTTAATAAATGTTATTTATTTATTTTTAAATTTTTATTGGAGTTTAGAAAAATATATTTCAAAAGATTTGTAAGTGGACAACAGCTTAAGATAACCACAGATCTCATTTAAAATCAAGCTCCAAGTTAGATAAAAAAATCAATGAGATTAAAGTTTATTGGTAAAGCTGGGAGATAAAGCATAGCCTTATGGCATTACTTTGTCCTAAAATACAGTATTATGTCAAATACGTTGTTCTTTATTCTAATAGCTTTTTAATCTTAAATAACTTCCTTTTATTCCTCCCAGTTCCTGCAAAGTATCAAAGGGTCTCCATACTGTTAATATTATGATAACCTTGACTCATGGAGAAGGCAGTGGCATCCCACTCCAGTACTCTTGCCTGGAAAATCCCATGGATGAAGGAGCCTGGTGGGCTGCAGTCCATGGGGTCACTAGGAGTCAGACACGACTGAGCAACTTCACTTTCAGTTTTCACTTTCATGCATTGGAGAAAGAAATGGCAACCCACTCCGGTGTTCTTGCCTGGAGAATCCCAGGGACTGGGGAGCCTGGTGGGCTGCCGTCTAGGGGATCGCACAGAGCCGGACACGACTGAAGTGACTTAGCAGCAGCAGCAGAGTTGACTCAAAGGAAAAGACTCTAATGCTGTGAGGGATTGGGGGCAGGAGGAGAAGGGGACAACAGAGGATGAGATGGCTTGATGGCATCACCAACTCAATGGACATGAGTTTCGGTGAACTCTGGGAGCTGGTGATGGACAGGGAGGCCTGGTGGGCTGCAGTTCATGGGGTCTCAAAGAGTCGGCCACGACTGAGCGACTGAACTGAACTGATAGTGGTTATAAATTTTATTTCAGATTCAGTATCATTTTTCTGATGATTTCCTAATCCTGGTGGAATTTTCAAAAATGTTTGTTTAAATTGATTTATTTTTTAAGTTTAAAAACTAGAAACAGAGAATAGCTATATTGCAATATCTGAGCTAATATAACATGTAGGTATCATATTCCTTAGCATTAACTATTGAAGAATAATAAAACTCCAGAAGGGAAAAGACTTAGTAAAAATAGCTGGGATTTAAAATTATATTTTTGGCCTGTTAATTTATCATACAGAGTAAAAATAAGCCATAGGTATGAAATGGAAACTCTACCAAATGCCTCTGTGTTTCAGTAAACTTAATTATACAGCACACCATAAAATGACAGTAATATTAGAGAAGAAAAGTAGCAATTTCAGATGTGCAATAACTGCTTTTACAAGGGTAGAAATTACATCAAGCACATATACCTATTCAGTCTAATACTATTTTCTAGCAAGAGCCAGTGGGATTCACAGTCAAAGGAAGGGAAAGATTTAACTAAGCAGAAATCTGCTTGGTTCAGAAAAGGTTTGCCTACGAACCCACTGCATTGTGAGTATGTTCATTTGCTAATACATAGATATGTTATATAAAAATTCACATTTAATCTTTAAATGTATATGTACACATGTGCTTGTAACAGCTTCAGTCAAAAATCACTATTAATGTTTGATTCTTGTCTTTTAAAGGGTCTCTGATACACTTTTTACTGTATCTGATCGAAGTGTATGTCACATAGAATGACTTTATGAGGGTAGGCACTAGGCACTAGGAAAGTTGCTCAGTCGTGTCTGACTCTTTGCGACCCCATGGACTGTAACCTAGCAGGCTCCTCTGTCCATGGGATTTTCTAGGCAATAGTACTGGAGTGGGTTGCCATTTCCTTCTCCAGCGGATCTTCCCGACCCAGGGATTGAACCCAGGTCTCCCGCATTGTAGACAGACGCTTTACTGTCTGAGCCACCAGGAATAGCATCCTGTTATGAATGATAGAATAAATCTCAATATTTCTGTAAAAGCTTTTATGTAATCATGCCAGAAAACTTCCATTTAAAAATCTAAAGGAGTATTATTGAAGTTTTATTTCAAATTGGAAAGATTTTTATTCATTTCTGCCTTCTATTATTATTTTCATTAATTTAAAGAGAACACAGTACCTTTCTTGGTATGTTGGTATTGGGTTTCTTGTTTATTAGTTAATTAATACCCCTATCATGACTTTCCTTGATATCTGTGCCTAACGTTTCTATAAAAAGATATTTTTGTCACACAAACCTTGTTTAAAATGATAGCTCAGTTGTTAACTGATCTCAGGGAAATTCTCTAAGATTGAATCTGTTTCCTCATCTACAAAATGAATATATTATAATACCTACAGTCATAATAATTGTTATCCAGGACAGACATATGTAAAGTTCCTACTACGTTGCTAAACATAAAGTATGTGATAAAGTGCTGATAGCTTTTATTTATTCTATTATTATGTATGTAGTATAATGCATGTTAGACTGGAGTTCTAATTTCAGTTTTAAATTTCTCTCTTGACCCTAGGTAAATCAACATCTTTGTGGCATTGAAAATATCACTTGATTTTTATCACATCATGGCAAAATCTTCAGATTCTGTTAAAGAGAATATATGCCTTGCTATTATATAATGTCAGATACTTATGATCTCACATAAAAAGTGACAGAGAATTGTGTTTTAAGAAACATAGGATAAAAATACTGTTGAGGAACAAAAACATCACAGATTATTAATAAAATTGTTACCTGGCTAAGAACATAAAATCGGTTTCTTTGTGGATAAAGGAATTGGAAGGCAAGGGCTATATAAGAGGAAAGTGACTGGAATGCCCTAATTTTGTGCTCATGAAATAAAACTGAGGAATGAAAAGCTAGTTTAAAAGAGAGGGGCTCTGCAGTCAGTTTCGATTGGACACAATGCACCTCCTGATAATCCTGAGAAACTGATAGATGAATAAAGTCTGATGCTTCTGGTGTTGTTGGCAGTAGGTCTGCATCAACTGGAATATGAATTATCTCCCTATTTGTTAATCTTAACATTCTTTTATCAGATTTCAAAGGATTTTTCTTTCACAACTGGAGGATAAAAATCCTCTGAGCTTTTGGGCATGTTTCTAGATGATCTGTTGAGCAGATTCAAGTTGCTCCTCTAGACATCGATATGCCATGGTCTGCGCAGAGTCCTATGTGTATACCCCCTCCTTTCGTTCTCCCCCATTCCTTTCTTCCATCCTAACCTGTCTTCCCTCCTTCCTTCCTATATATTTGCCTGGAGGGATTATTCATTTCTTCTCTAGGGTATATTTACACTTCTCTTTGACTGATGTTAAAACTAAGGATTATATGCCTACTTTTTTTTTCCTCTGAGGATTCTGGGTTACAACAACAGTTATACAACCAACAAGTTACATGTAAAATAGAATCAATTTCCTTCCATAATATGTGAATATATGTTCCTTAGGAATAAAATTTGAAATATTCATATACCTCTTAGCTCACTGGTCACACACGCCACAAAGCATATATGATGATGTGAACACAGGAATAATAGTGTATTCTTTGAGGACTGTGAAATATGACAGAGCACCTTTAGAATGATGGAGATAATTGTCTTCTTTGAACTTGACAATGTACTATGCTCTTGATATACATTGTCTTTGAGCTTACTGCAATCCTGGAATGGTAGATGGTACGGTCCATCATACGGAAAAAACAAAACAAAACAAAACCAAGATTACCAAAGCAAGGATTAAATCCACAATAGTAAATAAGCATTATGGTGAGTTTAGAGTAATAGATGTATCCTATGATGACCCCAGAGCCACCAAAGTCAAACTTTACCATCTACTTAAGTTTTCTATCATTATATAGGTATAGTCTATATTTTGTATCTGTAAGAGATTTTATAAAATACAGAGAAATTACAAAGATATGCTATTAACATTTTAGGTATCAATTTATTTTTTGAAAGGAAATCATAATTTTCACACTTATAGGATATAAATAGTCAATAGAAAGAGGTCAAATATATTCTGATGTGTTGTCATCTGAGAATTAAGTAGTGCTTCTCCGATTGAAGTAAAGCATCTATCACCAGCTGTGTGAACTCAGGGGAGAAAATATGTTGTAAGAGTTCATTATTTTTCTCCATTTCTAGCCACTGTCCCTATTCAGGTATAGCAGCACAGATGGTGTTGTGGTAAAGACACATAACACTGTCAGGAGCTGTAACATATGGCAAAAATCTGGCATTCCTCATTCCCACAAGTTTCAAGGTTAAGATAGAAACTTGTCACTTTTCTGACATTCAATTAACTCCTTTCCTTTGTCTTTACCTGAAAATATAAAAGGATCTTTTAAGAGATTTTTTTCCCCATACTTAACTCATTTCTGTGACTCTACCAATTTTCTTTATTTCATTAGCACTGATCTAATGAGTTTTTGAATTATTATAATGCATCTTGTGTTATGTCAAAAATATGTTCTTAAAAGTTATTCCATTAGGAATTAAATTATATTTAAATGCAGTAGAGAAGCTTGGTAAAGGAGTCTGTGTATAAAGCTTTTGCAAAGTTAAAATATGTACCTTCTTATATGTATAGTTTTCATATGTAATGTTTACCTGAAATAAGGATATGAGAAATATATTAATATACTTATTTTCATCAGGAAATTACAGGTTTGTTACAGGATGTATATAGGAGAATGTTCTTTTCTGATGCTGTAAATTATAAAGTTTCATAGAATTAAAATCTCACAAAAGACATGGTGAAAAAAATTTTACTAAGAATGAAAAGGCAGTAATTATCTGGCAATAAAGATAAAAATTTAGTCTGCCATAAAGCACACATAGAAATAAGTCTAAAAGCATGGACTTTCCATCCAAGATTCTTTCTTTGAAATTCAATAACTTATTCATGTTCCTCTCTCATAGTTTTCATCCAGATGCCCAGTCATTTCAGGGAACAGAACAATGAGCCATCTTTGAGAAAAAACTAATTAGAGAAATTTAAAATATGTCTATAGAAGGTATTTAACTCAACATTCTATGTTAAAGGATAATGATTAGTGTGCTTTCACATAAAAGGCTGAATAATTTTTCTCTTTTAGAACTAAACAGAAAGAGTAAATCTGCTTTTACAAACAAGTACCATTGGAGTAGAGGAATGGAATTAAATTGCTTGTCCTCAGAAATGTCTCTAGATTTCCAAAATGTTGAACCACAAAAGCTAATATTTATGAGGAGCTGAGGGATGCATTATGTTTAAGACAACATAAAATGTCTTTTTATTATCTCTGAACTGAGATAGATTATTAGACATGTTGTTTCTCAAAATCATTTTCTCAAAGAGAATTGACAAAGTCTGCTATATTTTGTGGCCAAAATTGAAGTTTAAATGAGAGGATAGTGAGTTTAACATGTATAATCACAAATCAGGTTCCAGAAAAACTCTGAATGATAGAAATGAGAATAAATGTAACAAATTGAAATTGAAAACATTTCCATTTACATCCCAAATAAACACATATAGAAGTACATATGAAAATAACTGAGTTCTTTATGGAAAGTAAACCTAGAATGAACAGTGTCAAAACTGTAATATGACCAGAAGAAATCCATTCAATTGTGGTTCACATTAATAGAGCTATTGTATTCACAAAGAAAGAAAGTGAAGTCATTCAGTTGTGTCCAACTCTTTGGGACCCCATGGGCACCAGGTTCTTCCGTCCATGGGGTTTTCTAGGCAAGAGTACTGGAGTGGGTTGCCATTTCCTTCTCCAGGGAATCTTCCTGACCCAAGGATCGAACCCAGGTCTCCCACATTGTAGACAGAAGCTTTACCATCTGAGCCACTAGGGAAATCAACAGGTGTTTTGTAATTGGGGTTTTATTGCTACTCCAGCTTTATCCTTTACCATTCATTTACTTGCCTTCCCCAAATCCAATCACATTAAACTTTGCTTAGTTTCTCAAAGACATCGTGCTCAATTATTTGAGAGATAGAAAGTTATTCTTGGATTGATCCTTTAGATTTTACCTTAGAGACCCCATGATCAAGTTAGTTGTCTCTCTCAGGCATTCTCATTGCCTTCTGGACTTAGAATTCTGTCCCTGATCACACTGTTTTTCGATTGTTGCTTACCTTGCTAAATTTCCCCTATTAGACTTTAGATAGTTACAGACTTCACTTCCTTGGGCTCCAAAATCACTGCAGATGGTGACTGCAGACGTGAAATTAAGACACTTACTCCTTGGAAGAAAAGCTATAACAAATCTAAGCAGCATATTAAAAAGCAGAGACATTACTTTGCTGACAAATGTCCACACAGTTAAAGCTATGGTTTTTCCAGCAGTCATGTATGGATGTGAGGGTTGGACATAAAGGGACCTGAGCCTCGAAGAACTGGTGCTTTTGAACTGTGGTGTTGAAGAAGACTCTTGAGAGTCCCTTGGACTGCAAGGAGATCCAACCAGTCAATCCTAAAGGAAATCAGTCCTGAATATTCATTGGAAGGACTGATGCCAACGCTAAAGTCCCAATAGTTTGACCACCTGAAGCAAAGTGCCAACTCATTAGAAAAGACCCTGATGCTGGGAAAGATTGAATGCAAGAGAAGAAGGGGATGACAGAGGATGGGATGGTTGGATGACATCACCGACTCAATGGGACATGAGTTTGAGTGAGCTTCAGGAAATAGAAAGAACAGGGAAGCCAGGTATGCTGCGGTCCCTGCGGAGGCAAGGAGTCAGACACAACTGAATGACTGAACAACAATAAGACTTTAGGATCTCTGCAGGCAGGACCTGGTCTATTTTGTGATTACTATTGCATCTATCTTCTGTCCTGTCTAGAACATAAATATCTATTCACTGTGTGTGTGTGTTCAGCCACTCAGTCATGTCCAACTCTTTGGAACCCCATGAACTGTATCTTGCCAGGCTCCTCTGTCCATGGGATTTTCCAGGCAAAAATACCAGATCTACTCTAGGAGATCTTGACCTAGGAATCGAATCTGCATCTCTTGTGTCTCCTGTATTGGCAGGTGGATTTTTACCACTGTGCCACCTGAGAAGCCCCCAATCATTGAATCAGATTATTCAAATAAGAAAAGACATAGTTCTATCCACTATGCTCATGTATACAACTGCAAAGGAAAGTGCTCTATTCTGTAATATTTCATGTACCATCAAGTACCTGGCTAAAAATATGCCCTGATGACCTACCAATAGAGAGAGGAAAAATGTTATATATAAAGGCAGAATAGATATCCTCAATGAGAGAAGCACTGAGAAAGAAACTATGTATTTTTAAATGAATGTACCAGAGGAGAAAAATTATATATGTTGCATGCAGCACCAGAAGAGATAACTAATCTTAAGAGATAGAAGTAACAGGGATGAATTACACTTGCCATAAGGAAACATTATCTGATGATTAACCCTGTCACAAAATGGAGTGGGGTCTTCTGGCACAGGCTGTTTGTCATTGGAATTGTCACTTTTGCATATAGAAGAAAAGCAGTTTACAAGCTCATGAATTAAAAGGCAGTAATACCACATGATTTTATAGTGGAGGACAAGTCTTTTTCCCTCTACTCATCTAGGTTCTTGTCTGAGAACCACCCTACAACCCTCCTCACCCCCTGACCCCATAATAAAAGACATTAACAGAAGAAAAATAGAAGTTTAATAGCATATGCATAATAGGTCAATAGTTCCTCCAAGGTCACACAGGGAGTAACCGACAGCCATAGCTTCAACTCAGGGTCTCTATGTTGCTGAAATCAGAACTGAAGGAGCAGCCCTGCCCAAGTGGCTACAGGTAACTTATTTTAACTGCTGCGCTCTGTGTGCACTGCTGCGCTCTTGTACGAACATCCTGATAGAAGTAATTTAAAAATCTTTATTTTTGAACTTTTGTGCTATTTTAGGGGTATATTTTTTAAAAAGCATATCATTCCTTTGTTATAAATTTACCCAATCTGATCATCTCTTAATTAGTGAGTTTAATCTGTTTGCATTCATTTTATTAATAGGAATTTTGGATGCATTTTTTCTTTTTTTTTTTTTGGGTATTTTCTATTTATAATCGTTTTCTTGCCCTCTTTTGTCTTCCCTTTCTGCCTTTTGTTGAATAAACCTTTCCATGTTCTGCCATAAACAAATTATTCTCTTCTCTCTGCAGGTTTAGAAAATATAGATTATAACTTTCAATGTCAACTTTACATTTTTAATATATATTTCGATCAATAATATATTTGATCAGTAATATATTTTGATCTATCAGGCTTTGTTGTTGTTCAGCCGCTAAGCTGAGTCTGACTTTGTGACTCCTGGACTGCAGTGTGCCAGGCATCACTGTCCCTCACTGTCTCCTGAAGTTTAGCACCACACACGCACACACATGCACAGACACACACAAACACACATGCACACACACACACACAAACACACACACACAAACACACACACAGACACACATATACACACACACAGATTATATATGAAAATTATTAGATATTGAATGTGTCTACATATTGTAAAAATTTCTATATTCACCCTTATCCTTTTAATCAACGCTTTTCCTCCATCATACTTTTCTTGTAATTAATATTCTTGCTTTAATAATCTGTCTGCTGAGAATTTATGTGATGAAATTTTAATCTTTGTATGACTGGTTTAGCCAGGGATAATATTTTAGGTTGACACATTTTTCCAGACTATGAATGCATTTTTCCATCTGTTTCTATTGATAACAATGTTTTCTTTTGGTTTATTTTTTTTTCCCCAGTTAATGCCATTTGTTTCTGGCTTTTAAGGTTTTAAAATTTATCGTTGACATATGCAGTTTCTCTATCATGTTTAAGTGTGCATTTTAATTTATTCAGGATGTTTATTTAGGCCTTTGGAGTGCCTTCTGCGCCATGTCATTCTTTGATTGGGAAAATTATCACCATTTCCTTTTTTCAAACATGACTTTCAGTTCATTTACGCTATTTTATTCTTCTGAGACACTTAGCTAGAAGCTGGAGAATCCATAGTATTCTGTGCATTTCTTTAATTTTTAAGTAGCATTTATATACTTGGGTTTGGGGGCTGTGCTCTAAGTAAATTCCTTAGTACCGTTTCAAATTCAGCAGATCTCTATACAACTATATGAACTATTTCTAAAGGCTGATCTGTTTACTGAATTGGTGGTGGGTTTGTGTTTGTTCGTTTGTTTTCAGGTACATATTTCTTTATTAAGGTTCCTTAAAGATCCCCTCCACCAGTCTTTCTTTTATCTTTGCTTAGTTCATTTAAAAACTTGACATTTGTCCCTTGGAGGATTGCCAGCTATTACTAAAGTGTTTTACAGTCTTATAAACATTTCATCTTGGGTAAATTCAGTTTCTGATTGATTATTTGGGGAATTATTTTTCTTCATTTTTTGGCTACCAGGCTTGTTTTGAGTGGGAATTTCTTGTTTTTCTCTCCTTTCTCAGCCCCTATAAGCATGTGTTTCCTTTTGTGTGAATCAGTTTTGTGGTTGCCTTTACTTGTCTTTCAGTGATTTTTCAGGCCCTAGGACTCATAGTAATAATATCATGCTCTGACTTATAGGCGAATAACATATATCTGACCATCAAGCAAGTAGGGAACATGATTCGTTTCTCAATTATGAATATGTATCCTTCTACTTTCATATTTCACAACTCCATATATGTGGCTGCCTTAGGGAACACTTTTTCTTTAGTCTTCTCTAATAAGCAGGAGGAGCCTTGGCACACAATCCCTGCTTTAAACACTGAGTCTGGCTCTATAAATCCATTTTATGGAAGCAATTTTAATCCCTCTGGCCTCAGAAAGAGTGACCTTTTCTCCTACCTGATTTTGGACTTTAATCCTAGAGGGCCAAGTATGTTGTTCTACTCATCACCTTGTATTTATGGCCCATGATAATCTCTGTTCAGTTTGTAAGACCTGCTTTATCTTTATAGTGTTTTCTTTATTTTATATATAATTGTTATGTGATTGAGGCAAAGACTGCATCATAATGTTATTTTACTGTCTTCTCAACAATTCTTCTGTTCATCGTTTTATCATCTGTGCTTGCTTTTGTTTATAATCATGGAGCACAGTATTCTATTTATGTCAGCATGTTCATAAAAATGGAATTGGACTTAAAACATACTAACAAAATATTACTCATGGAAAGTCATATATGTGTGTAGTTGTGTGTGTGTATGTAGATAGTATATAGAAAACCAGAGGAGAAACCACTCTACATGGTGTATCCAGGGGGATCAGTGAATTGAACTTGAGGAATTTTGATTTGACAATCATTTGTTAGGTCATCTCAGTGGCAATTTAATTTTAGCAAAGCAATAGCATCTGTAATAGGAAATTAGCATTGATTTGAATACTATTGATATTGTTGCTTTGTTTGTATTTACATTGTAAATATTTTTGCTATGTTAAGTGCACAAGAGTCCTATATGTATAGACTTTAATATCACTCTGAATATGATCTTAATTAACCAATGTAATAAATAATGGTATATGGCCTCCTTGGTGGCTCAGATGGTAAAGAATCCACCAGCAGGCAGGAGACCCAGTTTTGATCCCTGGGTTGGGAAGACTCTCTGGAGAAGGAAATGGCAACCCACTCCAGTATTCTTGTCTATAAACAGAGGGATCTGCGGGGTCACAAAGAGTCAGACAGGACCAAGTGACTAACACAGACACTCAATAAATAATGTTATATAAATACTAGATAAATTTTCGTTTACTGGGAAAACTTTCACCATAAAGTAGAATGAGATTGTATGACCTAATCCTCATAATATTCAAGTGAGAGAGGCTCAACATTGATTTTCTTTCCTGAACTCAGAGGAGGGAACTGAGAAAAAAAGAACAAAAGTTAAGTGTTTGTCACAAGTCAAATAAGTGGTATGCCAGGATATACATCTGTTTGCAGAACTCTGATCCTTATTGAAAAAGAAATATACAGAGATACAATGGGAAAACAGGGAAAAGAAAGATTTATTTTCAGGAAATGGCTTTATTTCATTAAAACTTTAGTGTTAACCCAGCTCACATGTTCTCCAAAGATTTAGTGTATACGTTGGATTTAAGGAAATACAAGAAACAAGATCAAAAACTGAGAGAGGAAAAGGTAAACCAAATGATGTAAAAAATAAACTATGAGACACAGAAAATCTCTAGATAATTAGTCACTCAAATTACATATCATAATAATCCTTTAAATTGTCTATATTATATGTTTTCCCACTTTTCTTTTGGAACCAAGTATTTTCAGGTACAGGGAAATTTTCAAGATTTCCAAGAATAACCCAAGCAGTTGAAAAACATTATGACTTTGCCTGTGTGTATTTTAAAATGGTTTAAATAAAGGAGAGAATGACATTCAGGTTTTCTGAAATTAAATAATTATAAAACTATTCTATAGGAATTTTTATGGTGATGGCAATATTGTTTGAATAGAAATATAGAATTTCATTGAGTATGAAACTGAAGTACTGCTATAACAAACTTCCTTTACCCATTAAGTTTTAGCTACTGTAACCAATTTAAAATGTAATTTTTTCTTTTGGAGTTAAAACTATTCTTATCTTATTTTAAATAAATTATTTGTCACACTTATAGAATCACAGGGAAAAATGTTCCTTGTGCCTTCCCTACTCTTTTTAAATGAAGGAAATAATGTATTTTATAAAAAATTCTGATAAGAACTCTTCAATGATAACTAATATTTGATGTTATAAGACAGAAATTAAATGTTTAATTTTTTACCATGTAAAACACTATGTCATGCCTTGTGAGGGAGGATGAGAGACAATTGGTAGAAATAGATTGCTTCTTGCATATAATTCATCTCTTTAGCAATAAGGTTAATTTCAACTTTGAAAAGCATGTCTTTATTTTATCATATTAAATTTACCTGACATTCATGTTAAATATTTTACCTCATTGCTGCTACAAAGGTAAATAGCTAGCTATTAAAAATTTAAATAACAAATAAAAATAGTAAAATTTAAAAAACTTTTAGTGAAGACATTTGCCAAGTGAAAAAAAAGAGTAGAATGATTAAGATCTAAGCATATCCAACAATACTTTACCCTCTACTGGCTATTTAAAAATAAGATATAGAAATGTTGAATAATAGTAGAGAGTAAATAGACAGCACATATTCAGCACTCGGAATTGTCAGAATTTTTCACTCATGGAGTCAGCAAATCATCACATAAATAGTATAAAATAAATTCAGCCATTACCAGTAGTTTATGTTTAAAATAGTTGCCCCTTCCATCCTCTTAAGGCAGTGGAAATATACTGAACATCATGCTGCTGTGACATCTATATCATACCTGCCAGGTGGCCTCCTGAATTTAAAATGAGGCCAAATCACTGTATTCTATTTTTCCTTTTTGTTTGGAGAAAGAAGGGGAAATATGGATGCTAGATCTAAGAACTTCTTATAATGTAAAAATATAACTGGCAAGATAAAAGTCAACAGTTTCAACTGGGTCTTGTACTGACTATGTGTCCAGTCACCTATGTCATTCATTTTTAAATTTCTTTATGGTCTTCATTAAATATAAAGAAAAGAATCTTAATAAAATGTAAGAACATTATACATGATCAATTATATAAGGCATGCTACATTTAATATGGCAGAAAATGTTCATTTAAAAAGTTAAGAAATGAACAGTTTTCTTTAAAATATAAATACTTTAAAAAATATATGGAACTTTAAATGTGCCAACTTTCTAGTCACTGCTCTAAATGCTTTGACTCAACTTACTCCATGTAAAGTAGATAGCATATACTTTCATTCTTCTATAAATTAATAACAGCAACAGACGAATCATGACACTTTTCCTGGTAATTCTGATTATTAGGCTTTTTTCGTAGCAAGACTCAAAGAAATGTTGGCAGGCATCAATGTCAGACTCAATGCAGTTCTAAAATTAGACATTCTTTGTGTTATTATAATATAATCAGTATTTTTAAGGGTTAGTGACCCCTCATGGCAAACTCTAAATATGCACCAGAGTAAAGTGACCTCCAGTGAGTCATTAAACTCTCTTACCCTTATTTGTTTTGATATCCCTTTCATTTAGAACTTTATACATATACAATTGTATAGACATATACAAGATTGCTGGGAGAAATATCAGTAACCTCAGATATGCAGATGACACCACCCTTATGGCAGAAAGTGAAGAGGAGCTAAAAGCCTCTTGATGAAAGTGAAAGAAGAGAGTGAAAAAGTTGGCTTAAAGCTCAACATTCAGAAAACGAAGATCATGGCATCTGGTCCCATCACTTCATGGGAAATAGATGGGGAAACAGTGGAAACAGTATCAGACTTTATTTTTGGGGCTCCAAAATCACTGCAGATGGTGACTGCAGCCATGAAATTAGAAGATGCTTACTCCTTGGAAGAAAAGTTATGACCAACCTAGATAGCATATTCAAAAGCAGAGACATTACTTTGCCGACTAAGGTCTGTCTAGTCAAGGGTATGGTTTTTCCAGTGGCCATGTATGGATGTGAGAGTTGGACTGTGAAGAAAGCTGAGTGCCGAAGAATTGATGCTTTTGAACTGTGGTGTTGGAGAAGACTCTTGAGAGTCCCTTGGACTGCAAGGAGATCCAACCAGTCCATTCTGAAGGAGATCAGCCCTGGGATTTCTTTGGAAGGAATGATGCTAAAGATGAAACTCCAGTACTTTGGCCACCTCATGCAAAGAGTTGACTCATTGGAAAAGACTCTGATGCTGGGAGGGATTGGGGACAGAAAGAGAAGGGGATGACCGAGGATGAGATAGCTGGATGGCATCATGGACTCAATGGATGTGAGTCTGAGTGAACTCTGAGAGATGGTGATGAACAGGGAGGCCTGGCGTGCTGCAGTTCATGGGATTGCAAAGAGTCGGACACGACTGAGTGACTGAACTGAACTGAATACAGTTGTGCATGCATGCATGCACTCACAGACACACGTACACACAGAGTTTTAGTAGAATGAAAAGTACACCTTAAAAATATATATTATTAATTATAATTACATAGTGTTTTAAAAATTAAATATTTGACATTGCTGTGCTGTGCTTAGTCACTCAGTTGTGTCCGACTCTTTGTGACCCCATGGACTGTAGCCCACCAGGCTCCTCTATCCATGGAGATTCTCTAGGTTAGAAAACTGGAGTGGGTAGCCTATTCTTTCTCCAGGGGTTCTTCCTGACCCAGGAATCAAACCATCTCTGCTACACTGCAGGCAAATTCTTTACAAATTGGGTTACCAGGGCGTAGAAATACTTTATGATATTCTCTATCTGTATCTATACAACATCTTTTTCTCTATTTACCCATAGATGTTCACTTAGATTGTGTCCATGTCTAGGCTACTGTGGATTAATGTTGTAATGAACGCAAGAGTGCAGATATCTCTTTGAGATCCTGATTTCATTTTCTTTGCATGTGTATTCAGCAGTGAGCTAGCTGGATTATATGGTAATTCCATTTTTAATTTTTTTGTAGAACTTGCATACCATTTTCCATGGTGGCTGTACCAGTGGTACACTCACCAACAGTGCACAAGGGTTCCCATTTCTTTGCATCCTAGCTAAACTTTGGTATCTCTTGTCTTTTGATAACAAGTATTCTAACCTGTGTGAGATACCCTAACCCTAACCCTAACCCTAACCCTAATCATCAGCATTTTTCTGATGATTTCAGATGTTGAGCTTCTTTTGATGTACCTGTTGGCCATTGATAATGTCTGTTTTGAAAAAAAAAGTTTACTTATATCATCTGACTGTTTTAAAATCAGATTGCTTTCGCTCTTGAGTTGTATTACTTCTTCACGTATTTTGAATATTAATTCCTTATCAAATATATGAGTCACACACATTTTCTCCATCTGTAAGTTGCCTTTTTGTGTTGATTATTCCTTTTGCCATTCAGTATTTTTCTAGTTTGATGTAGTCCCATTTATTTTTGCTTGAGCTTTTGGTGTCATATTCAAATAATTGTTTCCAGGACCAGTGTATTTGATCCAGGCAACAACAGTTTTCTATTAGCAGTTGTATGGTTTTTGGTCTTATGTTTAACTCTTTTAGCCAGTTAATTCTTTGCCATGTGAAAAATCTAATTTTTCCAGAACCACTTATTAAAGAGACTATCCTTTCCCCATTGTATATTCTTGGTTATCCTGACAAATATTAGTTGACAAATATATGAGGGTTTATTTCTGGGTTCTTGAGTCTATTCCATTGGGTCTATATGTCTATTTTTACCAATACCATACTCCTTTGACTATTATAACTTGTAATATCATTTGAAATTAAGAAAAGTGATGCCTCAAGCTTTTTCTTTTTCTTTTTTTTTTTTGCTCAGGATTGCTTTGGCTATTCAATATTATATTGTTTTTAATGTTATTATGAGCATGATTTATTTTGTCAGTTATTTCATTTGTTAGCATATAGAAATAAAACTGATTTCTTTATGTCAATTTTGTATCTGTAGCTTTTCTGAATTGTAGATTAGTTTTATCTTTTTATTTTTTATTTTTGGTGGAGTCTTTAGGATTTCAAAAAATAAAAATACCCATTGGTTTATCTGCAAAAACAAACAGTTTTACTTATTCCTTTCTAATTTGGATGCTTTTCATTTCTTTTTCACTTAATTGCTCTGATTATGTTTTTAAATACTATGTTGAATGAGAATAGTGTAAGTGGGAATCATTATCTTGTTCCTGATCATAAAAGAGTCTCTCAGCTTTTCATTGTTGAGTATCATGTCACTGTAGGTTTGCCATTATGACCATTACCATCCTGAGATACATCCCTTCTATAAAATTTGTTGAGGTGTTTTTTATCTTAAAATGATAACAAGGACCACCACAACATTGTAAAGCAATTATCCTCCAATAAGAGAAATGGATATGGTGTTTTTCAAGTCCTTTTACTACATCTGTTGAGATGATCATATGATTTTTATCTTTCATTCTATGAATATACTATATCATATGATTTTTATCTTTCATTCTATGAATATACTATATCTTTCATTCTATGAATAATATACTATTATTGATTTGCATGTGTTGAACTATACATCCCTTGATTATGGTGTATTATCCTTTTAATGTGCTGCTGAAATCAAATAAGTATTATGTTATAACAATTTTTGCATCTATTTTCATCAAAAGTATTGGCCTTTAGTTTTCTTTTCTTGTAATATCCTTAACTGGTTTGGGTAGGAGATTAATGCTGGACTCATAAATCAGCTTGGGAGTGTATCTTTCTCTTCAATTTTTGGGAGCATTCTGAGAAAGACTGGTACAAATTCTTCTTTAGATGTTCGGCAGAATTCACAGGGGAAACCATCTTGTCCTTGGCTTTTCTTTATTACGAGATTTTGGTTATTGATTTGACCTTCTTACTTGTTATTGATCTGTTCAGGCTTTCCATTTCTTCATGGTTCAGTCTTGTGTTTCTAGGAATTTTTCCATTTCTTCTAGATTATACAATTTGTTGGCATATAATTGTGCCAAGTAATCTCTTATGATCTTTTGTATTTATGTATTATTATAGTTCAAGTTTTCTGCCTGTATAATTTATCCCTGCTATTAGTATGAGTTGTCTTTTTCCCTCATATATTTTATTATTTGCTGAAAGGTGCTCTAAAGTTGAAAGTTTATGTATGTAGCATCCTCTTGATGAATTGATACCTTTATCATTATGTAAGGACCTTCTTTGTCTCTTATTACAGGTTTTTGGCTTAAAATCTATGGTATCTGTTATAACTACCAAAGCTTTCTTTGGTGAGACTTTTCTTATCCATCCATCACTCTTCATTCTGATTGGAGAATTTAAGCCATTTACTTAGTATTAATAGGTAAGAACTTACTGATGCCATCTTATTGATCATTTCCTGGCTTTTTGGTTGGTTGTTGTTCTCTTCTACCTCTCTTGCTGTGTTTGTTTTTGAATTGACTTTTTTCATGGTTGGTATGATTTGATTCCAATGTGTGCATGTGTGTGTGTGTGTGTATCTAATATTGATATTTGCCTGCTATTACCATGAAAGTTACCTAAAACATCTCTCATAAATCTATATGTAAATATGCATTTATATCCATATATAGCAGTTTATTTTACTTTAACATTTTTTACTTCAATTGCATTCAAAAATCCTACCATTTTATATTCCCTATGCCTTCTGCATTCTGTATGTCTATTACCCAATACATGAGTGGATGAGAATTCTTCTGAGTCTCTTGATATATGGTGCTGGATCCCATAGGTCTTACAAAATAATTCTGTTTATGGATTAATGCCAAATTATTGTTGTTGAGAGTGGGATATTACAAAGGACATATTATCCAACCATGTTCTCCAAAACCACTTCTTTTTAGAGTTATATACTTAAATGTCTTTTGGATATCCTATGAATATTCCATAACCATCTTGAATTAAGTCTTCAAGTCAAACTTATTTTCTTATGCATATTGTGTCTCCAGATTTCTGCTTCTAGTTAATGGCAAAGATACCTCACATCACTGAGTTGCTCAGTGACTTTTGAAGTTACCTGGAGTTATTTCTTGCAAATCCTCAGTCACTTAACTCTATTGATCTGCATTAAAATGTATTTTAAAATATTCATATTGAAAGAAATGCATCACTTCGGTCACTTCAGTCATGTCCCACTCTTTGTGACCATATGGACGGTAGCCTGCCAGGTTCCTCTCTCCATGGTATTCCCCACAAGGATACTGGAGTGGGTGGCCATGCCCTCCTCCAGGGATCTTCCTGACCCAGCGATAGAACTCGTATCTCCTGCATCTCCTGCACTGCAGGTGGATTCGCTACCCACAGAGCCATCTAGGAAACCCTCCTAAAAGATATATTTTTACCTAAACATTGCAAGACTCTCCTAGAAATCAACCTCTACCCAATTAATCCTCTCTGTTGCTATTAAAATTGTTTTCTGACAATCATCATAACAGAAAAATTCTACATTTTTCCTACTTAAAATATTTTGATGGTTGTATTATTTATAGAAGCAATTGTCAGTCTATGTGAGTAAATTTCCAAATGGTGTGGAGAATAAGGAAATAGAATAGATCGAGATCAAATACCATGTATACTCTTTTCTAAACTAGTCTAGACATCTACGGCTTGGACACCTTCACTTCTTACCCTTTCTCCACTTTAGAAAGAAAGCAACCTTTTACCTGTTATGGCACATTGCTTGAGCAAATAGAAACCTATTGCTGAACAAAAGCACCACTCAAATTTTTAATATTAGTCTGAGAAATGAAGCTAAAGACTAGACAAAAATATCTTTGTGAGTGAGACGGTTAACTATTTTTTGTTTCCAGTAAAATTCACCTGGTAGACCATTACAAGTATTTTTTATTTTGATTTAAAATTCAGAAGGATTTATAAGAATTGAATGTCAGAGTAGAATATAATTTTTCCTATACCTATCTACATGTTAATGACAAAATCTCAACATACATATATAAAGTGAAAAGAAGCAAAGATTTCATGTTTATTTTAGCAGCAGAACATCTTTATTCATGGATATAGGAACTAATTATGAATACAGCTCAAATAAAATTGTGTTGTTTTAAATAATTCTTGATTGAAATCTGTAATATTTTGTGTTGCACAGTAGTAATAATCATTCTGAAAATTCAGGCTATAAGGAAGCAATATCTAGAGTCTTGTAGAAGTAGAATTTTAAAAATCAATTTTATCATTTTCATAGAGCTTTATGATGGAATAAACTGTAACATATTCCCAGCAGTAAGATATTTCCTGATATGACTATAATATCAGAAAAATAATTTCATAGGGAAAAATGGAGAATTCAAGATGAACAATGTGTGTGTGATGTTGTCAACCTAAAAAGAAGAATTTATCTTCTAAAGAGTTAATGATTTTCATAGTGACTGTAGAAAGAAAATTTTATTCAATGTATTTAAGATTTATTTTAAATATTTTATTTTTAAATATAGAATTATTTATAAATCCCTAAAAAGTACATTATTTGCTACTGAAGTTACAATGAAATTTGATATCAAGCTAATTTTAAGAATGTTGTCAGGTAAAAACATAGACACTGAAACATAGAATCAAGTTAAAATTACTTATTTAGCAATACAGATTTTTTTCATTTTAACATTCTAATTTCATGTCCCACCATTTACCTCTCACGTATCAACTGTGCCAGATAAGTCACTGTGACTTTGCTAATCTCGTGGATTCTCTGTCTTCTGCTTGGGATTGTCTGCCATCTCCATTTTACTAGACCAATGCTGTGTGTAATTTTGATGCTAATCACATGACAGTCACTGTTACATTGTAGATTCACATTAATAAAACTTATTGAGTTAACGAGGTGTGCCAGGCAGTGAGCTAAGCATTTCACAAGACACACTTTCTTTAATCCTTGTGGCAACCCTGATGATTATGGTGCTCAGAACAGAGAGGTCTGAAAACATCTATAGCTAAGTTAGAAGTGAGCCTTGTTGGTTAAACGAATAGCCAAATACATACTTGGCTGTGGTTGCTTTTGTCTGCTTGTATGACAAGAAAATGTTTTGATGTATGATTTCTAAGAAGCAGTTCAGGTCTGTGAACTGTTTGTTTGGTTGTCTGGATTTCTTTTTATATGAAAAGTCATTACACTTTATTATAATAACTTGCTTAACGCCTCTCTCTCCTGATAAATTGGAGAATGCAATGGCACCTCACTCCAGTACTCTTGCCTGGAAAATCCCATGGACAGAGGAGCCTGGTGGGCTGCAGTGCATGGGGTCACTAAGAGTCGGATACAACTGAGTGACTTCACTTTCACTTTTCACTTTCATACTTTGGAGAAGGAAACAGCAACCCACTCCAGTGTTCTTGCCTGGAGAATCCCAGGTAAGAACAGGGGAGCCTGGTGGGCTGCCGTTATGGAGTCACACAGAGTCGGACACAACTGAAGCGACTTAGCAGCAGCAGCAACCCCTGATAAATAATAAACTTCATTGAGTCAGGGATTGTGTCATATTCATTGGGCTCAACTTTGAACAAAGTCTGCAGCATGTGTGTTCAGAAATAGATATTTAATCCACAAATAGCCTACCCTATTTTACTTTTTAGCCAACCCTGATGATCTGAAATCTGAAGCTCCTCTATTTTCTGATAAAATTCACCCTTGAACAATGCAGGCGTTAATCCTCTTGTAATTTATAGTTGGCCCTCCATATCCTCAATTCCTCTGTATCTGAGGATTCAACTAACCACAGATCAATTTCTGGAAACTGAAAGAGGAGAAAGAAAACTGAACTTCTCTCAACTTGTTCACAGTTACTCCATAAGTAGACTTTGCTGATATTTAAAGACAATACTGGATGTAAGTTTATTATCTGATGCATTAGATGTGGTTGAAAATTATGTTTAATTCTAATCATAATTAATATTTATTGAGAATATGATTAGTACAAATATGCAGTGACAAAATGTACAATAATAAACTGGCACACATTTCGTATTAACAAAGTTTTTATGTCTTCCACATTTTACTAAATGTCCTGCTTTACAAGCCAAAAATCCAGAAGCATTGGAATTCCCCCAAATACTTTAGTGTATGTGACTCCCATGCCAAGATTATTTCAGATAATTAATTAATTAGGTTAATTGAGAAGGGAAAATAAGCACGGGTATCTGTGAATTCATAACAAATACCTTTTACCTAAAAATTCAATTATATAACCTGGGTCTGGTGAATTAGCACCATCATAGAAGAGGCACTGGGAGAAGAACACTCTTGAGTGTCCAGATGAGTTGACATTTGCAAAGAAAATTGTTATGAAGCTTGCTGTCATTTACTATGAATACATGAAAATCCACAAGTTGGCAAGTTCAGTTCAGTTCAGTCACTCAGTTGTGTCTGACTCTTTGCGAACCCATGGACTGCAGCATCCCATACCTCCCTGTCCATCACCACCTCCTGGAGTTCACCCAAACTCATGTCCATTGAGTCAGTGATGCCATCCAGCCGTCTCATCCTCTGTTGTCCCCTTCTCCTCCTGCCTTCAATCTTTCCCAGCATCAGGGTCTTTTCCAGTGAGTCAGTTCTATGCATCAGGTAGCCAAAGTATTGGAGTTTGAGCTTCAGCATCACAAGTTGGCAAAGTACACACTATTTATCAACTCCCTGTTTAAAGTATGTTTCTCTTTTAACATGTAAACATTACCCATGTCAGTGCTTTCCTTTCCAAAGCTTGAAATTGTCATAGCTTGTTTTTAGAAAAACAATGTTGCAGTGTGTGACATTGCTTTTGAATAGAAGGACAAGATTGTCCAGGCTTAACTGAGTGACTGAACTGAAGATAGCTGAAGTAAATGGGGTGGGTGATCCAAAGTCCCTATTCATTCAAAGAGTAGGTCAGATCCTTTGATGATGAATACCTGAGAAACTCAGCTGGTAAAGAATTTGCCTGTAATGCAGGAGACCCTGGTTTGATTCCTGGGTTGGGAAGTTCCTCTGGAGAAGGGACAGGCTACTCAGTCCAATATTCTTGGGCTTCCCTGGTGGCTCAGATGGTAAAGAATCTGCCTGCAAATCAGGAGACCTGGGTTCAACCCCTGGCTTGGGAGGATCCCCTGGAGGAGGGCATGGAAACCCCGTTGAGTATTCTTGACTGGAGAATCCCCACGGACAGAGGACTGGAGGGCTACAGTTTATTAGGTCGCAAAGAATCAGACACAACTGAGCATCTAAGCACAGCACAGCACAGCACCTGTTTTGGAAACCTTTGAGAAACTAACAGTTTAAAAAGAAGGCAACACATTCTTGAAATGGCTATTCCTTATATTTTGAAATGACATACTTGTAAGAAATTGTTACTTGGTTCATAAGTTGTTTATTAAGCCCATCATATTTTATGCTTTTTCTTTCTTGTGGTAAAATATACAGAACATATAATTTTTAAGGGTATGATTTAAGTGTATGACTCAGTAGCATTGAGTAAACTCACGTTGTCGTGCAACCATAATCACCCTCCATCTCCAGAACTCTTCATTTGCCAAAACTCATTCTGCTCCTATTAAACATTCTGATTCCTATTATCCCCCAACTCCAGTCCCTGGTACCACTATTGTAACTTTTTGTGTATGAATCTGATTACTTTAAGTACCTCATATAAGTGTATTCATATAATATGTTTCCCTTTGTTATTGCCTTATTTCACTTAGCATGTTATCTCCGAGGTTCAGTCCTTTTTAAGTTTCAAATGTTCCACTGTAGGCACACGTAAAATTTTGTTTATTTATTTATCTGTTGATGGATACCTGACTGCTTCCACCCTTGGGTTATTCTGAATAATGCTGCTATGAATATGCATATACACATATTGTTTTGAGTCCTCGTTTTCAATTTTTTTTTGTGTGTATATACCCAGAAGTTGATATTCTGGAGCATATGATAATTCTATGTTTAATTTTTTGAGAAACTGCCATACCATTGTGGCTTGTTTTTATCCAAAGGAATCCTCACTGGTTTTTTGTATTTCTGTTTCATCTCACTCTCTCCACACAATTAGCACCACACACACACATACACACTCTTCCTTTCCTCTTTATTCAGATTAGTTTTAGCAGAGGAGAGTCATTATGAAGCCCATTAATCTTCATTTTTCACAGCAAGATTCATTTTATAGGACTGGAAGATTCAGAAATGGAACCACACAGCACTTCGTCAGCAGCTAGGATTTCTAAATGTGATGCCGAGTGGAAATTAAACACAAGAGACCAAACAGCAGCTCTAATATCTCAGTAATTTCTAAATAAATAGACTGAGATTGATGGAAATGAAAACAGTTTTCTCTAACAAGGGAAAGTGTGCTCGGTGGTAATACTTGCCTCAAATATGCTTTGCATAAGGGATTAAAATTCCTGAAAGCCTCTCATTTCCCCATCAGAGAATTTGTTTCTTCTCTCAGTCAAATCGTGGTTAATTATCATATTTCAAGGAGCAGCTCATTAATTCATTAACTAAAAATAACTAGATATTTATGTAGGAAGATAACACATAATAACGGATAACTTGAACAGCTCTGCCAACGTAAATTTTCTTCCAATTTCATGAAAGTTTTAGGAGGTGATTGCATGCTGAAAGTTTATACCAGCTGTTAATTTCCACTTTAAGAATTTAAGAAATTTGAATTTTGGAATGAAATAAATGTAAAACTATACTCCAAGGAAAATCCTTCTCTTTCCATTTGGTCAATTTTATTTGGCTGTTCGGTGTTGACAAAGAAAGGTACAGTCAAGGGAATAAGAAACTGGAGAGGAAAGAAATAAAGTATTAAAATGACAAACTAGGTCAAGGACCTTGAAAAAGGGAATAGTAGGAAAAAAACCCTAGAGAACTAGGGTCCTTATCTTTTCTTTCCTCAATTCCAAAATATGCCCCTCATTAAAAAAAAAAAAAAGGATACTTTTATATTTTAGCATACTATTTTAAAAGCTTCTGCTGCAAAATTAACCCTTTTATACTTAAACTACTAATTATTGAGAAGTATAATTTGCTTCTTCTAATTATTTTATTGAAAAATACTCACTGAAGTTCATATATATATTTATGATAAATTAAAGACTAGTGATTAAACCAACACTTGGTCACTATGCAACCAAAAAGTACATAATTTTAATTTAGAGAAAGTTTGATTTACATTTTATGTTTCATGACAGATGTATGTTTTCCAAGCCCTGACACAATTTCAACTACTGTATTAATTCATATATAAGAAATAGAGTTAAAATAATCTGGAAATACAGGTTTTAAAAGAGGAAGTTAAAAATCAATTTGTATACCAGTTTAGATAATCCCCTGGTGGCTCAGATGGTAAAGCGTCTGTCTACAATGTGGGAGGCCTGGGTTTGATCCCTGGGTCAGGAAGATTCCCTGGAGAAGGAAATGGCAACCCACTCCAGTACTCTTCCCTAGAAAATCCCATGGACAGAGGAGCCTGGTGCCAGCTACCATCCATGTGGTCACAAAGAGTTGGACACGACTGAGCGACTTCACTTTCTTTCTTTAGATAATCCTTAAATATAGTTTACTCCTATTAAAGAAAAGAAGATCAGTCTCTTCAAGACCATTCCTACACAGGCATGAAGAGCTCTGATTTTCCCCTTGCCCCCATATTTTTCTCACTGCCTACCTCTGTAGGAAGTCTCATGCACTGCAAAGATATGTTAGCAGTAGTAAATCTGTTTGGCCTTTTACAAGCATTGACACTGACTCCAGAAGCACAGGTAGACACATTTAAATAGTGTTATACTGTTTCACTATTTTATGTATAGTTCTCATGGACAAATGGATTTACTCTACATCAGTGCTTCTAAAAACTACAATATCTTGAGGAACCTACTAAAATTGAGATTCTGATTCCATGAGTATGGAATGGAGCCTGAGATTCTATATTTCTAACAAGCTCCCAGATATTATTGATGTGCCTGTTCCATGAACCACATTTTAAGTAGCATCATTTTATAGAAAATGTCATTTGCCTTATTGTCACCTATAGTGATTTCTTCAAGGTACAAATAAAAAGATATAGCCAAAAAAACAGGAGGAGGAGAAGGGAAAGAAAAAGAGAAAGAAGACTCATTTTATTAACCAAGGATAGTGACAACCGTTTTCCCTTTATAATATAACTATGTAGAAGCTTTGCATTGGGGCAAAGGAAGGCTTTAGAACATCACTACATAATTATAAGTAAGGTTTTAGACCAAAATAAGTTTTTGACAAATATTGAAGATTTAGTGATAAGATGGCCAATAAGGTGCCTCTTTTAGAGCATTGGATACAACTGAAAGATTCTGTGTTAAATGATAGACTTTAAAATATCAGGGATGAAAATCAACAATTAGTAATAAATAAGAAGAAAATGGCAAAAAAAAATGATCAAAAAGAGTTCAAAACAACTCACCAAAGCTGGAAGAAAATGAGAATTTGATATACTAGGAGGAAGAATGAGATTAAAAATACTTTGCAGAACAACTGTGAAGTGAAAGAAAACCTGGGAAAATGGTTAAAGTGAAAGTGAAGTCGTTTAGTCGTGTCCGACTCTTCGGGACTCCATGGACTGTCACCTACCAGGCTTCTCCATCCATGGAACTTTCCAGGCAAGAATACTGGAGTGGATTGCCATTTCCTTCTCCAGGGGATCTTCCCGAGCCAGGGATCAAACCTGAGTCTCCCACATTGCAGGCAGATGCTTGCATATGCATAAGTTAAAAAAATTACAATAACTTGCGCCATAAAAGACATAAGACAGACATTTTATAATTAAAATGCTAGCATCTGATTGCTTGGCTGGGCACTTACATGGGAAAGTAACAAGAAATCATTTGAGCTAAGTATTAAAACATGAAAAATGTCCCGTCCTCTACTCCTCCTCATTTCAACAAGAGAAGAAAGAGAAGGGACTTCCTTTGTCATCCAGTGGTTAAGACTTTGTGCTTCCAATGCAGGAGGTGCAGTTTTGACCCCTGGTTTGGAAACTAAGATCCCATGTGCCCTGTGTGCTGTCCTTAGTCACTCAGTCATGTCAGACTCTTGGCAACCCCATGGACTGAAGCCTGCTAAGCTTCTCTGTCCATGGGGATTCTCCAGGCAAGAATACTGGAGTGGGTTGCCATGCCCTCCTCCAGGGGATCGTCCCAAATCAGGGATCAAACTCAGGTCTTCTGCATTGCAGGCAGATTCTTTATCACCTGAGTCTCTAGGGAAGCCCAAGAATACTGAAATGGGTAGTCTATCCTTCCTCCAGGGGATCTTCCCAACACAGGGATGGCAGCCAGGTCTCCCACATTGCAGGTGAGTTTTTTTTTTAAACCATCTGAGCCACCAGAAAAGCCCAAGAATAATGGAGTGGGTAGCCTATCCCTTCTCCAGAGGATCTTCCTGAACCAGGAATTGAATTGGGTTCTCCTGCATTGCAGGTGGATTCTTTACCAGCTGAGCTACTGTTGCATGACAAAAAAAAAAAAAAAAAAAAGAGAGAGAGAAGAAATAGCGTAACAGGCAAAAGAAAACACTTGAAAAGGTATGTAAGCTAAGCCATGTCACTAATAAGTTATGGGACAATTGGTTTTACTAAGGAAGGCAAACACCTGTGTGTGATTATAGGTGTGTACAGGAGGGAGAGGGTAAAGAGAGATTATGTATGCCAATTCATTTGGGGGAATGGATAAGAGGAAACATTTTGTTTTTGTTGGTTGGTTAGGAGAAGGATATTTTTATTCTTAAATTGTATAAAGCTATTTGGAACAACTTCAAGCTTCTTTGGAAAACAGGAATATTAGTGGTGAAAATAGATCAAACAGAGAGAAGAGTGGTATAGAGAACAGAGAAAGGAATGATTACAAAAACAGAATTTGATGTAACATTTTCAGATATAAATACTTTATAATCTATATGCAATACATTTTTAGAGAAAGGAAACAGGGAAGCTGAGGAATAGTCATATCTTACAACTCTGGAGGATTTTCCTGGTGGCTCAGTGGTAAAGAATACATCTATGATTCAGGAGACGTGGGTTTGATCTCTGGGGTTGGGACGATCTCATGGAAGAGGAAATGGCAACCCACTCCAGTATTCTTATCTGGAAAAACCCACGGACAGAGGAGCCTGGTGGGCTACAGTCCATGGGGTTGCCAAGAGTTGGACATGACTTAGCAACTAAACAGCTATGGTGACTTTGCCCTCAAGTATATTCAATTCTGAGAAGCAGGTCACAGGTTAAATCACAAAGTGGAATTGTATTATAGTGTTATATTGCTCCTTTCTATTAAAAGATAGTTATAAAAGTAGTAACTTTCATTAAAACATCCCTTAAACAGCACTCCAAAATCTTTATGCATAGTCTGGTTGAGAATAATAGTGGAATAAATAGCTGGTTTGATTTTGAGTTTTTCTCTTACTTTACTTTTTCCCCTCCCATAAAATGACAGACCTAAGCAATTACGTAGTAAATTGAGGGAACCAATCATTTAAAAGTCAAATCCCAAATAATAACAATAACACAACATGAAAGGAGAAATGTATAAATGCAAAGTAACAATTTTAATACATATGGTTGTATCCTGTCTCTCTCATCTGTCAGCCAATATATTCCAACATATGACTTAGAGAAGGGAAATGAGTTTGGTCTTGCCATTGACTTGCAAATAGCATCACAAGCAAGTGGAATTCAATGGAAAACCACAGCAGATAGACGTTTCTCATTGACTTTCATTAGACGTGCAGCCTGAAATAGGAGGAGAAGAAGGTGCCTCAGGGTTTGGCCCTATCTTTCTGCAGGAGAGCTGGTGGAATAAAGGAGAGCTCAGTGGATTCATATGTGAGAAGTGCTTAAAAACAGTGTTAATTTTCCCCTAAGTCACTGTTTACAAAACAAGTAGAATAAATAAGAGAAAAATATCAATTTATCATTCTCAAAACTGTATTCTTAAAAATGACTGACAATGTTTGAATAGAGTAAAAATTCATCCAGTGAAAGAAGTTATGTATGTATATATATATGTGTGTATATATACACATACTCTTTTCCTATAGGTAGGTATTATCCACTTTTCAATTTCCTGGGTACTGGTATTTTATGAGAATATGCTCCCGGACTACTTTTATAATTCACATCTTGCATAAAACCATATAAATATTGACAACTGAGAGATTTCCATTCACCTGCCAATGGATTACTGCCATTGTTATTAGTAACAACACATTCTGCAATATGAAATCATGTGATAACTGACACTTCACATTATTTGGGACTTTTCACATAAAATTGGTTTCATATATATTTTATGCTAAAGTATTCTAAATTATTGTAATTCAAATTCATATACACTTTAAAAAATACATTTGTAGTTTCACTTCTAAAAGTTGGCCTAATTTAAATCCCCAAACTGATAGCGTTATAGTCTTATCTCTTTGTTGACCTGCCTATATTTCTCAAAGAAATTAAAGCTAAAAGAATTAAATGCTTCTATAAAATAATAACAGAATACTGACCTTAATATTATATACTTGGATATAAAATCTTATTAGAATTGTTACTTGTCTTCACTCTTAAGTCTTTAATACAATTAGGTAGATTAATGACTTTAAACATTTTTTTATTAGCTGAATAGTCATGCATAGCTTTTATTATACATGATGTTACCATAGTTATTTTGCTTTTAAGAATGTGACTTTTGCAGTACTTAACCAGATGGCATTTTTACACAAAGCCTGACACAATAGATCTATTTGGCACACTCAATAATTACGATTACCTGCAAAGAGCTAAAGGCATATGTTCCCAAGAAGAGAAGCCATACTTAATAATCTTTTTATTTTAAAAATGCCCTATCTTTCTTGCTCTAAACTTCAGGGCTTTGTACCACTGACAAAAAAAACATTGTCTCAGTTTATAGAATGATGGATAGACATTATAACATAAGATAAATCACCAAATAATCCTGACGGAAGCAGCAATGTGTATTTTTAAAATGTCATTTTTGCAGTGCTCTGTAGAGTATAACTATGTTTTTGCTATTTTCTACCCAATAATGAGAAAATTCTAAATTTAAGTAGCAAGTAGAAAATTTGTATCACCATATAACTGATGGGCTAATTAAATTAGGTTTCTTGCAGGTAAAATAATTAATGACTTAGAGTTCTCTTCTTATAAATAAGCTCTTTTTTAAATACAAGGCCATAACGAAATTGGTATTTTGCATAGTAGCATCACTAAGCAGAGAAGGAGATGGCACCCCACTCTAGTACTCTTGCCTGGAAAATCCCATGGATGGAGGAGCTTGGTGGGCTACAGTCCATGGGGTCACACAGAGTTGGACAGGATTGAGCGACTTGACTTTCACTTTTCACTTTCATGCATTGGAGAAGGAAATGGCAACCCACTCCAGTGTTCTTGCCTGGAGAATCCCAGGGATGGGGGAGCCTGGTGCGCTGCTGTCTATGTGGTTGCACAGAGTCAGACACGACTGAAGCGACTTAACAGCAGCAGCATCACTAAGAATGATAGTACTTTTATGAATTTGCGTAATAAGCTCTTTAGAATAGATGACTATAGTCTTCATTTATTTCATCTGAGAAATCCAAACTGTTATTACCAATATTAAACGTAATCATATTAAATCCTAAAGCATTATTTGAATTCATTGACACAAAGGCAAATTATCATAAAATGTTCTCTTAAGTACATTACAGAGGAAACAAACACCCCAGCCATTATTTCTGACAGAGGACAGAGTATTAAAATATGACTAGATGATAGCCCAGCTTGGGCTTACAGAATTAATGAAGAACAAATGTTCTAGGTGATGTGTATGCATGACATTCTCTCTGTGGGATGACCTTCATTCTTCCTCAGTTAGCTAATGAGGATTTCTTTGTTATTTTTCTTGCTGAAGGACCTCAGGGCCTTGTATCATTATTGAGTGAACACAATGTCACCTCAGCTGGCAGAACTGTTTCGTCTCTTGTCAGGAAGAGAAGTTTCCTTATGTCATCTGGAGAAAGCACAACAGAGGAACTGGCAATTGAGACCCAGACATTTCAATCAGTAAACTTGAGCCAGTGGATGTTTCAACTGCTAGACTTGGTCAGATCTGAATATTTAGCTCACTTGTATATCTCTTAGAATTTAGGGTATTTGTTATGAGTGAAGAAAAGTCACACTAATCTATACTTAGGATATTTCTTATCTAGTTGTCATGATATTTGGTTAGGAGACTTCTATTTTTATGCTGTTATGTATCTCTCTCTCTCTCTCTCTCTCACACACACACACACACACACACACACACACACACACATATATATATATATATGGGGGTACTTTTGTTCCCCAAATAGCATTGATACAGCCTCTCTAACCCAAATTCCCAAGTAGATTTAACTGATGGGTGCAAACAAAGGGAAGAGATGGGGTAGGGAGGGATAGAAGAACTGTGTAACAGCTTATTGAATAAAATACCAGCATGACATCTTCATTTTAACCTTTAGTTTTCTGTTCTTAGAAAAACAAAAAGGATTAGGATGAGATGGTTGGACAGCATCACTGACTCAATGGACATGAGTTTGCGTAAGCTCTGGGAGTTGGTGAGGATAAAGAACCCTGGTGTGCTGCAGGCCATGAGGTTGCAAAGAGTCAGACATGACTGAGTGACTGAACTGAAATGAACTGAGTGTGTTGGTAGGACTTCCCTGGTGGCTCAGTCGGTAAAGAATCTGCCGGCAATGCAGGAGATCTGGATTCAGTCCCTGGGTCAGGAAGATCCCATGAAAAAGGAAATGGTGATTTATTCCACTATGCTTGTCTGGGAAATCCCATGGACAGAGGAGCCTTGCAGGCTGCAGTCCATGGGGTCACAAGAGTAGGACATAACTTAGCAGCTAAACCACCACCACTAATGTATTGGTGTTGTGAAAATCAGAACACTAGAAGATGCTATGTACAATGACAGTCATAACTTGTATCAGCAAATCCTTTAGAAGGCTGGGTTTTATGGAGGTTATGTATTAGCTCAGACTCTGCAATGAAATGCATTAAGGTGTGTATGTATCTCTCTACGGGTTAAATCCTATTGTTTAACTGTTGAGCTTTTTTCCAGTCATTTGAATGTTATTCAAGGGCCTGCCAATATAAAACAGTAACAAAGGTAAATTATAAAACCTATCTTTTTTGATGCTAGTAATAATAGTTAATGGCTAAAGTTATACAAGTTTATAAATACAAAATTACTTCATGTTTATATTTCTTTTTCTTTAAAAGATTAAATTATAAGAAGATTTGAGCCAAGGTGTTCCATGATACAGCTCATAGTGATTTGGCTCCAGGTTGCTAGAGTATCAGACCTAGATGTAACAATGTCTAACTTATAAATCTGTGCGAGAGAAAATCTTTCTGAGCCTCACATTTCTCTCCATAAAAATAGACCTAGAAAATGAACTTCAGGTCCTAAAGGGTTAATTAAATGATATTCAATGAGGAACTGCTTTGAAAACTGAGTCTACCAACATTTATCAACATATTAAAATCAACGTTTATAAATTTTGTCAATTATCTGGATATTTCAATCAAACAGATTGAGTTGAAAATTCTGACCAAACCACAAAGAATTTATAACTTCTAGATAAGATAGTGCCAAGGGACTAATTAACTTGGCTTACCAACTATCTTTGTGGCTTCTATAGATTTGATGCTTTAATATCTGTTCTACATGCATAATCTGAATATGTCTTATTTTGGACAACCTGTAATATGTTTAAATGATCTCGCTTTGGTGTTCTGCCTACTTCATCCCCTTCCTGCCAGAAGTCTTCCTCCCAGGGGTGCACTTTTCAAATACAAATCAACAAATCTAGAATCCAGTCCTTAACTACCTAACTTACTGGTCTCTCACAATCAAGCCACTATCTGCTCTGATCACTGCAGTATCTAGGACTAGACAGCAAGGGCAGCCCCTATGCCTCTGGGCTTTCTGAAATTATCTAAATTGGTCAATTTTAATCCTAGTAACTCTACTTCACCTATGCTTTTTCACAGAAACCATAAAAAAGGCTCTTGACCTTCTCCCTCTGCCTAATGACAGACTCTGTTGTTCTCATGTGCTCCCTGCCCCCATGGTTTGATGTACATGCCCCCTCCTCTTGGGAACTAGGAATAATAAAAATCTCTTTTCAGTGTCCAGTTGTTTCCTGATTTGTTGGTCTTACTAAATGTTTTCTATTAATATATTAGTTTTTAAAGGATTGGATTATTTTCATACCGAGGTATGGTTAAATTTCACAGAAGGCAATGGCATCCCACTCCAGTACTCTTGCCTGGAAAATCCCATGGACAGAGGAGCTTGGAAGGCTGTGGTCCATGGGGTTGCTGAGTGGACACGACTGAGCGACTTCACTTTCACTTTCATGCACTGGAGAAAGAAATGGCAACCCACTCCAGTGTTCTTGCCTGGAGAATCCCAGGGACAGGGGAGCCTGGTGGGCTGCCGTGGTGGAGTTGCACAGCGTCGGACACGGCTGACATGACTTAGCAGCAGCGGCATGGTTACATTTGGGCTTTCCTCATAGCTCAGTTGATAACGAATCTGCCTGCCATGCCGGAGACCCAGGTTCAATTCCTGGGCAGGAAGATCCCCTGGAGAAGGAAATGGCAACCCACTCCAGTATTCTTGCCTGGAGAATCCTATAGACAGAGGAGTCTGGCAGGCTACAGTCTGTGGGGTCACGAGTCAAACACGACTTAGCAACTAACTAAACCACCACCACCATGAATAAATTTAATATGTTAAAAGACATAAAAATAGTTACTTAGATAATATGCATTTCCCATGGCAAGGTAGTCTAACAAAAGAACCCAAAACAGTAATATGATAAGCATATTTCAAGGTCCTTTTATTTAGATTTTCTTATTTAACTTTCTATATGGAGATTATTTGAAGCCTCATTTCAACTATTTATTTATTTATGGGCTTCCCTGGTAGCTCAGTTGGTAAAGAATCCACCTGCAGTGCAGGAGACTTGATTTCGATCCCTGGGTTGGGGAGATCCCCTGGAGAAGTGAAGGGCTGCCCACTCCAGTATTCTAACCTGGAGAATTCCATGGGCCGTAGTCCATGGGGTCACAAAGAGTAGAACATGACTGAGAGACTTTCGCTTTCACTCTAAACTATTTCTAGGCATAAGTAGGAGGAAATTACTATTTTACATTCTTTTCACTTTTTGAAAATTCATTCAATGAGTATTTGTTATGTACCTTGTACAGTGCTAGGCAATTTTCTAGACTTTGGGGATATAATAGCAATCAAAACTAACAAACAGCTCTATTCTCACTGGACTTATAGTCTAGTGTGAATACAATGAAAAGATAAATAAGATACTATCTTTTTATATTGTCTCATTAGAGGTTTATAGAGGAAGAAATAAGGCATTGAAGACTGACAAAATATATTGATATTTGTGCATCTGTGTGGGAGGTCAGGGGAGATAAAATCACCAAGCATCCTGAGAATGTGACTTTTGAATAAGAATCCAAAGGAAGTCTGGGAGTTAGCTGTGAGGATATCTGGAGGAAAAGTATTTCAGGCAGAAGAACAGTAAGTGCAGAGATCCTAATTGACTAATAAGGTCAAGGATCAGAGTAAAGGCTGCTATCACTAGGACAAAATAAGCTGAAGGAAAGGTAGGGCATGAAGTCAGAGGGGAAATGGGAAAGGAAAAGAAGATCAATGGGGCTTTGAAGGTAACACCTGGAGCTGGGAAGCATCTGAAGCAACTGATCAATATGTTAACTACCTTTTCTGCTCTATTGAGAGAATGCAACAGTAGTTCAAGGGCAACAGCAGAGAGAGTTAGCAAAGCTATAGCAACCACTGAGGGAGACGGACCACAGGGACTTCAGCAGGAGAGTGGCTGTAGGAGTAAGTAATATGTGGAAAAATTATTTAGAAGGAAGACTTAATTTGTAAAACGTAGATTGTTGAGTGTGAGAGAAAGAGAATCAAGATGACACCAAAATTTTAAGCCTAGAAAATAGATTTACTAAGGATTGAAATAATAGTTTGGGGAGATGAATTTCCCTAAGGTCAGCTTTGAACATGTTAAGTTTGAGATTCTTATTGAAAACCCAAGTGGAAATGTAAAATAGGGAGCTTGATAGGTAAGCAGTGTATGGAAATATCCAAGCCAGATGTAATTTGAAAGTCATCAGCATATCAATTATATCTAAATGCATTAGGACTAGATAAGAGGAGAAAGTATATATGATACAAATTAATATATTATCATGAAGTAAACGTGCATGTAATTACTACCTGTGCCATAAAAGAATATTATCAACATTCAAAAAGCATCCCTCCTGTCACCTCCCAAATAATGCATACTTGAAGGATATTTCACTGAGTGTATTTTTTGTTTGGCAGTTCTGTCCATTTACACATTAGATATATCATTCAAAGTTCTCTGGATTTCATTATTTTTTGTATTGCAAAACCAGTTGTCTTTCTGTTGCTTTGATCATAATATTTCTTTTTTCCAGAAATGGCTGTTTTTAAATTTGTAATCTCTTTTTCTTTCAGATGTTGTGCTATGAGGTGACTAGGTGTGAATTTCTGTTTGCTCGCTCTTGCATTTATAAAGCTTTGAGAATACTTGGCTTGATGTGTTTAGTTTGGGAATATTCTTAGCAGTTATCACTTCAGATATTATTTCTATCTCATTATTCTTTCCTCATCATTCATAGATCCAAACATTCCTCTTGTATCCTCTATATTCTTATTCTTATGTTCCTCATTTTCATCCTTTATTCTCTCCATTCTTCTTTTGGGGTGTTTTTGGCATGTCCTTTCTTTCAGTTCATTAATTTTCTCTTTAGCTGTGTTCAACCAGTTCATGATCTCATCTCTTAAATTTTAGTTCAGTAATTCCCAGTTCTTGAACATCATCTGCCAAAATTATCAGTCTTGTCTTTTATATTCTTGAAACTAGTTCAAATAAATAGTTTAAAGTCAAGATCTCCAATATCTGGAGTTTCTGTGCATCTATTTAATAGCTGATTGAAATGGCAACCCACTCCAGAACTCTTGCCTGGAAAATTCCATGGACTAAGGAGCCTGGTAGGCTACAGTCTATGGGGTCGCAAAGAGTCGGACATGACTGAGCGACTTCACATGTCATGTGCTAGGTTTGGGATTTTTAGTTTCTTTGTTTTATTTTTATTTTCTCTTGTTCCCTTGTGTATATGGATATTGCTTATTTTGTACTGTGAGAACTTTTAAAGAAATGTCACGATCTTTCAGTTTTCTTGAGGCAGGTATCTTACTTTTCTGTTTCATTTATTATTTCCATTTGCTCTTGCCAGTATCTGGAACCAGAGTACCTCAGTCACATCAAAGCTGAGGTGAAATCCTCTTGAGTACCTGTTTCCTTTTCTTTCTCTTACTACTAAGGTATAGCCATTTGAGATACAAAGCAATGTAAAGAAAGATCACCTGGGAGTCTTTATTTATAGATATTCTATTCTTAAACCCAGATGCTCTCAAAAACATGGCTCAGCCTCTCAGTAATTCTTAACTAGATGGTAAATGCCCATAGGAGAAAAGCATCTTCAAACACTAGGGCATATAATCTAATAATTTTAAACTGTCATTGCTTTTCTTTCAGATTTTGAAAAATAATTGTACCTTTTGTGAACTTTAGCCAGATACTTATTTTGAGAAAACACTATATAGCTGAAGCTTTACTTGTTTCTTAAAGATATATAACCTAAGCTTATCTTTCATTCAAAAGATAGAAACTTCTGTATAATGTCCCCAAACTTAGACTTCACTTTTAGCCCCAAATAGATTAATGATAACTTATGATTTTTACCAAGTAAGAAAGAATGATGATCTAGAGAGTGTTCCAATATAAAATGTTCCTCTTACTAGAGGTTATTACACTGAGCACATTCATGAAACTTGCCATAGGGGCTATGTCAAGGCTAGCATGATTAGGGAGGGACATTTGAAGCCTCTGAGTTGTGGAACCACATTGCTATGGTGACCAGGGAACAGGAATGCCTCGCAGAGAACATAGTGAAGAAAAACGCATATGCCATGAACCAGAACCAAAACAAAAACAAGATAAAACAAAATAGAGTGGCCTATGATAGTTTCATATTCAAAGGGCACGCTGAGATTATGAAACCTGTTTCTTGTTCCTTAAAACTTCCCTCAGAATATATATTGCCTTCCTTTGAATTCCTTTCCATGCCTTTTAGTATTTTGAGGATTAACCTTTGATCTGTATAGAAACATTGAGGAATAGGAGGAAACCTAAATAAGCTTGATTCAGTTTAAACACTGTAGCATCCAACAAATATCCAAGAGAGTTGTCATCTGGTATTTGGGGTTTATTGTTCTCAGCTGGCTTTCCAGTATGACTACTTTAAAATGCTTGAAATTGTGTGCTGTATTATATGAATATGTACATCAAAGAAAATGATAGTACAATAAAATATTATTCCAAGAACAGCAAAATTAATTAGCTATTTATTATGATATCTACTTAAAAATTTTATTTGTCTATTTTTGAAAGCAAGCAAAAATGTCCAGACATGGGCTAAGCATATAAAGCTTCATATTTTTGTCCTTGTCTGTTTCATATCATTAAGTTATCACAAACCATAAAATAATACAGTACATTACAGGTGGTGTAATCCATTGTAGTAGGCATTATGTTATGATGTTGGGAAATTGAGAATCTGTTCATTCTCTTATGTTGGCCGCCTGCTATCATGTTAAAGTTAATAACCCAAGACTGAAGAATGAAAGTAAATGTAGATTTAAAAAGTAATGTTATAATTTGTATTACCTTCTGAATAAACGTCTTCATTAAAGAAAATCATTTCAGTTCATGCAGGATTCTGAGTCAATGTCTGCAGCTACTGTCAGTAAGGAAACGTTCTGGTGACCAGGTAAATTTTTGTTCATTTGTACTCATGTCTATTGATGAGACTCTTTGCTTTCCATGTGTACCTCAAACATTATTTGAGAAGCAAGGCTTTCAGTTTAGGGGAGAACTGAAAGAAAGAAACTGCCAGTGGTTTTCACAGAAATAAAAAGACCAGAACATGGCAGAATAAGTAGAATAATATGAAAAACTTAAATATGAGCATACATGCAAGCCACCTAGTATGTAAGTGATATGATAGTAAGTTAAGACCCAATTTTTCTCTAAAGTAGTGCAGTGGGTCTAGAGTCATTCAAGAAGGTCATCTGAAATTCAGTATTTTTAAAGTTTAAATTGAAGCTAGCTCTAGGAAAAAAAAAATCAGTTAAAGTCTTTGCCTTTTATTTTGCTCTTTCACAAATTGGTAGTCAAATCAAAACTTATTGTAAAGCATATACAGAAGTATGGAGATTTGCATATTGACTTTAAGTAGATGTTAATTCTTTAATCTTTGAATCTCCCCAACATTAAAAATCAGACTTGTATATAGCAACAAAAGATGCATGACTACTTAAAGTTTGTGTTCATATTCAGGTTTTTCTAAACATACTAAATCACTAGACTATTCTTTGGTAAGTCACAATTTTTTTGCCATATATGGTAATTTATTACATTTTAGTTTACATACCTTATTATTCATTTTTTACTTTATTAATTTATTATTTATTTTAACTTTACTATTTTTATCTCAAAAATAAGTCAAAAATACCTATTAGCTGTTAGTTATCAGGACACATGTGTCTACTATACATTCATTCCAGAGTCCTGTAGGGGACACATTAATACAATAAAGAACAGACGAACGAGCATATGGTTTGTTAAGTCGTGTTTATAATAATTAAATCCCGATCACATTTAAATAAAGGGTCAGTAGTACATAAATTAGAAATTCTGATTTAACACTTTTTAGTGGTAAGAGGTTAGGGGCATTGCTACCAGTATGAACAGAAAAGCCACATGCCATGAAATAAACAATTCTAATTACTAAAATGTTAAAAACAAAACACTGTGTAAGAAGGTAGCACATTTCAAAAATATGTTTGATGTTTCTATGAAATTTTTACCAGATGGCCAGAGTTGCTACCCGAGAAGGCAATGGCACCCTACTCCAGTACTCTTGCCTGGAAAATCCCATGCAGCCCACCTGGGGGCTGCAGTCCGTGGGGTCGCTCAGAGTCAGACACGACTGAGCAACTTCCCTTTCACTTTTCACTTTCATGCATTGGAGAAGGAAATGGCAACCCACTCCAGTGTTCTTGCCTGGAGAATCCCAGGGACGGGGGAGCCTGGTAGGCTGCCGTCTATGGCGTTGCACAGAGTCGGACACGACTGAAGTGACTTAGCAGCAGCAGCAGCAGCAGCAGAGTTGCTACAAATAGATGACAGATATAAAAGTATTTCTCAATCTAGGGTACATGGAAAACAACAAAAATGTATGGACAACAGATTTAATACAGATAAAGTGAAAATACATATATGCTGGCTGAATAGCTGTTTTTACATCTTTTCCCCCTTAATTTCCTATATCTAACCTAGTTTGGAAAGGTCATATGTATTGACTTCTTAATCTAATAAATCAGAATAAATGTACTGAAGTTTTTTACAATGTAGATGATTTAGAGAAGAGACTTCAGAAACCATTTCACCAACAGCGTTTTCACCTAAAATGTTTACCCATTCATTATATTTACAGAAATCTCCTAGCCTAAATAAATGTTTTTCAACTCTTCTCAGAATTATCAATCAAGTTTTTATGGTCTACCCAGTTCTAGTGAACTCCCCAAAAGGAAGAAGGATCTAGTCATATCCATTTTGTTAAGTGAATCTTAAATCTCAAAAATACTAATAGAGATCACTGAGGCCTCTATATGAGGACAACTTTATTCGCTTCTTTCAAACTTTGCATTAGAGAATGCTACTTAGTGTGAAGGATTAGGATCATTGAAAGATCACTGAAAGAGTCACCAGTAATCCAAGGACACAGTATTTATTTATTTTTAATTCTAGACATAAAGAAACAAGAATTAATTAAAAAGAAATTCAGGTTAATAGAAGTCACATGTTAAAAATGAATGTAACACTGTCAGTTAGCCTGGTGGGAAGTTAGCATAAGAAGGGACAAGTGATCTCCACTGGAGAGTATGATCACCTAGTCAATGTGTGGCAAAAGGGGTATGGAGGGGATGGTTGCCAGGGAAACTGGAAAACCAGTACATTAGACTCTAGTTTTTCTGACTGACAAGACAGGGTGGAATTCTTGAGGAGGGATATTGGTTTAAGCTCCTTTTATTTACCAGGTGAGCTCAATAAGACTCACTGAGTGAAGCCATGTTATTGTCACTGCAGTTTATATGTTAAGTTGCTGTTAATTTTGAAGTCCAATAGGAACCGTAGCATTATTAAGATAGAATAGTATAAGAAACAGTATGAATATCACTCCTGACCTCGCTTTCTAGAATTTGTCAAAAAGGATTCAGTTCAGTTCAGTCACTCAGTCGTGTCCGACTCTTTGCAACCCCATGAACCACAGCATGCCAGGCCTCCTTGTCTATCACCAACTCCCAGGGTTTACCCAAACTCATGTTCATTGAGTCGGTGATGGCTTCTAACCATCTCATCCTCCATCGTCCCCTTCTCCTCCTGCCTTCAATCTTACTCAACATCAGGGTCTTTTCAAATGAGTCAGTTCTTTGCATCAGGTGGCCAAAATATTGGAGTTTCAGCTTTAACATCAGTCCTTCCAATGAACACCCAGGATGGATTTCTCTTAGGATGGACTGGTTAGATCTCCTTGCAGTCCAAGGGACTCTCAAGAGTCTTCTCCAACACCACAGTTCAAAAGCATCAATTCTTCTGCATTCAGCCCTCTCCATAGTCCAACCCTCACATCCATACTTGACCACTAAAAAACCATAGCCTTGACTAGATGGACATTTGTTGACAAAGTAATGTCTCTGCTTTTAATTTGCTGCCTAGGTTGGTCATAACGTTCCTTCCAAGGAGTAAGCGTTAGGCACAATTGCCTCCATTTATACTCTTGGAGCTAAGGAGTTCATGGTACAATACTCAGTAGAAGAGTATTATAGGCTCTTCCAAAGAGCCTCTTTGGAAGAAAGACATGATGGCTTCCATTAATACTTAATTAAATATGTGAATAATTATGGTAACTAAAACTCGACTCTTATTTCTTAAAGCTTTATTTCCTTTGGAAGCTGGTTTATTCTTTAGAGGTGAGTAAGTATGACTGATTTTCCTTAGACGAAGGATTCCTGCAAACAATGTGTCAAAAACAGAATTTTCTTGTGAAATATCAGTTTCTCAAACCCCATCACCTCTACCCTAATGTCTCAGCTTCTTCCTGTTCCTCTGAGTCATTCCCACAGTTCTTCTAGTTCAAAGTTACTAAGAACCCTTTAGACTTGACATTTTCCCAATTCTCAGAAACCAGGACCCAAGGAAAGGGAGAAATACATGGGTTGAGTGGGAAATTGTGATTCTGAATAATCCTTACCTTCTAGGCACAAAGCATATGTTCAATAAATTTTAACTGAATGAAACAAATTTCAAAATATTGTAATAGAATTGTTCTCATTAGAACATTTACTTGCTCATCAAAAATCGTTGAAATTCTCCTGGACTTATCTACAAAGAAGGGCCAAAGCTTTCTTGTCTTGTTTTGCTATTATTTTTTGACGGGACAATTCTTTCTCAAATTATTATCAGGTAGATTCCAAAAGGCAACAAGTCAAATAAATGAAACAATTCTAACACATGTGCATGTATTCTAGAAATATTCTTTAAATTATGATTACCTGTCGAGATACTCATATTAAGTATAGAATCTTAATATTAGCTAAACTTCGAGGTAGTTTTAACATTGAGTGTTTCTCAATGATAGATTATTGGGTCTCATTGCTAAGTTAAAGGATAATCTTCACTAAAACTGAAAAGATTTGTAATGTTTCAGAAAAGTCACTGTGCTGTGCTTAATTGCTCAATCATGTCTGACTTTGCAACCCCATGGACTATATAGCCCACCAGGCTCCTCTGTCCATGGGGCAAGGATACTTGAGTGGGTTGCTATACCCTCCTTCAGGGGATCTTCCCAACCTAGGGATCAAATCCAGGTCTCCTGCATTGTGGGCAGATTCTTTACCATCTGAGCCACCAGAAAAGCCCAAGAATATTGGAATGGGTAGGCTATACCTTCTCCAGGGAAACTTCTCAACCCCAGAAATGAACCGGGTCTCCTGCATTGCAAGCAGATTCTTTACCAGCTTAGTCACCTGGGAAGCCCATGGTTATTGGTCATTGGAAAAGTTATCAAATTCATCCCGGGTGTGATATAGATAATGTATTTTTTTCTTGCTTTACATTGCCTAGATCCATCTGTGTTTATCTTAAAGCTAGAAACTAAGCAGAAGCAATTTGTTTAATTATCTTAAAAATTTTAATGACATAACATTCTGGCTCAAATTGGGCATGTTATAAAGCACTTTTTTTTTTCTATTTAAAGCATTTAATTCAGGTATTTGTGATTTTTTTGGTCTTATGTAACATACCTTTTTCTTTCTTCGATCATAGAGTAGAAGGCAAATAGAAACAGATTTTGACTTTATTGATTATAAAACTGAACATAGAATGTATAATTTTAAAAGATGTGGATTTCCGCATAAACAATTTAACTATGATTTTAAAAGTATGTGCAGTACTTAGTTGTAGTAAAGTTGAACCCAGCTGCACATATATTTTTTATTTTTAATATATTTTAATGGTCAGTATGTTCTCTAATACCTGTACTTGTAGATAAAGATTCTCTACCCTAGACTATGATGCTAATTTCAGAAATAAAACTTATAAAATGCACTAAACATGTACAAAATTCTTCTAGACTGGTGTTAATTTTGCTACAAAAACCCAAAGCATTGATTATTATAGTTATGAATAAAGGAAAAACAGAAAAATGCCTTCCCCTAGTGTTATTAGAAAGCTAGAAATAGTTTTCTGGTGTATGAATTAATTTTCCTATGTAGTCACATCTCAGAACTCATAATTTTTACTGGACCAATGTACTCACAATATTTTTTAGTTTATGTTTTTAAGTATTGTCAGAAAGGAAGAAAAAAGTCACTAACTGCTGTTTTTCTTCACTTGTTCACTGTTTTTTTTTTTTTTTCCTTTGTTGTTGTTCAGTCCCTCAGTTGTGTCTGACTCTTTGCAAACCCATGGACTGCAGCACGCCAGGCATCCCTGCCCACCACCAACTCCCGGAGCTTGCTCAAACTTGTATCCATTGAGTCTGTGATGTCATCCAACCTTCTCATCCTCTGTCTCCCCTTCTCCTTTGGCCTTCAATCTTTCCCAGTATCAGCTTTTTCCCCAGTGAGTCAGCTTTTTGCATCAGGTGGCCAAAGTATTGGAATTTCAGCTTCAGATTGGTCCTTCCAGTAAATATTCAGGACTGATTTCCTTTAGGATGGACTGGTTGGGTCTCCTAGAAATCCAAGGGACTCTCAAGAGTCTTCTCCAACACCACAGTTCAAAAGCACCTATTCTTCAGTGCTCAGCTTTGTTTATGGTCCAACTCTCACATCCATACATGACTACTGGAAACACCACAGCTTTGATTAGATGGACCTTTGTTGGCAAAGTAATGTCTCTGCTTTTTAATATGCTGTCTAGGTTGATTATAGCTTTTCTGTCAAGGAGCAAGCATCTTTTAATTGCATGGCTGCAGTCACCATACACTGTGATTTTGGAGCCCACAAAAATAGATTTTGTCAGTTTCTATTGTTTTCCTGTCTATTTGCCATGAAGTGATGGGACTGGATGCCATGATCTTAGTTTTTTGAATGTTGAGTTTTAAGCCAACTTTTTCACTCTCTTCTTTCACTTTCATCAAGAGGCTCTTCAGTTCCTCTTTGCTTTCTTCCATAAAGGTGGTGTCATCTGGATATCTGAGGTTATTTATATTTCTCTGGGCAATCTTGTTTCCAGCTTGTGCTTCATCCAGCCTGGCATTTCACATGATGTACTCTGTGTATAAGTTAAATAAGCAGGGTGATAATATACAGACTTGTCATACTCCTTTCTCTATTGAGAACCAGTCCATTGTTCCATGTCCATTTTTGCTGTTGCTTTTTGACCATTATACAGGTTTCTAAGGAGGCAGATTAGGTGGTCTGGTATTCCCATATCTCTTTAAGAATACCAGACTTTGATTACTTGAGTTACAAATGTCTTTTCTGACAGATCATCTTCCAAAGAGGAAAATAAGCACAACTGCAGTCATCACTAATGTTGATTTTTTTTTAATTTTAGTCAAAATGTATCAACATTATGTGGGAATATAGAGTAGATTTTTATTAACAAAGTGTTCTGAAAAAAATGGAACATGAAATACAACTATATGGAAATAATTAGAATTAAGAAATGGAGAGGAAAAATATAATAGTTATAAATTAATATAAATTTTGTTTGAAACTAAATACCCCAAAAATATTTACTTTAAAATTCTAATTATTTTTATTTTGAAGCATCACTTAGTCCAGTGCTTCTTAACATTTAACGTGAAGTCATCACTTCTGAGCATCTCTGTAAAATGCAGATTGAAATTCAGTAGGCCTGGGTTGGAGCCTGAGATTTCAACAAAATATTGTTGACATTGTTGATCTGTGTACATCAGTTTGAGTGACAAAGGTCTGTAGAACAACCTGAGAATTAAGTTTTTAAAACATGGAGTATCAAAAAAAAAAAAAAAACCAAGAGTATCTAATATAAACTTAAATGCAAGCATGATAACTAGTTAAATTGAAGAGATATTTGAACAAAATATTGAACAAAATTTCAGGATCACAACTAAAATATTGAAAAATAGCAGACATTGAATTATCACTCTATACATGCTATACAATATGCTATTGAATGTTACTAAATATGAATAGAGAATGAAAAGTGGGAAAGATAATTGTTGCTGCCTTGAAGGGTCATATGCTGCACTGCTGCTGCTTAGTTGCTCAGCTGTGTCTGACTTTCTGTGGCCTGATGGACTGTAGCCCACCACGCTCCTCTGCCCATGGAATCTTCCAGGCAAGAATACTGGAGTGGGGTGTTATTCCTACTCCAGGAGATCTTCCCAACCCAGGGATCAAACCTGCATCTGTGTCTCCTGCATTTGGCAAGTAGATTCTTTACCACTAGTGCCACCTGGAAAGCCTGATATTGAACATCTGAATTTTATTTGAACCATTCTTAATTTGGCTTCCAAAGATGGACTTCACAGTTTTTTTAACCCTTCTAAAAAATGTGAAAGATTTCACTGTGACCACATGTGCGATTTTTCAGGTGAGAGTAATCAAAGATTCCAGATGTCAAATGGTTGTAGGAACAATAGTCTGAAGAGATAATGAAACCTGATTCCTCAGTTATAAACTTCAGGAAGAAAAGAAGGGTATATATATATCTATATGTGTGCATGCTAAGTTGCTTCACTCGTGTCTAACCCTTTGCAACCCTATGGACTGTAGCCCACCAGGCTCCTCTGTCCATGGGATTCTATAGAATACTGCAGTGGGTTTCCATGCCCTCCTCTAGGGATCTTCCCAGTCCAGGGATTGAACCTGGGTCTCCTGCATTGCAGGTGGATTCTTTATACCTGAGCCACTGGGGAAGCCTCATATGTATATATGTTTATATATATATATATATATATATATATGAGTATATTATGTGTGTATAGACAGAAACATAGATACGGATATAGGATATATAGATATATATTATATATTTTTATAATTATATATATGTTGTATGTAAATTTTTATATATATAATTATATGTATATATTATCTATCTATCCTATATCCATAACTATATATAATATCTATCTATATATTCTATCTCCACATCTATATTTCTGTCTATACACATATACATATAAGCACATGCATGCATATATGCACATATGATTACATATATATACACCTAAGTATGCTGTTTATAATTTGCTAACATACTTAAATCATTTAGTCATTTAAGAGTAAAAATATTGATTTTTATATTACTTACTCTATTTGTTATCTTTCTTTTGTATTATATATATATGGTAATATAATAGTTGAAGTCATACTGAGGAACAAATGATCTGTAGCCTTATTTCAGTGCACCTGGGGCTAAAAATGGCTGCACTTATGTTTTATATATTTTACCCACATTTATCTTGAATTGTAACCATAACAAGTACAAATACATTTATCATTTTAAAAATAATAATACTTTAGTTGTCTTTGCAAAACATTTTATGAATAGGAACATGCAAAAATATAATTTAGAACTTGAAATTGCATTGGCATAAAATTTAGAAATAAAAGGAGCAATCAGACTGTATCAAATCAAAAAATATACAAATTAGATATATTTCTATAAAATTTAATATAAGAAAGTTATTTTATTTAATCATTCTAGAAGCTAGAAAAGATAGATCTCAGATTAACTTTGATTATTTGTTTTGGGAAAGCAAAAAGATAAATCAACAATAGAAAATAGAGCATAAATTATCTTCGAGTGTCTTCCAGTATGATGGTTTACTTGGCTAGTTTTTGAACCTCTGAAGAAGATGGTTTTGGAAGTTAGAGGTAACAGGAATAATTATATGGGGAATAAAGATTTTATTTAACTCAAAGTGATTACCAATCTTTCAAGGAAAAGTGTGAAGTATCTCAAAAGACACCTATCATAAACTGTGTTCATAATCCAACTGATGACAATATCATTTCTGTATAAATTATCCTGTTTGCAACTGGCAAAATTTCATATTTATATCATATTGTCAAAATTTCAAATATGTATATAAAAATAACTTAAATAAGTATTAATTTTAAGATCCCTATAGGGGACAGCCTTGTTATTAATACCATGAAGAGCAGATGCTGTAGCATATGGCATACTAGCTCATATTTATGTTAATTTTATGTAAATAGGATTTTAATACAGCAACATTAATCTGTTGTTGCTTTGGTTTTCTGATATATCACTTTACCCTCTTTTTGGATAAGATTAATGTAGGTGGTTTAGACTTTCTCAGAAGTTCCTTTTTAGCAGTGTAAAGAGCAATGACTTACTTAAATCTTTAACACATATGTTTAAATAGAAATTCAGACCCATAAAGAAACTAAGAATTTATCTAAATCTCATTCTCCTGTTCAGTTGAATCAGACTTTAAGAAATACAAAAGAGAATCAAGTATGTATGTATCAGTGGAGGAAATGAGTATGTATCCGTGGAGAAAATAAACATGTTTGTTTTAGCTAAATAGCTATCAATTGGATAGGTAAAATAGACCAGAGAAAATTCTCCCAAGCTATATTTTAACTTGCGAATCATATTATAAGAAAGCATATATTTCTTCTATTTTGGAAATTAAAAATTTAAGTGGAAACTATTTTTATTAAGGAGATTCTGGTTAACTTTTTAAAGATTGTATTATCTACTTTTAGGTTATAAGCATGAAGATGCATCCAGTTTTATTTATTTAATAGTAATGCAACTTGAAACATTTATTTTTTAATTGATATAATAGACATATGACATAATATTAGCTTTAGATGTTTGTATTACTTTTAGTTTAGGTAATTTGATCTATGTTCAGTTCAGTTCAGTCGTTCAGTCGTGTCCGACTCTTTGCGACCCCACGAGTCACAGCATGCCAGGCCTCCCTGTCTATCACCAATTCCCAGAGTTCACTCAAACTCACGTCCATCAAGTCTGTGATGCCATCCAGCCATCTCATTCTCTGTTGTCCCCTTCTCCTCCTGCCCCCAATCCCTCCCAGCATCAGAGTCTTTTCCAGTGAGTCAACTCTTCACATGAGGTGGCCAAAGTACTGCAGTTTCAGCTTTAGCATCATTCCTTCCAAAGAACACCCAGGGCCGATCTCCTTCAGAATGGACTGGTTGGATCTCCTTGCAGTCCAAGGGACTCTCAAGAGTCTTTACCAGCACCACAGTTCAAAAGCATCAATTCTTTGGTGCTCAGCTTTCTTCACAGTCTAACTCTCATATCCATACATGACCACAGGAAAAACCATAGCCTTGACTAGATGGACCTTAGTTGGCAAAGTAATGTCTCTGCTTTTCAATATGCTATCTAGGTTGGTCATACCTTTCCTTCCAAGGAGTAAGCGTCTTTTAATTTCATGGCTGCAGTCACCATCTGCAGTGATTTTGGAGCCCCCAAAAATAAAGTCTGGCACTGTTTCCACTGTTTCCCTATTTATTTCCCATGAAGTGATGGGACCAGATGCCATGATCTTCATTTTCTGAATGTTGAGCTTTAAGCCAACCTTTTCACTCTCCTCTTTTACTTTCATCAAGAGGCTTCTCAGTTCCTCCTCTCGTTATATGTGTATGATGTGAAATGATCACCTCAATAAATCTAGTTAGCATCATCACCACACATAGATACAGATTGTTTTTCCCTTGTGATTAGACTTTTAAGATTTACTCAGCAACTTAAAGTATACAATACGGTATTGTTTGTTAACTATTGTCACATTGCTGTCTATTGCACCTCCAGGATTTATGCATCTTATAACTGGTAGTTTGAACCTTTTGACCATTTCCTTTATTCCCCTGCCGAACTCCTCCTTTGGTATCCAACAATCTGTTCTCTGTACCTATCAGTTCAGTTTTTTTCTATTTTAGACCACAAATGTAAGTGATATTTTATAGTATTTGTCTTTCTTTGTTTTATTGCACTTAGCACAATGCTCAATTTTTAAATGTTACACTTTGCAGAATAAAAATATAACACCTAATATTCTTATAGATGTACTATAAGAGAGGCAATTTACCATTTTTGTTTACTCAGAATTATAATAACATTATAATGAAAGAAGAAATGGAATGGACTATTTCATATTATTGATGTTTTGATATTTATTATAAATTAACAGCAATTCATGCTAATGCATTTTAACTTTATTTCATTAAATTATGGATTATCATGTTATACTATATTTAACATATCTTATAATCCAACATTAAAGGTCATTTAGAAGAGAAAATGAGTCGCCTAAATTTCAGTCCCATAATAAAGTTGTATTGGTTTGTGGTCTGGATATGGAAGAGTCTGGAAAGCAAATTGCCTCTAATATTTACCCACCAAAACATAATTATTTTGAAGCTATTGAACAGATATTGTTTTAAAGGTCAGTTTTATGTTCATGTAATTTTGAAACAGAAATAAATGCTACTTTGCTTTTGTAGTTTGAGAAACTCTATCAAGTCAGATCCTTAAAAAATCCATGTAATTCTAGTGTAAGATGAAGAATTAATTTAATCCTATATAAAGCCAATTTCCACAAGTAAAAGAAACCTGCAGTGATTTAAACATATGAATGACATTTTTCTGGGCAATTGATGGATATTTGAGAAGGACCAGACATTATTATAAAATAGAATGACATTAGGCCCCTAACTCCCTGAATTTTAGATAAATCCAAATTTCAACAACTGGTTTTTAATCTTTTGGACTCATTGTTATGCATATGAATTTTCTTGTGGAGTAAGTTTACATAGAAATGTATTTAAAAAGAATGCTTGGTCTAGGTTCAATGCATGATACTGGATGCTTGGGGCTGGTGCACTGAGATGACCCAGAGGGATGGTACAGGGAGGGAGGAGGGAGGAGGGTTCAGGATGAGGAACTCATGTACACTCATGGTGGATTCATGTTGATGTATGGCAAAACCAATACAGTATTGTAAAGTAATTAACCTCCAATTAAAATAAATAAATTTATATTAAAAAAATAAAAGAACACTTAAATTGAAAACCTTTGTTATTTGACAATATTAGAAATTATGATACAAAATACTCATGTTAATTCTGAAGAAAAAATTAATTTATTATTAGAAAGCCTTATGTTGAAATGTCACTGACATGTCATATTGTCATTTTATCATGATTTAAGAAGAATGTATCTTTTAATGAAACATTTAGGGGCAGATAGCAGTTTGAACAGAGAATATATATGCCTTCTCACATGACCTCATAATCTTAATAAGCAATGTTTTTATGCCTACTCAGGTTACCATTTAAAGTCTAATTCTAAATATTGAAGTTAATGATTGCTGCTATCCCACAAAAACAGTTTCAGTGGCTGAAATATAACCACTTTTACAACATCTGATGAGGTATATACAATCTCCAAACTGGAAACCTCAGTTCTTCAAAAAGCCAAGCCATTCTTTGTGTTAAATACTCAATTCATTGTTTCAAAGTATATGTGATATTCTGAATTTAATTGGAAAGGCATAGGATGATATCTGGTTTGTTTCATGACATGTAATATCTCCTGAAGTGGACAGTGATACAGATACACTTCATACGTAGAATGCAACTGATTTTATTTTGGGTGCTTATAAGTTGGCCACTATAAATGCCATTCCTGTGCATGGATTGTCATTGCAGCCTGAAAATATTGTTTATTTATGTTTTAATTTATGTTTTATTTATGTTTAATTTATTTTTATGTTTTGATAAAAAATCAAAAAGAATCCAAAAATTTTGCCATACATATAATATTCTGAATAATTCAATTAGAAAATAATTTCCTGACAGATATACAATAATGACATTTAACTTGGGAAATGACATGGAAGCACAGAGAGGCAGAAAATGAAGTTTGTGTAATATCCTAAGTTATCTAGGAAATGGCTTGATAAATGATCTACAATAGGAACACAAAAATAAGTTATACTGTTAAATGATTAGACACCTTATTTAGGGGAGAGCCGTCATTTTGAAAGGTCAATAAATTCTTTTTATTCTCAAAAATCTGTGTTTATTGGGATATACTGGGAATTTACAATCGAGCCACAGTGAAAGGACAACTCATGTCATCATCAGGAGAATAGGATCAGATCATATATCTTACTTGACAAGAGCTGGCAATTTAACCTGACAAGATTCTTGCCAATGAGGACAGTTATAGGAGTTCCACTGCCATGGCAAAGATTTGACATGTCATTGAGGGATGTTGTGCAGAAGCCTGACAATAAACCAGGACTTGCTAATGCAGTTTAGGATTGCTGTAAAAATTTATTAGAAACCAGAGACTGTAAAATTACTATACTTCTTCAGAACTGTTTTTCTTTCCCTTGCTGAATATTTATGTGATGTTTAATGCACAGCACATGTTTTAAGACTTGTTTCCTGATGGTGTAAAAGAAGTCTATTATAATGCACATGAAATTGCACGAAATTCAATTAAATGCATGAGAGAGTAAGTAGAATGTCCACCTGTAAGCCCATTTTGACGAGATTTTTTTTTCATTGATGGTTTTAGTGTCTGCAAATTTAAGGAGCTTCAATAATGGCACTTATATTTTAAGAAACAAAAGATATTTACATTCAATCAGGGATTAATTTAACAGAACTTAAAAGCATATGCAACTTGGAATAACAGAATTCTGTGTGTTTTATTTAGAAAGGATGGAGATAAAGTCTAAATGTAAAGTTACTATTAATTGACAATGCAATTATGATTGCTAAATGAGTCTATACAATTCTTATTAGTCACTAAAAGAAAACAGATAAAGACAAGGTAGACACATTACAATTCTCTGTTGTTTTTGCAGTAAGCCAGCTCTTTAAAAGATACTTCCAAATACTAATTCCTAGATGTAAATCAGTAAATGCCATACTTTCTCACAGTTCCAAATATGACTAAGCCACTCCTTTACGAATATCAAGAAATGATTTAATTTTCCCACCCAACCTTTCCTGTATACGTATCATATTTTAGGCAATCTGCTAGCTATTATGAGAATGTAACTATAAGGTACACAGTCACAAAAACGCAGCACATATAAGAGTTTGAGAGCAATTCATCATCATAGATAATAACCTCAAAGTGACTGGCCAACATGAAGGCATAATTAAGGGAAGATATCCATCAGTTTTAATTTTGGCTACTCTACCTTCCAACTGTACTTTAGGATCTTTAAGTTTTCTTGCTCTTTAAGATGTCTTTCACTTGACAAATCCTTTGTAGACGTTTACTCAAACAGTTTTAACCATTTTATTCTCTGCTGTCTATTCAGTCTTTTGCTGACCCCTTCAGTAAAGAATAAACCCCATTCTGACTGTCCCCGACAGGAATAACGCTGTCACTGTTTTTGGGAGGAAAGAAATATATTGGGAACACTCTGCAATGGTTGAAAGACTGACAGGACGATCGGGCATACCTATACAGAGAATGCACTTTGGCAGTCAATCCATCATTGCTTTATTCCCATTTAAGAATGGAGCAATTTTGCCTTGAGGATTGTGACTGCTCACTGAGTTGCATTTCAGGCTCTGCTGCATTGCCTCTGCATTCTGCAGACTTGGCATTCTTACTCCACTTCACACTAATTGTGATTGCTGACTCGTGCCTGGATGGGAGGCTGCCAAAAGGGCAGGTATCCCAGAGAGACATCATTACCCAGGTTGGCAAATACCTGAGAGCCCTATTTAATGATACAATCTTATTTTTACCGCATGGGGCAGGCTTCAAGTCTCACAGCATCAGTTTCTGGCCGTAATACTGTTTGGCAAAGCCTTTCATATACTTTTGCAAACTAAAAAGAAGTAAACCATGGGGATATAGATCATGGTAGATGGATCACATACCTGGGAAGAGTTGGGAAGATGTGAATAGCTCTAGGGTAAACATATTTATCTAATTGCTGGAGAATAAAAGTGAATTCCTTGCCGAGAATAACTTGAGAAATTATATACATAAAAAATAGCTTTTTGTAGAGAGCCAGGACTCTTTAAAAAAACAAACAAACAGGTTTTGCTCAGATATCCATTCTGGAATTGAGGTCATTGCTAAGTCATTGAAAACTAGATGGAATAGGTATGACAAGGGGCAGAGAAGCTTTGTAGCACCCAGCAGGATACACAGGATAGATAGTCTTTATAGTCGTTATTGTGTTTTAGTATTGCATTTTCAAAAAACTAAATGAACTCTCCTTTTCTTTTACTCAAATAATGATTTTTAAATGAAAAATAATAAAAGTATGTGGTAAAACAAACATCTAATAATATAATGAATAAGTTCTCCTTGCTCAGAATTCAAATCCACACAACTGATGGCAGCCATTGTTAAAAATTATACATATGAAAACACATAAATATTTGGGCTTATCACACATACATAAACACTAGTTTAAAATACACAGTATGTGCAGCATATCAACAATCTCTGGGTCAGGAAGATCTGGAGAAGGACATGGCAACCCACTTCTGTATTTTGCCTGGAGAATCCCATGGACAGAGGAGCCTCAAAGGCTACAGTCCATAGAGTTGCAAAGAGTTGGACTCGACTGAAGCAAACTTAGCAAGCAAAAAATCAAGTATATATCAACACATACAGGCCCCTTGTGTGTGTGCGTGCTAAGTTACTTCAGTTGTGTCTGACTCTTTGGAACCTTATGGACTGTAACTCACTAGACTCCTCTGTCCATGGGATTCTCCAGGCAAGAATGCTGGCGTGGGTTGCTATGCCCTTCTCCAGAGGATCTTCCCGACCCAGGGATCGAACCTGTGTCTCTTGCAATAGCAGGTGGATTCTTTACCACTAGACCATCTGGGAAGCCCATTGGTCTCTTGGTTTCTTTTAAATAACTAAAAAGTAAGATAATACTATGTTATATGGATCTGCTTCAATTTCATTGTGCCACTAAGATTTATTATTGATACTTCCAAATATGAATCATTGTGTGCATAATTTTGAGCATGTAAAGGAGAAAATGTGTTGATTAACTTCTAGAAATGAACTTACTGGTCAATGATTTGATGATTCAATGTTTTTAAGTATATGATTAAATCACCCTCAAAAAATTGTCCCAATTAACAATTGCCACAAGAAGTAGAAAAGTGCTTGATGTTTTACACCCTTGCTAATACTGTGTATTTTCAAACTTCATTGTTTTTAAAACTGATAGGTAGAAAGTAGATTCTCATTTATATCTTTTAAAGTGTCAGCTAATGGTTGAATATAAGAACTTTAGCAAAATCTTAATGTGGGTTATTCAAGCCCTCTTTTAATCAAATTAAATTAACCAGTATATAGATTTTATCTTAATAGACACTAATTCAAGACCACCAACTAAAATTATTGTGGATAATTGTGGTTTTGAAAATTAAAGGCAAAAAGAAAAAAATTAAAGATATAGGTAGCTAATTAAATTCAATTTAAATCAATCTTTGGGGTGATATCTTGAGTATCTAGCTGCAGGCAAGTATTATGGCAGTAGGATTTTTATAGCAAAAGTCCAAAAGTGCAGAAAAGTTTCAAGTGAGTGAACAGCTGAAAACAAACATAGAAATTTTCTTTGCTATAAAATTAGTGTAGTTTCATCACAGAAGTTAATTTTGTCAAGAATGATAGTATTTCATTGTGCATAGTTAGATATTCCTAAATCTATAAGTGTTCAATATAAAAATCTAAAATACACGGTAAATACCTGTATTGTACCGTTGTAGTTGCTAAGGTATCTATCTATTTAAACTGTCAATCATATGAAACTTTTTATTCCATGATGGAGCTCAAAGTTTGATTCATACTCTATTTTTTCCAGACTGTTAGCTCACAAAGCAGACTTTCCACTTTCTTGTTAAATCTCATCTATAGTTTTACAAGTGACTCAGTACATTCAAAGAACAGCAAAGGAATCATCATCATCTCTATGCAGGACAAAACCTTACATAATACTAGTCTTTTCCTAGTGACACATTTTAATCTTCCTACTACTGAGAATTTTTCTTGTTCTCTTTTCCTACTTTTTGGGTTTCTTGCTTAAGAACAAAGCCCACATTTCTCAGAACATTCAACTTTATATTTTTAGAAGATAAAACTTTTGCCAGGTGAGAAACCTATCGATTTTTATGTGGAAAGCGTCAGATTCTCAATTTCTCCATCTGCTCTTTCATGTTTTCTTACCATTCTATTTGTCAAATAAGAATTTGTTCAAGTTGAAACTACTAGGTAGAGGGGATGATTTTAACATGCCTGTATATAAATAAACAACACAGAAAGAAATCATGTTTCCTAACCCATATTAGTGCCAATAAGTAGGATTAGCTACCAAAAAAAAAAAAAAAAAAAGAAAAGACATATTATTTTTTCTTTTCATATATAGTTAAATGATTCTAGGGGTTGGATTTCATTGTATAACTTCATTACCAAGTATAGTGACAAGCAAATTCAAAACATTAATATCTTATTTACACAAAATGTATTTTTCATTTCCCACCATGTCCCACAGAGAGATGTAATCCAGGCTGTCCTGGTTTCTATAATACTGTCTGTTTGAAAGATAGAGTTAATTGAACATTGTAAGAAGGGAACAGAGTGATTGGAGAATTGTCATTTTATTGTCCCAGTCTAGAAGTGACACACACAATTTCAAACAAAATTTCATTAGCTAGAATTCATCCCATGGGTCTGCCTAAATGACAGAGGGCTGTGAAGTCAAACATTACATTTGCATAGAAGGAGAAGAAAAGAGGATTTGGGTGAAGACTAGTAATTTATACAAAATTACCTTTTCATAAAAAGGAAAATTTCCTAAATGATATAATGACCTATGAAGTTGTAGTAATTAAAAGAGTGTATTGTTGACATAGATTTGAACTGATTGACCAGTAGAATAGAATAAAGAAGTCAAAAAGATTTCTCCTAAATTAGAACTTTGATGTCTCACAAAAGTGCTTCTTCCATAAGGGAAAAAGCAGAGACCATGTGCTGGAGGCAGATAAATTATGCCCAAGGAAAAAATGACATCAGATCTTTATTTCACATAAAAACTTAGCTCACTATGTTACGTGTAAAAGAAAAATTCAAAGTCATAGTAGAAAGTATAGATAAATATCATTTAGAATTTAGATAGAAATTTTTTAAAAGAAAAATATAATCTCTGAAAAATGTAGTAACTCCCTGCATGCATATAACTCTCAGGTGTTGTCACTAAGTCGTGTCCGACTCTTTGTGACCCCATGGACTGTAGCCCACCAGGCTCCTCCGTCCATGGGATTTTCCAGGCAAGAGTACTGGAGTGGGATGCCATTTCCTTCTTCAGGGGATCTTCCTGACCCAGGGATCGAACCTGGGTCTCCTGCATTGCAAGCAGATGCTTTACCCTCTAAGCCACCAGGGAAGCCCCATATAACTCTCAATTCCCCTAAAATTTAACTACTAATAGCTTACTGCTGACGAGAAGCCTTGCAGATAACACAGTTGAGTAACACATGTTTTGTATAATGTATCTATCATATGCTTTATTCTTAGAAAAGAGTAAGCTAGAGAGAAGAAAAGGTTACTAAGAACATCATTAGGAAAATACACTTATAGTACTTTTCTGTATTTAAGTTAATGTCATCTGTTTAAAAGATGATGGAATGATACAAATAAAACATTGTAACTCTTATACATGCTATTAATACTGGACCTCAAAAATACTGCCTAGTAATAGAAATGTTTCTTTGAAAGCAAAGTTATAGAACAGAGAAAACTAACACATTATTAATTTTATGTTGTCTATGTAAGGATAGGTTAACCACTTCAATAAATCTTGCACAAGATATACTACACAATGAACGCTTAGGGGAAATGATGATGTTGACACAGAAATGACTCATAGTTCTTGCTGTACAGTTATTAGATTTTCACATGAAACTATATATGTATACAACAGATAAGTTTATTAAATGTAGAGCATGGTGATTACTAACCATTAAGTGGAAATAGATCATCATAAAGGTCTTCACCCTTGCCGTCTTCACATTGAGTAGGCTAAGGAGAGTGAGGAGGAAAGGTTGGTCCTATTCACAGCCTCAAGGGGTAGAAGGGGAGATGAGAGGCAGGTACACTTTGTAACTTTATGGAAATATGTCATCATATCTGTACGATTTTTTGCTTTTTCATATCTCTAAAAAACGTTTCTATTTAGGACCAAAATCCTTCTGCCATTTGTCTTAGTTTCAGGGCTTGTATCATAGAAGAGTTTATGTTGAAGTTTACGAAGAAGTCGAGTGATTTGAATAATCAGAACCTTTTTGCCACATTGTATAATGTCAATTTGTTTTCCAGCCCTGCTTCTTCTCTGTCTTCTTCCTCATTGTCTGGCACTGGATCAGAAGCACGTATCTCTATCAGGTCATCTTCTGTTAGTTCCTCTGATGTGGTTTCTATTAGTTTTTGAATTACAATAAGATCTGTATCTTGAAACCCTTCACATCCTACTATGTATATTTTTTCCGTATCCACAATCTCTTTCATGATTTCCTTGTCTGGCTCTATAATAAATCATGTGAAATTAACCACAGCATCTAGATATAGTTTTCTTCAGGAGCAATTTATTGTTGTGGGTTTGATGACTTCCATGGCTTTTCTATAATGATGATGACATCTTCAGTGGTGTAACCCTTCTAGACTTTCATGATGTGCTATTTCATCAGAGTTCTCTTCCACACAATTGACAGTCCTTTCCATAGAGCATCATGGGTTGTTGCTGTTCAGGTGCTAAATTTTGTCTGATACTTTGCAACCCCTTGAACTACAGCACACCAGTCTTCCTGGTCCTTCACTATCTCCCAGAGTTTGCTTAAACTCATGACCATTGAATTAGTGATACCATCCAACCATCTCATCCTCTGTCACCCCCTCCTCCTCCTGCCCTCAATCTTTCCCAGCATCAGGGTCTTTTCCAGTGAGTCAGCTCCTTGCGTTAGGTGGCCAAAGTATTGAAGCTTCTGCTTCAGCATCAGCATCAGTCCTTACTGTGGATAAGAAGCCTTAAAAGTCCTCGTGACTCCCTGATCTAGAGGCTGAATTAGAGACAAGTGTTTTGAAACAAAATAGAACAGTTCAGCACTTTCATTGTTGAATTCATAGGGTTTTGGGTGGACAGGGACATTTTCCAGTATCAAAAGGACATTAAAAGTCAGTTCTTTGCTGGCAAGATTCATTTCCTGATTTTAGAGACAAAGTATCAATAGAACTAATCTAGAAAAGCCATCTTAGTCACCAGATAATGCTTTTCTTGTCATCTTGACATTTTTAAAGCAAAATCATTTTTTTCTTAAAATTATCAAACCATATTTTTCTGGCATTAAATCTTCCAGCCTTATATCCTTTGTCTTTCTTTTAATTTAAGTTGTCATATATTGGCTTCAGGTTTTCCTCCAGTCATATTAGAGTCTATAGGTATTTTTTCTTATATCAATTTGGCAATATGAAATAAGAAGTTATTCTGCAAAAAGATAATTGTTTACACACCTGCTGATGTAGCTGCAGGAATGGCTTCAGGAATTTGCTTTTCCTTTTTTTTTTTTTTTTTACAATGGTCCTTACACAGGATTCAATAATCCTGAAATGGGGCAACAGCAGGTGCAGACCTCACTCTATAACACACCTCAAGCAATTCAGCTTTTTCCTGTTAAAAAAAAAAAAAGGAAAAGCAAATTCATTCATTGGCTTATTTTCTATGACTGCTTCAAGTTACAATAGCAGAGTTGAGTAGTTGGGAAGGAGATCATGTGATTTGCAAAACCTACAATATTTACTACTTGGTCCTTTACAAAAAAATTTTCTGACTCCTGACATAAATGGTCCTCAAACTTGTTTTTTACATGTAAAGTCAAACTTTTGGAATGAGTAAAATAAAACTTCTCTCTCTTAAGTGAGTACCTTGAGTTAATGAATACCATCTCTGTCATACATTAACAAAACTATACTTACGGTCTCAAATAGCTAAATACTTGTACTCATTTTCTTCATTATTCATACCCTATGGGCAGTAGATGAAATAGTAAAGAAAGTTTAGGAAAAAGGAAATTGAGAAGGCACAAGTTTAATATAAAAGTTACCTCCAGTGTACCTCAAAAACAGAACTTGAATAGCATTCAGCAAAAAAAATCAAGAATTTGTTTTCTGTTCTTTCATAACCATTAGTTATTTAAACATAGTTTTCGGGAAATTTCTATCTATTTATGATCATATGAAACCAATAAACAAGATTTAATATTATGTTCTCTTCCACATGAGCATGGATAGGCAATTCACACTAAAACAATTTATTTGAAGTTTGCTCAAAAAAAAAAAAAAACCTTTATAAAAACATTTAAGGAAAGTATAGTTTGTGCTTTACAGAGTCACAGCTGCATGAAATGATAAAAATACATTGGTTGAATTATAGATGATAAAATCATTCATTATTCAATGAATTGGCAGCTTTTCTATTAAGAATGACAAAAAAATTATCAAACTAAGACAATCATTAAATTAAATCCTCGGAATTATAAAGCTAATGATCTTTTCATTTCTCTCTCAAGATTTTTAATTTATCTCAATTTGGTTTTCCAATCATACATGTATGCACTCATACACACACACACACACACACACATATATATATACATATATGCATGTATATTTCTGTATTAGATACACTGTATACAGGTGAAGATACAGTGGAAGTGACAAATAGATTTAAGGGACTAGATCTGATAGATAAAGTACCTGATGAACTATGGCTGGAGGTTCGTGACACTGTACAGGAGACAGGGATCAAAACTGTCCCCATGGAAAAGAAATGTAGTATTTACTGCACCATAAATAAGAATTACTATGAGACTGTTTAATAAGTCAGCTTAAACAGAAAAAAAAAAAAAAAAGTAAAAAGGCTGTCTGGGGAGGCCTTACAAATAGCTGTGAAAAGAAGAGAAGTAAAAAAACAAAGTAGAAAAGGAAAGATATAAGCATCTGAATGCAGACTTCCAAAGATAGCAAGGAAAGAAAAGAAAGCCTTCCTCAGTGATCAATGAAAAGAAATAGAGGAAAATAACAGAATGGGAAAGACTAGAGATCTCTTCCAGAGAAGGCAATGGCACCTCACTCCAGTACTCTTGCCTGGAAAATTCCATGGATGGAGGGGACTGGAAGGCTGCAGTCCATGGGGTTGCTGAGTGTTGGACCTGACTGAGCGACTTCACTTTCACTTTTCACTTTTATGCGTTGGAGAAGGAAATGGCAATCCACTCCAGTGTTCTTGCCTGGAGAATCCCAGGGAAGGGGGAGCCTGGGGTCGCACAGAGTCAGACACTACTGAAGGGACTTAGCAGCAGCAGCAGCAGCAGAGATCTCTTCAAGAAATTAGAGATACCAAGGAAACATTTCATGCAAAGATGGGCTCGATAAAGGACAGAAATGGTATGGACCTAACAGAAGCAGGAGATATTAAGAAGAGGTGGCAAGAATACACAGAAGAACTGTACAAAAAAGAGATTCATGACCAAGATAATCATGCTGGTGTGATCACTCACCTACAGCCAGACATCCTGGAATGTGAAGTCTAGTGGGCCTTAGAAAGCATCACTACAAACAAAGCTACTGGAGGTGATGGAATTCCAGTTGAGCTATTTCAAATCCTGGAAGATGATGCTGTGAAATTGCTGCACGCAATATGCCAGCAAATTTGGAAAACTCAGCAGTGGCCACAGGACTGGAAAGGGTCAGTTTTCATTCTAATCCCAAAGAAAGGCAATACCAAAGAATGCTCAAACTACCACACAATTGCACTCATCTCAAACGCTAGTAAAATGAGAATTTAATCAAAATTCTCCAAGCCAGGCTGAAGCACTACGTGAACCGTGAACTTCCAGATAGTCAAGCTGGTTTTAGAAAAGGCAGAGGAACCAGAGATCAAGTGGTCAACATCCGCTGGATCATGGAAAAAGCAAGAGTTCCAGAAAAACATCTATATCTGCTTTATTGACTATGCCAGAGCCTTTGGCTGTGTGGATCACAATAAACTGTGGAAAATTCTGAAAGAGTTGGGAATACCAGACCACCTGACCTGCCTCTTGAGAAACCTATATGCAGGTCAGGAAGCAACAGTTAGAACTGGACATGGAACAGCAGACTGGTTCCCAATAGGGAAAGGAGTACTCAAGGCTGTATATTGCCACCCTGTTTATTTAACTTCTATGCAGACTACATCATGAGAAATACTGGGCTGGAAGAACAAACTGAAATCAAGATTGCCGTGAGAAATATCAATAACCTCAGAAATGCAGATGACACCACCCTTATGGCAGAAAGTGAAGAGGAGCTTAAAAGCCTCTTGATGAAGGTGAAAGAGGAGAGTGAAAAAGTTGGCTTAAAGCTCAACATTCAGAAAATGAAGATCATGGCATCCGGTCCCATCAGTTCACGGGAAATAGATGGGGAAACAGTGGAAACAGTGTCAGACTTCTTCTTCTTTTTTTTTTTTTTTTGGTCTCCAAAATCACTGCAGATGGTGATTGCAGCCATGAAATTAAAAGATGCTTACTCCTTGGAAGAAAAGTTATGACCAACCTAGATAGCATATTCAAAAGCAGAGACATTACTTTGCCAACAAAGGTCTGTCTAGTCAAGGCTATGGTTTTTCCAGTGGACATGTATGGATGTGAGAGTTGGACTGTGAAGAAGGCTGAGCGCCGAAGAATTGATGCTTTTGAACTGTGGTGTTGGGGAAGACTCTTGAGAGTCCCCTGGACTGCAAGGAGATCCAACCAGTCCATTCTGAAGGAGATCAACCCTGGGATTTCTTAGGAAGGACTGATACTAAAGCTGAAACTCTAGTGCTTTGGCCACCTCATGTGAAGAGTTGACTCATTGGAAAAGACTGTGATGCTGGGAGGGATTGGGGGCAGGAGGAGAAAGGGACGACCAAGGATGAGATGGCTGGATGGCATCACGGACTCGATGGCATCACTGAGTCTGAGTGAACTCTGGGAGTTGGTGATGGACAGGGAGGCCTGGCGTGCTCCGATTCATGGGGTCGCAAAGAGTCAGACACGACTGAGCGACTGAACTGAACTGCATAGACTCAGAAGCGGTAGGAATAACATAGTGACCATTCCTCTATACCTGTCAGTCTTGGTTACTATCCAATAATTATTCCCACTGATTATCAGTCTTCTTTAAGAACATCACCTCCATAATGCCCCTAACTCAGCTTTGCACTGTCCCTTGGCTCTTCAAAGGTCCCCTCTCCCCCATCCCCCAACCACACACACACACACACACACACACACACACACACACACACAGTGTACACTAAACAAACATCCTCTCTGCTCTGCACTGGGAACACTTTTTCATGACACCAGTTCTGTCTATATAAAGAGTATATAACCTTACTTTAACTGAATCTTGACTCCTTTAGGACATTTTTCCCATGAAATAACGAAGACAAATTTGCCTTACCATATGGTCCACATAGCTGAGGAGGGGTAGTAACTTTAGAATCCTCACTCACCAGAACAGCTCAGGACCTCCTTTCCTACATCCTCACTTGAACTATTGCTCCTCACTATAAAACTCAGTAAGCTACTTGTCTACACAACTCCTTATTTATCAGTTTTCTAGACCTTCTTTCTCATTCATTGAATATTTTGATACCTGTTCCACAATTTTAAAAAATCACTCCAATGTTCTCAGTTGTTATAAATATGACTATAGAAAACCTATACAGTGTCTTAGCAATTGAGTCCAGAGATATGACCTCTTTTCAACATCAGTTTCCCTTCCTAATGTCACACAATGAAATTTTATCCTTACTCATTCTGCTTATGAAATCCACACACCCTGAAATCCCACTCTCTGACAATAGCCTTCATAGTAAGTTATTGTTCTTTTGCTGTGTGATACTCACCACAATGGTTCCACTTCATGACAATCATCAATCTCTTGACTCCTTTTTTTCAACAACTTTTGCTTGCTTTGTTAAAGAGCTAAAATATGCATGTTTTGGAATTGCCCTCAATTCATGTGCTTCATTTGCTTTTCTTTTCTTTTCTTTTTAAGTTTATGTGTTTATTGAAAGCTGAAGCCTGTGTTTCTTTTTTATTTTCTTTTAATTTTTACTTTATTTTCTGGGCATAGACACCGAGGAAACCAGAATTGAAAGAGACACGTGTACCGCAATGTTCATTGTAGCACTGTTTGTAGTAGCCAAGACATGGAAACAACCTAGATGTCCATCAGCAGATGAATGGATAAGAAAGCTGTGGTACATATACACAATGGAGTATTACTCAGCCATTAAAAAGAATACATTTGAATCAGTTCTAATGATGTGGATGAAACTGGAGCCTATTATACAGACTGAAGTAAGCCAGAAAGAAAAACACTGATACAGTATACTAACATATATATATGGAATTTAGAAAGATGGTAATGATAACCCTGTATGCAAGACAGCAAAAGAGACACAGATGTATAGAATGGACTTTTGGACTCTGAGGGAGAGGGAGAGGGTGGGATGATTTGGGAGAATGGCATTGAAACATGTATACTATCATGTAAGAAACGAATCACCAGTCTATGTTCGATACAGGATACAGGATGCTTGGGGCTGGTGCATGGGGATGATTCATTTGCTTTTCTAATTCACCTTTTTGTAAAAACAAACAAACAGAGACCTTGGATGAGTTCAACTGTTCTACTCAACTTCATCTGGATTTCTCAGTGCTTATAGAAACAAAACAAAACATAACAGAATACTTTTAACTGTATCAGATTTATTTTCTCCAGCTTCAAGGGGGCTTGTCACACTATATAGAGATATTTTTCAGTTTCCATGTTCACTCACAGAGAAAAATAGCAGTATAAGTTAGAAACCCCCTCAGCTTCTGCCACTCTGTGTCAAAATTTTACATATTCACACATGTATCTTTTTCTAGTTAAGATGGGAATGCTGCCTTTCTTTATCATGCTTATTGCTCTGATTCTGTATTTCAACTCATCCACTCCTGTCTCCTCATATACTTCATACTGTTGGTCTGCCCTCTTCCTCTGGTATCGTCAAGCGCCTCCTCTATTGTCTTTTTCCCTGTGTGCAGGTGAACGGTCAAATTTCAAGTTATTCTCGCCAGATTTATATTCACACTCAACAAAACACCTTTTCTCTTTTAAATTGAAGTTGCCTGAGAGAACTGTAGGCTGCACTGACTGTCCTCTTTACTGGCTCTGATTGCTTGGCTTCCTGAACAACTGCAAACTGTGCTTTCTACGGTACTTCACAATTTTTCTTCACAAAGACACTCATGTTTCTAAATAAAATAGATAGCATGTTGTTCTTTTCTTACACGATGCCTCCGAAGTGTTAAAATGCCTTATGTTTCCCATTGTCCATTAAAATATATTTTTCACACAGTAAAATTGACCTCTTTAGTGTACAGTTCGAAGTTTGACAAATGCATGCGTGCATGCCAAGTTACCTCAGTTGTGTCCAACTCTTTGTGACCCTATGGACTGTAGCCCACCAGACTCCTCTGTTCATGGGACTCTCCAGACAAGAACACTAGAGTGGGTTGCCATGTCCTCCTCCAGGGGGTCTTCCCCCGCCAGGGACTGAACCCGCATCTCTTGTGTGCTTGTGTCTCCTGCTCTAGCAGGTGGGTTCTTTACCACTTGCGCCACCACAATTACATAACTACCCTTAAAGTCAGTATACAGAATAGCTCCATTGTTTCCAAAGTTGTTTCTGTGCTCCTAGTAATCCATCTCCCCCTGCTCAAACCTCTGAGACCACTGATCTGTTTTCTGTCCTATAATTGTGATTTTTCCAGAATTTTAAATAAATGGAGTCATACTATGTTGCCTTTTCAGCTTAGCTTCTTTCATTTAATATAAAATGCATTTGATACATACTTCACCATCAAGTTGTATGTGGACCCGTAGTTTATTCCTTTTACTGCTAACTAGTGTTTACTATATGACTGTATCAGAGTTTAGTCATTCACAAATGTAAGGATATTTGGCTTGTTTCCAGCTTGGGGCAATTAACAATTCTATGTAAACTTTTAGATACAGATATTTGTGTGAGTATGTGTTTTTGGTAAATGTTTAGAGATGGGACAGATAGGTTACATTCGAAGTGTATGTTTAATTTTATGAGAAACATTCAGACTGTTTACAACATGGCTGTACTTTCTGCACTACTGCCAGCATATTGGGTCTGTTCCAGTTGCTCCGTAACCTAGCTATTATATGGTATTATCAATTTTGCTTTGCTTTTGTTTTCTCAGTCAAATATATGTGTAATGGTATCATATTGTGATTTTAATTGCATTTTCCTAAGAAATAATGTACTTATTTTCATGCTTATTTGCCATCTGAATGACTTCTTACATAAGCATTTGTTCAAATACTTATTCATTTAAAAATCCAGGTTATCTACTTTTAATTGAGTTTTGAGAGTTCCTAATATACTCAGGGTGAAAGTCTTTTATCAGATATAATATTTGCAAATATTTTCTCTCAATCTATGACTAATTTTTTTCATTATCTAGTGTTTCCCAGAGTAGAAGTTTCTACTTTTGCTAAAGTCTGGATATCTATTTTTTATTTTATGGATTATGTTTTTGGTGTCATAGCTAAGAAATTTTACCTAATTTCATTTTCCTATTTTATTTGTTAAAGATTTTATAGTTTTAAGTTTTACTATTAGTTCTATAATCAGTTTGGGGAGACAATCTTTTTAATATTTGATATGGATCAAGATTTAATTTTTAGCATATGAACATTTTTTTTCAGAATCATTTGTTGAAAAGACTGCCTTATTTTTTGGTAAAAACAAATCTGCTAAAATATTTGTGTGGGTCTATATCTGGACTTTCCTGTTTTATCAATTTATATGCCTTTTTCCAACACTATACTGTTTTGATAATTGTGACTTTATTACTTATCCTGAAATCAAGCCATATGAATGCTCTGATCTTTTTAAAAATATTTTGAACTACTTTATTTCAGTATCAACTTGCCTGAAAAAATACCAGCTACTAGTATTTTGACTGAAGTTGTATTTGATAGATCAGTTTGGGAAGAATTGGCATCTTAACAATATTAATTATCTCAGCCAGTAAACATGGTGCATCTTTCCAGTTCTTGAATTTATATTTTTAACTGGCATTTTGAGTTATTCTGAAGCTGAAACTCCAATACTTTGGCCACCTGATATAAAGATCTGAATCACTGGAGAAGACTCGTATGCTGGGAAAGACTGAAGGCAGGAGGAGAAAGGGATGACAAAGGATGAGATGGTAGGATGGTATCACCGATGCGATGGAAATGAGTTTGAATAGGCTCTGGAGGTTGGTGATGGAGAGGGAAGCCTGGTGTGCTACAGTCCATGGGGTCACAAAAAGTCAGACATGACTGAGTGACTGGACTGAGTCTTCTGTAGATATTTGCACATGTTTTGTTTTGTTTTAAGCTGTATGTCTAAGTACTTGGTATTTTCAGTGTAAATATAAATGGTACCTTTTATAATTTCAATTGCCAGTTGCTCATTGCTCATATATAAAAATAGGATTGATGCCTTTGAAAATATTGATCTTGTACCATGCTATCACAGTAAATTCACTTTACATACTACCTTTTCTGAAGATTCTTTGGGATTTTCTATGTAGATAATCATGCAATTCGTGAAGCTTTCCATTTCTTCCTTTCCAGTCTATGTGCCTTTCCCCTTCTTGCTTTCTCTCACTGGCTACAATTTCCAGTAGAATGTAGAAATTCTCTGGCAATCCAGTGGTTAGACTGCATTTGAATGGCGGAGGGTCCAGGTTCAATCCCTGGTCTGGGAACTAAGATCCCACGAGTCTCACACAATAAGGCCAAAAATAAACAAACATAAAATCTTGTAGAATGTTACACAAAAGGACCACTTTTCTCTCTGACCTTCTCTCCTTTGTTTTCTGACACCGATATCTACTGATTATTTTTTTCTACCTCTCTGACTACTCCATCTTAATCTCCATCAGTCTTCTTTCCTCTCTCTTCTGAATGGTTTTTTCTCACTCTGTTTTTCTCTTCAATTCATACATGCTCTCTTCAAACTGTTGTTCAACTGTTGTGATTTTGATGTATATCTAAATGCTGTTTACTGCTGATGCAGTCATTCTTCTGAGTACCCTTTGAATACTTATTTAATTACTCTGATTCTCAAAGACAATTCAAATTATGTAGGTCAGGAAACAGTTTTTTTCTTCCTTCTCTTTTACTTGCTTCATAATAATTTCACCAACCACTCAGATAGTCAATTATAAAACCTGAGAATCTTGTATGGTAACTCCTTTATGCCTAAATTTTATGAGATTAAATAATATAAAATTGTATTTTTTATTTATTAAAACAGTTAAATATTGGCAAGTCCATATGGTTTCACTTAGTAGATTCTTTCAACCTCTCAGTTCTCATGAATATTTTTGAAATTCATCCACTTCCATTCATCCCATTGCCACTACCTCTATTAATGGATTTCATCATCTCTATCTGAAATATATAATAGCCGCTTAACTGTTCTCTCAACTGACCCTCGTCTAGTTTCTATCATACCTTGTCCAGTATTTTCTTCAAACTGCAGTGACATCTTTATTTCTGTCCTATCTATTCTGTTTATATGTGCATCCTTGGAAAACCAAGGATTTCTGACCTTCAGTTTTGTATCTCAATGTTAAATATTATAGTCTCATCATCTGCTTGTTTTGTTTTAAAGCCCATAGAGAATATCTATGGGAGCATGTGTTATAAAATATGAAGCTATTTACAAAATGTTATCTGTCATTACCTGGTATGGTTAAAATCGTTTCATTTCTTATCAGTGATTTACTTTGATGTAAATCAAACCAACAAAACTGCCTTTTATGGTTAGAAAACACCAAACTGTTTGCCTCATTTCCATTGTAACCACAGGACTACTTATCAATAGTATCATCAAGAGTTACATAGTATTTTCTTATGAATACACTTTACAAATTTCACATGGGTGAATTTTGTGTTTAAGACAGCATGTCCAGACTATATGCATTAGATTTAATATGACAACTCATCCAATCAACTGACTTTCAGATTAAGAGAGGTATAGAGTGGACTTTTGGACTCTGAGGGAGAGGGAAAGGGTGTGATGGTTTGGGAGAATGGCAATGAAACATGTATATTTTCTTGTAAGAAACGAAGTGCCAATCTATGTTTAATGTAGGATGCAGGATGCATGGGGCTGATGCACAGGATGATTCAAGTAGAGGATGTGGGGTGGGAGGTGGGAGGGGCTTCGGCATTGGAAGATTGTGTTCACCTATGGCTGATTTGTGTCAATGTATGGCAAAACAAATACAGTTAAAAAAATAAAATAAATTTTAAAAAAACCAAAAAATAAAAAATAAAATAGATGGAGAGATAAATTGGGAGCTTGAGACTGACATGTACAGTACACGCTACTGTACATGAACTAGATGACTGATAAGGACCTAGTTTATAGCACAGGGAACTAGTCTCAATACTCTGTAATGAGCTATATGGTAAAATAATTTTAAGCAGTGTATATATGTGTATGTATAACTGATTCACTTTGCTGTACAGTGGAAACTAAGAAAATGTTAAATCTACTATAATCCAATAAAAATTTTAAAAAGAGAGGTTAAAATAATTCTTATACTGTCATAATTACAATCTCAATTGTTAACAATCTTAAAATAAGAATACACAATAATTTTGATTTGTATAACTCATAACTCAGGGCATAACAATATTATACATAAGCTTATTACATAGTTTAACAAAAATACTTTTAAAAGTTACTTGTTTTCATAACAAATATGAAAAAGCCTTACTATTCATTCAGTTTTGAAAAATTAAATCAGTAGCCATTCATGGCATATGATATTGTGCACATTGTCTATTTTTTGTAAGTTCCCTAAGTTACCAAAGTAACCAGCTCCTTTCTGGAAATTTTGAAATACCTATATATTTGGAAACAGTAAGCCAAATGAAGAGAGGTAATGTCTAAATGTGTATTCATTGAGCTCAAACATAAGACAAGACCAAGAAAAAATATTATTATTTTTTGCAGAGGAGATTTTGCAGGTAAAGTTTATCAATTAAAAACACCTGTTTTTCTGTTATAAATACATATAAAGTCATACAATATTTTGACTCAGCACTCTAGAATAGGAAATTTGAAAACTGGAACATTTTAAAATGAGGATAAAAAGAGACAGTGCTCAATAAACATTTAAGTGAGTAAATAAATGAATAAATTATTGACAACTTGGATGTGTGATAAATTTCATTTAGAAAACCCTCTTGGTGGCTTTCATCAAGAATCTTGTACTTACATGCACCCTTTTGTAAAGGAAAAACTCTTAAAATGTTGCTAACGACTTCAATTTTATTTTGATGTCTCTCTCCATAAACCATAGACTAGTCGTCTCCACTTTCTACAAGTCTCAAATAGTGTAATTGCTTTAAATTGTGATCACCTGACCAGATGCCTGAAAATTACCTGATTTACTTAATATAACTTGTTTAACTGAATCAATTTAATTTCCAGGCCATATGTTCACAAAATTATTCCACTTAATCCATTTCAAGGTGGCTTCCTCTTTTGCTCCTTGCTGATTCACCTTCCTCTGATTGATCCAATTCTAGAGTAAGAAATGACCTACATGAGAATTTTAAAATAACACTGCTCAACAATCAAAAGACACAGTCTATTCATTTTCTCAGGCCAAACATTTCAGGAATAATAAGTTGTTTTTAAATTATCTTGTCTTTTTCCTTTATAGAAAATGAAAGGCTTAAAAAAGGTATGTCCTGGATCATACCTACAAATTAAAATATGAATATTGGATTATCACAGAAGCTATAATAAATTCCAGTCAAATCAAAATATGATCCATTACATTTTCTGTAGTAATTTATTAAAAGTCCCCTTTCATTTTTACATGTGCTGAGCAAAACTGAACACTTAAGTAATATGATAAGAATTGATGTAAGTGACCATTTTCCACTTAGAAATTTAGGCAGTTTTGTTTTCACATCTTTCCACATTAATTTGTTTCTTAAAGCTTTTTTGATTGTACCTGACTTTCAGTAGTTTTAGCTAAATAGCCAATTTTTATTTCAAAATCTAATTTTTTTGGAAACATAGATTCAAAAGTCACCATTCTGTTCTGTATAAATTAAGCCTGACTTTCCTCCTGTTCACTTTATGTGATCATTATATAAAAATGGAAGTAAAAGGGGATGGTGGGACACTATCTCTTTGCATTAATTTTCCTTTTATTTCCTCATTTCTAGAATCATGATTCAGTCATCTTAGTCTTTTCTTATAAGTTTTCCATATTATTAGAAGATATGACTTTATTTTTGTTACAGAGAGATGTTTATTAATAGATGTGAAAAATGCCAGTTTCTATACTTTATTTTCTTATATTCAAGGTTCTGGCCTACCTTTAATAAGCTCATTTTTACTCACTAATTGGAGTAGTCTAACACTGAGTTTCAACAATTTTTGCGGGTATCTTTAAAAAATAAAATAACATCTTTAGTGTTTCAAATAAATCATTAACTATGAAATCTTTGTTTTTCAAAGAAGAACCATTGATATTAAATTTAGATCATTGACAATTTATTCTTCAAAAGAATCAACTTGATTTATGCAGTCTGACTTTCAATAAAAGGGCCTTAGCCCTAACTCTGGGAATACTATAACCTTACTATGTCCTTAATTCACAAAATATAACAGATGGGTGGAAAATTCATTAATCTTCGCATGGAGTGTTATACCATTTGAGCTCTAATGGATATGAATATGTGAGACCTGTCAACCCATATTGATCACCTATTCCCTTCTGAATGTTTTAAATGTTTCTTGTTAGTGGAAAGCACATGTCTCAACTTGAGTATCAAGTATAGTATCCAATAGTATCAAGTAAGAAAATATTATTTGTTGGTAAAGTAAAAAACAGATATGATTTAATCTATAGGGTGTTTAAAGAATATTACAGCATCTAAAAATAGATACATTAACTTATATTAAACCTAAAGTACTCTAAGTTCTGTGATCAAAAAAGAAAATTATATCACTTAGTCTGCAAACTTAAATTATATATTCATTAAGTCAACAAATACTTGTTAAATTACCAAACTAAACAGAATAATATAGGGGATATATAACAGATGTTGTTGGGGATCTATCAAAATCTCCACACTTTGATCATTTCTGCATATATGTCCACCATCAACTGTCAGCACTTTTCTTTGTATAAGGGCTTTTTCTGGCTATCTGGCTGCTTTATTACCTCTAGGACAAGAAGGACCACTTTCTTCCCAGAAGCAGCTTTAACCAAAGACTGATGGGAATTGATATATAAATATAAATCTCCTCTCATTTCATGTTGGATAAATATGGCACATGTTTTGCACTGAGTCCCAGATTTCTCTAGCAGAATTCAATTACATGTACCCTTAATATTAACCTGCTTACAAGTAAACCTTAAAGTGGCTGTCTTCTCTGTCTTGCTTCCCATTCTTCTGCTCTTATTTCCAACAATGATATTCCTTTCATTTGACACCTTGTCTTAAGGTTTACTTCTCAGGAAACCAAACTAAGACAGCTAGATGGTGATATAGATACGGGTATGCTGCTGCTGCTGCTGCTACCCCACAGACGGCAGCCCCCCAGGCTCCCCGTTCCCTGGGATTCTCCAGGCAAGAACACTGGAGTGGGTGGCCATTTCCTTCTCCAATGCAGGAAAGTGAAAAGTGAAAGTGAAGTCGCTCAGTCGTGTCCGACTCTTAGCGACCCCATGGACTGCAGCCCACCAGGCTCCTCCGTCCATGGGATTTTCCAGGCAAGAGTACTGGAGTGGGGTGCCATTGCCTTCTCCTAGATATGGGTATAGATTTACATAATTCATTATCATTGTTATCATCATCAGGCTTCTGGTCTTAACTTCTGATTTGTATTTCAAAAATTATTAATTCTATACATTGGGGCTATAGCTTATAGTTAGCATCTCTTCCTGTTTAAAGAGTACTTTTGTTTTTCAGTCACTCAGTCATGCCTGACTCTGTGACGCGTGGACTGCAGCATGCCAGACTTCCCTGTCCTTTTCCCAGAGTTTCCTCAGACTCATGTCCATTGAGTCAGAAATGCCATCCAACCATCTTGTCCACTGTCGTTCCACTTCTCCTCCTGCTTTCAATCATTCCCAGCATCAGGGTATTTTCTAAAGGGTCAGCTCTTTGCATCACGTGGCCAAAGTATTGGAACTTCAGCTTCAGCATCAGTCATTCCAGTGATTATTCAGGATTGAGTACTCCTTTCCCAATTTGGAACCAGTCTATTGTTCCACGTCCCATTCTAACTGTTGCTTCTTGACCTGCATACAGGTTTAAAAAGTGCATTAGAGATTTTCAATATTTAAAATGGTGGTTATCCTGAGAAAAATTCATTATATCAAGGAACAAAAAGAGGAACATAAATTAATTAGTTTCATCTTGATAAATAATTTATTGACAGAATAATGTTTTATATATTTTAAACATCAGAATATGATTAATAAAAATAATTTATTTCAGCTTTAATGTTAGTATCCTTATATTTATAGTCAATTTCAGTTGCAAGTAAATGCACAGTTTTTTAATTTCATTTAATGAAAAAATGCTACAAAGTAAAAGTAGGATTTTTAAAAAATAAACATTTCCTTCTAAATTTGTCTAGATTATTCAAATCTAATTCAATTGTAACTCCTAATTATTCTTGAAAAGATCAAGTTAACATTTACAGCATGAAAAATTCTTAGATTGTTGCTCAGGCTGCAAGAGATGTCACTGAAGCAGATGAATCTAAAGCTCTGGATGCTGTGTTTACATAGTGAAATGCTTTATAAAAAATAACTTGAAATAGTTGAAAGCTCAAAAGAATTTTCAAAATAATACTGAGAGTCCTGTATACACTTGTGTACACTTCATCTAGCATTCCCTAATGATAGTCTCTTACATAGCCATAGAACCTTGTCAGAATCAGGAAACTAACATTCAGTTCAGTTCAGTCGCTCAGTCATGTCTTTTTGCGACCCCTTGAACCATAGCACCAGGCATCCCTGTCCATCACCAACTCCCAGAGTCCACCCAAATTCATGTCCATTGAGTCGGTGATGTCATCCAACCATCTCATCCTCTGTCGTCCCCTTTTCCTCCCGCCCTCAATCTTTCCCAGCATCAGGGTCTTTTCAAATGAGTCAGCTCTTCGCGTTAGTATGATATTAACTGAAATATAGACTGTATATAGATTTCACCAGTTTTTGCACGCTCTCTTTTTGTGTGTATATGTATGTGTGTCCATGTGTGCTTCTCTGAAATTTCATGATAGAGGTAGTTTTGAGTAACCATCTCCACAATCTGGGAGACAGAACTGTTCCATTACCACAAATAAACTACTTAATGTTACCCCTGAATAAGTCTATCCTCTCTCAACCCTAATTCTTGGCAATCATTGAGCATTATAACTTTTTGCTTTGAAAAAACACTATATAGATGAAATAATCCAGTATGTAAACTCTTTAAGATTATTTTTTTAAAATTCAGCATAAAGTTCTTGAGATCAAAGAGCAGTAAATTGTTGGTTTTTCTTGCTAAGTAGTATCTCATTCTGTGGCTATTCCACAGTTTGTTTATCTAGAACATGTTGAAAGACATCTATAATGAACATTTGTGTACAATCATTTTTGTGAAGGTAAGATTTCATCTCTTTAGGATAAGAACTTAGGGGTGTGGTTGCAAGCTGTAAGTATGCGTTAGCTTCTAAAGATATGCTAAACTGTTTTCCAGAAATGTTGTACTGTTGACACTCTACAACAAATAGATGAGCTCCAGTTTCTTTTTATTCTCAGTGTCTGTTAAGTGCTTTTCTGGCTACCATAAAAATGACATGGTAACTCTAGAACAATTTTCAAACAACCTTAGTTGTTTGTGCATAAAGTCATTCAGAGAGTTTAAGATGCAGATGTCTCCATTATTGTTAACGATAATAGCCACAGTTTATTGTGTCTATAATGGGCCAGGTTGGCCCCTAGGCTATTTAGTTCCCATAACAACCCTTTCAGGTAGGTTATTATTACCATCTTAATGATAAAAAATGTCTCAGAGTGATTTAGTAACTTATTGATGATCATTCATACAGTTAAGGGTAGTACCTGAGTTCCAAATTCAGTTTGAATTCAGAATCAAAGCTATTACATTAAAGTCACACAGAAGATAAGAGTGACTGAATATTTCTGTGCCATAATTACGAGTTGAAAGTTATATAAGTTCATGAGCAGGGACTGGGCATGGAAGAATGACAGCAATTAATTTATTTAACTCTGCTAAAGTTAGTTTTTAAAATGCTCATGGCTAATTTGCAAGGTGAAAAAAGTTTTGGCCATCTCAAATATCTTTGAAATATAAAGATCAAAACCACAAAGTTATGAAGACTAATATTGTTTGGCAGAGAAGAAAGAATGTTTTAATTAAATGTTTCTCATATATATGTAAGCTATGTTATTTCTGGTATCATAAATTTACTAAACTGAAACCAATAAAAATATTTTTAAAAGTAACTGCAGCATGATCCTTTATACATTAAATTTGGAATATTATATCTTGTAACACACATATCTCATAGAAACTAAACTTTGTGAATGAGTGTTGCTATGAGTATCATATAATCAGAAGACCATAATCTCACTTAAAATAAAAGACTTTTAATAGAAAATAGCTAAATTTTCTATTTCTTGCCATAAAGCAAGAAATTATGTTGGCTATTCACTTAATATAACAAACAACCCATTTAAAAGACATCTATGTAAATATTTGATGTACTGAATGATGTTGGATTTGTACTCAGCTTTTGCTGACATGTTAGCATCTGTCTTCAATCTGTTTAGAAGAATGAGCTCTCAGGTTGTTTTTACTGTTTTTAATATTGCAACTTTTTCCCGTGGCGAGAGGGAGAGTTATTATGAAATGTGCTTTCTTCTAACCTTAAGAATTATAATTTAAAATTTGTAGGCTTATCTTTTAGTCTCAGTTCAGTTCAGTTGCTCATCTTGTCCGACTCTTGCAACCCCATGAATCGTAGCACGCCAGGCCTCCCTGTCCATCACCAACTCCCAGAGTTCACTCAGACTCACGTCCATCGAGTCTGTGATGCCATCCAGCAATCTCATCCTCTGTTGTCCCCTTCTCCTCCTGCTCCCAATCCCTCCCAGCATCAGAGTCTTTTCCAATGAGTCAACTCTTCACATGAGGTGGCCAAAGTACTGGAGTTTCAGCTTTAGCATCATTCCTTCCAAAGAAATCCCAGGGCTGATCTCCTTCAGAATGGATTGATTGGATCTCCTTGCAGTCCAAGGGATTCTCAAGAGTCTTCTCCAACACCACAGTTCAAAGTCACCTAGCCTACAGCTGTAAAGCATTGTGTCACCACTCAAATATAATTGTTCTTATGGAAAAATTTTATTACTTAAAAACTACATCTCAAGTGCAAAATCTTTGCCCACCCCACTCCCCACCACACACACACATCTCTGTGATTGAAAATAAACATTCACCAACTCTGTCTTAACTACTAATAACTCAAAGTATATTTATGAACTGTGTTTACCTGCCTTCTGCATATGTATCTCAGGAGTTGCTCTTTGTAGGACCCAAGAGGCTTTGTGAAACTTCTTGCTACAGCTAATTTACTTCTATAGATAGAAGTGTGAAGTTACTAATCTACCCTCCAATGGCCTCCATTACCTTGCAACACTAGGCCTGTTCTGGCTTCCACGTAGCTCTAGCCTCATAGCTCTCATATCTCTATTTTTTGACCTGCTCTTGGGCTTTCAAGTGGGCATAGCTCTTCCTTGCCTCAGGAAACCCACAGTCATCCCTTCCTCCTGAAATGCTTTTGCCCAACTTCCAGCTGTTCACATCAATGTGTCCCTCAGATTTACTTCCTCATACTTCCAAATCTACATCAGTGTTCCTGTTATATTCCCTCATACATCTTCCAGTTTTAGTTTGTAATGATCATTACCAAGCAAATTGCTATTGGTGTGAATGTTTGTTTAAAGGCTGATTTGTCCATTAAAAGGAAAGTTCATCAGGGAAGGACAAATGTTTCCTTAACATATTTAGTTCCTCACTTGATGACAGTTGTACAGAAAAAGTTCAATAAATGTTTATCATGTGAATCATTGGTTCATAAATACCTGCTCTGATAGCTTACAGCAAATTTCTGAAAAGGTCACTGTTAAGCAAACCTTATGTTTTAAGATAGACAGACTTCCAGGTCAGAGTCAATCAAGCATCAAGTTTCCAAATTAGGTATTCACTAAACTGAACAAAATTGTACAATAGCTTTCTATAGGCTAGAAATGCATGTCTATTTACCTAATTCATAAACAATATTATAATTATTAGGAAAATTATATGATCTAGGAAAGGTCTCAATAGAAGAATTCTCTTTGAACAAGTAAATATGTTGAGCAGCCAAGATTCCCTACAATTATGCAAATTGTAAGCCCAATTGGGATTAAAAAATTATCTAGGGAAAACATCAATCTTTTATTACATTACACTTTTGCCTTTCATGAATGTTTTGCTTGCATGTCTCTATATTTGAGGCATTATGGCTGTAATTGGGAGTTTGAAAAAAAGAATATCATTTTCATTTTTTAGTGAACTGTTTTCTTAGGGAAAAAAATTAAAATTGTACTGTATTTGTTAATATATTGCTATGTCAAAGATAGCTATCCAGATATTACCTGAATAATAAAAGAAGGTAACAAAGGTATTAATCATTTGATTTGAGTGACAAAAATATTTTAATGGTCCACAGGTTTTAAAGGTTCAATATGATTTGGTCCAGTGACTTTATTTATTAAGTCAATATTTGGCTAGCTTTCTAAAATGTATAACTTTAATATATCTTTGGTTTGTTGTTATTCATATATTTCCTGAATTAAGGGTTTAATATGCTTATTAAAATGTACTCAACATTTTAACTCTTAAAATGTATGCATATTTTAAAGATCATCTTAAAACATATTTTATCTTGGATCACTATTAGAAAGCTCAGTCACCTGGATGTGTAATATGATTTCATTGACAATGTTGGAAATTATATGTTTAACTTAGAAACCTGATAATCTTGTAACTTAAAAGCATATTTCAGATATAGTTATGATAGCCTAATATAATAAACACAAAAAGGAGTCCAAGGACTCCAAATACATAAATTACATGAATTCTGTATATAAACTGATTATACCTTTTATATTTCTTTAGACTCCAAGAATATGCTAGAATATGACTTTATGCTTCATTTTTATAATGATATGAATCTGTGATTACTTAGAATAATATGAAAATAGTGCACATATTTCTTGCCTGGAGAATTCCATGGACAGAGGAGCCTGGCAGGCTATAGTCCATAGACTCACAAAGAGTAGGACATGACTGAGTGACACACAGGCTCTCTCTCACACACACAGAGCAAGTATATATTTAGGTTAATGCCCATTAAGACTATTCCTCCCAACATAAGAATGATACCTCTTCACCAAAATTAAGGGTTATCTGACATACTCATATGTCAATTTCCTAACAGAAGTACACAAAATTAAATGTATCCTTGTATTTAGTTCACTTGAAGGCCAAATCTATCCATTTCTCTACAAGAGAATAGAAAACTGGGTTAAAAATTTTAGTGGCTATTTGATTTCCCTGATTTAACTATCTTCTGAAGTGTATAGATCTATATGGTCAATATAGATAAAATTAGGTTTCCTATCTGTAACTGCATCAAGTGAAAGTAGCACCAAATAAGAAGGTACTTAGGGACATTTGGAATTATTAATAGATTATGGTCAAAATGATACAAATGAAAACCACTTTGTAAGACCCCAAGGGAGGGCTTCAAAAGACAGCCATCCTTCTGAATATTTATATATGCTAATTAGAAACCCAGGCACACCTCAAGTGAGCAATTTGGTAGAATAAGCCCTGGGGTCAAGAACAACAGGCACTGGTATTTGTAACATGTCTTAGCAATTTTGTCAAGAAGGTTATCCCTTAAAGAGTATGGTACAAGAGCAACAGCAACAGTGTGTTAGTTCCATTATTATTGACATTTTAGTGATGTTAATAAAAAGGAAGAGAGCTCATCCATTTATGTAATCCTCACCCACAAGTCCTGGAGAAGGAAATGGCAACCAATTCCAGTATTACCTGGAGAATCCCTTGGACAGAGGAATCAGGTGGGCTATAGTCCATGGGGTCATAAAGAGTCAGACTAAAATGACTAACAACACAACAATACACCTACAAGTAGGGTCCCGACTATCACCCCAGCATTTTCCCAAAGGATAGGTCTCCCAAGCAATGCTTGAGAGAGAAGGTAACAGACAAGCAAACTGATGATCAATATTCTTCTCATGTTTCTTATAGCTTTCAACTCAGCATGCTTCTATCATTTAGAGTTTATTGAAAGTTAGCAGAAAATTACTGCATGTTTTTCTATAATTTCAAACTAGTGAACTTGGAGGGCATACAGATTTTAAATTAAATTCAAGGAGACTAGTTTTTGCAGAAAAGGAAAAAAACCTAACAGGGGTAAGAAAATGGGATTTAGAGTAGGAAGACAAGTGAATGTTTTATAAAATTTATACTGACTCACAACGATCAGAGTACAACTAACAGTGGTTTAGGGATTACTCTGTAAACAGGACAATGACTGTGTCATGCTAATATGTACAAGCATCTCCCAAGAACTGAATGGCTTGTTTGTTTACTAAAAATTTCCTACAGGTTATCCCAGTTAAGCTTGCTAGCTTGCTAGCAAAGAGTTCCTGCCCAAGGGCACCTCATAGACATTTCATGTTATGGTAAATAGCAACATAAATGTTACATTTACACAGTAAATGGAGGAAGATACCAGAGGAAGATGGCAGAGTAGAAAGATGTGCACTCATCTCCTCCTGCGAGAACTCCAAAATTACAACTAGCTGCTGAACAACCATCCACAAGAGGATGTTGAATCCCACCAAAAAGATTCTCCATGTCCAAGGGCAAAGGAAAAGCCCCAGCAAGATGGTAGGAGGGATGAAATCTATTCTGTTTAGAATAGAACCCCATGCCTGTCCCTGGTGGATCAGACGATAAAGAGTCTGTCTGCAGTGCAGGAGACCCAGGTTTGATCTCTGGGTTGGGAAGATCCCCTGGAGAAGGAAACAGCAACTCAATCCAGTATTCTTGTCTGAAGAGTCCCATGGACAGAGGAGCCTGGTAAGCTACAGTCCATGGGGTCACAAAGAGTCAGACACAACTGAGCGACTTCACTTTCCATACCCACCAGAGAAACTTGGAGGACTCAAAGAAAGCTTGTGTGCACCAGGCCCCAAAGACCCCACAGAGGCTGAGCCAGAACTATGTTTGCATGTCTCCCGTGGAGGTACAGGTCAGCAGTAGACTGCTGCAGGAACAGGGGCTTTGGGTGCCACAGACCTGGGTATGGCATAAGCCCTTTTGGGAGAAGTTGCTCTTAACCCCACCTTAGAGCCAACAGAACATAGACAGGACTGTGGAAACAGACTCTTTGAGGGCACAAACAAAACCTTGTACACACCAGGACCCAGGAGAAAGGAGCAGTAACCCCACAAGAGGCTGACCCAGACTTGGCCATTAGTGTCCAGGAGTCTTTGGCAGAAGAATGGGTCAGTGGTGGCCTGCTGCACGGTCAGGGGCACTCAGTGCAGCAGTGCATTCATGGAACCTTTTGAAGGAGGTCACCATTATCTTCATGACCTCCACCATATTTTGGCCTCAGGTCAAACAACAGGGAAGCAACACAGCCCTGCCCACCAACAGAAAATAGGATTAAATATTTACTAAGCAGGACCCTGCCCATCAGAACAAGACAGTTTCCCCCTCAGTCAGTCTCTCCCATCAGGAAGCTTCAATAAGCTTCTTATCCTTATCCATTAGAAGGCCAAGAGAATGAAAACTACAATCACAGAAAACTAATCAAACTGATTACATGGACCACAGCCTTGTTGAACTCAATGAAATTATGAGCCATGCCCTATAGGGCCATCCAAGATGGATGGGTCATGATGGAGAGGTCTGACAGAATGTGGTACACTGGAGAAAGGAGTGGCAAACCACTTCAGTATTCTGCCTTGAGACCCCCATGAACAGTATGAAAAGGCAGAAAGGTAGGATACTGAAAGATGAACTCCCCAGATCAGTAGATGCCCAATACACTACTGGAGATCAGTAGAGAAATAACTCCAGAAAGAATGAAGATACTGAGGTAAAGCAAAAACAACAGCCAGTTGTGCATGTGACTGGTGATGGAAGTAAAGCCCGATGCTGTAAGGAAAATATTGCAAAAGACCCTGGAATATTTGGTTCATGAATCAAGGCAAATTGGAAGTGATCCAACAGGAGAGGGCAAGAGTGAACACTGACATTTTAGGAATCAGTGAACTACAATGGACTGGAATAGGTGAATTTAACTCAGATAAGCATTATATCTCCTGTGAGCAAGAAGCCCTTAGAAGATATGGAGTAGCCATCAAAGTCAACAAGAGAGTCTGAAATACAGTACTTCCTCTGGATGGAAAAGTAAGAAATCAAGATATGCCTGGAGGTATATTTGGTAAATTTGGCCTTGAAGTACAAAACGAAGTAGGTCAAAGGCTAACAGATTTTTGCCAAGAGAATGTACTGGTCAAAGCAAACACCTTCTTCCAACAACACAATAGCAGACTCTACACGTGCCCATCACCAGATGGTCAATACTGAAATCAGATTGATTATATTTTTGCAGCAAAAAGATGGAGAAGCTCTATAGCGCCAACAAACAAAGACCGGGAGCTGACTGTGGCTAAGATCATGAACTCCTTACTGACAAATTTAGACTTAAATTGAAGAAAGTAGGGAAAACTACTAGACCATTAAGATATGACCTAAATCAAATCCCTTATGATTATACAGTAAAAGTGAAAAACAGATTCAAGGGATTAGATCTGATAGACAGAATGCCTGAAGAACTATGGAAGGAAGTTCATGACATTGTATGGGAGGCAATGATCAAGACCATCCCCAAGAAGAAGAAATGTAAAAGGCAAAATGGTTATCTGAGTTCAGTTCAGTTCAGTCACTCAGTCATATCTTACTCTTTGCGGCCCCATGAACTGCAGCACACCGGGCCTCTCTGTCCATCACCAATACCTGCAGTCCACCCAAATCCATGTCCATTGTGTTGGTGATGTGATCCAACCATCTCATCCTCTGTTATTCCCTTCTCCTGCCCTCAATCTTTCCCAGCATCAGGGTCTTTTCCAATGAGTCAGCTTTCCACATCAGGTGGCCAGATTTGGAATTTCAGCTTAACATCAGGGTCTTTAATGAACAATCAGGACTGACCTCCTTAAAGATGGACTGGTTGGATCTCCTTGTAATGCCAGGGACTCTAAAGATTCTTCTCCAACAGCACAGTTCAAAAGCATCAATTCTTTAGCATTCAGCCTTCTTTATAGTCCAACTCTCACATCCATAAATGACTACTGGGGAAAACCATAGCCTTGACTAGACAGACCTTTGTTGGCAAAGTAATGTCTCTGCTTTTCAATATGCTATCTAGGTTGGTCATAACTTTCCTTCCAAGGAGTAAGCGTCTTTTAATTTCATGGCTGTAATCACCATCTGCAGTGATTTTGGAGCTCCCCAAAATAAAGTCTGACACTGTTTCCACTGTTTCCCCATCTATTTCCCATGAAGTGATGGGACCAGATGCCATGATCTTCATTTTTTGAATGTTGAGCTTTAAGCCAACTTTTGCACTCTCCTCTTTCACTTTCATCAAGAGGCTTTTAAGCTCCTCTTCACTTTCTGCCATAAGGGTGGTGTCATCTGCATTTCTGAGGTTACTGATATTTCTCCCAGCAATTTTGATTCCAGCTTGTGTTTCATCCAGCCCAGCGTTTTTCATGATGTACTCTGCATATAAGTTAAATAAGGAGGGTGACAATGTACAGCCTTGAGCACTCCTTTTCCTATTTGGAACCAGTCTGTTGTTCCATGCCCAGTTCTAACTGTTGCTTCCTGACCTGTATAGAGGTTTCTCAAGAGGCAGGTCAGGTGGTCTGATATTCCCATCTCTTTCAGAATTTTCCACAGTTTATTGTGATCCACACAGTCAAAGGCCCTGGCATAGTCAATAAAGCAGAAATAGAAGGTTTTTTGGAACTCTCTTGCTTTTTAGATGATCCAGCAGATATTGGCAATTTGATCTCTGGTTCCTCTGCCTTTTCTAAAATCAGCTTTTTGTTGTCTGAGGAGGCCTTACAAATAGCTGTGTGAAGAACAGAAGTGAAAGGCAAAGGAGAAAAGGAAAGATATACCTATTTGAATACAGAGTTCCAAAGAATAATAAGGATAGATAAGACAGCATTCCTCAGTGATCAATGCAAGGAAATAAAGGAAAATAATAGAATGGGAAAGACTAGAGATCTCTTCAAGAAAATTAGAGATACCAAGGGAACATTTCATGCAAAGATGGGCACAGTAAAGGACAGAAATGGTATGGACCTAACAGAAGCAGAAGATATTAAGAAGATGTGGCAAGAATACACAGAAGAACTATACAAAAAAATCTTCATGAGGCAGATAACCATGATGGTGTGATCACTCACCTAGAGCCAGACATCCTGGAATGCAAAGTCAAGTGGGCCTTAGGAAGCATCACTACAAACAAATCTAGTGGAGGTAATGGAATTCCAGATGAGCTATTTCAAATCCTAAAAGATGATGCTGTAAATGTGCTGTACTCAATATGCCAGTAAATTTGGAAAACTCATCAGTGGCCACAGGACTGGAAAAGGTCAGTTTTCATTTCAATCCCAAAGAAGGCAATGCCAAAGAATGCTCAAGCTACTGCACAGTTATGCTCATCTCAAATGCTAGCAAAGGAATACTCAAAATTCTTCAAGCCAGGTTTCAACGGTATGTGAACCATGAACTTCCAGATGTTCAAACTGGATTTAGAGAAGGCAGAGGAACCAGAGTTCAAATTGCCAGCATCTTTTGGATCATTCAAAAGCATGAGAGTGTCAGAAAAACATCTACAGAAGTAGATGTTATTGACTACACCAAAGCCTTTGACTGTGTGGATCACAATAAACTGTGGAAAATTCTGAAAAATTCGGTGGAAATATGAAACCACCTTACCTGCCTCCTGAGAAATAGGTATGCAGATCAAGAAGCAACAGTTAGAACTGGACATGGAACAACAGACTGGTTCCAGATCGGGAAAAAGAGTACATGAAGACTTTGTATTTTCATTCTGTTTATTTAACATATATGCAGAGTACATTATGCAAAATGTCAGGCTGGATGAAGCACTAGTTGGAATCAAGGTTGCCAGCAGAAATAGCAATAACCTCAGATATGCAGGTGACACCCCACCTTTATGGCAGAAAGTGAAGTAGAACTAAAGAGCCTCTTGAAAGTGAAAGAGGAGAGTGAAAAAGTTGGCTTAAAATTCAACATTCAGCAAGCTAAGATCATGGCATCTGGTCCCATCACTTCATGGCAGATAGATGGAGAAATAATGGAAACAGTGAGAAACTTTCTCTTTTTGGTCTCCAAAATCACTGCAGATGATAACTGAAGCCATGAAATTAAAAGGTGCTTGCTCCTTGAAAAAAGGATATGACCAATCTATATAGCATATTAAAAAACAGAGATATTGCTTTCCCCAACACAAGTCCATCTTGTCAAAGCTACGGTTTTTCCAGTGGTCATGTATGGATGTGAGAATTGGACTGTAAAGAAAGCAGAGTGTCAAAAGAATTGATGTTTTTGAACTGTGGTGTTGGAGAAGACTCTCGAGAGTCCCTTGGACTACAAGGAGATAACCGGTCCATCCTAGAGGAAATCAGTCCTGACTATTCATTGGAAGGATTGATGCTGAAGCTGAAACACCAATACTTTGGCCACCTGATGCAAAGAACTGACTCATTGGAAAAGACTCCAATGCTGGGAAAGATTGAAGGCAGGAGGAGAAGGGGATGACAGAGGGTAACATGGCTGGATGGCATCACCGACTTGATGGACATGAGTTTGAGTAAACTCCAGGAGGTGGTGATGGGCAGGGATGCCTGGCATGCTGCAGTCCATGGGGTTGCAAAGAGTCAGACAAGACTGAGTAACTGAACTGAACTGAACTGAACTAAACAGTAAACAGTCTGATTATCAAATCTTCCTCAGTTTCCCTCCGTTTAGGTGCTTATTTTCAAGTCAGTTTTATAACAATCCATGTGTTGGTTCACATCTCACATACCAGGACAATTTAAAAATTAAAAATAAATATCAAACATTAGCAGAAAAGATAGATTTACCTCTACCTGTAATGTTGCTGTAATTATACTGAATTCAGTCCCTCTTGTCACTTTTTAATAGGCTGATAATTCTCAATTAGCATACAGTGTTAAAAATGCTTTGCTACTGGAGATGTGTGGCAATGATTTGTCAAAGAGAAATTATATCATCACCTCACCTCATGTGATTTCCAGATACTCAATGCCTGTCTTACATTTTAAAACCTGTTAAAATGAACATGTCCTGGTGTCCAAGCTTCTCATTTTGGTTTTTTTTTCTTCTCCAAGAGAAGTTCGACTTCTTGACAGAGATTGGCAATTGATGTTAATAGCCATAGTTTTATGAGAACTCACTGCCTGCTCATACCATCTAACTAAGTTAAATTACCTTCTATTGCTTGCTAAAAATTTTAATTAATAAAAAAATTTCAGTATTTTAAAATTGCAGCATGATATTTAAAGAAAACTAGGAAAAGATAAATAGCAAATCTACCACTTACTTGGTTCAGGGTAAGTGATTCAGAAGTGAGATTAGTTTTATAAGTTATCATGAGAATCAAACAACAAAACTCAATAACCATAAAACATTTCTAAGAAAGTTTCATAAGGTATATTTCAAAGCGAAAAGCACTTACAAATACAGTAAGAATAAAAACATTATTGGACATAATCTTCAGTCCCCTCACTGCCTTACACAGAAAACTTTTGACTTGCAAATTGAAGCCTCTCTTACTCAGTCTGAACCCACGGTCATCACCACCATCTCTCCCACCAAAATTATCATCATAATCCTCACCATCGTAACCACATCTTCCTTTTCATTCTCAGCTTTCTCCTCAAATACGTGAAAGTCTATTATGTGCCAAGTACTTGTTTAAGACCACAGAACTAATACAAGTTCCTTTTCAGCTACAACTTCATGTCTATTTCTCTGGGTTCTTAAGTACTTGCAAATGTTCTTAACTTACTAAACGTTATGCCTCTGCATTTCCATATGTGCTAAAAATGCTTTTGATAAATGCTTTACAGTCATCTGTAGAACTGAAAAATATATTTTAATTCTTATTTAAACACACTGGTTAGATTTATATTTTAAACAAAGATAGTACTTGACAGCTTTGCTTTTGAACAGAAAAGTGCATTTTAAAAATAAACTTTAAATTTGAGTTAAGCGTACATTCAAAGAACATCTGGATTGTTTCTAGTTTTTGGCTATTGCAGATAAAGCTGCCAAGAGCATTCATGCACAGGTTTTGGACTAAAACAGTTTTCATTTCTCTGGGACAAATTCCCAAGTGTGCAAATGCTGGATCATATAATAGTTACATGTTTAGTTTTATAAGATACTGCCAACTTATGTTCCAAATAATTTCAAAGAATTTGCCAAAATGGCTGTACCATTTTATATTACCATCAGCAGCTTATGAGTCATCTGGCTTCACTTTGTCCAAATTAGCATTTGCTGTTGTCAGTATTCTTTATTTCAGGCATTCTGATATGTAATAGCTTATTGTAATTTTAATTTAGGTTTCTCTAATGGCTAACAATGTTGAATATGTGTGTGCTTATTTACCATTATCTTTGGTGAAATGTCTGTTCATTTTTAGTTTATGTCTTTTTCCCTGCTTCCTTTAACAAAAAATACTGCAGAGTTTTGAGAAATCTTTATATACTTAACATATTAGTCCTTTGCTAAATAAATTAGCAAATGTTTCTTTTAATCCATTTCTTGTCTACTGCGTGTGTGTGTGTGTGTGTGTTTTGACTTGTGTTTTCATCCTTTTAGTAGGGTCTTTGGGAAGCAAAGGCAATTTTGAAGAGGTACAATATATTGATCTTTCCTTTTATCAATCTTTTTTTTGATGTCAAATCGAAAAACTCTTTGCTTCACTGTGCTGCTGCTGCTGCTAAGTCGCTTCAGTCGTGTCCAACTCTGTGCGACCCCATAGATGGCAGCCCACCAGACTCCCCCGTCCCTGGGATTCTCCAGGCAAGAACACTGGAGTGGGTTGCCATTTCCTTCTCCAGTGCATGAAAGTGAAAAGTGAAAGTGAAGTCGCTCAGTCGTGCCAGACTCTAGCAATCCCATGGACTGCAGCCTACCAGGCTACTCCATCCATGGGACTATTTTCTATTTTTCTAAAAGTGGTTTAGTTTTATATTTTTACATTTTAAGTGTGTGATCCATCATGACTTAATTTATTTACAAGTATGAAGCTTAGGTTGAGATTGATTGGTGGATTGACTGATTTACCTCTAAATGGTATTCTTCCTCTAACTAAATTGCTTTTTCTCCTTTGTCTATCAGTTGGGCTATTTATTTGGGTCTGTTTCCTTTCTCTGTTCTACCAATTCACGTGTGTATCCCACCGCCAAACCACCAATACCACAACATTTTGATTCATGTAGCTATACAAAAGGTTTTAATAGTGGATGGATTTAGTACAACTACATTATTCTTCTTTTTCAACTTTAGTTTTCAATTCTAAGACTTGTGATGAGGCTTTCCAGATAAATTTTAACATAAGTTTGTCTATATCTACAATACATCTTACTGAGATTTTGATAGAAGTGACATTAAATGTTTAGATCAACTTGGGTAGAACTGGCATCTTTTTTATGTTGTCTTCCAGTACATAAACATGGCTTTTTATTATTTTTTAAAGGTTTTCCTTTGTTTTATCAGCATTTTGTAAATATCAGTGTATAAATCCTATAGAACACATATAATCTCGAAGAGTGAAATGCTTTCCCCATCCTCTACTTGAACTTTATTTACAAATGACAAAATTGCCACCAATATTAATTTAGGGGAACCAAAAAAAAAAAAAAAAGGTTACAAATACATAGAGGGCCAGGAAGAGGAGCTGGTTAACACTGAGGAGGAAGAAGTAGGAAGAGTCAGTATTTCACTGTGTGAGGAAAGTGCAGGAAGAGCTACTTAAAAAAAAATTAATTTATTTATTTTAATTGGAGGCTAATTATTTTACAATATTTTGGTGATTTTTGCCATACATTGACATGAATTAGCCACGATGTACATGTGTCCCCCATCCTGAACATCCCTCCACATCCTGTCCCTCTGGGTTGTCCCAGTTCATCAGCTTTAAGTGCTCTGTTTCATGCATCGAACTTGGACTGGTCATCTACTTTACATATGGTAATATAAATATTTCAATGCTATTCTCTCAAATCATCCCACCTTCACCTTCTCCCACAGAGTCCAAAAGTCTGTTCTTTATATTTGTGTCTCTGTTGCTGTCTCGCATATAGGGTCATCATTACCATCTTTTAAATTCCATATATATGTGTTAATATACTGTATTGGTGTTTTTCTTTGTGACTTACCTCACTGTGTATAATAGGATCCAGTTTCATCCACCTCATTAGAACTGATTCAAATGTGTTCTTTTTAATAACTGAGTAATATTCCATTGTGTATATGTAGGACAGCTTTCTTATCCATTTGTTGCTGATGGACATCTAGGTTGCTTCTGTATCCTAGCTATTGTAAACATTGCTGTAATGAACAGCACTCTTTCAGTTCTGGTTTCCTCGGTGTGTATACCCATCAGTGGGATTGCTGGTTCATCTGGCAATTCTATTTCCAGGTTTTTTTAAGGAATCTCCATGTTGTTCTCTATAGTGGCTGTACTTGTTTGCATTCTCACCAACGGTGTAAGAAAGTTCCTTTTCTCCACACCCTCTTCAGCATTTATGGTTTGTAGAGTTTTTGATAGCAGCCATTCTGACCAGCATGAGATGGTACCTCATTGTGGTTTTGATTTGCATTCCTCTGGTAATGAGTGATATTGAGCATCTTTTCATGTGTTTGTTAGCCATCTGTATGTCTTCTTTGTAGAAATGTCTGTTTAGCTCTTTGGCCCATTTTATGATTGGATCGTTTCTTATCTGGTATTGAGCTGAATGAGCTGCTTGTATATTTTTGAGATTAATCATTTATCAGTTGCTCTGTTTGCTTTAATATAGTGAAAATGAGTATACTACCCAAAGCAATCTATACATTCAATGCAATTCCTATCAAGCTACTAATGGTCATTTTTCACAGAACTAGAACAATTTCACAATTTGCATGGAAATACAAAACACCTTGAATAGCCAGAGTAATCTTGAGAAAGAATGAAACTGGAGGAATCAACCTGCCTGACTTCAGATTATACCACAAAGCCACAGTCATCAAGACAGTATGGTCCTGGCACAAAGACAGAAATATAGATCAATGAAACAAAATAGAAAACCCGGAGATAAATCCACACATCTATGGACACCTTATCTTTGACAAAGGAAGCAAAAATATGCAATGGAAAAAAGATAATTTCTTTAACAAGTGGTGCTGGGAAAACTGGTCAACCACCTGTAGAAGAATGAAACTAGAACACTTTCTAACACCATACACAAAAATAAACTCAAAATGGATGAAAGATCTAAATGTAAGACTGGAAAATATAAAACTCCTAGAGAAAAACATACGCAAAACACTCTCCGACATAAATCACAGCAAGATACTCTATGACCCACCTCCCAGAGTAATGGAAATAAAAGCAAAAATAAACAATTGGGACCTAATTAAACTTAAAAGCTTTTGCACAATGAAAGAAACTACAAGCAAGGTGAAAAGACAGCCTTCAGAATGAGAGGAAGAGCTATTAATTTCATAGTGTATCCAGTGTTGAAAGTGCTTCTGCATCTTTGAGGCAGAGGTGCTTCTTCCCACTCCCCTGCTGGAGACTAGACTCTGAGGCAGCGCTGCAGTTTTGGAACCCAGCCACAGACACTCAGAGTGCCTCAGATTTACCTTAATGCCCACTTTTACCATCACCCAAGTGGAGAAACTTTTAACTCCCCCGTCCAAAGTCCTCTCAGAATCTCTTCACTTTCAGGAGGTCGTCTGCATCCATGGTCAGCTAGTGGTTGCCAAAGGCCAGAGCCTGTCAGACCTCCGAACCAGGGGCTATAAGACCCTGTGACCGAGGACAGACACCCAAGTCCTCTCCAGGGCCCCTAGGTGCTCTGAGGGTCACCAGTATAATGCCAGGGTTGGTGTGAGAAGGACCACAAACCTTTCTGAAGTGGGTTTCCAACTATAATATTGAAGTGTTGTTTTTCTGTGAAATAAACGCATCATTGTCTTGGAAAATTCCTTTAGGATAAACAAGAGACTTAAAGCTAACAGTGAAAGCTGAAAAGCAAGCTGCTCTTCCAAAACTGATATGTAGAAGCTTCATTTTTAAAAGATGCTAGAGACACTAGTAGCATTGCTCATTCAAGGTACTGTTAGGTAGCTGCTACCGATTATTTAAACTTTAACAAAAACCCTCTGAAGGCATGTATCACATTGTATTAACTGCAAATGCCAAGCTGATTCTTTTTGCGGCTCCATACAGGTATTTTTGTTTTGGTTTATTTATTATTATTATTTTTGATCATTCCAAATTTGTAAACCATGCTATTTTAAAGTACATTTTGCTCTGTAGTCAGATAAAAACATGTTTTGAGCCATGGTGCTACTGCCAAGTAGACAAATTGCCTTAGACAGTCGAACTTCTTTGATCAGTTTACTTGGATCTTGTGTGGAAATAATGGCATCTCCTTCTTGGAGAAAGGAGGATTCTGATTGTGATGATTAATGTGGTGCTTGTCACCTACACATTTAATCATGAGTACCTTCTCACTCTCATAAACTTACCTGAAGTGGAAAGTACTCCTATAATGGAATTAAGTTAAAAAGCAGTAAAAATCATGGGGCCACTGGGGAGGTAGAATAGACATTCATATGGTTTAATTTAGAGGTTCAACAGAGGTCTTTCACCCAAAATATCTTTCATAATCTTTGATCTATCTAAAAGCCTCTTGTTAAATTGAAACTCTTGTTTCTGTTACTTTTCTCCTAAAATTCAGATACTCCTAGGCAGATAAGATACTTCACAGGTGGCACTAGTGGTAAAGAACCCACCTGCAATGCAGGAGACTTAAGAGAGTTGAGTTTACTCCCTGGGTGGGGAAGATCCCTTGGAGAAGGAAATGGCAACCCACTGCAGTATTCTTGCCTGGAGAATCCCATGGACAGAGAAGCCTGGTGTGCTACAGTCCGGGGTCACAAAGAGTCAGACATGCCTAAGCGACTTAGCACATTGATACTAACATCATTTTATAACTTGCTTTATCTACATAGTTTGTACATGCAGTATTTTATCATAACAGAGAAGATCTATTTCTCATAAAAAGAATTTTTGGTTGGTGAGCCTTGAAGGTAAGAAATGGCCAAATTCTAGCAAGAATAAGACAGGACACAAACATCTATTTGTTTATTTTCTGATAAATGTGACTAAAGTATGAATCAACTGGTTCTCAATCCTCCTGCATTTTAGAATCATCTTGAGACTTAAATACATACAGCACACATACACACACACACACACACATGCATACCTGCATACATACATACCTATGCCATGGCCCTATCTAGAAATTCTATTCTTGTTTAATTGGTCTGCAGTGAGCTTTTACATCAGTATTTTTCATCAGTATTTTTAACCTTCTCACCCTGCCCATGATTCTCCATGCAACTAGGTTTGAAATGTTCCTGTATATAAATTATAGAAACTGAATGAAGTATTAGGTACATTGGAATGATTTCTAGGTGGAGATTCAAAACTTTGTGAAAATAATTTGCCTTTTCTAGATTTTTCTCCTCGTTTGGAAACATAAAATAGTTATATTGCATTAAATTATAAAGATCCTTATAGCTTTAAAGTTATATGATTCTAAATATCAAGGATGTTTCAAAATTTTCCTTCTTTTGGCTCTTTGAATCAACATTTGGACATAGACTTAATTTGACAGATTCCCCCTAAAGGGGTATTAGATTAATGGATGGTTAGAGATAGTTTATATATCCTATCCCCAAAGTTAAGCTTTATCAGACATCCTGAAAGGGTTCTGGGTACATTAGGGGAAAATAACATTTCCATTCCAGATTCAATACTGATCCATCAAATCTGTTCGCCTGCTGTCAGCAGAAGTTATCGCCAGATGCTTGAGAGAAATGGCCAGAACATTCCTGAATGACACCAGTTAGCTGGACAGAACTCAGCTGTGGAGAATAGTTCTCTCTTGTTCCTCCAGATACTGCTCAGACATTATGAATTATTAGCTTTAATTATATTTTTAGTAGCATGGCTCTGAGAGTAAGGATCACCTATTTTCAAATCCTCCACAAATAAGTTGTAAAAACCCAGTCACACAGTTAGCTTAACTGTTTCAGTAATAAATAAATGTTCCAGTGTGTTCTAAATAATCTCAAGAAAATATGCTGGAATCTGTGCCAGTTTATTTCCCACTTCTGGAACAATATTGCTTTAATGAATTTCAACTTTTAAAAAACATAGGTTTTGATGTTTTGGTTAGAGAGTAAGTCCAAGCAGCTTCAAGTTCAGAGTGAATGAGTATGGATGCATGAGGCATACATATGGTTACATTTAAAATCATTTTCATTTTTAATAATGGGGCAAAGCAGAGTTTTAGCTAAAGTGATGGCAGTAAAAGCTATCCCCGCTGCCAAGGGTGCTGGTTTTGGCTTCTCTAAGGTTGAACTAGCTCAGAGCATGAATAGGCAACTTCATGAGAGAAGAAACGCCAAGTGCTCTAAGGCCTAAATCAAATAAAGATCTAGTTAAGTGCCTAATGAACCTCTCAAGCAGATGTGGACAGTTTCAATATGCTAACTATTGTATAAGGTTATTAGGCAGAAAATGCAAAATAAAATCATATTAAGCCATGACACTAGATATGGAAAATGGACAAAGCAGAATGGAGACTTTTCCAAATGCTTTTGGACTGAACTTCGGTTCAAGCTTTTAGCATATGTATGCTCTGAATGGCTTCTTTTAAGAAAATGATTTCAAAGCTAGTTTAGACTTAAACCAAGTTAAATCTCCATTGTTTCAGCTTCTCTTAGATATCTTATTTATTTTTTGATTCAGAGGAAACAAAAATTTTAAGCTTCTTCCAATATCTATAAGTTAGAATTAAATCTGATACTGTTGAAAAGAAACAGCTATCATCTTTTAAAGGTTTCCACCTAGTGGCAAAGTTATTATGAGCAAGAGGTAGGACCTCAGTGATTAAAGCAAATAGAAACAGTCTAATTATGAAACTGTTTAACCCTTACTCTTTAGTAAAATTGAGAACTGTGCATTAAATACATTCCAGATACTGACAGCAGGCGCTGTCCATTAACCAGGCGCTTAGAATAAGACCTCTTTCCCTTAGGTTCACTTAGATTGCCAGCTTTGTTATATCTTTGTGCCTTCTGTGATTTATATGATTGAACTATATTAAAGATAATAACAAAGAAAAAGGCAGAGAATACATGTTTTCTTCATAAGATTTTGTCACAACGTCACTACTGGCTTATGTAACAAAGTCTTATAAAGCACTTAGAACAGAATTTGGAAATATATCTAGAGCCAGTACTGCATTAGGTGACATACTCTTATGGAACTGATCCTAGAATTGTAAGACTTCCATTACTTAGGTGACCAGATGCAAGAAATGTGGGTTTTAAATGTTTACACTATTTAAGGCTATCTTTATTTGAAGTATACATTGTAGCAACACACTGTGTAAATTGGCCAGGGAGAGAGAGAGGGAGTACATAATTTGGATACTTCTTGTGGACAGTCAATCACATGTAAGATTCATAAATCCAGTGATTAAAATGAAAAGAGTACCACAGACATTTACATGTAACATGAAATAGTCTCGCAAGTTACCTTGTATGTACATCAATCATACTTAATGTAGAAGGCTCCGATCAGTCCACCTTAAGGAAAAGGGCAACATAATGAATGTTTCACATTGCTTTCCCAACATTTTGCTATATTGTTTTCAGGTAAAAATGGTTAAAGTCAGCCTTAAAATGCCAAAGAAATACTACGTGCATTCAGGCACCTGAGCTCATTGTGCTTTTGAAATTGCTCCATTCTCTGTGCCAAGTAAACTGACCACGGGGGTAAAATCGTCATCAAACAGGGCTTTCTGGCCTATCAGAAATTTAGATCTTAGCTTACTTTGTGTTGCAGCATCCTGTGCTGATCTTCTAAGCCTTTACCACAATCTATAGCAAGCAATTATGGGCTTGGGAAGAGATGAAGCCAAAGAGAGCAAGATCAGCTTCCTGAAGTTTGCCTTTTCTCCTTTTTTTCACATTAGTGTTTTTCTCCACAGTAGAGAAAATTCTCCCATAGTTTAAGAAGTTGAACCTCTTTCCTTGCTTAGGTGATAGCACTGACACTTCACACAGAGGGCTAATTTACATTTAATGCTCTGGAAATTAATTACAGAGAATAAAGATAATTGTAAAATCACCCCGTATGCACTTCCAAAAATAAACAAACAAACCACATCATGATTACTAAGCAGCCATCTATTGCTTAATTTTATGCACAGTGGGAAAGGCACCAGTAGTCTGGAAATGGAGGGAGGGTAGAGAAGAAAGGATACTCATTTGAAATATGTAACAGCAGAGGCAGTTTTATGTGGTAATGACCTGCAGCTTTCCCAGCAGGAGTGGAAGTTCTCAAAGCCTTATGCACTGTAGTGCAAGGACATGTTTGGGTCTAGCCAGGCAGTCAAAAGACGTAAATGATAATTTGACCAAGTTCAAGATTATTTTTTCCCACACCGGCAGGTGGATATTCCAGGCATAGGTCTATTGCTTTTGCCGTTGTAATGAACGAGTGGCACCATTCAAACAAATTCCCCTGACAAAATGTTTTCTTTCATATAGAAGACTGAAATTCACTTACCTGGAAAGGAAGCATCAGAATGTTATTAAGCTTATATTATTGTAGAAATATTTTTTTAGATGCTGCAGTTAACTTCAGTGGGGCCAATAAAACCCTTTGTGAGATGTCCCTATCTGGTTTTTACCAAAAACACTTGTTAGGATTTTGATATATGGAGGACAAGTAATAATAATTAAAATAAATAATATAAATATTATAATTGATACTTATAACATATAATATGCTCAAGTTGCTCAGTTGTGTCCAACTCTGAGGCCCCAAGAATTGTAGCCTGTCATGCTATTTTGTCCGTGGAATTTTCGAGGCAACCATACTAGAGTGGGTCGTATTTTCTCCTCCAGGGGATCTTCCCAACCCAGGACTCAAACCCCAGTTTCCTGTGACGCCTGCATTAGCAGGCAGATTCTTACCACTGTGCCACCTGGGGAGAAGGCAATGGCACCCCACTCCAGTACTCTTGCCTGGAAAATCCCATGGACAGTCATGGGGTCCATGGGGTCACGAAGAGTCGGACACTTACTGAGCGACTTCACTTTCACTTTTCACTTTTGTGCATTGGAGAAGAAAATGGCGACCCACTCCACTGTTCTTGCCTGGAGAATCCTAGGGACGGCGGAGCCTGGTGGGCTGCCATCTGTGGGGTCGCAGAGTCGGACACGACTGACGCGACTTAGCAGCAGCAGTGCCACCTGGGAAGCCCAATATATAATATAAATGATATAAATATAAGTAAAGAATATTTGTTCAAATGTCAGACTGTCAATAAGACTCATACCTAATTTCCATTTAAACAAAAACAACCTTATTCCCTACTTTCATAATTATTTTTCCACTTAATATTAACTATCCCTCTTTATTTTTAATCAATTGTCATTATTTACTTCTGTGTTTGTTTATTAGTGGGCTACTGTACCTAGAATGTTCTGGAGCATATCTTTAGTTTCTAGATCAATGCTTGACATACAGCCGACAATGTTATATGAGAGAATAGGCAGAGTTATACTATATGCACTTTGTTTTATAAGATTATCACACAGAATATAGTCATACACCAGGTTTTGATCAACAGACAGAGCATCTCAACAAGAGAAGCCTGAGTTACTTAATCTTTAAAAACAATTAAGAAATTCCCAAAAGAGAGCTGTAAAACATTTAAAATGCACTTAAATGTTATAATAAGCAAAATTAGCTCTTTTATTATTTTTAAGTGACATACAACATTATTAGTTTCAGGTATATAACATAATGATTCAGTGTTGATATATATTACAAAATGATCACAATAAGTTTAGTTAACATCCATCACCATTGCAAGGATACCTCTGAGATTTTGTAGGTTCTATTTCAGACTAAAGCAGTGACTGAAGACCACAATAAAGTGATTCATGGGATTTTGGTTTCTTAGGGCATATAAAAGTCACATTTATAACACTACACTGTAGTCTGTTAAGTGTGCAATAGCACTGAGAGTCATTCCTTCCAGATCATGCCTCTACTTTAGAGTCATTCCTCCCAAATCATGCCTCTACTTTAGAGTCATTCCTCCCAAATCATGCCTCTACTTTAGAGTCATTGCTTCCAGATCATGCCTCTACTTTAGAGTTATTCCTCCCAAATCATGCCTCTACTTTAGAGTCATTCCTCCCAAATCATGCCTCTGCTTTATTACTTAGAGTTTGTATAGTATTTTTAATTCTTTGTTTTCATTTCAACAGTTTTCAAAGCTTATTTTTGCAGGTGTAGATGTTGTCTCAAGAAGCCACTTTTTTTTTTTTTTTTTTGCTCATCTCCTTATCCATTACAGTTTTATCATGAGATTAAAGCATTTCAGTCACATCCTCTGACTCTACTTCTAATTCTGTTTCTCTTGCTTTTACTATCACATCTAGAGTTACTTCCTCTACTCAAGTCTTGAACCAATCTGAGGCATTCATGAAGTTTGGAATCAACTTCTTCCAAACTCCTGTTAATATTGATATTTGGATCTCTAAATATTATTAATGATATCTAGAATTATGAATCCTTTTCATAAGACTGCCATTTACTTTGGCCAGATCCATCATAGGAATCATTATCTATGGACACAATAGCCTTATAAAATGAATTTCCTGAGGAATAAGACCTGAGAGCCAAAATTACTTCTTGATCTGTGGGCTGAAGAATGGATGCTGTGATACCAGGCATGAAAATCTCATTGTATATCTCCATTGGGGCTCTTGGTTGAGCAGCTACATTGCCAAGGAGGACTAGTATTTGGAAAAGAATATATTTTTAAAATTTTTCTGATGATAGGTCTCATCGGTGGGTTTGAAATACTCAGCAAACCATGCTGTAAACAGCTGTGCTGGCATCCATGCTTGTTCCACTTGTAGAGCAAAAGTGAAGTAGATTTAACATAATACTTGAGTCATAGGATTTTGGAATGAATGGTCAATGGGAATTGTCTTCAACTGTGACAAAAAGTTCATCTCTAGATTGGTGAAAATGGGAAGCAAATTATTTGGTTCCAAAATTCAGTGTTGGGACAGAGAGAGTTATACACATTCCTAATTCAAAAGGGGAAAATTGAAGGCAAACGTCACTAGCGCCCAAGCAATATCAAGACCCAGCCAGTCAGTTTCCATTAGATTTCCAGGTCAGGGAATAGTCCTCTGAGACTTGAGATTCTGCCTTTTGGACCCATGACCGTAGCCTCTGCATAGATCTACTCTTGTACACATGACTCAGGCCTATAGAACTAGGGCTCTCCACTTGGAATTATACTTCATTCATTTTATTCTTTGTTCCTTTTAGACCAGCTGGCAAACATTTCTCAAATGTTCACTGGTGATATTTACCATTTCTTTTGGTAAATATTCCTAAAATCTGGTAGGTCTTCTGTATATGTGATGGAGATTCTCACCATTAGACAAGAAAGCCCTCCACATATCTTTCTGGAATGATCCCATCTTTATTCCCAACTTCTGCTGAGATGATTGAGTGAATCCCTGAGCCACATGCTTAATCTCTTTAAGAACACTTTTTGTGAAAGAATACTCTAAACCTTTAATTGTTTTGAGGCACTAGCCAATTGTAGTTCAACCACATTCTTGGTTTTATAGTCAGAATTCATTTTTGTAAAAGTGAATCTCCTAATTCTAGCATCTTTTGCAATCTGGATAAGCTGCAAATTTCTCAAATCATTAAATCCTTGTTCATTTTTGCTTAAGTTCCTTCCTCAATATTTCTGTTTCCCCTTACATTTTACTATAGACAATGAGAAGAGACCAGGCTGTATTTTGAATCACTTATCTTGGAATGTCTTAAACTAAATACCCCAGTTAATCATTTACAAATTCTGCTTTCCACACCACTATAGGGCACATTTCTGCTATACCTTCTAATATTACTACTGTATAATAAGAATCAACTTTCCTCCAATTTCCAATAGCATGTTCTTTTTCCTCTGAGACCTCACTATAAGTGCCTTGAACCACCATAGTTTTACTAGTAGGCAGTTCAAATTAGTCTAGGCTTTTTCTATCATGCACCACAAAATTATTCCAATCTCTGTCCATTAACCCAGTCTCAAAGGCATTTATATAGTTTGAAGAATTTTGTATAGTCATATTTTACCTTTAGCATCAGTATTTGTTTTCATTTACTATGGCTCAAATAGGAAGTTAGCATAAATTCTGTGACTCAAAAAAACATAAATTTATTTAAAGCCCAGAAATCTTAGCATCACTGGACTGAAAGCCCGGTGTGAGCAGAACCATACTTCTTTTGGAAGCTCTAGGAAGAAATCTGTTCCTTGCCTGTATCAGCTTCTAGTGACTGCTGACATTCCTTGGTTGTGGTTATAATACTCCATTTTTCCAGGGAAATATTTTAAAATCTCTCTCTGCTCCATCTTCATATTGCCTTCTTTCAATGTACCTGTAATTTCCCCTGTCAACTCCTCTACAGGGTGCCCACCTCCCCATTCAAGACCTGCCTGCATCAGTCAGTTCAGTTGCTCAGTCGTGTCCAACTCTTTGTGACCCTGTGGACTGCAGCACTCCAGGCTTCCTGTCCTTCACCAGCTCCTAGGGGTTATTCAAACTCATGTCCATCAAGTCAGTGATGCCATCCAGCCATCTTACCTTCTGTCATTCCCTTCTCCTCCCGCCTTCAGTCTTTCCCAGAATCAGGGTCTTTTCCAATGAGTCAGTTCTTCTCATCAGGTAGCCAAAGTATTGGAGTTTCAGCTTCAGCATCAGTCCTTGCAATGAATATTCAGGACTGATCTCCTTTAGAATGGACTGGTTGGATCTCCTTGCAGTCCAAGGGACTCTCAACACTCTTCTGCAACACCACAGTTCAAAAGCACCACTTCTTCACTGCTCAGCTTTCATTATGGTCCAACTCTCACATCCATCCATGACCACTGGAAAAAAAAAGCCTTGACTAGATGAACTTTTGTTGGCAAAGTAATGCCTCTGCTTTTTAATATGCTATCTAGGTTGGACACAGCTTTTCTTCCAAGGAGCAAGCTTCTTTTAATTTCATGGCTGCATTTACCACCTTAAGTGATTTTGGAGCCCAAGAAAATAGTCTGACACTGTTTCCATTGTTTCCCCACTTATTTGCCATGAAGGGATGGGACCAGATGTCATGATCTCAGTTTTCTGAATGTTGAAATTTAAACCAACTTTTTCATTCTCCCCTTTCACTTTCATCAAGAGTCTCTTTAGTTCTTTGCTTTCTGCCATAAGGGTGGAGTCATCTGCATATCTGAGGTTATTGATATTTCTCCCCAGCAATTTTAATTCCATCTTGTGTTTCATCCAGCCCATCATTTCTCATGATGTACTCTGCATATAAGTTAAATAAGCAGGGAGACAATATACAGCCTTGAAGTACTCCTTTCCAAATTTGGAGTCAGTCTGTTGTTCCATGTCCAGTTTTAACTGTTCTGTCCTGACCTGCATACAGATTCCTCAAGAGGCAGGTAAGCTGGTTTGGTATTCACACCTCTGTAAGAATTTTCCACAGTTTGTTGTGATCCACACAGTCCAAAGCTTTGGCATGGTCAATAAAACAGAAATAGATGTTTTTCTGGAATTCTCTCGCTTTTTCGATGATTCAACAGATGTTCACAATTTGATCTCTGGTTTTTCTGCCTTTTCTAAATCCACCTTGAACACCTGGAAGTTCACCGTTCACGTACTGTTGAAATCTGGCTTGGAGCATTATTATTTTTAAATTTTACTTTACAATACTGTATTGGTTTTTCCATACATACTTTGCTAGCATGTGAGATGAGTACAATTGTGCGGTAGTTTGAGCATTCTTTGGCATTGCCCTTCTTTGGGACTGGAATGAAAATTGACTTTTTGTAATCCTGTGGCCACTGCTGAGTTTTCCAAATTTGCTGGCATATTGAGTGCAGCACTTTCATAACATCATCTTTTAGGATTTGAAATAGCTAAGCTGGAATTCCATCACCTCCACTAGCTTTGTTTGTAGTGATGCTTCCTAAGCCCCACCTGACTGCGTATTCCAGGATGTCTGGCTCTAGGTGAGTGAATACGCTGCCATAATTATCTGGGTTGTGAAGATCTTCTTTGTATAGTTTTTCTATGTATTCTTGCCACCTCTTAATATTTTCTGCTTCTTTTGGGTCCCACCATTTCTGTCCTTTGCTGTGCCCATCTTTGCATGAGATGTTCCCTTCATATCTCTTATTTTCTTGAAGAGAGCTCTAGTTTGTTTCCATTCTACTGTTTTCCTCTATTTCTTTGCATTGATCACTGAGGAAGGCTTTCTTATCTATCCTTGCTATTCTTTGGAGCTCTGCATTCAAATGGGTATACCTTTCCTTTTCCCCTTTGCCTTTCACTTCTCTTCTTTTCACAGCTATTTTAAGGCCTCCTAAGACAACCACTTTGCCTTTTTCCATTTCTTTTCCATGGGGATGGTCTTGATCCCTCTTTCTTGTACAATGTCAGGAACCCCTGTCCATAGTTCTTCAGGCACTCTATCAAATCTATTCCCTTGAATCTATTCATCACTCCCACCGTATAAATATAAGGGATTTAATTTAGGTCATACCTGAATGGTCTAGAGATTTTCCCTATTTTCTTCAATTGAAGTCTGAATTTGGCAATAAGGGGTTCATGATCTGAGCCACAGTCAGCTCCCAGTCTTAATGCCTCTTGATTCTATATTTTTTACCTTGCTTTTAAGTAATATATTCAAGTACTTTTATAAGATATTTAGAAATATGTGTTTTTGATTACTTTTAGATGAATCTTTCTTTTATTGCTTGTTCTGTGATGGGTATTTTACTAGTATTAGGTTTGGACCTACCACTGGCTTATCAATTATTACTTGATGAAGGTGTAACATAAGGTTTTTATTTTGGGGCTAAAAATCAACAGTGATTTATCAAGTAACCACAATGTGTCCAAATTTTTATGCATAGCAATTTGGAAGAATTCATATATTCTTGCTGACTTGTAAAAGTGTCTCCTTTTTTCCCTCTTGTCATTTAGTGCCTCAGAATTTAAGGCAGTCTGTGAAGAAACATTTATTATTCCACAGTAAAATATATCAGTTTACAAAATAACACACATGCCTATTTAGATATTGATATTAGTAGGTAAAATAAAAAGTTAAAATTATACCTTTATGATTGAGTGCTAATATTTAAATATGAGATCACAGTAACTCCATTACTCTTTACTTGTATATTATATGTGGACAACCATTCTGGAGAGTTATTTGAAAAGAATCATCAGTGCTACTGAAATGCTCATACCTTTGCATGTAGCTCTTCCCTTTAATTTAATAAAATAATCAGGTATGTGCAAGAATATTTATGTATAAGGACATATTTATGTTATTATTTAAAAGGATGAAAATTCAAAATATCTAAGTGCTAATCTAAAAGCTTAAAAGATGGAATGGTTTGTTAATTCCTTATGCTGAAATATATTGGCTATTTAAAATCCTATTTAGAAAAACATTTTATGACATGAGCAAAGTCTTTAGGATATATAATCAAAGCAGTTTAACCAACCACAAGTGCCTTATGATAACAGTCCTGGAAATAATCACACATAATTTTGCATTTCTATAAGTGAATGATATATACACATGGAGGTATTTATGATAAATAATTTTCTTAATATCTTTTAAAATTTTTGTGATAATAAACTGTTTTGTAATATAGTTGTTAAAGAGAAAACTAGAAAAATCTATTTGTAAATAAATAATGAAAAGGAAAAAGAGTGTCTTGTCATATCAGAGCCTTAGGAACTTTCATGTAAAGGAAATATCACTCTTTCTTCTCTGCTATCAGGGAAGGAAAAGGGTGCCACTAAAGCCTAAGATGAAAACCTTCATGAGAGATAATCTCTTACCTGTTAGCCCAGTCAATGACATAGAATCAGTATCCTTAAAATTCCAAAAAATTTCATGTACACATAGACACATACTCTATGTAGTCAATAGAATAGAACAAAGGAATAGTAAAAAAAAATTGGGCTAAAAAAATCCATCAAGGATACTTTATATATGGGGGAAGGAAAATATTAAAGATAAACAATTCCTTAATTTTGAGAGTATTGATAATATCAGATTTAGTATTCATTCTGAAGGGGTCTGTTGGGACAAATCAACCAATCTGTGTGTTTAGGGAAATACTAACATTGTGTGTATGAGAACCTATTTTGTATCATAAACATGTTATGAATATATGTTTTAATAATTAAATATGGCTTCCCTGGTGACTCAGAGGTTAAAGCGTCTGCCTCTAATGCAGGAGACCTGGGTTCGATCCCTGGGTCAAGAAGATACTCTGGAGAAGGAAATGGCAACCCACTCCAGCATTCTTGCCTGGAGAATCCCATGGATGGAGGAGCCTGGTAGGCTACAGTCCATGGGGTTGCAAAGAATTGGACATGACTGAGCGACTTCACTTTCAGCTTTCATGTACTAGACTCATTAAAAGAATCTGAAATTTTAAGTGATAATCCATCCTTGTTAAAGGAATCAGGGAGAGTTTGATCGACTCTAGATCCTAGGCACTTTCTTATCATCTTTTCTGTGACTGTCACATCTTCACTCTTAGAAAGAAACTTGTACATTTATTGTATCATAAAAGTAATACAAAAATTGTTTTATCTTATGATCGTTCTTTACTTCATGGCAAATAGATGGGGAAACAATGGAAACAGTGACAGATTTTATTTTGGGGGGCTCCAAAAGCACTGCAGATGGTGACTGCAGGCATGAAATTAAAAGACCCTTGCTCCTTGGAAGAAAAGCTGTGACCAACCTAGACAGCATAAAAAGCAGAGACATTAATTTGCCAACAAAGGTCCATCTAGTCAAAGCTATGGTTTTTCTAGTAGTCATGTATGGATGTGAGAATTGGGCTATAAAGAAAGCTGAGCACCAAAAGAATTGATGTTTTTGAACTGTGATGTTGGAGAAAACTCTTGAGAGTCCCTTGGCCTTCAAGGATATCCAACCAGTCAGTCCTAAAGGGAATCAGTCCTGAATATTCATTGGAAGAACTGATGCTGAAGCTGAACTCCAGTACTATGGCCACTTGATGCAAAGATCTGACCCATCGGAAAAGATCTTGTTGCTGGGAAAGTTTGAAGGCAGGAGGAGTAGGGGACAACAGAGGATAAGATGGTTGAATGGCATCACCAACTCAATGGACATGAGTTTGAGTAAACTCCAGGAGTTGGTGATGGACAGGGAAGCCTGGCATTCTGCAGTCCATGGGGTCACAAAGAATCAGACACGATTGAGGGACTGAACTGACTGACTGACTGATGTTCTTTCTATGCACTCAATCATGTTCACTTTCTTTCTTCACTATTTCTCTTAAAGCCAGAAGTATGTTACCACCAGCTACATAGGACCATGAGTTAATACAGTGTCATTTATATGCTTCCTGGCTTCCTCTGTTCTTTTCAGAGGTATCTATGAAAAGATATGCCATCAGATCCAAAAATGGGAAAGCATTGTCACTTACTGAAGATTTTTTTTTTTTAATTGCTTTTGGGTGCTAAACAATGTGTATAGGTATGCTGCTGCTGCTGCTAAGTTGCTTCAGTCATGTCCAACTCTGTGCGACCCCATAGACAGCAGCCTACCAGGCTCCTCTGTCTGGGATTTTCTAGGCAAGAGTACTGGAGTGGGTTGCCATTGCCAACTCTGGTGTATAGGTATTAACTATCCTAACTGTATATTTGACATAGTATTAGTTTAATCATAACAGCGACTGAAAAAAACAAAAACTCAATCTAAGTAACTGAACACATACATACTCATTGCATGTTGTCAGCTTGCTTTAATGTGAATAAAAGGCTCTCAGTTCAGTTCAGTCACTCAGTCGTGTCCGACTCTTTACGACCCCATGGATCGCAGCACACCAGGCCTCCCTGTTCATCACCAACTCCCAGAGTTCACTCAGACTCATGTCCATCGAGTCAGTATTGCCATCCAGCCATCTCATCCTAGGTTGTCCCCTACTCTTCCTGCTCCCAATCCCTCCCAGCATCAGAATCTTTTCCAATGAGTAAACTCATTGGCCAAAGTACTGGAGTTTCAGCTTTAGCATCATTCTTTGCAAAGAAATCCCAGGGTTGATCTCCTTTAGAATGGACTGGTTGGATCTCTTAGCAATCCAAGGGACTCTCAAGAGTCTTCTCCAATACCACAGTTCAAAAGCATCAATTCTTCAGCGCTCTGCCTTCTTCACATCCATACATGACCACAGGAAAAATCATAGCCTTGACTAGATGGACCTTTGTTGGCTAAGTAATGTCTCTGCTTTTGAATATGCTATCTAGGTTGGTCATAACTTTTCTTCCAAGGAGTAAGCATCTTCTAATTTCATGGCTGCAGTCACCATCTGCAGTGATTTTGGAGCCCCCAAAATAAAGTCTGACACTGTTTCCATTGTTTCCCCATCTACTTCCCATAAAGTGATGGGATGAGATGCCATGATCTTCGTTTTCTGAATGTCGAGCTTTAAGCCAACTTTTAACTCTCCTCTTTCTCCTTAATCAAGAGGCCCTTTAGCTCCTCTTCACTTTCTGCCATAAGGATGGTGTCATCTGCATATCTGAGGTTATTGATATTTCTTCTGGAAATCTTGATTCCAGCTTGTGTTTCTTCCAGCCCAGCATTTCTCATGATGTACTCGGCATATAAGTTAAATAAGCAGGGTGACAATATACAGCCTTGATGTACTCCTTTTCCTATTTGGAACCAGTCTGTTGTTCCATGTCCAGTTCTAACTGTTGCTTCCTGACCTGCATACAGATTTCTCAAGAGGAAGGTCAGGTAGGCTGGTATTCCCATCTCTTTCAGAATTTTCCAAAGCTTATTGTGATCCACACAGTCAAAGGCTTTGGCATAGTCAGTAAAGCAGAAATAGATGTTTTTCTGGAACTCTCTTGCTTTTTCCATGATCCAGCAGATGTTGGCAATTTGATCTCTGGTTCCTCTGCCTTTTCTAAAACCAGCTTGAACATCAGGAAGTTCACAGTTCACGTGTTGCTGAAGCCTGGCTTGGAGAATTTTGAGCATTACTTTACTAGCATGTGATTGTGCAGTAGTTTGAACATTCTTTGGCATTGCCTTTCTTTGGGATTGGAATGAAAACGGACCTTTTCCAGTCCTGTGGCCACTGCTGAGTTTTCCAAATTTGCTGGCATATTGAGTGCAGCACTTTCACAGAATCATCTTTCAGGATTTGAAACAGCTCCACTGGAATTCCATCACCTCCATGAGCTTTGTTCATAGTGATGCTTTCTAAGGCCCACTTGACTTCACATTTCAAGATGTCTGGCTCTAGATGAGTGATCACATCATCATAATTATCTGGGTCTTGAAGATCTTTTTGTACTAGATCAACATATTTTTAGCTCTATTTTAAGCAGTTGTGTATGACTCTGGTATCGAGTTTAGACTATGTCTTTGAAGACCTCCTTCAGCATTTCAAACATTCATCTCTCTAGCATTTCTTTGTGTTCAGAAGCTAATGAGTCAGTTGCAGATCTGTCCTGTTGATCTTCCACATTCTTATGTCCCTTCTTACTCATTAAACTTCCATTTTGATAAACGATACTTAACATGGTGATCCCCTTCCTTCAGTGGAGCTTACAGCTCTGAAAAAGCAAGGAAAACTTTATGCTTATTTTATTTTATTTTATTTTTAATTATTTATTTATTTTTTACTTTACAATGTTGTATTGGTTCCGTCATACTTCAACATGAATCCGCCACGAGTGTACACATGTTCCCAATCCTGAACCCCCCTCCCGCTTCCCTCCCCCATACCATCCCTTTGGGTTATCCCAGTACACCAGCCCCAAGCATCCTGTATCCTGCATCAAACCTGGACTGGCCATTCATTTCTTATATGATATTACACATGTTTCAATGCCATTCTGCCAAATCATCCCACTCTCTCCCTCTCCCACAGAGTCTAAAAGACTGTTCTATACATCTGTGTCTCTTCTGCTGTTTTACATACAGGGTTATCATTACTATCTTTCTAAATTCCATATATATGTGTTAGTATACTGTATTGGTGTTTTTCTTTCTGGCTTACATCACTCTATAATCAGCTTCAGTTTCATCCACCTCATTAGAACTGATTCAAATGTATTCTTTTTAATGGTTGAGTAGTACTCCATTGTGTATATGTACCACAGCTTTCTTATCCATTCATCTGCTGATGGACATCTAGGTTGCTTCCATGTACTGGCTATTATAAAGAGTGCTGCGATGAACATTGGGGTACATGTGTCTCTTTCAATTCTGATTTCCTCAGTGTGTATGCCCAACAGTGGATTGCTGGGTCATAAGGCAAGTTGCAGGATATAAAATCAACACACAGAAATCTCTTGCATTCCTATACTCTAATAATGAGAAAATAGAAAAAGAAATTAAGGAAACAATTCCACTCACCATTGCAATGAAAAGAATAAAATACTTAGGAAAACTTTATATTGTATATCTAGAATCAACAAATGTCATACAATAGGTTGCATTACAATGAATATTAAACAATGAATCATGATGATATCAATATTTTGAAAATATTACAGAAAATAAAAATTGTTGAATTTCAACAATGATGTCTCAGTGCTGCCCATTTACTTTTAAGAGTTATTTATAAAATTTATATAAGGTCTTTGTTAAACTTTTCTTAAAAAGAAAAAAGATAAGAGTAGGCTAATGTAACTATGGAGATTTAAAATACTTTCAGAAATTTGAATATTCACCAGAAGCAGATGGAATTAAACAAACTGATTAAGGGAACTCTGCTTCCAGTTTACATCCTGCAAAAGATAGCAGATTGACAAAAATGCAAGTTTTTATTTATGTAAAAGTATATTAATTACAAAAGGAAGAATTAATGTTTGACCTATATGCAAGCTAAGTGTTAAAAGAGTACAAAGTGTATGTGCATGTCTCATTACAGTCTTAGCTCAGGAACAGAATGGATTGGATAGCAGGAGAGAATGTGTGGATATGAGTATTGTCAGGGGGCTTATGTCTGTTGGGTTTACTCCTGGGTCGGGAAGATCCTCTTGAGGAGGAAAAGCCAACCCACTCCAGCATTCTTGTGGGGAATATGAATAGCTAGGTAATATGGTGTTTTTGCTTATTTGTGAACATGTGGCCTCCTTTCTCAGAATATAACCCAAACAAACAGATTCTTATCATTTCTATTGAGGCTCTTCAATATAAACAGATTTTTTTAAGTGTCTATCCTACCAGTGTTGGTAAATTGTGTAGCTACTTTTTTACTCTACTTTCATTGGGGAATCATTTGGGGACTACTGATGTGGGCAACTAAAAAGCTAAACAGATGTGGAAATTTCTCTCAATCATTAACTGTAAAGTATAAGCTGCAATTAATGTCTATCATCAAATTAGGAGATAATGTTAGTTTTCACACTTCAGTTCTCAGTTTAATGCTTTAACTAACCTTATTAGGGGCTCTACTAGCACATCAAAAAAGGGATCAGCAAAACAAATGGGGTCTCTGGTTAATCTGCTAGACTCCAATGGTAGGTTGTCTGTTATCAATATTTTTTAATAAATGTAATTGTCACTTACTTAATGAGCCTGATTTTAGTATCAACACAAAGCATAAATGTAGACAACATGTATTATAATTTGCTTCCTTGTATTCTTTATATACACAAGTACTCACCTCTTTGTGTGTGTGTGTGTGTGTGTGTATGTATGTGCATATATATATATATATATATAAACATTCAATTGCATAAAAACTATAAAAAGCATCACTTCATAATTCAAAGTAAATCACCAAATTTGATAATTTGACTTTCAAAATTACCAAAGGCAATATTTTGGTTTGTAAATTGTAAACACTCTTTTGGACAAGCTTATATCTGTCTAGCAAAAGGAAATAAAGTGTATGTTCTTTAGAAAAAAATTCAATAAAAACTTACTCTCTGGATTTTCTTTTGGCTTTCAAGAAAACATAAAGGATAGGTTTAAATGTCTACTGCTTACAAATGCCTAGAGAGGTCACTGAATGAATATAATTAACTTTTATTTTTCCTAATTGGTGTGTGCCATATTTAACCAGCAGAAATTCCATCTTCCTACACAGAGGAGAAAGCTCCTTAATCTCACAAGTTGGGTTTTATTTAAGCCAGTAAATTGTACATAATATTGTACAATGAATTTCCTTTCAATTAATTTGTCTATTCTAATCGGTTTGATAGAGGAGCTAACTCATTTAACACTTCCGGCAGATGCTTAGAATGTCATTAGGGAATTGACCACTTCATTGCAGTTAAAAAGTATATTATTTGGAGGTGTAAATGGATACCAGAATCTCCTTTTATGTTTTGGACCTTGGTACTAAGTTGTAGTAGGCCACACTCCCACTGTTAGCCTTAATAGGATTAGTTTGGGTATTATCAAAAGAACAATTAACACCTGCTGATATGATCACAGATGGTATCAAAGAGTAAGAGGAACTCAATTTTACAGGGACCCTCATCTCAGGCTTTTACAATGAGAGTGCCAATACAAAAATGGCTACAAAATTCAGATACTATTCCATGTAACAATTAGTGGTACAGTATCAAAATTGGTATGAAATTAAAAGCTTTTTCTAGCTTGCTTATGCTGAGAAACGGGAACCTATTTGACCATCTGCTCATGCTAGCTTTTTGATTCTGTGCATGTTATTTAATTTCTTTAAACCTGTGTTTCTTTAGCTGCAAAACTGCTACCAAAAATAATCCAAATTTTGGGATTTGTGAGTAACCCTGTTCCTTACATATGAATGTGAGTGCTTATTGGACTGATTCTTATAATATTTTCTTTAATGATTTTATGGACTCTGCATGGATGTTTTAATAAATATGAACTTAATAAAAATACCTTATGCTTTTAAGGGATAATATTAGCACATTTCAAAAAAAGTTTATAATATTAATTATGAAGTGATAAGAAATTATATTACAGGCCTTTTCAACTTTGGAAAGTATTTTTTTTCTTCTATTAGTGTAATGTACTTCATTAACAGATTAGACATGTTGGGATAACTTAATAGTAAATGATGGTTTTTAATATACTGCCATTTCATTTTATAGCTGTCTTGTTTTTATTTTAGGGTCCTGCTAGCCTTATATTAGAATGAATTGAGAATATTTGGGGCATTTCTATGTTCAAAACACTTAAATAGCTAATAGGTTGTCTATTCCTTCACATTTATAGAATTTCCCACTTGTGTTTATGAACAAATGGAATGGAGCAAATGCTTAACTTCTCTTCTATTTCTCTTTGTTTACTTGTGTATTCAGTTATGAGACTACCGTGTATACTTTTTATTTATATTTTTCTAGAAAAATGCAGAAGTATAGAATTCTAGAAAAGCCAAAACAATCTCAAAGTAGAATCTAGTCCTTTGAAATAACATTTAATCAATTTTGATGATAAAATATAATCTTTTAAAATCAATTTCTCTTTAAATTTCACAATGAAATTTCATATAAATTTACTAGTATTACATCTTTTTTGTCCTTTCAAACAAATATAGTAATAATGAAACGGGAAACAAAAATTTAGACCATTTAGATTTGAAATCAAATGACCAGCACACTTTATACCCATGAGAATACCTACTTTTGAAGAACAAAAGCAACAGAAAATGTGTTGACAAAGATGTGGAGAAATTGAGAATACTCATGCATTGTTGATGGGAATGTAAGATAGCACAGCCACTGTGGAAAACAGTATGATTTTTCCTGAAAAACAAAAAACAAAAAACTATAGAATTATCATATGATCTAGTGCTCCACTTCTGGATATATAGCTAAAGGAATTGAAGACAGAGCTATGAAGGGACATTTTTACTTCTTATTCACAGAAGTATTATTTGTAATAGCCAAACATGAACATGAAAGTCCCTCAGTCACTGACTCTCTGTGACCCCATGGACTGACTATACAGTCCATGGAATTCTCCAGGCCAGAATGCTGGAGTGGGTAGCCTTTCCCTTCTCCAGGGGATCTTCCCAACCTAGGGATGGAACCGAGGTCTGCTGGCACTGCAGGCAGATTCTTCACCTGCTGAGCCACCAGGGAAACCCAAGAACACTGGAGTGGGTAGCGTATCCCTTCTCCAGCAGATCTTCCTGACCTAGGAATTGAACCAGAGTCTCCTGCATTGCAGGTGGATTCTTTACCAACTGAGCTATGACGGACGCCCCCAAAAGTGGAAGCAACCAGTGTCCACTGACAGATAAATGGATAAACAAAATGTGTTTGTATGATCGGTAAAGTATTATTCAGCCTTAAAAAGGAAAGGGATTCAGACACATGCTACAATGTGCATAAATCTAGAAGACATTACAAACGACATAAAGCAGTCACAAAAAGGCAAATACTGTCTTACAGTATTATTACAGTATTGATTTGATTACACTTATAGAGGTACTTAGAGTGTAAATTCCTAGAAACAGAAAGGAGATGGTAGTTGCCAGGGAAGAGAGAGGGAGGGAATGGTGAGTTCATATTTATTGGGTCCATAATTTCAATTTTTCAAGATAAAGTTCTGGAAATGTATTTTGGTGATGACTGCACAATATGTACATGTACTTAATACCATTGAACTAATTGTGGTTAATATGTGTACTTTACCACCATTATTTTTTTAAACAAATGACTGGTAAGTGACAGAGCCACGCCAAGAAATGCCACCTAAACTAGAAGCATTTGAAATCTTTTTTGTGCTCTGAGTCTAGTGGGTCATATGGCCTTTATATTTCATCCTTAAGATAAATTTCTAGGGATTATTTTTGTGTCCTTCTGTCTATTCATGTACTAAAAAGAAGAGAAAACATATAAAAGTTCAAATATAAGGCCCTGTTGCAACACCTTATGATTTCCTTCGTAAAATATATTTTTATCCTATTAGTATATTCACCTTTAGGGGCCTTACCTAACTTCTCTAACACGTCACTACAGGTACCTATCCCCCTTCAACATACCCACTATATCCAAATTTTATTTTATCAGTTCCTTTCAGTTCACTGCCAGTCATGGCCGACTCTTTGTGGCCCTACGCATTGCAGCATGACAGTCATCCCTGTCCATCACCAACTCCTGGAGCTTAATCAGACTCATGTCTAATAGGTCGATGATGCCATCCAACCTTATCATCCTCTGACATCTCCTTCTCCTCCTGCCTTCAATCTTTCCCAGCATCAGGGACTTTTTCAATGAGTCAGCTCTTCACATCAGGTGGCCAAAGTATTGTAGTTTCAGCTTTAGCATCAGTTCTACCAATGAACACTGAGGACTGATCTCCTTTAGGATAGACTGGTTGGATCTACTTATAGTCCAAGGGAGTCTCAAGAGTCTTCTTCAATACCACAGTTCAAAAGCATTAATTCTTTGGTGCTCAGTGTTTATGGTCCAACTCTCACATCCATACATGACTACTGGATAAACCATAGCTTTGACTGGATGGACCTTTGTCAGTAAAGTAATATCTCTGCTTATCAATATGCTGTCTAGATTGATCATAGATTTTCTTCCAAGGAGCAAGTGTCTTTTTATTTCATGGCTGCATCACAATCTTCAGTGATTTTGGAGTCCAAGAAAGTAAAGTCTGTCACTGTTTCCATTGTTTCATCATCTATTTCCCATGAAGTGATGGGACTGGATGCCATGATCTTCGTTTTCTGAATGTTGAGCTTTAAGCCAACTTTTTCGCTTTCCTCTTTCACTTTCATCAAGAGGCTATTTAGTTCCTCTTCACTTTCTGCCATAAGTGTGGTGTCATCTGCATATCTGAGGTTATTGATATTTCTCTCAGCAATCTTGATTCCAGCTTGTGCTTCATCCAGCTTGGTATTTCACACAATGTACTCTGTTCAGTTCAGTTCAGTCCCTCAGTCATGTCCGACTCTTTGTGACCCCATGAATCACAGCAGGCGACCTCCTTGTGCATCACCGATCCCGGAGTTTACCCAAACTCATGTCCATCGAACCAGTGATGCCATCCAGCCATCTCATCCTCTGAAATCCCTTTCCCCTCTGCCCCCAGTCCCTCCCAGCATCAAGGTCTTTTCCAATGAGTCAACTTTTTGCATGAGGTGGCCAAAGTAGTGGAGTTTCAGCTTTAGCATCATTCATTCCAAAGAAATCCCAGGGCTGATCTCCTTCAGAATGGACTGGTTGGATCTCCTTGCAGTCCAAGGGACTCTCAAGAGTCTTCTCCAACACCACAGCTCAAAAGCATCAATTCTTCAGCGCTCAGCTTTCTTCACAGTTCAACTCTCACATCCATACATGACCACTGGAAAAACCATAGCTTTGACTAGATGGACCTTTGTTGACAAAGTAATGTCTCTGCTTTTGAATACACTGTCTAGGTTGTTCACAACTTTTCTTCCAAGGAGTAAGCATCTTTTAATTTCATGGCTGCAATCACCATCTGCGGTGATTTTGGAGCCCCCAAAAATAAAGTCTGACACTGTTTCCACTGTTTCCACATCTATTTCCCATGAAGTGATGGGACTGGATGCCATGATCTTTGTTTTCTGCATGTTGAGCTTTAAGCCAACTTTTTCACTCTCCTGTTTCACTTTCATCAAGAGGATTTTTAGTTCCTCTTCACTTTCTGCCATAAGGGTGGTGTTATCTGCATATCAGAGGTTATTGATATTCCTCCCGGCAATCTTGATTCCAGCTTGTGTTTCTTCCAGCCCAGCATTTCTCATGACGTACTCTGCATATAAGTTAAATAAATAGGGTGATAATATGCAGCCTTAATGTACTCCTTTTCCTATTTGTAACCAGTCTGTTGTTCCATGTCAGTATATAAGCTAAATAAGCAAGCTGACAATATACCACCTTCACAAGTACTCCTTTCCCAATTTGGAGCCAGTCTGTTGTTCCATGTGCAGTTATAACTGTTGCTTTCTGACCTGCATACATATTTCTTAGGAGGCAGGTAAGGTGGTTCCATATTCTCATCTCTTTAAGAATTTTCCACAGTTTTTTTTGATCCACACAGTCAAAGGTTTTAGCACAGTCAATGAAACAGAAGTAGATGTTTTTCTGGAATCCGCTTGCTTTTTCTATGATCCAAAGGATTTTGGCAATTTTGTTTATACATCTCATTTTTCCATGTTCTGAATATCTGCCTATTTTCTCTTTCCCTATGTATAGGACTCTCTGGAGAACAACCAGTAAAACCAAATTGTATTCTCTATCTCTACTCTTGTGACATTGATTTCAATTGCTTTGTATTCTGTTTTTGTATTAGTCCACAGATTTTTGTTTGCATAGAGCTCAGTTAAGAAATCTCTGAAGTCTTATTCTGTGCAGGATGCTATTTTATATTCCAGGGAGTTGGCAGTATAAAATATTTTAAAAGACTCAACATCTTTTTCCTCATTGAACTCACATTGTAGAGGAGACAGTTAATAAACAAGATAAAGAAAAGCAGCACATATTATGTCCCATATTTGATGAAAGGAAAATAAAGCAGGTAATGCTCAAACTACCGCACAGTGGCACTCATCTCACACGCTAGTAAAGGAATGCTCAAAATTCTCCAAGACAGACTTCAGCAATTCGTGAACCGTGAACTTCCAGATGTTTAAGCTGGTTTTAGAAAAGACAGAGGAACAAGAGAACAAATTGCCAACATTCGCTGGATCATCAAAAAAGCAAGAGAGTTCCAGAAAAACATCTATTTCTGCTTTATTGGCTATGCCAAAGCCTTTGACTGTGTGGATCACAATAAACTGTGGAAAATCTGAAAGAGATGGGAATACCAGACCACTTGACCTGCTTCTTGAGAAACCCGTATGCAGCTCAGGAAGTAACAGCTAGAACTGGACATGGAACAATGGACTGATTCCAAATAGGAAAAGGAATATGTCAAAGCTATAAATTGTTATCCTGCTTATTTAACGTATATGCAGAGTACATAATGAGAAATGCTGGGCTGGAGTAAGCACAAGCTGGAATCAAGATTACTGGGAGAAATATCAGTAACCTCAGATATGCAAATGACACTATCTTTATGTCAGAAAGTGAAGAACAGAAGAGCCTCTTGATGAAAGTAAAAGGAGAGTGAAAAAGTTGGCTTAAAGTTCAACATTCAGAGAACTAAGATCATGGCGTCTGGTCCCATCACTTCATGGCAAATAGATGGGGAAACAGTGAAAACAGTGTCAGACTTTATTTATTTGGGCTCCAAAATCACTGCAGATGGTGACTGCAGCCATGAAATTAAAAGAAATTTATGACCAACCCACACAGCATATTCAAAAGCAGAGACATTCCTTTATCAACAAAGGTCTGTCTAGTCAAGGCTATGTTTTTTCCAGTTGTCATGTATGGATGTGAGAGTTGGACTGTGAAGAAAGCTGAGTGCCAAAGAATTGATGCTTTTGAACTGTGGTGTTGGAGAAGACTCTTGAGAGTCCCTTGGACTGCAAGGAGATATAACCAGTCCATCCTAAAGGAGATCAGTCCTCAGTTTTCATTGGTAGGACTGATGTTGAAGCTGAAACTCCAATACTTTGGCTACCTCACGCGAAGAGCTGACTCATTGGAAAAACCCTGATGCTGGGAAAAATTGAGGGCAGGAGGAGAAGGGGATGACAGAGGATGAGATTGTTGGATGGCATCACCGACTCAATGGACGTGAGTATGGGTGGACACGGGAGCTGGTGATGGACAGGGAGGCCTGGTATACTGCAGTTCATGGGGTCATAAAGAGTCGGAGACGATTGAGTGACTGAACCAAACTGAACTGAATGTGATATGAGGTAAAAACTTGTTTGGGTATATACTAACTTTTAGATAAGGTGCCAAGGATGATCATACAGAGCATGTGGCTTTTTAACAAAGACCAAATTAAGGGGAATGTATCAGTTTGTTAGGATCACCATAACACAATACTAGAGATGAGTGGCTTAAAAACAGAAATTTATTTTCTCATAGTACTGGATACTGGAAAGGCAAGATCAAGGGATCAGCAGGTTTGATTTCTCCCTGAAGACACTCTCCTTGGCTTGCAGATGACTGGCTTCTTCCTGTGTTCTCAAATGGACTTTGCTCTGCGCACATACAGCCGTTCTGCTTTTTACTCTTCTTATAAGGATATCAGTCATATGGATTAAGGCCCCACCCTTAACAGCCTCTTCCTTGCTTACTGACCTTAAAAGATAATTTCTTCAAATATGGTTACATTCTGAGGTACTGGAGTTAGGACTTCAACATGTAAGTTTTAGGGACTTCAACATATGAACAATTCAGTTCATAACAGGGGGAAAGAGTCATATAGTTCTCAGGGGCAGTGCATTTCAGAGAGAAAAAGAAAACAAAGGCCCGAAGTAGGAGCATGTCTGAGAGTGTTCTGGAAGTATCAAAGAGACCAGTGGAATTGAAACAGAACAGAGAAAAGATACAGTAGACGTGGCCAGAGAGTAAGCAAGGCCTGATCCTGCATATCATTGTAAGACCTTCTCTTCTCATTTTGGGGTAGGAGATTCAAATGCAGATTTATTGAGGCCACAGTCCATGTTCTTTTCTACCACATGACTGTGGAAGAAAGCACATGTTTAAAAAAGCAAAAAAAAAAAAAAAAAGGAAATAAAGAAATAGCTGAAGTAACTTACTCTTTGTGGTGGGGGTGGACAGACTTGCCTTGGAGTTTTATATATATTTTAATGGTCAAGCTAATAAGATTTACTGATAGACTATATGTGTGGTATGACAAAAACCTGAATGCTGTGCACTGGAAGAATGTAGTTATCTTTGACTTAAAAGGGAGGAGCAGATAAAGCAGGTTTGGGAAAAATAGAATGAGATTTCAGTTGGTCTGGAGAGAGGATCACACACAACTGAGTGACTTCACTTTCACTTTCAGTATTCAACAATTTAAATCTGAGAGCTCTATTAAAACATATAATTGGATATGGCAATAGGAAACTGCATGGGTATACTTAATCAAGTAAAATGACAAAGCGTTCAATAAATAATACCTGCAGATTATAACTATGATGATGAGAAGAAGTTAAAAGAAGGGAAAAGAGAGGAGAAAGAAAAGAAGAGAATACTGTGCTTCCTTCATAAAACTTTCCAAAGTCGATGCAAATTACCAAAATTATGGTGGTCTTAGTACTAGGTGCTCTGTTAAAAAAAACATATATTATAGTACCTGCATTCTGAGAATTTCAGCTTATGTCAAGGTGACCTTTACACGTTAACTCTTCCTTGCCAGCCTTCCATGCCACATGTGGATGAGGGAGCAAAAAGCTGTGTTCTTGGATAACTACTGGCCTTTGGATGAGGTGAAGACATCACACCAAATGTGGTTCTTATCTTGCATCCTTCACTAAAACTAGATGTAGGTAGTATTTTATTGAAACCTGTCTGTGTCTCCTGAGTCTTGACAGCCAACTTTTAATTGTAGTTGAGCTGCTTCAATAATATGATCACTTTATATAGTCTTTTTGGAAATTAGGATCTGTCAGTGTTAGTGCTCATAGAATCCAGGCAGATAGATATCTTATATAAATGAAATAATAATTAAGAAAAAAACTGAAAAGAACCAAGAGAGAATGGTTGTGATAGGTTGAATAATTCTCCCTACTAAGTGCTCAAACTAAACATTTTGAAATGCAGGAATTATTCTGGATTATTGGAGTGAGTCCAAGTAATGTAAAAGGACTGCCTAAAATGTAGAAAGGCGAGAAAGTCATTTAACAAAGAACCAGAGGTTGGAATAATGCACTTTGAAGTTGGAGGGAGAGACAATGAGACATAGAATACAAGAGGCCTTTTGAAACTGAGAGTGGTAAGCAAATAGATTATTCTGAAAAGAGAAGAAACAGAACATAGGCTTCCTCTAGAAGAGCACAGCCCTGCTGAGACTTTGATTTTTAGTTTCTGAATCTCCAGAATAGAGACTAAATTTATGTGCTTTAAATCACTATGCTTTCTCAAAGTTCTCATAATCATTTTTTTAAAACTGAAATTCAGCCTAAAAAATAAAAACACACAAGAATGGCCAAGAATTGAGCATTTAGGGTTCAATCCAGACTAAAGACTTCCAGTTGGCAATTACTGTTAAACTGTGATTTCTGGGAAAATATTTTGCTTACTATTTTATTTTACTGAAAATATGTAATAAAAAGCACCATGTCAAATGTGTATAATTTTACATACCATATAAAAGGGTATGAATAATAATTTTCTCTAATGATAATCCTATTAACTTAAAGTAGAAAAGAAGAAAAGACAACGGTTCAGTTCTTTGTCAGTCATCATTGGTTTCTGCCACTACAAATTTATATCTAATTTTAAGAAGTAGATTTCCTAATCAGTCATGATAAAGTATATTATAGGTTCAACTTTCATAATTAACCATGGCATGTGAGTGTTCTTGATTTTCAATATGAAATTTGCTTTTACAAATTATAATCAGTATAAATGGGTAGAACTTTACAAGAAGACATACATTTAAATTGGTATCTTTCTTTAAATTGATAAAGTAATTTTAAATGGTATGCATATAGAACTACAGATGAAATCTAGAATCAATGCATAAGTCAAAGGATTATTTAATCAATAAAACTGTCCAGAAAACTAGTTAATCTATTAACACATGATAAATGATAGCTAGTATTCCCTCTAGTCAATGAAAAAGGAAAAGATGACATGAAAAATTAACGGTTCTTCAGAATTTGTAATGATCATCTCTCAAATCTCCAGTATAATCTTCCAAATTAAACAGTGCTATATTTAGCTAATACTTAACATTAGCTAATATTTAATCCATTTCTTCAATAATTGTAGAGATTGTATTACATAAGACAATGCTTAAATCATAATATGGATTGGGTCAGAAATATAAACCAATGAGAAATAAACATAAGTATGAATTTATCATAATCAGAATTTTAATCATTAACTAACTTTCAGAACAAGTCAATTCATTCCTGAGGACTTCTGTTTCTGGTCAAAACAGATAAACAGATTTATCTTTTTGCCAAAAACAACCAAAAACAAAGCCAAAAGTTCAGGATTGAAAATATATGAAATGATAGTTTTTCACAGCACAAAGTCAGGCAGTGAGGAACAGTTATCACTGAGAGGTACCACTCAGATGGCGTTGATCTCATGAGAAAGTCCAAAGAGAAGTGTTGTTGTAATACAGAGAACTATAGAGATCTGCAGAGCAACCTTGGTGTTTAGTAAGTAATGATCAACACATATTTCCAAGGAAACTACTGAAGCAAAAAAGAACAATCTGAAATAATTAGTAAAAGAGTATATGGAACATACCCAAGGCTGGGAATACTGCCTATTCCTACCAGCCAGAATAAAGAAATTCATAATTTTCAAGACATTGGATAGACTATCAAAAGGATCTTGCCTCAATAATGGTGAAAGAGGAGAAGGGACGACAAGAGGATAGGATGGTTAGATGACATCACTAACTTGATGGACGTGAGTTTGAGCAAACTCCTGTAGATGATAGTGAGGGACGGGGAAGCCTGAAGTGCTGCAGTCCATGGGGTCTCAAAGAGTCAGACATGAATTAGCAGCTGAACAACAATATTAAAGACTCCTCTGGTCTTGCCAATGATTCCTAAAGGCAAGTCCCTCAAATGAAAATGTTTCTGAGTAACTTAATTATGTTCCAGCAAAGCTCAAAAATTTGTAAAGAAATACAAAAATATATTGTCAAAAAAATTCACGGTGTCTGGCATCAGGTAAAAAATAACCAGGTATATGGAAGGAAAGGAGGCACCATAATGAGAAACAGCAATAAAGTGAAATTGACCCAGAACTAATGCAGATGTTTTAATTATCAGGCAAAGATGTTGAAATAGTCATTACAATTGCATTCCATACACTCAAACAGTAAGACATAAAAAATATAAAAAGACCCAAATCAAATTTCTAGAGATGAAAACTAAAATATATGAGTTGAAAAAAATACATAGGATGGGATTATAGTTGATTAAACATTGCAAAAGAGAAGACTGCTATCAGGCCAGGCTGTGCTATGCTTAGTTGTTCAGTCGTGTCTGACTCTTTGTGACTCCATGGACTTCAACCCACCAGGCTTCTCTATCCAAGGGGATTTTCCAGGCAAGAATACTGGAGTGGGTTGCCATGCCTTTCTCCAGGGGCTGTCCCAACCTGGGGATCAAATCCAGGTCTCCTGCATTGCTGGGGGATTCTTTACTGACTGAACTACCAGGGAAACTCTCAGGCCAGGCAGAGATGTGAATTCTCCAACTCAGAGCACCTTACTGGGTCACTTTGAATATCTCTTGGGGGAACTATGGTGAATTTTTACTTAAGCAGTCAATGTGGGACTGTAAACCACATTATCCAAAGTCTGTGCCAAGGACAGAAACTAGAACATGGCCACAGACTATCGTTTATACTCTGGCATCAATATTTGATAGAAAATATTTATATTCTGTGATCAGATACCACAAGGTTTGATGTTTCCAATCAGAACTCACTTTTCTACCAGCAAAGAACACAGCACTTGGTGGGACAAGACTGAGTATCTGGCCCAGTCTCTGATATCTGAATAAGAGGACCTTGGGGGCTATGTCCCTACTCTTGCTCTGAATAAAGCCTTTTCCATGTTCCATCTCAGGAGAGTGAGAAAGCATGCTGCAAACTAACCCAGTTCAACAGCTGTTTAGGAAGGTGCCCAAATATGTCTCCATCATGGCAAGATGGACCAATTCTTATGCTTTTCAAGCAAGTGGATTCAGATCCTAGTGATGGATCCACAGTCTACCTAAATCAGGAATTGGTGGACTTGCCTCCAGGAACCTCTCTCTCTCGCATAAAGCACTTCAAAATCCTACCTTTGGTGATTCAGTTTGAACCGATTTGGAGGCATTATTTTCAGTACTGTGTGTTCCCTCTACAGTTGTAACATGTTTTTCTCTTGAGTTTTTAACTTTATATTTTGTTCAAATCAGGCCATAAACAAAGTCCATACACTGCAAGCAATTGGTGTATAAAAAATTTCAATTATCTCTATAATTTCCTCTCTTTTTAATAATTCAGTGGTTTTTGTTTACAACTATCACTTGATCACTTTTAGAATATTTTCATTATCACTTGAAAAAATAAACCCTATATACATTTAGTAGGCAGTCCTCATTTGCTTCCAATTATACCATCCCTAGCCAACCTGAAATGTGCTTTCTCTCTTCATAGACTTGTCTGATTTCAGAAATTTCATATGAGTGAAATTAAACAATATGTGGTCTTTTGTAATTGGTTGCTTTCACTAGCATACTATTTTCAAAGTTAATCTTTGTTCCTGTAATAATTAGTACTTTAATCTTATTATGGCTAAATAATATTTCACTTTATGGGTATACCACATTTTGTTTACTCATTTATCAGTTAATGGACATTTGGACTCTTTCCACACTTTAACTGTAGTGAATAGTATTGCTAAAAACATTAACATAGAAATTGCATGTGGACATTTGTTTTCATTTTTATTGGGGATATACTTGATACTGGAATACCCAGACCATATGGTAAATCTATATTTAGCCTTTGGAGTACCTGCCAAACTGTGTTCCAAAGTGGTAGCATCATTTTATAATCTTACCAGAGTATCTGAGGATTCTAATTTCTCCACAATCTTGCCATTGTTTGTTATATTTTTAAAAATAGAGCCATCCTAGTGGGTGTGTAGTGGTATCTCATTGTGGTTTTGATTTGTATTTCCCTGATAATTAATGATGATGATCCTGTTTTCAAGTGCTTATTGGCATTCATGTGTCTTCTTTTAAAAAAATGTCTATTTAAATCAGTCTATTAGATAGCTATTTGTCTTACTACTGAGTTGTAAATGTCCTTAATATATTCTAGTTACAAAGTCTCTTGTTAGACACATGATTTGCAAATTTATTACATTCTGTAGGTTATCTTTTAACTTTGATAATGTCCTATGAATTATAAAAGTTTTACATTGGATCACATCCAGTTTATCATTTTTTTCCCTATCACCTATGCTTTTGTGTCATATCCAAGAAGACTTTGCCTAGCAAAAGGTCATGAAGATTTTCTCTAATATTTTATTTTAAGAGTTTTACATTTTTGTTCTCATATTTAGGTATATGATCCACTTTGAATTAATTTTTGTGTATGATGTTACTTTTGTTGATTCAAAGTATCCAATCTCAGCATTAAATTAGCTATGGGAATACAGTTTTCTGTTTACCTAGTGTTACTATGAATCATGGAATAACCCATATTTATTTGCATGTTGAAACATGGAAGTATCTCCTGTTCACTTGGCATCCTGGAAAGGTATGACTTTTACCTGTTTCCATTCCTTGTTACCCTTATTGAAATCACTTGGTTTCTGCTTAAAATTCCTACAGATCCTTCTTTTACTAAGTCCAGAAAAAATGGTGCATTCTACCCAGGAACTCTACTTTCTCCTATCATTTATTGATAATAATTGCAGACATACCTGAAATGTACTCCACAGAACATGCTCTTTGGATTTCACATCCTTTATATAGTTCAGTAGGGATAGGTAATCAACACCGGCAGCTCTTGAACTTGATAGCCTTAGGTCACCACTAATAATGAAAATTCCTTTCCTGTAAAATGTGTTGTCAAGATTGTTTTTCAATTTTTGCACTTTTTCACTTTTCCACCCGTTTTTTAATAAAGATAACCACTAACTTTGCCCCTGTGGATAGTCATGGTTAGAGGGAAAGGTGAGAACAATGATTTTGAAATCACTTTCTGTAGTCATAATTCACTGAAGATTAGACTCTATAACATCCTTCTAGAAATTGCAATGTTTACTGTAATTAATCTTGTAACAGGTTTTATACCATAACATTAAACAGTTTTGCTAATATCAACTCTAGAGCAATAGATGCAATTAAAAGTAAATCTAAACTATAGCCAGCATAATTACTACACATATAAGATATCATGATAAACTGAATATTTGAGGTTTATGGTGCTTAATAGTCCTATGAACATAAAGTAGTATGGCCCCAGACAACACATAAATGGTAAGGCCTTTGCCTATTAAAATGCAAAAGGAAAATTTTAATCTCAAATGGCATAGCTGGAGGTGAGGGGGTAGCCAGGAAAGATATGCAATAGCAAATCAAAACAAAATCAGAACAGTTCAAAAATAGATGGAGTACTACTTTATATGCATGGTTTTTCGGTGACTTGAAAGAAAAATGAAGAAATCATAGTAATAAAAAAAAGAATGCCATAATTTCTTTGTAATATTAAATCAGCACTTGAAAGAGAAAAGAATCGGTTGCATAACATCTAAGTGATCGTTTTAAAAATAAGAACAAGAAAAAAAGGAAAATATAATTTGTTTTCCCACTGGATGATATTACTTCAAATTCATAAAACTACTTATTTTATGAAGGTAATTTGAAGATAAAAATTCAAACTACCAAATTCTTAATGAGTAGAAATAAAATTGGGAAAATTAATATGCTTTAAAACTAAATTTTTCATTTTTTGAAAGTAATGATATAAAACAAGAAAATTCAAACATTAATTTACTTTATACATAATGTTTCGAACAAAAATAAGGCTGTAATACTAATATATACTACAGAGCACTCATTGTAAAAGTATATAGGGGTGAAGCGTTTGATTCTGAACATTGAAACAATACTTATTGCTTTTATGTTGCAAGGAACAATCATCTGTAAAATAAATTTCACTTTAAGTATATTCATAGAGTATACAGTATTCAGTTCAGTTCAGTTGCTCAGTCATGTCTAACTCTTTGCGACCCCATGAATCGCAGCATGTCAGGCCTCCCTGTCCATCAACAACTCCCGGAGTTCACTCAGACTTGCTTCCATCAAGTCCATGAGGCCATCCAGCCATCTCATCCTCTGTCATCCCCTTCTCCTCCTGCCCTTAATCCCTCTCAGCATAAGAGTCTTTTCCAATCAGTCAACTCTTTGCATGAGGTGGCCAAAGTACTGGAGTTTCAGTTTTAGCATCATTCCTTCCAAAGAACACCCAGGGCTGATCTCCTTTAGGATGGACTGGTTGGATCTCCTTGCAGTCCAAGGGACTCTCAAGAGTCTTCTCCAACACCACAGTTCAAAAGCATCAATTCTTCGGTGCTCAGCTTTCCTCACAGTCCAACTCTCACATCCATACATGACCAATGGGAAAACCATAGCCTTGACTTTTGTTGGGAAAGTAATGTCTCTGCTTTTGAATATGCTATCTAGGTTGGTCATAACTTTTCTTTCAAGGAGTAAGCATTACCATCTGCAGTGATTTTGGAGCCCCCCAAAATAAGTCTGACACTGTTTCCACTGTTTTCACATCTATTTCCCATGAAGTGATGGGACTGGATGCCATGATCTTCGTTTTCTGAATGTTGAGCTTTAAGCCAACTTTTGCACTCTCCTCTTTCACTTTCATCAAGAGGCTTCTGAGTTCCTCTTCACTTTCTGCTATAAGGGTGGTGTCATCTGCATATCCGAGGTTATTGATATTTCTCCCGGCAATCTTGATTCCAGCTTGTGCTCCTTCCAGCCCAGCATTTCTCATGATGTACTCTGCATATAAGTTAAATAAGCAGGGTGACAATATGTAGACTTGACGTACTCCTTTTCCTATCTGGAACCATTCTGTTGTTCCATATCCCGTTCTAACTGTTGCTTCCTGACCTGCATATAGGTTTCTCAAGAGGAAGGTCAGGTGGTCTGGTATTCCTATCTCTTTAAGAATTTTCCAAAGTTTACTGTGATCCACACAGTCAACAGTTTTGGCATAGTCAATAAAGCAGAAATAGATATTTTTCTGGAACTTTCTTGCTTCTTCGATGATCCAGAGGATGTTGACAATTTGACCTCTGGTTCCTCTGCCTTTTCTAAAACCATCTTGAACATCTGGAAGTTCACGGTTCATGTATAGCTGAAGCCTGGCTTGGAGAATATTGAGCATTACTTTACTGGCATGTGAGATGAGTGCAATTGTGCGGTAGTTTGAACATTGTTTGGCATTGCCTTTCTTTGGAATTGGAATGAAAAAGGACCTTTTCTAGACCTGTGGCCACTGTTGAGTTTTCCAAATTTGCTGGTGTATATAGTATTAAACATACCAAAAGCATATTACCTTTTCAGTTTTTATGTTAAATAAAAGTCAGTAACCATTCTATCAGTTCAGTTCAGTCACTCAGTCATGTCCATTCTTTGTGACCTCATGGACTACAGCATGCCAGGCCTCCCTGTCCATCACCAACTACCAGAACTTACTTAAACTTATATCCGTTGAGTCAGTGATGCCACCAGCCATTTCATCCTCTATTGCCACCTTTTCCTCCCACCTTCAATTATTCCCAGCATAGGGGTCTTTTCCACTGTGTCAGTTCTTCACATTACGTGGCCAAAGTATTGTAGTTTCAGCTTCAGCATCAGTCCTTCCAACGAACATCCAGGACTGATTTTCTTCAGGATGGACTGGTTGGATCTCCTTGCTGTCCAAGAGACTTTCAAGAGTCTTCTCCAACGCCACAAATCCAAAGCATCAATTCTTCTGTGGTCAGCTTTCTTTATAGTCCAACTCTCTCATCCATACATGACTACTGGAAAAACCATAGCTTTGACCAGATAGAAATTTGTTGGCAAGTTAATGTCTCTGCTTTTTAATATGCTGTCTAAATTTATGATAACTTTTCTCCCAAGGAGCAAGTGTCTTTTAATTTCATGGATACAGTCACCATCTGCAGTGATTTAGGAGCCCTCCAAATAAAGTTTCTCACTGTTTCCACTGTTTCCTCATCTACTTGCCATGAAGCAATGGGACCAGACACCATGATTTTAGTTTTCTGAATGTTGAGTATTAAACCAACTCTTTCACTCTCCTCTTTCACTTTCATCAAGAGGCTCTTTAGTTCTTCGCTTTCTGCCATAAGGGTGGTGTCATCTGCATATCTGAGGTTATTGATATTTCTCCCGGCAATCTTGTTCTAGCTTGTGCTTCTTCCAGCCCAGCATTTCTCATGATGTACTCTGGATATAAGTTAAATAATCAGGGTCACAATATACAGCCTTGACGTACTCCTTTTCCTATTTGGAACCAGTCTGTTGTTCTATGTCCAGTTCTAACTGTTGCTTCCTGACCTGCATACAGGTTTCTTAAGAGGCAGGTCAGGTGATCTGGTATTCCCATCTCTTTTACCATTCTATAGAGAACAATTAAATGCTGTTTTCCTTGACAAATTTACAGTGACATATCTCTAAAAGGATTATTTGTTATTGTTAAATTGCTAAGCTATGTCCAGCTCTTTGCAACCCTATGGACTGTAACATTTGGGCTTCTCTGCCCTTCACTATCTTCTGATGTTTGTTCAAATTTATGTCCATTGAGTTAATGATGCCATCCAGTCAATTATTATTAGATGATTAAAAATGAACAATGATGTATGAAATTTAATGGCTACTATTCCAAAAGCTTCTTCCAATTCATGGCAAAATAGTCTTCTTAATAATGCTTCTACTGTTATATAGGAAGCTTGCATTTTTCATACAGTCCTTTCTCACAAGACTGCTACTCCCTTCAAAGTGATATATAGATTTGTGTTTAATGATAACTTGTTTTAGAAATAGTCATGTTCTATAGATTGAGTTTTGCTTTGTACATAAAATCTATACATAAATAAACACATATCCTAAGAATTCAATTTCATATTTGTAAAAGTGAAAAAAATTTTTATTTTCTGACAAATTTAAGTTGAAATACTACTTATCAGAATATATTATTTCCTTTATTCTAAAAGAAGGAAAGTGAAAAACAGCAATAACAAAACCCAATGCCTAGCAAAATGGAACACATACTTCCTCATTCTCAGCCCTCATATTCCTCCCCATGTAGTCTATGGTAAAGTTTTGAAAAGCTTTTCATAAAACATTTAAAGGAATTGTTTAATCCATAGGTGCCTCTATTTTTTATCCCTAAGGAATATAAGCATCCTCTTACAGTAAGAGACAGGATAATGAAACAGTGCTGCAAGAAAGGGCATATTTTGGTTAATCTGAACAGGTGGCAGGAAGACTCAGGACTATTCACTTCACCTTTCATTCAGCTTGAAAGCAGTTATTCCCAGTGTGTGGTATTAGCATCACCTGGGAGCTTTTTAAAAATGCAAATTCTTTAGTACTACCACAAGTTTACTGAGTCAGAAACACTAAGGATGGGACCTAGCAGTCTGTGTTTTAACAAGTCCTCCAGGTGATTCTGATGCTGGCTTAGACTGAAGAACCACTGCTTTAAAGCAGCGATGAGGAGAGTTACTGCTGCTGCTGCTAAGTCGCTTCAGTCGTGTATCCGACTCTGTGCGACCCCATAGACGCCAACCCACCAGGTTCCCCCGATCCTGGGATTCTCCAGGCAAGAACACTGGAGTGGGTTGCCAATTCCTTCTCCAATGCATGAAAGTGAAAAGTGAAAGTGAAGTACTTAGTCGTGTCTGACTCTGAGCGACCCCATGGACTGCAGCCCACCAGGCTCCTCCATCTGTGGGATTTTCCAGGCAAGAGTACTGGAGTTGGGTGCCATTGCCCTCTCCAGATGAGGAGAGAACACAACTAAAATTTTGTGCTGTAAATCCTACTTTAGAATCATAAACTCCAATGTGATAAACTTGGCTGGGAATCACTGGCTCTGGAACCTCTTAGGAGTATGAGACTGGGTAAGATCCTTCTCTCACTTCTCTTATTTATAACATGGTGGAGGTGCCATATATGTAGTTATTTCAGATATAAAAATAATATGGTAAAATAATACTATGGTAAAAGACTGAGTACAGTGTCACTCAGCCTCAGGCTACTACTAATGTTGCTGTTTTAAAATCAATAATTTGTATTTTTAAAATTTTTATGGAAGTGTAGTTGCTTTAAATGTTGTGTTAGTTTCTGCTGTTCAGCAGAGTGAATCAGCTATGTGTGTGTTAGTCGCCAGTCATGTCTAACTCTTTGCGACCCCATGGACTGTAGCTCGCCAGGCTCCTCTGTCCATGGAATTCTCCAGGCAAGAATACTGGAGTAGGTTGCCATTCCCTTCTCCAGGGGATCTTCCCAAACCAGGGACTGAGCCTGGGTCTTCCACATTGCAGGCAGATTCTTTACAGTCTGAGTCACCAGGGAATCAGCTTTATGTATATATATATCTCCTCTTTTTTGGATTTCCTTAGCATTTAGTTCACCACAGAGCATTAGAATTTCCTGTGCTAAACAGCAGGTTCTCATTCGTTATCTACTTTATGTGTAGTATCAATAGCATATATGTGTCAACCGCAATCTCCCAATTCACCCCATCCCCTCCTTCCCTGCCTTGGTAGCCATATATTTTCAATAATATTATTAAATAGGAAAATGAATAGATTCTATGATTAGGAAAAGTTAGTAAACTTTTCCTGAAGTTCAAATCACATTTTCTAATTTTAGTTCTCCTTCACGTACCAGTGTTCAGATATTAGTGATGGAAATTATGTTTAGTACACAAAAGGAGAAGATGGCTGCTTTCCACTCAGGTAAACCAAGAGGGTCTACAAGTGGCTGATTTATTTAATGGATGAACCTCTTCACATTAATCCTAACTTAGAGGCCTTGGCACAAACTCTTTAAACATGTATTTTTAAAAATATCTTTGAAACAATTAAAATATTAACAAGACCTATACATAAAATGGCCTTAGGCCAAAAGAATTAAAAAGAGTCATGTGGTTTAGCACCTCTGAGAAAGAGACTAAAAAAACAAATATATCAGTAAAAGGAGAAAAATGTTTGCATTGTTTAAGCATCTAGAAGAAAAATGTTGAAGTTCTAGTTGTTCATTTGTTAAGGATATTTATGTTTTAAGGAGATCAAAACACCAAGAATGCACTTTATATTAATTTGCCTTTGCCTCAGTTGTCTCTGTTTATTTAAGATTTGTATGTAGTCTCTTAGATAATCTATTATTTTGACTTTGCTGAAACACATCCCTTTTTCCTCTTGAATTTAAGTCACACTGTGAGCTGTTAAAGTCTCTAACTCCCTGGGCAGAGTGTGTTAACGTGGAGCTGGAGTTTTCCAAAGGAGCTGCCATAATCTGTTGACTCAATGATCCGTTAATGACACCTGAATGCCCACAGCAGAGCCCACCTCCACCTGCTGCTACTCATGGCTGGCCCAGTGAGGATGCAGGTGCATTGTAAGCCCCCAAATCAGCCATTAAGGTCCCTTTTATTAGTGGCTTCTGCTAACAAAACAGGGCTCTAGGGGAGCATGATTCAATCTAGGCAAAAACCTGGCAGCTCAGAAGAGTCTCACTGTTGGGGACCAGTGACATCTTGTTATAATAAGGAAAGCCAGATGAGTAATATTATTCTGTTTTCACCTTCATAGACTCTTATGGCCTATTATAGGGATTACTAAAAACAATGGTTTCCCACCTTACACCTTCGATTCTCCCCTCTAGCAGTAAGGCATTTTAAAGAAAATAGGCATTCCATCTCTCTCAGGTGAACCAAGATTAATTCTTTTGGAACTGTCATATTTAGTTTGCTAATTTAAAAAAGTCCACTGAGTGTGTATAACTCTAAAAAGCTTAATAAACTGGCAATACAAATGTTGGTAAATAAAAACATCTTTAAGCACAACTTAAATATACCTACCAATTGTCTAACTGGAAAAAAAAAAAAAAAAAAGTACCCCTATAGGAGCCCAGCTCTTTGTGGGACATTTTGCCTTCATATTTTCATTTTTATTCCAGACAACCTTTTAAGATTTTAAAAATGTGAACAGGGCCTTCTATTGTTGGACATTTACAGACTTCTTTTAGCTTGTATCTTCAACCTGTGTGTTCTTTTTAGTTAATGGAGTAATGATACCACATATTGAGCCATTTTAATTCTACCTAGAAGTTAGTTGTCTAATAGTTCTTAGAGCATACTTGTAACCACTGGAAAAATACATCAGTGTTTTTTAAAAAATTCCCACAACTCTTTGTCACGTGAGTAAAAATATCCATTCAACTTTAATTGACATTAGAAAATAGTACTGCTGTACTTGAGTAAAGCAAACTGTCAAAATGTTTTTTAACATATTTAGGGAAGAAAAAGAAAACTTGAACAATTCGTTTTACAGAACAGCTCAGTTTTATGAAGTTGGAAAAAAATGTTTAAAGAATCTGTATTTGGGGTTTGACATCAATGGCCAAAAGTAGTAGTTCAATGATCTAATGTTGTTGAAGAGATTGACTATTGATCAGTTATTAGTTACATTCATAGAAGAATTACAAGGTGAGTTAGAGAATTTTTTTTTTTCTGCATGTTTTATATAATGTTTCACTGTATGTGGGTTTGGTTTCCAAGTCTCTCATTTTCACTAATGGCACACTTGTTGAAGGATGTATTTCATCCTTCCTTATCTCCTACTTTGGACAGCCTTATGCTTGGAATGAGCTGATAATGTCTTATTCTTTTCAATTTACACCATGCTTCCAGATGAAATTATTTGAAACAATTTTAACTATGTCACTTACTTGCTCAAAAAAAAAATATCTTTCCTAGTTTCTTGATGCAGTAAAAATAATACAAAAACTCAATAGCCTATGATTTAGAGCCCTCCATGTTCCAGTATTGATGTAACAATGAACATCAATTCAAATTCTGCTCTTTATGCTGTTTCAACCAAATTGCACTGTGGCAGAAATATCCTTGACCTATCTTCACTTAACCTCCCGCCACTGAAGTAGTTTACCTTATTCAACCATGTTGTCCACATCTCTGTATAAAAGACATACCTGATATTGATACTGGACTCCTCACACACAGGTAGTAGCCTAGAAGCTTTTTGCACTCTTTTTATCAATCAATTGAGCAATATGATTGCAAAGAGAAAGGTGTACCTAAACAAATTTTTACCTGTGGCTGTTATAAAACTTAAGTACATAAAAGTCAGCTAATAAGTATAAGTTGAAAATAAATTATTTTCCTTGAAAAATAAGTTACAAACTTTGTAAATGATAAATTTCTCTGTCCAAACATATTTCTGTCAAATCAATTATGATAACATAGTAGTAAAATATTGGGATAAACTCATAGAAAACTAGAAAGATTCTGTATTTATATTTCTAATCAAATGTATTTAGACTCATTTGTGACACTTTATAGGAACTGAAATTCTAGGGTCCCACATCTCTGGAATGGTTCATGCAGGGAAGGTGACATATTTGCCATAAGACAACATGCAATAGTGGGTTAATGGTGACAGTTCTTTGAGAAAGAAATTATGGCTCTTGTAGACATCATATATGTAGTGAAGAAACAGACAAATCTAAATATGATACAGACAAGATTGCACCAGATACAAAATCTAAAGAAAACTGTTCCTTCTTTTTATTATGAACATTTTAAAACACTTGTGATATGTATGCTAATTTTTATTGTAGTAGAATTGACTTTCAGAAAAGTGCATTTATCTTAAACTTGATGAATTTTCATAAACTATACACATACCAGTAATCAGAGCATTACTAGCACCCCACCAAGTCCTCTTATGCTCCCTTTCAGCTACTGCCCCACACTCTACAAGAATAATCACTTCCTTTAACATCACACATTACTTTTGACTCTTTTGTAATATACATAAGCTGTAAATATTATTCTGTGTTCAGCTTCCGTCTCATAATGTTATTTTGATGGACTATTTGCTTCATCTAACTATAGATCATCCAATGTCATTGCATCAAACTGTTCTTTGATTTAGAGTAGTAACTGGATGAAATTAGTGAAGAAAAAAGGATTTTCCTTCATTTTTCTTATATATATCCATTTTGTATTTATCACTTGATCCCTCTACCTGACCGCTTTTGCTTTTTAAAACCTCTATTTAATATCTAAGTGTAATTCTTATAAAATTATATGCATGACCTTAATCTAAGTAAAAAATAAGCATGTGCTGAAACTTTATTTAACTTGTTAATAAAGGAAGCAACAAGATGCTGAAGCTAATTTGAAGAGCACTGAGGAACAACTGAGGTGTTGGGAGGAAAGGGAGAACATTGGAATAAGATTTCTAGTTCAGTTCGGTCGCTCAGTCATGTCCAACTCTTTGTACCTTGCTAGGCCTCCCTGTCCATCATCACCTCCTGAAGCTTACTCAAACTCATGTCCATTGAGGTGAGATACAAAGTTAGTAACTTTCCTACAAGTCTCCAAGTCAACATGACAATTTAGAGTCTGGTCCCTAAATAAGGGGGAGGGGGAGTTGGGTGGGTCTGTTCAACAATTTTTGGGGATAACATTGATGGGACATACAAAGTCATTTTGCCTTATTTCCTATCCATCCATCAAAGTCAATTTATATCCCACTTCCACTTTGAAGTCTTTATGATCACCTAGCTGGAAGTCACGTTTCTAGCTAAGGAGCACTGGTAATAACATGGAAAGCGCTCAATATGAACTTGGTGAATGAATAATTGTTTACTGCCACTCTATGGGCATATCACTTCTTGAGCAGAAATGGCTAATTAAGAACATAATTAAATTTTAAATTATGGCTAGGGAAATTGTACTGTAGAAGAGAGATAAATTAGAATACATCACAGTGCTGTTAGCAGGTTTGTTTTCTTAAAACGAGTAAAATATGTTGTGGGAAATAATTGATTTATAAAGTACTCTGCTTTTTCAATTTGCTCTTTTCTGTTTCATCCTTTTGCCCTTTCTTTTGACTCTGCACGTTGAAACATTCTTTTGTAATTCTCCCCTTATCCAGTCGTGTTACGTAAAACTACAAGAACCATCTATCTCAAGTTCCATTTTAGCCATTTCTCTTCCCTTATCAGAGCTGGAAAATGCTGTCTTAGGTCATGCCAAATCATAGGCTTTTATGGACACCAGTTGCTTCTCTGGCTCTATGACCCTCATGCTATTTTTCTTACTGACCATTGGCAAGTGTTTGCTACATATCTCATTGGACTCACTGGACTTTCTTGTTCTCTTCCCGTTACTGTTCACAAAAACATTTTCTTCTGAAAAGCTTTACTAAACACTAACTTTCTCTCTTTATTTTTTTCTAGAATACCCTCAATAAATCATATTTTTAGGGGAAATCTATGTAATGTGTCAATAAATTGAATATAATCAAATTTTTTTTGTTTTTTCAACTTCTCATGAGTAACTAAGAGTTCTGTTTTTACCGAGATGGTTTTGAATTGAATTATGTATACTGTTGCTCAGACCTACATTCCTTATTTTTCATACCTGCAACTGGAGTCGATAATAGAAGAGATGGGAGGATAACAGTGGTAAAAATTACCTTTTTCTCCTAGAACTCTCATCTGATATGTGATGACTAATCAGAAAAGGATAATTCAAATTCCTTTTTAATGGAAATCCAGGAAAAGAGTATGGAGTTTTTGTTTGTTTGTTTGTTTTTGTTGTTTAAGATAACAGCAAAAACTAATAAAGAACTTTACTTTCATGTCTGAGTTCTTCTAACTGTTGCTAGCAGCCTGTCAGTATGTGTCTACAATGCTTGGTTCCTACATTTTTCAACTTATCAACTGTCACTAATACATCACCATGAAAAGGAAACAAGCAGCTATTTCTCTTGAGCTTACTGGGCATAACCATAAAGGTGGTCAGAGCCCTGGTCCTCTCCTCTCCCCACTCCTTCTCCTGGAGTCTTCATCCCATGGCCTACATCTTTGCACTTTAGCTGCATATGGCTATCTGAATTAAAAATTAAATTAAATTAAAAACTCAGTTTATTAATCAAATGAGGCACATCTCAACTGCTCACTAGTCACATTTGGCTACCATACTGAATAGTGCAAGTGTAGAACTTTTCCATCATCACAGAAAGTTCCATTCAGCAGTGCTGACCCAAAGCATGTGGTATCTGTCCAGTGCAAACATGTGTACTAGAGACCTGAGTTACATTTTCAGATAAAGTGCTTCTTTTTACAGAATTTTCCCCTGCAGTCACTAGGGATTGCTACTGTTGAATGGGCTTATAAATGAGTTAGAAGAGACAGAGCCCAGTGAAATCTTCAAGTGTGCAGATGAAACTAGACTCTTCTGGGAGTGAAAATGCCAAATTGAAAAACTATGCCTGAGGGCTTTATGAAGGGGCAGACGTGCATCAGATGAGTCTCTCTCTGAGCAAATATAATTTGATAAAGTTAGGTAGAAATAATTCTATCCTTACAGAGCAGTGGATTCTGTTTTTCTGATTAACAAGTGTTAGAATAATGTTGGTTTCATTATATATCGTTCTCTAAAATGACAAAGTTTTGTTGAGGTTCCAAATAGTAAAAATGACTTTGGGCAAAACGTAATGAAGAGAGTATTTCCTACATGCACACAATATCCAACACTAGGTATCCGTGAAAGAAAAACTGCATAGATGTGATATTTTAACTTGTTTTAATAAATTAGTCATAGTTTTCCCAGAAGATATGGAAGAAAAGACAATCCATGTTGAGAGATAAGCATAAGCAAAAACACAGTAGCAATAACAGTGTGGAGTGTATTGTTTGAGAGACAAATAGTTCTTTGTTGTTGAAGCAAAAGTGAATGATGTAAGGATTTAATTTTTGAAATGAATAGCAAGCATTATGCAAAAGTCCTGGATAATCTAAAAGATAAAGAAGAATTATTAAATTATTTAAACAATACATACATAAATCTAATGAGTATTTTAGAAAGACCACTCTAGCAGTGATATAGACCAGTAGTTCTCGAAAGGGATAATTTTTTTTTCTCAGGGGACAACTGACAATGTTTGGAGACAATTTGGTTGTTACTGTAGACTTCCCCGATGACTCAAATGGTAAAGAATCTGCCTGAAATGCAGGAGACTGGATTCAATCCCAGGTCAGGAAGGTCCCTGGATAAAGGAATACTCCAGTATTCTTGCCTGTAGAATACCCTGGACAGAGGAGCCTGGCGGGCTATAGGCTCCATGGGGTTGCAAAGAGTCAGATACAACAGAGTGATTAACGTTTTCACTTTTCACGGGTTGAGAGGTGGGTTTTGGCATCTAGTGTGTAGGAAGTAAGAGCACTTCTAAGTAATTTATAATGAATGGTACAGCCCCACCACAAAGAAATATCATCCCAAATGTTGATACTGCCAAGGCTGAGAAACCCTGATGTAGATGATGAATTGAAGAGATAATTGACACAATAAAATTGTTTGAGATGCTAATACAATAGAGCATTTGAGAACTGATAAGAAGAAAGGAAGTTATACTAATCTGTTTATTATTCTTAAGTTGGGAAAGGCAAAGTATTGATAGGACTACATAGTTAAATGTTCTAAATAAAAGGAAAAGGAACCAGTTGCTTCTTCTATGTTTTGTGTAACTTATAGGAATTATTTACTCACAAGTTTAAAAACAAAATCCAACAAAGATGTATGATACATTGTAAGTAAAATTAATGGAAAAACACCCTTATTGACACATCTTTTTTTTCTTAACTGTAGAGAAAAAGGGGGAAATCTTATAAGTTTCTAGAAAGATTATAAAGTTAACTAAAAGGGTCAAAGGAGTTCAGCATTAGAATTCTACTTAAAACACTAAATTTTATTAGCATTTGAAAGGAAAATGGTATCCCAAAATTTCATGCTGAAGCAAGGTGTCTTTCATGGACAAAGGCGGTAGAAATACTTTCAAATTTTACGAGGCTTGAAATACCTGTGAACAACATACTCACTGCAAAATTATGCAGAGTGAAGTAAGTCAGAGAGAAAAACACCAATACAGTATATTAATGTTATATATGGAATTTAGAAAGATGGTAACAATGACCCTATATGTAAGACAGCAAAGAGACACAGATATAAAGGACAAATTTTAGACTCTGTGGGAGAAGGTAAGGGTGGGATGATTTCAGAAAATAGCATTGAAATATGTATATTACCATATGTGAAATAGATCATTGGTCCAAGTTCGCTGCATGAAATAGGGCACTCAAAGCCGGTGCACTGGGACAACCCTGAGGGAGGGGTTGGGGAACACGTGTATACCATGGCTGGCTCATGTCAATGTATGGCAAAACCCACTACAATTTTGCAAGTAATTAGCCTCCAATTAAATAAGTTAATTTTTAAAAAGAAATATAAGCAGAGGGAAAAATAAAAGTAGTAAATTGTAAAACTTTAAAAACTTAATATACAAGGGATTCGTGACTCTTTTGCTATCTGGTAAACTCATGAATTAGATAGGATTTTTAAATTTTAGCTGCATAAATCCAGTGCAAAGTTTAATCCTGATGTTCTTCCTTCATCTGTCTGTCTCTGGTTCCTTTCACTATTTAGGGACAACACATGATGTAGTTTATGTAGGATCTCTCTTTTTTTTTTTTTTTGATCACTTGAAATGATAATGGTTCCCATTCTGCTGACGCACTTTCTACAAAAGCTAAGAAATTGACTAATAGGGTCATTGTCTGCTATAATGGCCTTGCAAAGCTTTATTGTATGCTGTTTCTATATTTTTGTCCCTATGAATGAGGAGGTCCATAAAGAACATGGTAACGATTGTTAAAAAAAAATCAATCATTGAATAGTCTTGAGTCCCTGAATTTTATTTAATAATGAAATTTGAATAAAACAAATTATCTCTCTTTAAATTCTGTTTGATTTAATGATTCCTTTTCCCTGTCTGGAAGAAGAAAATTTTTATTCTAATGAAAGACTCAAGAGGTTTTGTGAAAATAGTGATAATAAATGAAAATGTTTAAATATGTGGAAGAGACAGAGGGGGGTTTAAAATGTATGTGAAAACACCATGATATTCATTATATATTTTTTAAACCTAAATTTTATTTTAGTGATTTGAAAGTCTTCATGAATTTTGGCAGAAAATCTATATATTCTGGAATTTTTAGTTATTTTATGTATCATAACTAAACTAATTTTAAGTACATAAGAAATTCATATACTAAATTGGAAAGTAAATAAGGCTACATATCAATAGATAAAATGACAGAAGCCACTCTAGCTTTCTAAAAAGTTAATTAAAAATATTAAAACTATAGTAAGTATTCTGAAAGTGAAAATATCAGTCATTCAGTCACGTCTGACTTTTTGTGACACTGTGGACTATAGCTCTTCAGGCTCTTCTGTCCATGGAATTCTCCAGGCAAGAATACTGGAGTAGGTTGCCATTTCTTTCTCCAAGGGATTTTCCCAACCCAAGGATCAAACCTGAGCCTCCAGCATTGCAGGCAGACTCTTTACTGTCTGAGCTACCAGGGAAGTCCAAATGTTCTGAGGACACTTTATTAGTGCTTTTTGTTTATTTTGATAGCCAAAATAAATGTTTAGAATACTTGCTTTCAGTTTTTCCAGGTTAAACTTACCCCAACTATGCACTGACAAAGTCACTAGTATATCCTACTTTGAAGCAGACCAAGAACTTAAAAAAACACAACTGTATTGAAGTATAGTATATACACTTTTTGTACAGTTCATTGATTTTCACCTGTGCAATATTCTTGTCACAGGAACCCAGGTAAAGAAAGAGATCATCCCTAGTACCCAAAGTAGACTTCCCTTGTAGCCTACTGGTACAGAATGGTAAAGAATCTGCTCAGCTGGTAAAGAATCCACCTGCAATGTGGGAGACCTGGGTTTGATCGCTGGGTTGGGAAGATCCTCTGGAGAAGGGAAAGGCTACCCACTCCATTATTCTGACCTGGAGAATTCCATGGGCTGAATAGTCCATGGGGTCGCAAAGAGTCAGACATGACTGAGCGACTTTTGCTTTCACCCAAGTAGACCCTCTGCTGCTTCCCCCAGAGGTAAATATCCTCACGTCTGACAGCAGAGAATACTTATGCTTGTTTTTATTTCATATGAGGGATAATACAGTATGCACAATTTGATGTATGACTTCTGTCACTCAACATTTTATGATTCATATTGCTGCACATACAGTAGCTGTAGAGGCAACGTCATTGCTATATAGTACCCCTTTATGTGGATACATCTCAACTTATCTCACTACTATTAATGATTTGAATACCCAGGTTTCAGCTGTTACAAATAGTAAGCTATGAACATTCTATTAAACGTATTTTGGTTAACATTTGCATACATTTATAATGAGCATAAACCTGGAGATGGAAAATTCCTGAGTCACACAGTAGAAGCTGGCAAAATAGGTACGTGAATAGGTTGTGCCAAGTTTACATTGACAACATGCACTGAAGAATTTCTGTTGTTCTACATCCTCAACAGCACTTGATTTTTTTTTTTCCTTTTATTTCTGTATTTGCTGAATGGCTACGCTAGTGATTATTAACTGATATTTCATTATGGTTATATTCTGTATTTCCCTGATGGCTTTTCATATTTATTGGTCATTTGTATACCCTCTAAATGAAGTGAATTCACTCAGTCGTGTCCAACTCTTTGCGACCCCGTGGACTGTAGCCTACCAGGCTCCTCCATCCCTCAGATTCTCCAGGCAAGAATCCCGGGTGGGCTACCATTTCCTTCTCCTGGGGATCTTCCCAACTCAAAGTTTGAACCCAGGTCTCCCATACTGCAGGCAGATGCTTTACCCTCTGAGCCACCAGGGAAGGCCCAAAGAGGTTTTTTTTTTTTTAATTTTTGAAGGTTTTCCCATGCATTTTTTAAAATGCAGAAACACATTTGCAAAAGTGATAGATGGGCAGAAAAGGAGAAGAGTGGGTATTACCTCAAAGCAGGGCAGTGTCCCTGCCTCAGCACAGCTAAGCCACAGCACTGCTTCTGAAATGGGCTTGCTTCCATCTTTGTTGCCGGTACCTGAAAATGCTGGGGTCTGCAGTTCCCTAGTAGTTGTCTTTCTGCTACTTGCAGAGTTGAAAACAGAATGACTTTTGACTCGCTTCTGACTTCTAAATTCCTACCAGTGCTTCCTATTTATAGGGCCAGTGAGGAAACTGGGCAGGAGACTCTAGAAATCCCATTTTCAGGCTTTCAGTACACCACCCTTCCTCCCAGTGAAGAGAAAAGCTTGGATGGTCAGGAAACAAGCTGCATACTTTTGATGTTTTCATGTATGTGAGCACTTTTCAAAGGGCTCTGGAGAAATAAATAGTAAAGTGCATGCTGTCACACTTCTAATAACTTTTTAGTGAATAAAGAAAAATATACATGGACCATCAGTGAATAATACAGGAAATTTGAAAGCTGAATTGTGACAATAGACTACGAATCTTAAATGCTATGTCTGTGAACAGGAAGGAAGAAATTATAGCTCAAGTAGCTGGGCAGGCAGATTGAGCTTTATCTCAATGGGTAAATAATGCTTGAAAAGGTAAAGGCAAAAAAAAAAATCATTCTGGGCAGCAGGAACAATATGAGTGAAATAAAGAACACAGGACTGAGCCGTGGTATCTTTCCAAAATATTAAAATTCTATTTTACCTTGACTTGAAGTACACTTTGGAAGAATACAGCAGAATCGATAAGCTAAAAATTTATAACAAAATTGCTGTCAGCTTGGAGATCTGGAAACCACACTGCAGAAGGAATAAGAGAGCTACGATGTTTAGCACAGAGGGGACAAACCTAAAAGGAATGCCTGTGAAGTGTTCTGCGTAAGAAAGTATAAATATTTTTGGTTGTTTGAAAAGGAAGCACTTCAATCAATACACTAACGTCAGGAGCATTTAGCAATAAGTTCAATGAAAAATAATTCTCAAAACAATTTCTGCTGCTGCTAAGTCTCTTCAGTCGTGTCCAACTTCGTGTGACCCCATAGACGGCAGCCCACCAGACTCCACCATCCCTGGGATTCTCCAGGCAAGAACACTGGAGTGGGCTGCCATTTCCTTCTCCAATGCATGAAAGAGAAAAGTGAAAGTGAAGTCGCTCAGTCCTGAGCAACCCCATGGACTTCAGCCTACCAGGCTCCTCTGTCTATGGGATTTTCCAGGCAAGAGTACTGGAGTGGGGTGCCATTGCCCTCTCCAAAACAATTGCTATCAATTGCTAAATAATAATGGAATATACAGCCTCATGTATCAATAGATATCATGTGCCCAGTGCCTGAGTTATTCTGATGAAAGCTAAATTACTAAGTATACCAGGATTCCTGAAGTCAGAATATGGAAAATAATCAGAGTCCCTTTAATTTAAAAACTAATTTGGGAGAGGTAGAGAGATACTTATCAAGAAACTTGAAAGTCAATTAGTTTATACTTTAATAACTAAAGTAATTAGTTTTTCTTACATGTCAACTCTGTGCCAGGTAACTGGTGAATGAAATGGTTCAGTGTTCTCTAAAATAGAAGAAACCCTAGACCTATAAGATACTCCATGAAAAACAATGAGGTGAAACAATGTTGAAAACATTCTGTATCTTTTGTTGTTGTTGAGTTGCTAAATCATGTCTGACTCTTTGAAACCCCATGGACTGTATTACACCAGGCTTCCCTGTCCTTCACTATCTCCTGGAGTTTGCTGAAACTCATGTCTATTGAGTCGGTGATGCCATCCGACCATCTCATCCTCTATTGACCCCTTATCTTCCTGCCTTCAGTCTTTCCCAGTATCAGGGTCTTTTCTAATGAGTCAGCTTTTCACATCAGGTGATCAAAGTATTGGGGCTTCAGCTTCAGCATGAGTCCTCCCAATGAGTATTCAAAGTTTGTTTCTTTTAGGATTGACTAGTTTAATCTCCTGACTATCCAAGGGACTCTTGAGAGTCTTCTCCAGAACAACAGTTTGAAAGAATCAGTTCTTTGTCACTCAACCTTCTTTATGGTCCAACTCTCACATCTGTACATGAGGAGATCATCATTGGCTCTACCAAAGCCTATTGCCTATGGTAGAGACTGCAGACTCTTAAGACTGGGCCGCCTCAGGCTAGACTACAGGGAGGGAGCACAGTCCCACCCATCAGCAGAAAATTGGATTAAAGATTTACTCAGCATGGCCCTACTCACCAGAGCAAGACCTAGTTTTCCTCCCATCAGCAAGCTTGCACAAGCCTCTTATCCTCATCCATCAGAGGGCAGACAGAAGAAGCAAGAACTTCAATCCCATGCTTCCAGAGTAAAAACTACAATCACAGAAAACTAATCAGAATGATCACATGGATCACAGCCTTGTGTAACTGGATAAAACTATGAGCCATGTCATACAGGGCCACCGAAGAAGGATGGGTCACTGTGGAGAGTTCTGACAAAGCATGGTCCACTGGAGAAGGGAATGGCGAACCACTTCAGTATTCTTGCCTTGAGAACCCTGTGAACAATATGAGAAGGCAAAAAGATATGACCCTGAAAGTTGAGCCCCTCCAGGTCAGTATGTGTTCAATATGCTATTAGAAAAGAGTGGAGAAATCTTTTTTGCCCTCTTAGGAACAAATTCATAGCATATAAAATACTTGCATGGCTCTGTGATGTCTTCAATAAATAAGTTCGCTTAACTTCTGCATCATCAGCTTTTTATCAAAAATATTTCAAATTTATCACAAAAATAATCTGGATCTGGTGCTTTCACAAGACTAATTTTTCGTATGTATGTAATTGTAATCACAGCTACTGCCTATTGAAGCCTGTGGTATAGTGAGAGAAACAAGTATAACACAATGTGAAAAGTTGCACTTTAGAGGATCAATGCATGTTCTGTGGAAACACATTACCTGGAAAATCCCAGGGACAGGGAAGCCTGGTGGGCTGCCATCTGTGGGGTCGCACAGAATCAGACATGACTGAAGCGACTTAGCAGCAGCAGCAGCAACACCATCTCCATAGTGGGGAGGGATAATAAACAATACCTGAAGAAGGTAATGCATAGTGATCACCTATAGTATACTGAGGAAAGAGAAGGAGCTAAAGCATGTTTGAGACTTAGGAAACTCCAAATGTGAGGGCTCATGTGTAAGCGATCATGATACATTCATGAAGAGCATAAGTTTTTAAAAAAATGCTTAATAAGGACTTGATATTCAAAGTATATTCACAGATTTGGTTTGCATCTCAAGTATTCCTGCAGGGTCACTACAAAGGTTACAGAAGCACAGAATTATACAATCTTCGAGGTGGGGAAAAGCACTGAGAACCTCTAGTCAGAAGCCTTTTCTAGGTTGTCTAACAGAAGCTATCTATCCCCTGTTTTCGTTGTATATAGCCCCTGGAAGCACTCTGTCTCATCATGCATCATCACTCCCACCTTATATGAAGATGAAATCAGCCTTTCTGTAACTTTCACCTGCCCCAGGTCTGCATTCCTGAGCTCTGCAGAAAGAACTCGTGGCTTTATTACTTAGGGAGTACCAGAGTCATTTTCTGATGGTGATGGAATTTAAAATCAGATCTATTTAATGGAGTTTTCAGTTGCTCTGCCTGTTCATTTAATACCAGAAATTTCACCATTTTTAGCATGTGAAGTATATCTGTATATCCTAAAGTTTTCTTAAGACTACAATATAAATATTGAGTTTTATATAACCTTTTTATTTATCAAGGGAGTATTTTAGGGATTTGGTTTCAGCATCTTTTTGTAAAAATGTTAGATCTTGGGAACATTTTCATAATTCAGCAGGGTCTGCAATGTTAATGGACCTAAGCAGCAGGATCCTTGGACCACATACTATAATTATTCCTCAGAGTGCTTGTAATTTCAATTCCAGAGCCTAACGCTGGCTGTATTTCATTTGTTTTTCTTCTCCTACGGATAGTGATTCACAGCAGCCTTCTGATTTTGGAAATCTATTGCTTTTGCTCAATTCTAAGTTGGTACTCCAAATTTAAATTAAAGTATGACAGTGGGGGAAAAATGGTAGAGATTGAGAAAAGAAATAGTGAAGAAATAAATATTTTCTATGAGTAAAAGTTTCTTTAAAAAGCTTAAATCACTCTGGGACAAATTAGAGTTTTCTTTCTTCTGTTTCTTCTCAGGCTTCCAGTATTAAGAATACTAAAGTAGAAGGAAAATATAGTCTTTTCTTGATTGAAATTAAATCATTGCAAATTATTCAATAACTTCAAATTCCAGCTTAAATAAGAGATACATGAAATACAATTTGGTACTTTGTGTATAGGTATGTGTGTGATTAGCATCTCAGAATCATCATGTATAAAACTTTTCTTAAAATTAGTTAAAACTACTTTGCCTTAGCTTTGAACATAATTAGAATTTCAGACATGCTATAGTTCAACTGAAGCAAATTTTATGATGTTATAAGGAAACTGAGGCCAATACAGGTTAAATCTGTAGTGGAATTAAAAGTGGAAAATCTCTGAGAATTTTCACCCTGGGGTTTGGTGTATTTTTTACTTGGTTAAAGTAAATAGTGTTACAATAAATATAAAAATGTTTTGACTATTCAAATGGTGATAACCATTTTTTTGAACAAGTCTGATCAAGTTAAAGGAAAAGAAATCTAAATTTGAAATGAAACCTAAATCTCATATAGTTTAATACTCATTATTTCTAATTTTAAGATTTATTTTTCTACACCAGGAAATCATCCTTGGGGATCTTATGAAGACCTTCTCATGGTAAGAACATTTAATCAATAAGAATTTTATAAAAATGATCATAGCATGTTTATTGAATAGCATTATCTGTCTGTTCAAATGGAATGTGCAATATACAAAGGGCTGAGAAAAATTAGATTGCTTCTCTTCTTCAGGCACTCTTTTTCTTATTAGTCTGTTTTATTTTTTTTTATAGTCAGTTGCTCATTTGATTTTTTTCTTTTGTTGCTCATCTTTACCACTATAAGGTACCTTCTATACAAGCCGGAATGATTGCTTATTGATAAATATCTGACCTATATAAAATATCTGTTGAATGAATGCCTTAATGATCAGTAAAATGATCACCTGTCATGTATCAGCACCAAGTTAATTTGTTTCAATGAAACATTTCTGCTTTTCTTCTTGGTAAACCTAAGAGGTAAGTCTCAGTTCCATTATAGAGCTAAGGAAATAGCCTCAGAACAGGAAAGTTATTTAATCTATATTATGTTATTATTAAGGTACTTGAACTCGTTTGAAAATGTTAAACATTTCCTTTCTCAGACCAGTTATCCTGAAATTCAAAACGTTAAAATGCTAAGGAGACAAAAGTAAACAGAAATCTTATGCAAAATCAGAAACAATATTTAAACACAAAATTTCCATTTCAAAATGATATCTGATCTTTGACTATCTCAGATATGATGCAGGATAACTGATGAGCTGGCATCAGCTTAGTCATGTGTGTCTGACACATCTTTAGCAAAAGGAATAAAATTTTGGAACTGAAATATGACCTACTCCTAATTGCTTAAATGTTTATATTAAACATAATAATAAGTTTTGAATGAGTATTTGTCTTATAAATAGAAACATCAGTCTGACAGGACACAGTTAAAGAAAAATATAAATATTCTAAAAGAGTTAATTTCCAGGTTTTGATAGTCGAATTATAGAGCATATTGATCTTGGCAGTTGTCATGTTTTTATTTTATTTTGAGATAATTATAGATTTGCATGCAATTGTAAGAACTAATACAGAGAAACCTGTGTGTCCTTTACCCAGTTGCCTCCAATGTAGCATCTTGCAAAATTATACTACACAGCAACCGTCAAGTTATTGACAGTGAAACATTTAATATGCAAAACATTTCCATTACTACAAGAATCCCTTTTACTGCCCTTTTTACAGACATAGCTTCTAATATCCTGTAACTCCTAGAATCACTACTTTCTTCTTCATTTCTAAAATATTGTCATTATAAGATAATTATGTAAGTGGAATTATGCAGTATGTACCCTGACAGTACTGACTGTTTGCTACTCAGCTTAAACCTCTGGATATGCTTACAAATCATGTATGTCAGTAGTGGATTCTTTTTTGCTCAGTGGTGTTGCACGGTATGGTTGTACCATGGTTTGCCTAACCATTTCCCCATTAAAGGACGTCTAGGTTAGTTTTAGTCTTTGGTTATTATGAATAAAGCTACTGTGGATATTTACACGCATGTTTCTGTGGGAATGTAAGTTTCCTTGCTCTGGAATAAGTTGTATTATATTAGGTCTAAAAAACAAAGCATGATTTTAAAAATTATCCTTTACATGGGGCCCTCATAGTATAAGAATTAGCTCAGTCAAGACTAGAGATTTAGAATAAGTTAAACGGTAATTGAATAATTGATTGTTTTTGATGTATGTTAGCATCCTTACTACTATTATGGCTATTAAGTCTGGTGCAGCTCTGAGATTAATCTTGTCTTGTTTATGTAAGAAACATGAGGTTACACATCATGTTCTCTCCCTTGGAATGTTTATATGCTAGTCATCAATCTTTAGTTTATTTTGCCACATATTTATACTGAAGTGAGTACCAGCTTTATATACAAGTATCATTTTATAAAAGATTAGACCTTTAGTATTTACCTTAAGAACTAAGAATGCTCTTCTAATTTGCTGGGGCATGACACACCAAAGTGTCAGGGTGTGTTTTACGACATTTATTGAAAAACTGTATTTCTCTCATGAGGTATATTTGCTGGCCTGACAGCTTGCTTCTACTCATCTAACCTTGAATCGTAAGAAAACAAGCAAGATTTGTGTGCATGCATATGTTTATATGTATGTGTTGATAAATATTTATATACACATATATGGATGTATGTTTGTATGTATATATAACTACAAACAGTAAAATACTGCTCTATCATAAAAAAATTTGTGCCTCTAAAGACTGAGATTAGGAGACTAAAACTAAGATTATGTTTGCTGAGTACTTCTCCTGTGAAAGTGTTCACTTGCTCAGTCATGTCCAACTCTTTGCAACTCCATGGACTGTAGCCTGCCAGGCTCCTCTGTCCATGGAGAATGTAAGAATACTAGAGTGGGTTGCTATGTTCTTCTCCTGGGAATCTTTCCAATCCAAGAGATCGAACCCAGATCTCCCTCATTACAGGTAGATTCTTTACTATTTGAGCTAGAATTAGTAAATTTGTACCTATCTCATTTATATCCTACTAAGATAACCTGGAAATACACCCTTGTGTATTAGCTATGAGAGATTATGGTAGATGTTTCTCTACCAAATTTTGAAATTCAGACAAAATGCAGAAATTGCCATATTGATCACTATTATTTCACCCATTAAAATCAAGAAAGACAAAAATACTGATTTATTCATATTTAAAAATGCTTATTGATCCCTTTCTTTGTGAAGACTGATCTAGTGATGGGAAATCAAAGTGAACACGATCCATGAATCACATTCTAGAGCTTACATCCTAGTCAGGGAAGGTAATCAATGAGCATGAAAATACATTAAATGAGCAAATGAGGAATTTTCAAATATTTTACTGTGAAAAAAACAAACAAACCAGAGTGATGGCTAGAGAGTGATTATGGCTATGCTGGCTAGAGTGATGAGAGAAAACTTCCCTGAAGTGCAGTTTCATGAGCAAAGATATGAATGCTGAATTGAAGCTAGCAATGCAAAAACACAAAGTAGAGCATTCCAGGTAGAGGAAGTGTCAAATGCAAAGAGCTTAAGACAGAAAAGAGCCAGGAGACATTGTCTAAAAAGATCTGCAGATTTAGCTCTCTCAGCTATAGAAATTAATTTTCTGGAGTGCTGACTTTCTGGGGCCAGAGTCCTGAGTAGCACTTACTAAATGAACAATGAGAACAATTTTCATGGCAGGAAAGCCATGGCATATACTAGAAAATGACAGGGCAATCAACAACAGAAAGAATGGAAAACCTGAGGGGCCAAAATAGACTTGTGAATTAAAAAGCAAGAAAAGTTTGGGAATAATGTAATCATTTCACTTTTAAAATCTTTAATAAATGAGGCCAAGAGGGACAGGGACTGATTAAAAGAAGGAGTGGTATCTGATGACATGATTCAAAGCTAGAGCATTTTAGAGAGAAGGAAGAGGGAGCAATCTGGAACTAGAGATAATACTTAAAGAGGACCCTCAGCCCAGCTCTAGGCCCCAGGTTGTAAGGAAAGAGGAAGAAAGACCAATGAGCCATTGGGAAGGCACTGTCCTCAGAGAAGATCCAGAGGTTCTTTGAACAACATGAAAGGAACATTCGTAGTTGAGCTTGAGGATACTGGGAATTTTGAAGGTGATGCACTGTGAATTCCACAGAACCTAAGTTGGCAAGTTTAGGATGTGTGGAAACCTCGGCAAGGGGTACTAAACAGGAGATTTGCAGAGCCTATGGAGCGAAAATGTGGGAAATAAGAAGTGAAACCCAAAGCTTTTTACAGTGATCCATAATAAACACAAACAAAGGGTGCAGAGGTGGTGATCTCAAAGCAAGTAGACATTGTGATAATTTGTGGGACCTGGGGGACCCTGTATACTGTTTCCAGAGAGAGTGGGGAGGTAAGGAGACTTCAGTTTTATCATCACACATCTCACAATCGAGGTTGCAGAAATTTTGACACCTCATTAGGGCTGGTCTTAATTTGAATGCAAGAAATTACAAATTTTATAGTGAATTTCCAGTTCATATAATAGTCATTTTGAAAGTGAAATAGTAAAAAAAAAAAAAAAAATTATATTCTGGTCCAAGCCAAGTCTAATCACTTAAAGATTGCTTGGGAAGGGATGGTGGTCCCTATCCCAGAATTTCCTGCAGAATTTCACATTGTATTTAATTTTACTTAGGTTAATCTCAAATTATTTTTCCATTTTTGTTTAAAACAATAGGTGGTTATGTTCAGAAGCCACCTCTTTTGTATTTAATTTCTCCACTGACTTGATTAAGCATAACAGTTTTTAACTCTGAGATGTCTCTCACCAGGAGATTTTTCACAACTCTCCTTGTTATTCTTTCTCTTCTTTTGGTTGTCTGGCAATAACAACATAATCCTGTCTTTTACAGCATTACAGGCTGATAACAGCATGAACACACTCAGAGAATTCTTGCTCTCATTAAGCTTTTAATTTCTTTTATTGACTTTAATTAAATTTGAGAGTCTTTTTCAATAGCAAGAAAGAAACATGGTTGTTTGTTGGATTAATAGCATTGCATTAGATAGACTATAGGTGATATTTGGGGAAAAGGATAAGCTTCTATCTTATCCTAGGAGCACAGATGCAAAGGTTTCCATCTCTGAATTTCCTGCTTTTAAAGGAATTATACCATATGAACTTAAAAATAGTTTTGTTTCTTCAACAGAGCCTAAGAAGTCAGTGACTCACAGGTGAAGTTTTCTGAACAATATTTCAACTGATTTTCTTAGTGTAAATTGTATTAAAGAGTGTCTATACTTTTAAACTGCTATCAGGATATTTATTAACTATATGAGGAAATATTTATTGGGCACTAGTATTACTTTTTGGAGTAAATAACTTTTATCCTACTATACCCAATCACAGTAACTTTAAAAATCACATAATTATCAATATTACACTAACAAAAAACAACTCCATTAGCATCTACCTTGACAATTCTATACTTTTCTTTCAGTACTCATTCTGGAAAGAGATTTGTCCCCCAAAGTGTAATGGTTTTAAACATGTATGCAAACTCTTTGATATTCCTTTCATCAAGAAGTAGAGTCTATGTTCCCTCCCTTTCTTGAATCTGGATGGGGTTGTAATTTGCTTACAACTAACAGAATGGGACAGGATAAAAATTCTTTGATCTATTAAGAAATGTGTAAGTATCCAGTTTCCTTTAAACTTGAAAAGAGAATTTGGATTTAAGGTTTTAGCATCAAATATTTTTTGCTTTTACTGTAACAGTTTTTATTTTCCTCAGACCTTTTCCTTTTGGTTAATTCTGAAAAGAAATGCATTAGTATTACTTTTTGGAGTAAATAACTTGTTTCATAGAAAACAAGTTATCTTTTTATTTGGAGTAAATATCATGTCATCATAGGAAATTAATATCTATGGAATGAGACTGTGATGTTTGGGGAATTATTATTTCTTTCATTATTTCAGCTTTTGATAACAGTAGTATTTGCTTGCTTATTTTTAAAATAATCAGTCTCCTAAATGATGATTTTAAGTTTTGTATTGCTTTCATGTACATGTAACATACATCTCTAGGTTAGCCCCTCAGAATATTCCAGTAAGTACAAAGATATCAACCCTGTTCTTTATAAACTTATATTCTTAGTGGAAATATACATATAATAAATATATGTAAATAACAAAATATCATGAGGAAGTCAAAAGTGTTTTTGTTTTTGTTTTTGTTTTTGGTGAATCACAGGGTGAAAAAATAGAGTGAAAGTAAAATAAGGTGATACGGGAAGATTGGGGAGAAGTTGTGATTTTGCTTTAGAGTGTCAGGGAAGATCACAATGGGGCTATAATAAATAAATCAGAACCTGAATGACAATAAGCTGTCATTTTGTGAGAAGTTTGGGGTCTAGTGGTGGTGATGATGGTTAATTATATACATTATTTGTAACTTCACTGGACCAAGGGATGTCTGGATAGCTGATGGAACATTATTTCTAGTTCCTGTGAAAGTGTTTCTGAAAGAGATTAGTGTTTGATCTGGTAGACTGAGGAAAAAATCCATCAATGTGGGTGGGCTTCATCCAATATGTTGAGGGTCAAGATGGAACAAGAAGGTGAAGCAAGGGCTGGTTCACTCTTTCCCTTCTTGACCTGGAATGCCTAGCTTTTCCTGCCCTCAACATCAGAGCTACCAGTTCTCTAGAGTACAGACTTGGACTAAATTGTACCACTGCCTTTCCTGGCTCTCCACCTTGTAAAGGGCAGACTGTTGGTTCCAGGTCTCCATAACTGCATACGCCAATTCTTACAGTAAATCTCATATAAATGTATGTATGTGTCTTATGGGTTCAGTTTCTCTGGAGAACCTGACTAATACAGTGCCTATTTCAAGTAGAAGAGCCTTATCAATCACCACAATTTTCAGTGTCTAAACTCCAACCTCATAGAATAGCTTGGTGTTACTAAAACATGAAGTGGATTTACCTCGCCACATATAGGCACTGCCCCCCTTTGCCTAGCATGTACTCTTCCTTTTCATCAAGTAAAAACAAACCGAAAAAAAAAAAAAAAAAAACAAACCAACAACTCTTATTTCAGATTTAATTCAGTTATCACTTGCCTTTTTCGCCTTCAAAATAGTCAATTTCTCCTCTTTTCAGAATGCTTTACCACTTGTATTACTAGCTTTTTAAATTGTTTCCTACTTATTTTTTTCACTAAGTGGTGAGAAAATCGATTTTTATGTGTATGTGTTTGTGTCTGCCCAATGTTTGCCATATATTAACTATAAAGAAACCCTTTAATGTAGTTTTGAATCCAAAACTCATTTTATTTAATATTGAGATAGCAGTTTGATAGTATTTAAAAAGACTTTAGTTCAGTTCAGTTTCTCAGTCGTGTCAGACTCGTTAGGACCCCATGAATCACAGCACACCAGGCCTCCCTGTCCATCACCAACTCCTGGAATTCACTCAGACTCATGTCCATTGAGTCAGTGATGACATCCAGCCTTCTTAACCTCTGTCATCCCCCTTCTCCTCCTGCCCCCAACCCCTCGCAGCATCAGGGTCTTTTATAATGAGTCAGCTCTTAGCATGAAGTGGCCAAAGTATTGGAATTTCAGCTTCAGCATCAGTCCTTCCAATGAACACCCAGACTTATCTCCTTTAGAATGGACTGGTTGGATCTCTTGCAGTCCAAGTGACTCTCGAGAGTCTTCTCCAACCACCACAGTTCAAAAGCATCAATTCTTCGGCACTCAGCCTTCTTCACAGTTCAGTTCTCACATCCATACATGATTACTGGAAAAACCATAGCCTTGACTAGACAGACCTTTGTTGGCAAAGTAATGTCTCTGCTTTTTAATATGCTATCTAGGTTAGTCATAACTTTCCTTTCAAGGAGTAAGTGTCTTTTAATTTCATGGCTGTAGTCACCATGTGCAGTGATTTTGGAGCTCCCAAAAATAAAGTCTCTCACTGTTTCTACTGTTCCCTATCTATTTCCCATGAAGTGATGGGACTGGATGCCATGATCTTCATTTTCTGAATGTTGAGCTTTAAGACAACTTTTTCATTCCCTTCTTTCACCTTCATCAAGAGGCTTTTAGTACCTCTTCACTTTCTGCTGTAAGAGTGGTGTCATCTGCATATCTGACGTTATTGATATTTCTCCCAGCAATCTTGATTCCAGCTTGTGCTTCTTCCAGTCCAGCGTTTCTCATGATGTACTCTGTATATAAGTTAAATAAGCAAGGTGACAATATATAGCCTTGACATACTCCTTTTCCTATTTGGAACCAGTCTGTTAACTTTTGCTTCCTGACCTGCATATAGGTTTCTCAAGAGGCAGGTCAGGTGGTCTGGTATTCCCATCTCTGTAAGAATTTTCCACAGTGTATTGTGATCCACACAGTCAAAGTCTTTGGCATTGTCAATAAAGCAGAAATAGATGTTTTTCTGGAACTCTCTTGCTTTTTCCGTGATCCAGCGGATGTTGGCATCTGGTTCCTCTGCCTTTCCTAAAACCACCTTGGACATCAGGAAGTTCATGGTTCACATATTGCTGAAGCCTGGCTTGGAGAATTTTGAGCATTACTTTACTAGCGTGTGAGATGAGTGCAATTGTGCAGTAGTTTGAGCATTCTTTGGCATTGCCTTTCTTTGGAACTGGAATGAAAATGAACCTTTTCCAGTTTTGTGGCCACTGCTGAGTTTTCCAAATTTGCTGGCATATTGAATGCAGTACTTTCACAGCATCATCTTTCAGGGTTTGAAATAGCTCAACTGGAATTCCATCACCTCCACTAGCTTTGTTCATAGTGATGCGTCCTAAGGCCCACTTGACTTTGTACTCCAGGATATCTAGCTCTAGGTGAGTGATCACACCATTGTGATTATCTGGGTTGTGAAGCTCTTTTTTTGTACAGTTATTCTGTGTATTCTTGCCACCTCTTCTTAATATCTTCTGCTTCTGTTAGGTCCATACAATTTCTGTCCTTTATCGAGCCCATCTTTGCATGAAATGTTTCTTTGGTATCTCTAATTTTCTTGAGATCTCTAGTCTTTCCTGTTCTGTTGTTTTTCTCTATTTCTTTGCATTGATTACTGAGGAAGGCTTTCTTATCTCTCCTTCCTATTCTTTGGAAATCTGCATTCAGATGGGAATATCCTTCCTTTTCTCCTTTGCTTTTCACTTCTCTTCTTTTCACAGCTATTTGTAAGGCCTCCTCAGACAGCCACTTTGCTTTTTTGCATTTCTTTTCCAAGTTCATTTAATTTATTTTGACCACATATGTTTGACATGTTTCCTGGAGAAACCTGTATGTGGGTCAAGAAGCAACAATTAAAACTGTACATGAAACAACTGACTGGATCCAAATTCGGAAAGGAGTATATCAAAGCTGTATATTGCCACCCTGCTTATTTAAGTTATATGCGGAGTAGTACATCATGCAAAATGCTTGTCTGGATCAGTCACCAGCTGGATTCAAGATTTCTGGGAAAAATAACAACTTCAGATATGTACATAAAATCACGCTTATGGCAGAAAATGAAGAGGAACTAAAGAGCCTCTTGATGAGGGTGAAATTGGAGAGTAAAAAGTTGGCTTGAAACTCAACATTCATAAAGCTAAGACCATGGCATTCTGTCCCATCACTTCATGGCTAATAGAAGGGGAAAAGTGGAAGTGGTGAGAAATTTTATTTTCTTAGGCTTCGAAATCACTGGAGACAATGACTCCACCCATGAAATTAAAAGACGTTTGCTCCTTTTCCTAGTAGTCATGTGCACGTATGAGAACTGGACCATAAAGAAGGCTGAGCATCTAAGAATTGATGCTTTCGAATTGGGGGTGCTAGAGAAGACTCTTGAGAGTCCCTTGGCCTGCAAGAAGATCAGACAATCAATCCTAAGGGAAATAAATCCTGAATACTCATTGGAAGGACTGTTGCTGAAGTTGAAGCTCCAATACTCTGGGCACCTGATGGGAAGAGCCAACTCATTGGAAAAGATCTTGATGCTGGCCAAGACTGAGGGCAAAAGGAGAAGAGGGTAGCAGATGATGAAATGGTTCGATTGCATCACAAACTCAATGCACCTGAATTTGAGCAAACTCCAGGAGACAGTAGAGTACAGAGGACCTTGTCCATGGGGTTGCAAAGAGTTGGACATAGTGACTGAACAACAACAATAATGTATTAATATTTTTGTGTCTTCTCCAATCGATGGTATGTGGTATTACAGAAACACACATAATAACACCCTTAGAACAATTTAAAAACCTTAAGCAGAGTTTAATGTATTGACTGTATTTTCAGACAGTGAGGAAAAACAATGCTTGAATCAATGGACTGATACTTATTGTATGGGATATGCAGCTTTTTATTTTTAACACATTCTACCAACTAATCACCTCCTGTTAAGTGTAAATGGGTTTCCAGTGTCCTGCAATCTGAAAAACTACTCTATTCATTCTTTGATAATTATAGGTTAGCTTGTCTATTAAGAACTGTGAAATAAAAATAACAGTGCAGGTAAACCATACGTGTGCATTCTCATGCAAGCAAAAAAACAGGCAGAGAAGATATGTTTCCCCCTTATTTTCCTGCAATTCCTGCATCCTAATATTCCTTCTACTTCATCTGCTTCTTTTGCTTACCTTGGGATCTCCTCCTGTAATGGTGGATCTTATCTCCAGTATAAACTTTTTTGATTATGTTCTCTTCAAAGTCTTACATTGTTATTTGGTTTCCAAATTATAGAAGAAGAATGATGATAGTTAAAACTGGCAAGCAGATTACATTTTAGAGTTTCTGAAGAAATTTCCAAACAAACAGTACATGATTGACACAAGTTTTATTTGTATGAATTTATTGCCTGTAAAAAACTGTTTTTAAAATATCTGTCTGAATTTTACTTTTCTGTATCACCTGCCTCAGTTATGTGTCTCTTCCAGTGAGTGATGATAAGGTACAGAAACCTTCATACTTGTAATCAATCTATTTGCTCTCATTCCATTCACCTTACAAAATGCTGTTTACCAATCTTTGTGCTCAGTTGCTTCAGTCATGTCCACCTCTTTGTGACCCCATATACGGTAGCCCACCAGGCTCCTCCATCCATGAAATTTTCCAGGCAAGACTACTGGAGTTGGCTGCCATTTCCTTCTCCAGGGATCTTCCCAATCCAGAGATCAAACGCACCTCACTTGCGTCTGCTGCATTGGCAAACAGGTTCAAATTCTACCTCTAAGAAACATTCCCTTAGCCTTCATAAAGCTCTTTATTCTCCCCACTATAACATTAGTGGAGCTCAGATAAAATTATTATTCTATTGTAACTGTTAGAAAATTTTCACATATTTATAAACAATATTGGAAATTTCTCAAAAGAAGCAACCTGCATAAGTTAAAATTCTTATTACTTAATATATTGTGCAGTGTGTAACGGGCAAAGTGAAAGTGAAACTGAAAGTCCCTCAATCCCATCCAACTCTCCCTCAATCCCATCCAACTCTTTGTGACCCCAAGGACTATACAGGACTTCTCCAGGCCAGAAGACTGGAGTGGGTAGCCTTTCCTTTCTCCAGGGGATCTTCCCAATCCAGGGACTGAACCCAGGTCTCCCTCACTGCAGGCAGAATTTTTACCAGCTGAGCCACAAAGGAAGGCCTTAACAGACAAAACTCTTGTGGCAGCTTGATTTTTCAGGAGAAAATTATTTCACTAAATATTTGGTGAACCAAAATATATATGAAGATTTTTAACATGTTTCAATAAAATACAAATGTTTTCATATTAACATCTAATATTGTTACACTTTGACATTGTAGAATCCCTGAGTTCTGGTAGTCCCACTAGAGCCTGCTTGAGATTGATAGGCGTTACACAAAGGTAAAGCTAAAATGAATTCATCTTGGATTAAGAACTATATCCAAAGAAAGATTCAGTGGAAAGCTGAAGACTGAAGAGCAGCTCTTTGAGAACTTCTTAATAATACAATGAAGATGCTCACATCTTAATTCTTCACTTGATGACCTTCTTAATTAGGTGATGACACATGCATGAAGTGAAGTGAAGTCGCTCAGTCTAACTCTTGGTGACCCCGTGGACTGTAGCCCACCAGGCTTCTCCATCCATGGTATTCTCCAGGCAAGAATACTGGAGTGGGTTACCATTTCCTTCTCCAGGGGATCTTCCCGACCCAGGGATCGAACCCGGGTCTCCCACATAAGAGGCAGACGCTTTAACCTCTGAGCCACCACGGAAGCCTGACACATGCATTCAATTGAATTTTTTAACATATTGAATAACTGATTATCAGCCTAGAAATTCTGATTTCAGCTAATAGGTAGATCTAAACTTAGCACACTTCCTGTAATAGGACTTATGTTGAATACCATACTTTTTCCTATAAAAATAAGGGAAAATGAATGGTGTCCATTCCCTTTATTAGTTAGCACTTTTCCTCATCAGTCAATATGTAATCATTGAGTGCATCTTAAGTGTGTGACTCTGGTGAACACAGATATTATGGGTCTTGTTTTTATTTGCCAGCAAGAAAAAAACAAAATCGTTATAACTTTCAGCTTTATGTAATTATAGAAAAGAAATTGATATCTAGTCTTCTTGTCTTGAGGTAGGATCTGCATTTATCCTGGTGGAAAAGTGTTGGAAAAGGTAGAAAGAATTCTTCCAATTAAATGGTGTGGCTTAAATAAATTTATATCATTGAAAGAACTGAAGCAACAGTTATTAAAAGTATTGCTATGCCATTAGAGAACTAAGATGAAGGGTAGGGGATAAAGAAATGGTGTCTGAAAGCACATTCACAGCCATGGAGTTAAGAAAATTCCATGGACAGAGGGTCTGATGGTCTAAATAATTCATGGGGTGGCAAAGAGTCAGACACGATTGAGCAACTGAGCATACATGCATGCTTAATTAACACAATAAAGTATCTTGTTATAGAATTCTGTCATTCCTAGTCAACTGTATTGCCGTTAGGGTAAAATTCATTTCTAAATAATCTATCCAATAATTAAACAAGAAAGATAGCTGAACATCAGGAAACCTCCCTTTATGTACTATTACAGGTCGGGTTAGAAGTATCCCCAACAGACTTGATTGAGTAAGGTTGTTTTTGTCTCTCTGCATTATATTTGCACTTAAAGCTACGGAGAATATGCTGGTATTAAAGTATTTTAACAAGAAAGCCATTTGAATGGGATGGCTCTATTGCCTTGCTAGTCTACATAAGAAAGTGAAATCCTAAGCCAGGGTCAATGCACTCAAATCCAAGAAAATGAAATCTAAGAACAACCAATCACAACTGCCAACTAGGATTTCCCAAACTAGGCAACTGCTTAAGCTATAACCATTCAGCTTTATTGGAACCTCTAGGAGGGGCATTAGACAGAAAGTGAATACTGAATGTCTGCATTTGAACCAAGGGAAAGAGAAAGAGGAGAAATGAATTTAAGCTAATAGATGTTTTTTCATAGGACAGACCCAGCTCTCTCTCTCTCTCTAACCCTCCTGCCCTCCACTACCACCTGCATATACACTCTCTCTGGGGTACAGGATAGCAATCAGCTGACTGCTATACTAGGCAGGATGACATCCTTCTTTCTAAAATAGCGCAGATCTGGTAAAGAACTCGAGCCAGGCAAGCTACAGGTTTGTTTATTGTATATGCTGTTAAATATTCCCAGATAAAACCTCCATTTGCCAATGACCCAGCAGGGAGTAAATGAAAATGCCTATTCAGACCCCTCAGCAGAGAGAGCTCCCTTAATCCGCTCACTGATGAGATCACGCTGTAGGATTACAATCATCAGCTTGCAGTAGGTCCTCTGCTGCTGCTGCTAAGTCGCTTCAGTCGTGTCTGACTCTGTGCGACCCCATAGACGGCAGCCCACCAGGCTCCCCCGTCCCTGGGATTCTCCAGGCAAGAACACTGGCGTGGGTTGCCATTTCCTTCTCCAATACATGAAAGTGAAGACACTCAGTCATATTCGACTCTTAGTGACGCCATGGACTGCAGCCCACCAGGCTCCTCCATCCATGGGATTTTCCAGGCAAGAGCACTGGAGTGGGGGTGCCATTGCCTTCCCCATTTTTATAGAGCCTTTTGTAAATCTTTGGTGCTTGATCAATAAATTGATTTGATTGATATGTATTTTTAAGGCAATGATCAAACTATTGCACATGGTATGATTTAACAAGGAATGTGTTCTGGTGTCAAGGAGGAGATAGAAAGGAAGGAAACTGAGTGGGAGGAAGTGAGAGAGAAAGGAAAATAGATTGGAACAAGAAATATCCTCATACGCCAAATATGAGAGTTTCAACTATTGATCTGTAGAATTTGTGAAGTATGTTTCTGTTGGAATGGAAATACCTTGCAGTTTGAGCTTTCACATATAAAAAGGTAATTGATTTTCCATTCATGCTTCAGCCTTATCTTTTATCATCAACAGTGCTTCTATTTTGGCACAAGGTTATGAAATGTGATGACAATATATGACCTTCAGAGACTCTGAGTGGAGTGCAGTGGGTAGCACACGGACTCCACACCTGTGTTTCTCTCAGGCACAATCACTTATACTCAGGATAGCTTTACATCAGCTGTGTTAATGATGTTGCATCATCCAGTGATAACTTAATCACAGCTTTTGACACTGATTTTCCTAGGTATGGCATCACTTTTCTTATAAATTTATTATCTTCTTCTTTTCTTTCATTAGTTTCATTTTATTTTGACGGTAAAGTTAATTTTCATTAAGACTGAGTGAAATACTGTGGAAAATATGGACTCTGACAACTTCAACAAGAAAGGGGAAAGAAAAGTGGCAGAACATTTCACAACAAATGTAAAGGAAGGCAAGGCAACACTGACTCCAGTTAACATTGAAAGCAAGGGAAATAGATGCTTGGAGACTCAGCTGTGAGGAAATACTGGAGTTTATCTTCAGTATTGAAGATACTTAAAGGGAGATTGAATGGATCTCTATTTGCTTTTCCTCAGAGTCTATTTTAGTTAATGTATTAGACAACTGGGAAATATATAATTAGAATTGTCAGTTACTTTTTAAAAAATTATTTTAATCATTCACTGGAAAAACTAAACTGTAGATAATAAGATAAATGAATGTGATAGAAAGTGTTTATTTATTTTACTATATGACCTACCATAGCTTTGGGAGTATATACCTTGAACTTTAAAAATGTATCATTCACTAGAAATGGCAACCCACTCCAGTGTTCTTGCCTGGAGAATCCCAGGGACGGGGGAGCCTGGTGGGCTGCCATCTATGGGGTCGCACAGAGTCAGACACGACTGAAATGACTTAGCAGCAGCAGCATACTATATCTAGTGGTGTGTATACATTAATACTAGCCTTCCAGTTTATCACCCTTACTTTCCCCCTGGAAACCATAAGATTATTTTCTACATTTGTTACTCTGGTTCTGTTTTATAAATAAATTCACTTCTATCATTTTTTTAGATTCCATATATAAGCAATATCATATCATACTTGACTTTCTCTTTCTGACTTACTTAACTCAGTATGACAATCTCTAGGTCCATCCACATTGCTGTAAATGGCATTATTTAGTTATTGTTTAATAGCTGAGTAATATTCCATTGTATACATGTATCACATCTTCTTTATGCATTCCTTTGTCAATGGACATTTTGCTTGCTTCCATGCCCTGGCTGTTGTAAATAGTGCTGTAATGAACATTGTGGTGTATGTATCTTCTTCAGATTATGGTTTTCTCTATGTATGTGCCCAGAAGTGAGATTGCTGGATCATATGATAGCTCTATTTTTTTTTAAAGAAACTTCATACTCTTCTTTATAACGGTTGTACCATTTACATCTCCACCAACAGTGTAGGAGGGTTCCCTTTTTTCCATAGCCTCTCCAGCATTTATAGTTTGTAGATATTTTGATACTGACCTTTCTGATTAGGATGAGGTGATGCTTCATTGTAGTTTTGAGTTGCATTTCTCTAATAATTGGTGATGTTGAGCATCTTTTCACGTGGAGATTGTTTTTTTTTTTTTGGCCATCTGTATGTCTTTTTAGAGAAATGCCTTATGGCAACCCACTCCAGTACTCTTGCCTGGAAAACCCCATGGATGGAGGAGCCTGGTAGGCTGCAGTCCATGGTGTTGCTGGAAGTCGGACATGACTGAGAGACTTCACTTTCACTTTTCACTTTCATGCATTGGAGAAGGAAATGGCAACCCACTCCAGTGTTCTTGCCTGAAGAATCCCAGGGACAGGGGAGCCTGGTGGGCTGCCATCTATGGGGTCGCACAGAGTCAGACATGACTGAAATGACTTAGCAGCAGCAGCAGCCCAGTTTTGACTAAGTTGTGTTTTTCATTATTGAGTTATATGAGCTTATGTATGTATGTATATATATATATATATATATATAGAGAGAGAGAGAGAGAGAGAGAGAGAGAAGATTAATCCCTTGTCAATTGCTAATTTGCAAATATTTTCACTCATTCTGTAGCTTGCCTTTTGTTTTATTTATGGTTTCCTTTGCTGTGCAGAAGCTTTTAAGTAGGACCCATTTGTTTAGAATTTATACAGATAATCCCATTTACCATTGAATCAAAAATAATAAAGTACATAGGAATAAATCTACTCAAGGAGGTGAAATCTGTACTCAGAAAACTATAGGATGATGATGAAAGAAAGTAAAGATGACTCAGATGGAGAGACACATCATGTTCTTGGATTGTAAGAATCAATATTATCAAGCTGATTAGTATACTACCCAAAGCAATCCACAGATTCAATGCAATCCCTATAAAATTTCCAATGGCATTTTTTTCATAGAATTATAACAAAAATTTTGCAGTTTTTATTGAAATACCAAAAACCCCCAAATATCCAAAGCAAACTTGAGAAAGAATAGAGATGGGAGGAATCAGGCTCCCTGACTTCAGACTATACTACAAAGCTACAGTCATCAAAACATTATGGGATTGCCCAGGACCATGAACAGGAATATAGATCAGTGGGAAATGATAGAAGGTCTAGAGATAAACCCACACATGTATGGCCTACTAATCTATGACAAAAGAGACCAGAATATGCAAGTGAAAGAAGACATCTCTTCAGTAAGTGGTGCTGGGAAAACTGAAGAGCTACATGTTAAATAATTAAATTAGAACATTTGCTAATACCACACTAAAAAATAAGCTCAAAATGAATTAAAGATCTAAAAATAAGGCCAGGTATTATAAAACACTAAAGGAAAACATAAGCAGAACACTTTCTGTAATGATTGAAACAAGATCTTTTTGATCCACTTCCTAGAATAATGAAAATAAATCTGCCTTTTTGAAAGGAAGAATTTCTGTTTGTATTTTATAATTTAAAAATTTGGAGAAGTTTAAATAGAATAATTAAAATAATATTAAAGGCATTCATAATCCTTATATTTAGAGAAAATACCTTAAAAGTAATTAAAACCTTTGCATAAAAATAATTTTTAATTTATATTTAGTTAATATTATTCATGTCTTTGGTATTTTGCTTTAAATTTTTATTATCAGTAATTTCTGTCTCAATATTCTCAAATCTTTTAAATGAATACATGATGTTTAGTCTTTGAATATGCTATAATTTATTTAAATTATCACAGAATTTGAGTATATTGGGCATTTATTTTAAAATAAAATTAATTTATTTCTGTGTATATTAAATTTTGCAAGTCTGATTATTTTTAGTATATATGTACATGCAGAAAAGCAACTTAAAAGATGCTAACTGGTAATGACAGTTTAGATACAATACCAAAGACAAATCTATGAAAGAAATTATTGATCAGTTCAGTTCAGTTGCTCAGTCGTGTCCGCCTCTTTGCGACCCCATGAATTGCAGCATGCCAGGACTCCCTGTCCATCACCAACTCCCAGAGTTCACTCAAATCACATCCATCAAGTTGATGATGCCATCCAGCCATCTTGTTCTCTGTCGTCCCCTTCTCCTCCTACCCCCAACCCCTCCCAGCATCAGAGTCTTTTCCAATGAGTCAACTCTTTGCATGAAGTGGCCAAAGTACTAGAGTTTCAGCTTTAGCATCATTCCTTCCAAAGAACATTCAGGACTGATCTCCTTTTGAATGGACTGGATGGATCTCCTTGCAGTCCAAGGGACTCTCAAAAGTCTTCTCCAATACCACAGTTCAAAAGCATCAGTTGTTTGGCACTCAGCTTTTTTCACAGTCCAACTCTCACATCCGTACATGACCACTGGAAAAACCATAGCCTTGACTAGATGGACCTTTGTTGGCAAAGTAATGTTTCAGCTTTTGAATATGCTGTCTAGGTTGATAATAACTTTCCTTCCAAAGAGTAAGTGTCTTTTAATTTCATGGCTGCAAACATCGTCTGCAGTGATATTTGGAGCCCAAAAAATAAAATCTGACACTGTTTCCACTGTTTCCCCATCTATTTCCCATGAAGTGATGGGACTGGATGCCATGATCTTCATTTTCTGAATGTTGAGCTTTAAGACAACTTTTTCACTGTCCTCTTTCATTTTCATCAAGAGTCTTTTAGTTCCTCTTCACTTTCTGCCATAGGGGAGTGTCATCTGCATATCTGAGGTTATTGATATTTTTCCTGGCAATCTTGATTCCAGCTTGTGCTTCTTCCAGTCCAGTGTTTCTCATGATGTACTCTGTGTATAAGTTAAATAATCAGGGTGACAATATACAGCCTTGATATACTCCTTTTCCTATTTGGAACCAGTCTGTTGTTCCATGTCCAGTTCTAACTGTTGCTTCCTGACCTGCATATAGGTTTCTCAAGAGGCAGGTCAGGTGATCTGGTATTCCCATCTCTCTCAGAATTTTCCACAGTTTATTGTCACCCACACAGTCAAATGCTTTGGCATCGTCAATAAAGCAGAAATAGATGTTTTTCTGGAACTCTCTTGCTTTTTCCATGATCCAGCAGATGTTGGCAATTTGATCTCTGGTTCCTCTGGCTTTTCTAAAACCAGCTTCAACATCTGGAAGCTCACGGTTCATGTACTGCTGAAGACTGGCTTGGAGAATTGATAAAGTAGACTTTTAATATTAGACCCTTTTGTTCTGTGAAAAATAACATCAGGAGAATAAGATTACAACTCGTAGACTGGGGGTCCATTGACAAATATTTTCAAAAAGCATATCTATAAGGGACTAGTACACAGAATATACAACTCTCAATAGTCAACAGTAAGAATGAAACAACTAGATTAAAAAATGGACCAAAGACCTTAACAAATATTTTACCAAAGACGGTATACAGATGGCAAATAAGAATATGAGCATATGCTTTACCTCATAGGTCACCAGAGAATTACAGATTAAGATGAGAACCCACCACAAGCCTTAGAATGGCCAAAATAAAAAACACTGACAATGCCAAATGCTGTCATGGATATAGATGAACAAGTACTTTCATTCATTGGTGATGGGAAAACAAAATGATACAGGCCACATTGGAAGATAGTTTGCCTTTAAAAAAAAAAATTAATCACACTATTACATAATCCAGCAATCAAGCTTCTCAATATTTACCCAAAGGAATAGAAATATTATGTCTAAGAGTTAATGACCATGCAAAAACCTGCACGTGGATATTTATAGTAGCTTTGCTCATAACTGCCAAAATTTGAAAACAACCTAGATGCCCCTAAGTGTGAGTAGATAAATAAACTGTGATACCTCCAGACAGTAATTTTTTTTTTTTTTCAAATTTGGAAAACTCAGCAGTGGCCACAGAACTGGAAAAGGTCAGTTTTCATTTTAAATCCAAAGAAAGGCAATACTAAAGAGTGTTCAAACTATCACAAATTTGCACTCATCTCACATGCTAGTGAAGTAATCCTCAAAATTCTCCCAGCCAGGCTTCAACAGTATGTGAACTATGAGCCTACAGATGTTCAAGATGGATTTAGAAAAGGCAGATGAACCAGAGATCAAATTGCCAACATCCACTGGATCATCGAAAAAGCAGAGTTCCAGAAAGACATCTCCTTCTGCTTTATTGACTATGCCAAAGCTTTTGACTGTGTGGATCACAACAGACTATGGAAAATGCTTCAAGAGATTGGAATACGACACCACCTTACCTGCCTCCTGAGAAATCTGTATGCAGGTCAAGAAGAAATATATATGGGGTGGGAGGTGGGAGGGCGGTTCAGGATTGGAAGCGCGTATACACTCGTGGCGGATTCATGTCAATGTATGGCAAAACCAATACAGTATTCTAAAGTAAAATTAAGTAAAAATAAAATTTAAAAATAATAATAATTAAGAATTGGACATGGACTAAAAGACTGGTTCCAAACTGGGACAGGAGTATGTCAAGGTTGTATATTGTCACTCTGCTTATTTAGCTTATATTCAGAGCACATCACGTGAAGTGCTGAGTTGGATGAAGCACAAGCTGAAATCAGGATTGTCAGGAGAAATATCAATAATATAATGCAGATGACACTGCCTTTATGGCAGAAAGTGAAGAATAACTAAAAATCCTTTTGATGGAAGTGAAAGAGGAGAGTGAAAATATAAGCTTAAAATTCAACATTTCTTTCAGAAAATGAAGATCATGGCATCTGGTCCTATCACTTCATGGCAAACAGATGGGGAAACAGTGGAAACAATGAGATAATTTATTTTGGGGTGCTCCAAAATCACTTCAGATGGTGACTGCAGTCATGAAATTAAAAAAAGCTTGCTCCTTGGAAGAAAAGCTATGACTGATCTATACAGCATATTGATAAAAAGAGACATTACTTTGCCAACAAAGGTCCATGGAGTCAAAGCTATGATTTTTCCAGTGGTCATGTATGGATGTGAGAATTGGACTGTAAAGAAAGCAGAGTGCTTAAGTATTGATGCTTTTGAGTTGTAGCATTGAAGAAGACTCTTGGGAGTCCCCTGGACTGCAAGGAGATTCAACCAGTCCATCCTAAAGGAAATCAGTCCTGAATATTCATTGGAAGGACTGATGCTGAAGCTGAAACTTCAATACTTTTGCTATCTGATGCAAAGAACTGAATCATTGGAAAAGACCTTGATACTGGGCAAGGATGAAGGCAGGAGGAGAAGGGGACAACAGAGGATGAGATGGTTCGATGATAACACCTACTCAATGGACATGAGTTTGAGCAAACTCTGGGAGTTGGTGATGGACAGAGATGCCTGTCATGCTGCAGTCCAAAGAGTCCTGATTCTTTGTAAAGAGTCAGGCACAACTGAGTGACTGAACTAAACTGTCTGCTACATCACTGTAAATTTCATTGGCTGTAACAAATGAGCCATTATGGTGGGGACTGCTGGTAATGAGACAGGATGAGTGTCTAGGGAATCATGGAATACGTAGCAAAGCCCTGTACCTTCCCATCTACTTTGCTGTGAGGCTAAACATGTCTAAAATATAAAGTCTTAATTTAAAAGTAATGATAACTGGATAGGCAAAAATCATATAACATTAATTAGCATTTAAATATAGTATACTGATTGTGTATTTATATAATTTGCCCCATTTTTTTTCTATTGCTCTTTGTTCCTTTTTTTCAGTACCCATATTCATTTCTAAAATCTGCTAGGACTTTGAGGTTTGAGGAAGACTACTCACTTGAATGAAAATAACTAAGTAACATTCATATCTAATTTGTAAGGTGGTGGCCACCTTACCATTGCTGCTAAGCATATCATTTGCAAAACTTGGTCTTGTCCAAGCTACTAACATGAGATTTTAGTGTCATTGCTGAGGATAAATCAGTATTAACATTGAGGAGATAATCTAATTCAAGCATTTTCAGTAGAACTTTTTATTGTTATATATTTTTCTAGAATTTCAAGTTTACTATTGATATTATTTTTGTTTTTTTTTAATTAAATTTATTTATTTTTTTAATTACAATACTGTATTTGTTTTGCCATACATTGACACGAATCAGCCATAGGTGAACACAATCGCCCAGTCAAACATAGTTCAATGTGAAATTGAGATGAGACAAAAAATAATTTTGGCACACTAAAACCTTCATATCATTATGTTTATAGGCATGCTCACAGATACTCTGAGTTTGTCCAAATTATCACAGGTCTGTTCCAAAAAGCAAAATATAACAACAACAATGAAAAAGCCAAAGAGCTCCAGCTTCTCTGCAGATACTGTAATAGTCAACCAGGACTACAATAACAGCTTACAACAGACGAGGTGGCTTAAACAGCAGAAATATATTTTGTCATAGATCTGGAACCTAGGAGTCCAAGATCACCATACTGCCAGAGTTGGTTTCCGGTGAGAACTGTCTTGGCTTTCAGAGGGCCATTGTCTTGCTCTGTGTCCTCATTTGACATGTTCCCTGTGTTTGGGCTTAAAGAGATAGGAAAGAAGAGAGAGAACATGTGTGAGACAGCACTAGCTTGCAGCGCTGTTTATAATAGCCAGGACATGGAAGCAACCTAGATGTCCATCAGCAGATGATTGGATAAGAAAGCTGTGGTACATATACACTATGGAATACTACTCAGCCCTTAAAAAGAATAAATTTGACTCAGTTCTAATGAGATGGATGAAATTGGAACCAATTATACAGAGTGAAGTAAGCCAGAAAGAAAAACACCAATACAGTATACTGACACATACATATGGAATTTAGAAGACAGTAATGATGACCCTGTATGTGAGACAACCAAGAGACACAGAGGTATAGAGTGGACTTTTGGACTCTGAGGGAGAGGGAAAGGGTGGGATGGTTTGGGAGAATGGCAATGAAACGTATATTTTCGTGTAAGAAACGAAGCGCCAATCTATGTTCAATGTAGGATGCAGGATACATGGGGCTGATGCACAGGATGATTCAAGTAGAGGATGTGGGGTGGGAGGTGGGAGGGGGCTTCGGCATTGGGAGATTGTGTTCACCTATGGCTGATTCGTGTCAATGTATGGCAAAACAAATACAGTATTGTAATTTAAAATAAAAAAATAAAAGAACATTAGACCTCTATCGGATTAGAGCCTATGCTCATGACTTCATTTATCCTTTCTAATGCCTCATGCTTTCCTGGTGACAGATGGCAAAGAATCTGCCTCCAATGCAGGGGACCTTAGTTGGATTCCTGGGTCAGGAAGATCACCTGGAGAAGGAAATCACTGCTCACTCCAGCCTGGTGAATTCCATGGATAGAGGAGCCTGGCGGGCTATAGTTCATGGGGCTGCAAAGAGTCAACAAGACTGAGCAACACGCACATGCACACACACATGCACACACACGCACTTCTCATCTCCAATACAGTCACACAAGGGACTAGAGCTTGAACATAAGAATTCTGGGGAGATACAATTCACTCCATAACAAATACTTAGGGCTTTTGCTAAATTAATTCATACAATTGGGTTAGCCAAAAAGTTCATTTGGGATTTTCCACAAGATGATAAGGATTGGCTCTTGCTCTTTAGGAAGATTACAGTGCAATTGATCAAACAAAGCAAAAATGTGCACTTTACTTTAAAATGTATAATGTGTATAAACCTATATCAGAACTTTTGAAGAATAATTTAACTCCTTCATTAAGTTAAGTGTTAGTTGCTTAAATCCTGCATTATGTCAAAACAAATACAGCAGATGCCAGTTTATCTTTTTTTTTCTTCTGCTTATGACTTCTTATATATGTACAGGTTAGAACAAAATTACTTGAAATGTAGTCTTTAGGAGCCATCTGCCACTCTCATTCTCAAATTCTGTTGAGTCAACTCAGATTTCCTGTAAGAAAATTTACTCCTCTATGACCATTCTAACAGATGGTTGTTATTTCGATGGCTTTCCAGTTTGTTCTGTGTTTTAAATGTAGTGTGACCCTCTGAGAAAGTGCCTACTGAGAAAGTGATCTTTTCTTGGCTTCCTGTTTTTTAATTCCCATCCACCTGAAACATCTATTCATGAAACTGATTTTATGGGAAAATTGTGACATCCCCTAAGGCAATCCCATCAGATTATCTGCTATGTAGTTGTACTGTAAGCAAAAGTAGATCTATCAGCCTAGCAGAGTTTCAGGGTTAGCAAGATTGTATGATATATTTTTTTCTTTGACTTATTTTCAGGTTAATGTTCTTTCCTTTCATCCACAGCTATATTAGAATGGTAGTGTTGAAAATGAGTATCCCCTTCCTCCATACAGATTTCAGTATGTTTTAGGCTAAGGGTGTATGTTTTCTATACTGCCCAGGGTTGCAATAGTTGATTCCGTGTATGTATTTTTGTGGGTGGGGTGTAAATTTAGATTGTTGAATTCTTATTGTTGCTTGCCTGAATACTGTTAAATATGAATGTATATCAGAAGCTGTAGTTTAGTTCTAGATATAAGGGTTTTCTATGTTTAATTTTGCTGTATTATTTTATTCCTTCTTTCAGAATTAATATGTAATTGTAACATTAACTCCTATGAAGGTAAGATACATGGTGTTATGAGGGGAAGGACAATGGTCAGGAAGGTCAAAAAGGCTTTCTATGGCAAAGGATTTTTCCTAGATATCTGAACTGTGAGGAATAATGAATTAAGAAGTGGCATGGTAGGCAGAGCCCAGAATTTGTAGCAAAAGTACATTATTGAACTTTTAAGTACAAAAGTCTTTTGAACTTTTTTGAATGACTATTTAGTTTTTTGAACTTTTTCTAAATAGCAAGGAAAGAAAATGTAGAAATTTGTTCAAGGTGTTACTTCATCTGATTTACACATCTAAATATTAATAAATAGTTTGCTCATGGATATACAAAGAGTACAATATTGGATGCCAGGAGACCATTTAGAAAGCTATTACCTTCATCTGGATAAGGGATGATAGAAATCAGTCCAGAGAGTTGGAGATGTTGCTGGAGAGAAAATTGGCTTTAAGAAATATTTATCAGATAGACTGAAAGACATGCTGATTAATAGGATATGGGAAATGAAGGAAAGATATTAAGGATGATTCCAATCTGAATGTAATCACTAATCAAATTTGGTTATAGATATCAAAAGTTTAATTTTAAATATGTGGAATTTGAGATACACCTAAGACAACTAAGTGTTCAATGTCATCTAAGAAATTGAATGGGAGTAGAGCATACAGGCAAGAGAATTATTCATATGTATATATACATATGAATACCTAAAGAGTAATATTCAATGCTGAAATAAATGTTAAAGATTTATTTCCATTTACATACTTTTCATAGTTTCAGTATAAATTATACACACAAATAAGTTAATTTCACAGGAACATAATAAAGATCTTTTAAACCCTCATGACTCTAGGGGTAAGAAATCGGGTTTGGAGGTATTAAATCTTCATTGACATATGTGATGGATAATAGGACCAAATGTTTGAAAATTTTTAAAGTTTGAGGCTTTTAAGATTTATTTTTTATAGCAGGTATTATTTCTCTTATAAAAATAAAAAATCAAGTATTTCTACTTTATTTGTAACTTGGTATAATGAATATGGATTCCTTATTATTTTAAAAGAATAATAAAAATTATAAAAAGGAAATAAAAAGACAGGAAGATATAAGGAAAAGAGTTGACAAAACTCAATTTTTAAAAATCATAATAGGCTCTCAATGGTTACAGAGTTAACATTACCATGCTTTAAAAGCATCCTTATTTAAAACAGAGATTTGATGTTTCCATGAATCCCATGGTTGGTCATCACACTTAAAGAAATGGAGAAATCATTTCACATTGCACTTAAACTTTATGGAGCATTTTGAAGTATCATTTAACTAGTTTTAGGTTTTATGTCTATCATAGTAGTTGTCCTCCCACAAAGATGGTAAAAATAGCACAATGGGAATAAGTCTGTAGATCAAGCTTTAAAGGCACTGTAGGAATCACATAACCCAACAAATTTGGTATATGACACTTCCCCTATGAATTATTCATAAGCAGAGGAGTGCTGAATCATTTACTGCATGCAGCAGTGGGGTACTTCCAAAACGCCGCATGAATAATCATTGCACATTTGTGAGCAGAAAAGCAAATATAAGAAATAGTTTTTCATCTTACCTGCCTTTGCATAACCATTTTAATGTCTAAAGAAAGCTAGAAGTACAAGACACAGAGGTTCTTTTCAACTTCATACTTCATCAGCTATATTGAATATGTTATTCTTACAGAATAACACATCATGTTGTAAGCATTAGAAAGACCATATTCTTAATTATTGAGTTCCACTCTGAAGCACTTTAAAACTTGGTTCTTGTCAATCTATACCTTTAAATTGCTGCTATTAAAATCTTGGTTATTTTCAAAGAGAAAGAAGAAGCAAAATCCATAGAAAGGCCAGGGCAGTTAGTAGGTAGAGGAGAGCAAAATTTGCCATCTTTAAATCAACTTCATTGATGTGAGGAATAATTTAGGCTGATTATTTTTAAGGCCCCAGATACTCAGAAAGAACTTTTGAGTTCCCCTAACTGCTTGAAAGACTATAGAGAGCCTGAACCATCAGAGATAACTGTCGTATGAACTAGATGTGGTGGATAGGGAGGAACCTAGAAAAGTCTATTTGTTGAAAGTCCTGCCAGTGTCCCTTGCCTCTGCACAGTCCGGTAAACTTTCATTTACCATTTGCTTTTCCATTTCCATGTAAATTGCCTTCCTCCCCTTCGGAGTCTCAAGTCACAGCTCTAACACCCTATTTTACCTGTAACTGAAGATGATAATTAAGGTGAGGGCTTGGGTTGTTTTGGTGAGTTACTAAGTTTTCCTGGGTCTCTACCATATATACATGTTATTCAGCTTTTGTTTTCTCCTGCTAATCTGTTTCATAGAAATTTAATTTTTTTAGATCGGCCATGAGAATCTAGAAGTGTAGAGGAAGATTTTTTTTTTTTTATTCCTCATATATGACACGGGGTTCCTTACATTATTATCCACACATATCTGTTTTTTTGTTGGTTTATTTTATATTGTTTCTGTGGAATAGAACCTTTGCTGAGAGTACTAATTTTAGGCTTTAGTTTAGAACACTGCTGTCCAGTAAGATTATAATGAGACACACAAATACGAATCATGTTGTTAGGTAGTTAGAATAGGAAAAAGGAGTCAAGAATGGTGGTGGCTAAAAGACAAAGAAGGGAAAAGCCCTCAAAAATAGAAAAAAGGAAGTTCTAAGGATTGGAGTGAGAACCTCAAGTAAAACAAACAGCCTTCCTGGCTAGCCCAATTTACATAAGACAGGCTCAGGAGGATGAGGAAAAACATATAAGAAGAAGAGCTAAAACTGGGCCTCTGGTCTCTCTTCTTTTCAAGTCTTTTGGGTCAGCCTGACCTCACACCTCAGGGAAGTATTTTCCTTTGCTTGCCAAATAAAACTGAGCTGTAACACTGGTCCATCTGTTGCTTCAAATTTTTGCTGCAGCAAGACAGAACCAAGGAAGTTACAAACTCCCATGACATCTATTGTGCCATTTATTGGATTTAACCTGGCTGAAACAACCTCGTATTGGCCCCCGTGAGGCCAAGGCCAAACACAGCAAAAGCTCAACTTAGTGAAAACTCCTGCAGAGGAAGCTGAAGGTGAAGAAAATCTAGCTCAGTGGAAGTGACAAGAAGCCCAGTGTGCTGAAAACTGGGACAGCAAAAACAAACTCGGCCAAAAGCCCATGCGGCTCAATCTCAGATTCCAGAAGACCTCTGGTTGGGGTAGGAAGTCCTCACCCCTGTGGCTGGAAGGACATATGGCTAACAAAATCTTTATTCCTTTACAATCTCTCATTTCTTGTTTTCTCAGTTCAGTTCAGTCACTCAGTTGTGTCCAACTCTGCGACCCCATGAATTGCAGCATGCCAGGCCTCCCTGTCCATCACCAACTCCCAGAGTTCACTCAGATTCATGTCCATCGAGTCAGTGATGCCATCCAGTCATCTCATCCTCTGTCGTCCCCTTCTCCTCCTGCCCCCAATCCCTCCCAGCATCAGAGTCTTTTCCAGTGAGTCAACTCTTATCTGGTGGCCAAAGTACTGGAGTTTCAGCTTTAGCATCATTCCTTCCAAAGAATCCCAGGGTTGGTCTCTTTCAGAATGGACTGGTTGGATCTCCTTGCAGTCCCAGGGACTCTCAAAAGTCTTCTCCAACACCACAGTCCAAACCCATCAATTCTTTGGCACTCAGCCTTCTTCACAGTCCAACTCTCACATCCGTACATGACTACTGGAAAAACCATAGCCTTGACTATATGGACCTTAGTTGCAAAGAAATGTCTCTGCTTTTGAATATGCTATCTAGGTTGATCATAACTTTCCTCCCAAGGAGTAAATGTCTTTTAATTTCATGGCTGCAGTCACCATCTGCAGTGATTTGGGAGCCCCTCCAAAATAAAGCCTGACACTGTTTCCACTGTTTCCCCATCTATTTCCCATGAAGTAATGGGACCAGATGCCATGACCTTTGTTTTCTGAATGCTGAGCTTTAAGCCAACTTTTTCACTCTCCACTTTCATTTTCATCAAGAAGCTTTTTAGTTCCTCTTCACTTTCTGCCATATAGGTGGTGTCATCTGCATATCTGAGGTTATTGATATTTCTGCCGGCAATCTTGATTCCAGCTTGTGCTTCTTCTAGCCCAGCGTTTCTCATGATGTACTCTGCATATAAGTTAAATAAGCAGGGTGACAATATACAGCCTTGATGTACTCCTTTTCCTATTTGGAACCAGTCTGTTATTCCATGTCCCGTTCTAACTGTTGCTTCCTGAGCTGCATACAGATTTTTCAAGAGGCAGGTCAGGTGGTCTGGCATTCCCATCTTTCTCAGAATTTTCCACAGTTTATTGTGACCCACACAGTCAAAGGCTTTGGCATAGTCAATAAAGCAGAAATAGATGTTTTTCTGGATCTCTCTTGCTTTCTCAAACTCCTTGCAAAAAGGAGAGTGGCAGTGGGTGCAACTGAGGGACTCTGGCAGAGGCTACTTAGTAGCTGTTGCCCAAGCAGGTAGAGGTTATTCTGTCCTTGATCTTCTTTGTGCCAAGGATAAGGCCAATGAAAACTGTGAGCACAGGTCAGGTATTTAGCAGATTTTCTGGCAGGTTATGAAGGGGATTCCTCAGCATGTGTTTCCCACTGCTTTTTCCCTCCCATCCTTCAGCTCCTCTCCATCTATGCTACTACTTACAAAGTATTGGGTAGGTCATCATCTTTCCATTTCTGAAAGCTGTGCTTGAAACCATTTACCTAAGATTGGGACTCAAACCCATGTTATAGGGACTCTGTGCTATGCTTAGTCACTCAGTCTTATCTGATCGGAACTTGAGCTGGCCAAAACCCATGGTGCCTGGTTTTAGGACCTAACGGATCTCAGGCTCTTGATTGTCTCATTGCCAAAAAAAAAAAAAAAAATCACAGGGTATAGGCCATTTCAGAGGGCAAGAGTGGGGGCTGTGGAATATGGCATGGTTAGTTTTTTAGAGCTGGGTGATTTCAGATGCTAATAAGTGGGAGGATCATTCCAACAATAGGGGAAACACCCACTCCTTGGTCTTTTGACAGTGTCTTGGTACTGTCCTAGTACCTCTGGGTGTGTCATATAGCTTGCAGATTGAGGATCAAAGTTTAGTTGAAATTGACTTGTCCTCTTGGACCCATTTGATTTTGATTGGCTTATGTTATGCCCTTCTTTCAAAAGTTGTGCCGTGCCCTCTTCCCTCCTGTTTCTTGTTCTTTTCTTGAGCCCATCTAGGTCAACAACGTTGCCTCTACAATCTTCTTGAGGGAAAACTAGAAAATAGCTTCCCCTTGGGAGGGAAATACTGTATAGTATCTATCCAGTCTCTCTAGTTATTCAGGTCTTTATCTTCCATGTTTCCTACAATACGTGCAACAACAACATCTCTCAGTGAACCTGCTAGGGCGGGTGACAGGCACACAATGCCTGCTAGAAGTTCATCTGTTGGTGGCATCCATTCAAGGGCAATTGGTTTTCCAGGGATAATGTTTCCCACTTTGGGAGTTAGCCCTGCAGGCTGTTGGGCCCAAACCATTACCACCCTTCTCCTAAAGTTACAAATATACCCCTGATCAAATCTCCAACTCCACTTTTGTGGAACATATAATTTGCTGCCTCTTATCAATTTGTTCTTCAACCATTTACTAAATCCTAAAACCAGGACATTGCCCCATTGGAGGCAACATTGCTCCACCCTGCTTATTATTAAAGTACTCTTAATGCCTTTAACAGGACCAGATAACCCACTCCTTTGCCATTACTTCTGTTATTACCTAAAGTGGGTCTATGACAATGAAATGTTTACCACTGGAAACACCCTAAGCTGTTCTTATGGAGAACTAGGGGAGGAAATCAATGACTTACATTCCCTCAGATCAATAAGAGGATAAATTTTATGGCTATTTCCCAGGTTTCCAGTCTCAGAGCACAGGCTTGGATTGTTTTACATCATAATATCCATTCCCATCCATGGCTGACAAACCAACAATGAGTTAAGATTACAACCCCTTAATCCTACCCAGATATGGTCACACTGGAGACATTGGGATACCCAGCTCCAGTCCAGGGATCCCAGGAGGTCGACCTGCTTCAACCTGCCTAAGGATCTGATCTTCAAAAGATTGACATGCGTCAACCTGCTCGGGAATCTGCCAGTTCAGGGGTCCCAGGAGGTCAATATGCCTTGACCTGCCCAGAGAGCCAATTATCAGGAGGTTGACCTGCCTCGACCTGTCTGGGAATTCAGTCTCCAGGAGGCTGTGATGCCTCAGCCTGCGTGGAGATCTGCACCCTGACCTGGGGATGCCTGGTTCTGAGGTTGAACAGTACTGGGTAGGATAAGCTTCAGACTCATCCCTAAGGAAGTCCACCCATGGAAATAGAAGGAAGTCTATTAGTTGTGGGACTTGTCTCAGCAATAACTCAGGAGCCCAACAAGAACCCCATTGCCTTTCTGGAAAGGCTAAAAGAGGCCCTCCAAAAGTTTACCAATCTGGAATTAGACTCTAATGAGGGACAGGTGATTTTAAAGGACAAATTCCTGTCCCAGTGTACATCAGGCATCAGGATAAAGTTGTAACAGCTAGAGCGGCAGGACTCTGTCTTTAGATGAGATGGTCCAGACAGCCACCAATACCTTTCATAACAGAGAGCAGGAGAGGGAAACCAAGGCCCAGGAGAGGGAGAAAAGGAAAGAGACAAGGCATGCCCAGATGCTGACCAGCCTCCAAGGAAGCCGTATGGGAAACCCCAAGCCCTTGAAGGACAAGACATGAGGCAAATGCCTAATCTGTAGACAGGTGGGGCACTGGGCCAAAGAGTGTCCAAACTGTGACAAGCCTCCTAAAACAGCTTATAAATGTTATCAGTTGGGACACTGGAAGGCACTCTGCCCTTGGGATCCAAGAGCCTCAAAGTCAAGTGTCAAGTCTTCCCTCATGATGGTTCAATAGTACTGAAGCGGCCCACTCCAGCCAGCCCACCTGTCACAGATAACCATCATGGCACTGGGGCCAATGATGCAGCTGAATGTGGCAGACAGGTCTGAGAATTTCTTGGTTGACACAGGGGCTACCTACTCTGTCCTGACCTCCTATACTGGAGCCTTTTTCTCCCAAACCTGTACAATTTGGGGTGCTACAGGAAAAACGATTACAAAAAGATTCACTTGGGCACTTTGTTGCTGGAGTAGACAAATATTTTCCCCACCAGTTTCTGGTGGTCCCTGAGAGTCCTACTCCCTTATTGGGAAGAGATCTGTCCCCGCCTTCTAAATCTTGCAGCTATTGCAGTCCTGATAAGAGATGCTTTAAAACTCTGTCTTGGGGGCAAACTAACTATTTTTACCAGCCACCAAGTGAAACAATTCCTGGATTGAAAAGGCCATTTATGGATGTCTGATCGAAAGATCCTCAGATAAGAAGTAGTGCTGATGGAAAATCCAGGCCCAACTCTACCCCCTTGTGAGGTTCTTAACTCAGCCATCCTCCTGCCTACCCTCTATGGCGCTCTCTCCCCTTTCACTAGTGCCTAGAAACTGGACCACTGGGCAAAACCCTGAGAGGGATTGTCAGAAGATCCTCTGACTAATCCTGAGGAAATCTGGTACACTGATGGAAACAGCTTTGTCTTGGATGGAAAAAGAGCCAGATATGCAGTAGTCTCCAATATTGAGACCATAGAGGTTAAACCTTGCCACCAGGTACTTTGGCCTAATTAGCTGAGCTCATAGCCCTGACTCGAGCTTTAGAGCTGGGAAAAGGAAAAACAGTAGCCATTTACATTGACTCCAACTACGCCTTTCTGGTGCTACATGCACATGCTGTTATTTGGAAGAAAAGAGGCCACTTGACCACCTTAGGGTCCCCAATCAAGTATGGTGATCAAATCCTTAGTCTTCAGTCTCCCATTGTAAAGGACACCAAAAAGGGAGCATGGAATTGGCATGAGGGAACCAAGCAGCCAATCAGGCAGCTAAGAGAGTGGCATTACAGAACAATAACCTATTAGGGATTGCCACCTTAGTTCCACAGACTAATTTGCCAGAAACTCCTTCATATACTGAAGGTGAGACTCTTAATACTAAGAGTGAGGGCTTTCAAGATCATATGGGGTGGTTCCAAAAGGAGGGACTTCTTTTTCTGCCTGGGAACCTCCAGTGAAGGTTGGTTAACTCCTTGCATGCCACCACTCATTTAGGGGAAAAGGTCCTTCAAAGATTACTAGAAATGCCCTTCAGAGGAACAGGCCTCCAAAGGACTATAAGGCAAGTAGACTCCTCTTATCCCACTTGCCAATTAAACAACCCCCAAAGATTTCAAAGACCCCAGCTGGCCCAGCCCATCCAATGGCATGGAACCTATCCAGCAGAGGACTTGCAGATGGACTTCACCCAGATGCCAGTTTTTCAAGGGTATAAATATGTATTAGTCATGATAGATACATGCACAGGATGGACTGAAGGCTTTCCCACCCAGACTGAGAAGGCTGAGGTGGTAAAAACAAAACAAAACAACAACAACAAAAACTACTCCATGAAATCATTTCAAAATACGGTCTGCCCAGGTCATTATAAAGTGACAATGGGATATAATTTACTTCCAAGGTCACCCAAGGGGTCTCTAAAGCATTGGACATTGCTTAATATCTCTATTGTGCCTGGAAGCCTCAGTATTCAGGAAAAGTAGAAAAGAGCCAACGAATTCTTAAAATCAGCAATAAAAAGATAACCCAGGAGACCTCCCTGGGGTGGAAAGAGGCTTTACCAATGGCTCTCCTCCACATCCATAGTGCCCCTAAGGAACAAGCTGGTCTTAGTCCCTGTGAGGTGCTATATGGGAGACCCTTTATTTATGTCAATGACCTCTTCCTAGATCCAGAGGCTCAGACCATTGGGTCTTATACCGTGGCCATTGGGAAATTCCAATAAGATATACATGTGTGAGGTGTCAACCAGGGCCCAAAAGATTCTAAAGAGCCACCACTATATGCTCCAGGCACTCAAATCCTAACTAAAGTCTGGAAAGATGGGTCCCCACAGTCTCAACTCCAGCCCACATGGAAGGGCCCCTACCCTGTAATACTTTGTGCTTCTACAGTTGTCAAGGTACAAGAACTTGACGCTTGGCTTCACTACTCATGAGTCAAACCATGGAAGAAAACGGAAGAGGACACTCAATACACCAGTGAGCCTCTGGGAGATCCTGGATATCTATTCAGGACAACAAATGAATGTCATTCTAATGAACACCCCCAAAATTAAGTTTCGGGGGTAAGATTTTTCAAGATAGCTCTATAGAGCCAGCACAACTTGGAAGGGACAATATAAAATAGACAGGAGATAGATCTCCTGATCCCTGAAAAAGGAGGGACTTGAGCCATCTTGAATGAGACATTTTGTCTGCCCCTACTAATTTCTGTTATCACCATATTGATGCTTCTTATGATTGCTCCATGTAGTCTCAATTGTCTAGCCAGTTTTGTCCTTCTCAGGTCAACAAGCTACAATATGCAGTGCTAGCTCAACAAGGATGTATGCAACTACAGTGACCACAGAAAATATCACTCACCCTTAGGTATACATCGCTATAAGGACTCTGAGACTCAGACTAGCAAGAGGGCCAGGCCCGATGCCCCTCGCCATCCCAGCTCAGCAGGAAGTAGCCAGAGAGACCTTGCCGCCCCTATTCCCAAAGAATTTGGCCTACCATCTCTTGAGGGGAGGATATTAGGTAGTTAGAATAGGAAAAAGAAACCTAGAATGGTGGTAGCTAAAAGACAAGGGAAAAGCCCGTGAATATAGAACAAAGGAAAGTCCAAGGACTGGAGTGAGACCCTCAGGTAAAGTAAACAGCTCTCCTGGCTAGCCCAGTTTACACAGGGCAGGCTCAGATAGGAGAGGAAAGCCATATAAAAAGAAGAGACAAAATTGGGCCTCTGGTCTCTCTTCTCTTCCAGTCTTTTGTGTCAGCCTGCCCTCACACCTCGAGTATGTATTTTCCTTTGCTTGCCAAATAAAACTGAGCTATAGTACTGGTCTCTCCATCGCTTCAAATTTTCACTGTGGTGAGACAGAACCAAGGAAATTACAAACTCTCACGACAATATGTAATTTTTAAAAATTTAGAACTGTACTACCTATCTATAGGCAAAATTATTTTAATATAGTCTATTTTATTTTAACAAATACATGAAAGTGTTATCATTGAAACACCTAATGAATATAAAAACAGATGTTTTACATTGTTTCTGTACTAAGATATCACCATCCACTTTGTGTTTAAACTTGTTGCACGTCTTAATTCAGACTAGCACATTTCAAGGGCTCAATAGCTACAAATAATTAATAGCTACCATATTGCATGCATAATTTCAGGTACTCAAACATGACATATTCGTAATTTCTGATTATCCCAATAGATACGTGGAACTTAAGAGACAGGAGTAAAGATCTCAGGTTTAAAATCTAATAACACTTCAAAAGCAAAAGGAGAGATAGGTATTAGCTATTAACATACAGCCTAGACTCATTAATTATGTATGAAATCATTGAGTGAAAACTTTTGTGACTATAACAGAGTAAAATCCTAGTAGTACCTGACTGACAAGGCTCTCAGTTCTGTAGGTAAATCAGAAATTTGAAATAAGAGTTATTCATATTTGATAGTGAATGAAGTAAGCAGACATTTTAATCACCAATGGAGAGAAGAGAGGGTATCAGAATTACATATATGTTCAATGAAAATTAGTTAGAAATAGAAATGTCTCAAACATTAACTACAAAATTATCCTTAGAAGTTAGGTTTGTATCTATATTTAATTATCTCCTTTTCCCAGGAAAGACCCTGAAAATGGTCTGCTTTTTGACTTCTTATTAAAAACTCACTCAAATGAGTTAAGAGAGTCCATTATAATATTGCCTGGGGATTACAGAAGAAAAAAAATATAAGAATGTTATTTTTCCTGTTTCTTAGTTTTATACACCATAAATATCTAATTTTTTTAAAAGAAAATTATACATATTACAGTAAAACTGCCCAGATAGCACAAGGTTTACCAATATGTTCTATCTAAGTATTATTTGGCATTTATTTGCCGTCTCCTCTTAGTGGTTTTGATTATTTCCACAGTGTCTATGATCAGCAGCAGGACAAAGCACACCTTAAAGTAAGATATTATCAAAAGTAGCAAAATTAATATGTTTGGAATTAACACACATGAATTATCTCAGGAATATAACCAGGTAACTTCTTCTCTTTGGATATATGATTTATTATTTCAAAATATAGATTGAGAATACAGTCTTATTTATAGAAAGTAAGATATTCATATGTTTTACTTTCTGACATACTTAATAACCTTTAAAAAGCCAGACATTTTGGAGTGACAAATTATAATGGGTCATTCTTTAAAATTTCACCAAGTAAGAATACTGAATTTGTCTGCAGGGCTAAATAAAACTTCAGTATTATAGTACCAAATATTTCAAGGTCCCCAAATTTATCTAGTCACCTTTACTGTTTAGAATCAAGTGTAGAATAGCAGCACAAGAATCACATAACATTTTATTGACAATGTAGTAGCTTCTTAAATCTTTTGAGTCTCTTTTAAAGTTGTATCAGTAGTTACCAGCAGTTAGTGCAGCTCTTTTCTGGAAAATGCATTAGTTATGTGAGATTTTTTGTCCTATATGTGTAGGTTCTCTGGCACACACAGATCTATTTGACATCTTCTTCAGAAGGTCATGTCTGTATATAGCATATGTTGTTGCTGTTGTTGTTTAGTCATTAAGTTGTCTGACTCTTTGCAACCCCATGGATTTTAGCCTGTCAGGTTCCTCTGTCCATTGGATTTCCCAGGCAAGAATACTGGAGTAGATTGATCTTTCCTTCTCCAGAGTATCTTCCTGACCCAAGGATTGAATCTGAGTCTCCTGCATTGGCAGGCAAATTCTTTACCACTGAGCCACCTGGGAAGCATGTAGCATGTGAATATATATGAATAAATAAATTTTCTGAATTTATGATATGAAACATTAGAGAGGTTTTCTTTTTCATTTTACATTTTTATAGTGTAGTAGGAGTTCTATTTTCCCTGTGAAAATATGACAGCTAATATTTAGTAATCTTTTTAAAGTTTGTCTTCTGTTAACATGGAATACCTTTCCTGCCCTGGTGTGATCACTCACCTAGAGCCAGACATCCTGTAATGTGAAGTCAAGTGAGCCTTAGAAAGCATCACTACAGACAAAGCTAGTGGAGGTGATGGAATTCCAGTTGAGCTATTTCAAATCCTGAAAGAAGATGCTGTGAAAGTGCTGCACTCAATATGCCAGCAAATTTGGAAAACTCAGCAGTGGCCACAGGACTGGAAAAGGTCAGTTTTCATTCCAATCCCAAAGAAAGGCAATGCCAAAGAATGCTCAAACTACCGCACAATTGCATTCATCTCACAAGCTATTAAAGTAATGCTCAAAATTCTCCAAGCCAGGCTTCAGCAGTATGTGAACTGTGAACTTCCAGATGTTCAAGCTGGTTTTAGAAAATGCAGAGGAACCAGAGAACAAATTGCCAGCATCCACCGGATCATCAAAAAAGCAAGAGAGTTCCAGGAAACATCAATTTCTGCTATATTGACGATGCCAAAGCCTTTGACTTTGTGGATCACAATAAACTGTGGAAAACTCAGAGAGATGGGAATACCAGCCCACCTGACCTGCCTCTTAAGAAACCTGTATGCAGGTCAGGAAGCAACAGTTAGAACTGGACATGGAAAAACATATTTGGTCCAAATAGGAAAAGGAGTACATCAAGGCTGTATATTGTCACCCTGCTTATTTAACTTCTATGCAGAGTACATCATGAGAAACGCTGGGCTAGAAGAAGCACAAGCTGGAATCAAGATTGCTGGGAGATATATAAAAACCTCAAATATGCAGATGACTCCACCCTTATGGCAGAAAGTGAAGAGGAACTAAAAAGCCTCTTGATGAAAGTGAAAGAGGAGAGTGAAAAAATTGGCTTAAAGCTCAGCATTCAGAAAACGAAGATCATGGCATCTGGTCCCATCACTTCATTGCAAATAGATGGGGAAACCGTAGAAACGGTGTCAGACTTTATTTGGGGGGCTCCAAAATCACTGCAGATGGTGACTGCAGCCATGAAATTAAAAGACGCTAACTCCTTGGAAGGAAAGGTATGACCAACCTAGACAGTATATTAAAAAGCAGGGACATTGCTTTGCCAGCAAAGGTCCGTCTAGTCAAGGCTATGATTTTTCCAGTAGTCATGTATGGATTTGAGAGTTGGACTGTGAAGAAAGCTGAGTGCTGAAGAATTGATGCTTTTGAACTGTGGTGCTGGAGAAGACCCTTGAGAGTCCCTGGGACTGCTAGGAGATCCAGCCAGTCCATTCTAATGTAGATCAGTCCTGGGTGTTCTTTGGAAGGAATGCTAAAGCTGAAACTCCAGTACATTGGCCACATCATGTGAAGAGTTGACTCATAGGAAAAGACTCTGATGCTGGGAGGGATTAGGGCAGGAGGAGAAGGGGATGACAGAGGATGAGATGACTGGATGGCATCACCAACTCGATGGACATGGGTTTGGGTGAACTGTGGGAGTTGGTGATGGACAGGGAGGCCTGGTGTGCTGCAGTTCATGGGGTTGCAAAGAGTCGGACATGAGTGAGCAACTGAATTGAACTGAGTGTCCTGGAAACCTTCATTTCTAATCACTTTCCTCCATGTCCTGGCACGACCTTAATACCAAACTTCTAGACCATTGTATTCATCCATACATAACATAACCATTGTGTTCATCCTCCATAACAGTTCTATTTCCCAAAATCTTAAACTCTTCACATGAAATCCTCTATTCTTCTAACCTTTGAATTCCTTCATTGGCACTGCTACTGAACCTAGCTATTGACCTTCCATCCCACTGCCGACTCTTCCCAGCATCCCCTCTCATTACCTTCTACACTTCCTCTATTCCTCCATCACCAATGACCTTTAGAACTTTGAGCTTCCTTAATAGGTTATTTTGTAGCTGGTTTTTCTTTTCTGTTTATCTAGCCTGGACACTTTCATCTCTCAATTCAACCATGATCTTGTAGGGCTTTCTATTCTTTTGTTCCCCTTCATCATCCATCACCTTGGTGGCTCAGATGATAAAGAATCTGTCTGAAAAGCAGGAGACCCAAGGTCGATCCCTGGGTTGGAAAGATTCCCTGGGGTAGGAAATAGCAACCTGCTTCAGTACTCTTGCCTGGAAAATCCCATGCACAGAGATCCATGGGGTCTCAAAGAGTCGGACATGACTTAGTGACTGAACAAAAACAAGGATCAGTCCAAGCATTTTATTTGTCTTATCCTTATGTCAGTTCCTGAGGACTGCTAGAGAATCATCACATAGATATTGGATCTGGTCCATTGGGGCTGTGAGTGGAGACTCTTCCCTCTTAGCTGCATTCTTAATAATGCCTGACAGTCTTTTTCTTTTCTGCTTATTGTCTCCAGTTTTTCTTTTTCTTTCTTTCTTTCTTTTTTTTTTTTTTTTTTGATGTGGCTATTCTAGTATTATCAAGCTCAGATGCCATCAACAGATGTCTTGAACTATATCCTGACTGGGAAAACAAGTCAACAGTGGGTAAATGCCTTAGCTGCCTCTAAAACAGAGTTTTTCACATTCAACAGTACTTGTATTTATCTTCCTTTCATTCCTCCAGTTTCAGAAAATGATCTTTTAGGGTTAGTTTGTCACCCATGTTCTTAATCTCTTTTCCTCTCACTTATCCTAGGAGCTTAATTCATCAAATTTTTCCTTCCTTTTTGGATCTGCAAAACACTCCTTTCACACACTTTCTTAAAGCAAAATAAAATGTTTGTTAGTCCCTGTCACAAGTAATCCCCCTACAGGGCTATATTTCCCACAGGTTAAATTTCCATCTTGATCCTTTTCACATTCATACTTTTAAAATGACTGTTTTCCTCATTTTCTTACTCAACACTTTGCCCACTGTAATCCATCTCTTAGTTTTCCCATTTCAAATACTCTTTGCAGTATTGATTATCGTACTCCCTTTATGTCTTATCCAGTGGACTTTCCCTAGTGCTTATATATCTGGACACTTGAAAAACATGCACATTGGACTATGGTGTTCTTAAAACTCCTTCATTCTATAGGTTAAACTCTTATTTCTACATGGCTAAAGATAGATTGATTTATTGAACAAAAGGATCAATCCTTTTTATTTGACTTGTCCCTTCAATGCTGGTATATTCTCCCTGGTTCAGTCCTTGTCAATTTACTTCTGCAATTTGGCATTCTTTCCATAAGTAATATCTTGCATGACTTTTGTCTCACATGTAACTTAAAGCCTAAAGTTCACAAATATATAGCTAAATTAATGTCTAGCCTTATAGACGATGATAAAGAAGAAGAAGAACATGATGATGATGATGATGATGTCTTTCAGCCAAAGTCCGCCAAGTGCTCTCCTACAGCTGAACACAGTTGGATTTACTGTTCACTCCAGTGAGGGAGAACACATGAGTGGAGCTGAGGGACACATCAGTAAGAGGAGTTTTGAAAGGACTTAAAAATTGGGGTTGTTTTAGATAATTTTGAGGAGAGTTCAAGGGAATTGAGTTTGACTCTGAATTGGAAGCTATTGGAGATCAGGCCTAGATTTGTGATAGAGTATCTTAATCTAGAAGGAAGGAACTATAAACTGAGGCTAAGGCTCTGATTGATAAAGAAGAGCCGCTTGTCATATCGGCCCTGAGAAGGGTTGCTTTGGCATTTCCAGTCTGTATAATGACCATATTTTTGTTTATGCTTATACATGATTATGAAGTGGTCAAAATTTTATCTTTTTATCTCACTTCATCATAGTCACAAAGTGACCTTGTTGGATCTTTGTGTTTTTCATCAGATTGTTTTTATTCACAAGAGAATATTATGTCCTTAGCCAGGTCAGCCAAATGCCAGGCCAGCTCCTACCAACACCAACTCCTTGCTATTGAGTCAGCTAGTTCTTCAGTATAAGCAGATGATTTTTTTCTCCCTGTTTCTCAATAGCAATGATGGTAGTCATGCTAATAACAGGTATGTTAATTCTTATAGGTCCCATAACATTACAAGGTAGGCCCTATGATTTTCTTTGTTTTAAAAATGAGGAAATTAAGACCCCAGGAGGGGCATAACTTAAGAAAGTGACAAAGCTGAGAATTTGTAGAGACCAGCTATATCAGTTACATCTTACATACCATTGCATACCTTCCCAACTGCATTGTCCCCAGGACTTGGCCACTTATTTTGTATCATCTTCCTTGTGATTGATTCTCACAGGTGCAGCTCAACAGTATCTTCTGTGCATGTTGTATTTCTCTTGCTTTCTGTACCAGGTCATCTCTGTTGCCACTGAGGTCCTTTGGTATCTTGGTATGAGCAAGCTGATAGGAGAACTAAAGGATAAGTATACATGAGAATTATAAGTTTGGGAGTGAACATTTCACTAATGTTGTTGAGACCTGGTTGAATAGTCTCCCTTTCTGGACTATCTTGAAATGCAAAATTTAAATGGCCTCTTAGAGGATTCTCCTTTCATCAGAAAGTCAAGTGTGCTTGACTTAATAGTGAATGTTTGCTTCCCCTATATCAATGACTCATTCAAATTTCTCCTCACTTCTGCTTCCCTGGAATTATATGCCTAATAAATTAGTGGTATTTAAGCTTTTACACCAGGTTTTGCTGTTTGGAGAAGCCAGGCAGTCTGAATTCAGTGTGTGAAACCTCCATCTGGATTGTCTAGTCTCCTTCCAAGCAGAGAGGTTGAAAACCTCAGCTTTATGAGAAAATAAATCTCAGTTGGAATCTGGTTATTGCCCTTCATAAGCAATGTGACTTTGAACAATTTGTCTGATCTTTCGTACTCTGTCTTAAATATTGTGGATAACAGTACAGTTGACATTTCAACAACACAGATTTGAGCTGCACAGGTCCACTTAACTGGATGTTTTTCAATAAATATGTACTATAGTACTGTGTAATCAGAGATTGGGTTGGATCAGTGGATATGGAACCACCAATACAAAGGGTTAATTGTAAAGCTATACATGGATTTTTGACTTTTTAGCATGGGGAGTCAGCGCCCCTAAGCCCTTGGGTTGTTCAAGGCCCAACTATACTAATTCTAAATAACACTACCTCCTTACAACGAGTTAAGACAAATTTAATAATGTTTGCTCTGACTAGCACACTAATACATAATAACATAATATCATCCTCAACTTATGATAGGGCTTGTCCCAATAAACCCTTTGTAATTTGAAAATGTTATAAGTCTAAAAATGCATTTAGTATACCTAACCTAGGACTTCCCTGGTGGTCCAGTGGCTGAAAGTCTACCTGCCAATTCAGGGAACATTTCTGTCCCTGGTCTGGAAGGATTCCACATACCATGGGACAACTAGGCCTGTACATCACAACTACAGACCCCATGCTCTGGAGCCTGTGTGCTGCAACTACTGAAGCCTGTGTGCCCTAAAGCCTATGCTTTACAACAAGAGAGGTCATGGCGGTGAAAAGCCTGTGCATCGCAACTAGAGAGTAAGCCTGGCTCACCACAACTAGAGAAAGTCCACATGCATCATTGAAGACCCAGCAGAGCCAAAAAAAAAAAAGAAAGATACACCTGAGCATCATAGCTTAGCTTAGCTTGCCCTAAAAGTGCTCAGAATGCTTAAAAGTTCTCAGAATGCTTAAATTAGCTTACAGTTGGGCAAAAGTATCTAACATAAATCCTATTGTATAATAAAGTATTGACTATATCATGTAATTTATTTAATACTGTCTTGAAAGTGAAAAACAGAATAGTCTTACAGATACAGAATGGTTGTAAGTGCGTCAGTTCTTTACCCTCATGTTGGCATGGCTGGACGGGAGCTGTGATTAGCTGGCACTGTCCAGCATCACAAGAGAGTATTGTACTGCATATTGTTAGCTGAGGAAAATAAAAATGCAAACTTTGAAGTATGATGTCTACTGAATGCATATTGCTTTTGCACCATTGTGAAGTCAAATTATAAGTTGGACCATTGTAAGCCAGGGACTGTGGATGTAAGGATTATCTTTATTATCATTGTTAATATCCCTCCAAACATGCTCCTTCTCCTGTGTTCCAATGTTTGCTAGTGTTACTACTATAACGTACCACCCAACTAAACAAATCTTAAGGAAATCATTGACTGTTTCATCTTCTTCAACCCCTTTTCCCTCCAAATTTTCACCACATAATTTCTCAATATATCAGTACTTATTTTACCCCTCAAATTTCCCCTCATACTCATTTAAAAATTAACCTAATTATTTTCACCGTGATGGTCCTAGCCCAGGTCTTTCCATTATCTTACCATAAAGAACAACAGTAGCATACTGAGGCAATTGATATTCCTTGCCTAGCACATCACACTCTAGTTTCCTTAGTTTTTTTAAATCATCATCGCATTTCAAGACCAATACTACTCTATTGTAATTATTTCTCTATGTCTCTCAAGTATTTATCAACATTGGCCCCTATCAACATTTTGGTATGGATAATTATCCATTTAAGGGAAAATATTTCTTGTATGTGCAAAATGTCCTTTGCATTGTAGGACTTATAATAGCATCTCTAGCCTCTATCCAGGCAATAGCACCCTCTCCCCAGTTATGACAAAGAAAAATGTCTCTAGACATTGCTTTAAGTCCCTTGAGGGGAAAATCATCTTTTATGGACATCTTTTATAGACAGAGATTGTGTTTTATTGACAGACACTTCTGACCTAAAGTTCCATGTTGGAAATATGACAAATGTCAAAGGAAACTATGAATAAATGAATGAATTTCTGCTCTAAAATCTGCACTTTTTAATCTCAGGAACTGCCCTTCGGTCTGTGCTTCTTTGGTTTTGCATTCTGCTAGGCATATATCTTTTCCTCCAGTTATATTGTATGATTTCCTTATTTCCTCAACACCTATAGAATGAGTGGAATGTAGAGGTTCTTGATAAATAGTTATATTTACTTAGTAAATTAGCATCTATAAATTATTCTATTAATATGTTCAGACCACATGTTTTGTAGGTATTATGTAAAAATAGTTGTATCCTGTCACATCATGCAGGCCTTTCCCTTTGTAGCACTTTTGCCAACTATAATTAACAGCTAATTGTATTCTTAGTTATTTAATATCTGCTTATAAATTATGTGAGAGTAAAGCCATGTCTTCTTTTTTGTTTTGCCCCTCAGGTGGCTAACACAAAACTTTGTATCGAGTAACACATTCAGTCTTTGTCCAAGGAATGAATGAATGAGTGAGTGAATGAAACAGATTCATGCTGCTGCTATATGAAATGGAAAATTTATGCCCTTGGAGAATTTGGCTCAATATATGTATCATGGTTCACTGATTTATGTGATGCATCAGTATTTGAACCCATACTGTATTATGTAGTTTTAGAAAGTTTCATCTTTGTCAAATTAGTTAAAAAATAATTTGTCCCTCTAAATCACCTCACAAAATAGAGAATTTGAGGCTGTCATAAGTCAATGCGCATGTTTGATATCCCAGGCTTGCAATCTCCAGTAGCTCAGCATGTTCATTTTTTTCCCAGTACTAATGAATTAGTACAATTTTAATTGACATATTGACCTTGAAAACCGCACAAAATGATCTCATCTGTCAGCCCATTATCTATGGCTTTATTAGCTAAGGAAATTTGACAATAAAACATGAAATAGTCATAATTAATCTATATACTGATACTACAAATTATACTTCTATCAAATAAAAGTAACCAGCATAATTCTGATCACTGGATCTCATAAAAATATTTTGGTCTTGTATTCCAAATAGAAAAGCTTTGTTCTGTTATTTTCTGAAACTACTTCTTAACCTATAATTTTTTCATCTCAAAAATGAATGTTTTATAAGCATTTCAGGGAATAGAGTATTGTTTAAGATCTTAAGTTTAGTGTCTTTTAAAGAATGTGCCCACATCAGAGAAAACTAGCATGCTAGCTTAAAGAATATTAAGACTAAGAGGAAAAAAAAAAATCTCCTTCATATATATTGCTGTGTATTTTCTTTCCTTATGGTAGATTCCTATAGTTCCCAATAGGGATCCCAATTTTTAGAATATGCTGTAGATATCTATACTATTGAAGTTAAAGCTGAAAATTGTTCAGGAGAAGCTGAGATATGGCCTTTCATTTAATAAGAAATTGAAAGCAAAGAAATCATAGTAAATATCTACAATAAATGACCTCTAAAGGAAGTGTGCCATATTTTTTACTAACTGACTTAGAATGTTCTGATGGAAATATTACGTCAAAACAAATTTGAAAGTGATCCTAGCCATAAGCAGTTGTATTAGGCACCTGTTGATTCTTCTATACCATTCATAACTTAATGAAAAAGACAATCTTTTCTCACAGAAGTGTGTAACTGTGTTCCCAATAGGGAGTAAAATTTACAAAAGTAATAAATTATCATTTCAACTTAAAAGCTACCCATATTTATGTGAACATTTTATTTTAGCTGAGAGTTTCTCTATTATGCATGCCTTCATTGCTTTTCAGTTTTTAACACGCAAGTATTTTCCAGTTATTATTTTGTTTATTTCTAGTGCCAATAGAGTCAAATTTCCAAGATACTAATGCTTAGTCTTCTGTTTCCCTTTCTAACCTCATTCCCATTTGTCTCTTTGTTCCTGTCCTTGCAACTCTAAACAATGTGAAAGCACCCAAATTGCCTCAACATGCAGAGTTTCTGGTGGTGCTGTTGCCTCTGCCTAAAATGAACCACTACTGATTGTATTCCTGGAAAGCTCTTCTTTGCCTTTCAGATTTCAGCTCAAACCAACATTCTTCCTCTTTGAAGCTGCAATTGACTCTTCCCAGGCAGACTTAGGGGCTTATTCTTTCACACCTGCATTGACCATTTCATCCCTTCTTTCTACTGTAGAAAGCAAATTATCAGAGGTTTAGTGTCATGATCAGTGGACCTCGAAGTGTTACTTGCCTCTGAACTGATTAGACAGCATTTAGAAAATATCTTTAATTCTTGACCCTTGAGCAACATTGATGAGTAAGAGCACATACAGAGAATAAAAAAGTCTTACAGCCATTATAACATGAACTTCCATTTCCACAGTTATAAAATAGTGAAAATAATATCTGGTACTTTTATAAAACTGCAGTAAAATAACACATAAAAATGCTTTGTTGCCTTGAAAAATAAAATTTTTCTAGAAGTGTTCCGTACCTGTTTTTACCAATTTCACTCTGCTATTTACTGCCCACCATTTGAAAAAATAGACTGCCCTCTGTGCACTCATTTCCTCTGGTTATAAATAAACTTGTAATGAAATTACTATATTTTATTTTTACTTAATTTTTATCTCCTTGATTGAATATAAGCTTCTTAATGTCAATTATTTGTGAAATTATTCCTATATTTTTTAAGTCCCACAAGTAATATTAAGCCCATAATATATAGTCTTTGAAGGAATTTGAAGAATAGAAAAAAATTAGTTTCCACCAAGGGAAAATATTATTGTGTTGTTTCAAATAGCTAAAGGGCCCCAATGGGCCCTTCATCATGTGTAGCTCCAAATGGTAACCCAAAGAAAAGCATAAGTAACAGATTTCATTTCACTACTGGAAGGATGGTGAGAATTAAAGGAAAAAAAAACAATCTTTTATCCTACTATCTAAATGACCTCTGTTAATTGAAATATAAGAAAGTAATTCATACAAATGACTAGTAAATAGACATGATTAGAAATACATAAACTAAAAACAAAAGCCTAGTCCTATCTTTTTGAAAACCACTCTTTATGATATCCTTCAGGAAGGCATTCTCCATATAAGTGTGTATTTATTAAGGTATTCACATTTTACACTGAAGGTAGTCCACCTATTCCCTGTTCTGAACCCTCTGTCTTTTATATAAATACATAGTATCCAATTTCAGTTCCTTATTGGTAAATATTAAATTATTGAGTTTATTTGTGAATGTGAAGACTCTTGAGAGTCCCTTGGACTGCAAGGAGATCCAACCAGTCCATTCTGAAGATCAGCCCTGGGTGTTCTTTGGAGGGAATGACGCTGAAGCTGAAACTCCAGTCCTTTGGCCACCTCATGCGAAGAGTTGACTCATTGGAAAAGACTCTGATGCTGGGAGGGATTGGGGGCAGGAGGAGAAGGGGACGACAGAGGATGAGATGGCTGGATGGCATCACTGACTCCGGTGGGTGTGAGTCTGAGTGAACTCCGGGAGTTGGTGATGGACAGGGAGGCCTGGCGTGCTGCTGTGATTCATGGGGTCGCAAAGAGTCAGACACGACTGAGCGACTGAGCTGAACTGCACAATGTTGTTACGGGAGGATATTTGTGAATGCACGATACTTTGAAATGTCTATCTTGGAGAAGTTTTCTAAAGATTTATGTTAAAAGGAAACCAAAGAAATGGACTTTCTTGTGAGGTAACAAAGGTATCATCAGTGTAACTTTTCAGAGGCTTTTCTTTAGGATATTCCTGAACTGGAAGTGAAACTAGACTAAATGATTCTTAAAACCTCTTCGTAATTCTAACATAATAATCAACAAATTTGTCTGTTGCTATTTACACCAAGTAGTTCTTCTCAACCTTAACTGTGTATTACAGTAACCTCGAGAGTTTTTTAAAAATACTAATCCTCAGGTCACAACCCTGCTGAATTAAATCAGAAGCACTAGAAATGGGACTCAGGCCTCTTTAAGGTTCCTGGGTTATTCTAATGCACATCTAATTCAGTGTTGAGAATTACTGATATAAATGTCATGTTATTAACATTGTAAATTTGAAAAATAGAATGAATGACAGCAGCAAGGTACAAGAGCTTTAAGGAATTGATTTTTGTATCTCCTACCAAAATGTAGGGAGTATAAGAGTAACTTAAAGAGTAGAAACAAATTAGAGAGAACCTTAGGCAATACTAGTACAAGACTTTGGTAAATGCTGGGAATTTTCTCAGAGAAAATACTCCTCTTTGCCACTTTTCTCTCTGCCTGTGCCACACACAGAAGAGAAAAGGGTCCATATCTGCCTGCACTCTTTCTCATTGTTATTCATTGGTCCAAGGAAGCTGAGATGGGCATCTCAGTTTATTTAATCAGTGGTTCTCTACAAGAAGGTTAGGAATCATCTCTGTGTATCAGAACTGATATGTAGCAATGTCCATCAGAAGAGATTAGTAGGCTTCTGTCAGGGTAGACGCTTCAGGGTAGAATGAAAGCTGAAGCTGGGTTAAGTAATTGGGTTCTTGTTCAATAAAAGTGCTTGTTTGTGCTGTGTAATGAAAGATCTTTGGTGCAATAGATGTCTGAATCCAAAAACCCTTTGGATTTTCTGATGGATAAAGAGATAAGGGTGAAAGGGATTTAATTTAGAACTATTGAAAAACTTTAAGAGATTAGAAAAATTGGTAAATGCACTTTCTTTTTAAAAATCAGGATTCTTTGTCACTTATCAGAATTAGTTATTTTTTAAAAAATTGACAATAACACTTTTTTGTTAGTTTTGTTTCGACTTTTTTCTCCATTTCTGTTTGTCATCATTAACTGACCTTTAAGACTTGGGTTATGAAGAAGATAATGGAGAACTGTTATCTCCCAGCCCACGGACTCTAACCTGAATTTAGGAAATGGTAACACTTTCAGGTCTCACTGAAGTGTCACATCAGAATGGTAGGCAGAGCATTGGTGAATAGACTTATTTCCATAAAGTCAATAATCACTACTACTATATCTGAGCTTCTGTCAAAAAAAGAAATTGACATTTAAACTAATATTTTTAAAGAGTGTACTCTAAAAGCATATCTAAACCAAAAACTTTCTGTGAGACATCAGAGCAGTATAGGTCTGAAGTGGGTGGTATTTGGTGAAACATATTAATCTTAATAAAATCATTTATGTTTGGGGCATTTAAAAACTTTGTCCCAGATAATTTTAATAAGTGATTATTTGAATCTGCTTACTTTCTTTGGGAAGAAATTATATTAGAGAAATGAGTAATAAAAAACACCTTTACTTTTCATTTTACTCATCTTATCTCTAACCTGATTAGATATAAGCCTTTTATTGGGGAGGGGGTAAGTCATGAATTCACAATTCAGTGGAGCAGGAAAAGAAATCTCTTGACTGGACATAATCTCTATTTAAACTCATTTGCTTTTGTTCAGTTGCTTAGTCATGTCTGACTCTGTGACCCCATGCACTGCAGCATACGAGGCTTCCCTGTTTTTCACTATCTCCGAAGTTTGCTCAGACTCATGTCCATTGAATTGGTGATGGCATCCAATCCTCCTTCACCTCTGTATCCTCTTGCCCTCAGTCTTTCCCAGTATCTAGGTCTTTACCAATGAGTCAGCTCTTTGCATCAGGTGGCCAAAGTATTAGAGCTTCAGCATCAGTCCTTCCAATGAATACTGAGGGTTGATTTCCTTTTGGACTGACTGATTTATCTCCTTGCTGTCCAAGGGACTCTCAAGAGTCTTCCCCAGCACCACCATTTGAAAGCCTCAACTCTTCAGTGCTTAGCCTTCTTTATGGTCCAACTCTCACATCTGTTCATGACTAATGAAAAAAACAAAACAAAACATAGCTTTGACTATACAGACCATTGTTGGCAAAGTGATGTCTCTGCTTTTTAATTTTCCCTTTACTGAATGGTATGTTACAGGGTTTTGGTCTCTGGTGCAAATCACATACTGTTTTTCTTCTTAGCCTCTTCATTTCACATCCATGTGTCATACTCTCTAACCCCCTCCTTCACTGGGTGATCCAGATATTCACAGTTCATATTATTTTGTTCTTTCCTCAGGTTTCCCCCCTTTCCTCCCTTCTCTCTTCTATTTCTCTGCACACACATATATATATGTACATACCCCATTTTATCATTACAGCTCTAATAAATGAACACTTGTTGAAATAACCTTGGTTGCTTTAACCTTGGTATTGCCTAGCAAGCAACACAAAACAGCTGAGCTAGGAAATACAAACACTGGGTTGAAGCAAAAGTTCAACCTAAAATTTTCTGTGTCAGTCTCAGCAGCTCCTAAGCACTTTAGAGATACATTTTCTTTCAGTGGAGGGTCAAAGGCACAACAGATGCTGCGTGGGAGTGCTGTAAGTGGGAGTCTCTTCTGATGAAAAGCATTGCTCGCAGCCTGTGGGTGTCATGTAAGGGACTGAATTAATAATACTTAAAAAAGAGGCAACTGGCTTCTGGAGAGCAACTGCCATTTAAAAAACAAGCAAACAACAACAACAAAAAATTCAGGAGTTGGGCTTCCCATTTTTCTCTAAATGAAGGAGACCTTCTCCTTTTCCCTAACTGTTGACTTCAGTTTGAAACTGACAAGTTTAAACAAGATAAGAATCGGATTGCTTCTGCCTATCTCATTCTTTCGGACTCAAGCCGACAATGTAATTAATGTTGCTGTAGGAGAAAGAAAAAGCATTTTTGATGAGTACTTGTTTCCTCTTTGTCTTTTACAGATGCCTTTCTTGAGAGGGTAACTGGTCTTTTTGATATATTAGTAAGCGAGGTATCACACACAAATGCTCTTGATGAATTTCTGTGTGTTAATTTATAGGTAAGCCAAGGTTGCCTTTGTCTTTTAAAAAATATTTTTATGGTACACAGAAAGTGAAAGAAATTACATGAACAAGCATAGTTTCTTCAACTGGCCCTCCCTATAATGTGTGATTTTCTTCGGCACATTTGCTTTCTGATTGTATTTCTTTGGAGAAATTAGCTACAGCCAAGTGTTTGTTACACCAGTAGTTACCTAGCACCTGTTATAACTAGTTCCCCTCAGTATAGAGTTTCATTTCTTCTTGCCTAGATTATCAAAATTGGAGAAGGAAATGGCAACCCACTCCAGTGTTCTTGCCTGGAGAATCCCAGGGATCAGGGAGCCTGGTGGGCTGCCATCTCTGGGGTCGCACAGAGTTGGACACGACTGAAGTGACTTAGCAGCAGCAGCAGCAGCAGCAGCAGATTATCAAAATAGTCTTTCAATAGCATTCCTACAAATTCCAGTGGACTTCCTGCCTTCTCTTGTTAGATTTCATGCTCAAACTCTTTCAATTTCTCTTTCTTAGTTACCTAGTTAATGATGAATGCCTTATCTTGGCACTCAACATTGTCCGTAGCTAGACTCAATATATTTGCTTTCCTACTCTGAACCATATATGCTCCAACTTTTGGTCTCTTAATTAAATTATATAATGAGAGTATTCAGGCCTTGCCTATGATATTCAGTTAACATGGGTTGCTTTTGTGGTGCACATATTTATTATTCTACTAATTTATCAAGATCCATCTTAAATGATGTTTCATTCTTAGTTTTTTTTCGTTTTTTCCCTCATTTACTCTTCCTAGCATCCCATGCCCACCATCTACTACAACTATGGAAACACCATCATAATTTATTATTTTTTTCTTTCTTTATTTTTGTACTATGACAGATGCCTAATACCTTGTGATATATTTATTCCCATGCATTTCTATCTGCTGACAAGCACCACAGAATAGGAATAATGTTTCTTTTTATACATAATATAATTACATAATTTTAAGATACATTTAATGGTTTGGATACTTTTTAGAGAACACATAAAAGTCTTTTTCTTACTTTCATTTTTAAAGAGTCTGATTAGATTATTATGACAAAAATTTAGTGAGGATGCATTTGAGGTCTTCTATAAACAACCATTCTGTTAAGAAGACAAACTCATATCTGTTTTCAATGGCAGCAGATTTTCTTGCTAGTAATAATGGGAAACAGATTAACCTCCTACTTTTCAGCCAAAAGAGGACTGAGGGTATTTATTATGCTTTGATTTGTTTTCTCTGAATCTACAAAGGTAGTTTGGCTCTTTTATAGTCAAGGTAATATGTTATATATTTTCAGGGTTGCAGATGAGGACACTACTTCCCTTGGGAACTTGGCAAAGTGGACATATAATACAAGTAATTATGGATGCAAAAGAAGGATAATATGGAAAGATAAAAGATGGCTTTAAACATGAACTATCTTGTTACACAGTAGGTGACATACCATTCTCTAGAGAGAAAGCTACATAGAATAAAAATTCTAAGATTCTCATAATTTTGTGATCATAATTGTAATTTGAAATGGTTTCTACTTATAATAGGAATCAATATTTGGTCTTGTGTATCCTAAGTGTATTAGAACTATTTCAGTTCAGTTCAGTCGCTCAGTCATGTCCGACTGTTTGTGACCCCATGAACCATAGCATGCCAAGCCTCCAGGTCCATCACCAACTCCCCGAGTTTACCCAAACCCATGTCCATTGAGTTGGTGATGCCATCCAGCGATCTCATCCTCTGTCGTCCCCTTCTCCTCCTGCCTTCAATCCCTCCCAGCATCTGGGTCTTTTCCAATGAGTCGACTCTTCGCATGAGGTGGTGAAAGTACTGCAGTTTCAGCTTCAATATCAGTCCTTCCAGTGAACACCCAGGACTGATCTCCTTTAGGATGGACTGGTTGGATCTCCTTGCAGTCCAAAGGACTCTCAAGAGTCTTCTCCTACACCACAGTTCAAAAGCATCAATTCTTTGGTGCTCAGCTTTCTTTACAATCCAACTCTCACACCCATACATGACCACTGGAAAAACCAAAGCCTTGACTAGATGGACCTTTGTTGACAAAATAATGTCTCTGCTTTTTACTATGCTGTTGGTCATAACTTTCCTTTCAAGAAGTAAGCTTCTTTTAAGAACTATTTAAGCATCTTTAATTTGGGAAAACTTGGGAATATGAGAATTATGAGTCATTCTCCTTCAGCATTTAGTTTCTCTGAAATATAAGAAATGTACATAATGAGTTAATTTTAAGTAATAATATTGTTCTAAAGAGTATGTAATTGACTATTTAGAGTATAAAGTAAAACTATAAAATTTAGATCCATGAATCAAGGTAAATGGGGCATGGTCATGCAGGAAATGGTAGCACTGAATATCGACATCTTAGGAATCAGTGAACTAAAGTGGACAGGAATGGGCAAATTTAATTCAGGTGACCATTATATCTATTAATGTGGGCAAGAATCCCTTAGAAGAAATAGAGTAACATTCATAGTCAACATAAGAGTCTGAAATGTAGTACTTGGGTACCCCCAAAATGACAGAATGATATGGATTTCTTTCCAAGGCAGCATCAGAATAATCCAAGTCTATGCCCCAACCACTAATATTAAAGATGCTGAAGTAGACCAGTTCTTTGAAGACCTACAACACCTTCTATAAATAACAACAACAAAAAAGGTGTCCTTTTAATTGTAGAAGATTGGAATGAAAAATTAGGAAGTAAAGAGATACCCAAAATAACAGGCAAGTTTGGCCTTAGAGTACAAAATGAAGCAGGGCAAAGACTAGTAGAGTTTTGTCAAGACAATAAGCTGGCCATAGTAAACACCATTTTACAATAACCAAAAAGATGACTACACATGGACATCACCAGATAGTGAAAAGCAAAATCAGATTGATTATGTTTTTTGCAGATGGAGAAGCTCCATACGGGCATCAAAAATGAGATATGGAGCTGAGTGTGGATCAGATTATGAGCCTTTATTTCAAGATTCAGACTTAAGTTGAAGAAAGTAGGGAAAACTAGGGCATTCATGTATAATCTAAATCAAATCCCTTATGATTATACTGTGGATGTGACAAATAGATTCAGGGGATTAGATCAGGTAGAAACACTGCCTGAAGAACTATGGATGGACGTTTGTAGTACTGTACAGGAGGCAGTGACTAAAACCATGCCAAAGAAAAACAAATACATGAGGAACAAGTTAGTGGTTGTCTAAGGAGGCTTTACAAATAGCTGAGAAAAGAAGAGACATGAAAGGCGAGGGAAAAAGGAAAAGATGCACCCACCTGAATGCAGAATTCCAGAGGATAGCAAGGAGGGATAAGAAGGCCTTCTTAAATGAACAGCACAAAAAATAAATGAAAACAATAGAAAGGGGAAGACTAGAGATCTCCTCAAGTAAATTGGAGACACATAGGGAACATTTCAAGCAAGGATGGGCATGGTAAAGGACAGAAACAATAAGAACCTAAAAGAAGCAGAAAATATTAAAAAGAGGTGGCAAGAATACACAGAAGAACTATACAAGAAAAGTTTTAATGATCTGAATAACCATGATGGTGTGGTCACTTACCTAGAACTGGACATCCTAGAGTGTGCAGTCAAGGGGACCTTATGAAACATTACTATGAACAAAGCTAGTGGAGGTGATGGAATTATAGCTGAGCTATTTAAAATCTTAAAAATGCAGCACTCAAGATGTTGGAAAATTTAGAAAACTCAGCAGCAGTCATAAGACTGAAAAAGACCAGTTTTCATTCCAATTCCAAAGAAGATGAATGCCAAAGAATGTTCAAACTGCCACACAATTGCACTCATTTCACAAGCTAACAAAGTTTATGGTTAAAATCCTTTCAGCTTGGCTTCAGCAGTATATGAACTGAGAACTTTTAGATGTGCAGCTGGGTTTAGAAGAGGTAAAGGAAAGAGATAAAATTGCCAACATTTGTTGAATCATGGAGAAAGCAAAGGACTTCTAGGAAAACACCTACTTCTGCTACATTGACTACCCTAAAGTCTTTGACTGTGTGGATCACAACAAAAATCTGTGGAAAATTCTTAAAAAACTGGAATCATCAGACCAGCTTACCTGTCTCCTGAGAAACCTGTATTTGAGTCAAGAAGCCAACTGTTAGAACTGCACATGGAACAACTGATTGGTTCTGAATTGGGAAACAAGTACCCCAAGACTGTATATTGTCACTCTGCTTATTTAACTTATATATAGAGTTGTTGTTCAGTCTCTCAGGTGTGTCTGACTCTGTGATCCTGTGGATTTCAGCATGCTAGGAATCCCTGTCTTTCACCATCTCCCAGAGCTTACTCAAACTCATGTCCATTGAGTCAGTGATGCCATCCAACCATCTCCTCCTCTGTCGTCCCCTTCTCCTCTTCCCTTCAATCTTTTCCAGCATCAGGTCTTTTCTAATGAGTCAGTTCTTCACATCAGGTGGCCAAAGTATTGGAGGTTCAGCTTAAGCATCAGTCCTTCCAGTGATATTCAGGACTGATTTCCATTAGGACTGACTGGTTCAATCTCCTTGCAGTTCAAAGGACTCTCAAGAGTCTTCAACATCTCAGTTCAAAAGCATCAAATTTTTGGCATTCAGCCGTCTTTACATAGAGCATATCATGTGAAATACTAGGTTGGATGAATCACAAACTGGAATCAACATTGCCAGGAGAAATATCAACAACTTCAGATATGCAAAAGATACCACTCTAATGGCAAAAAGTGAAGAGGAACAAAAGAGCCTCTTGATGAAGGTGAAAGAAGAGAGTGAAAATGTTGGCTTAAAACATTCAGAAAACTACATTCATGGCATCTGGTTCCATCGCTTTATGTCAAACAGATGGGGAAAAAGTGGAAGCAGACACAAATTTTATTTCCCAAATTACTGTGGACAGTGGCTCTGTCCATGAAATTAGAAGATGCTTGCTCCTTAGAAGGACAGCTATGATGCACCTAGACAACATATTGAGAGGATTAATTCTTGGGTAGGTTGACAAGGAGTCTTGAGCCTTCAAAAGGGGTCTGGGGATCTCAAGGAGGAGAAAATAACTTTTTTTCTCTCCTACATTCTTTAGTCTTAGTCACATAAAACGGTATTTTCTTTAAGCCCAGAGCTAATGATTACACAACAAAACAACTCTTCTTAAACTCTGTTCAGTTCAATTCAGTCGTTCAGTCATGTCCGACTCATTGTGACCCCATGAATCACAGTACACCAGGCCTCCATGTCCATCACCAACTCCCGGAGTTCACTCAGACTCACGTCCATTGAGTCGGTGATACCATCCAGCCATCTCATCCTCTGTCGTCTCCTTCTCCTCCTGCCCCCAATCCCTCCCAGCATCAGAGTCTTTTCCAACGAGTCAACTCTTCATATTAGGTGGCCAAAGTACTGAAGTTTCAGCTTTAGCAACATTCCTTCCAGAGAAATCCCAGGGTCGATCTCCTTCAGAATGGACTGGCTGGATTTCCTTGCAGTCCAAGGGACTCTCAAGAGTCTTCTCCAACACCACAGTTCAAAAGCATCAGTTCTTCAGTGCTCAGCCTTCTTCACAGTCCACCTCTCACATCCACACATGACCACAGGAAAAACCATAACCTTGACTAGATGGACCTTTGTCGGCAAAGTAATGTCTGTTTTTGAATATACTATCTAGGTTGGTCATAACTTTTCTTCCAAGGACTAAGCATCTTTTAATTTCATGGCTGCAATCACCATCTGCAGTGATTTGGGAGCCCCCCAAATAAAGCCTGACACTGTTTCCACTGTTTCCCCATCTATTTCCCATGAAGTAATAGGACCAGATGCCATGATCTTCGTTTTCTAAATGTTGAGCTTTAAGCCAACTTTTTCACTCTCCTCTTTCACTTTCATCAAGAGGCTTTTAGTTCCTCTTCACTTTCTGCCATAAGGGTGGTGTCATCTGCATATCTGAGGTTATTGATATTTCTCCTGGCAAGCTTGATTCCAGCTTGCATTTCTTCCAGTCCAGCGTTTCTCATGATGTACTCTGCATAGAAGTTAAATAAGCAGGGTGACAATATACAGTCTTGACGGACTCCTTTTCCTATTTGGAACCAGTCTGTTGTTCCATGTCCAGTTCTAACTGTTGCTTCCTGACCTGCGTACAGGTATCTCGAGAGGCAGGTCAGGTGGTCTGGTATTCCCATCTCTTTCAGAATTTTCCAGTTTATTATGATCCACACAGTCAAATGCTTTGGCATAGTCAATAAAGCAGAAATAGATGTTTTTCTGGAACTCTCTTGCTTTTTCCATGATCCAGCAGATGTTGGCAATTTGATCTCTGGTTTCTCTGCCTTTTCTAAAACCAGCTTGAACATCAGGAAGTTCACAGCTCACGTATTGCTGAAGCCTGTCTTGGAGAATTTTGAGCATCACTTTACTAGCATGTGAGATGAGTGCAATTGTGCGGTAGTTTGAGCATTCTTTGGCATTGCCTTTCTTTGGAATTGGAATGAAACCTGACCTTTTCCAGTCCTGTGGCCACTGCTGAGTTTTCCAAATTTGCTGGCATATTGAGTGCAGCACTTTAACAGCATCATCTTTCAGGATTTGAAACAGCTCCACTGGAATTCCATCACTTCCACTAGTTTCTCTGTACTAAGGATTATATAACAATGGATCTTGTTGAAAGGAAGTATTTCTCTTTCTTAACAAGAACCTTCTGACTAATCTTCTTATCTTAAGATAACAAGTTGTGAGAGTGGATCTGGTAAGACCTTTCTATTGTTGGTTCTAATCTTGTTAATTTAAGATATATGTTGTGGGAGTGGGTCTGGTAAAAATATATACAGCCTTGATAAGACTAGCTAGTGGGACACCATCCCATCCCCTATGGGATGTCTGTGTCAGAAGCTTTCTTTGTCCTTTTTCACTGTAATAAAATTTCTGCCACACAAAAGCTCTGAGTAATCAAGCCAGATCCCTGATCCTGAAGCCAAATCTTCTTCAGATATCATGAATCTGACAGCTTTCAATGTAAGCTATCAACATTAAAGCCCTGAGACATCACTTTGCTGACAGATATCTGTATAGTCAAAGCTATGTTTTTTTTCCAGTAGTGATGTATGAACATGAGAGTTGAATCAGAAAGAAGACAGTGTGCTGAAGAATTGTTGCTTTTGAGTTGCAGGCTTATAAAAGACTATTGAGCGTACACTGGATAGCAAGGAGATCAAATTAGTCAATCTTAAAGGATATCAATCATGAATTTCCATTGGAAAGACTGATGCTGAAGCTGAAGCTCCAATACTTTGGCCACTTGATGTGAAGCTCTGATTCATTGGAAAAGACCCTGATATTAGAAAAGATTGAAAGTAAAAGTGTCATGTGAGTGTATGTTCCTTGGTTCTTTGTCTCGTCACAACGAAGATTTGGAACAATGGACATTAAACCCTCGGCACATCACAGCTCTCAGGGCTTGGACAAACCATGTTATAGCTTTTAGGCAAATCAGTGTTACAGCTCTATTTTATTTAGAAGATAGCAGGAGAATCCATCCTCGAAGCGTGAGGGCATGCCAACCCAAAGACTTGAAAAGAAGAGAGTGGAGGAGCATGCAGGGGAGGGAGAGAGGGAGAGAGAAAGAGCACACACACGTGGGAGAGAGAGGGAGAAAGCGCTTTGGCTCCTCCTTTTATATGTTTTTTCCTCTACCTGGGACTACCACATGCAAATTGAGCTTAGCCAGGAGTACTGTTTGTTCTACCTGAAGTCTTCACTCTGGTCCTCAGGCCTTCCTTTGACCTTCTTTGTCTTTTAGCCACCACCATTTTGGACTCCTTTTCCCTATTCTAGCTACCTAACAAAAGGAGAAGGGTGCAGCAGAGGATGATATTGTTAACAGCACTGACTCTGTGGACATGAACTTAAGCATACTTCAGGAGACAGCGCAGGAAAGAGGAGCCTGATGTGCTGCAGTCCATGGGTTAGTAAAGACATGACTTAGCGACTGAACAACACTAGAGTAAAATAATTAACAAATGTCCCGAATCCATGCATTCCACATACATTTCAAAACAATACAGAATCCACTTGGATGGAATGAGGCTGTCCCATGATTTAAAATATTACAAGATATTTAATGTTATTTAGTCTTTAATCAAAATATAATTTTCCCTTGTTTTTGACATACAGTTATCTTCATTTAAATATATTTCATTTTATTACAAATTCATAACAAATATGATAATTAATATTAATAAATATTACCAGTGTTTACTATTATTATAAATAAAGTGGGCTTTCCAGGTGTTACTAATGGTAATGAACCTGTCTGCCAATGCAGGAGATGTTAGGTATATGGGTTTGACCCCTGGATTGGGAAGATCCCCTGTAGGAGGGCATGTTGACCCACTCCAATATTCTTGCCTGAAGCATCCCTTGGACAGAGGAGACTGGCAGGCTATGGTACCCAGGGTCACAAAAAGTTGGACATGAAACAATGCAGCATGCATGGACATATAAAGCACTTAGAAAACTGTTTCACAAAGGAAATATTCAGTAAATGTTTCTCATTGCTATTAACATTTGTATTAATGACTGACTTTTTCCAGTCCTGTGGCCACTGCTGAGTTTTCCAAATTTGCTGGCATATTGAGTGCAGCACTTTCACAGCATCATCTTTCAGGATTTGAAATAGCTCAACTGGAATTCCATCACCTCCACTAGCTTTGTCCATAGTGATGCTTCTAAAGGCCCACTTGAGTTCAAATTCCAGGATGACTCGCTCTAGGTGAGTGATCATACCATTGCGATTATCTGGGTCATGAGATCTTTTTGAACAGTTCAAAAGAAGAAGAACACAGTTCTTCTGAAGAACCGTGAACTTCCAGATGTTCAAGCTAGTTTTCAAAAAGTAGAGGAATCAGAGATCAAATTGCCAACATCCGCTGGATCATCAAAAAAGCAAGAGAGTTCCAGAAAAACTACTATTCCTGCTTTATTGACTATGCCAAAGCCTTTGACTGTGTGGATCACAATAAATTGTGGAAAATTCTGAAAGAGATGGGAATACTAGACCACCTAACCTGCCTCTCGAGAAACCTATATACAGGTCAGGAAGCAACAGTTAGAACTGGACATGGAGCAACAGACTGGTTCCAAATAGGAAAAGGAGTCCATCAAGGCTGTATATTGTCACCCTGCTTATTTAACTTATATGCCGAGTACATCATGAGAAATGCTGGGCTGGAAGAAGCACAAGCTGGAATCAAGCTTGCCAGGAGAAATATCAATAACCTCAAATATGCAGATGACACCACCCATATGGCAGAAAGTGAAGAGGAACTAAAAAGCCTCTTGATGAAAGTGAAAGAGGACAGCGAAAAAGTTGGCTTAAAGCTCGACATTCAGAAAACGAAGATCATGGCATCCGGTCCCATCAGTTCACGGGAAATAGATGGGGAAACATTGGAAACAGTGTCAGACTTTATTTTTTGGGGCTCCAAAATCACTGCAGATGGTGAGTGCAGCCATGAAATTAGAAGACACTTACTCCTTGGAAGAAAAGTTATGACCAACCTAGACAGTATATTGAAAAGCAGAGACATTACTTTGCCAACAAATGTCCGTCTAGTCAAGGCTATGGTTTCTCCTGTGGTCATGTATGGATGTGAGAGTTGGACTGTGAAGAAGGTTGAGTGCTGAAGAATTGATGCTTTTGAACTGTGGTGTTGGAGAAGACTCTTGAGAGTCCATTGGACTGCAAAGAGATCCAACCAGTCCATTGTGAAGGAGATCAACCCTGAGTTTTCTTTGGAAGAAATGATGCTAAAGCTAAAACTCCAGTACTTTGGTCACCTCATGCGAAGAGTTAACTCATTGGAAAAGACTCTGATGCTGGGAGCGATTAGGGGCAGGAGGAGAAGGGGACGACAGCGGATGAGATGGCTGGATGGCATCACGGACTCGATGGACGTGAGTTTGAGTGAATTCCAAGAGATGTTGATGAACAAGGAGGCCTGGCATGCTGCGATTCATGGGGTCGCAAAGAGTCAGACACGACTGAGCGACTGAACTGAACTGAACTTGGACTGTAAGGAGATCCAACCAGTCCATCCTAAAGGAGATCAGTCCTGGGTGTTCATTGGAAGGACTGATGCTGAAGTTGAAACTCCAGTACTTTGGCCACCTTATGCGAGGAGTTGACCCATTGGAAAAGACCCTGATGCTAGGAGGGATTGGGGCAGGAGGAGAAGGGGATGATAGAGGATGAGATGGCTGGATGGCATCAGTGACTCGATGGATATGAGTTTGAGTGAACTCCGGGTATTGGTTATGGACAGGGAGGCTTGGCGTGCTGCAGTTCATGGGGTTGCAAAGAGTTGGACATGACTGAGTGACTGAACTGAAATGTTATTGCATGTAATTTAACAGATTCTTTATTAGTAGACATTGATTCTAAATTTAAAATTGGCTTTTCTTTGAATTGGAAATTTTATGATCTTTAACACCCACACAATGTGTTAAGTGATATTGTTAAGTACTTAATACTCTGTATTAAACAATTTTCTTTGTGAAATATGTACAGTAGCTTTATGTTCCTAACTGACTATTAATGGACATACTTTATTTATTTGATCCTGTTAAGAATGACATAGATAAATTTTTCAGTGTGTATGATGTGGTTGGATAAAAGCACACCATCCAAGACTTCTATGTGCATCCTCGAAAGTTAGATTACAAAAATTTGGAAATCCTCTTTGCAACTCCCAAATATAGCTACTCACTTATTTGGATGAAATGTTTTTGTTCTCACCAATCTCCTCTTTTGTCATTTTTCTTCATATAAGATTCATTTTTGTACTTCATTTACCAAATTTTCTTTACTTCATAGTCTTTTTTTTTTTTTTTGAGCTTCTTTCTAAATATTTCTTTCTGGTTGTCAAAGTTGGACCTCTAAACCATCAATTGTAAATACCAGAGCTATTGTCACCACTTACCTGCACGCTATTTATCCATTTTAATGTGTGTATTAATGATATCAGTATTTTTCATGCATCAAAAGCAGATTTTTTTTTTCAGTTCTCTTTTACTCTACTGCTACCAAATTATTATCGCTAATTGTTAAAAATCTACTCTAGCTAAATCTTTCTTTTTTATTTTCATTGTCATAATGCCAATCAGTTGACAAGGTAGTTTCTGCTAAGTAGGTGGGAATTGCAAAGCAATAAGTTTGAATTGTGTTGGAGTAGAAGGATCTCAAAGATGCTATGAGCTGTTGGTACGTACAACTGTATAGATGTTAGACAACTATAGAATTAGCTCCAAAAGAGATACAGTAAAAGCAAAGAAAAGAGTAAGGAGTTAAAATACTTGGCAAAAACCTATGGCATTCCTTAGGTTGTCTTATTTATTCAGTAATATCACAATTAATCAGCGAACCCCATGAAAACGTGAACCATATATATGTACTCTAAACAATACCCAGGGCCTTGTACATGGCAGAGCCTTATTAAATATTTATTGAATTAATGAATGAGAATTGTATACATAATGTCTCAAAGGAAATGACAGCTTGATCATGCTCTAGAATTGTCAGAATAGATGGACAATTAAATTATTTCTGATGTAATATTAACAAACTGAAATGATTATTTACTATAGCCCATGTTGTGTATATCTGTTTGTATTGCCTGTCTCTTATACTAGACTTTGATTTACACTGTTTCATTTATCTCTGTATCCCTGGTGCTCACAGCATAGTACACACAGGACATCATTGATATTCAACTAATCCTTGTTTTGCGGATAAATAGGTTCAGGTAGAATGCCAGGCTGATAATAATAATGTACAAGGAAAAGTTAAGAAATCAAGGGTATTCAGTGTGTAATGGAGAAGAAAAATAAAAATTAAACTTTTAATATGAGAGAGATATTAAACTTGCTTTATATTGCATCATATTCTTTAACCTGGGTCAACAGGTAGAAGTTCTGAGAACAAACAATAAAGAAATATGAAACATGAGACAGAATTGTTATGCTTATTCTTGGCAATACATAGATATATTTAAATATATCTTCTTTAATTTTATAATAATATGTAGATGAAATCATGGCATCTGGTCCCATCACTTCATGGGAAATAGATGGAGAAATAGTGGAAACAGTGTCAGACTTTATTTTTTGGGGCTCCAAAATCACTGCAGATGGTGACTGCAGCCATGAAATTAGAAGACCCTTACTCCTTGGGAGAAAAGTTATGACCAACCTAGACAGTATATTGAAAAGTAGAGACATTACTTTGCCGACAAAGGTCCATCTAGTCAAGGCTATGGTTTTTCAAGTAGTCATGTATGGATGTGAGAGTTGGACTATGAAGAAGGCTGAGTGCCCAAGAATTGATGCTTTTGAAGTGTGGTGTTGGAGAAGACTCTTGAGAGTCCATTGGACTGCAAGGAGATCCAACCAGTCCATTCTGAAGGAGATCAGCCCTGGGATTTCTTCGGAAGGAATGATGCTAAAGCTGAAACTCCAGTACTTTGGCCACCTCATGAAAAGAGTTAACTCACTGGAAAAGACTCTGATGCTGGGAAGGATTGGGGGCAGGAGGAGAAGGGGAAGACAGAGAATGAGATGGCTAGATGGCATCACAGACTCGATGGATGTGAGTCTGAGTGAACTCTGGGAGATGGTGATGGATAGGGAGGCCTGGCGTGCTGCAATTCATGGGGTCACAAAGAGTTGGACACGACTGAGTGACTGAACAGAACTGAACTGTAGTTGAGATCATAATTATATTTTACAACTGTGTTAATTAAAAATGGCACTAGCTTCCATAGTAAACACAACAGTTATTATATTTATCATTAAGTATATGTTTATAAGGGGCTCCCCAGGTGGCATTAGTGGTAAAGAACCCACCTGCCATTGCAGGAGGCATAAGAAACCTGGGTTCAATCCCTGGGTCAGGAAGACCCCCTGAAGGAGGGCATGGAAACCCACACCAGTATTCTTGCCTGAAGAATCCCTTAGACAGAGGAACCTGGTGAGCTATAGGTCACACAGAGTCAGTCATGACTGAAGAGACTTAGCATGCATGTACATGATTATAAATATATTTATAATTAAGGAAAATTCAAAAAATGTGTTCTTAATTACCAGATACATCCTATGTGGCAATCTAGAGACCCTGGGCTCTTCATATTGTAACTTTTCACTTCTCTATAGCCTCAAGTTCCTTTCATATGGCCTACAAAATGGGAGCAATAGAGAAGATTATATCTGGGTAGTTTTATAGGCTAAAAGCAGTATACATCATTCTCACTTGGGTTGATTTAAAATCAGTCTTACTGCCCTGTGTAATTTCCTGAGAAAGGCACTCAGGTTGTGTGCAATGATAGGAAGAAGAGTTTAGAAGACAGACATATATTCAGTCTCTACTAACATGTAACTATTTAAGACTTAGAATTTAAGTAGAGTTCTGTGTGGTGGCAGAATCACCAAATTCTTTCTGAAATGGTATGATGTCATCATTCACTTCCCAGGAGCTAATTATATGTATGGGGTTCTCAAGACAAGAATGCTGAAGTGCTTTGCCATTCCCTTCTCCAGTGATGATAGGATTACAAAAGAGGAACTCCCCGGGTCATTAGGTGCCCAATATGCTACTGGAAATCAGTGGAGAAATAACTCCAGAAAGAATGAAGGGATGGAGACAAAGCAAAAACAATATCCAGTTGTGCATGTGATTGGTGATAGAAGCAAGATCCGATGCTGTAAAGAGCAATATTGCATAGGAACCTGGACTGTCAGGTCCATGAATCAAGGCAAATTGGAAGTGGTCAAACAAGAGATGGCAAGGGTGAACATCGACATTCTAGGAATTAGTGAACTAAAATGGACTGGAATGGGTGAATTTAACACAGATGACCATTATATCTACTACTACTGCAGGCAGGAATCCCTCAGAAAAAATGGAGTAGCCATCATGGTCAACAAAAGAGGCCGAAATGCAGTACTTGGATGCAATCTCAAAAACGACAGAATGATCTCTGTTCATTTCGAAGGCAAACCATTCAATATCATAGTTATCCAAGTCTATGCCCCAACCAATAACACTGAAGAAGCTGAAGTTGAACGGTTCTATGAAGACCTACAAGATCTTTTAGAACTAACACCTAAAAATGATGTCCTTTTCATTATAGCACTGGAATGCTAAAGTAGGATGTCAAGAAACACCTGGAGTAACAGGCAAATTTGGCCTTGGAATGCAGAATGAAGCAGAGCAAAGACTAATAGAGTTTTGCCAAGAAAATGCACTGGTCATAGCAAACACCCTCTTCCAACAACACAAGAGAAGACTCTACACATGGACATCACCAGATGGTCAACACCGAAATCAGATTTATTATATTCTTTGCAGCCAAAGATGGAGAAGCTCTATACAGTCAACAAAAACAAGACCAGGGGCTGACTGTGGCTCAGATCATGAACTCCTTATTACCCAATTCAGACTTAAATTGAAGAAAGCAGGGAAAACCGCTAGACCATTCAGGTATGACCTAAATCAAATCCCTTATGATTATACAGTGGAAGTGAGCAATAGATTTAAGGGCCTAGATCTGATAGATAGAGTGTCTCATGAACTACAGAATGAGGTTCGTGACATTGAACGGGAGACAGGGATCAAGACCATCCCCATGGAAAAGAAATGCAAAAAAGCAAAATGGCTGTCTGGGGAGGCCTTACAAATAGCTGTGAAGAGAAGAGAGACACAAAAGCAAAGGAGAAAAGGAAAGATATAAGCATCTGAATGCAGAGTTCCAAAGAACAGCAAGAAAAGATAAGAAAGCCTACTTTAGTGATCAATGCAAAGAACAGAGAAAAAGAACAGAATGGGAAAGACTAGAGATCTCTTCAAGAATATAAGAGATACCAAGGAAACATTTCATGCAAAGATGGGCTCGATAAAGGACAGAAATGGTATGGTCCTAACAGAAGCAGAAGATATTAAGAGGTGGCAAGAATACATGGAAGAACTGTACAAAAAAATCTTCATGATCCAGCTAATCATGATGATGTGATCACTAATCTAGAACCAGACATCTTGGAATGTGAAGTCAAGTAGGCCTTAGAAAGCATCACTACAAACAAAGCTAGTGGAGATGACGGAACTCTAGTTGAGCTGTTTCAAATCCTGAAAGATGATGCTGTGAAAGTGCTGCACTCAATATGCCAGCAAATTTGGAAAACTCAGCAATGGCCACAGGACTGGAAAAGGTCAGTTTCATACCAATTCCAAAGAAAGTCACTGCCAAAGAATGCTCAAACTACCGCACAGTTGCACTCATCTCACATGCCAGTAAAGTAATGCTCAAAATTCTCTAAGCTAGGCTTCAGCAATATGTGAACCATGAACTCCCTGATGTTCAAGCTGGTTTTAGAAAAGGCAGAGGAACAAGAGAACAAATTGTCAACATCCACTGGATCATGGAAAAAGCAAAAGAGTTCAAGAAAAATATCTATTTCTGCTTTATTGACGATGCCAAAGCCTTTGACTGTGTGGATCACAATAAACTGTGGAAAATTCTGAGAGAGATGGGAATACCAGCCCACCTGACCTGCCTCTTGAGAAACCTATATGCAGGTCAGGAAGCAACAATTAGAACTGGACATAGAACAACAGACTGGTTCCAAATAGGAAAAAGAGTATGTCAAGGCTGTATATTGTCATCCTGCTTATTTAACTTATATACAGAATAGATCATGAGAAACACTGGGATGGAAGAAACACAAGCTGGAATCAAGATTGCCAGGAGAAATATCAATAACCTCAGATATGCAGATGAAACCACCCTTATGGCAGAAAGTGAAGAGGAGGTAAAAAGGCTATTGATGAAAGTAAAGAGTAAAGTGAAAAAGTTGGCCTAAAGCTCAACATTCAGAAAACAAAGATCATGGCATCCGGTCCCATCACTTCATGGGAAATAGATGGGGAAACAGTGGAAACAGTGTCAGACTTTATTTTTGGGGCTCCAAAATCACTGCAGATGGTGACTGCAGCCATGAAATTAGGAAGACCCTTACTCTTTGGAAGAAAAGTTATGACCAACCTAGATAGTATATTCAAAAGCAGAGACATTACTTTGCCGACTAAGTCCTGCCTAGTCCAGGCTATGGTTTTTCCTGTGGTCATGTATGGATGTGAGAGTTGGACTGTGAAGAAGGCTGAGCACTGAAGAATTGATGCTTTTGGACTGTGGTGTTGGAGAAGACTCTTGAGAGTCCCTTGGGCTGCAAGGAGATCCAACCAGTCCATTCTGAAGGAGATCAGCCCTGGGATTTCTTTGGAAGGAATGATGCTAAAGCTGAAACTCCAGTACTTTGGCCACCTCAGGCAAAGTGTTGACTCATTGGAAAAGACTCTGATGCTGGGAGGGATTGGGGGCAGGAGGAGAAGGAGACGACAGAGGATGAGATGGCTGGATGGCATCACAGACTCGATGGACATGAGTCTGAGTGAACTCCGGGCGATGGTGATGAACAGGGAGGCCTGGCTTGCTGCAATTCATGGGGTTCAAAGAGTCGGACACAACTGAGCGACTGAACTAACAACTAACTGTATGTAAACAGATCCTGGATAGCTACTTATCAGACTTGCGATTAGAGCCATCATTGCCACCTGTCTGTGAATTATCCCTCCTGACTTCATTCTTTGGTTTAATGTAATGCATTGGTGGTATTTACTCTCAAGAGAAAATGACTTCTAATGTCTGTCCAAATAACTTCAAGAGTAAATGCCAGCCCTGGGTGTATGTTGCTTAATAGGCATGAAGGGATCCTTGAATATTTTAATTAAGAGAATGACTGGATAAAATCTACATTTTAAGAATACTATTCTCTTCTGTTAGAGTGTAATGGTAAAATATGAAATAAACAATTGAAAGAGAATTAAATAAAGTTATTTTACTTCATTTAGTATGTGCTAATAAATAATCCTTAATAATTTGAATAGTCCAGATTGCTAGCATATGTGATTTATAAAATATTTTAATTCTACTTATGTATCTAATTATAAATCTTTAGACCAAAAAATCTGCTGTTTTGAGTTTGAAAATATGACAGGGTGAATGTATTTGCATTTATAATTCTTACATTAGAGGAATGCAAAAATGAAATAAGGTTAAATAGATATATAGTTTTCTCTGTCCTTTCTTTGAGATTTCTACTAAGAAAATCAATAGTCACTCTTACTATTACTAATTAAAACACTGTGCTGAACATATATTCATCTATTTTTTCCATTTAAGAAGTTTCCCTTTATGGTTGTTATAGCTATTTAGTTGCTAAATAATGTCTGACTCTTTTGCAACCCCATGGACTATAAGCCCAACAGGCTCCTCTGTCCATGGGATTTTGCAGGTAAGACTATGGGAGTGGGTTGCCATCTCTTCTCCAATGGATCTTCTTCATCCAGGGATTGAACCAGTGCTATATTTTTATTTCCAAAAGTTTTTATCTTCATAAACTTTCCATGAGTACTGTTATGATAAAGTTTTATTTTATTTTTTATTTATAGTAATTTCTCTATAAACAGGGCTCCCCTGGTGGCTCAGATGGTAAACAATCTGCCTGCAATGCAGGAGACCTCGGTTTGATCCCTGGATTGGGAAGATCCCGGGAGGAGGGCATGACAAACCACTCCAATATTCTTGCCTGGAGAATCCCCATGGACAGAGGAGCCTGGTGGAGTACAGTCCACGGTGTCACATAGAGTTGGACATGACTGAGCGACTAAACACACCACATGTATAAGCAATTTTATATATTTATTCTGCCAACCTTATCAAATCAATCTATATAATATTAGTTCTTCATATGTAATTTTGTCTTTCTTCAAATATTATATATGATATAACATTGTTATCTTTTAAGGCTAGAAATCACATTTCTAATTATTTTATCTCCAGTATATAACTAACAAGGAATTGTACATTCAAGTAGTATACAAAAACAACAGTGAATAAAAATATACATAAAATACAATAATTTATAAGCATATTATTAAAATCTATAAATTATATAAAAATCTATATATTAAAAAGAAGTTCTTATGTTCTTGTTGAGAAACTGACTCAATTGCATTTATGTAGTAGAGAACATTTTCTTAATATAATTTAAGGGTGACTTTTACTTGTGTAAAATATATGCTAAAAGAAAACAACAGGGCTTTAGGTAGTGAAGAATTGTACTTTTAAAGAATATAAAGCATATATGAGAAGCATTGTAGCATTTGGAAAATGAGAGATTAACTACTGGATAAGCAAAGAAAGGTTCAATTTTTTAACAGTTCAGTGAGTTGTTTGTGATTCTTATCACATGGGCTCTAGAATCATGGAAGATAATATTGTAGAAAAATATCAGCATCTGTCTTTGTATCAGTTCTCTCTACAAACTAAGTTATCCTTTCTCCCTAAATGATGAGTGTCATCATGACCCTACTGGTACAGAATTAAGGCACTTTAGCTCAGTAATCTATAATAAGCCATTTTTAGTTCTGTTTTGGAAAATTGATTTGCCACAATCTGAATTCTGTAACAGTGGTAACTAGATCTCAATTTTAAGCCCCTTTATCTACATCTCACAAGTCTCTAGGCCTCTTAGCTCAGACTCTTGAATCCTGTTTTTCTCTATTTGTTCCCGTCGAAAACCTTGTTACCTGCTTCCCAACTTTCCTTATGCTAATTGTTTGTTTTCCTACTTGCTAGAATCTCACAATGTTGCTTCTTTTAAACAGCCCGTTCCTATACTTGAAATACCTATCGGATTACACTGTTCCACTGTATTAGACTTTTTCATAAAGTTGTGCACAACTGTTTACCTAGATTGTCAGATCTTTAACCATGCCCTCTCAATCTGTATCCATGGGATTTACGAAAACACTAAAAACTTTACATTGTCCTACTAAAACCTGACTAAAACACTCAGAGAAATGTAAAGAAGAAAATTTGTGTTAACTGTGGAATTTTGTGGCGGATTCTTGCCATGCACTAAATGTTTGTTATGCATAATACATGTAGAGACAGACTGGAACAAAATATTCACAAAAATGAGTGTGGTGAATAGCTTTCATTAGAGGTGCGACAGAACATATCAGTGTTCATTAACTTGGTTGCATAAGATCTGGAGGTCAGAGAAGACTGGGGTAGCTGTGTATCCTTCTTTTAGAATTCCTTTAAGCTTTATATTAGTGTTCTGGGTGAGTGCCCCAAGAACACAATGCCCACTGGAAACATAGAACTGGTTGTAAATATCTCCTAGATGTAGTCAAGTTCTTCTGTGATCCTCTGAGCAATATTCCAAGAATGAGAGTCCTACACAGTTACCATTTAGCTGGAGGTGATTTTGGTTTAAGCAGAAAACTAGAAAGAATAATCTAGCAGTTTTGTCAAATCCAGAGACAATACTTTATTCTTTCAGTCTGTTTACATATGCTGCTGCTGTTTAGTCACTCAGTCTTGTCCAACTCTTTGAGACCTCAAAGGCTGTACCTCTCCAGGCTCTTCTGTCCCTGAGGATTCTCCAGGCAATAATACTGGAGTGGGTTGCCATGCCCTCCTCCAGGGGATCTTCCCAAACCAGGGATCAAACTCAGGTCTCCTGCACTGCGGGCAGATTTTTTTTTACCTCCTGAGCCACTAGGGAAGCCCAAGAATACTGAAGTGGGTAGTCTATCCTTTCTACAAGGGATCAAACTGGGGTCAGTCCAGGAATCAAACTGGGGTCTCCTGCATTGCAGGTGGATTCTTTACCAGCTGAGCTACCAGACAAGCCCATCCATATATGCTGCTAAGTCTACTAAGTCGCTTAGGTTGTGTCCAACTCTGTGTGGCCCCATAGACGTCAGCCCACTAGGCTCCCCCATCCCTGGGTTTCTCCAGGCAAGAACACTGGAGTGGGTTGCCATTTCCTTCTCCAATGCATGAAAGTGAAAAGTGAAAGTGAAGTCGTTCAGTTGTGTCTGACTCTTAGCAACCCTGTGGACTACAGTCTACTGCAGGGGATTTTCCAGGCAAGAGTACTGGAATGGGGTGCCATTGCCTTCTCTGATCAATATATGAGAACCCTACAAATTCTCTACTGGCTTTTGGGTCCTAAAACTGATAATGTAAAAGAAAAAATAGCTTTGCAGCTGAACATATTGTTGGAGGAGTCCCTATGCACAGTGAATCATCTCTCTTCTTTTGACACAAAAATTCAGCCTTTGTTCATAATTAATAAATATTTTCAAAAAGGAAAATAATGATAACATTAAGCTTATGTATTTTTCAACAATAAATGAAGACTATAACATTCAGAAGACAGAACATATTTAAAAAAATAAGTTTTAACTACAAAAAAATAAAAGAATTGGAAAATACATGACTTAGGAGTTGGATATTTCAAAACATGAATGTTAAAAAATAAATATTCCACCCAAGTATTGTAAAATTGGAACAAAAAGAGGACAAATTTTATTACAGATGTTTGTTCAGAAATTCTATGAAGGGTGAAATTGAGGATATCTTTCAAACTGTTGAGAGAATAAGAAAATACAATTAATAAGGGAAAAGACAATAGATAAAAGGTTAAATTTATATTTACAAATAGTTGATATTCCTAGAGAAGAGACTGGGTGGGGTAGAAGGAAGAAAGGCAATATGAAAGACATACTGAAAAGAAAGCATTTATCAGCAGATTGATGTCTGAACTTTAGGCCTTATCCAGGCAACCAGTGGATGAATGAAGTTAAGAACTACAGAAAGAAAATTGTTATTAAAGTCCTATTTATGTATGTACATTCCAACAATTTAATAACTCAATTAAATATAAATAACTATTAAACTATAATTACCATACAAAACATAGAATTAAATAAAAATTCTTATAAGTATGATTAAAACATTAAAAAAAGCCAGAAATTATTCCTAGTAGAGAAAGTAAGTGATATTTTTAAATTCACTATAAGTTTTACATTGCTGTTTACATATGCCTGTTATGCTTCAGAAGCAGGAAAGTCTATGTAGGAAGACAAGATATTGGTGTGAGAGAGGTTAAAATTCAGATCAGTGACTAAGAGACAGAGACAGAACATAGTGCAGAAATTCTGAAAAGGTCAAAGAAAGTGGTCAAAGAAATCATCAGTGAGGATAGGACTTAAGAGCAAGTTTCTGAGTAATTCATCATCAAGGAGATATAGGTTTAAATTCTACTTCTGTCATACACTAGCTTGAGACCAGTGACTAAAGATCTGATCTCCCTGAATGTCATTTCTTTGTCTGTAGACACAGAAAACATGAAACAAAATAGTGTCATGGGCCGCTCACTAGGACTAAGTGAGATATTGGGCACAAAGCGTTTGACACAGGTTCTGGTACATGATAAACTCTTGATAATATCCTCCTCAAAATTAATTGCTGTTGTTGCTATTATTTTCTTGGGCTATCTAAGTAATGCTTTGGAGTAATTTGCATATAAGCTAAGTGTTTCCATTGGAAGAAGCTTGATATATGGGTCCAAGAGAGTAGCATTTATCAGTGATGTGGTATAACCATACTGTATGCCTGAACTTCATTTGTGATTTGTTTGACTTGGTGTCTTAAGAATGGCATTGACTTTAGTTTTCCAATTTCTCACCATTCTGTATGGTCATCTCTACAGCTTTAGAGTAGTATTTGAATTGCCACGTTTAACTTTAAAAACACCAGGACTTTTTATTTATATAACATACAGTTTGTTACTAAAATGCAGATATGCCTGGTAAATAAAGCACTTTAACACACCTGTGGTTATTTTATATTTTTATTGAAAATATTGGTTTAAATATGACTCAATGCAGGTTTTGATGGTCAGGTGTGAGGATAGAAATTGAGAAGGACAAGATCGACGAAGATACTGATTCACCAGAGTACTCACCCTAGATAGTGATAACTATGTAAAAACATAATATCTGTTTTTCTGTAAATAGGTTTACAGGTGCATTTGAGTCAAACTTAACCTGATAGGCTATATATTTTGTTTTGTCATGAAGTAGATGGAAAAATCTTTTCAAAGGCATTTTTGTCTTACATAGAAATAATTTATACCCTTAACCTCAGGTCATTTATTAGTGTTCAGTGATTCTTCATATAGGGATCCGAAACAGGCGTCCATCAGAAATTCTTGCAAAAATGAAGTGGTTTCTCCAAATATCTTCTGACATCTCATTACATCTTAAAGAATTTATGGATACATTTATTGGAATTATGAGAATGCAACAACATAAACCCTAGAGAACTACAGTTTAACTAAATCTTAAGAACTTCTTGTCCAATTTTCAACATTATTCAGAAGACACTTCTAAAAGTTCCCAGTCATCCAAGTCTATGCCCCAACCACTAATCCTGAATAAGCTGAAGCTGAACGGTTTTGTGAAGACCTACAAAAAACTTCTACAACAAACATTAAAAAAAAAAAAAAAAAAAAAGGATGTCCTTTTTATCATAGGGGACTTGAATGCAAAAGTAGGAAGTCAGGAAATACTTGGAGTAACAGACAAGTTTGGCCTTGGAATACAAAATGAAGCTGGGCAAAGGTTAACAGAGTTTTGTGAAGAGAACAAACACCTTCTTCCAACAATGCAAGAGAGGACTCTACACATGGACATCACCAGATGGTCAATATCAAAAATTAGATTGATCTTATTCTTTACAGATGAGGATGGAGAAGCTCTATACAGTCAGCAAAAACAAGACCAGGAGCTAACTCTGGCTCAGATCATGAACTCCTTATTGCAAAATTCAGACTTAAATTGGTGAAAGTAGGAAAACCACTAGGTATAAGCTAAATCAAATCCCTAAAACATTTTCCTAAAACCAACTTCCTAAAACAATTTAGGTATAAGCTAAATCAAATACCTTATGATTATACAGTGAAAGTGACAAATAGATTCAAGGATTAGATCTGATTGATAGAATACCTGAAGAACATGGACAGAGGTTCATGACATTGTACAGGAGGCAGTGATCAAGACCATTACCAAGAAAAAAAACTGCAAAAGGCAAAAAGATTTTCTGAGGAGAAGAGAATTGCTGAGAAAAGAAGAGAATCTAAAGCAAAGGAGAAAAGGAAAGAGATACCCATTTGAATGCAGAGTTCCAAAGAATAGCAAGGAGAGATGAGAAAGACTTTCTCAGTGATCAGTGAAAAGAAATAGAGGAAAACAGCAGAATGGGAAACACTAGAGATCTCTTCAAGAAAGTTAGAAATACCAAGGGAACATTTCATGCAAAGGTGGACACAATAAAGCTGAATGCCAAAGAATTAATGTTTTTGAACTGTGTTGTTGGAGAAGACTCTTGAGAGTCCCTTGGACTGCACAGAGATCAAACCAGTCGGAAATCAGTCCTGAATATGCATTGGAAGGACTAGTCAATCAAAAATTTTAAGTGACAACAAACACAATGAAATGTGTGTAACACGATGTTCTACTTGGGTAATTTCTTAGAATAAAGTTTGTGATAGACTTAAGGCAATCTAGTCAATCACTGCCTATGATGGAGTAAAAAATTAAGTTTGAAAAATAAGCCTGGCAATTGTAACAATTACTTTTGAGTCACCACCTATTTGGATAGAGTTCCAGTATATGTATGTTATTGCTACTTTACTTTCAGAAAATTGTTGGTATTTCAAAGATTGAATAGCTCTAGGAAGATTTAGACAATTTTCTGTTGCAATCAAAATTTTTATTTAAAAACATTTTTATATTAATAACTGCATTATCCTGTGATAATCATAGTACCTCACCCTAGTATTTGAAAATTCAATAAGTCATTTCAAATTAAAAAGAATAGTTGAGATATACTAACCCCTCCTATCTCATCTCTTCCCTCTATGCCTCTCTTTTACAGTTTTCCATTGTTGTTCCATGTCTCCTTCAGCTTTATCAAGCTCTTTTGAATCTAAAGACATTACATATAGTATGTCCTCTGTGGACATTGCTCCCCTCACTCTATTTTTACATGGTTGCCTACTTGTTGCCATTAGATGAAAGATCAAAATTTTCTTTTTATTTCACATACTGCCTGTGTGTGCACATACATAGTCATTTTCTTCATAGTACTTAAATGTTTAAATGGAAGGATCTTGTCTGTTTTTTTCTTAATTGTTGTCAGTCTCCAGCTGTTTGTACAGACGAGTAACCTTTTGTCCTCACTAGCTCGGTGCATAAATTAGTATCTACTTGGAGTGAGGACTCCACAAGCATTTGTTGAATGAATGGAGCCTTTTAACAAGGCAAAGACGATAATTATTTGCCTAGATACCCAGGAAATGTTTTACAATTATATCTTATTTAATGTTTTCTCTAACATTTTGTTGACTTTGGCTGATAGATTTTGGCTATTTCTTCATTGGCTAGTATTATGATGAACAGGACTTAAGTAGGTATATGTCATTACTATGTAGGTCTGCATGGGACTGAAGATTATTGTAGATCACTACTAAGAGGTAGCAAATTTGTGTTAAAATTATGTATAGACACCCTTTTTAACCCTTGGGTGTTGTGTGATCTGGATATTTATGATTAAATTTAGCTTAATGTATTGTTACCACTTGGTAAATATATTTAAATCAATTCCTATGTTTTTATGACTGAAGATAGCTGTTGATACACACATGTATAGCAGAGTTTTGGAGGCCAGAATACTTATTTATGAATCACTGCATATTTAACTGTCAATGATTTGTATTTAGAAAGCATTTATATTTAAATATGTTCTATATTAGACAACTACCAAATGCCTAAGTCCTACTGCATATTTTAAATTTTCCAAGGATGGTTGAAAGTGTAAGATGCTAATTATCTTTTTCTGATGTGTTGGTGCTATTAAAATCATATCATGATAACTTATCATTTACATATAAATCTTGTTAAAATTTCAAAGCCTAGTGCTGAAAATATAAAATAAGTATATTTAATATAATTGACATTAGATTGCTATTTTCCACAATTTTTCTGAAGGTAATAAGAGAGATCCACTTTTGCATGCCTCTTCAAACAGCATTTTGAATTCTATCAACATCACACTCCTTTTATCCCCAGTAGCTGAAGTCCCAAAAGACTATCTCACCACAAAAATAACATCTGAAATATCAACTCTATGCATATAAATTCAGTTGGAAGGAGAAAACTCTTCATGACTTTAGAGATGTCAATTTTATTACAAACTGTTTCTTCTACATACAGCTATGTGAGCATGTTAGAATATATGTGCAAATTAATGTGTAATTCTTTCATTTTCCATTACAACTCAGTGTGCAAAAGAACTGTATAAATGCAAGTATACAGCAAAATCAAGGGTTCCACAGACTGTATACCTCTTTAAATGTGGATTCTTTATATCTTAATTCTAAATTTATCTCAGAGAATTCAGGTTAACAAATGATATGTAAGCACTCATCATATCAAAGTTCTCCTCTTTTTCTTTTTCTTTTTTTTGTCTTTGATTTCTTAAAATCTTACAAACCAATTAAAAATTTCCTACCTCTCTATTTTCCTCCCACTTCTCACATATACACACACACACAATAACAAACCTGAATTTCTCATTTTTATTTCTTTTTTGTTTTAAAATTAGTTAGCATGATCTTCCTGGTCATTTATACTTAAAAGCATATATTCAAATTTACTTTTTCCTCATCTCACACTTTCATTAATAAATAATAATGAATTAAAATTCACCTATGGCACACATGCAACCAGTTAATTTCCGTCTCTCTGTTGTTCTCTAAATCAAGACAGCCTGGATTGTTTTTCAGTTTTGTTTTTTTTTCCACGTACTTGCCAACTGATTTATCCTATATAGCTCACTAGGGAAAAAAAAAAAAAGAGAGAAAAAAAACACAGCTACAATTATGATGCTTGTCATCCTGCAGATGCTCCATGACTCTTCATTACAGAATAAATAAGTCATAGCTTTTTATCACACCTTAAAAATCAATCCAGTTATACTTATTGCAAAAATTCAAACTGAAAAATAATGCAGAAAGAGGGATAAAAATCCTTCTTCATTACTATCAGTTTCTTATAATACCACTCCCTTCTCAGTTAACATCTGACAATTAATTAGGATAGCATGCTTCCACATCTAGTTTTGATTGGCACCTTTGTGTATGTGTGTGTGGGGGTATAAGTAGTTTGTGACTGTATTAAAAACAGATACTGGTATAATTAATTCATCATTCACTTTTTAATAACTAGATGAATTCAATTTACGTGGCCATTTTGTTTTTCATTAGAAAAGTAGATAAAGTGTTTTGAACATAGAAACCTACTCTAAATTCACTAATTGCAAAAAATTGTTAAATGGTATTGTTTACATTTTACCAATATAAAGGCCAAATATTAATTTGAACATATTTTAGTTTATAAACTTATAAGTAAGTAAGTAAAGTCACTCAGTCGTGTCCGACTCTTTGTGACCCCGTGGACTGCAGCCCAACAGTCTCCTCAGTCCATGGGATTCTCCAGGCAAGAATACTGGAGTGGGTTGCCATTTCCTTCTCCAGGGGATCTTCCCGACCCAGGGATCGAACCCGGGTCTCCCGCATTGGAGGCAGACGCTTTATCCTCTGAGCTACCAGGAAGCCCTTATAAATTTGTAAGTTATTAAAAATAATTAAAGCATTTTTTCAGTCTAAGTGTCTTATTTACTGATAGAATCAACATAGAGTTTTAAATTAGGTGCTCAATAAATATTTGAATTATTTAATGTATTATAAGGGGAAATCCCTGGTGGCTTAGAGGGTAGACCATCTACCTGCAACGCAGGAGACCCGGGTTCAATCCAAGACCCAGGTTTGATCCCTAGGTCAGGAAGATCCCCTGGAGAAGAAATGACAACCCACTCCAGTACTCTGGCCTGAAAAATCCCATAGATGTAGGAGCCTGGTTTATACATATCATTTTAATTGACTTAAAAAACTTGGGGACATAGAACAGATTTTAAACATGTTCTGATATGTTAACAGTGTTGAACAAAGAGATCTTTATTAAACTATATGGTAAATAAGGAAAAAATGACCTTTTTCCTTGTTATCCTTCCTATTCTTACTCTGATGCCTGTTATTAAAATTTAAAAATATGCATTTCTAACAAGAACCCTACATAGTTCATATGCACAATTGAATTTAAGAATTATTGCCTTTCAATATTTGTGATTTAGAATGTATTTTTCAGGTTGAATTGAAATCTATTCAGAGTTTACAAGGTACTCTTAAAACTCAACAAAATTTTACAGATGGTTAATAATGTTGAATATCCTCTCATGTGCTTATTGCCACTTGTCTATCTTTTTCAGAGAATTTTTTCGTCAAATTATTTGCCCATTTTAATTGTATTATTTTTATTGTTGATTTGTCAGAATTATTTATATATTCTGGACACAAGTCCTTTATCAGATTTGCAAACATATTTGCAAATATATTCTTCCATTCTCTGAGTTGTCTTTTTACTTTAATGCTATCCTTTCAAGTACATTTATTAAAAAAATTAGGTTCAAATTTTCAATTCTTTTAATTTGGTTGCTTGTGCTTTTAGTATAATATCTAAGAAACCATTACCCACTGCAATGTGACAAAGATTTAAATTTATGCTTTTTTCTAATAAGTTGTAGTTTCGGTTCTTATATTTAATGTATTTAATTCAGATGTATTATTTTTTTATATTATGTGGTAGTCCAAATAAGTGATAACCCAAGTTCATTACTTTGTATATGTATGTCCAGTTATTGCAGCACCATTGTTGAAGGCTATACTTCCCACACTGAGTTCTTTTGACACCTTGAAAATGAAATGTAAAGGTGTATTTCTGGACTCAATCCTACTTGATTGATAATTATCTTCTTGGGCCAGTACTGTCATACATTCTTGATTATTACAACACTGTGGTCAATTTTGCAATGGGAATTGTGAGTACTCCAATTTAGTTCTTTTTCATGATTGTTTTGACTGTTCTAGGTCCCCTGTATTTCCATATCAATTCTGGGATCAGATTGTGAATTTATGAAAGACAAAAAGGCAACTGTAATTTTAATAAAGATTACATTGAACCTGTAAGTAAATTTGGGGATTGTTATTATCATAAACACATTAAATTTTAAATCCATGAACCCAGAATTTTTCTATATATTGAAGTATTTTTAGTTTCCATGATTTAGTTTGCAGTCTTACACTTCTATTATATTTATTTCTATTTATTTTACTCTTTTTAGTTTTATTGTAAATGTAATTGTTCCTTTGCTTTAATTTGTTATTATTAGTGTTTAGAAATATAAGTAAGAGTCAGAAATGACTGAGTGACTTCACTTTCTATCTTTCAACCTTGCTGAACTCTTTTATTAGATCTAAAATGCACTTTTGGTACATTTTTAGAATATTTTGTGTGAAAAACTATGTCATCTGGAGATAGAGATAATTTCCTTCTTACTTTCTTATATAGACAAGTTGTATCTCTTTTTCTTACTAATCATCCTTGCTATAACTTTCAGCACAATATTTATAGTTCTAATCTTAAATGGAAAGTATTAGTTTGTCATAATCATGTATGTTAGCTGTAGATTTTTGTGGATGTTCTTTACCAGGTTGAGAACTTTTCTTTTTACTCCAAGTTTGTTGAGAGTTTTAAACATGAGAGTGTTAGATGCTCATTTTGCATCTATTGAGATTATCATGTAATTTCTGTCCTTATTCTATTAATACTATGTGGACTTCCCTGGTGGCTCAGATGGTAAAGTGTCTGTCTACAGTGCAGGAGACCAGGGTCCGAGCCCTGGGTTGGGAAGATCCCCTGGAGAAGGAAATGGCAATCCACTTCAGTACTATTGCCTAGAAGATCCCATGGACAGAGGAACCTGGTAGGCTACAGTCTATGGGGTTGCAAAGAGTTGGACACCGCTAAGTGACTTCATTGTATTGATTGATTTTCATATGTAGAAACAATCTTCCATTCCTAAGATAAATTCCATTTGGTCATAATACATTCTGAATTTTGTCTGCTGGTATTTAGTTGAGCATATATAGGGGATATTGGACTGTACTTTTTTCCCCTTGATATCTGTCTGATTTTGATATCATATTTGCCACATAAAATAAGTAGAGAATCATTTCCTTCTCTATTTTCTTGTAATAGTTTGTGAAAAATTGGTGAGAAATCTTTAAATATTTAATAGAATTTGCAGTGAAGCCATAGGGTCCTAGACTTCCTTTGTTAATGTTGCTTAGGCACTAAGTCGTGTCTGACTCTTTTGTGACCATAAGGACTGTAGCTCCTCTGTTCATGGAATTCCCCAGGCAAGAACACTGGAGTGGGTAGCTATTCCCTTCTCCAGGGGATCTTCCAAACCAAGCATTGTACATGCATCTGCTGCTTCACAGGTGGATTCTTTACCACTGAGCCACCTGGGAAGCCCAGACTTCCTTTAGGATTTTGTTTTTTGTTTTAATTATCAGTTCAGTATCTGTTCTTATTATAGGTCCTTTCAGATTTCTTGTTTCTTTTTGAGTCAGTTTTGGAACTTTGCATATTTTTTCAGGAATTTGTACATTTTATGTAGATTTTCTAATTTGTTGCCATAGTTCATGTAACAAATACCCTATATGATGTGTCCCTCTATGAGCCATGCTGTGTAGGGCCACCCAAGTTGAACAGGTCATGGTGGAGAGTTCTGACAAAACATGGTCCACTCTAGAAAGAAATAGCAGACTACTTCAGTATTTTTGCCTTAAGAACCCCATGAATAGTACAAAAGGCAAAAAGATATGCCACTGAAGATGAACTCCCAGGTCAGTAAGTGCACAAAATGCTACTGGAGGAGAATGGAGAAATAGCTCCAGAAAAAATGAAGAGGCTGAGCCAAAGCAAGAACAACAGCCACTGGTGATGAAAGTAAAGTCCAATGCTTTAAAGAACAGTATTGCATAGGAACCTGGAATTTTAGGTCCATGAATGAAGTTAAATTGGAAGTGGTCAAACAGGAGATGGCAAGAGTGAACACTGACATTTTAGGAATTAGTGAATTTAATTCAGATGACCATTACATCTACTATTGTGGGAAAGAATTCCATAGAAGAAATGGAATACCCCTCATAGTCAACAAAATAGACTAAAATGCAGTACATGGGTGCAATCTCAAAAATGACAGAATGATCTCTGTTCATTTCCAAGACAAACCATTCAATATCACAGTAATCCAAGTCTATGTCCCAACCACTAATGCCAAAGAAGCTGAAGTTGAATTGTTCTGTGAAGAGCTACAAGAACTTCTAGAAGTAACACCCAAAGAGATGTCCTTTTCATCACATGGGAATGGAATGAAAAAGTAGGAAGTCAGAGATATCTGGAGTAACAAGCAAGTTTTGCCTCAGAGTTCAAAATGAAGCAAGGCAAAGGTTAACAGAGTTTGGTTAAGAGAATACACTGGTCATAGCAAACACCCTCTTCCAGCAACACAAGAGATGACTCTACACAAGGATATCACTAAATGGTCAATACCAAAATCAAACTGAATATATTATTTGCAGCCAAGATGGAGAAGCTCTATAGAGTCAGCAAAAACAAGATCAGGAGCTGACTGTGGCTCAGTCAGCAATAAACTCCTTATTGCCAAATTCACAGTTAAATTGAAGAAAATAGGGAAAACCACCAGACCAGTCAGGTATGACCTAAATCAAATCCCTTACAATTATACAGTGGAAGTGACAGATTCAAGGGATTAGATCTGATAGAGTGCCTGAAGAACTATGTATGGACAGATTCATGACATTGTACAGTAGGCAATGTCAAAATCATTCTCAAGATAAAGAAATGCAAAAAGACAAAATGGTTGTCTGAGGAGGCCTCACAAAGAGCTGAGAAAAGAAAAGTGAAAGGCAAAGGAAAAAAGAAATGATATTTCCATCTGAATGCAGAATTCCAAAGAATAGCAAGGAGAGATAAGAAAGCCTTCCTAAGAGATCAACACAAAGAAATAGAGGAAAACAATAGAATGGAAAAGACTAAGGATTTCTTCAAGAAAATTATAGATATCAAGGGAACATTTCATGCAAAGATGGGCACAATAAAGGACAGAAATAATATGGACAACAGAAGCAGATGATATTAAGATGAGGTGGCAATAATACACAGAAAAACTATACAAAACAATATCTTCCTGACCCAGATAACCACGATGGTATGATCACTCACCTAGAGTTGGACTTTCTGGAGTGTGAAGTCAAGTATGCCTTAGGAAGCATCTCTATGAAAAAAGCTAGTGGAGGTGATGGAATTCTAGCCGAACTATTTCAAATCCTAAAAGATGATACCATGAAAGTGCTGAACTCAATATGCCAACAACAAATTTGGCAAACTTACTAGACTGGAAAATATAAGTTTTCATTCCAGTCTCAAAGAAAGGCAATGCCAAAGAAAGTTCAAACTACTGCACAGTGGTGCTCATCTCACATGCTAGGGAAGTAATACAAAAATTCTCTGAGCTAGGATTCAACAGAATGAGAACTGAGAACTTCCAGATGTTCAAGCTGGGTTTAGAAAAAGGAGAGGAATCAGAGATCAAATTGCCAGCGTCCATTGGATCATCAAAAAGGAAAAAGAAAGAGAATTCCAGAAAAAAATCTACTTCTCTTTTATGAACTATCCTTTTAAAGCCTTTGACTGTGTGGATCATAAAAAACTGTGAAAAATTCTTCAAGAGATAGGAATACCAGACTACCTTACCTGCCTCCTGAGAAATCTGTATGCAGGTCAAGAAGCAACAGTTAGAACCAGACATGGAAGAATGGACTAGTTCAAATAGGGAAAGGAGTATGTTAAGGCTATATATTGTCATCCTGCTTATTTAAGTTATATGTAGAGTGTACCATGTAAAATCCTGCCTGGATGAAACACAAGATGGAATCAAGATTGCTGGGAGATATATCAGTAACAAGATATGCAGATGACACCAAAATTATGGCAGAAAGTGAAAAGGAGCTAAAGAGCCTCTTGGTGAAAGAGGAAAGAGAAAATGTAGGCTTAAAACTCAACATTCAACAAATGAAGATCATGACATCCAGTCCCATCATTTCATGTCAAATAGATGGGGAACAAGGGAAATAGTGAGACTGTTTTTATTGGGCTCCAGAATTACTGATGATGGTGACAGCAGCCATGAAATTAATAGATGCTTGCTCTTTGGAAGAAAAGCTATGACCAACCTAGACAGCATATTAAAAAGCAGAGACATTACTTTGCTATAAAGTTCCCTGTAGTCAAAGCTATGGTTTTTCCAATAGTCATGTGTGGATGTGAGAACTGGACCATAATGAAAGCTGAGCACTGAAGAATTGATGTGTTTGAACTGTGTGAGGTTTTGAAGACACTTGAAAGTCCCTTGGACTACAAGGAAATCCAACCAGTCCATCCTAAAGGAAATCAGTCCTGAATATTCATTGTAAGGACTGACGTTGAAACTGAAGCTCCAATACTTTGGCCACTTGATGGAGAAAAGACCTTTCATTGGAAAAGACCCTTATGTTGGGAAAGATTGAAGGCAAGAAGGGAAGGAGATGACAGAGGATTAGATGGTTGGATGGCATCATTGACTCAATGGACATGAGTTTGAGCAAGTTCTGGCAGCTGGTGATGGATATGGAAACCTGGCATGCAGCCATCCATGTGCAAAGTCAGACTCAGCTGAGTGAGTGACCTGAACTGAACTGAAGAGCCAAATTTTAAAATCTGTAAATTTGATTATTTCTCTTTTATTTCTAGGAATAAGAAGTTGTCTTCTCCTTTTATTTATTTATTTATTTTTTCTCGTTGATAAAGCTAATGGTTTGTAAATATTCTTGATCTTTTGGGAGATTTGTTATGTTTATTTTCTCTGTTGTTTTTCTATATCCATTTTCATTTGTATCTAATAAAAATCATGATTTCCTTCCTCCTGCCTGGTTGTGGTTTCAGTCCAGTTAGTTCAGTTACTCAGTCATGTCCAACTCTTTGCGACCACATGAACCACAGCACGGCAGGCCTCCCTGTCCATAACCAACTCCCAGAGTCCACCAAAACCCATGTCCTTCAAGTTGGTGATGGCATCCAACCATCTCAACCTCTGTCATCCCCTTCTCCTCCTGTCCTCAATCTTTCCTGGCATCAGGGTCTTTTCAAATGAGTCAGCTCTTCTCATGAGGTGGCCAAAGTACTGGAGTTTCAGCTTCAACATCAGTCCTTCCAATGAACATCCAGGACTGATCTCCTTTAGGATGGACTGGTTGGATCTCCTTGCAGTCCAAGGGACTCTCAAGAGTCTTCTCCAACACCACAGTTCAAAAGCATCAATTCTTCGGCACTCAGCCTTCTTCACAGTCCAACTCTCACATCCATACATGACCACTGGGAAAACCATAGCCTTGACTAGACAGACCTTTGTTGGCAAAGGAATGTCTCTGCTTGTGAATATGCTATCTAGGTTGGTCATAACTTTTCTTCCAAGGAGTAAGCGTCTTTTAATTTCATGGCTGCAATCACTATCTGCAGTGATTTTGGAGCCCTCCAAAATAAAGTCTGATACTGTTTCCACTGTTTCTCTATCGTTTCCCATGAAGTGATGGGACCAGATGCCATGATCTTCATTTTCTGATTGTTGAGCTTTAAGCCAGCTTTTTCACTCTCCTCTTTCACTTTCATCAAGAGATTTTTTTAGTTCCTCTTCACTTTCTGCCGTAAGGTGGTATCATCTGCATATCTGAGGTTATTGATATTTCTCCTGGAAATCTTGATTCCAGCTTGTGCTTCTTCCAGCCCAGGTTAAGAAAGTACTATTGCTAGGTAATCTTAGTCATAGTCTCAAATTTAAATCAATTAAGTAAATTGAGAAAGATATATTTATAAACAAACAAACAAAAACTATGCTCATTCAGTGCTTATTTTAGATATTCATGGTTCATTTAGCTTTTTAAAAACTAATAACTATAATTTGCAACATTACAAAATAACTCTTTATCTAAAGAGTTTTATCATAAAAATTATTAAATTCATAATCTACTTGTAATAATAAAAAACTCAGCAAAGTAGGAAAAGAAAGGGACTTTTTAATCCCTTAAAAATAACAAAAGTATCATATCACTGCACTGAATACACCAAACTTAAAATACTTAATCGCCCAAAAGAACGTTAAAATTTTTACTTTCAAGTACAGGCTCAAGATGTGGGTTCTCAGTATCACCAGTGCTGTTTCATTTCATTCTGGACGTCTTAAAGCAAACAGGTTGGAAAAAGATATAAAATCTAAAGGATCTAAAGAGAAGATGCCAGCTTTCATTGAAGTGGGTAATATGAATATGTGTTAGGAAATCATAAAATTTACAAGCATATTATTAAAATTAAAATACTTTAGCAAACTTTCTTAATATTATATATTATATCCACAGCATACTCTGTTGTAGTTAGAATTAATTAATTTTAGTTCCATGCAATATAGAAATGAAACATAAAAGACTATAGAGTTGAAAACACAGTTAAACAACATTTGAAGTATGCATAACCAGCTAGTAAAACTATAAAAGAGGAATTAAGAAGGTAAAAGTAAAAATAGGTTTAAAGTTTCAACTGGGGAGAAGTGTCATAGGGAAGGTAAGACACTTCTGGACCGCAGGCATCTTTGCTGTGATAATTACATGGCCAATCTCTTTATAATTATGTGCTAAGCTAATCATTTATATTTTACAAACTTTCCTCTATTGTATTATTTTACAAAATATAGTCTAAAAATAACTTGGACTGAGGGATAAGTTTGGAAAAGTTATAGTATGTAGGCAGACAGAAGTGATCAAGTCAGCTCTGTTTCACAATCAAAGACTACTTGATAAATTAACTGTGTAAAGGGTATTTTGCCAATAGTTGTCCTAATATAAAAACATATATATATATATATATATATATATACACACACACACACACACACACTCTTATACATATGTATATATACATAATCTTCTGTAAGACCAAGTACCAAAGGGATACAAAATACAAGTACTTCAAAGATTATTACTTTGATTTGAGATTTCATACCTCATATTTAGAAAAAATTTTTGGACAAACACATTTGCACCTTCTGGAAACATAGCTTGAATTTAATCTGTGTTACCTGGGGAAAAGAAAGATAGACATTTAAGTATGATTCAGACTTAATTATATATATTTGCATGAATTCTTTAATTTTTAGAAACTACATTATCTGGGGAATAGACTGTTTACTGTTAATTGTGTTTTGGTTTTAAAAATGAATATGTTGAAAATAAACTCTACTTAATATTCTAAAATAGTATTTCTATTAGATTTTTAAAAAGAATTTATGAAACAATGGTGGCAGTAACTTTATTGATATTCCATTTTATAATATGTTTTCATCTCCCAAACCATCATAAAAATAGATCAGTGTAACATTAATAAAATTACATTATTTGCTGAAAAACAGTAGGTAGAGTTGTGTTTTTGCCTGAATTTGAGAAGTGTATATACTGTGGCTACAGTAGCTACACAGGCTATTTGTCTGTATTTAAAGAAGAATCTATATCCAATTCTTAGATGAGAGCATCTTCTTTTGAAGATGTGGTAGAGAATGTCACACCTAATTAACTTGATCTATTTTAAGTTTACCAAAAATATAATGGATGGCAGCATAAAACTGTTTCATAATTACCACTCACAGATGGCCAAAGTTTCATAAAAAGATCATATATGGCATAGTACAGTCTTTTTCTATTTGAGGGCAAATAAATCTATTGGAATTCATTATATTGCCATCACCTGTAAAAAATAATAGAGTTTTCTAAAATCTAAGTTCCCTCACAGAATATTATTTTCTTCCTTTAGATGTCATTTGGTAATAATTATTTTGAATCATGCATGTTGGCTACAATAGGAAGAACATCAAATGAAAGATATTCTACAGTAATTTACTTATAAAGTTCTGAAAATCAAAACAAGTTTTCATTTATGGCACCTAATAGTTTAGTATGTTTAAGAATCATGTTAAAGGCTTTTTTGTTTATTCCTAATGCAATTCACAACTCCCTTCTTTTGAAAATTAGACTGTTCCACCACACAGAATGTTCCAGTGGAAGGCACTGGTATGAAATAGCTCCATTCCAGATTAAGATAGAACTGTTATATAATTAGAATTTGATATTCAGATATCATTTTATAATTCTAAATTAGTTAAATATACAAAATACATTGTTGGCAATTCTATGTGGTGAGGGTTTGCTAGACTGCCATGGACACAACTTAATATTTTCCTATGTATCAAGCAGGCTTACTATTTCAGTTCTGTTCAGTTCAGTTGCTCAGTCGTGTCCAGCTCTTTGCAATCCCATGGAATGCAGCACATCAGGCCTCCCTGTCCATCACCAACTCCCAGAGTTTTCTCAAACTCATGTCCGTTGAGTCGGTGATCCCTCCCACCATCTCATCCTCTGTTGTCCCCTTCTCCTCCCACCTTCAGTCTTTCCCAGCATCAAGGTCTTTTCAAATGAGTCAGCTTTTTGCATGAGGTGGCCAAAGTATTGGACTTTCAGCTTCAGCATTAGTCCTTCCAATTAATATTCAGGACTGATTTCCTTTAGGATGGACTGGCTGGATCTCCTAGCAGTCCAAGGGACTCTCAGGAGTCTTCTCCAACACCACAGTTCAAAAGCATCAATTCTTTGGTGTTCAGCTTTCTTTATAGTCAAACTCTTACATCCATTCATGACTACTGAAAAAAACCATAGCTTTGACTAGATGGACATTTGTTGGCAAAGTAACATCTCTGCTTTTTTTTTTTTTTTTTTAGGTCTATGATATGTTTTGAGTTAGTTTTTATTTTTAAATTAATTAATTATTTTAAAAATATAAATGTATTTATTTTATTGTAGGTTAATTACTTTACAATATTGTATTGGTTTTGCTATATATCAACATGAATGCTGTCTAGGTTGGTCATAACGTTCTTTCCAAGGAGTAAGCATCTTTTAATTTTGTGGCTGAAGTCACCATCTGCAGTGATTTTGGAGCCCCCAAATAAAGTCTGACACTGTTTCCACTGTTTCCCCATTTATTCCCCATGAAGAGATGCCACAGGATGCCATAATCTTAGTTTTCTAAATGTTGAGCTTTAAGCCTACTTTTTCACTCTCCCCTTTCACTTTCAAGAGGCTCTTTTGTTCTTCTTCGCATTCTGCCATAAGGGTGGTGTCATCTGTGTATCTAAGGTTGTTCATGTTTCTCCTGGCAATCTTGATTCCAGTTTGTGCTTCATCCAGCCCAGCATTTCTCATGATGTACTCTGTATATAAGTTAAATAAGCAGGGAGACAACATAAAGCCTTGATGTACTCCTTTCCCTATTTGCAACTGGTCTGTTATTCCATGTCCAGTTCTAACTGTTACTTCCTGATCTGCATACAGATTTCTCAAGAGGCAGGTCAGTTCAGTTCAGTCACTGAGTCATGTCCTACTCTTCGCGACTCCATGAATCACAGCACGCCAGGCCTCCCTGTCCATCACCAACTCCCGGAGTTCACTCAGACTCACGTCCATTGAGTCGGTGATGCCATCCAGCCATCTCATTCTCTGTCATCTCCTTCTCCTCCTGTCCCCAAGAGTCTTTTCCAATGAGTCAACTCTGTGCATGAGGAGGCCAAAGTACTGGAATTTTAGCTTTAGCATCATTCCTTCCAAAGAAATCCCAGGGCTGATCTCTTTCAGAATGGACTGGTTGGATCTCCTTGCAGTCCAAGGGACTCTCAAGAGTCTTCTCCAACACTATAGTTCAAAAGCATCAATTCTTTGGTGCTCAGCTTTCTTCATGTCCAACTCTTACATCCATACATGACTACTGGAAAATCCATAGCCTTGGCTAGACGGACCTTTGTTGGCAAAGTAATGTCTCTGCTTTTCAATATGTTATCTAGGTTGGTCATAACCTTTCTTCCAAGGAGTAAGTGTCTTTTAATTTCATGGCTTCGATCACTATCTGTAGTGCTTTTGGAGCCCCCAAAATAAAGTCTGACACTGTTTCCGCTGTTTCCCCATCTATCTGCCATGAAGTGATGGGACTGGATGCCATGAGTTTTGTTTTCTGATTGTTGGGCTTTAAGCCAACTTTTTCACTCTCCTCTTTCACTTTCATCAAGAGGCTTTTTATTTCCTCTTCACTCTCTGCCATAAAGGTGGTGTCATCTGCATATCTGAGGTTATTGATATTTCTCTCAGCAATCTTGATTCCAGCTTGTGCTTCTTCTAGCCCAGCATTTCTCATGATGTACTCTGCATATAAGTTAAATAAGCAGGGTGACAATATACAGCCTTGACATACTCCTTTTCCTATTTGGAACCAGAGGCATGTCAGTGGTCTGGTATTCCCATCTCTTTCAGAATTTTTCATGATTTCTTGTGACCCACACAGTCAAAGGCTTTGGCATAGTCAATAAAGTAGAAATATATGTTTGTTTGCTTGTTTGTTTTCCGAACTCTTGCTTTTTGATGATCCAGTGGATGTTGACAATTTGATCTCTCGTCCCTCTGCCTTTTCTAAATCCAGCTTGAACATATGGAAGTTCACATTTCACATACTGTTGAAGCATGGCTTGGAGAATGTTGGCCTACTATTTGTTCATACATAGTTAATATATATCCATCTGGTCTGTTCTAATACATTTATAGAAAACAGAGTTTGATTTCTAAAGCAAGTTCTTAGGAGTCAAATGCTTCAATAGTTGAATTAGATTCCATTAATAAAAAGCAAATCTTATAAATAAAACTGATTAAGAAAAATTATGAGTTTTTATTATGACCATCAAATTAAATGAACATCTATGAGGGGAAGGCATACATAATTCAAACAAAAAGTAAAATTACGTTTTTTGAGTTAACTATGCACCTTAGGGGCTTCGCAGGTGGAGCTAGGGGTAAAGAAGCCACCTGTCAAGGCAGGAGACTTAAGAGAGGTGGGTTTGATCCCTGGGACAGGGGATTTCCTGGAGGAGCCATGGCAAACAACTCTCATGTTCTTGCCTAGATCATCCCATCAGCAGAGGGTCCTGGTGGGCTGTGGTCCATAGGGTTGCAAAGAGTGGGATATGACTGAAGTGACTTAGCATACATGCACGCATGTATCATATCCTTAGGGATATGATATCAACAAAAATGCCTTTACTTTAGATTGCTGTCTAATTATAAGCCTTGTAGGAGTTAAATTTTAATCAAATTTATGTTTTTATGATGATTTAAACTAGGTTGCCACTAGGATTGCCACTAATCCTCCAAATATTTATTGAGTATATTTTATAGTTCAGGTGATTTTCTCTAGGTTTTAGAGATGAAGTTGTAAAGTCAGAGCAGTTACTTCTTTTCAGAATTTATATTCTGATGGAGAGAGGAGAAAAAAATGAGATGACTTCAGATAGCAATAATCTCTATGATAAAATAAAATTATGTGCAATGATCATGCCTGCAGGTGTACTTATTTAGATATTGTGGTTAATAAAGTTCTCTTTGAGATATGACAATTACATGAGCTGAATTCTGTTCTAGAAATTGACTATATCAACGTCTAGAAAAAGAACTTTTCAGGCAGAATGAACAATGGGGGCAACAGCCATAATGTAGTCATTATGAGAACAATTATAAGGCCAGTGTTGGTGAATCCTAAAAAGCACGGTGGGGAAATGGTAAGATATATAGTGAAAGAGTAGACAAGGATTAGTTTACTAAAAGGGCCTTTTTGTGACATGGCAACAACTTTGAATTATAGTCTGTATATAATAGGAAGGGAATATTATGATCTGAGTGACATTTCAAATGCATTTCAGTTTGGTATAGAGAATAAATTGCGGACACCAGTTATAGGTTATTACTCTGGTTTAGGCCAAATGTGTTTGCAATAGCTACAAATACTGCAATTGTTTAAAATTATCCTTGCCAGGGGCTGTTTATCTGGGGAAAAAATATCTTAGGAGAGAAATTGATTTAAATCTTTTTTTCTTTTAGTTTCAGATGGTTTGAATGATATGTTTAATCTATGTTCTATGCAATCTTCTGACAATACTTTTAGCTTTTTATAATAAAGTAAAAAAATAAAGCAGTGACATACATATATATGTGTATATATACAAATCTTGCTAATATTTTTAGGAGATATAGTAGTTTATATAGTACAAGCTTCTTGTGGGATAAGCTAAAGGATTTTATGTTTGACTTTTGGAAGAATAACAGGCTCTTCAAAGAACATAAAGACCAAAAATACTTAAAATACTCTGTTTTACTCAAATTATTTTCTATTGATCTTTCTCTTAGGTATGGAAAATTATTAATTTTTCTAACTCTTAAAAACTGTCCTCAATTCTGTAATTGATTAGATTGAGCTCCTTAGATTTGTTTAAAGAAACATTTTTAGAAAAATTTATTGATAGACATCTTCAAAAAGAGGATCCCATCTGTACCTAGGTTGAATCAGTTGAGCCTTTAATGTGGTAACCTACATCACTGTACAGTTTTAAAGAATACAAGCTGAACTTCTCATGTGTATTTCCATATGCGACAGTTTTTGCTTCAAATAGTGCTAGTCACCCCTATCCCATAGAACACTATTTGAGAAGGCGCACGCACACACACACACACACACACACACGTGCACATGCACACATACATATATATGAAAAGTCAAAGTGATAGTCACTCAGTCATGTCCAACTCTTTATGACCCCGTGGGCTGTAGCCTGCTAGTCAAGAATATTGTAGTGGGTAGCCATTCCCTTTTCCAAGGATCTTTTCAATCCAGGGATTGAACCTGGATCTCCCACATTGCAAGCAGATTTATTATAGTCTGAGCTACCAAGGAAGATATACATACATACATGCCTACATACATATATACATAAACACACATATATATGTATATAAATCTTATATATAGAAATATATGTATATATAATTTTTTCTATAGCTGGCTTTATATGAATACTGTTTATAGTTGCTTGAAATACAAATTCAGTCTTGCTGCACAATAGGTGGTCATTAAGGCCACCTCTCTTTTTAGAGAAACCTTGATTATTTTAATAACAATTTCTTTACTGTTTGTTGGGCTAGTTTGTCTTATTACATGATTTGATTTCTGTCATGATCTTACATGGTTTTGATGTTATTCTGGAAGATAAAATGTAAAAATTACCTAAAATTCAATAGCTAGCTTTATTTTCCATTCAACATTAAATGTTCTCTTTTATATTAATTAGATATAGATAATAGCCCAAATGAATAATCAATAAGCAGTCAACCAATAGATTAGCAATTTTTAGTTATGGATATTTGGGATTGCTATTATTCTTGGGGCTATCTCATTGAAGGAAAAAATGTGTGATATAGTCTAGGAAATATGCTGGCGGATTGTGAGAAGTCCAAACGTTTTACAATATGCTGAACAAAATCATCTTGATTTTCTTTACGTAGATTTATTCATCGATAAATGTATAAAAACAAATAAACAAAAAGAAATACTTGTTCCTCACATTAATGTAGAACGTTTCCATTTCATAAACATTTATTTTCTACTTTCCACCAATAAAAGAGCTTAATGGTAATATTGTTACACTTTGCTTTTTTCTTTTCCCTTTATTTAACATTTAATATATTTTTAAAAATTGTAGGTAAACTATATCATGTTCTGTTGGACCTACTTTATTTTTATAGTCACATTTTGAGCTTAGTGCTGAAACATGTTTAAAGCTAATAAGCAGAGAAAAACACATAAGAAGAAAATAGAATAATCTTAGAAGCATAGTTTAACCACTCTCTTATGAAGAGAAGATCTCTCCATATGCTCTGCCTGGCCTTATTATCTCAGTCACTAGTATTGGATGCCCCTTCTCTGTGCTATGGCTTGTCCCTTTGTAAGTATTCAGTGGATCTCTTCTTCCTGAATACACCATTCAGAATTATGACATATTAATCACAGACATTAGGGATGGAAATGATCTATTACTGTAGGTCATCTAATACCCTCCAGAGGCCAGTCCTTGCTGTATTATCCTGTGCTTTTCATGGGTTATTTGAAATGATTCAAGAAAAGATTTCCCCCATTTCCTTATTATGCAATCAGTTTCCCAATGGAATTCACTCTGCTTTGATACTCTAACCAGTTGCTAACAAGCAAACCATTTCTTGACACATGGAAATTTGCACAGACTTGTAATACCTCAGGCACATTGTGCTCTTTAACACTATTATTAATATGTTAACAGGTAGAAACTTATTATCATCTGACTGCTTGGGGTGTGAAATGTCTTATACTCATTTCATTTTCAATTCTTTGTAGTTTATAGTTACACTTGATTAAAGGTGGTACTGTGAACACTTCAAGTTGTTTTAATTCAAGATAAAAATACTGTGAACTACTTTCAGAAATGTATTAGATATTGATTCTCACATGGCCTTAGCCTCTGTCTAATATGAACCCAAATGCAAAAATTTTGAAACAGTATGGGAAAAATCAGTTAACAACCAAGCTCTTGCCAAAATTAGTAAAATGCTTGGAAAGTGCTATGGAACAGTAATAGGAAAATACTAGAAGGCAACTTAAAATACTGATATATTAGGTTTCCAAATAGAGGTTTTGAGAAGACTGATGATGGGGACTATTCTTTTTTCAATTCAGTTCAGTTCAGTTCAATCGCTCAGTTGTGTCTGACTCTTTGCGACCCCATGAATCGCAGCACGCCAGGCCTCCCTGTCCTATTCTTTTTAGGTTGTAGCTTATCTGTTCTTGTTCAGTCGCTGAGCTGTGTCTTACTCTTTGAGACCCCATGGACAGCAGCACGGCAGGCTTCCCTGCCCTTCACTGTAGTTTAGCTGTATTGCTCTATATTCTCAAGCCAAGTACATCCTGGAGAAGAATGCTGGCATTAGGGATGCCGTGGTAAAAGAAATATCAGTGTCTTACATGTGCATGGTTTGCATTTTTAAGAATGCTTTTTCCTGATTTCTAGTGTGTTTTTCTTTTCTTTCTGATTTGTTCCTATAACTTAAAATGGAGTGTGGCAATCAAATAGCAAATCACAGTAGTACCTGGAAATAAATATGGTATTTTTATCCTAAGTAATATTAAGAGGAAGATTGTACTTACACAACAAAACATTATTTATCTTAAATATAAATAGAAAGCTGATACAGTATGTAGCCATTTAAAGGATGACTCCGTGATGATATTATCAGTTAATCTCATATCTCCTTAATTATGCTTCACAATGGGCCAGTTGAATTTAGTCTAATTTAGTCATCTTTAGCCTAAAAATTGGAGCCCAGCTTAGAGACTAATAGCAAATACAGAAAGAAAGAAGCAGGATAGATCTCATTCCCTAGAAAGTCTAGTCCTCCAGAAGCTGCCTTTTGTTCCAATAAATGTGACCTCGTGTCCTTATGTTGTGTTCTCAAATTTTCACTCTTAAGATTATATTACTCTCAAAATTTGTCAAGAAAGAGTTTGTCTAACTGAGCTTGAGGCATGTTTGTTTCCTCCATGTACTTGGGAGAAGGAGGATTTGATGTTTTTTTCTGTTGGTAGGAATTAACTCTGCCCCACCAAGTCTATACATGTTTGGAAATCTGTGAAAGAAAGGTATGAGTATAGAAAGTGGGTAGAGGTAACTGGGGCTTCTTTTCTGATGACAACATCTTTTCTCATAGAGTTTTAATAATCTACTGTCAAAATATAAATTTTATATAAAAGCTAATGTTGAAAATGTCATGATCTGAAAATTATAATAATTTCTTTCATTTGTATAGTCATTTTTATTCATTGTTCAGAAAAAAATTAGGCATTTACCTCAAAAGTTTTGTCCATAATGAAATGTCATAGAATATAATCTCCTCTTTTGTAGTATATGAAGAATAATATTATGAAACTTACAAGGCTATTTTAAAGGTTAAATATGGCAATAAATATATGGCACATAAAATATATCTGGCCCTTAATAATGAGTGCAGTTTACATCTTATTTTTTTAATTAAATTTATTTATTTTTTTTTAAATTACAATACTGTATTTGTTTTGCCATACATTGACACGAATCAGCCATAGGTGAACACAATATTCTTGAGATCTAAAAATACATTTTAGAGTGTTGTTGCTGCTATCAATACTACTTTTGATAACAATATTGTTATTCTTCAATTTTCTTGCATGTGGTCTATAGTAATGTAAAGTTGTACAGTCTGAATTTCAGATTAAATTTGATCACCACTGGTAATTTACTGTAAACATACACATCTTGGTATGTAGTACACTTACATACACATCTTGGTATGTAGTACACTTATAATAGATACACAAAGACCCCATTCTCTGCTGTAAAATTCAATCTACAATAATATCCACATATAACAAATACTCATAACTAAGTTTATATTATTTGTTGATTGTCTTACCTTCCCCAGTTGCCTCCTCTTGCAAAATAGAGGACATGAAGGTAGCTGTGCATTTTATCCTGTTTAGTGCTGTATAGGCAGTCTTTACCAGTGCCTGGCACATAGTAAATTCCTAATAAACTGTTGCAAACTATATTGAGTCCCCAAAAACATGGGTTCATTTCACTTTACTCTTCTGAAGCATTTTAAATTCAGTGTTACAAATGTGTTCATTTGGCACATTCCTTTTTCTCCCCAGTCAACACTCACACAGTCACAAACACAAACATACACATACAAATAGACACACTTACACACACATTATCCAGATTTTAAAATTAGCATATGTAGAAGACACAGATGTTTCTTAGTTGATTGTTGTCTTTGCTAACTCTTGTGTACTTCATGCTTATGTTTCTTATTTTAAAGGATATTCATATTTTAATGAGCTATATAGATAATCAGCCTCTAATTTCATCAATTCTTTACTAGCAATGACTCTTAGATTCTTTATTTTTCCACTTGGATTGCCATGAACTTAGTCGCAGCTCTCAACACCTTTATTTTATACTTTGGTTTCTGCAGTATCTTCTTCAACTGTAGACTTTGCTGTATCTCTTTAAGTTATATTCTCCTCTATCCCATATGAATCCATATTGTTTACCAAGGATAGTGTCCTCCATGGACTTCTCTATTCATGCCCTTTCTTTTCCTTAAATTCATTAGAAACAAATGGTAGGAAAAAATTACAAGTTGAGAAACAGCATGAGGAAAGAGAGTACAAAAATGAGAATGCTATTGTGAGAGGCAGAAAGGAGAAAAACTGATTATAGTGTTGGTGGGCACTCCATATTAGGTTGGATTGTTGTTAACCTTATCTACACAAGAACTGACTTTTGATTCACTGATACATTTAAAGCAGTAGGAAAAGACAGCATTGTAAAACATGCCAGATATGCCAAAATAGCAGCGACACTGTAGTAATAGGGGCAACGGCATTAAAAGCTCATTCTTTCAGACACTTTCTTAGTGCTTTGTCCCCATTATTTATATCTCTTCATAATCTTTTCAGGAACCTATTACACAATATAGGCTTCCGTGGTGGCTCAGAGGTTAAAGCGTCTGCCTGCAATGCGGGAGACCCGGGTTCGATCCCTGGGTCGGGAAAATCCCCTGGAGAAGGAAATGGCAACCCACTCCAGTATTCTTGCCTGGAGAATCCCATGGATGGAGGAGCTTGGTGGGCTACAGTCCACGGGTCGCGAAGAGTCAGACATGACTTTATAACATGGCCATGGCTAACTCTGGCCTTCTATTTGTTATAACTTACAGAAGAGATAACTGAGACACAGAGATATCAAGCAACATGAATAAGGTGAAACAGTTTCACCAAGCAGAACTTGTGGTGGAACTTGAGTTTGACACTGAAGCTTGAGCGCCTCACCACACTGTACTCTTTCTCCAACACCATAAACATATAGACTATTATTGGTGAATGAGTGATAAAAATAAATGAAAGTCTATTATAGAAATTAAGTTCTAAGAATATAGGAGGCATATACACTGAATGACACAAAAGGACAATGTGTCTGATCCTTATAAAATATAAAGTTACTTGCAAAATTAAGTAAAACCCACTAGAATCTTAGAAATATATTCCTACTTGACGGTAGGGAACTAATATATAGATGAAGGTGGTGAAACAATGTCTAGAAGCTGTGAAAATATGTGGCTTGTTCTGGAATATTTTACATTTAGACTAGTGAAGTTAAAATTGTGTAATAATCTGACTGGGAAGTAGATTGGAGCAGGACTATGATTTGAATGACATTTTGCCCATGCATTTAAGTTACCTGTGATAAAGATTTCTTATCCAGAAACATGAAGTTTCTCTTAGTCTTTCTCACTCACACTACTCCATCAGAAACCAAAATGCATTTTGTTTGTGTTGTCAAGATAAGTAGAGTAAAAATTAGGTAGGAAAAGTAAAGTTAGGTAAAAATTCTGTATGATAATATCCATGATAAATGTCTTAATTTTAGCATTAGTAATTTATGCAAAAATGGGAGCTATTTAAATAGTTGATGATTAGTTGAAGAGTATTATGTGGTTTAGACTGGTAAATGATGTTATTAGAAGCCTAATCTTTATATTTAGTAGTAAATATTTTAATAATGATTATATACCAAGAAATAAAGCTGTCTCCATTCATTTGTAATGCTGCTATTGAACAGACAGTGACCATTCAGACAAGACAGAAGGGAATTGACTTGACATATGAAAAACAGTATAGTTTAATTAAAACTGGCTTGGATACTTTTTAGTAGAAATAAGTTGAAAGGCATTTGAAAAAAAATGGACCAGCCCATAATTTGAACTTATCTATTAATAAATCTTAAAGGTTTAGTATATTTCATTCTGTACAATCCAAGGATATTTCAAAAAAATCTAAAATAACATGCAATTAATATCTTGTACTTAAATGTCCTTCTGGGAAATAAATTTTCACTATTTATTGTGATAAAATAAGCATTATTGGCAGTACAAAAGGCTTACAAAGTTGCTGAGTTCTCATAGGCAACAGGTAGTAGATCTTTTTCTTTTGCCATTTCTATTTTACTTTGCCTTTCTTTGAATTTTTATGGGAATTGATAGTTTATATAGTGCTAAAAGATACTTGTATTTCCTAATAGTGTATATAAGAAGACTTTATCAGCTAGATTCATTTCACGATAATCTTGCAATTAATTTTAATTTCTTAATCATGAACATGTATATACAGTTGTGAGTTGTCTGGAATTTATATAAAAAGTAAATTTGGCTTTTATCAGGTTCTTATTTTATGAATATACTTTTAATAGAGAAACTAAGGCTTGAAGAGTTTAAACTGTGCAAAATCACACAGCTAATAAGAGAAAATCTCAACATTTGAGTTAAAAATATTTGACTCCTATGTAAATCTCCTAACCACAGTGCTAGATTCATACGCATCTATCTTTATCTTTCAGTTCTCTAAATTTGTAAGGTTCTTAAATGCAAAGCACGCATGTTGCTGCTGGGTTCTTTAACCCCTCATAGATTTTTTTAATACTATAGATAGTAATAAATAATTTTTCCATGTTTTAGTGTTATAATACCAGACACATAAAATGTGCCTAGAGAAACGTAAATCTTAGCACTGAGGCAGAATTTGTGCTGGCTTGTGACTTACTTCTTAAGGCCAATATGACTGATGATATCTTTATAGTTTTCCATTTTAATAAAGATCTGTGCATTCTGTTATGAAACAACTCCAATGAACCTATAAATCTGAAAATTTTCTTTATTTTCCTTTTTAGATTTCTCATGGTAATAATATGAATATAAGGTATATCCTTGAATGTTTCTTTATAACTTAGAAATATCCAAATGTTTAATAAACTTCTCAGTCTCCGATTATACAAGGCTCATGCAAAGTAAATTGCAATTTCCTCTAGAGAGATGTGAGTTCATAAAGATTAATTCCTGTATCATTTCTCTATATCAGCCTAAATGTTTTTCACTTTCCATGGCGGTTCAGATGGTAAAGTGTCTGCTTGCAATATGGGAGACTCAGTTTCGATCCCTGGGTCAGAAAGATCCCCTGGAGAAGGAAATGGCAACCCACTCCAGTACTCTTGCCTGGAAAATTCCGTGGATGGAGGAGTCTGGTAGGCTACAGTCCGTGGGATAGCAAAGAGTCAGACACAGCTGAGCAACTTCATTTTTCACTTTTATTATTAAGTTAACTATTTGGAATGTGTTAGAAATATATAGAGAATAAACACAGATGGTTTTATTAAATGGTCTATATATATATATTATTATAAGGATCTTGAAACCCATAGCAATAACAATAATAATAACTATGACTTATTTAGTTCTTACTAATATTGCTACACAGTGCACTAAACATCTCGCATATTGAGTTATCTCATCCATTAACTAATTATTTGTCAACTGCCTGCCATATCCTAGATATTGTTGTAGGTGCTTGCAATATAGCAATGAAAAAGACAGAAGAGTTCTTGCCTTTATGTAATGAATACTCTTTGCTGGACCTCAGTACCTACTGGGAAATAAGTAGCATTTTATCCTACTTCTTTTTATTTTTGCTGAGAGCTCTAAGGTTTCCTCAGAAAGTAAGTCACTTTCCCAAATCACTTTGCAAAGCCAGAATTCAACTCATGTTTGTTTGGTTTCTAGTTACAAGCACTAAAATACTGTTTAGTCATGCATCAATATTATACTGCAGATGTGACCTAAATGTTATCCAAATAGCTCATGTGTTAATATTTTGTCTTTTGAATTATGCTTTACATTTGTCATCTCTGATTACTCAGTTCTTTTTGGGCTTCATGTACTTTTGCCTGTGATGATATGTGTACTGCATTTATGATAAAAATATTGAGGAATATGAGAATCATAAACTACACAGGAGGCTAGATTATAAGTGACGCTGTTTAAAAGAATTGCTTTAGTAGTATAAACTTTTGTCTTTTTAAACAAAATAAACCTAAACCAAAAAGTGAATACCTTGTTTGATAAATATTATTCAGAGTACAATTAAGTAATTATGCAATAGTCTAGAAATCGATCTCATATAATGATAAGTGGTATGTGATGTCACTTTTTAGAAGGGAAAATAGACACATTCTATTTAAATAGTTGAGTAATGTGAAAGGAGTATATCTATCTATAAACTATCTATTATATCTATTTATCTATCTGTTAAAGAAAATTTCTCTTTCCCTCAGGAACCTAGAACTGAGTCAATCTTGTTGTTCAGTCATTCAATCATGTCCAGCTTCTTGTGACCCCATGGACTGCAGCACACCAGGATTCCCTGTCCATCACCATCTCCCGGAGCTTGCTCAAACTCATGTCCATTGAGCTGGTGATGCCATCCAACCATCTCATCTTCTGTCATCCCCTTCTTCTGCCTTCAGTCTTTCCCAGCATCAGGGTCTTTTCCAGTGAGTCAGTTCTTCACACCAGGTGGCCAAAGTATTGGAGCTTCAGCCTCAGCATCAGTCCTTCCAATAAATATTCGGGACTGATTTCCTTTAGGATTGACTGATTTGATTTTCTTGCTGTCAAAGTAACTCTCAAGAGTCTTCTCCAACACCACACTTCAAAAGCATCAGGATGGGGAACACGTGTATACCTGTGGCAGACTGATGTCAATGTATGGCAAAACCAATACAATATTGTAAAGTAATTAACCTCTACTTAAAATAAATACATTTATACTTTTAAAAAAGCACCACTTCTTCAGTGCTCAGCTTTCTTTATGGTCCAACACTCACATCCATACATGACTACTGGAAAAACCATAGCTTTGACTATGTGGACCTTTTGGCAAAGTAGTGTCTGCTTTTTAATATACTTTCTAGGTCTGTCCTAGCTTTTCTTCCAAGGAGCAAGCATCTTTTAATTTCAAGGCTACTATCACCATCTGCAGTGATTTTGGAGTCTAAGGGAAAAAAAATCTGTCCTTGTTTCCATTGTTTCCCATCTATCTGTCTATTTGCCATGAAATGATGGGACCAGATGCCATGATCTTCATTTTTTGAATGTTGAGTCTTAAGCCAGCTTTTTCACTGTCCTCTTTTAGCTTCACCAAGAGGCTGTTTTGCTCCTTTTTGTTTTCAGCCATAACTCTGGTGTCATCGGCATATCTGAGGTTACTGATATTTCTCCCGGCAATCTTTATTCTGACTAGTGTTTCATCCAGCCCAGCATTTCACATGATGTACTCTACATAGAAGTAAATAAGCAGGGAGACGATACACAGCCTTGACGTACTCATTTCCCAATTTTGAACCAGTTAGTTGTTCCGTGTCCAGTTCAAGCTGTTGCTGTCAGTTTTAGAAGTAAACAAAAGATTTTGTTTCTATGTTCTTCGTGCTTTTCCAATAATAACCCCAAGGATGTGGTTAATATCCAAGGCAAAGTATTGTTAGGATGTCTTGCTTTTGTTTCATGGGCTTCAGAGAGTAATCAGCAGCAATCTTCACTATAGAATTCATCAGTGGATTTTACTGGTGATGGAGAGGGTCCTTAGGCTTTACTAGTATGATCTGAAAACTTCAGTGGTAAACAATCATCTTGAGAGCATGTTATAAAGGGAATTCTGGGTTGTATGCTATTAACAGTCATAGGATAGGCTTTCTAAGGAATCTTCATTTTCAGTAGGAGCTTAAGTTAATTCTAAGAGTTTGTTTCTGGTCTCTTACTGGGTAACAGGCACCTTTACTGAGTAAACAAAAAGGATAGACCTTACATGCAAAAATAAATAAATAATTGAAAAGAATAATTTTCCTTCTTAAACATTCCTACCATTTGTGACAATTAGTTGCCTTTAATCTGCTTATATAGATGGAATTCATAAACTTCAAGTATCCTCACAGACCTATGCTGTCATTGAAATATCTGATACTTGGAAATAAGCATAAATCTTTTCTTGATAGATCAAAGTTTACATATACATATGTTAATAAAATTGAATCAGATATTTAGAGTAGATGGGTTGTCTACTAGATAAGAAGACAAATATTAGATTAGTTTACTTTTAAATTATTTTTAATGTCATTTTCTAGCTTTCACAAATTGTTTTGTTTTTGCATTTGTGATACTATGATTTATAAGAAATATTAAAAAAAAAAAATACATATTTGGTCTTAGTCTCTTTTTATCACCAGAGATCCTAAAACCTTGAAATTTCATAAATGATAGAGTAATAAGGGTGAAAAGCGTACCTTTTGTTATTCATAACATGTCCCTTTCCACCAGTACTGAGGTTATGTTAATGAGGTAACTTTTGGAAAACCCTTAAGAAGGGGGCTGGTTGCAGGAAAAATGATCCAGGAAAGGAAGAAGTCCTGGACATTGAGTTCAGATATGGTTTACTGATACCTGCCCCTGTAATGAAGACTTCATAACAACTTTAAACAACAAGCTTTGATGTGCTTCCTGAACTTTGGTTACTGAACCAAAATGAATCTAAAGACTGGAACAGAAGCTCTCGTATTCAAGACCCTTCCAGACTTTGCACCATGCACAGACATATCCCTGAGATATTGCACATTTGCTTCCAGATCACTGCAATAAAGTAAATCTCTAAATACAGCGAGTCACACGATTTTTTGGTTTCTCAATGAATATAAAAAGATATTTTCTTTGTACTAATAAACTATTAAGTGTTCAATAACAGTATTTCTAAATAAAATAATGTGGATACTTAGTAAAAAATCTTTATCGCTAAAAATGCTAACCATCATCTGAGCATTCAGTGAGTTGGAATCTTTTTGCTAGTGGAGTGTCTTGTCTTGATATTATGGCCACTGACTGATCAGGGTGGTTGCTAAAGGTTGGGGTAGCTGTGGCAGGTTTGTAAAATAAGACAGAAAGAAGTTTGCTGTGCCTATTGACTCTTCCCTTTGTAAATAATTTCTCTGTGGCATGCAGTGCTGTTTGATAACTTTTTAAAAATTTATTTATTTTAATTGGAAGCCAATTACTTTACAATTGTAGTGGGTTTTGCTATACATTGACACGAATCAGCCATGGGTGTACATGTGTTCCCCATCCTGAAACCCCCTCTTACCTCCGTCTCCATCCCATAACTTTTATCCACAGTAGAACTTCTTGAAAATTGAGTTAATCCTCTCACAGTGCTGCTGCCTTAACTTACAATTAAGTTAACATAATAGTGTAAATACTTTGTTTTCTTTTCAATGAATTTCACAGCATATTATCAGGGATAGAGTCCATCTCAAGAAATTATTTTCTTTGCTCATTCATAAGAAGCAACCCCTTATCCATTAAAGTTTCATCATGAGACTTCAGGAATTCAAGTCATATATGCAGATTCTTTCAAATCTATTTCTCTTGCTGTTTTCACCAAATCTGCAATTTTTTCTACCCTTGAAGTCTTTATCCCTCCAAGACTTCAGGAGAGTTGTAATCAACTGCTTCCAAATTTCTGTTCACGATGATTTGACCTCTTCTCATTAATCATAAACATTATTAATGGCATCAGGAATGGTGAATCCTTTCCAGTATATTTTTAATTGAATTTTCCCAGATCTATCAGAGAAATCATTATCTATGGCAGCAATAGCCTTATGAAATGTATTTCTTTAATAATAAGACTTGAAAATCAAATTTATTCTTGATCCAAGGGCTGCAGAATGGATGTTATGTTATCAGGCGTAAAAGCAGAATTAATCTCATTGAACATCTCTATCAAAGCTCTGGGGTGACTAGGTATATTGTTAGTGAGCCTATTATTTTGGATCTTTTTTTTTTTTTTCCTGAGAGTAGGTCTCAATAGTGAGATTTAACTACTCAATAAACCACATTATCAACAGATGTGTAGTCATTCTGTCTTTGTTACTCCACAACCGAAGTATTTTTAACATAATTCTTGAGGGTGCTGGGATTTTCAGAATGGTCAATGAGCACTGGCTTCAACTTAAAGTCGCCAGTGGCATTGGTGCCTAGCAAGAAAATTAACCCACTCTTTTAATGTTTTGAAGGCAGGTGTTGACATCTCTTCTCTAGATGTGTAAGTCTCAGATGGCGTGTTCTTCCAGCAGAAGGTTATTTTGCCTACATTGAAAATCTGTTGTTTAGTGTAGCCACTTTCATGAATTTTCTTAGGTAGATCTTCTGGATAACTTGCTGCAGCTTTCATATCAGTACTTGAGGCTTCATTTTGCATTTTTATGTTATGGAGGTGGCTTTTTTCTTAACCCCCATGAACCAACCTCTGCTAGCTTCAGACTTTTCTTCTGTGGCTTCCTTACTTCTCTTAGCATTCAAGGAATTGAAGAAAAGGCCTTTCTTTGGATCAAGTTTCTTCTTAAAGGGATGCGTGGCTGGTTAGATTTTCTGTCCAGATCACTAAAACTTTCTTGTCAGCAATAAGGCTGTTTTGCTTTCTTATGATTCATGTGTTCACAGGAGTAGCACTGTCAATTTCCTTCAGGAATTTGTCTCATGTTCACAGCTTGGTTAAGTGTGAAGAGACCTAACATTGGCTTATCTCAACTTTCAACATGCCTTCCTCAGTAAACTTAATGATTTGAAGTGAGAGATTTTGATTTGAAGCAAGAGATGTGATACCCTTCCCTGCCCATGAACGCTTGCTGCTGCTGCTGCTGCGTCACTTCAGTCGTGTCCGACTTTGTGCAGCCACATAGACAGCAGCCCACATGCCCCGTCCCTGGGATTCTCCAGGCAAGAGTACTGGAGTGGGTTGCCATTTCCTTCTCCAATGCGTGAAAGTGAAATCGCTCAGTCAGGTGTCCTAATTTCAGTATTGTTGTGTCTTGGGTTTAGGGAGAGGACAGTAATTGGTTGGTAGAACAGTCATTAAAACACATTATTAAATATTGTGGCAGCTCAAAACAATAATAATAGAAACAGCAAGGATCACTGATCACCATAAGAGATATAACAATAGTGGAAAAGTGTGAAATATTGTGAGAACTACCAAAATGGGACAGGGATACATATCAAGCAAATGGTGTTGGAAAAGTGGCCCCATCGACTTATTCAGTGCAAGGTTGCCACAAACCTTTAATTTGTAAAAACTGAAATATCTGTGAAGTGCAATAAAGCAAAGAGTGCTAAAATGAAGCATTCCTGCATCTTTTAATTAGCCTACTCACTTATGTCCTTGAATATCCTGTGTAATAAAGCAGTGAGTTGATTAGTAAACTGGTTTCCAGAGTTCTGTAAACTAATCTAGTCCAGGGCTCCCCAGTCTCTGGAATCTCATGTCAGATGATCTGAGGTGGAGCTGATGTAATAAGAATAGAAATAAAGTGCACAGTAAAGCCATAGGCTTGAATCATCTTGAAAGCACCCCACAACCCAATCCATAGAAAACCTGTCTTTCACAAAACTGGTTCCTATGTTATAATAAACTCATTTTATGGAAGCAACCTAGATGTCCATCAGCAGATGAATGGATAAGAAAGCTGTGGTACATATACACTATGGAATACTACTCAGCCCTTAAAAAGAATAAATTTGACTCAGTTCTAATGAGATGGATGAAATTGGAACCAATTATACAGAGTGAAGTAAGCCAGAAAGAAAAACACCAATACAGTATACTGACACATATATATGGAATTTAGAAGACAGTAATGATGACCCTATATGTGAGACAACAAAGAGACACAGAGGTATAGAGTGGACTTTTGGACTCTGAGGGAGAGGGAAAGGGTGGGATGGTTTGGGAGAATGGCAATGAAACATGTATATTTTCCTGTAAGAAACGAAGCGCCAATCTATGTTCAATGTAGGATGCAGGATGCATGGGGCTGATGCACAAGATGATTCAAGTAGAGGATGTGGGGTGGGAGGTGGGAGGGGGCTTCGGCATTGGGAGATTGTGTTCACCTATGGCTGATTCGTGTCAATGTATGGCAAAACAAATACAGTATTGTAATTAAAAAAAAAAAGATAATGTATGCAATAAACATGATCACATGTGGAAAAAAATAAAATTTAGCAAGAAAATAATATGAAAACTTTGAAATTCACAAGAAATCATATTTGTATTCTTATTTTTGATATTTTGGCTGAGAAAAGTGTAGTTTGATTCAATGAGGATAATAGTCTCAACTTAAAAAAAAAAAAAAATCCACAACAACATTGTCTGCAGTTTTTGTAACACCTACGTGTTCTTATTGCCTCCCTTAGGGTTCTGTTTGGAGCTATGCCAGTGTCATAAACTAAAAGAAAAAAACAAAACAGTGCAGTGGAGTTTCTAGTAAAGGTAGAGTAAATAATTAGGACAAACTTTTTCTGCCGAGGACAACTAGAATAATAGAAAATGGAGAGATGTAATAGAAAGCAACAGAATTAATAGGTAGCTACCAAAAGGAAGATTCATGCCAGAATGTTTTTCCCTATGGATGTTTTCCAGTTCCTGAAGGTTGATAAAGGGTTGAACAATTCTTCTGAAAGCTTTTTGAACTAAGAGGGAAAGGATAGGTGTCCAGGGTGACATCATAGGGATATGGAAGAACTGAATGTAGTACCCAGTGGTGATTGCAGCTCAGTTTTTTATTCTCTCATATCTGGAATTGAACTGAGGTAATCTTACTGCTGGTCTCTCTAGAGATAGGCAGAACAAATATTAAAACTCTGGAGTAAGACGTTATCATCTGAAAAGTCAAATGATCTATAAACATTAAAAAAAAAAGTACACAGTAGAAAAATCGCCAAGAATAGGCAATTTTTCTTCACATGATGAAGAAAAGTAATAAAAGCAGTAGAAGATAGAAACAAGCCCACTAAGTTTCAAATGGTAAGATTATTAGACACAGATCTTGAAATAATGATCTCTCTCTGTCAAAAGAAGCTAAAGCAAATATTGAGTATTTACAGAAGACTGGAAAATTTAAAATAGCAAATAAAAATATAGAATTTCAATGAATTCAAATGAAGAAACCAGTAAGATAAGTTCAACACATGCTAGACACAGTTGAAAAGAGAATTAATCCAAAGAGGATATCTTAGAAGTAAATGTCCAGAATGAAGCACAGAGAGGCAAAAATGAAAATTACAGAATAATGGAATGTGACATAGATCACACAGAAAGCAGGCCTTCCTTTCTGAAATTGTAATCCAAGGAAAATTGGATAGGAAATGGGGCAGAAGTAATATCTGAAGATGGCTCTGAACTGAACGAAACTGGAAAAAGGCATCAAGTTATCAAGTCACAGAATCGGGAGCACTACAAACCTCAATATGATAAAAATAAATTGAAACTCAGTTTTATATTTAAAAACTGCTGAGATAAAAATATAAAGAACCAGAGTTAAAATCCATCAGACATGTTATATTCCAAAGAACAGTATGATTAACATTGAATTTTCAATAAAAATGATGGAAACCAGAATACATTGGAATGACATCTTTGATGAAAGAATACAAATTTCAACAAATTTTATACTCAGCAAAACTGTAATTCAGAAATATAATAAAAATAAAGATGTTTTCAGAAAAAATGAGAAATGAGAGAATTTATTACAGGAAGATGCACAGTAAAACACTAAAGAAATTATTTCAGGAGAAGGAAACTTGCTTCAAAGACAGCAGGAAATTACGCAGAAATAAGAATACCAGGAAGGGGGAAATAGCTGGGTATATCTGTAAGAATATTAACTTCATTAAACAAAAATAATGATGTCTTATAAGGTTTAGCACAGCTTACAGTAATAGAGGTTAGGCACATGAGTTTAAAAAAAAGTTCATAACTAGAATAAAAAGAGGGAGAGAGTGAATAATAAAAGCTTTCAAGCAAAAATGTTGAGAGATGGAAAATAAGAAAACAGAAAAATGGCATCTATAGAGAAGACTGAAAAATATGGTATATTTAAATTTAGTTATAATATATGTGTGCATATATATGCAGATATGCAGATGATACTACTCTAATGGCAGAAAGTATAGAGGAACTAAAAAGCTTCTTGATGAGGGCAAAAGAGGAAAGTGAAAAAGCTGGCTTAAAACTCAACATTAAAAACCAAGATCATGGCATCTGATCCTATAACTTCAAGGTAAATAGAAGGGGACAAAAGAAAAAAAAAAGGCAGAAGCAGTGACAGATTTTATTTACTTGGGCTCCAAAATCACTGTGGACAGTGACTGCAGCCATGAAATCAAAAGGCTCTTTGTCCTTGGAAGGATAGCTATGACAAACTTAGACAACATTTTAAAAAGGAGAGACATTCCTTTGCTGACAAAGGTCTAATTAGTCAAAGCTATGTTTTTTCCAGTAGTCATGTATGGATGTGAGAGTTGGACTGTAAAGAAGGCTGAGCGCCAAAGAACTGATGCTTTCACATTGTGGTGCTGGAGAAGACTCTTGAGAGTCTCTAGGATGGCGAGATCTATCCAGTCAATCCTATAGGAGATCAGTCCTAAATATTCATTGGATGAACTGATCCTAAAGCTGAAGCTCCAATACTTTGGCCACTTTATGCAAAGATCTGACTAATTGGAAAAAGCCCTGATGCTGGGAAATATTGAAGGTAAAAGAAGGGGGCTGTAGAGGATCAAATGGTTAGGTAGCATCCCTGACTCAATGGTCAGGAATTTAAATAAGCTCCAGGAGATAATGGAGGACAGAGGAGCCTGGCATGCTGCAGTCCATGGGATCACAAAGAGTTAGACACAACTTAACAACTGAACAACAACAACAACAAATAGATTAAATGTTTCCATTAAAACACAAGGATTTTCAGATTGCAGAAAATAACTTCTAGAGTAACATGTCAAAAATATAAAGATATACAGTTTGAATTAGTGAGTTGTTAAAAATGATAGATATTATCAAAAAAGGGGGAACAAAAGGTAGTTCATACAAAATACTTGAAATTCTGAGTTATATTAACGATAGAAATATTATAATTAAAGGTAAAAGAGATAAAGGTAGACAGTCCATATCAATTTTAATTCACTGATGAGATATATGTCTAAAATTATATAAATTATTTAGTATTCAGTAATATATAAAAAAGAAAATTTATAGCACTCTAGCAGAAAAAGCAGGTCCACAAAGATAGCGAAAACTGTTTATAAAATTGGATCAAAAATCAGTCATGCTATAGAATATTCAAAAAATAATTAGCAAACTTGATAGAATGGATAGTATGTATAAAATATTACACCCAACAAATATAGAAACAAGTATTCTTTCAAGTACACTCATTTACAAAATTTACATAGATACTGGGTTGTTAATTTTTACTTAAGGCCAAAAAACAGATATCATAAAATGAAAATGCTTTAGCCACAAATTATTTTTATAAAAACAAGTTATAAAGTTAAATAAGAAGCCTCAATATATTTGGCAACTAAGGGAGATACTTTTAAATAACTCAAAAGTCAAAGGGAAAAGCCATAATATAGACTAGAACAGATTTTAATCTGAATGGTAATAAAAATAACACACCAAAACTTGCAGAAAAATCTTTGCTTAGAAAGAATTTTTGTCTTTCACTGCATGTATTTGAAAAGAAGAAAGAATCAATGGACCAAGCATCCTTCTCAAGAAGTTATATAACATAATTTGTATGTTTTCCAAATAGAGGAGAATTAAAGTAAAATAACAGAGTTAATAAACCAGAAAGAATAAAATAACAATCAAAAGATCCATAAAACTGACAAACCTTGGTGTGTTTAGGGAAAGAGAGACAGAGCAGAGAGAGAAAATGGCCAATTTCAAGAATAAAATTCTTAGAAATTCCAACTAATTGACATTCTGAAAAAGACAAAACTATGGAGACAGTAAAGAGATCATTGATTGCTGGGATTAGGAGTGTTAGGGTGAAGGGCATAGTTGTGGAGGACCAGGAATTTTGGACAGTGTAAATATTCTCTCTGATCCTATAATGATGGGTACAATGAATATACATTGTCCAAATCCATATAACAGAGTGGGCTTCCTAGGTGGCTCAATGGTAAAGAATCTGCCTGCCAATGCAGGAAACACAGGTTTGATGGGGAATATCCCCTGAAGGGAAAATGGGAACTCACTCCAGTATTCTCGCCTGGAGTAATCTCATGGACAGAGGAGCCTGGCAGGCCTACAGTCCACAAAGTAGGAAAGAGTCGGACATGACTGAGCAACTGAGCACATATGCAGCACATATAATATAGAATACCAAGCTGCTGCTGCTAAGTCGCTTCAGTCGTGTCCAACTCTGTGCGATCCCATAGACGACAGCCCACCAGGCTCCCCCGTCCCTGGGATTCTCCAGGCAAGAACACTGCAGTGGGCTGCCATTTCCATCTCTAATGCATGAAAGTGAAAAGTGAAAGTGAAGTCGCTTAGCTGTGTCCGACTTTTAGCAACCCCGTGGACTGCAGCCCACCAGGAACATCCATCCATGAGATTTTCCAGGCAAGAGTACTGGAGTGGGGTGCCATTGCCTTCTCCTATAGAACACCAAGAGTGAACCTTAATATAAACTATAGACTTTGGGTGGTTGTTGTGTGTTACAACATATGGACCACTCTGGTGTGGGTTGTTGATAACGGGAGAGGCTTTGCATGTGTGTTGTTGTTTAGTCAGTAAGTCATGTCCAACTCTTTGTGACCCTATGGACTGTAGCCCACCAGGCTCCTCTATCCATGGGATTCTCCAGGCAAGAATACTGGAGTGGGTTGCCATTTTCTCCTCCAGGGCATCTTCCCTACCCAGGGATTGAAACCTGCATCTCCTGCTCGGCAAGGCAGAGTTTGTTTGTTTTTGTTTGTTTTTACCACTGAGGCATTACATCCCATGGAGTCGCAGAGTCAGACATTACTTAGGGACTAAATAACAACAACAAATATATGTGAGGGTAGAGAGTATATGAGAAATCTCTGTATGTTCTTGATTTTACTGTGAAACTAAGCTGCTTTAAAAGATAAAACTTTAATAGAAAAGTTCTCAGAAATATATGAGATAAGTGAAGTTGCTCAGTCATGTCCAACTCTTTGGGATCCTGTGGACTGTAGCCCACCAGGCTCCTCTGTCCATGGGATTCTCCGGGCAAGAATACTGGAGTGGGTTGCCATTTCCTTCTCCAGGGGATCTTCCTGACCCAGGATTGAACCCAGGTCTCCCACATTGCAGGCAGATGCTTTAACCTCTGAGACACCAGGGAAGAGAATGTAATGAAATCTTGAAATCAATAATATGGCAATTTAACCGACACAGTAGAAATAGTAATTTGAGTAATCCTATGAATACTAACTAAATTTAATCCCTAGTTAAAAAGCCTTTCAACAAACTTTTTTCTTCAAATTTAAGGAAAACATTACAAAGCCATGCAAAACAAAAATTTAGGTCTAGATGCTTTTGTTTGGTGAACAATTACAATATTTAAGCAATAAATAATTTAGTTTTGTTTTTTATTCCACCCTCTAGGGGGAATAAAAGCCCACAGCACAAATGCTTTCCAATTCATGTTGTGATAATGGAACACTTTCAGAAAGGACATTTTTATGCCTATTTTAAGTATGAATATAGAATTCAAAATCTAATAAATTTTAGCAAACTTAGTTTAGGAAATTACTAAAAGGGTAATACATCATAACTAGTTTAATATTATTTGGAGACTGTGGCTCAGAGGTTAAAGAGTCTGCCTCCAATGCAGGAGACCTGGGTTCGTTCCCTGGGTCGGGAAGATCCCCTGGAGAAGGAAATGGCAATCCACTCCAGTATCCTTGCCTGGAGAATCCCATGGACTGAGGGAGCCTGGTGGGCTGCAGTCCACTGGGTCGCAAAGAGTCAGACACGACTGAGTGACTTTACTTACTTACTAAGGTTAGTTTAATATCAGAAAATTAATGTAACAGTAACAGGAAAAATAAGAATTATACCATTTTAAAAGTGTTACAGGATAATATTTAATAACATTTAATTTACATCATTTCATATATACTCATTATTTTAAAAAACTAGAAAATCAAGAATAAACTGAATGCCTTTAATCTAATAAATGAATATGACAAAAAAGTGCTATCACAAACATAGTGCTTGATATTGAACTTTTTCAGTTCAGTTCAGTCACTCAGTCCTGTCCGACTCTTTGTGACCCCATGAACTGCAGCACACCAGGCCTCCCTGTCCATCACCAACTCCCTAAGCCTACCCAAACTCATGTCCATTGCATCAGTGATGCCATCCCACCATTTCATCCTGTCGTCTCCTCCTCCTCCTGCCCTCAATCTTTCCCAGCATCACAGTCTTTTCAAATGAGTCAGCTCTTCGAATCAGGTGGCCAAAGTATTGGAGTTTCAGTTTCAACATCAGTCTTTCCAATGAACACCCAGGACTGATCTCCTTTAGCATGTACCGGTTGGATCTCCTTGCAGTCCAAAGGACTTTCAAGAGCCTTCTCCAACACCACAGTTCAAAAGCATCAATTCTTTGGTGCTCAGCTTTCTTTATAGTCCAACTCTCACATCCATATATGACTACTGGTAAAATCATAGTTTAGTCATCCCTTTAAAAATGTAGACTTAGTACCTGCTACTACCAGCCATTAGAATCTTATCAGAGATTTGAACAGTGCACCAAGCTAAAAGAAGAAGCAAAAGGAATGGAACTGAAAAGGACTCTTCTGTATCCACATGTGATAATATATAGATATAAAAAAAGAATACAAATAAAGTACTAAAATCAATAAACTACTTTAGCAGATTTTCTGTTTGCAAGTTAAATCATAAAACTCAATTGCAAAGGAAAATAAATTCTAAAACAGTATCATTTAAAATAACATAAAACATATCAAATAATAAGTCTAGCAGACAAAGAGAAATACCTCTCTGGAAGAAACTACAAAACATTATTGAGAGAATGTAAAGGAAATATATTGATGTGTCTATCATGTTTATGGAGTAAAACATTCATTATTGTAAAGATTCTAATTTTCTCTAAGTTCACCTTTAGAGTCACTACAATCTCAATAAAAATTCCAGTAGAGGAGTTTTACAGAATATGATGGACCTACCCTAAAACTGACATGAAAAAGCCAAATGCTCATTACACTCTTCCTCAAAGAAGAAGGGCAAAAGGGAGGACATGCTCTATCAAATATCAGAAATGATATCACATTGCAGTAAAGGAAACGTGTCATTTCTGCAAGAATAGATAAATAATCAGTTGAACATAAAATACTACAGTGAATAAGTAGATTTGTTCATATATAGACCCAATTCAACTGTAAGTGGTAATGTATAGCAATAAGAAATAAAATTGTCTTCACAAATGTTGATGCAGCTGTTGGCTTTCCATATGGAAAATAGTGCAACTTGATTGCTACCTTGTACCATATATTAAAAATTTAACTCCAGGAAAGTTATAAGTTTAGGTGAGAAATAAAACTTCTAAAAGATACTATTGAAGAATATCTTTATAATGGAATGGGGCAATATTTCTTAAATAGGACACATAAAATGTAAACCATAAAAGAAAATATTGATAAATTGGACATTAGATTGAAGAACTTATTTTCAAGCAATGCCAGTAAAATGAAAAAAAAAAGTTCACAAAGTGGGAGAATTTATTTACAATACATAAACAGGCAAAGGACTAGTATCCAGAATATGCAAAAAAAAAAAAAACCCTGCTACTAATTAATAAGAAAATAACCCAAAAGAACTTGTAAGAAATGTGGAAAGATATCCTATAAGATATCCAGGTGTAGAATAAAAATCTGAAAAATTCTTAAATCTTGCTGGTATTCAGGGAAACCTGATGAGACACCACTATGTAGCCAATGAAATGGTTAAAATGTAAAAGTGTGGCACAAGTGTAGAGCCCCAGGAGCTCTCATACATTACAGAAGAGAGAGGAAGGGGAAATCAATGTGGTGCTCTCTCCTAATTGTGAATGTTTGCATACTCCATTTTCTAGCAACTATACTGCTCAGTTGCTTAGTCATGTCCAACTCTCTGCAACCCCATGGGCTGTAGCCCTCCAGACTCCTTTATCAGTGGGAGTTTCAAGGCAAGAATACTGGAGTGGGTTGCCATTTCCTCCTCCAGAAATGATACCCCTAGATATGTAGCAAAGAATAATAGGTATAAGAGGCATGTACAAGAATATTCACAGCAACATTATGTAGAACATTTGGATAAATGGAATTGACATGCATGCAAATAATAGAGTGCCATAAATTAATGAAAATGAAAAGTCTATATCTACACTGAGCAATATGACTAAACCCTACAAATATAATATTGGTTGGATGATAACAGACATAAAAGCCTATGATATTTATACATATTTCAAAAGTAAGCAAGTGCGTATTAGAGTTTTAAGCTAGATTTGTATAAATTATAAAGAATATATGAAGTGACTGCTATGAAATTCAGTTATCTTTTAGCTTTTGGGAGTGGATAGTAGGGAGGGAGTATGGGATTGGATTTCTAGGTTTCTTGCAATGCTATCTTTCTTAATCTAAGTGATGAATACACAAGTATTTATGATAAAATTTTATGCTATATTTTTACAAGTGATACTTTGCAATAAAAAGGTTTAAAGAAAATATATTTAAATTTCAGTATCTTCTTTCAAAACACGATTGTTGGGGTGAGGATGAGCTGGAAAAACTGTAGATACTAACAAACCAGAGTTGTGGTCAAGGTTACCTCCATAAGTGACAACGTACTGCACCAAGGCAAATTACTAGTATCAAGACATGTCAATCAGGTGTGCAGTTCTGCAGAAACAAACATTCACAGCAGCAGCTCTCAGCACCGCTGCTCTGGACAAAACAAACTAAAAACCAAACCAAATCAACAAAAACTCAGAGAAACTAAACTTGTGAAGGCAGTTCTTAGATTTACATTCTGTCAGGAGATGTCTTTGCACAGTTGCATACAAATCTCCTACATGGTCTCTCCAAGTGGCCATCTATAATGCATCTCTAATGTACCTGCCAAACAGAGCTTTCAAGGGTGGGATTAATTGGCTTTCATGACCAGTATTTAGTTGATCACTAAGACTGTGCCATGGTTGGGATGGTGGCGATTAAATTACTTTCTAAACTAATTGAGAAAGTTTCACAGCTTGTTAGCAACACTTACAATAAAAAGGCCCTATTGTCAAAAGATATACATGGATTTCTAAGATCAAATAAAATCAAATGGTGCCTTCAGTTATTAAAAGTTTATATATATATATATATATTTATTTTAATTGGAGGTTAATTACTTTACAATATTGTATTGGTTTTGCCATACATCAATATGAATCTGCCACAGGTATACACATATTCCCCATCCTAAACCCCCCCTCCCTCCTCCTTCCCCATACTATCCCTCTGGGTTATACCAGTGCACCAGCCCAAGCATCCAGTATCATGCACTGAACCTGGACTGGTGATTCGTTTCATATGTGATATCATACATGTTTCAATGCCATTCTCCCAAATCATCCCACCGTCTCCCTCTCCCACAGAGTCCAAAAGGCTGTTCTATACATCTGTGTCTCTTTTGCTGTCTCGCATACGGGGTTATCGTTACCATCTTTCTAAATTCCATATATATGTTAGTATACTGTAATGGTGTTTTTCTTTCTGACTTACTTCACTCTATAATAGGCTCCAGTTTCATCCACCTCATTAGAACTGATTCAAATGTATTCTTTTTAATGGCTGAGTAATGTTCCATTGAGTATATGTACCACAGCTTTTTTATCCATTCATCTGCTGATGGACATCTAGGTTGCTTCCATGTCCTGGCTATTATAAACAGTGATGCAATGACCATTGGGGTACACATGTCTCTTTCAGTTCTGGTTTCCTCAGTGTGTATGCCCAGCAGTGGGATTGCTAGGTCATCAGGCAGTTCTATTTCCAGTTTTTTTAAGGAATCTCCACATTGTTCTCCATAGTGGCTATTCTAGTTTGCATTCCCACCATAGTTTAGAGGGTTCCCTTTCCTCCACACCCTCTCCAGCATTTATTGCTCATAGGCTTTTGGATTGCAGCTATACTGACTTGCATGAAATGGTATCTCATTGTGGTCTTGATTTGCATTTCTCTGATAATGAGTGATGATGAGCATCTTTTCAAGTGTTTGTTAGTCATCTGTATGCTTTCTTTGGAGAAATGTCTATTTAGTTCTTTGGCCCATTTTTTGATTGGGTTCTTTATTTTTCTGGAATTGAGCTGCAGGAGTTGCTTGTATATTTTTGAGATTAGTTTGTCAGTTGCTTCATTTGTTATTATTTTCTCCCATTCTGAAGGCTGTCTTTTCATCTTGCTTATAGTTTCCTTTGTTGTGCAGAAGCTCTTAATTTTAATTAGGTCCCATTTATTTATGTTTGCTTTTATTTCCAATATTCTGGGAGGTGGGTCATAGAGGATCCTGCTGTGATTTATGTCAGAGTGTTTTGCCTATGTTCTCCTCTAGCTGTTTTATAGTTTCTGGTCATTCATTTTGAGTTTATTTTTGTGTATGATGTTAGAAAGTGTTCTAGTTTCATTCTTTTACAAGTGGTTGACCAGTTTTCCCAGCACCACTTGTTAAAGTGATTGTCTTTAATCCATTGCATATTCTTGCCTCCTTTGTCAAAGATAAGGTGTCCATAGGTGCGTAGACTTATCTCTGGGCTTTCTATTTTGTTCCATTGACCTATATGTCTGTCTTTGTGCCAGTACCATACTGTCTTAATGACTGTGGCTTTGTGGCAGAGCCTGAAGTCAGGCAGGTTGATTCGTCCAGTTCCATTCTTCTTTCTCAAGATTGCTTTGGCTATTCGAGGTTTTTTGTATTTCTATATAAACTGTGAAATTATTTGTTTCCAGTTCAGTTCAGTTGCTCAGTCGTGTCCACCTCTTTGCAACCCCATGAATCGCAGCACGCCAGGGCCTCCCTGTCCATCACCAACTCCTGGAGTTCACTCAGATTCACATCCATCAAGTCAGTGATGACATCCAACCATCTCATCCTGTTATCCCCTTCTTCTCCTGCCCCCAATCCCTCCCAGCATCAAAGTCTTTTCCAGTGAGTCAGCTCTTCGCATGAGGTGGCCAAAGTACTGGAGTTTCAGCTTTGGCATCATTCCTTCCAAAAAATCCTAGGGCTGATCTCCTTCAGAATGGACTGGTTGGATCTCCTTGCAGTCCAAGGGACCCTCAAGAGTCTTCTCCAACACCACAGTTCAAAAGTATCAATTCTTGGGCACTCAGCCTTCTTCACAGTCCAACTCTCACATCCATACATGACCACTGGAAAAACCATAGCCTTGACTAGACGGAACTTAGTAAAGTAATGTCTCTGCTTTTGAATATGCTATCTAGGTTGGTCATAACTTTTCTTCCAAGGAGTGAGGGTTTTTAATTTCATGGCTGCAGTCACCGTCTGCAATATTTGTTCTAGCTCTGTGAAAAATACTGTTGGTAGCTTGATAGGGATTGCACTGAATCTATAGATTGCTTTGGGTAGTATACTCATTTTCACTATATTAATTATTCTGGTCCATGAACATGGTATATTTCTCCATCTATTAGTGTCCTCTTTGATTTCTTTCACCAGTGTTTTATAGTTTTCTAAATATAGGTCTTTAGTTTCTTTAGGTAGATATATTCCTAAGTATTTTATTCTTTTTGTTGCAATGGTGAATGGAATTGTTTCCTTAATTTCTTTTTCTATTTTCTCAGTGTATAGGAATGCAAGGGATTTCTTTGTGTTTATTTTATATCCTGCAACTTTACTATATTCATTGATTAGTTCTAGTAATTTTCTGGTGGAGTCTTTAGGGTTTTCTATGTAAAGGATCATGTCATCTGCAAACAGTGAGAGTTTTACTTCTTTTTTTTTTTTCCAATTTGGATTCCTTTTATTTCTTTTTCTGCTCTGATTGCTGTGGCCAAAACCATGTTGAATAGTAGTGGTGAAAGTGGGCACCCTTGTCTTGTTCCTGACTTTAGGGAAAATGCTTTCAATTTTCACCATTGAGGATAATGTTTGCTGTGGTTTTGTCATATATAGCTTTTATTATGTTGAGGTATGTTCCTTCTATTCCTGTTTTCTGGAGAGTTTTTATCATAAATGGATGTTGAATTTTGTCAAAGGCTTTCTCTGCATCTATTGAGATAATCATATGGCTTTTATTTTTCAATTTGTTAATGTGGTGAATTACATTGATTGATTTGTGGATATTGAAGAATCCTTGCATCCCTGGGATAAAGCCCACTTGGTCATGGTGTATGATCTTTTTAGTGTGTTGTTGGATTCTGATTGCTAGAATTTTGTTAAGGATTTTTGAATCTATGTTCATCAGTGATGTTGGCCTGTAGCTTTCTTTTCTTGTGGCATCTTTTCTGATTTTGGTATTAGAGTGATGATGGCCTCAGAATGAGTTTGAAGTTTACCTTACTCTGCAATTTTATGGAACATTTTGAGTAGGATAGATGTTAGCTCTTCTCTAAATTTTTGATAGAATTCAGCTGTGAGGCCATCTGGACCTGGGCTTTTGTTTGCTGGAAGATTTCTGATTACAGTTTCAATTCCTGTAGTTGTGATGGGTCTGTTAAGATTTTCTATTTCTTCCTGGTTCAGTTTTGGAAAGTTGTACTTTTCTAAGAATTTGTCCATTTCTTCCACGTTGTCCATTTTATTGGCATATAATTGCTGATAGTAGTCTCTTATGATCCTTTGTATTTCTGTGTTGTCTGTTGTGATCTCTCCATTTTCATTTCTAATTTTGTTGATTTGATTTTTTTCTCTTTGTTTCTTGATGAGTCTGGCTAATGGTTTGTCAATTTTATTTATCCTTTCAAAGAACCAGCTTTTGGCTTTGTTGATTTTTGCTATGGTCTCTTTTGTTTCTTTTGCATTTATTTCTGCCCTAATTTTTAAGATTTCTTTCCTCCTACTAACCCTGGGGTTCTTCATTTCTTCCTTTTCTAGTAGCTTTAGGTGTAGAGTTAGGTTATTTATTTGACTTTTATCTTATTTCTTGAGGTATGCCTGTATTGCTAAGAACTTTCCCCTTAGCACTGCCTTTACAGTGTCCCGCAGGTTTTGGGATGTTGTGTTTTCATTTGTTTCTATGCATATTTTGATTTCTTTCTTGATTTCTTCTTTGATTTGTTGGGTATTCAGCAGTATGTTGTTCAGCCTCCATATGTTGGAATTTTTCATAGTTTTTCTCCTGAAATTGAGGTCTAATCTTACTGCATTATGGTCAGAAAAGATGCTTGGAATGATTTCAATCTGGTTTTAGCAGAACATATGGTTCAAGTCTCAGTTATTAGGAAGGATTATATATAACTTAATATAACAAGCATATATTTGAAGTATTTGGCTATTATGCCCAATTAAGATATTAAAAAGTATACTTAATGGTAAACTATATCTAATGAGGTTAACTCTACAATATCAGCCTTTTAGATATTATATCACCCTTAAATTTAGGCTCCACTTTATTCAGTGAAGTTCTCATGCTACTATGAAAACTTTCTCTCTTATGTTTATAAAATTCCAAAATGAATTTCTACATAAAAATAGCAATTGTTATTTAGCTTCTGCTCAACATTTTGCTCTCACTTTTTTCAAATTACTATTTAGGCTGTCTTTGATTTTTGAGACTCTCCTTTCTATTTTCTTCACTTTTTTTTTAAAATGTCACTCTTATAGCAATGAAGCCATAATTTGTCTTATAACACAATTGCTTTTATTTTTGTTGTTCAGTTGCTAAGTCATATATGATTCTTTGTGACCCCATGGACTGTGGCACGCCAGGCTTACAAATCTTTCATTATCTCTGGGAGTTTGTTCAAACTCATGTCCATTGAGTCGGTGATGCCATCCAATCATCACACCCTCTGTTGCCTCCTTCTCTTCTTGCCCTCAGTCTCCCCAGCATGAGAGTCTTTTCCAATAAGCTGGCTCTTAGCATCAGGTGGTCAAAGTATTGGAACTTAAGCATCAGTCCTTCCAATGAATATTCAGAGTTGATTTCCTTTAGGGTTGATAGGTTTGATCTCCTTGTTGTCCAAGGAATGCTCAAGAGTCTTCTCCAGCAACACAGTTTGAAAGCATGTTTTTTGGAGTTCAGCCTTCTTTCTGCTCCAACTCTCTCATTCATGCATGACCACTGGAAAACCTATAGCTTTGACTATGTGGACCTTTCTTGGCAAACTAATGTCTTCCCTTTTTCATACACTAGGTTTAATAGGTCTAGGTTTGTCATAGCTTTCCTTCCAACGAACAAGCATCTTTTAATTTAATGGCTAGAGTCACTCTCCACAGTGATTTGGAGCCCAGGAAATAAAATCTGTCACTGTTTCCATTTTTCCTCCAACTATTTGCTATGAAGTGATAGGAATGGATGTCAATTTTCTGACTATTGAGTTTTAAGCCAGTTTTTTCCTCTCTTCTTTCACCTTCATAAAGAGGCTCTTTGATTCCTCTTTGCTTTTTGCCATTAGGGTGGTATAATCTGCATATCTGAGGTTGTTGATATTGCTCCCAGCAATCTTGATTCCAGCTTGTGATCATCTAGCCTGGCATTTTGCCTTTAATACATTTTTTATTATTCCTGTATTTTTCTGATTGTATGATTTTTTTTCTGTGTTATTGAATTTTTTCTGTTATTGAGCACCCACATACATTTTGTCTTAGGTTTTCTGCTAGCTCTATTTCCCCTGAGTTTCAATCACTCCATAATTTTAATTATCATCTATTACTAGTAGCTACCAAGTCAGTTTTTATACCCTTGATAACTGTAGTAAGCAATATATGCATATTAACAGTCTTTACTCCTCAAAGATATCACAGAACTTGGCGACTGCTAGGGCAACCTCTTTCATTTATTCACCCTAAGATTTGTTGAAAACAGTTATTGTTAAAAAAAAAAAAGTTATTTTAGCAGTGACATTAGTGTATGGGAAAGCATGTTTGGGTAGGGTGAAATAATTTCTACTAAGTAAATGCCTAAGGAATATAGATTCCAAACTAATGAGTAACTGTTCAAAACCAAGGATCAGAATAAAGGGATAATTTCTGCTCTCCTTTATTTGGATTTGTTGGCATCTTATTACATTTTATCTCAATTGATTTCATCTAAAAATCTCATTGTCTTTATGTATGTCACGATTCTTTTTATTAACCCTCCAGTACAGGAAATATTAATTATTTGATCTTTCACCAATATAAATATTATGAAAGTATGAAAGAACTGTATTATATTCAATAGCTGAACACAGAAAAGAAAAAAACAACAAAAAAAAGTCTTTTATTTTTTCTGTGAAAAATGTTATATATTTGTACCTCCTCAGAACCCTCTTAAAAATATATATTCTTGAAAGTGAAAGTCAGTCACTCAGTTGTGTCTGACTCTTTGAGACCCCGTGAATGTAGCCCTCCAAGCTTCTTTGTCTATGGAATTCTCCAGGTAAGAACACTAGAATGGATTGACATTTCCTTCTTCAGGGGATCTTGCCAACACAGGGATCTAACCCTGGTCTCCTGTGTTGCAGGCAGATTTTTATGAAATGTGAAATACCAAAAAAAAAAAAAAGTTTTGAAAATGAAAGTTGAAAAAACTTAGTGTCTGCTTATATGAAAATTATTTAAATATAAATTGAAAGTTACAAAAATACTTTTCACATTCAAGTGCAAATGGAAATGTTTGTGTATATTGTTGGTTTCATAAATTTTTAATCTTTAAGACATGCTTAATATTTATGACATACTAATAGTATAGAAATCTTTGCCCCCATCCCCAGTATGGCACCATCATAAATGTAACTGGGAATATTTAAATCTGAGCAAGCATCAAAATTCCCTGCAGGATTTGTTACACTTAGATCACTAGGTCTCACTCTCAGAGTATTTGATACAGTGGTAGATCTGAGGAAGAGGCTGAGAATTTGCATTTCTAGCACATCCCTAGTTGAGGCTTCTTAGAAGACCACCCATTGGGAAGCTTAGGCATATAATATTAATAATACTTTAATAATACTTTCACATCTATTTTAAAAACATTCTATATGTTTAATATGCCATATCAATAGATATTTGAAGAAAGTAAAAAGTGTAGCTTGATTTAGGGTCTGTATAATGCTATTCTTTTCACAGAATTTTTATTTAAACCTTGACCAAGCCATTTGCACATTTAAGATAAAATCATTTACACAAAGCTTCAGGGAGTAATTTTATTGTATTACTTCCTAGACCAACATGCTTACTGAAATATCACAAACTTTCAAGTCTCTTCACTGGAAACAACATTGCAAAGGACAACTTATTTGGTGAACTATTTCAGAAAGAGCTCCAACATCATGAGTGATTATTATGCACAGCAGGTGTAAATGAATTATTTATCAAATATGTTTTCATTATTTCTCAGTGAAAATATTGAAGATCTTTTTCCAAGCACTCAATTTCAACAGTCATTTGTACACAGTGCAGGTCTTTACTTAGACAAATATTTATGGATATGCTTTCATATGAAAAGTGAAAAAGTTATTACAAATACCAACACTGTACCACATTTTGAAAGCTTAAAGTGAATAATTAGTAAATAATTATTCCATTTGATAAATATTTTTTTCATTGCTCACTTTATTTCATTTTATATTTTAACATTTGGCACATTTTAAAGAATTTATTATATACCCCTTTATTAGAAGAAAACAGTTAACCTAAAATCATAAGCAGTTTATGCAACTTCATATTATAATGGTGACAGATATTGCAATGATGTTGCAGCTTTCAAGTTAAGTGTCAAAGAACAGATATGCTTAGGGAAACAAGGATTTTAACTATTTCTGCAAAAGTCTTTCATACATAGGTGAACTATGGCTGATTCGTGTCAATGTATGGCAAAACAAATACAGTATTGTAATTTAAAAAATAAATAAAAAAAAATCTTTCATACATATGTATTAATGGTGTGGAGGCTATTGCTCACAGAGATGTATTAGACTGGTTCAAAATTGGGAAAGGTATATGACACAGCTATATATTGTCAACCTGCTTATTTAACTTATATGCAGAGTACATCATACGAAATGCCAACTGGATGAATCACAAGCTGGAATCAATATTGTTGGGAGAAAATTCAACAACCTCACATATGCAGATGATACCACTCTAGTGGTAGAAAGTGAAGAGGAACTGAAGAGACTCTTGATGAGTGTGAGAGTGAAAAAGCTGTCTTGAAACTCAACATTGAAGAGAAAACTAAATCATCATAGCATGCAGTCCCTTCACTTCATGGTAAATAGAAAGGGCAACAGTGGACACAATAACAGGTTCTATTTTCTTGGGCTCTAAAATCACTGCAGACGGTGACTGCAGCCATGAAATTTAAAACAAACAAACAAAAAAACCCACTTGCTCCTTGGAAAGAAAGCTGTGACAAACCTAGAGAGCAAAGTAATATATCTGCTTTTTAATATATGGTTTTTCCAGTAGTCATGTATGGATGTAAGAGTTGGTCCAGAAGGCTGACTGGTAAAGAATTGATACTTTCTAATTGTGGTGCTGGAGAAGACGCTTGAGAGCCCCTTGAACTGTAAGGAGATCAAACCTGTCAGTTCTAATAGAATCAACCCTGAATATTCATTGGAAGGACTAATGCTGAAGGTGAAGCTCCAATACTTTGTCCATATGATGTGAAGAGCCCACTCATTGGAAAAGACCCTGATATTCAGTAAGACTGAAGGCAAAAGGAGAATGGAGCAACTGAGAATGAGATGTTTAAATAGCATCACTGACTCAATGGACATGAATTTGAGTCAGCCCCTGGAAACAGTGGAGGACAGAGGAGCCTGGTGTGCTGCAGTCCATGGGGTCACAGAGTCAGACTTGATTTAGCGGCTGCACAGTGACTAAACAGCAACAACAAATAGTTGAGTCATCTTTACATATTCCCCATGTCTTTTGGGTATTATCAAGTCTATTATTTTTACTTCATATTACATATAGTTTCTTGAATGTAAAAGGAAACAAAGCAATAATAAAAACATGAGTTACCTGAAATTTGTGGCATTTTCTAACTGTCCATTTTACTGTATAAATGTAGGCTTTAAAAAAAAAGAGCTTGACAAAATTGAGAAGAAAAGAATCAAGATTCAACCATTTTCTCCCAAGTAAATTAGTTGTTCTAAGTCAAAATATAGCACTAGAGGATTTCTTACTTTTCATTTCAATACATTATATGATGTTTTAAAGTGTAAAAACCCAGCTGACTCAATTAGTTATGTTAATTGACCATTCTGTGTCTTAAAGTTCTAATATATGTGTGCATGTATGTCTTAGTTGCTTAGTCGTGTCTGACTCTATGCCATCCTATGTAGCCTGCCAGTTTTTTGTCCATAGGATTCTCCAGGCAAGAATACTGGAGTGGATTACCAAGCCCTTCTCCAGGGGATCTTCCCTACCCAGAGACTGAGCCCACATCTCTTATGTCTCCTGTACTGGCAGGTGGGTTCTCTACCACTAGCACCACCTGGGAAGCCCAACGTCCTCACAGAGTTTAGGTTTAAAACAGAGTCTGAAGAAATCTGACAGTGATCATGCATGTGAAAAATTACTTACTAGTTCTGCATCATTCCACTAGACAGTAGTAGGAGATTTGAACAAGAGAATAATGTTTTTACAAAATTTAATTTGAATGTTAAATCTAAATAAATGTTAAATTCAAAAAAGATACCCCGTGTCCAAGGGCAAAGGAGAAACCCCAGCAAGATGTAGGAGGACCAAAATCGTATTTAGACTCAAACCCCATACCCACTAGAGACACTCCAAGTGCTCAAATAAAATCTTTGTGTACAGCAGGAGATCCCACAGAAACTGATCCAGGCCTGTCTTTGAGTGTTTGAGCATCTCCTGTGGAGGTACTGGTCAGCAGTGGCCAGTCACAGGGGCAGGGGCTCTCGGTACCACAGACCAGGGTATGGCATAAGCCCTCTTGGAGGAGGTCACCATTAACCCCACCAAAGAGCGGCCAGAACTTACACAGGACTGGGGAAAAGACTCTTGGAGGGCAAAACCAAAACTTTCTGCGCACCAGGACTCAGGAGAAAGGAGCAGTGACCCTCCTAAGAAACTGACTTAGACTGGCCTGAGTGTCCAGGAGTCTCTTGTGGAGGTGTGGGATGGCGGTAGCTCACTGTAGGGTCCGAGACACTCAGTGCCGCAGTGTGTGCACAGGATCCTTGAAGGAGGTCACCATTATGTTTGTTCATTTCAGTTCAGTCGCTCAGACGTGTCTCATACTTTGAGAGCCAAGAATCGCAGCATGCCAGGCCTCCCTGTCCGTCACCAACTCCTGGAGTTCACACAGACTCAAGTCCATCGAGTCCGTGATGCCATCCAGCCATTTCATCCTCTGTCGTCCCCTTCTCCTGCCCCCAATCCCTCCCAGCATCAGAGTCTTTTCCAATGAGTCAACTCTTTTCATGAGGTGGCCAAAGTACTGGAGTTTCAGCTTTAGCATTTTAGCTTCCCATCAGTTCAGTTCAGTCGCTCAGTTGTGTCTGACTCTTTGCGACCCCATGAATTGCAGCACACCAGGCCTCCCTATTCATCACCATCCCCTGGAGTTCACTCAGACTCACGTCCATCGAGTCCATGATGCCATCCAGCCATCTCATCCTCAGTCGTCCCCTTCTCCTCCTGCCTCCAAACCCTCCCAGCATCAGAGTCTTTTCCAATGAGTCAGCTCTTCACATGAGGTGGCCAAAGTATTGGAGTTTCAGCTTCAACATCAGTCCTTCCAAAGAAATCCCAGGGCTGATCTTCAGAATGGACTGGTTGGATCTCCTTGCAGTCCAAGGACTTTCAAGAGACTTCTCCAACACCACAGTTCAAAAGCATCAATTCTTTGGCACTCAGCCTTCTTCACAGTCCAACTCTCACATCCATACATGACCACTGGAAAAACCATAGTCTTGACTAGACAGACCTTTGATGGCAAAGTAATGCTTCTGCTTTTGAATATGTTATCTAGGTTGGTCATAACTTTCTTCCAAGGAGTAAGCGTCTTTTAAATTCATGGCTGCAATCACCATCTACAGTGATTTTGGAGCCCTCCAAAATAAAGTCTGACACTGTTTCCACTATTTCCCCATCTATTTCCCAAGAAATGATGGGACGAGATGCCATGATCTTCGTTTTCTGAATGCTGTGCTTTAAGCCACCTTTTTCACTCTCCACTTTCACTTTCATCAAGAGGCTTTTTAGTTCCTCTTCACTTTCTGCCATAAGGGTGGTGTCATCTGCATATCTGAAGTTATTGATATTTCTCTCGGCAATCTTGTTTCCAGCTTGTGCTTCTTCCAGCCCATCATTTCTCATGATGTAGTCAGCATATAAGTTAAATAAGCAGAGTGACAATATACAGCCTTGACATACTCCTTTTCCTATTTGGAACCAGTCTGTTGTTCCATGTCCAGTTCTAACTGTTGCTTCCTGACTTGCATATAGGTTTCTCAAGAGGCAGGTCATGTGGTCTGGTATTCCCATCTCTTTCAGAATTTTCCACAGTTTATTGTGATCCACACAGTCAGTGGCTTTGGAATAGTAAATAAAGCAGAAATATATGTTTTCCTGGAACTCTCTTGCTTTTTCCATGATCCAGCGGATGTTGGAAATTTGATCTCTGGTTCCTCTGCCTTTTCTAATACCAGCTTGAACATCTGGAAGTTCACGGTTCATGTATTGCTGAAGCCTGGCTTGGAGAATTTTGAGCATTACTTTACTAGCATGTGAGATGAGTGCAATTGTGCAGTAGTTTGAGCATTCTTTGGCATTACCTTCATTTGAGATTGGAATGAAAACTGACCTTTTCCAGTCCTGTGGCCACTGCTGAGTTTTCCAAATTAACTGGCATATTGAGTGTAGCACTTTCACAGCATCATCTTTCAGGATTTGAAACAGCTCAACTGGAATTCCATCACCTCCACTAGCTTTGTTCATAGTGATGCTTTCTAAGGCCCACTTGACTTCACATTCCAGTATGTTTGGCTCTAGGTGAGTGATCACACCATCATGAATATCTTGGTCGTGAAGATCTTTTTTGTACAGTTCTTCCGTGTATTCTTGCCACCTCTTCTTAATATCTTCTGCTTCTGTTAGGTCCAGACCATTTCTGTCCTTTATCGAGCCCATCTTTGCATGAAATATTCCCTTGGTATCTCTAATTTTCTTGAAGAGATCTCTAGTCTTTCTCATTCTGTTCTTTTCCTCTATTTCTTTGCATTGATCACTGAGGAAGGGTTTCTTGTCTCTTCTTGCTATTTTTCGGAACTCTGCAATCATATGTTTATATCTTTCCTTTTCTCCTTTTTTTCGCCTCTCTTCTTTTCACAGCTATTTGTAAGGCCTCCCCAGACAGCCATTTTACTTTTTGCATTTCTTTTCCATGGGGATGGTCTTGATCCCTGTCTCCTGTACAATGTCATGAACCTCTATCCATAGTTCATCAAGCACTCTATCTATCAGATCTAGGCCCTTAAATCTATTTCTCACTTCCACTGTATAATCATAAGGGGTTTGATTTAGGTCATACCTGAATGCTCTAGTGGTTTTCCCTACCTTATTCAATTTGAGTCTGAATTTGGCAATAAGGAGTTCATGATCTGAGCCACAGTCAGCTCCTAGTCTTGTTTTTGTTGACTGTATAGAGCTTCTCCATCTTTGGCTACAAAGAATATAATCAGTCTGATTTCGGTGTTGACCATCTGGTGATGTCCATATATAGAGTTTTCTCTTGTGTTGTTGGAAGAGGGTGTTTACTATGACCAGTGCCTTTTCTTGGCAAAACTCGATTAGTTGTTGTCCTGTTTCATTCCACATTCCAAGACCAAATTTGCCTGTTACTCCAGGTGTTTCTTGACTTCCTACTTTTGCATTCCAGTCCCCTATAATGAAAAGGACATCTTTTTTGGGTGTTATTTCTAAAAGGTCTTGTAGGTCTTCATAGAACCATTCAACTTCAGCTTCTTCAGCATTACTGGTTGGGGCATAGACTTGGATAACTGTGATATTGAATAGTTTGCCTTGGAAAAGAACAGAGATCATTCTGTCATTTTTGAGATTGCACCTAAATACTGCATTTCGGACTCTTTTGTTGACCATGATGACTACTCCATTACTTCTAAGAAATTCCTGCCCACAATTAGATATAACGGGCATCTGAGTTAAATTCACCCATTCCAGTCCGTTTTAGTTAGCTGATTCCTAGAATGTCTACATTCACTTTTGACATCTCCTGTGTGACTACTTCCAAGTTGCCTTGATTCATGGACCTGACATGGTTTCTATGTAATATTGCTCTTTATAGCTTTGGACCTTGCTTCGATAACCAGTCACATCCACAACTTGGTATTGTTTTTGCTTTGGCTTCATCCCTTCATTCTTTCTGGAGTTATTTCTCCACTGATCTCTAGTAGCATATGGAATTCCAGTTGAGCTATTTCAAACCCTAAAAGATGATGCTGTGAAAGTGCTGCACTCAATATTCCAACAAATTTCGAAAACAGCAGTGGCCACAGGACTGGAAAAGTCAATTTTCATTCCAATCCTAAAGAAAGGCAATACCAAAGAATATTCAAATTACCACAAAATTGCCCTCACCTCACATGCTAGCAAAATAATGCTCAAAATTCTCCAAGCCAGGCTTCAACAGTACATGAATCATGAACTTCCAGATGGCCAAGCTGGATTTAAAAGGAAGAGGAACGAGAGATCAAATTATCAACATCCGTTTGATCATTGAAAAAGCAAGAGAGTTCCAGACAAACATTTACTTTTGCTTTTTGACTACGCCAAAGCCTTTTACTGTGTGGGTCACAGAAAACTGGAAAATTCTTCAATATATGGGCATATCATACCACCTTACCTGCCTCCTGAGAAATCTGTAAGCAGGTCAAGAAACAACATTTAGAACCGGACATGGAACAACAGACTGGTTCCAAATCAGGAAAGAAGTACCTCAAGGCTGTATATTGTCACCCTGCTTATTTAACTTATATAGAGTGTACATCATGAGAAATGCTGGACTGGATGAAGCACAAGCTGGAAACAAGATTGCTAGGAGAATTATCAATAGCCTCAGATATGTAGATGACACCACCCTATGGCAGAAAGTGAAGAAAAACTAAAGAGCCTATTGATGAAAGTGAAAGAGGAGAGTGAATAAATTGGCTTAACACTCAACATTCAGAAAACAAAGATCATGGCATCTGGTCCCATCACTTCATGGCAAATAGATGGGGAAGCAATGGAAACAGTGACGGACTTTATTTTGAGGGGCTTCAAAGTCTCCCCAGATGGTGACTGCAGCCATGGAATCAAAACACACTTGCTCCTTGGAAGAAAACCTATGACCAGCCTAGACAATATATTAAAATCAGAGACATTACTTTACCAACAAAGGTCTGTCTAGTCAAAGCTATGGTTTCTCCAGTAGTCATGTGTGGATGTGATAGTTGGACTATAAAGAAACCTGAGCACTAAAGAACTGATGACTTTGAACTGTGGTGTTGGATAAGACTCTTGAGAGTCCCTTGAACTGCAAGGAGATCCAACCAGTCCGTTCTGAAAGAGATCAACCCTGGGATTTCTTTGGTAGGAATGATGCTGAAGCTGAAACTACATAAATTGGCCACTTGATGTGAAGAACTCACTCACTGGAAAAGACCCTGATGTTGGGAAAGATTGAGGTGGGAGGAGAAGGGGACAACAGAGAATGAGATGGTTGGATGGCACCTACTCGATGGACATGAGTTTGAGTAAGCTCCAGGAGTTGGTGATGGACAGGGAAGGCTGGTGTGCTGCAGTCTATGGTGTTGCAAAGAGCTGGACATGACTGAACAATTGAACTGAACTGAATTTGAATTTTTGATACACCTCTTAGAATTACTTAATTTTTAAAAAGTTTTCACTTCCAATCTACTCCTGGTTCCTCATACTGAATTCAGAAGGAGAATTAGTTTAATGTGAATGTAGAAAATGTTTTTTTAAGCAAGGACATATTTCTTTCCTTTTTCATAAGTAGTAGCAGCTATGAAACTATGTACACATTTTTTTTTTAAATCTTTAGTTACAAGTAAGTAATGGATAATTCATATCTGTAGTATTAGGTAGGGGAAAGGGAACATGTTGGCAGGCTAAGTATTTGAAGTGTGTTTTTTTCATTTCACCGTGGCATGCTTTAATCCAAGTATGTATATAAAGGGATCAATTCCAAGGGACTCTTCTAGAGTCCACACATTAAAAAAATGTTGGCTTTTTTCTATCAGCTGGTAATCTGATAAGTAATAAGTCTGTGTCCTGCTGTTCATATAGCAACTCAAAAATGGTATCAATTTAATTGTCAGATTGTTCATTATCACTTGTCTATGGTATGTCTGAGAAGACTGAGAATCTAAATGCATTGCTCTAATAGGAAGCACTTCTGATATCACTGTCAGTTGATTGCTGCCACCTGGGAGAAGACAATTAGTAAACTGGGGACATTTTCCAGAGTTATAACAGACAAAATGTGCTCTTAAGCTATTTAAATGGAACCTGACACTTGATCAGCAGTTTTGCTGAGGAGGGGGAAATAAAAACCAGCAGTTTGAAAGGAAAATCTTGTTATAAAGAATATGGAGAGTTTGATTCTCTCTCAAGAGTAAGAGGATATGAAGATGGGACTGTAGGTTAGCTATTCAGCTCCACACAAAATTTCCAAATTCTTCAATGATTTCTTCTTTCTAAAAACATAAAATTATAAAAAAACAACAAAACAAGCAAACAAGGAAATTAATGACAAAAATAAAAGGAACAGAAAGGAAGATAAATGTTTGGAAATGGTAAATAGGAAGCAGTATTTTCAAACACATAAATCAAGACAAGTCAACTGGTAGTATTAAATGATAAAGAGATGTTTCATACCCTTTATTTCCTGAGGAATATGAATTAAACCTTGTATTTGATAAATAAGGATCTAAGCTAAAAATATATGAACGATTCTTTAGAAATCACATTTTTCCTCACAGGATTGTTGCCTTCTCTGATACAAATGAGTACTTTGTACATACACCTAAAAAGGGATCTTTTTCCTAGTTGAATTATTTTCATTGTGATGTGAAACAAGACATTTGTATGGATTTTGATGTAGATTTTTGAAAACAGAAAAGATCAGACTTCCATCAGCTGGATATTTTAAAAAGATAGAGAAAATATCAAGCTTTTGCCTGATTCTACAAGATCCAATTATTAAAAATATAATATATAATTTGTTAGTAACATAAGAATAAACAAAATTGTAGGAAATGGCCACTTTCCTAGTCTGGTCTTAAATAAGAAAATAAAAAGAATCCTCATAAGCTGAATTTTCCTCACTTTGGTCAAGCTAATTATGAAGAAGACTGCATGAAATCTAAAATGGAATTGGATTGTGAATAGATTATCACTTTTAACTGAGTCAAAAATCTGAGTTTCTTTTAAATTTTGGACAAAGTGAAAAATTACAAATATATTGCAACATTCTATCTCATGCTAATATTACATAGTATACAGAAGATAAACACATTTGTTAATGTAATTGTTTCCTGCTGTGTGTACTTCATGGTTTCAAAACCATGGTTGCTCATGTGGTAATGTATTTCTGTCTAGCAGATACCAGTTAATAACATTGAACATCACACAAGACTAGGGGTCAGAGAAACTTATGAACTCTTCTACTGCCTCATCCTAGCATCACTCCTTCCCTTAAAAATACAAAACAAAAAACACAGTTAAATCCTTTGACTTAAAGCAGATGCAAATACCTTAAAGTGTTCCTCCTCTTCCTTGCCTCCCCTTTAATTAGAGCATATTTTAAAATTAAGGAAGAGAGAAGCTCCATAGTCTAAATTTCAGCAAGTATTAGCCTATGGTGCTCTCTCCCTCCGTATGTTTTTCTTTCTCTCTATTCTTTTTCCTCTCTATAGACAAACAACAAGATTCTATATATATATACATACAAATATCTATGTATATACATACATAAGTTTATTTGAAAGACTATAATTCAATATGTAATAGGAAAAATCTAACAGTGAGAATAATCAAATGAAAATTTATGATAAATATTATTTTAGTGATTCAGTTCAGTTCAGTCTCTCAGTCGTGTCTGACTCTTTGAGACCCCATGAATCGCAGCACACCAGGCCTCCCTATCCATCACTAATTCCCAGAATTCACCCAAACTCACATCCATCGAGTCAGTGATGCCATCCAACCATCTTATCCTCTGTTGTCCCCTTCTCCTCCTGCCCCCAATCCCTCCTAGCATCAGAGTCTTTTCCAATGAGTCAACTCTTCGCATGAGGTGGCCAAAGTACTGGAGTTTCAGCTTTAGCATCATTCCTTCCAAAGAAATCCCGGAGCTGATCGCCCTCAGAATGGTCTGGTTGGATCTCCTTGCAGTCCTAGAGTCTTCTCCAACACCACAGTTCAAAAGCATCAATTCTTTGGCGCTCAGCTTTCTTCACAGTCCAACTCTCTCATCTATACATGACCACTGGAAAAACCATAGCCTTGACTAGATGGACCATAATCAGCAAAGTAATGTCTCTGCTTTTGAATATGCTATCTAGGTTGGTCATAACTTTTCTTCCAAGGACTAAGCATCTTTTAATTTCATGGCTGCAATCACCATCTGCAATGATTTGGGAGCCCCCAAAATAAAGCCTGACACTGTTTCCACTGTTTCCCCATCTATTTCCCATGAAGTAATGGGATCAGATGCCATGATCTTTGTTTTCTGAATGTTGAGCTTTAGGCCAACATTTTCACTCTCCTCTTTCACCTTCATCAAGAGGCTTTTTAGTTCCTCTTCACTTTCTGCCATAAGGGTGGTGTCATCTGCATATCTGAGGTTATTGATATTTCTCCCAGCAATCTTGATGCCAGCTTGTGTTTCTTTGATTAGTATTAAATATCAAGGAAATGGCAACCCACTCCAGTGGTTTTGCCTGGAAAATTCTATGGATGGAGGAGCCTGGTAGGCTACATACAGTCCATGGGTTTGCAAAGAGTCAGATACAACTAAGTGACTTCACTTTCATGTTCATTAAATATTACATCTGATCAAGAAACCAAAATACAGCCAACAATATTTAGGCAACAGTTATCATAGTTAAGTAAACAGTAAAGTAAAGTAAAAGTAAAGTGAAGTCGCTCAGTCATGTCCGACTCTTTGTGACCCTGTGTACTGTAGCCCACCAAGCTCCTCTGTCCATGGGATTCTCCAGGCAAGAGTACTGGAGTGGGTTGCCATTTCCTTCTCCAGGGGATCTTCCTGACCCAGGGATCGAACCCAGGTCTCCCGCATTGCAGGCAGATGCTTTAACCTCTGAGCCAGCAGGGGAGAACATTCAAAGAAAAGGTAGGATTAAAGAAGATATTAATAACTATAACACCGAGAATATATTTATATTCCCCTGGAGGAGGACAACCCACTCCATTACTTTTTTATTTTTTTTGCTCTTTATTTATTTATTTATTTTACTCTTTATTACCATATTACTCTTTATTATCAATATTCTCCACCAGAGTTATACTTGTTACAGTGGATGGATCTATATTGATTTCCAAACATCATAATCACTCAAAGTTCATAGTTTACATTATGGTTCACTCTTGACATTGTACATTTTGTGGGCTTGGACAAACATGTAACAAAATGTGAGGCTCCCCAGGTCATTAGTAGTAAAGAACCCATCTGCCAATGCAGGAGGCTTGATACCTGGGTTTGATCCTTGGGTCAGGAAGATCCCCTAGAGGAGGGCATGGCAACCCACTGTGGTATTCTTGCCTAAAGAATCCCATGGACAGAGGAGCCTGGAGGGCTACAGTCCATAGGGTTATGAAGAGTTAGACATGGCTGAAGTGACTTAGCATGCTTGCATACGTATAACAACATATTATGTGGTATTATGGTATTTTCAAAAATACAGAGTAATTTCCCTGCCCTAAAACCCCTCTGTGCTTAGTCTACTCATGCCTACTTATAAAGCTACTATAAATGTCCATGTGTAGGTCTTTGTAAGGACTTAAGACGGTGACAAAAATGTTTAACTCGTGTGGGTAAATACCAGGGAGTGGGGTTTCTGTATTGTATAAGAGTATGTAACAATCTGTCAAACTGTTTTGAAATTGGCCTTGCCCTTTTGCATCCCAGCCAGTAATGAATGGGAGTTCTGATAGTGCTGCTTCTTCACCCAGCACTGTTGCTGCCCATGTTTCAGATTTTGGCCATTTTGATAGGTATGTTCTGGTATCTCACTGTTATTTTAATTTGTAATTTCCTGGTGACATTTGACATAAAGTATATTTTCATGTTTATTTGTCATCAGTATATTCTATCTCTTGCTGGTGAGGTGTCTCCTAAGGTCTTTGGCCCGTAGGGTTTTTTGTTTGTTTGTTTGTTTTTTAAAATTGTTGTTGAGAGCTATTTGCATACTTTGGACATCAGTCTTTTATCAGATATGTCTTTTATAAGTATTTTCTCCCAGTCTTTGGCTCATCCTCTCATTTTTGACATTATCTTTTACAGAACAGACATTTTCAAAATTTTAATGATGTCTAACTTATCAACTGTTTCTTTAATGGATCGTGTCTTTGTGTTGTATCTAAAATGTCACTACCATACGCAAGGTCTCCTAGGTTTTCTCGTTTGTTAGCTTCTAGGAGTTTTATGTTTTGTTTTTTACATTTGGATCTGTGATTCATTCTAAGATTGTTTTTGTACCTAGTCACTCTTTATTATTTGCCTTCCTTTATTCTAGCTTCCTTCTGTGCTCAATATTCTTCCACTTGAGCAATTCTATTCAAAATATCCTTTACTACAAGCCTGATGGTGATTAATTCTCCCAGGTTTTCCTTTTTATTATTTACCTTGTTTTTGTCTGAGAATATCTGTATTTCATTTTCATTCTCTGTAGATGTTTTTGCTGGATGTGGAATTCTGTATAAATGGCTTTATTATTTTTATTCATTTATTTTTCAGATTTATGAAGAATAGCATTCCATTGTTTTCTGGATTTTGTTTTTCTAGTAAGTCAATTTCATTCTAGATCTCAGTCCTTTGAAGATACCCAGTCTTTTGTCCTTAGCTGCTTTTAAGACTTTGGTCCATTTTGAAATGATTTTTGTAAAGGGGATAAGCTCTGTGTCTAGATACTTTTTTTTTGCATCTGGATGTTCAGTTATCTAGCACCATTTTAAAGTATATTTTTCTCTTAAAGCACAGGCAAAAATGTAGGTGAAATCTGTCAAATATTGACATAAATCTATTTTAATTTTTTTTCTTTCCAAACACAATTTGTAAAAGAACTTTCAAAAGAGAACTTAATAAAAATTGAACATTTGTCAGGTACAAATAACAAAATCATTGCAAACTGGCTTAATGAAATAGAGAATTTGTCTGCTTACATAACTGAAAGGTATATTTAGTTTCAGATAAGGATAAATCCTAGATCTCAGTGTATGTCACCAGGTTTTTTTCTGTGTTTGCTTTTCATTCTGTAATCAGTTACTTTTCAGAGAAGTCCACTCTGTAGTACAGTAAGGACAATGACTTACGGCCTCACTAATTCATATTAGAATTTCAGGACTAAATCTGGCCCAATTAGAATCATATGCCACATTTAGAGGTTTGCAAGGCAGTGGTTCATATAAACCCAGGTCACATGCTTGTCCCCTTGGTCTTGAGGGAAATTTATAATGTTACAAAAGTTTCAAGAGGAATCTAGGGGAAAACAGATAAAGTCAACTATATGATGGTGAATACTTGTGTGTTCATGAAGGAACATGTGTGAATGTTCAGCATGATATGAAAGAATGGAAATTAGCAGTATTAGCATCTATACGTTTATCACAGCACATTGTTCTAGCTTTACTAAAAGGGCTTTACATTTATACATTTGTTTTTGCCATCTTGAGTAAACATGAGTAAGCTGGTCTTTTGAAGGGACCCGAGATGTTTGATAAGCTCTGGGGATGTCTAGCCTCTAGTTAAGAGTGTTATTATATTTTCCTATCCTCATTTAAAGGTTTTATACAAGCATTTTGGTCCTTAATCAGCTTCATTCTTTTCAGACTTTTTTTTAAAAATACTTTACTCTTTTCCCAACAACAATCAGATTCTGACACCAACTTATGCTGGTTCGGAACTTGTATTTAGTGAATTAGTATTGATTTTAAAACAGAATATTCTTAGAAGTAGAAAGCCTTTAGTTTAGCATAGAATAACCAGTGTTCCAAGAGAGAAACCTTTCACTAAAATGTTGCTAAATGTACTTAAAAAGCCAAGATAATGCTTTAGATGGCTGAAACCTTAATGTACTGTTGCCATGTTTATCACGGTTTTGCCATTCCATATGATTTTACAGCTTTTGGATGGTCACACACGGGTAGGTAGTGATGTTTCTGTGTGCCCAACTCACATTTATTACCATATCCAATATTATTCTGGTTTATGCAGTATTCTGAGAGTATCCAGAATGGCATTACAGTGCTTTAATCTTTCACATTAGTAAATGGAAAGTTGGGTTCACTATCACTTTCAAAAAAAATGATTTATTCACAACATTTGGTCCATTAACTATAGTAACAAGTTTCACAACCCTGTAATAATAGACACTATTATCTGGCCTGATGGTTGCATGCTCAATTTTGCTTTAATAGAGTTGTTATCCATAACATATCTCTTTGCTGAAATTTCTGATAGATTATAAGTAACTAAAGGGAAACCAATATGGGTTTATGAAAAAATTCTGTGGGCTAACATGTCACTCATGGAATAATAACCTAGAATGGATGACAGTTCTCACACCAGCTGCTTGACATCTGAACAGCTGCCAGTGCCCTAGGAAATGTCACACCATCAGATATAGGCTCTGAGTGTGTGAGTAGCAAAAATGTATCTGGTAGAGGCCAGCACCCCAGGCCATGACTAACACCCCAGGCCCCATCATCCCATAAGCTTGAAGCTGGGATTGAGCTGTCAATTTAATAAATGAATAGCCTCTTTGTTTTGATCTGTATTGTCAAGGCTTATTTCAAAAAGGTACTCTGATTCCTCTCACAGTCTAGCCCAGCCAAAGTCAATTGGTACAATTTCAAGGTGAATTTATTCATTCTTTATAAAGTTCTGTGCACGAATATATCAAGACAGTTGAATAAATTGAAATAAATAGACTTGGAGTTACATATTCTCCCAGTAATTGAAATAGTTTCCCCCAATATATTTATAGTAATAATTCTACCTTTATGAAACCTAGTCCAGCTACAGAAAGGAAAGCACAGAATTACCATTTTGATAACATATTTGGAAAATGCAATTGGGGCTAATATGTTGATAAGGGCATCTGAAAGTTGTCCTTGCCTTTAACCATTCCATGTTAAACTTTGAGTAAAGCACTAGCTTTACCACTTAATAAGGATGCCTGATTAGCCTGCATTGATGTGCAAATATTTACCTTGAATTTGGACATTTCTAAAAAGAAATGCATAAACACTAGCTCTTTCTGTTTTACAGTACTTTGGATTTGAGTTGCATACACACTGAACTAAACTTATACACTGAACTACAAAATATCAGCATTGATGTCCATCTGAAAAGAGAAAATCTAGTTAATTTGACGTACAGAAATAATTTAACATATGACACCTGTCATCATTGCAGTTTTTAATAGTATATGACAGTTGTGACTTACAGCATCAAAGCTCTTTTTCCCCTTTATTTTGTGAATAGTCAGAAACTACATCGTAGTCAGAAAGGGTTACTGTTTAACAGAAAAAGCTCTCCTGATTATAGTAGACAAACCTCCCCAACTTTATCTGTGTGTGATGGAGAGAGAATTAATATCACATACTTACAGCATGCTGTTCTTAAAAGGATTTTCAAAGTATAAAATATCTTATCTGAAAGTTTGGTTCCCCTTAAAACCATCAGTAAGCCTTGGGAAATGCTGCATTCTGAGGTTTGAGAAAGAAAATGGTTTGACTTGATAATGAAGGACACCTGGGAGTGATTGGCCGTTTGCTAACAGAAAAATCAAATAATTGAGGTATAATGGTAAGAAGGGGTTTAGGGAACAACTTAGTCCAGTGCTAATCCTTTGAAAACTTGAAGCAATGTCTATGATTTCTTTTCTCCCTCTGACAAGCAATCTATAAAAGTGATCAAACTGATCAACTGAGAATGCTGTTTCCTTTCTTTATCTTTTTTGATCTTGCTTTTTAAAAGAAAATTGAAGCTCCCTCTCCTGTCCATCCGGGTGCATATAAGCTCTGAAGTGTGACCCATGGGCAAATAAGCATTTCTTACCCACTGTCTGGAACATTATTATTTCATAAAACATAAACAAAAATGAATGAGTTACATTCAGGCTGAGGAGATGTATGGCTTGAATAATATAGATTTCAGAAGAATATTTTTACCTCTAGGTCATTTAAAAATATATATAGCTAAGTTGCTATTGATTAAAAGTCATCTTTCAAAGCTGTTTCAGAAACACCCAAATGAATGTGTTGAAAATCTCAGCTCTGATTTTCATAGATGAATGTCTAAACACTCATAACACATAATCAAAGCAGTACTTTTAATGATGGTGAACGGATACCATACCTATTTCAGAGTCTGAGCCTCACCTTAAACAGAAGGGAGCCCGTGGGCCTGAAACAAATAGCCATGTTGCTTTGCAATTAGAAGTTCTCCTGTTAGCTTAAATTGCTTGTTAGTCATCAGTACTTTAATAAGGGAAATTATGTTGAGGAAGAAAAGACTGTTAAACTCTGAGAACTAATTGAGAACATGAAAATGGCAATCGCCTTCCATTTCTAGAGACTGACTTGTGTCTTAACACAAAATGATCCCTTGAATAAACAATTAGACTAGTATTACCTCAGGAGACCATGTCTAAAAACATGTGAGTTTCTCACTACCCGTGCTTCTTGCCTGGTATCTTAACCTGAGACTAAATAGCTATTATTTTCAAGGGATTTTTTTTTTAGAGAGTGTTCATATGAGAATTTTATCCCTTTCCTTTCCAGACAAAGGACTTTGAGTAGCCTGCGTCCTAATGCTGTTGGTTATCCAGGTTCTCTGTAATGTTGATGGAAGCATCTGTTCTCCCCATTATTTTAAGCATCGCAAAGAACCTCTAGAACAGCAGCCAGCAAACATTTTCTGTAAAGGGCCAGATGGTAAATATTTTAGGATTTGTGATCTCTGTTGCAACATTCACCTCTGCTGTTGTAGCGTGACAGCTGTCATATACAATATTTAAATAAATGAATGTGGTTGTTTTCTATTTTTAAAAAAAGGTGGTGGGCTGGATTTGGCCTGTGGCCTGTAGTCCTATAAATTCTGCTCCAGAATAAGAAACATTTAACTAATGAGAATCTATTGCTCTTATTCACATCAATATATTAGTACGAGATATTGCTATCACTCTTTAGAGTTGGGATAATTCCTGATGAATATTTGCATTAACCTCTTAAACAATACAACCCCTTTATTAACCTGATTATTCTACTCTTACAGCTGTACAACAGAATAGCAGTCATATATTAGAGCTTACTGTTTAGTTACATATTATAATATAATTTCTCTATTTTTTACAGTGGCTTTACTGTATGAACTACAGAGTAGAGATTACAGAACCCTCTGTGAGGGAGCAGAATAAGATCAAATAAACCACTAGATAAAGTATCTACACTTGTGATGAGTATTTTGTAGGAAAAAAATGGATCTTGAGATAAAAAATAATGGTGGTAAGGTTCTACTATATATTCAGTGGTATAGAAGCCTCTTACATATTACTCTTTACTATTTAAGAATAAGTGAGTATTAGAGTGGGGTCATGCCTCAACCTGAGTCCAATGGTAAGAACTATTACGTAAATCGGAATATTTTTAAAAGATGACTAATTTTCTGAATTGGTAAATATAAAATTCAAAAGGCAAAAAACAAAAAAATGCAGTAAAAGTAAATTTTCTTTGCCACATGCCGCAAATTATATGCAGCTTCCTAGGTACAGTGCTTTTGCTAGTTTTTTTTTTTTTTTTTCTTAATTCATTATATGAATGAACTTAGGTTCTGGAAAATAAGACTTGGAAAAGAGATAGAGATATACCAATTTCCTGCCTTTATTATACATTGATAATATCAGTGTCAGGTAAGAGGAAATACCCCCTCTACCCCTCTTAAATTCTAATCAATTGGACTAATAATAAAATTGACACAAGGAGAAGAATAAACAAACTTGAATTTGTGCACATGAAGGTCTCATAGAAATAGGACCTAAAAAGTAGCCAAAGCAAGCAAGTTTTATGCCTTTTAGACAAAGAAACAATAACTTTATGAGGAGTTGACAGAATGAAGAAATTTAGGGTTTGGGTGCTTAGTGAAGATTCTATATAGAGTTTGAGTTAGAGGTAGTAAATTAAAGAAGTAACAAAGTTTGTTTATACAGACTTCTTAGCCCAGAATTCTCTATTCTGGTAGTAAGGGTTTGTTTCTGACTTTTGGAGGAAGAGAAAAGAAAGTCAAAGTGTCCCTCTTGCCTTGGCCTTCTCTAAAGTAACATTAACTAAAAATAATCAATATGTCATATTTTGGTGTGGCCTGCCATGGTCTCCAGCAAACATATACAAACTCAATAGTACATTTAGACCTTAAATATTTGTAACTGTTTGTTTTTCTACAGAGCTAGAGTGACTGTGGCTCAGATCATGAGCTCCTTATTACCAAATTCAGACTTAAATTGAAGAAAGTAGGGAAAACCGCTAGACCATTCAGGTATGACCTAAATCAAATCCGTTATGATTATACAGTGGAAGTGAGAAATAGATTTAAGGGACTAGATCTGATAGATAGAGTGCCTGATGAACTATGGAATGAGGTTTGTGACATTGTACAGGAGACAGGGATCAAGACCATCCCCATGGAAAAGAAATTCAAAAAAGCAAAATAGCTGTCTGGGGAGGCCTTACAAATAGCTGGGAAAAGAAGAGAGGCGAAACGCAAAGGAGAAAAGGAAAGATATAAGCATCTGAATGCAGAGTTCCAAAGAATAGCAAGAAGAGATAAGAAAGCCTTCCTCAGTGATCAATGCAAAAAAATAGAGGAAAACAACAGAATGGGAAAACTAGAGATATCTTCAAGAAAATTAGATACCAAGGGAACATCTCATGCAAAGATGGGCCGATAAAGGACAGAAATGGTCTGGACCTAACAGAAGCAGAAGATATTAAGAAGAGGTGGCAAGAATAGACAGAAGGAACTGTACAAAAGATCTTCATGACCCAGATAATCACAATGGTGTGATCACTTACCTAGAGCCAGACATACTGGAATGTGAAGTCAACTGGGCCTTAGAAAGCATCACTACGAATAAAGCTAGTGGAGATGATGGAATACCATTTGAGCTATTTCAAATCCTAAAAATGATGCTGTGAAAGTGCTGCACTCAATATGCCAGCAAATTTGGAAAACTCAGCCACAGGACTGGAAAAGGTCAGTTTTCATTCCAATCCCTAAGAAAGGCAATGCCAAAGAATGCTCAAACTACCACACAATTGCACTCATCTCACAGGCTAGTAAAGTAATGCTCAAAATTCTCCAAGCCAGGCTTCAGCAATATGTGAACCATGAACTTCCTGATGTTCAGCTGGTTTTGGGAAAGACAGAGGAACCAGAGATCAAATTGCCAACATCCGCTGGATCAGGCAAAAAGCAAGAGAGTTCCAGGAAAACATCTATTTCTGCTTTATCGACTATACCAAAGCCTTTAACTGTGTGGATCACAATAAACTGTGGAAAATTTTGAAAGAGATGGGAATACCAGCCCACCTGACCTGCCTCTTGGGAAATCTGTATGCAGGTCAGGAAGCAACAGTTAGAACTGGACGTGGAACAACAGACTGGTTCCAAATAGGAAAAGAAGTACGTCAAGGCTGTATATTGTCACCTTGCTTATTTAACTTCAATGCAGAGTACATCATGAGAAATGCTGAACTGAAAGAAACACAAGCTGGAATCAAGATTGCCAGAAGAAATATCAATAACCTCAGATATGCAGATAACACCACCCTTATGGCAGAAAGTGAAGAGGCACTAAAAAGCCTCTTGATGAAATTGAAAGAGGAGAGTGAAAAAGTTGGCTTAAAGCTCAACATTCAGAAAATGAAGATCATGGTTCTGGTCCCATCACTTCTTGGGAAATAGTTGGGTTAACAGTGGAAACAGTGTCAGACTATTTTTTTGGCTCCAAAATCACTGCAGATGGTGACTGCAGCCATGAAATTAAAAGACACTTACTCCTTGGAAGAAAAGTTATGAGCAACCTAGATAGCATATTCAAAAGCAGAGACATTACTTTACCAACTAAGGTTCATCTAGTCAAGGCTATGGTTTTTCCTGTGGTCATGTGTGGATGTGAGAGTTGGACTGTGAAGAAGGCTGAACGCCGAAGAATTGATGCTTCTGAAGTGTGGTGTTGGAGAAGACTCTTGAGAGTCCCTTGGACTACAAGGAGATCCAACCAGTCCATTCTGAAGGAGATAAGCCCTGGGATTTCTTTGGAAGGACTGATGCTAAAGCTAAAACTTCAGTGCTTTGGCCACCTCATGCGAAGAGTTGACTCATTGGAAGAGACTCTGATGCTGAGAGGGATTGGGGGCAGGAGGAGAAAAGGATGACAAAGGATGAGATGGCTGGATGGCATCACTGACTCGGTGGGTGTGAGTCTGAGTGAACTCTGGAAGATGGTGATGGACAGTGAGGACTGGCATGCTGCAGTTCATGGAGTCGCAAAGAGTTGGACACAACTGAGTGACTGAACTGAACTGAATTGACAGTGAAAATACACATACCTAAAGCTATGTGAGATACCTGTATTAGGAGGCAATCTTCTATGGATCTGTGTGTAGAGGCAATAATTACCATTTTATTCTGGACTGTTTTGTCAAGAGGTTTGTATGGCATATAGCCCATGGAAGATAGAGATGGTAAGTCCCTGTGGAAGGAGAGCAGGGGCAGTTATTAGTCAGTATAAATAATTCAGATTCCTAAACTCAAGATTCCTCAGCTGTGATGCAAGCACGGAGGACATAGAGCATCCATTTGAGTCCTTCCTTTTCACCCTTGTGGGACTTGGAAGGAAGCTGATGGAAACAGGCAATTCAGGCTGCTTCTATCTCATGATAAAGTGGAAAAGTGGTTCATTTCTGCCTCGGAAATCTCCAGTCTTCTGCCAGCTTCCATGAAACTGTGGCAGGCTAACTGTTTTCTCAGAAGTAGGGGAAAATCTCAGACCCTTCATAGTTCATGATAATCTGTAGCAAAAATCCTAGAGTTGGAACTGGGAGTGGGGTGGGGCAAAGATTAAGTAAATTAGAAATACATTTTAATAATTATATTAACATATTTGAGGGTGCCTGTTTCTCTTTCTCCAATCTCACTAACAAATTGTGTTATCCAATCTTTGATAATTTGCCAGTCTGCTAAGTGAATATGGAATATTAATGTAGTTTTACTTTGTATTACACAGTAAACAAGTCTAAATATTAACCAAGTGCTTAATAGCTGTGAATTGTCTATTTTTATCATCCAGTGATTTTTCTTTTTAAAAAGCTGATTATGGTGATGGTGGCCTCATAGAATGAGTTTGGAAGTTTACCTTCCTCTGCAATTTTCTGGAATAGCTTCAGTAAGATAGGTGTTAGCTCTTCTCGGAATTTTTGGTAGAATTCAGCTGTGAAGCCATCTGGACCTGGGCTTTTGTTTGTTGGAAGATTTCTGATTACAGTTTCAATTTCCGTGCTTGTGATGGGTCTGTTAAGATTTTCTGTTTCTTCCTGGTTCAGTTTTGGAAAATTGTACTTTTCTAAGAATTTGTCCATTTCTTCCAACTTGTCCATTTTATTGGCATATAATTGCTGATAGTAGTCTCTTATGATTCTTTGTATTTCTGTGTTGTCTGTCATGATCTCTCCATTTTCATTTCTAATTTTGTTGATTTGATTTTTTTCTCTTTGTTTCTTGATGAGTCTGGCTAATGGTTTGTCAATTTTATTTATCCTTTCAAAGAACCAGCTTTTTGCTTTGTTGAGTTTTGCTATGGTCTCTTTTGTTTCTTTTGCATTTATTTCTGCCCTAATTTTTAGGATTTCTTTCCTTCTACTAACTCTGGGGTTCTCTATTTCTTCCTTTTCTAGTTGCTTTAGGTGTAGAGTTAGGTTATTTATTTGATTTTTTTCTTGTTTCTTGAGGTATGCCTGTATTGCTATGAACTTTCCTCTTAGGACTGCTTTTAAAGTGTCCCAAAGGTTCTGTGTTGTTGTGTTTTCATTTTTATTTGTTTTGATGCATAATTTGATTTCTTTTTTAATTTCTTCTGTGATTTGTTGATTATTCAGTAGGGTGTTGTTCAGCCTCCAAATGTTGGAATTTTTAATAGTTTTTCTCCTATAATTGAGATCTAACCTTAGTGCATTATGGTCAGAGAAGATGCTTGGGATAATTTCCATTTTTTGAATTTATCAAGGTTAGATTTATGACCCAGAATGTGATCTATCCTGGAAAAGGTTCCGTGTGCACTTGAGTAAAAGATGAAATTCATTGTTTTGGGGTGAAATGTCCTATAGATATCAATTAGGTCTAACCGGTCAATTGTATCGTTTAACGTTTGCGTTTCTTTGTTAATTTTCTGCTTAGTTGATCTGTCCATAGGTGTGAGTGGGGTATTAAAGTCTCCCACTATTATTGTGTTATTATTAATTTCCCCTTTCATGCTTGTTAGCAATTGTCTTACGTATTGCGGTGCTCCTATGTTGGGTGCATATATATTTATAATTGTTATATCTTCTTCTTGGATCGATCCTTTAATCATTATGTAGTGGCCTTCTTTGTCCCTTTTCACAGCCTTTGTTTTAAAGTCTATTTTATCGGATATGAGTATTGCTACTCCTGCTTTCTTTTGGTCTTTATTTGCATGGAATATCTTTTTCCAGCCCTTCACTTTCAGTCTGTATGTGTCCGTTGTTTTGAGGTGGGTCTCTTGTAGGCAGCATATATAGGGATCTTGTTTTTGTATCCATTCAGCCAGTCTTTGCCTTTTGGTTGGGGCATTCAACCCATTTACATTTAAGGTAATTATTGATAAGTATGCTCCTGTTGCCATTTACTTTATTGTTTTGGTTTCGGGTTTATACGTCCTTTTTGTGTTTCCTTTCTAAAGTCTATCCTTTAGTATTTGTTGGAGAGCTGGTTTGGTGGTGCTGAATTCTCTCAGCTTTTGCTTGTCTGTAAAGCTTTTGATTTCTCCTTCATATTTGAATGAGATCCTTGCTGGGTACAGTAGTCTTGGCTGAAGGTTATTATCTTTCATCACTTTAAGTATGTCTTGCCATTCCCTCCTGGCCTGAAGAAGCCACAGTCATTAAGACAGTATGGTACTGGCACAAAGACAGAAATATAGATCAATGGAACAAAATAGAAAGCCCTGAGATTAACCCACACACCTATGGACACCTTATCTTCGACAAAGGAGGCAAGAATATACAATGGAGTAAAGACAGTCTCTTTAACAGGTGGTGCTGGGAAAACTGGTCAACCACTTGTAAAAGAATGAAACTAGACCCCTTTCTAACACCATACACAAAAATAAACTCAAAATGGATTAAAGATCTAAATGTAAGACCAGAAACTATAAAACTCCTAGAGGAGAACATAGGCAAAACACTCTCCGACATAAATCACAGTAGGATCCTCTATGATCCAACTCCCAGTATACTGGAAATAAAAGCAAAGATAAACAAATGGGATCTAATTAAAATTAAAAGCTTCTGCACAACAAAGGAAACTACAAGCAAGGTGAAAATACAGCCTTCTGAATGGGAGAAAACAATAGCAAATGAAACAACTGACAAACAACTAATCTCAAAGATATATAAGCAACTTATACAGCTCAACTCCAGAAAAATAAATGATCCAATTAAAAAATGGGCCAAAGAACTAAATAGGCATTTCTCCAAAGAAGACATACGGATGGCTAACAAACACATGAAAAGATGCTCAACATCACTCATTATCAGAGAAATGCAAATCAAGACCATAATGAGGTACCATTTCACATCAGTCAGAATAGCTGCGATCCAAAAGTCTACAAGCAATAAATGCTGGAGAGGATGTGGAGAAAAGGGAACCCTCTTACACTGCTGGTGGGAATGCAAACTAGTACAGCCATTATGGAAAACAATGTGGAGATTCCTTAAAAATTGCAAATAGAACTGCCTTATGACCCAGCAACCCCACTGCTGGGCATACACACCAAGGAAACCAGAATTGAAAGAGACACATGTACCCCAATGTTCATTGCAACGCTGTTTATAATAGCCAGGACATGGAAGCAACCTAGATGTCCATCAGCAGATGAATGGATAAGAAAGCTGTGGTACATATACACTATGGAATACTACTCAGCCCTTAAAAAGAATAAATTTGACTCAGTTCTAAGGAGATGGATGAAATTGGAACCGATTATACAGAGTGAAGTAAGCCAGAAAGAAAAACACCAATACAGTATACTGACACATATATATGGAATTTAGAAGACAGTAATGATGACCCTGTATGTGAGACAACCAAGAGACACAGAGGTATAGAGTGGACTTTTGGACTCTGAGGGAGAGGGAAAGGGTGGGATGGTTTGGGAGAATGACAATGAAACATGTATACTTTCGTGTAAGAAACGAAGCGCCAATCTATGTTCAATGTAGGATGCAGGATGCATGGGGCTGATGCACAAGATGATTCAAGTAGAGGATGTGGGGTGGGAGGTGGGAGGGGGCTTCGGCATTGGGAGACTGTGTTCACCTATGGCTGATTCGTGTCAATGTATGGCAAAACAAATACAGTATTGTAATTTAAAATAAATAAATAAATAAATTAATTAAAAAATAAAATAAAATAAAAAGCTGATTATGTAGAGCTTTGTAAGTCCTAAGAATTTACTTTTTGTCCATCATACATTACATGTATTTCCTTCTAATACTCAAGTATTTCTTTTACTTTAAGATTTTTCCTGTGAGTCAGAATTTTAAAAACTCGAAGTGAACAAACTTATCAGTCTTTTCCTTAGGGCTCCTGGATTTATATAATATTTTGCCTTTCCTACTCAGATTATGTAAAAAGATTTTATATATAACTATGTAAGTTTTGCTGCTCTTGGCAATTTTCTGAATTTAGTTTGTGCATCTAGGTCTTTGATCCATCTGAAACATGTTTTCAAACACAGATTAAGATGCAGATCCAACTTATTTCTTTTTGGATTGAGATGTATTTCAAGAATCAATACCATGTTAGAAATCTTAATTGAGATTTGTAATAAAAAGAAGAATTTCCTCAAGAATAACTTAATCACACACTTGAGATAAACTATTAACTGAATTTACTAAACCGTTAAATTAAACATTTCAACTAATTACCAATATACTATTGAATTGTAAAGTTTACTTTGGCCAGGAGGCCTTCTTCACAGAGGGAGGAAGTTGATATATGTTCTCTAGTGAGGTCATGTTTTAGGCCTGTTATTTTGATCATCTTTTTCTCCTTTCCTCCTTTTCCTGTATACCTCCTTTTCTTTCCCCTTCCTTCCTTCCATTTCCCGAATCAGACCGATATACCTCAAAGACCAGTTATTATTGTTTATTACAGTGCTATCCATATTTTATAAGCTTTCCATTTTTTAATTTCTGATATTCTTCCTTTCCTTCTGTGTCTTTCCTTTCTTTGCCATTTTACTGCATTCTGCTGCTAATTGTTTTTTTCTTTCTTGTGTCTTCTGCAGATGTCCACTCTGTGCAAAGCCCTTTACTGCTGCTGCTTTTTAGAAGACCTCTATCCCCTTCTGGGCTCTTATTACTCTCTTAGTTATTCCCTGAATACTTGTAAATTTCTCTAAAACTTTCTGTGCTATTTCCTAGGCAAAAATGACTGCAAATAATCTTAAGGTTTATCTCTCTTGTTTTGAGGGGTGCTTTTTCCCTTTAAAGTTTTTTTTTTAAGTTAATTACTCTTATAAACTAATGATCATCTGAATTAAATTCACCCATTCTGATCCATTTTCATTCACTGATTCCTAAAATGCCAATGTTCACTCGTGCCATCTCCTGTTTGACCACTTCCAATTTACCAGATTCATGGACCTAACATTCCAGGTTCCTATGCAGTATTGTTCTCTACAGCATCAGAGTTTGCTTCTATCACCAGTCACATCAACAGCTGGTCATTTTCGCTTTGGCTCACCTCTTCATTCTTTGTAGAGCTATTTCTCCACTCTTCTCCCATAGCATATTGGGCACCTACCAACACTGGGAGTTTATCTTTCAGTGTCATATATTTTTTTGCCTTTTCATATTGCTCATGGGGGTTCTCAAGGCAAGAATACTGAAGTGGTTTGCCATTCCCTTCTCCAGTGTACCACGTTTTATTAGAACAAAACCGTCTTGGGCAGCCCTACCTGACATGGCTCATAGTTTCACTAAGTTAGACAAGGCTGTGATCCAAGTGATTAGTTTAGTTAATTTTCTGGTTTCTATTCTGTCTGATAAGAGGCTTGTAGAAGTTTCCTGATGGGAGGGACTGGCTGTGGGATAATCTGGGTCTTCCTCTGATGGGCAGGGCCATTCTCAGTAAATCTTTAATCCAATTTTCTATTGATGGGTAAGGCTGCTGTTCCCTTCCTAGAGATTAGCCTGAGGCCAAAATATGGTAGGCCTAAATGTAGAGCTAAGTCCTCCTTCAAAATGATGTATGCTCCGAGTGTTGTATTCAGTGTCCCTGACTCCAGGGCAGGCCACTGTTGACCCATGCCTGTGCTAAGGAGGCCTGGACACTCATAGGCAAATCTGGCTCAGTCTCTTGTGGGATCACTGCTCCTCCTAGTCAAGTGGGTAGCCATTCCCTTTTCCAGGGGGATATTCCCAACCCAGGGATTGAACCCAGGCCTCCCGCATCTCAAGTGAATTCTTTACCAGCTGAGCCACCAGAAAAGCCTCTAGAGTGGAAGTGATTATACAGTGGAAGTGACAAATAGATTCAAGGGATTAGATGTGAAAGATAGAGTGCCTGAAACTATGAATAGAGGTTCATAACATTGTACAAAAGGCGGTGATCAAAACAATCCCAAAGAAGAAGAAATTCAAAAAGTCAAAATGGTTGTCTGAGCAGGCCTTACAAATTGCTGAGAAGAGAAGAGAAGCAAAAGGCAAAGGAGAAAAGAAAAGATATATCCATCTGAATGCAGAGTTCCAAAGAACAGCAAGGAGAGATGAAAAAGCCTCCCTAAGTGATCAATAGAGATAGAAGAAAACAAAGAGAAAGCAAAGAGATAGAAGAGAAAAATAGAATGGCAAATACTAGAGATCTCCTCAAGAAAACTAGGGATGCCAAGGAAATATTTCCTGCAAACATGGGTACAAATAAGGGTCAGAATGGTATGGACATAACAGAAGCACAAGATGGCAATAATACAAAGAAGAACTCTACAAAAATGATCTTAATGCCCCCAGATAAACACAATGGCATTATCACTCACATAAAGCCAGACATCCTGGAGTATGAAGTCAAATGGGCCATAGGAAGATTCACTACAAACAAAGCTAGTGGAGGTGATAGAATTCCAGCTGAGATATTTCAAATCCTAAACATGATGCTGTGAAAGTGCTTCACTCAATATGCCAGCAAATTTGGAAAACTTACCAGTGGCCACAGGACTGGAAAAGTCAGCTTTCATTCCAATCCCAAAGAAGGGCAATGCCAAAGAATGTTCAAACTACTTCACAATTACACTCATCTCACATACTAGCAAAGTAATGCTCAACAGTCTCCAAGCTAAGCTTCAATAGTACATGAACCAAGAACTTCCAGATGTCAAGCTGGATTTAGAAAAGGCAGAGGAAGCAGAGATCAAATTGCCAACATCCATTGGGTCATTGAAAAGCAAGAGATTGCCAGAAAAATATCTATTTCTGCTTCATTGACTATACCAAAGCCTTTGACTATGTAGATCACGACAAACTGTGGAAAATTCTGAAAGAGATGAGAATATCAGACCACCTTACCTACCTCCTGAGAAATCAGTATGCAGATCAAGAAACAACAGTTAGAACTGGACATGGAACAACAGACTGGTTACAAATCAGGAAAGGACTACATCAAGGCTGTATGTTGTCACCCTGCTTATTTAACTTATGTGCAGAGTACACCATGCACAATGAGAGGTTGGATGAAGCACAAGATGGAATCAAGATTGCTGAAAGAAATATCAGTAACCTCAAGTATGCAGGTGAAACCAGCCTTATGGCAGAGAGTGAAAAGGAACTAAAGAGCCTCTTGATGAAAGTGAAAGAGGAGAGTGAAAAAGTAGTCTTTAAATTCAACATTTGAAAAATGAAGATCATGACATTTGATCCCGTCACTTCATGGCAGATAGATGGGAAATCAGTGGAAACACTGACAGACTTTATTTTCTTCTGCTCAAAAATCACTGCATATGGTGACTGCAGTCATGAAATTAAAAGACTCTTGCTCCTTGGAAAAAAATTATGACCAACCTAGGCAGCATATTAAAAAAAAAAAAAAGACATTACTTTGCTGACAAAAGTCCATGTAGTCAAAGCTATGGTTTTTCCAGTAGTCATATATGGATATGAGAGTTGGACCATAAAGAAAGCTGAGTGCTGAAGAATTTATACTTTTGAACTGTAGTGTTGGAGAAGACTCTTGAGAGTCCTTTGAACAAGGAGATCAAACCAGTCAATCTTAAAGGAAATCAGTCTTGAATATTCATTGGAAGGACTGATGCTGAAACTGAAGCTCCAATACTTTGGCCACCTGCTATGAAGAACTGACTTACTGGGAAAGGCCCTGATGCTGGGCATAATTGAAAGCAGAAAGACAAGGGGATGATCAAGGATGAGATGGTTGGATGGCATTACTGACTTAATGGGCATGAGTATGAGCAAGCTCCAGGAGATGGTGATGGACAGGGAAGCCTGGCATGCTGCAGTTCATGGGGTCACAAAGAGCTGGACACGACGGAGCAAGTGAACTGAACTGACTGACCATAATAATATGTAGTTATATTTATTTTGGAACCCTGGAAAAGACTATGAAACTTTTGGCTAAAAGGGAATTACACCCATATGTTTTGTCCATTATTCTCTTTATCTCACTCATCTCTTTACCAAATAGTTGAATAAAATAGCTCATATGTCTTTACTTATATTATAGCTACTCTTATTTTTCCTGTTCCTGAAAAGCAAAATAACCTTACATCTAGATACTATTGCCTCTGACAAATTTCCATCATCCTGTCCATTTATTTGTAGGCTATGACTCCATAATCATGCTTTTTATAGGGATTCTTTTCCTATCCTCTTCAAATGAATTGCCTTTATTTCAAGAGAGTTTGTGCATTTTCTATTTCCTTTCCAGCAGGGCAACTACTTCTTCCTCATCTACCTTTTTAATCCTTCTCAGGCCAAAGAAACCCTTGTTCCTCATCATCTTTGATTTTGATAGCAATTTATCACAATAAGAAATTTAATTTTGTTAAAGTTTACCTCTGTATTTGTGTTCAGTTGTTTTATTCCATGCAAAGATATAGGGATATTATGGAAAAAAAAAAAAAAAAAGCAGAATATGTACTTTCTAAGTGCAGGTCTGTCTAGTAAGGGAATCTTGGCTCAGTCGAACTGGGTCATCTCCATTTGAAAAACAAGGGAGTTTGTCCAGATCTGTTGTTTAGACTACTGTGCTGTCTAGAACCGCAGTGTTCACATTAGGGTCCGCTGATCACATGTGCAGGCTCAAATGTGCACAACAGTGTCACTGTACCTCACAGATACCATGCATGTTGAGAAAATATTGGCAAAGTATAATAAATGATTTTATGAAAAATTAGTATGTTACCTGAGTGTCCAACTAATAGAATAGTCTTGAAGGAGACTGTATTTTTCAAATAGGCACAGAAGCACCATGAGGAGCAATAGCATTCCTGCTCAGCCTCAGAAGCTGGAGTGAGGGACTCATCAACTATTTACCCCAGATTGCCTCTGCTGTTATCTTTGTATGTATCGGGGTTCCTTATAAGACTACATTTGAATAAATGGTTATACTGACACTGAACAGTGAGAGAGAGAGGGAAAGAGAAAAATCTTTTGAGGAGTTCAAGTAGATAATCTTTAATGCCATTTCGTGTTCTAAAAGTCTTTAATTTATGGCTTATTGATAATAAATAAATTTACTTTTAAGAATTATTTTTGAAAGTCAGTATTTTAATCTAATAGTTAATCTGAATTGTTAGAAAAGATTCTCTCCCTTGAGTAGTCTACAGTAGGAACTAAATTATTTTAAGAGGGATTGCAATGGGATAGTAGAAACACAAGATTTTTAGGTTTCTTAAAAACTAGGAGTTTTCCATATATAATGATGCTTTTTGTAATATACTCACATTAAAACTAAAATGTAGCCTGTTACAATGAAAAGTTATATTTTTTATTATTTTCTAAATGTAAAATAAAATTCAAGTGATAGCCTATAAATGCATTAGCTTGCGTTCTTGATGGTAATTCAGGTTTGAATTAATGTTTTTCTAGTTTGTAGTTAAAGGAAATACATTTGTTGCCGTACTTTTGCTCTCAGAAAAGTTTTCTAATAAGAATTATTTCTGTTTCTCAAGCAATATTTTAAAGTATACTAAAACACTTTTGTAAAATGGCACTTAAGTGTGTCCTTAAGTTTATATTTGGAGTTAGGTTTTGTACCCAGTAAATATGCTGCCATAAATATCTAAAACAACTATGACTTTGTTAAAATATAGTAGAAAGAATTTTAGTACAATTGGCAAGTAACAAAATAAAATAAGAATTAGTGTTTTTAAAGGACCAGTATGAAAGAACTTTATTGTAAACCGTGAAAGTCTGAATTTGTTGTAACATTTCTGACATAAATTTTGCAATATTAATGAAAATGCTTAAAATGCCTATGTATGAAATTTATTATCAAGAAATATTTAGAGAGAGGAATATCTAAGTATTAAAAATATATTTATCATATTAGAAAAAAGTAATTTAATGTTAGCAAAACAGAAAAGTAATATATAGACTATATGGAAGATAAATGTTATAGTTATTAAAATTAAAATTAAGCAAATTTAAAGACATGTAACATATTTATTTTAAGTAAAAAAAAAGATTATCATATATTTCATGTGACCATTATTTTGTTAAAAATCCATACATATAGAATTTAAACTCTAGACATATGAATGTTTAAATATTTAAAAATGAATTTACTATTTAAATTTAAGTGTTTAAACATGAATTTGTTTAAATTTCACACATATATTTACAGCTGGAGAAAAAAAAATTCACCAGAATAGTTTCAATAGTCAAATACATGACTATTAAAGATTATTTTATTCTTCTTTATCTTTACATTTCAAATATATAATGATAGATGTTTATTTACATTAAGAAAAATAATTTAAATAATTAATATTGAGGTTCTGCATTATGAATTCACAGAAAAATTCTGAATGTTATAAACTGAATGCTTGTGTCTCCTCCAAATTCATACGTTGAAGTCCTAGCATAAGATGGCTTTAGGAAGTGGGGCCTTTGGCAGATAGCTAGATTTAGATGAGATCATGAGAGTGAAGGCCTCCAGATGAGATTCATGAATGTCCTTACAAGAAGAGGAGGAGCTCTCTATGCTCTATAGGAATACATCAAGAAAGCAGTCAACTGCAGGCCAAGAAGAAAGCTCAACCATTGTGGCACCCTGATTTTGGGCTTCTCAGCCTCTAGAATTGTAAATGGTAAATGTCTATTATTTAAACCACCCAGCTCATGGAATTTTTGGTTATATAGATCAAGCTAAGACACCAAGCCAACTCATCATTGAGAAAACTAAATCATGGCATCTGATCCCATCACTTCATGGCAAATAGACAGGGAAGCAATGTAAACAGTGAAACACTATTTTTTCAGGCTCCAAAATCACTGCAGATGGTGACTGTGGCCATGAAATTAAAAGACGCTTACTCCTTAGAAGAAAAGCTATGACTAACCTAGATAGCATATTAAAATACAGAGACTTTACTTTGCCAACAAAAGTCTATCTAGTCAAAGCTATGCTTTTTCCAGTAGTCATGTATGGATGCGAGAGATTGCACCATAAAGAAAGCTGAGCACTGAAGAATTGATGCTTTTGAACTGTGGTGTTGCAAAAGACTCTTGAGAGTCCCTTGGACAGCAAAGAGATCAAACCAGTCCATCCCAAAGGAAATGAGTCCAGAATATTCATTGAAAGGACTGATGCTGAAGCTGAAACTCCAATACTTTAGCCACCTGCTGCAAAGAACTGACTCATTGGAAAAGACCCTGATGCTGGGAAAGACTGAAGGTAGGAGGAGAAGGGGACGTCAGAGGATGAGATGGTTGTATGGCATCAATGACTGGATGGACATGAGTCTGAGCAAGCTCAGGTAGTTAGTGATGGAGAGGGAGGCCTTGTGTGCTCCAGTCTATGGTGTTGCATAGAACTGGACACAACTGAGTGAATGAACTGAACTGAACTGAAGGCTCTGGGTTTCTGTTACTTCTCAGATATTATTCTTTAAAAAGCTTATTATCATTTATGTAGATCAACATGGCACTTTTACTTATAAAGCTAGATTTGTTCTGCATTTCCACATCACTGCATCTGCTAGTCATTAGCAGACAAATGTGGGATTATGGGTCATAGTATGAGAACCAGTGAACTAGGGTATCCCTTGGATGTGGGAAGAGAACAGGGCACATGTTTTCATATGCAAGGCAATTGGATTTCTTCTTATTCCTCTTTTCTCCTCATCTTCCTCCTCTTCTTTTTCTTTGATTTTCTCCTTCCTGTACTTAGACAGCGAGTTAGTATGAATTACATTAACACTATAAATTTTATCTATTTGTTAAACGTTTTCTAAGTCCTTCCAAATCTGTACAGTGCCAGGAACCAGCATGGGAGATCCCACCCATGACAAGGTCACACAAGACTCGAGGGACTCCCTGGGCCATCCCACCCATGACAAGGTCATGCAGAAGAGACCTGGTAAGCAAGGCCTCAGGATTCGATGGAACCCCTGGACCTGCTCGAGCATCTACCCCCAAACCAGAATCTGTCTGTCTTACTATTTTATGTCTTTCACCAACTCTTCTGACATTAACAGGGGGCTGTCCCTGACCACCTTTCTCTGGAAAGAGTTAACTTAGGGCTTTAGTTAATAAGTCTCCTGAACGAGATAAGATTGTTTCGATTCAAACTCCCTGTTAGCATTCTAGCTTACTTGGCAGGTTTATCCAGAGTCTTGCAACATTGTTGAGTCAATACTTGCTGCCAAGTTCTCACATCCCTTATCCATTGTGTTCCTGGGAGTGCATATAGTCAGGATGTAGACAAAGCAAGCAGTAGCCTTAGCATTAGCAACATTAGACTCTGAGTTAATAAGTTCTTTCTTTGCTGTAATGCACTGAATCTTTGCTCCATAAAAATGTAACTCTGTACTTTAAGGGTGACACAGGCTAGAAATTTAAGAAACACTTCAAGGGAAAATTATTGTTCTGGTTGACCAACCTTTATCAAAAAGAGGTCATAAAATATCAACAGGCCTCCGGACCAGAAGATAATGTACATAAAAATAAGACTCTTGCAGAAAAGAACCTGGTATTGATAAAAGTTAATTCTGATGGAATGTTGAGTTGACTCTGCATTTTTCACCTTGCTTTATGTACAACTCAGGGTATAAAAGCCCTCTCTGAAAATAAAGTAACAGGCCTCATTAGCTGAAGCTTGCTTGGTCACCGCGTGTTACTCTTTCCTTATCTCTCTATCTTTCTTCATTTGCTGATGTTGCTCATTCTGAGGATATTCCTGGATTCTGCTGAGGCTGGACCTCAGCAGTACAGGATGTTTTGGAACCCTGAGTGTAGTCGATTCCATGAGCTCTTATTCCTGCTGCTCCCTCTAGGCATGTGCTATTTGATCATCAGATCATTGCAGCATCAATCAATTTCAGTCTTCTGCCACTACTCTGAGAGTTGTGATCATCTCTCTTGGTCTGCTTGGAATAGGAAGCCGAACATTTCGTTAGGCTCCACACCTCCCATTTTAGGTTATAGCCTCTGTTAAGGAAGGGGAATTTCCCCCATCTCTTATGAGTTCTTTTGGATGATATAATAAATAAATTGACACAAGATAGATTAACAGGAGAGGGAAAAAAAAAAATAAGACAATTTAATTCAATTCCTGGAAATCTCAGAAATGGAACCCTTGAAGTGGCCAAAACAACACTATCATTTTTGGACAAAGAAATGATTACTTGTGAAGATTTTAGCAAAGTGACTTGGGCTTGGGATAGCAGACTGTTGAATAAGTAAGAAAGAGAAACATGGAATTTAAACAAAGCGAGAAGAAAAGAAATATTTTTTTAACTGGAACTTGTATACAGATTGCTTGGAATAAGCTTGTGCTGGGAGCCAGCATGGGAGATCCCACCCATGATAAGGTCATGCGGAGAGGCCTGATGGGCAAGGTGAGTCAGGCTTCAGGGGGCTCCCTCTGGGTTTTCCTGAACATCTACCCCCGAAAACCAGAGTCAACTCAGGGCTTCAGTTTCCTACATGTGAAAAGAATGTCTTGGTTTAAAACCCCTTTGATGGCTTTCTAACCTATCTGACCCGTCTGCTTTACAACTTGTGGATTATTTACAGCCCCCAACTGTGAGAGGCATGAAGCTCAAAATATCTCAAAGATATAGAGCCTTTTAGAGTTAAGAATTAGTTTGGTGAAAAGTTTGTTGAGTTAATGTTTGCCACCAGGCCTCCATATCCTTTATCTTTTAGGCGCCTGGCAGGATATTAATCAATGTAAATGGGATGCAGAAATAGGAATATAGTAGTTTTGATGTTAGCAACATTAAACTTTTGAGTTAATTACTTTTCTCTTTGTTATAAATCACTGTACTCCTTTTACTTGTTGTAAATTGTTGTATCCTTGGTATGTAAGAATGTAACTTTATTTAGTGCTTTCTGAGAATGGCACCAGACTTTGGGAAGAACAACACTGTTAAGGCAAATAAGTCTTCTGGTTGACAAACTCTTATCAGAAAAGGGCCGTGAAATGTTAATTGGCCTTCTGGCCAGAAGATGATGTAAATCACCTAAGACTTGTGTATACAACTAAGTATGCACAGAGAAAACCTGGTCTCGATAAGAGTCAGGGCTGCTGACGCTGTGTAATTTTGTATTATCCATTGATCTCTATGTAAAATCAAAAGGTATCTAAGGACTTTCCGGACAATAGAGGTGGAGCCAGTCATTGGAAAGACTGGTTTCCCCATGTCTTCTTTTCTTACTCTATTTTCTGGCCGAATTCCTATCTGGGGTGTGGAGGCTCACCATGTCTACTTACTTGCCCTGGCTTCTAAGATCCACGCGAGAGGGAGCCCAAGGTGGGGCAACCCCACTATTCAAGAGGACGCTGGTGGCTTAACATAGATGGTGCAAATTCCTTGTCTGGAACTTTATTGGCTTTCCACATAAACCAAGTTATTCAGCATCTTTTCTCCACTAAATTTTTCTACTATACTATTTCTTCTTAATTTCTTTTATATTTATAAATAAATAAGTCTTCCTCACCTACACTGTCTCCCCTTCAAATTCCCTGGATCCACCAGGGCAGGACCCCAGCAAGCTTGCATATTTTGTGAGCCACAAAGGAAGGCTTTAGAATCTGGCTTTAGACTTGATGCAGTGGGCTTTGTTGCAGGTGGTGGATTTTTTCCTTACTCTTTTTTTTTTTTAAAGAAAAAAACAGAGAATGACATGATTAAACATGCTCCTAGGAAGATGAGTCAGGTAAGAAAATTCCAGATGATTAAAGAGCCTTGACTTACTGGCTGAACTGAACTAAATTAAAAGAGCCTCGAGCCCAGATGAAGAGATGGATTAGGATGCTGTATCAACTAAGAGACATTTAGCTTTAGGTCACAGAAAAAATAAAACTAACTTTATGGTTTAAGAAAGGAGGGAGGGAAGAAAAGGGAGAGAACAAATTGAGTTTATCAGGTCATGTAATGAAAACATCCATATGTGGAGTTGCAGTTAGAAATGATGATTTGGGGGACACAAATGATGACATTAGGACTAAGTTGTCTCTGGAATCTGCCTCACTTTGTGTTGGCTTACACCTAGAGCTGCACATCGTTCCAGTCTCTCTTTTCTGGATGTAAAGATGACTACAGGAACTCCAACATCAATTTCTCTGAGGCTCATGTCTCACAGTAAAGATTTGGAAACCTTTCTAGACTCATCCCCAAATTATTGGACTTCATTCTCATTGGCCAGCATAGATCATGGGCTGGATCACATGTCCTGGATCCCAGGACATCTGCTTTGGTTAGAGGACACAGTCCTTTGATTGGTTATATTTGGATCAAATGTTGACCCACATGATGTAGAAAGATATAATGTTTAACTTTGATTTATTGTTCAATGCCATCTATTTTGTTCCCAAACTACCTTTCATAAATAATTTCACATTTTGTGATGAGGAAAGCAATATCATTTGTAAGATGAAAATAATTTACTGAGTTTTCAGTCACAAAAATGTATTTAAAAGACACAATTTCAGACTTAAGATTTTTTAGTACAGTGTTACTTTATTAAGTATTCCAGAACACACCACATATGACATATTTCTTCCTACTTCAGACTTTCATAACATAACCCCTTGAAATCAGGAGTTTATAATGGAAATACTGATGCTACCTTAACTCTGCTAAAGTGAACTGTGCTGCTGTGATAAGAGGAAAATGTATGTTTGCATTTGGAAGACTCATCATCTTTCCAAATCATGATTAGTAGGTGGCAGGACAATATAACGCTGAATTTTATGCAAAGATAGCCCAGATTTGAAATATGAATCTCTTGTCAGTGCAAGAGATGAGGATGACAGTTGTAATCTCTTCAGATTCATAATTTACTAAGTTGTAGGCAGGTTAGCAGTGATTGATCATACCTGGGCAGGGTGTTAGCAATTTTAAAATCATTTTATTGCATTACACAAATAAGAAATTTAAAAGTTTTAGGCTGTCCTTATCTCTATTGTAAGCAACTCTGGGTACAAACTTACCTGAAACTCTATGTACAAAGAGTATGCTTATATCTATCTGTCTATCTATATATATGTGTGTGTGTGTGTGTGTGTATATATATATATATATATATATATAGCCTATCATTTTGTATATTATGTACTACATAGTGGATTGTTTAGGTATGAAAAATGTTCCATTACTGTGAAGATATGACACTTACTACAGAAAGAAGTGTGGCAAAGAACTATAGGTTTTGCTACTAAATAGTAAAATGAAATTTCTCACTGCCTCTATAGTCAACAAAGAACATTTTGAGATGAAGTTATTCAGGGTACAGTAGCAGAGGCAGAAAGGCAGAACTTGCTCCCATTAAAAAATAAGAAACTATTGTGGTCTATCGTAGCAAGGGATGTTTTCTATTCAAAACCATCAAGGAAAGGCACATGAAGACAGCTGAACAATGTAGATAAAGGGGTTCTCAGTGATGGCTTTGTGTAGGCTTCTGCTTTATTGTTAACTATAGAAAGCACTGTCAAATTGGTGTGGCTTAGAACATAGCAGAGGGAGTGTCCTTGGAAATATCAAAGGACGTTTCCTTTTCCTTCAGGAACCTCTCATTTTACCATATCTCTGATTTACTTGCAATTTTAATTCTTAAGTGTGATTGTGTGATGAATCAGAGTAATAGTCTCAGCTAAGCCTATATCACTTTGAAAGCTTACATGAAGGATCGTAGGAGTCCCTGGGGAGGATTCCTCCCCAAACCTCCAGCTTTCTATAGCCACAGTCCCTACCTGTATAGAGGAATGTAAATCTATGAAATACAGATCAATTTGCTATAGACAGTTAGAAAGTGTAATTATCCTCCTGGCATTTCTTCATTCCATGGAAATCAAGTCGATATCCAAGATTAAGTCTGACTCAACAAAAGGGAGATTTTACAAAGATTTGTGGGAATTAAAATTCAATATTTATATGACTGCTTCCTTCTCAGGTTGACACGTGGCAGAACAGTGTCACACAGAATAAGGAGCAAATTTTATAAGAGACAACAAATCAGGAGTCTGCAAGAAGTGATTGTGCCCTCTGCCCCCAGTCTGTTATCCTCTGCAAAGAGATTCATGAAAGGACAGCAGTGCTCTTCTTGGCAGGCCTCCTGAAGGTATATTCCAGAAAAGAAAATCAGACTTCCTGTTTTTTTCTCTTTTATTAGGGCATGCATAACAGGGACTTGTTAGTGAGGGGACAAATTACTTTTGGTGTCAGCTAGCCTAGTGTTAGAAACCAGCTGACTTTATGAGCTTCCTGGAGAAATTTTCAGGTTTTCTTCCAGGAAAGAAATTACTAGCTAATAGGTATGATGTGAAAGAAATTCCTGATCTCTGGCAAAATTATCATGGAGGCAATCCAGAGAGAGCATTTAAGGGTATTTTCAGGATATTCTACGAAAATAAATTCATAACTTCCTTCCACTATCATCTTCCCAAGGTGTCCCTCTCATCTATTTGACACTACTGTAGGAGAAATTGGAAGAAATCCAAACACCGTAATTTTTCCTTATCTATTAATATTCAACATAGATCATGACATACATTGTTAACAACACTACACTCAACTTCGTTAGTTCACATTTCAACATTTTGTTTGTATCTGAAGACTGAGAAAAAGCCAACAAAAACCCAGTAACCTTCATTGCTGCTTACTGTGTTGTGTGCTGTGCTTAGTTGCTCAGTGAGGTCTGACTCTTTGCAACCCTGCCAGGCTCCTCTGTCCATGGGAATTCTTCAGGTAAGAATACTGGAGTGAGTTTCCATGCCCTCCTCCAGGGGATCTTCTCAAAGCAGGAATCAAACCCAGATCTCCCACAGGCAGATTCTTTGCCATCTGAGCCACCAGGGAAGCAAAGAACACTGGCCTGGGTAGGCTATCCCTTCTCCAGGGGATCTTCCCAACCCAGGAATTGAACCAGGGTCTCTTGTATTGCAGGAGGATTCTTTATCAGCTGAGCTACGAGGGAAGCTTGAGACCTAGTATTGAGGGCTTTTTTTTTTTCGTTTTTTTTTAAGCAAAGGCATTCTAGGTCACCCAGGAAGAAAGGCACAAAGGAAAATGATTATGCAAATATATGCCCATTTGCAGCCGTTCTGCTTTTCAGGCTCAGACAGAAAATGAATAGATGTGTAAGACCTGAAGTTTTCTGTGGACTGCGTGTCCTTTCTTCTAACATTTTCTCTCTCACTGCTTCTGACTGCTCACACTGACCTCCTTGGCATTCCTAAGACACATTAATGCCTTTGACCCTTTGTTCTTCTTCCTCTTTCACTCTCTGGCTAAAACGCTTTACCCATAGATACAGGTATTACTTCCTCCTTTGTTTACTCATATCTCTGCTCAGAGTTCATCTTATCTGTGAAGCCATACTACTGATTAGTACAGGGCAGAAAAAAAGGTTATATCAGTGTTTATAGGTTAGAAAACCAAAGAAATAGTAATAAAAATGATCACTAATACATGGAGAAGAAGACTAATAAGATTCAAGGAAAACAATTAAATTTTGGGACTGAGTTTTAAGATAGCACTGTGAGCAGCCTGAAAACTAGGTGGGGGAGCATAAGAGATTTCAGGGTTGGCAGGTAGTTTGGAATTTGTCAGGGTAAATAGGTGAGTTAAAACCATTTAGATAAAGAGTTCTGAGAGCCAAGAACAAACCCTTGGGAGAACAAACATCAGTGGGTATAACTTAAAAGAATATAGAACAACAGAAGAGAAAAGAAAGCTGACATACATACAGAGGAGACAAAATTAAAGAGGAAGAAATTCTCCTCTCCACTTTCAGATTCTTCTGCCTGGTTTAATAATTCAACTGGCATGAGACAGATTAATAGAAGGAAATAAAAAATAAATTTAATAACATGTATATGAGAACAAACCAGTCAATCCTAAAGGAAATCAGTCCTGAATACTGTTGACTAAAAACGATTTACAACTTGAGAGTTCTGAGTTAAGTTTTATTAGGGGCAAAATGAGGACTGCAGACTGGGAGGCAGCATCTCAGATAGCTCTGATAGACTGCTCCAAAGCAGCAGTGGGGGAAGGTCAATATATAAGGTTTTGATGAAGGGAGTGTTCCATAACATGAAATACCCATTTTACAAAATTTTTGTTGTTGTTAGTCATGAGGATCTGATGTCACCATGAAGGGATTTAGTGCTTCTCTAGATATGAGGAGATGCAAAGAATGAGATCATAAAACCTGTTCCTAAAAATATCCAACCAAGAACCTGTCCCACCAGATTCCCTGGAGCACGGAGTGCCTCATCCCATCCTGAACTCCCCAGGGGTTGTTGAAGATTGACAGCTATAGCACCATGGGTTTCAGTCTCCATATGGGTAGATGGTAAATGCCTTTGTTGTTCAGTCGTGGGTAATGCTCTTGGTAAGTGCCAATTTGTGGTTGACACAACCCCCTTGTGGTCATAAATCCAACCATACTTTGGAGGACATTTCAAGACCATTTTGTACTGTGTTGCTGGGAAGGCTCGTCCCCAGTTCTGAAGAAAGTTTTTGTTGATAGGCCATTCCATGTGCTATTATTGAACTAGGTGTTAATGGTCAAAGATCTTTGGACACCTATCTTCTAGTTATCATTCAAGAAAGTGTTCCCCTTTCTTTGCATCTTTCCATATCCAGAGTTACACTATTACAATCATTGATCATATATTGAGCTATACATTTGATCAACTGCTTCAAGTCTAGTCATCATAATTTTCGTTGGAGGCTCAGTCATACACTTGGTAATACAAGAAATAACAATCTTGTGGAACAAGCAAATACAAATGCTATAGTTAATAATATTAATGGAAATAAAAGTAAATACTTTAATTTTTTACCATGAGCCTCCCACACCAAACCGGTTTTATTTATTTATTTTTTTAAGATCATGAAGACTAGGGAATCAGTCAGTTAAAGCAGAAATTTGATTTTTCATGTGGTTCATCAAATGTATTACATTAAAGGATTTAACAGATATGAAAATAGAGCATTCATTTTGAATTATAGCACAGACATCTCCCTGAGATACTGTAAGACTTTGCAGTTGTGTAACACTGCCTTTCTCATCATAGAGATCTCAGAATTCAATAGGCTAATAGCCTGATTACTACCATTTATTTTTTATTTTATTTTTTTATTTTTATTTTTTTAAATACTTTATTCTACATTACAATACTGTATTTGTTTTTGCCATACATCGACATGAATCAGTCACAGGTGTACACAATCTCCCAATGTCGAAGCCCCCTCCCACCTCCCACCCCATATCATCTCCCTGGATCATCCCGTGCACCAGCCCCAAGCATCCTGTATCCTGTATTGAACATAGACTGGCGCTTTGTTTCTTACATGATAGTATACATGTTTCAATGCCATTCTCCCAAATTATCCCACCCTCTCCCTCTCTCTCAAGGTCCAAAAGTCCGTTCTATACCTCTGTGTCTCTCTTGTTGTCTCACATACAGGGTCATCATTACTATCTTTCTAAATTCCATATATATGTGTCAGTATACTGTATTGGTGTTTTTCTTTCTGGCTTACTTCACATTTAAAGCCTATGAAAGTTGTTAGATGTGGCCGATTACATCCTCTAACCCCACTGAAGGCACACATACACATGTACAAAAAGCTGTTAAATGGTCAAACCAGTAGAATTCAGATCTTTGACCCACTGAGATCGTACTAGTGGTAGATTGTTTGGGGTTACTTCTAATTTGTTAATATGTATGACCTTAAATTCATGGGAATACCAGTCTACACCTTCATATTCATCCCTGTAGATGTCAAGGCCATAAATTACTGCCACAAATCCACTGAATTCCATAACAATCACTCTCTCTGAGGGTAATAATAGGCATAGTTCATAAAGCACCCAGTCTTGTCTCATAATTACCTGGTTGATCATTTTTAGTATGATTTAAACCTTCCCAACATAGAGGAGCTTTTAAACTTAAATGACCATCAGTTCAGTTCAGTTCAGTTCAGTCACTCAGTAGTGTCCGACTCTTTGAGACCTCATGGACTGCAGTATGCCAGGCCTTCATGTCCATTGAGTTAGTGATGCTATCCAACCATCTCTTCCTCTATCATCCTCTTTTCCTCCTGCTCTCAATGTTTCCCAGCATCAGGGTCTTTTCAAATGAGTTAGCTCTTTGCATGAGGTGGCCAAAGTATTGGAATTTCAGCTTCAACATCAGTCCTTCCAATGATAAACTGGTGTTAACCATGTAGATCCACCCATAATCTTGGGAGTTTCCCTTTCAATAGATGAAAGATTAATGTTTTTCTTTCTTTCTTTCTTTCTTTCTTTTTTTTTTTTTTTTGAGACTTATCTGGTCACTCTAGTTGAATTTGAATGACACTAAGAGAAAACTTAAATCTATGGCTAACATCAGAGCAAGTATTCTTAATCGGCCAGGTGAGAGGATCCCACCTAGTAATATCATGAATAGATAGAACAAGACTGAACATTCAACTAAAAGAAATTTCCTAGGGGGTATTCAATCAGAGCCCTAGAGAAAAGAAATCCACCAAGGTAACCCAGAGGTACTAGACACAGGTAATTGGCCACAACCCAACAAGTGGGTTGAGTTTTAAATTAGCGTAGAATCATGTCCATGATAGAAAACATTTGATTGATAGGCATAGGTCCAAGGAATCAAGAAAACATTTTAAATGATTATACAAGTCAGATCACCATCTTGGGCAAGCGGGGTCTACTTCTGATGTTATCTTGTTCTCGTTCTAGTATTGTGTAGTTTCCTCTGTTTGAGCATTGTTTTAATGTGAGTTTGAGGTCAGCAGTCCCGTCTATAGACCAGCCCAGCTTAGGGGTCTTTGGAAGTGGGAGTTAACGCAAGAGTCAATTTTCCCTTCAGTTTCATGCTGCATGAGCTAGTTAAGAATACCTGATAGAAAGTTCCTTCCATTCAGGTTGAAGACAGGTCCTTAAATTATGTCTTCTCCCAGTGTTGGTTGCAGGTCATAGGTGAGGCATCTGATCTTCATCCAAAGAAAGACTACTGAGATAAGCTTCAGAAACAACCCTAGAGTGTCCTTTAATAATTCAATTAAATTTTACATTAATATAACTTAACAGTAAAGAACTATCCAGGAAATGAGTCCTAGTAGAGACAGACCTCCATTAACAAATGGTGATTTAACATTCATTGAAACATCTTTTTCTCCCTAAAATCACCCATTGCTTTTACCAAATATAACCAAATTAAGACTTGTTTGTGATATAGGTCTGGTCTCAATAGACTTGGACTGATGATTTATATAACCGTGATTGATCCTAGACCTTTTTGCTTTACTGAAACTTTTATAATGTCTCAGACTGAACTTTTAAAATAAAACCTTTAGGGTTAGGAAAGTCATGCCAAAGGCTTATCACAGATTTTGCCTAAAAGATCTAAGTAAATTCCTCCCTTCTCAAGATCTCCAAAATTCCATGAAATTTCTGTACCTGTTATTGAGATAACTTTCCTAACTCATCTAATAAATTTGCTGGAAACTAAGAGTTTCCAATCTCTGGAGGGTTCATATAGAGAGAAAACAGTTATATGTTTATAAACTATAATTTTACCAAATTACTGTCATAATTAGTTTGAGGGGAAGGTTTTTCTTACACCTGGAAAACACAGATTTAACCAAGTAATTTTAAAGATCAGTTCAGTTCAGTTGCTCAGTCATGTCTGACTCTGTGATTCCATTGATTGCAACACACCAGGCTTCCCTGTCCATCACCAACTCCTGGAGTTTACTCAAACTCATGTCCATTGAGTCGGTAATGTCATCCAACCGTTTCATCCTCTGTTGTCCCCCTCTCTTCCTGCCTTCAATCTTTCCCAGCATCAAGGTCTTTTCAAAGGAGTCAGCTCTTTACATCAGGTGAAAGTATTGGAGACAAAGTGTTGGAGTTTCAGCCTCAACATCCGTTCTTCCAATAAATATTCAGAGCTGGTTTCCTTTAGGATGGATTGGTTGGATCTCCTTGCTGTCCAAGAGACTCTCAAGAGTCTTCACCAACACCACAGTTAAAAAGCGTCAATTCTTCGGCTCTCAGCTTTCTTTATACTCCAACTCTCACATCCATACATGACTACTGGAAAAATTATAGCTTTGACTAGACGGATCTTTGTTTGCAAAGTAATGTCTGTGCTTTTTAATATGCTGTCTAGGTTGGTCAGGAGAAATATCAATAACCTCAGATATGCAGATGACACCACTCTTACAGCAGAAAGTGAATAAGTTAAAGAGCCTTTGATAAAAGTGAAAGAAGAGAGTGAAAAAGTTGGCTTAAAGCTCAACTTTCAGAAAACTAAGATCATGGTATCCCATCACTTCATGGCAAATAGATGGGGAAACAGTGGAAACAGTGGCTGACTTTATTTTTCTGGGCTCCAAAATCACTGCAGACAGTGATTGCAGCCATGAAATTAAAAGATGCTTACACCTTGGAAAGAAAGTTATGACCAACCTAGACAGCATGTTAAAAAGCAGAGATATTATTTTTTCAACAAAGGTCCGTCTAGTCAAGGCTATGGTTTTTCCAATAGTCATGTATGGATGTGAGAGTTGGACTATAAAGAAAACTGAGTGCCAAAGAATTGATGTTTTTAAACTGTGGTGTTGGAGAAGACTCTTGAGAGTCCCTTGGATTGCAGTCCATTCTAAAGGAAATCAGTCCTGAGTGTTCTTTGGAAGGACTGATGTTGGAGCTGAAACTCCAATCCTTTGGCTACCTGATGTGAAGAGCTGACTCTTTGGAAAAGACCCCGATGCTGGGAAAGATTGAGGGCAGAAGAAGGGGATGACAGAGGATGAGATGGCGGGATGGCATCACCAACTCGATGGACATGAGTTTGGGTGAACTCTAGTTGGTGATGGACAGGGAGGTCTGGCAGGCTGCAGTTCATGGTGTCACAGAGTCAGACATGATTGAGTGTCTGAACTGAAGGAAGCCTGGTGTTCTGTAGTCCAATGGAGCTGCAAACAGTCAAACGTGACTGAGCAACCAAACTGAACTGATATGACAAAGAGATCCAGGAGAACTGGGTAACTCTGCAAAATTTAATCCTGACCTTAAATAGTTGATGATATCTGTTGACAGTGAAGGCAGCAGATGCCCAAGCTGGAAAAAGTTGTGGTATCTGGAACTTAGATGGAACAAAGTAAAGTTGGTATTATAAATTTGGAGTAAGCCCACACATACAAAAGTATGCTTTCCCGTTGCAACATTTAAGTGAGAAATTAAAAAGTGCTTGAGTTGACAAGACTAGAGATTGATATACAAATCTAGAAGGGCAGGAAGACAATGGCATCAATCATTTATACAAAATGATTCCTTAAATACAAAAAGGATTCTGAAAAGTTTAGTTCTGTTTTGTACTTATAATGAAGTTCCCAGGGCTGAGGATCATGTAAGCCAGGCTCTTTATACAGAGCCACAATGTTGAGCACTGGAGTGGGTTCATATTAAGCATTTTATATAGAATGTTCTAACTATGAAATATGGATGGCAATCTTTGGAACAGTGTATAGCTAAGGGTTTTTTTTTCAGTATTTTATATATTAAGGACATTTTCAGGATAATTGTATCATCTTATTATATTACCAGAATATAGGTGGAATAGTTAGGTCAACGAATTTTTAAAAAATCTACTATTATCAAAATTTTAATTATAATCCCATAACTAATAATAACAGTTATATATATATATGTATATATGATACATTTAAAATTTTATCAAGTGCTTAGTGTGTGTCAGTTCATTTCAGTCACTCAGTCATGTCTGACTCTTTGTGACCCCATGAACCGCAGCACACCAGGCCTCCCTGTCCATCAGCAACTTCTAGAGTTTACCCAAACTCATGTCAGGCTCTTTAAAATTTTATTTGATTATTTCATTTGATATATCAAAAAAAAAAAAATCCACAAAAAAATCCTATGTATTCCCTAGTGCCTCACTGGTAAAGAATCTACCTGCAATGAAGTAGACCCAGGTTTGATTCCTGGGTAGGGAGGATCCATTGGAGGAGGGAATGGCTACCTATTCCACTATTCTTGCCTGGAGAATTCCATGGACAGAGAAGCCTGGAGAGCTACAGTCTATGGGATTGCAAAGAATTGGACAGAACTAAGCAGCTAACATTTTCACTTTTATCCCCAGGTTAGAAATTAGAAAGCTGAAGCACTTGTGACTTTTCTGAGGTCAATCGGCTAGCAAATGTCTGAACAGGAATGATGTATCACACTTACATTAAATCTGCCACACACCTACACCCACACCCACATACACACACATATTGCAACATGATACCATGCTGCTAGTAGATTTAGGATTCTTTTAATGACATAACCTTGTCTTTGGTAAGAAACTCTTGCATTATCCAAATTCTACTACTTATTACATCAATTTTATTTGCATACCAAGCAGTTTGTTTCTAGCTTAATCTTTCTCATAGCATCCTTTTAAATGCAGCTAGCCTTGAAATCCCTCCCTCAATCCTACAAATTCATTTCTTTCTTCCCAGTTATCTCAGGTGATGGCTTTATTAGTACTATGCAGTATATGTCACCATTTTTTCCATCCTTATACAATAGTTTCCTTATCAATCTCCTAACCTTTTATAATAATTTCTAGTCACTTTCTGCCTTGTTTCAAAACCAATCTTATATATGGTAGGGACTTTTTGCATAAATTGTTATACCATTCCATATTGCCACAGCAGTGCTGTTTAATCAACCAGCCAAGCTATTCAGTGGCATACTTAGTTACTCACACATGTTTAGGGTGAATGTGGTTGGCATATCCAGGTCCCAATTACAGATTGGGTCCAAGTTTCTCATTTTTCCCTGGATGAACAAGCTAACTTTGACATCTTCCAGTAATGTTAGGAATTATAATGTAATGTTGGGGCTTCCTTCATAGCTCAGTTGGTAAATCATCTGCCTGCAGTGCTCAGATGGTAAAGCATCTGCCTACAGTGTGGGAAACCCAGGTTCAATTCCTGGGTTGGGAAGACCCTGGAGAAGGAAATGGCAACCCACTTCAGTATTATTGCCTGGAGAATCCCATGGACAGAGGAGCCTGACAGGCTACAGTCCACAGGATCTCAAGAGTTGCACACAACAGCGACTAAACTACCACTCGCATTGTTAAGAGAGCAAAAAAGCAGACAAGCTCAGTCACAGAGGCACACAACAAACCACACAACAAACTTCATTTTGTACTCTGTGTGCCAATAGCTTATTGCCCAAAGAGACTCATGTGATCATGCCCAGAGTTAATAGGCGGCAGATATACTTCACCTATCATGAAATCAAGCCAAAGGTACAGATGCAGAGCATTAGTATCAGTTCAGTCACTCAGTCATGTCCAACTCTTTGCGACCCCATGGACTGCGGCATGCCAGGCCTTCCTGTTCATCACCAACTCCTGGAGTTTAACCAAACTCATATCCATTGAGTCGGTGATGCCATCCAACCATCTCAACCTCTGTCACCCCCTTCTCCTTCTGCCTTCAATCTTTCCCAGCACCAGGGTCTTTTCAAGTGAGTCAGGTCTTCGCATCAGGTGGCCAAAGTATCGGAGTTTCAGCTTCAACATTAGTCCTTCCAATGAACACTCAGAACTGATATCCTTTAGGATGGACTGGCTGGATCTCCTTGCAGTCCAAGGGACTCTCAAGGGTCTTTTCCAACACCACAGTTCAAAAGCATCAATTCTTTGGCACTCAGCTTTCTTTATAGTCCAACTCTCACATCCATACATGACTATGGAAAAACCATAGCTCCGACTAGATGGACCTTTTTTGTCAAAGTAATGTCCCTGCTTTTAATATGTTGTCTAGGTTGGTCATAGAATTATGCCCCATATTTAATTTTCTATAATGAGACTTTACCTGTATTCCTCTGGTTGATAAAGAAGATAGAACAACCAAAAACTCTCATAATTTTGACTGTTGTTTTACCACAAAATTATTTTTATAACTCTTGAGTATTCACTTTAGTAACTATATACCACAGAATATAAATTATTAAATTACTAAATTTAGTCTCACCTTATGAATTGAGATTAGAACATACAGATAGAGTGATAGTTTTTAACAAACTAAATGTTTTGATTTTTGATTTTATAACATTTCTAGAATCTAAAGCAGTGCATAGAACATAGTACACACTTATGAAGGATTTATTAACTTGAATCCTTAGTCATGTGTAACTTGTTTTCAATTAATATTATAAATAAACTCCATGTATGGATTTTTCATTATTTTCTTTCTAATGTGAAAGTTATGTATTTGTGTGGTAAATTAAATGCAAACCAATCAAAATGCAAAACTTTTCACTCCAAGTTCTACTTTCTTGTCACCTTTCATATGTTGCTGCTTGTTGTAATTGGATTCTTAAGCATTGCAAAGAACTGTGCATAAAAAATATAGGCATTGTTTTTAAGCACTTCTTCTTAAACAGATTCTCTGCTCTTCAGAGGTAGTGTTGCGAAATAAAATGTCCAGTCATCAGAAGCCTGCTAAAACCTTTCAACCTCTGTTGGCCTTTCTCTTTGCCTGAGCGGTTGCAGTATTTACCTTGTGCTGCTGGAGGCTACCCGTTGCTACTTCCTGTAGCTAAGTCAAAACTCTTAGATTCTTAAATCCTGTGCCTCTAATTAATAGCTATGCTACATTAAAACTAAGATGTTCATTGCTCTGAAAATGTAAAAACCTGATCTAAGTGAGCTATATCTAACTAATCCTTTGGTGTATTCTCTGCTTTTGAAGAATCATATTGTGACTCCCTAGCTTCAAAATAAACTCAACTTGGTCTTCTCTCATTCAGACACTTTCTAGTTCAAATAATCCCTGCTTTTCAGTTTGCATTCTCTTAGCTACTTATCCAAAAATTTGGGCTTTAATATTATGAAGAATTTTTCTTTCAAGATTTGAGAAGGCCTAGAAGAATTCAGCTATTTTCTGTTATTAGTGTTTGCTTTGCTTCTTTACAAAACACAGAAGAGTTGAAAAGATGATTCCAGGAGGTCTACATAAGTTTACTAACCTTCCTGGCTACCAGCTCCTTGAGTTTACAACCAAGCTGTAGGATAGTGATCCTGTCATTATGGTTGGTCATTAAGGATCATATTTGAGAAGAAGAGCTGTTCAGGAGATCAGAAATCTTGGACAAACCTCTGGCACTTCCTGTATCTCTCCTGTATTGTGACTGCTGTTTGATTTCTGCTTGGCAAGTTGCTTGCAACTTTACTTTCATCAGTTTCAAACTTGAAATCATATAGGGAAGGAGAAATCATATAGGGAAAATAGTTTTCAGTGTAACCATGTTAATAGAGCAACCCACTAGAGTTACCAAAGAAATTTAGGTTAGGCATTCAAAGACATGAGCAAAATAAAAATCTGGAGATAATGTATTACCAGTAGTTGCAAAACAAAGCTGCATGATTAGAAATAGTGGTTAGCATGATGTATTACAGATTCATACAGATATATAATGAATAATATATATAATTATTATGCATGCTCAGTTGCTCAGTCGTGTCCAGCTCTTTGCAACCCCATGGACTGCAGCATGCCAGGCTTCCCTGTCCATCACTGTCTCCCAGAGTTTGCTCAAACATGTATCCATTGAGTGATACCATTCAACCATCTCATCCTCCGTTGCCCCTTTCTCCTCCTGCCTTCAATCTTTCCTAGCATCAGGGTTCTTTTCCAAAGAGTTAGCTCTTTGTATCAGGTAGCCAAAGTATTGGAGTTTAAGCTTCAACATCAGTCCTTCCAGTTAATATTCAAGGTTGATTTCCTTTAGGACTGACTGGTTTGATGTCCCTGCAGTCCAAGTGACTCTCCAGTCTTCTCCAAAAACCACAGTTCAAAAGCATTGATTCCTCAGCACTTAGCCTTCTTTATGGTCCAGCTATCACATCCATACACAACTACTGGAAAAACCATAACTTTGACTGTACAGACATTTGTCAGCAAAGTAATATCTTTTGCTTCTAATACACTGTCTATGTTTGTCATAGTGTTTTCCCCAAGGAGCAAGCATCTTTCAATTTCATGGCTTGAGTCATTGACCACAGTAAATTTGGAGCTCAAGAAAATAAAATCTGTCACTGTTTCCAACTTTTCCCTTTCTATTTGCCACAAATTGATGTGACCAGATGCCATGCTCTTCATTTTTGAATCCCGAGTTTTAAGCCAGCTTTTCCACACTCCTCTTTTACTCTTATCGACAGGCTCTTTAGTTCCTATACGCTTTCTCTTCCTCATTTGCCTTTTGCTTCTCTCCTTTTCTCAGCTATTTGTAAGGCCTCCTCAGACAACCACTTTGCCATTTCTTTTTCATGGGAGTGGTTTTAATCCCTGCCTCCTATACAATATTACAAACCTCTATCCATAGTTCTTCAGGTACTCTGTCTACCAGATCTAATCTCTTGTATCTATTTGTAACCATCACTGAATAATTATAAGGGATTTGACTTAGGTCATACCTGAATGGTCTTCCCTACTTACTTTAATTTAAGCCTGAATTTTTCAATAAGTAGCTCATTACCTGAGCTCTAGTCAGCTCCCAGATTGTTTTTGCTGACTGTATAGATATTCTTCATCTTTGGCTGCAAAGAATATTTTCAATCTGATTTCAGTACTGACTGTCGCTGTCCATGTGTAGAGTTGTCTCTTGGATTGTTGGAAAGGAATGTTTGTTATAACAAGTGTGTTCTCTTGGGAAAATCTGTTAGCCTTTGCTCTGCTTCATTTTGTACTACAAGGCCAAACTTTTCTGTTATTCTGGGTGTCTCTTGACTTTCTACTTTTGCATTCCAATCCCCTGTAATGAAAATATATCTTTTCTTGTTGTTAATTCTAGGAAGTCTTGTGGGTCTTCATAGAGCCATTCAACTTCACTTTTTTGGCATTAGTGGTTGAGGCATAGAGTTGGATTACTGTGATGTTGAATTATTTCCTTGGAGACAAATGGAGATCATTTTGTCATCTTTGAGACTGCACCAAAGCACTGCATTTTGGACTCTTTTGTTGATGGTGAGGGCTATTCCATTTCTTCCAAGGGATTCTTGCCAACAGTAGTAGTTATAATTGTCATGTTAATTAAACTTGCTCATTTTCATCCATTTTAGTTTACTGATTCCTAAAATGTTGATGTTCAGTCTTTTCATCTCGTGCATAAAAATACACATATATGTAATATGCAATTACATATTATATACATAATTACATATATAATGTGTAATTCTATAAATATTGACTGAGTTTATTAAAGACTAAATGTGTAGAACAGCATTTAACACATAAGTAGAACTTAATTTTATTTCCAATAAATTTAGTAATTAGCAATAATTTAGTCTATTAATATCATGAATACTAGAGCCAGCATAATCTTTCAAACATTGCCTTAGATTGATCATCTCCTAATTCTTTGTGTTTTAAAATACAAATTGATCTAAATTCTGAGAAAATTAAAGCATTATAATTCATACATAAACTAAGTACAAACCACATTTGAAGATTTGGGAGAAAGCTTTACTATGAAATTTAATAAAACAGAATTAGATTCAATAAATATTGCTTTTTAAATTAATTGGGTTCCCGATATGACCGACTTATTATAATAGAACATTTAAGAGGCTGTTACTTTAAGTGAAGTTCTAGATTTGCAATGTTCAAGTATTTAAACTTGGCAAGTGAAAGAAGGGAATGCTATATTTATGTGCAACAATGTTTTTGTGAAGTTGGATAAATAGTTCTTACAAATCTTGCCTGAAAATTCCAAACAAATTTGAAGTTATAGTATATACGTGTAATGGCTATAATAAACATGGAAACAATGTTACTTACATAACATTTGCTAAAACTATTGTACACAGAAAATTTTAAAGACTTACAAAGGATAAAAAGGAAATAAACTTCTATATATTTTGGCTGTTAGAAAAATCTCAAATTAAATTTTTAAAACTGTTCAAGGAAAAACAATTAAATAGATGGATGCAGTAAAGCATGACTATTAAATTTTCTATGTCCATAGGGGTGTTAGGCATGACGTATTATGATAAAGATTGGATTAGAAGTCAAAGAAATTTTTATTTTAGAAATCAGAAAAATAACTTACATTATATAATTGCCTGTTCCAGTTTTTGGACTCCTGCCTTCTTCCTGCCATGCTCTAGTAAACTGTATTTTAGAAAAGGGCATAGTATTATAGCATTTCACAGTATAACAAGATTGCATATTTGTAGAATGCTAACCATGGCATATTTTTCAACCGCTGCCTGTAATGAGTTACATTCTTCTTTGAAATCTTTTAGTATGTGTTTTCCTATTAGTGAAACTACAAACTAAATCTCATGGATAAATATATATGATTGACATTTGCTATGTGCATGTAGATGGTGCAATGTTAGAACCAGGACACAGGACTAACAATACAAAAATGTATCATAAGGTACCTGATAATATTTGAGAAATTTAATATTAAATTATAGTCAGAACAATCTTAGTTTGATAATGCCTACTTATTTCTTTTCAATATAAATCTGGTATGTAAAAATCAAAATTTGATCAACTATGACAAACTTAGTAAGTAGAGTGAATTTGAGAAAATTATCCTGGGATTTAAATTGAAAATGTACTAATGATGTTGAGAATGTTGATTTACTGCCTTATTCATTTAGTAAACATGTCAGAAATCGGGCTGAGTTTCAGAGAAGATTATGAAAGTATTAGTAAATTCTTCCTGTAGTTGAGAAGATTATCAATTGATCATAACTGAGTGACTTCTCATTTTATGAAACTAAAAGGCATACATTTTTAAAAAAATAATTTAAAATGATTACCAAAGCTTTTCAAATAACATGAACTACTTTTTTTTTGAAAGGGGAGCTGGCTTATTTAGCTTTAAATATTCTATATATGTGTGTTAACTAATTTTATGTGTCAACTTAGCCCTTGGTACTCATATTTGTTCAAATATTATTCTAGATGTTTCTCTGAAGGCATTTTTGTAGATTAAAATAACATTTAAGTCAAGCTTCCCTGGTGGCTCAAAGGTTAAAGCGTCTGCCCGCAATGCGGAAAGCAATGAGGAAAACGTAGGTTCGATCCCTGGGTCAGAAAGATCCCCTGGAGAAGGAAATGGCAACCCACTCCAGTATTCTTGCCTGGAGAATCTCATGGGCGGAGGAGCTTGGTGGGCTACAGTCCACGGGTCGCAAAGAGTCGGACACGACTGAGCGACTTCACTTTCTCACTTTCTCTTTCAAGTAAAGCAGACTACCTTTCATATCGTGGGTAAACTTTATCCATTTAGTTGAAGGCCTTGACAGTAAAAGACTGATATTTCTGAAAGAAAAGGGAATTCTGACGGCAGATTATCTTTGGACTTGAACTACAGCGTCACCTCTTCCCTGGGTCTCCAGCCTGGCAGCTTACTCTGCAAATTTGTAGACTTGCCAAGCCTCCACCATCTCCTGAGCCAATTTTTAAAAATCTCTCTCTCTCTCCTCCCTCCTTTCTTCCCCTTCTCTCTGTCCTTCTGCATCCTACCGATTTTGTTTCTCTAGAGAACTCTGAACTCTTACTAATACATGATGCTGTTGAGATACCATAGTTATATTCTGAAAACTTTTTCACAGTTTCATTGAAGGCACCATGATAAGTTAGAGGCAGGTAGAATTACTTTTAGTTTGATAGGTTTCATTTCTGAGAAAAGAATGGGCTAGGAGTTGCATATAAGTGATTTTTAAAAATTTTTTGAAAGTTTCACTGTGGAATTATGTTTCTCTTTTAAATGTATAAAAAGTGGAATTTGATAAAAGGTGTACCACATGAAGCCAGGTAGGAGATAAGGGTATGCTTTTGATGGGTTAAAATACTTAGTCTTATTTCTAAATTACCACAGTGCTAAAAGTAAAGTCTTACTCTATATAGGACTTTGTGTATTGAATAAATAATATTTTATAAGTAGAAATGTGAGTTCTATTTCCTTTTACTCTTTTAAGCTTAGTTTTAGAAGAAAAATGTGATAAAACATTTATTCTTAACTTCTGTCCACTCTAAAAATATTTTTGCTAAAAAGAAATAACAAACACTGATTTTCAGCATCCAGTTCCTCCAAGTCAGGCAGATCAAAGTTTCACTGTGTTTGAGGTGCATCATTGAACAGAAAGCCCCAGGAACCATATGTTCTACCTGTTTCTTGCCTCTTCCCCAAAACTTCACCTGAATTAAAGAGATGAATAACAACTGCTTTTGATCACACATCAGGAAAGGACATCCTAAGTATATTAATAATTTCTGTTTGAAACAAAATCTTGTCATTTGCATATGTAACCCATGGTGACTATTGAATATTCTCTTTAATTAATTTGGGTGCCCTTGATCTACTTGATGAACTGCCCTGTATATTCACATTTGGTGCTACAAGAATGACAAAACAAATGCAAAACTTGAAAATCTTCCCAAAAGATAAATATGCTTTTGAATCAACGCAGATGTGTTTAGACCTAATATGTAATTAGCACAAAATGCTGAGTTAAATCTTCAAATATTCCCATTATTTTAACTTTTTGCACTCAAGAGTATTCTGTGTACAATATAAAATTTTCCTTTCAGAGAATCAGTGAAATAGTATTTATTTACTGCCTGTCTGTCTATTATTTATCTAGAAGATAGAAAAGTAATACTTTAGCTCTTTTATCTCCTCAAATAGTTTTTGTAGCTTATTATGTTTCCAAACATGCATTTAAATCAAAATCCTCAATCATCCCATTTTCCTTTAACAAAACAAATTATCAAGTGTTACTATTACAAGATTGCTGTATCATTTTGAAAAAATTGTCACATTTTACATGACTGACTTGAAAAGTATTTGAATAGTACTATAAAGCAAATAGTTATTCTCTTGCATTATAGGCTGACCTATACAGTTGTTTCTGTATGGAATTAAGTTTCATGTATTAAGCTTTTCAAACCTAAAAGTCTAGTTCTGGGGTGGAAAAATCTTCACCTTGTACAAATGAATTCAAGGTGAGAGTTTTGTGAGGTAAATGGTGCGATGAGCAAAGACTTAGGAAAAGCCAAAACTTGCTTCTGTTTAAAATTCTTGTAGGTGCAAAAGGATCACAATGGGTATTGGAAAGAGTAGCAGACTGGTTAATGTACTCCCCCTAAAAACATGATCCAACCTACTAGTTACTGTGTTCCAATCAGTGCTTCAAAACTGACAGATAAACTTAGCAATTCCTGGATAAAGAACAAGAAGTATATAGAGGGTTCAATACACTTGGCTGCTTAAATTTAAATGAAATAATTATTTTAAAAAATCAAAAATTCTGTTTCTCAGTCACATATCAAGTGCTTAACAACCACAAGTGGATAGTGGCTACTGTTTTGAGCGGTGCAGACTAGATTATTCTGAACCCATATTTTTATAAAATAATAGTAGTTCAGATTTGTGTGATATTTTGACATTTAAAACTACTTTCTCATATATTACCTGTTTGTTACAAAGCTGATTAAAAGCAAGTAAAGAAGTTCTATATTGTTTTCTTAAACCTGAAGTTCAAAGGAATTACCTCTATATGGCTAGTAAAAGGCAGGATTGTGAATGTAGCTTAAATATTCTGATTCTTACCAGTAAACATAAAAAAAAATTTCTAACTTTTTGAGTATACATCAGTATAACATCATGCATACATATATATATATATTTCAAGATGGTTATTCTAAAAGCACACTTTTGTATGTATAGGTCTTTATGTTTATATCTAATCAGTATTAATTCTTTATTATTATTATTTTTATTATTCAGCAGTACCTAGAAGATACTAATTCTCTTCTAGACTTCATGCCCAGCATGAAGTAGTCATATCTTGACCAACGAAGGAAGTGAAAAGCAAAAATTTTATCATAGATTTTAGCACAATAATTGTTCATTGTTTGTGCCACAGTTATAGTACATGGATTAATAATTATAATTTCTGAACCTAATAATTTATGCATTAATATTTTGTGTCTGTCATGTCTTTAATTTTTGCAATTAATTGTTTTAATAACGGAAAGGTTAATTGTGCTATTCATCAGAATTGCTTGCTGTGAAATGGTAGACAAATAAGAACTTTACAGATAAAGGGCATACTTACTAATCAAGCCTGTCATTTCTTTAGAAAGTAAACCTGCTGTGACAGCCTAATAGATTTATTTAATTTGCAAAATCTTGGGGTTCAGAAAAGTTCCCACTAAAACAAATGGAATTGTAACAAATTGTTAAATTATGTTTATACTCAACCATACCCAGAGATGCATATATTTTCTATGTCTAGGTATATGTATACACACATTTGTGTATACCAGGCACACATACACATTATATAATCACTTTCATTAAACTATAGCCTAGAAAACCAAGATTTTGTTCTAAAATAATAATCTGATACTATGCTTCTTAAAATTATTAGTATATGATATAAAAGCATTATTACAACATATTCTTATCAGTTCAGTGGCACAGTTGTGTCTGACTCTTTGCAACCCCATGAACTGCAGAATACCAGGCTTTCCTGTCCATCACCAACACCCAGATCTTATTCAAACTCATGTCCATCGAGTCAGTGATGCAGTCCAACCATCTCATCCTCTGTCGTCCCCTTCTCTTCTCACCTTCAGTCTTCCCCAGCATCAGGGTCTTTTCTAGTGAGTCAGTTCTTCACATCAGGTGTCCAAAGTATTGGAGTTTCAGCATCAGCATCAGTCTTTCCAATGAATATTCAAGACTGATTTCCTTTAGGATGGACTGCTTGGATCTCCTTGCAGTCCAAGGGACTCTCAAGAGTCTTCTCCAACACCATAGTTCAAAAGCATCAACTCTTTAGTGCTCAGCTTTCTTTACAGTCCAACTCACATCCACACATGACTACTGGAAAAACCATAGGCTTGACTAGATGTACCTTTGTTGGCAAAGTATTGTCTTGCCTAGATCCAGGTACTGCAGGGTGAAGAAGGAAATGGCACAGATCACTTCCTGCTGTTTCAGGTCTGAAGCCAAATGATTGCTTTTTTAACAGGTCCATATATCAGTGAGGTTTGTATTATCGTGTTCTTTCTTACGATTTTCACCAAATTTCTGTCCAAAATTTTAGTAGAATTCCCAGTCTCTTTCTTCCAGTTAATTCCTTGGTTAAGTAACTGCCAGGGTCCAGCCCTGGTGGATCCAGGGTGATTCGAAGGTGGGGACAGAGTAGGCGTCCTGGAAAAACACTTATTTTAATTACAGATATATACAGAGATTAGAAATGGATAGTGCAGTAGCAAAATTAGTGGAGAAAAAGAGGCTGAATAACTGGTTTAAGTGGAATACTAATCACCACCTTTGTAGGCCACAGGCGTCTTTCCGTTCTCCCGAAGGAGAGGAGGCATGAGGCCTCCCTGGTCCGATCTTAGAAGCCCAGGCAGAGTTAGTAGGCTTGGTGCGTACCCCCATACCAGATGGGAATTCAGCCAGGAAAACGGGGAGCAAGAAAGAAATGACACAGGGGAATCAATCTTTTCAGGAACTGATCCCATTTCTTTATTTTTCAGGTTTGTTTATATACCTTTTGTTACACATAGGGATGAATACAGAGTCACGCGGGGTCAGCAGACCTGAACATTGTCATAATCAGGTGCTTCATATGAAATTATACAAAGGTCTTATGAGTTTTTACATCATCTTCTGACCATGAGGTCTGCTGACATTTTATGGCCCTTTCTGATACCGGTCAGTTAACCAGAAAACTTATTTTTCCAAGGGTGATTTTTTTTTTTTTAAATCAGGCACCACCCTCCAAATAAAGTTGCATTCCTATAGGGTGAGAGTGTAGTGAGTTACAATCAAGAAAGGAATTTATTTAACCCAAGGTTAACATGATCAATCTTAAAGGTTAATACTTATTTCTCCTATATGCTTAAAGGTTAATGCTTATTCTCCTATATGCTAGTTATATTCATTATAAGGGCAGGGAATATGGAGATTCAGCAGCAAACATCAGCCCAACAAATGAAAATCCTTTCACCAGTGTTCCCCCTTAAAATCTACTTAGTTTTAAGATAGTGATAGTTACATTTTCACATAGCAAGGACACAGTGATTTATAATAAAGTACACTGATCTATAACAAAAGAGAAATTTCATTAACTCAAAAGTCTAATATTGCTAACATCAAAAACTACCATATTTCCTTTTCTATATTCCAAGTACATCGATTAATATATTCCCAGGTGCCTAAGGATATGGAAGCCTGGTGGCAATCAAATGAGAAAAAGCCCTATGCTAATACTCCAAACTCTCTGTGCTGTTTATGGTTGTCATATAAGCTAGTCTGTCAGCAGAGGTTTGACCTGAGACATCCTTGTCCCACCCAGGGCAGGGAATTAGCAACAATTATTGACAGGACAAATGAAAAACCCTTCACCAACATAATTCCTAATCAACCCACTAATACTATACTAATGATCTTCTAACTTCACAAAAGAGTCTGTATTTAGAAAGTTTTAAAGCATCTCGTGTCTCTCACAGGGGTTGTAAACAATTACATGTGGCCGGACGAACCTGATCAGGCAGGCCAGAGAACCTTCAGAGTTTGTAAGCTGAAACACTCTTGTCACGCCCAGGAATTTTTATTAACTGGAGCTGCAAGTTAACTCCTTCTCTGAGAGAAATGGTTGCAGGGGAGAGCCCCTGTAAAGTACTCTGGTTTTGGGGGTAGATGCTCAGGAACAGGGAGTTTCCGGAGGCTTGATCACGCCTTTGCATATGCCAAGCATCCTTCCTCATGACCTTTGCCATGGGCAGAGTTCCTCACTCTGGCCCCCAGCAAGTAACCATAGACAAAATTTTGTTTTGATATTGGTCTAAGTCTGAGACCTCTTGTCATTTACTTCTTATTTGAAAAGCTTCATTTCTAATTACTGTGATCAGCAATTGCTGTTCCCTAAAATTTATCATTAAATCAAAAGCTTTACTGCTAAGCTTCTTTCTTAAACTCTTGACCCTGAAAACGATGGCTTGAGTGAGAAGACAAGTCTTTTCCTGTCCTTTCTAGGAGGATACAGACTTTATCTGGAGAAGAAAGTAGAGAAGGGAATGGCAATCCACTCCAGTGTTCTTGCCTGGAGAATCCCATAGACAGAGGGGCCTGGTGGGCTACAGTCTATGGGGTTGCAAAGAGTCAGACACGACTAAGCAACTAACACACACACACACAAAGTTGCAGGTTCAAAGCCATCATAGACAACCATTTGAATTTAGAGTGCAGAAGCAGTTTGTTATTTGGCCCTGGGAGTTTCCTATTTGTGATATTTAGTCACACAGATTGCAGGGTAAGGACACATAGCAGAATGGTTAGCTCTACTTTGAGTTTATCTCTATTTTATAGAAATTGCAGGTGTAAAATATATCTCTGTGGCTCAGATGGTAAAGAATATGCTTGCAATGTGGAAGACCTGTGTTTGATTTCTGGGTAGGGAAGATCCCCTGGAGAAGGGAATGACAGCCTACTCCAGTATTCTTGCCTAGAGAATCTTATGGGTAGAAGAGCGTGGCAGGCTGTGCAGTCCATGGGATCACAAGGAGCTGGACATGACTGAGCAACTAACACTTTCATTTTCAAAAGTGGAAAAAAGAGAACCAGTGAATGCCAACACAGACCCTGCCATTTACCTCTGTGTTCCAGCTGGTTTCATTTCTAATCATTTGTGAACTAACCACATCTTACAAAAATGATCTTTACCTTTCTTCAGGAACCACATTTTATAATGCCATTTTGAGTAAAGATTCTTTATTTTAAACATGGGTTTTGCCTTTTCATTTGGAAGCATTGATCACATAGATGGTCTAGTATTAGGGAATAGAGAAGCACCTGTTTTACTCATGCTACAGGAAAAGTTAGCTGTATTATGAAAGCAACTACACTAGTCAGCTAAATTCTGAAGTGTGCTATTATCAGTTCTTAATTGAAAACTTTTATTTTTAAGGGGAAGAAGAGGAAATATTCAGCAGTTCAACCCATTCATAGACAGGCTATCCCAGTAACGACCCCAGACATCTGTCATCCATTCAATAAATATTTTTCAAACCCTATTATATGTCAGGAACTTTAATCCCATTTGGAAAAACAAGGATGAAACAAGATTAGTACAGTCCTTTTCCCTCAGAAACTTTAAAATCAAATCTAGCATGGTAGACAGACAAAATTTAATTTGAAAAATAAATCCATGATGTTATAAGAAATTTGGAAGAAATAAGTAGGGTGTTACTATATTGATGACAAACATTGATTAGATTTTGTTTTACTCCAGGAACTATTATGTTTTATTTTATTAGTTTATTTAACCTAACCATCTATGAGGTGTCATTGCCATCTCCATTTTATAAATTATGAAAGTGAGGCACAGAGAGTCTAAATAAATTGTTCACAACCATAGATTTCAGTGGCAGAGTGACACTAATCCTATTATTTTAAATAGAATCCATGCTCTTCTTCATCATGATACTACACTCACTTTCATAAGACAATAAACTGGGGAAGATTTGTTTTCAAGGGAGATGGAAAAAGTATGGATGACAACCAAGTTAAGACCTAAGGGCTGAGGGAGAATCAAATGTGAAAAGAGTTGGAAAAAAATTGCTTCGGGCTAGTTTAACTGCATGTAGGAGGAGCTCAGGATGGAAATGGGGAGGGTATGCTGAGCAAACTGAAATAGGCTTATATTTTTGGAGAATTGTGAACAAAAGAGGCAAGTTGGTGATAACGCAAAAAATTTTCAGGCCATGATAAAAATTTAGATTTTATTCCAGGTGCAAAAGAAGCCATTGAAGAGTATTTAATTTTTTTTTTTTTTTGGTCTGGCAAACATTGATGTCCTTTTAAAAGGGTTTTGAAATTTATAGAATACTATAGCAGAATGGTTAAAATGAGAAAATTTCTTAAAATATCGCATCTGGTCATTCTGTTCTTCACAGAAAATCAAATCAACATGATTTCAAATATTTTCAGAAAAAATGCACTTTAGGTTGAAATCATTTCATTCATACACATCTGTCTTTTGCCTTGTGGCTTCTCAGTGGAGTACATAGCCACAAACACTTTTTGTTTCTTCAATCAGAGAGAAAGAAATGAACAGATGGGAGATCAAAGGAGCAGCTGAGCAAAGAATCTGGCAAAATATGCAGCAATTTATAGGTAGATGAATAAAGATTTGAAAGACTAGTGTAGAAAGAGACTAAAAACACGATTCCTAGTTTCTATGTTATAGATATTGAAATATCTTCTGATCTTTTCTGATAGGGATTGGAACAAGAAGTATAATTGATTTTTAATAAATGCCTAGTATAGTACCTTCTCGTGGAAAAGTACAAGGCAGTTGATCTTGAAAGGATGTTAAAAAAAAAAAAAAGTAGACATGCCTTTTATATGAAACTGTTTTCCCCTAGAACTAAATATGAAGCTTTACTGCATGTGTCCCAGATCTCTTCAGTGGTGTCTGACTCTGTGATGCTACAGACTACAGCCTACCAGGCTCCTCTGTCTATAGGATTCACAGACAAGAATATGGAAGTGGATTGCCATGCCCTCATCTGAAACATTACTTTTGGAAGTTTATTAGAAAATATGCTTCTTTAATCAAGTCCATTTATCTTCTTCCATAACCAGCAGATATTTCTACCAGTGAGTGATTCTATGCAAAGACGTTTAAAATGGAGTACATAGTTCAGGAGTAAAGTATGCTTAAAATATTTAGTCTAAATTTCCCTAATCTCTTTCTATTATGTTGCATACTTCTTTTCCTTCATTCAGTGTTATTATATATTATTTTATGTAGACATGTCCTAGTGTTCTCACAAGTTAGAAATTATTTTATTCATCTTTATTGGTCTTACTACACCACTGAGCATACACTCAATAAATAGCACATTGTTTTAAAAAAACAAGACAAATAAACATTTTGACAAAATTTGGTAACTTCTAGCTCTAAATTCCTTCCTCCATAGTCTACATAAATATGAATATTATGTACACATACATACACACAGTGTATTTTTTTCAGTGAACATGAGAATAAAACCTAGCTTCTGGAAGAAAAGTCTGTCTTGTTACTTTCCATTTCCTACTTACACTCTTTGCTTCAAGACTTGTTAGGTAAAGAGATTTCTCAGTACTTTTTTTTTTGAAATTTGTTAACATATATGTATTAATTCCTAAAACTGTAGTTTCTATTTATTCATGCCAAAGTTTAAAATATATCTACTCAGAGAGAGGAGCATCCTTAATTTCTAAAGCTCTTTTAGAAATATTTTAAAGGGAACAGCTAATAAAATGTTTAATGGTGAGAAACTAAAAACTTCCTCCCTAGGATCAGCAACAAGGAATAATGTCCTCTCTCACAAATCATGTTCAACAACAACACAATGGAAGTACTAGCCAAGCCAGTAAGACAAGAAAAGGAAACAAAGAGTAGACAGATTGAGAAGAAAGGAATAAAACTTCTTTTTCTTTGCAGATGACATGGTTATCTATGTAGAAAGAACTGACAAAAAATACTTCTGGAACTAATAATTAATTATAGCATATTTGTTATAAGATAAAAATTGTGATATAAAATCAGTTGCTTTCTGGTTAGACCAACAATGACCAAGTGAAGTTTGAAATTAAAAAAAAAAATTATAGTAGAACCTCCACAAATCAAATACTAAGGTGCAAAGCTAAAAAATGTGTTCAAGCTCCACAAGAGGAAATCTATAAAACTTTAATGAAAGAAATCACAAAAGAACCCTGTGAAAAAAATATTTTATATTCATGCATGCTAAGTCACTTCAGTCTTGTCCAACTCTTCATAATTCTATGGCTTATAGCCCGCCAGGCTCCTCTGTCCATGGGATTTTCCAGGAAAGAATACCAGAGTGGGTTGTCATGCCTTCCTCCAGAGGATCTTCTTGACCCAGGGATTGAACCCAGGTCTCTTAGGTCTCCTGCATTGGCAGGCAGTTTCTTTATCACTGGCACTACCTGGGAGTCCATATTAATGGATAGGAACACTCAAACTCTCAAATGTTAGTTCTTCCCAACATGATCTATGATTCAGTACAATCTCAGCAAGTTATTTTGTGGTCATTAGCAAACTGATTCTAAAATTTATGTAGAGAAGCCTAAGACCCAGAATAGCCAAGATGATATTGAAGGAGAAGAGCAATGTTAAAGGACTGACACTTTCTCACTTAAAGACTTACTTTATAAAGCAACAATAATCAAAACAGTGCAGTAAAAGAAAATAGAGAAATAGATTAATAGAACAGAGCAGAGAGCCCAGATTAGACCCACATAAGTTCAGTCACCTTGACAAAGGAACAATGGTAATACAATGGAGGAAAAAAAAAAAAAAAAGGTAATTTCAGAAAATGGTGTTGAAACAACTGGACATCCAGAGGCAAGAAAAAAGAATTCAGACACAGAACTTACACCTTTCACAAAAGTTGACAGAATATGAATCTGAATGTGAAAGAAAAATGTAAAATTCTAATAGACAACATATACAAAAAATCTAGAAGACCTTGGGTTTGGCAAGGACTTTTATTACAACTTTTATAGAGTTATAATTAACATTTTGTGTTATGTTTATTGGGCTTTCCAGGTGGCAATAGTGGTAAAGAACCTGTCTGCCAATATAGGAGATGTAAGACATGGGGTTTAATCCCTGGCTCAGGAAGATCCCCTGAAGAGGGGCATGGAAGCACACTCCAATGTTCTTGCCTGGAGAATCCCATGGGCAGAGGAGACTGGTGGGCTATCGTCCATAAGGTCGGAAAGAGTTGAACATGACTGTAGCACTTTAGCATGCATGCTATATTCATTATAGGCATAAGGCATAGTGATTAAGTATTTTTACACATTATGAAATGATCACCACAATGAGTCTAGCTATACAAGTTTTTATAGTATTAGTGATCATATACCTTATAATGATTTCTATCCCTGTGACTTCAGTTCACTTCAGTTCAGTTGCTCAGTCATGTCCAACTCTTTGTGACCCCATGAATCACAGTATGCCAGGCCTCTCTGTCCATCACTAACTCCCAGAGTTCACTCAAAATTATGTCCAACAAGTAGGTGATGCCATCCAGCCATCTCATCCCCTGTTGTCCCCTTCTCCACCTGCCCAAAAACCCACCCAGCATCAGAGTCTTTTCCAATGAGTCAACTCTTCCACTGAGGTGGCCAAAGTATTGCAGTTTCAGCTTCAGCGTCAGTCCTTCTAATGAACATCCAGGACTGATGTCCTTTAGGATGGATTGGTTGGATCTCCTTGCAGTCCAAGGGACTCTCAAGAGACTTCTCCAACACCACAGTTCAAAAGCATCAATTCTTTGGTGCTGAGCTTTCTTCACAGTTCAACTCTCACATCCATACATGACCACTGGAAAAATCATAGCCTTGACTAGACGGACCTTTCTTGGCAAAGTAATGTCTCTGCTTTTCAATATGCTATCTAGGTTGGTCATAACTTTTCTTCCAAGGAGTAAGCGTCTTCTAATTTCATGGCTGCAGTCACCATCTTCAGTGATTGAGAGCCCCCAAAATAAAGTCTGACACTGTTTCCACTGTTTCCCCATCTATTTCCCGTGAAGTGATGGGACCGGATGCCATGATCTTTGTTTTCTGAATGTTGAGCTTTAAGCCAACTTTTTCACTCTCCTCTTTCACTTTCATCAAGAGGCTTTTTAGTTCCTATTCACTGTCTGCCATAAGGTTGGTGTCATCTGCATATCTGAGGTTATTGATATTTCTCCTAGCAATTTGATTCCAGCCTGTGCTTCTTCCAGCCTAGCGTTTCTCATTATGTACTCTGCATATAAGTTAAATAAGCAGGGTGACAACATACAGCCTTGACGGACTCCTTTTCCTATTTGGAACCAGTCTGTTGTTCCATGTCCAGTTCTAACTGTTGCTTCCTGACCTGCATATAGGTTTCTCAAGAGGCAGGTCAGGTGGTCTAGTATTCTCATCTCTTTCAGAATTTTCCACAGTTTATTGTGATTCACACAGTCAAAGGCTTTGGCATAGTCAATAAAGCAGAAATAGATGTTTTTCTGGAACTCTTTTGCTTTTTCCACGATCCAGCAGATGTTGGCAATTTGATCTCTGGTTCCTCTGCCTTTTCTAAAACAAGCTTGAACATCTGGAAGTTCACAGTTTACGTACTGCTGAAGCTTGGCTTGCAGAATTTTGAGAATCAACTAGAGCTACTGAGAGTCATGTCCATTGAGTCGGTGATTCCATCCAACCATCTCTTCCTCTGTCATTCCCTTCTCCTGCCTTCATTCTTTTCCAGCATCAGGGTCTTTTCCAATGAGTCATTTCTTCACATCAGGTAGCCAAAGTATCAGAGTTTCAGCATCAGTCCTGCCAATGAATATTCAGAGTTGATTTCCTTTAGGATTGAGTGGTTTGATCTCCTTGCAGTCCAAGGGACTCTTAAGAGTCCTCTCTAACACCACAATTCAAAAACATCAAATCTTCAGTGCTCAGCTTTCTTTATTGTCCAACTCTCACATCCATACATGACTACTGGAAAAACTATAGCTTTGACTGGATGGACCTTTTTGGCAACGTAATGTCTCTGCTTTTTAATATGCTGTCTAGGTTGGTCCTAGCTTTTCTTCCAAGGAGCAAACATCTCTTAATTCTGTGGCTGCAGTCACCATCTGCAGTGATTATGGAGGTGAAGAAAATAAAGTCTGTCTCAGTTTTCATTGTTTCCACATCTATTGCCATGAAGAGATGCGACCATGATCTTAGTATTTGAATGTTGAGTTTTAGGCTTGCTTTTTCACTCTCCTCTTTCACTTTCTCCAAGAGGCTCTTGAGTTCTTCTTTGCTTTCTGCAATAAGAGTGGTGTCATCGGCATGTCTGAGGTCATTGCTACCTCTCCCAGCAATCTTGATTCCAGCTTGTGCTTCATCCAAGTGGGCATTTCTAATGATGTACTATGTGTAGAAGTTAAATAAGCAGGGTGACTATATATAGCCTTGTCATACTCCTTTCCTAATTTGGAACCAGTCCATTGTTCCAGGCCCAGTTCTAACTGTTTTTTCTTGACCTTCATACACATTATCAGGAGGCAGGTAAGGTGGTCTGGTATTTATATCTCTTTCAGAATTTTTCACAGTTTATTGTGACCCACTCAGTCAAAGTTTTCACAATAGTCAATGAAGCAGAAGTAGATGTTTTTCTGGAACTCTCTTGCTTTTTCAATGATCCAGTGGATTGGCATTTTGACCTCTTGTCCCACTGCCTTTTTAAAATCCAACTTGTACATCTGGAAGTTCTTGGTTCATGTACTCTTGAAGCCTGGCTTGGAGAATTGTGAGCATTTCTTCACTAGTATGAGATTAGTGTAGTTGTGTGGTAGTTTGAACATTCTTTGACATTGCCTTTCTTTGATATTTCAATAAAAACTGACTTTTTCCAGTCCTGTGGCCACTGCTGAGTTTTCCAAATTTGTTGGCATATTGAGTGCAGCACTTTCACAGCATCATCTTTTAGGATTTTAAAGAGCTCAACTGAAATTCCCTCATCTCCACTAGCTTTATTTGTAGTCATGCTTCCTAAGGAGGGATCACATCATAGTGGTTATCTAGGTCATAAAGATCTTTTTGTATACTTCTTCTTGTATTCTTGCCACCTCTTCTTAATATCTTCTTCCTCTGTTAGGTCCATACCATTTCTGTCCTTTATCAAGCCCATCTTTGCATGAAATATTGCCTTGATTTCTCTAATTTTCTTGAAGAGACTTCTAGAGTTTCCCATTTGATTGTTTCCCTCTATTTCTTTGCATTGATCACTGAGGAAGGCTTTCTTATCTCTCCTTGCTATTCTTTGGAACTCTGCATTCAGATGGGATATCTTTCCTTTTATCTTTTGCCTTTAGCATCTATTCTTTCCTCAGATATTTGCAAGGCCTCCTCAGACAACCAGTTTGCCTTTTTGCATTTCTTTTTCTTAGGGATGGTTTTGAGCACTGCCTCCTGTACAGTATCACCAATGTCCATTCATAGGCTTCAGGCACTCTGTCTCTCAGATCTAATCCCTTGAGTCTATTTGTCACTTCCTCTGTATAATCTTAAGGAATTTGATTTAGGTCACTGACTTATTTATCTTAAATTTGAAAATTTGTATTTCTCAATCCCCTCATCTATTTTTCCATATTCTCCCCTCTTTTCCATTTGGAAACCACTAATTTTCCTTTGTATCGAATGAGTCTGTTTCTTTGTTTTAGATCCCACATGTAAGATATATCATTTGGTATTTGTTTTCTCCTAACTTATTTCATGAGGCATAAAATGTTCCAAATTCATGCATGTTCCTGGAAATGACAAGATTTTGTTCTTATGTATGTCTAAGTAATAGCATGTATATTCCCCACATTTTCTTCACCCATTCATCTATAGATGAATACTTACGTTTCTTCTCTGTTTTGTCAATTGTAAATAGTGGTGTAGTATACACGTGAAAGTGAAAGTTCAGCCATGTCCAACTCTTTAAAATCCTATAGACTATACAGTCCATGTAATTCTCCAGGCCAGGATACTGGAGTGGGGAAGAGTCTTTCCCTTCTCCAGGGGAACTTCCCAGCCCAGGGATTGAATCCAGGTTTCCCACAGTGCAGGAGGATTCTTTATTGGCTGAGCCACAAGAGTATGCATATGGGTACATATATATTTTTTTTAATTAGCATTTTGGATAAATGCCCAGAGGTAGAATTGCTGTATCGTATCTCTTTTTAGTTTTTTTGAGGAACCTCTAAACTCTGTTTATAATGGCTTCACCAATTTATATTCCCACCAACAGTGCATGAGAGTTCCCTTTTCTCCACATTTTTGCAAACATTGTAGTGTATTTTGATGATAGGCATTCTGAATGGTATGAGGTGATATCTCATTCTGATTTTGATTTACATTTCCCTGTTAGTGATGCTGGTTATCTTTCAATGGGCCCCTTTTTCATCCATATGTTTTCTCTGTAAAAATGTCAGTTGAGGTCCTCTGGCCATTATAAAAACAATTTTTCTTTATATTGAATTGTATGAGTTCTCTCTGTATTTTGGATATCAACTCCTTATTTGATATATTAGTCACAAATATCTTATTGGATTCAGTAGGTTGCCTTTTTGTTTTGTTGGTGATTTTCTTTAATATGCAAAGTACTTTTTAGTTTGATATAGTTCCATTTGTTTATTTCTACTTTTCTTGCCCTTGGGAGGGGAACCTAATAAAATGAACATAAATGATTCACCTGATTAAAAGTTCAAAGAAATGGTAATAAGAATCATCACCCAATTCTGGAGAAAAATGAAGGAACTCCATTCATTCCAGAGGGAACTTCTACCAAAAACTTAGAAAATGAAAGAAATAAGCAATCAGAACTAAAAATTACAATAACTAAAGTAAAAATACACTAAATGAAATTAATAGCAGAGTGGAGAAAATGGACTTTAAAACTAAGATTGACACAAAAGACACAAAAGTGCAGTATATAAAGAGGTCAATCCAACAAGCAGGTATAACAATTAGCAAATATTTTCCATTTAACATATGAGAACTTGATATAGAAAGTAAGTGTTAACAGAAAAAAAATAAATAGAAGGCAATACAACAATAGTAAGGAAATTTAATTCCCCACTCACATCAATAGATAGATCATGCATGAAGAAGGTCAGTAATGAAACACTGGCCTTAAGCAGCTAAACCACACATTAGACTATATTAACCTAATACATATATAGAAAACATTCCATCCAAAAGCTATGGAATACACATTCGTTTCAAGTACATATGCAACATTCTTCAGAACAGATCATATGATGGGCCACAAAACAAATCTCAATAAATTTAAGACTATCAGGTATCTTTTTTCTCACCCAAATGTTATGAAAATTGAAATCAAATATTTAAAAAAAAACTCAAAAACACAAACATGTGAAAACTAACATGCTACTAAATAATCAGTGAGTCCAAAAAGAAATCAAAGAAGAAATTTAAAAAATTCTGAGACTAAAATGAAAGCACAACATTTAAAAATCTAAAGGATGCTACAAAAGCAGTTCTATGAGGTATGTTAATAGCAATACCTGCCTGTCTCAAGAATAAAACTCTCAATCTGTATGTACATTTAAAGAACTAGAAAAGAAAAAGCAAAGTTCAAAGTTTGTAGAAGGAAGAAAATAATAAAGATCACAGAAGAAATAAATGAAAAGGACACTAAAAATAGAAAACATCAATAAATTAAAAGTTGATACTGATAGATAAACAAAATTGACAAAACTTCAGTCACACTTATCAAGGAAGAGAGAGAGATCAAATAAATAAAATCATAAATGAAAGAGGAGAAATTAAACCCACAACACAGAAATATAAAGGATTGAAAGATAATCTATGAACAATTGTGTGTGTACTCATTCTCTTCAATTATGTTTGACTCTTAGTGACCCTATGGACTGTAGCCTAATAGGCTCCTCTCTCCATGGGATTCTCCAGGCAGGAATACTAGAGTAGGTTGCCATGCCCACCATATGAACAGTTATGTGCCAACAAATTCAACAATCTAGAAGAAATGGATAAAGTTTGAATCATATACCCTTCTATGTGGAGGAGGCAATGGCACCCCATTCCAGTACTCTTGCCTGGAAAATCTCATGGATGGAGAACCTGGTAGGCTGCAGTCCATGGAGTCGATAAGAGTTGGACATGACTGAGCGACTTCACTTTCACTTTTCACTTTCATGCATTGGAGAAGGAAATGGCAACCCACTCCAGTATTCTTGCCTGAGACTCCCAGGGACGTGGAAGCCTGGTGGGCTGCCGTCTATAAGGTCAAACAGAGTCAAACATGACTGAAGCAACTTAGCAGACCCTTCTAAGACTGAATCATGAAGAAATTAAAAATCTGGATAGATTACTAGTAAGAAAACTGAATCATAATGAAAAATAATAAAAGCAAAACTCTGGGTCCAGATGGTTTCACAGGTGAATTCTACCAAACATTTAAAGAAAAGTTAATATTTTTCATTTTTGAATTATTTCAAAAAGTTGAAGATGGGGAATGTTTCCAGAAACAATTTACAAGACCAGCATTATCCTGATACTAAAATCAAAGACATCACACTTAAAAGAAAAATTACAAGCCAATATCCCTGATGAATATAGACGCAAATATCCTCAGCAAAACATGAGCAAATTGAAATCAGCAATTGTTCAGTTGCCCAGTTGTGTCCTACTCTGAGACCCCATGGACTGATTCACTCCAAGCCTTCCTGTCCTTCACCATCTCCTGAGGTTTGCCCAAGTTCATGTTCATTGCATCAGTGATGTCACTCAGCCATCTCATCCTCTGATGCATTCTTCTCCTTCTGCCTTCAATCTTTTCCAGCATCAGGGACTTTCCAATGAATCAGCTGTTCACATCAAAAAACCAAAATACTTGGGCTTCAGCTTTAGCATCAGTCCTTCCAATGAGTATTCAGGGTTGATTTCTCTTAAGATTGACAATTTTGATCTGCTGCTGCTGCTAAGTTGCTTAAGTCATGTCCGACTCTGTGCGACCCCATAGACAGCAGCCCACCAGGCTCCCCTATCATTGGGATTCTCCAGGCAAAAATATTGTAGTGGGTTGCCATTTCCTTCTCCAATGCATGCAAGTGAAAAGTCAAAGTGAAGTTGCTCAGTTTTGATCTCCTTACTTACAATTTCTTGCATGCTTTTGATTTCTTTTAATGAATTTGACAGTCATATATATGATCAAGTGGGATTCATTCCAGGGGTGTAAGAACAGACATATAGATCATTGGAACAGAATAGAGAGCTCAGAAATATACTCATGATCATGTGGTCAATTTGGAGTAGGAAATGGCAACAGACTCCAGAATTCTCACCTGGAAAATCCCATGAATAGAGGAGCCTGGTATGCTATAGTCCATGGGGTCACAAAGAGTCAGACATGACTGAGCAATTGAACACAAACACATGTGATCAATTAACCTATGACAAAGAAGGCAAGGATATACAGTGGAGAAAAGGCAGTCTCTTCAATAAATGCTGCTGAGAAATCTGGGCAGCTACATGGAAAAGAATGAAATTGAGTTAATTTCTTACATCATAAACAAACAAAACAAACAAACAAAAACTGCATTAAAAATTTGAATGTAAGACCTGAAACCATGAAACTCCTAGAAATTATTTGTTCCTTTGCTTGAAACATTCCTCTGTCTTCTCATTTTGTTTTATTTTCATTTTTGTTTCAAAGAATTAGGTAAAACAGCTACCTCTCCTGATCTTGAAGGAATAGCCTTATGCAAAAGCATCCATCTTATAGACTGCTTGTGCCTGAGAGCTTTGCAGGCCAATTGGAGCTAAGTGGGCATTGGCCAGGGGTGTCCCGAGAAGCACTGTGCCTCAGGGCATTTTAGCCAAGTGACTGGAACTGGAGTGAATCCAGGCCACGGGAGAAACCGTGGGAAAACTGAAACAATTCACTTGCTGACACCTCTGATTCTGGAGAGTTCCCTGACCATTTGGCAGAACTCTAGGGTTTAATAATGGATTTTCTTCCTATATACAATTTATGCTCTACATCCCAAGGCAAACAAGTCTGTGCTTGGGCCCTTCAGTAGTATCCCTTCCTTTTACAGGTCACCGTGTTTGGATATTGTGTTTCTGTCTCCTATCAATTTCTATGTGGTCCTTCTATGTGCAGGAACTATCCAATTAGCCCTCAGGTCTTCTTTAAGAAGAATTGTTATATACATAGGTATAGATTCAAGGCAACCATGGAAGGAGATGAACTTAGAGTCTTGCTATACCACCATCTTAGATCTCTCTCCCAGTAATGACTTTTAGACCCAACACAAAAGATATATTCCATGAAAGAAATAACTGATATATTATACTTCATTAGAATTAAAAACTTTAATTCTATGAAAGACATTGTCAAGAAAATAAGCCAAGCTACAGACTGAGAGATAATGTTTGTAAGATATATATATGTGAGTAAAGGAATATTATTTAAAATGTACCAAGAAATCTTAACACTCAACAATAAGGGGAAAATGTCCAATTAAAAAAAAAAAAAGGCAAAATACCTGAATTGATACCGCTTCAAAAGAAGATACAGATGACAGTGCATGAAAAGAAGTTTAACACCATAAGTGATCAGAGAATTGTGAGTTAAATAACCATGTTATTGTACTATATATCTATAGCATGGTGAAAATTCAAACCACTCTCAATACCAAATTCTGTTAGGGATGTGGAGCAATAGAAATTCTCAGTTACTGTTGGTGGGAATGCAAAATGGTACAACCATTTTGTAAGACAATTTGGCATTTACTCATAAAACTAACCATACTCTTAACCACACACTTCAGCAACTGTACTCCTTGTTATTTACCCTAATGAATTGAAGTCTTATGTCCACACAAAAACCTTACATGAGGCTTATAGGAGCTTCATTCATAATTGCCAAAATTTGGAAACAACCAATATATCCTTCAGTAGGTAAGTGAGTAAACTGCAAAACTTCTAGACAATGGAATATTATTCAGCATTGAAAAGAAATGAGCTATTAAATCATGAAAAACATGGAGAAACTTAAATGCATATCATTTAGTGAAAGAAGCCAATTTGCAAAGGCTATGTACTATATGATACCAGTTATATGATATGCTGGAAAATATAAAATGATGGAGACAGTGAGAAATATCAATAGTTCTAGAGGTTGGGAGGGAAATAAGGATACATAGGCAGAGGACACAGGATTTTTAGGGCAGAAAGATTGTTCTGCATGATGCTATAATGGTGGGCACATGATGCTATACGTTTGTATCAACCCATATAATGCCCAACATCAAGTGAATCCTAATGTTAATGTGGACTTTGGATAAGATCATGTCAATACAGTTTTATTGATTATAACAAATTACTTTCAGGGGAAAGCTGATAGTAGGGCAGCTGTACGTGTGTGTTTGATGGAAGGCATGTGAAAACTACTTTCTACTCAGTTTTGCATGTAATATAGAATGGCCCCTAAATATAACTTTAAAAATAATTAGCTCCTTTGAAATACTTTGAACATCTAGAAAGACAGATGTCTTAAATATCTTGGTATCTTGAAGTGAGAAAAAATGCTTGCAACAGAGAGGAGGCTCAATAAATATTTATTATAAGAATAATACATACTCTATCCCTTTTTAGCCAATTTTAATTATTGCTATGAAGTTGATCTATAATATATTTTATTAGATATCATGGTTTATGACAGTGAATGGGTATCTGAGTATTGTATACTAAGGACTTCCCTGGTGACTCAGACAGTAAAGTGTCTGCCTACAATGTGGGAGACCCAGATTCAATCCCTGGGCCGGAAAGATCTCCTGGAGAAGGAAACGGCAACCCATTCCAGTATTCTTGCCTGGAAAATCCCATGGACGGAGGAGCCTGGTGGGCTACAGTACAAAAGGTTGTAAAGAGTCAGACATGACTACTAATGAGGAAAACAATAATTTAGTCATTTAAAGAAAAGACCTTTCTATTCTCAATTAAACATGGTTTTGTTTCATTTCTAAAATCATATATACATTTCAATTTTATTAAAATTATTTTGAAGAATCTAGCAAGAAATCATATGGATTTTCTCCCTTGAAATTTTCATTTGTTAGATATATTACACATTTTAACCCTTAAACATTGAGATATTCTTGCAATTCTGGAATACATCCTACTTGGGGATATTTTATGTATTTCATATACTGGTGGATTTGATTTGAAAGGATTACTTTTAGGACATTTATATCTAAATTATTAAGGAAAAACTAACTATGGTTTTTAATTTTCTTTTTTGTGTAGAGTGAACTTTAAAAATTATATATATGGTTATTTTTAAAATTCACTTTTTGGTGTGCTCTGAAACAAGATGCACACAAACAAATAAATTACACACAATAAAAATAACTTACTATTTGATACTTTCACTGAAAATACCTGCAAAGCTGTCTAAATCTGATAGATACTTTCCTGCATTCTACTTTGCCACTGTTTATCCTTTTTTACATTAGTTTTATACTTAATTTGAATTTATTTCAGTGACTTTGATTCTTTTGAAGTATTCAGTTTAGAATCTTCAATTCATTAGCATTGATTTGAATATAATCTTTATTTTTCCTTTCCTCAATAGCTTATATTTTACTTTACTTTGAAAATTATATTTTTGTTTTCTTTCTAATATTTTTATTCAATTTAGAGTTGATTCTCTTAAAAATTTGCGTAGACACAAGACCTTGTTTCTGTACTATTATTTCTTCTTTGACTTATTTTGCTGTTTTTCATTTATACAATTAAATTATATGTTAATATATTTAGCATTTGAATTTAATTGTAACTTTAGCTTTTAACTCAGTTCATAAGTTTTAAAGCATGATATCCTCAAAATTCTGTTTCCTAAGAATGTCCTGTGATATCAGTGTTTTAAAATTTTTGCATAAGTGATTTACAAATATTTAATTGACTTTTTAAGTTGCTGAAAATTTTTATTGATTTCTAGTTCTATTTTATTATGATAATAGAATGTACGTGTGTGTGTGTGTGTGTGTGTGTATGTGTGTGTGTGTGATGTGTGTGTATGTGTGTGTGTGTGTGTGTGTGTGTGTGTGTGTGTGTGTGTGTGTATTCTCCACTTAAATTGAAGAAAGCAGGGAAAACCACTAGACCATTCAGGTATGACTTAAATCAAATCCCTTAGATTATACAGTGGAAGTGAGAAATAGATTTAAGGGACTAAATCTGATAGATAGAGTGTCTGATGAACTAAGGACGGAAGTTCCTGACATTGTACAGGAGACAGGGAACAAGCCCATCCCCATGGAAAAGAAATGCAAAAAGCAGAATGGCTGTCTGAGGGGGCCTTACAAATAGCTGTTAAAAGAAGATAAGTGAAAAGCAATGGGGAAAAGGAAAGATATAAGCCTCTGAATGCAGAGTTCCAAAGAATAGCAAGAAGAGATAAGAAAGCATTCCTCAGCAATCAAGACAAAGAAATCGAGGAAAACAAGAGAATGGGAAAGACTACAGATCTCTTCAAGAAAATTAGAGATACCAAAGGAACATTTCATGCAAAGATGGGCTTGATAAAGGACAGAAATGGTCTGGACCTAACAGAAGCAGAAGATATTAAGAAGAGGTGGCAAGAATACATGGAAGAACTGTACAAAAAGATCTTCACGACCAAGATAATCATGGTGGTGTGATCACTCACCTAGAGCTAGATATCCTGGAATGTGAGGTCAAGTGGGCCTTAGAAAGCATCACTAAAAACAAAGCTAGTATAGGTGTTGGAATTCTAGTTGAGCTATTTCAAATCCTGAAAGATGATGCTGTGAAAGTGCTGCACTCAATATGCCAGCAAATTTGGAAAACACAGCAGTGGCCACAGGACTGCAAAAGGTCCATTTTCATTCCAATCCCAAAGAAAGGCAAGGCCAAGTAATACTCAAACTACCTCACAATTGCACTCATCCCACATGCTAGTAAAGTAACACTCAAAATTCTCCAAGCCAGGCTTCAGCAATACATGAACCATGAACTTCCTGATGTTCAAGCTGGTTTTAGAAAAGGCAGAGGAACCAGAGATCAAATTGCCAACATCCGCTGCATCATGGAATAAGCAAGAGAGTTCCAGAAAAACATCTATCTATTTCTGATTTATGCCAATACCTTTGACTGTGTGGACCACAATAAACTGGAAAATTCTGAAAGAGATGGGAATACCAGACCACCTGACCTGCCTCTTGAGACACCTGTATGCAGGTCAGGAAGTAACAGGTAAAACTGGACATGGAACAACAGACTGGTTCCAAATGGGAAAAGGAGTACGTTAAGGTAGTATGTTATCACCTTGCTAATTTAACTTCTATGCAGAGTACATCATAAGAAATGCTGGACTGGAAGAAGCAGAGGCTGGAATCAAGATGGCCAGCAGAAATATCAATAACCTCAGATATGCAGATGACACCACCCTTATGGCAGAAAGTGAAGAGGAGCTAAAAGAAGAGAGTGAAAAAGTTAAAGATCAACATTCAGAAAAATGAAGATCATGGCATCTGGTCCCATCACTTCATGGGAAATAGTTGGCTAAACAGTGGAAACAGTGTCAGACTTTATTTTGAGGGCTCCAAATTAACTGCAGATGGTGACTACAGCCATGAAATTAGAAGTCGCTTACTCCTTGGAAGAAAAGTTATGACCAACCTAGATAACGTATTCAAAAGCAGAGACACTACTTTGCCAACAAAGGTTCATCTAGTCAAGACTATGGTTTTTCTTTCCTGTGGTCATGTATGGATGTGAGAGTTGGATTGTGAAGAAAGCTGAGCACCGAAGAATTGATGCTTTTGAACTGTGGTGTTGGAGAAGACTCTTGAGAGTTCCTTGGACTGCAAGGAGATCCAACCAGTCCGTTCTGAAGGAGATCAGCCCTGGGTGTTCTTTGGAAGGAATGATGCTAAAGCTGAAACGCCAGTACTTTGGCCACCCCATGCGAAGAGTTGACTCACTGGAAGAGATCTGATGCTGGGAGGGATTGGGGGCAGGAGGAGAAGGGGATGATAGAGGATGAGATGACGTTGGCATCACTGACTTGATGGACTTGGATCTGTGTGAATCCGGGGATTGGTGATGGACAACGAGGCCTGGCGTGCTGAGATTCATGTAATCACAAAGAGTCAGATGTGACTGAGCAACTGAACTGAACTGAACTGAATTGAATTGCCATTTACCAGGCCTGCTCTTTCGGAGCAGGCAATGGCATCTCACTCCAATACTCTTGCCTGGAAAATCCCATGGACGGAGGAGCCTGGTAGGCTGCAGTCCATGTGGTTGGGAAGTCGGACACTACTGACCGACTTCACTTTCACTTCATGCATTGAAGAACAAATGGCAACCCACTCCAGTGTTCTTGCCTGGAGAATCCCAGGGACAGGGGAGCGTGGTGGGCTGCCATCTATGGGATCGCACAGAGTCGACACGACTGAAGCGACTTAGCAGCAGTAGCAGCAGGCCTGCTCTTTGTGGTGTATAGACCATCAAGTATTTCAGCAGAAGTAAAATAAACTATTTCATAATCATTGCTTTAATCTAAAAAAATCAATATAAAGTGATAATGATAGCAATTTCTATTTTAAATATATACAACTTTTTTTTTTTTTTTTAAGAATACAAAGTGAATCTGTGTTAATTTGCACCTGAAAACTTAGGTGTTCTGAAAGCCTGGTTTGTTTCTGACTTGCTGACCTTTAGCCCTATTAAGAAAAAACAGACAAACAAACAGGACTTCGTCTAGATTGTCTACAGCTAATTACAACAACTATATTGTTCTTGGTCCATACAAATCTTTAGAGTACTGTTTTAGTGCCACTAAATTGATGATTATACATCAAGTATTATTTTTTTCATATTTACAGAGTAGACTAGAGTGGAAGAGGAACATGTGTGGGAATGAAAATGAAAATGCCACTCAGAAATCATGCTTCAGCAAAACAGGCCAAGTTAAATGTTGAATTTTAATAACATACTGTTAATCATGCTTTCCTTTCTGTCTTCCACAACTATGTACTTACACATCCCAGATTAAAAATGGAACTTTTGACATTTCCTAATATTTTAAAATGATAAACTGAAATTACCCTTTGGAAAGCATAATTAGTAATAAAAAGCTGCTATATTTCTCTACTATGAAGATGTGTTTTAAGCATAAGTGGGATACTTTATGTCTTAGCTGTTCTTGCACATCAGTTAAATTAGAATGCTTTGATATGTTAATTATTTATCATTTTAAATTATGTATCTTCAAAAATCAAAGAAACACATAACCTATAATTTATTATTCATTTAGCATGAAAATGTGTCTTTATGTGGCAGTTTCTCTTCTAGGTACAGAGCTTCTGTTTTGATGTAAAACTTATCAACATATGGCTTCAAATGCAGGATGAAAAAATTAAGTTATTTGAAAAACTTCACACACATAATCTCTAGCAATTGTTTTCCAATGTGATTTTGCCACTTTATATGTCTTAATGATGTGCTAAACCTGTGCCTTTGTGGATAGAGACAGATACAGATACAGTGTAATTAGGCATGACATCTACATCTGTATCATTGCCTATACCTGTATCTATAGATCTTTGTGTGTATGTATGTGTTTGGTTTCTGTGAAAATAAACATTCTGGAATTTTGACAAATGCATCAAGTTCATAGCAAGTTGACGTGAATAGAGGGCTCTCTATAAATAATGAAATATATAATTAAATAGCATTTCCTCTACTTCTAACAGGAAAGATTTTACTTTCTTATCTGTCTTCACAGTAAAGGGAGCCATATAACTAGAAAAATAGTGTCCTTTTTCCTAGGTGCTCTAAAAACAAATTATCTAATTCAGCAGCTAATCCCTTAAACAAATTAATACAACATACATCATGTTAACTGTTGATGTATATGTTAGGGATCACCTAAAGAAGTGATAAACATGTACACAGACAGAAAGGGCTTACTAGTTAAGAATTTGTGTTATTTAGGAGTGTTTATGCAAAAGTTTGACAGACAAGCCTCAGGAATGTTTATACTACATTATAGTTTTTCCCCAACTTTGTTTAATGCCATATTAGAAGTAATGACTATCCTTTGTCACCTAACCTTTCCAAAAGGAAAGGATATCAAATGTCCTGAATACTTTCTGGTTATGAACACTAGCTATTGAGCTCCATTTATATTTCATATCCTTTAAACTATTTTTCTACAAATTAGATCTTTTTAATAAAGACCTTACCCCTTCTAATGTAATTGTGACTTTGAATGTCATTTCTAAAGTGTAGCTGTAATCTATATTTTTCAAACACAAAATAGAATCAAATGAACAGCTTTCATTGCTTATGAGGAAAATGGGACAGAACTCATACCATTAAATAATTGGAAATTTAAAACAATATACATATCTATATCTAATATCCATTTTGAAAAAAAATGTTTTGAAGTACTTTGAGGATAACAGGTTCAAACTTCAAGAAATCTCTCCTCTTCAATGTAGGATTTTGTTTATAATTCCAAATAATTTGGAATGAATATTTGAGTAAGGAAGATTCTTGAAAAACTTTAGAGTCCATGTACTACAAGCTCAATAACTTGAAGAATATACTCAGAGTAAATCAAGAAATAAAATGGAGAAATTAAATATGGCAGTGAAGTTTAGAATGGCCCCAAATGATTTCTACTTCCTGATGTTCATATCCTAAGATCCCTTGCCCAGATGTGTAGATATGTTTAATGACTGCTTTATGATTAAGATAATGCTATAGAGATGTAAACAACAGACTGGTTCCAAATAGGAAAAGGAGTACTTCAAGACTGTATATTGTCACCCTGCTTATTTAACTTATATGCAGAGTACATCATGAGAAACACTGGACTGAAAGAAACACAAGCTGGAATCAAGAATGCCGGGAGACATATCAATAACTTCAGATATGCAGATGACACCACCCTTTTATCAAAAAGTGAAGAAGACCTAAAAGTTTCTTGATGAAAGTGAAAGTGGAGAGTGAAAAGTTGGCTTAAAGCTCAACATTCAGAAAACGAGGATCATGGCATCCAGTCCCATCACTTCATGGGAAATAAATGTGGGAACAGTGTCAGACTTTATTTTTGGGGGCTCCAAAATCACTGCAGATGGTGACTGCAGTCATGAAATTAGAAGGCGCTTACTCCTTGGAAGAAACGTTATGACCAACCTAGAGAGCATATTCAAAAGCAGAGACATTACTTTGCCGACTAAGGTCCATCTAGTCAAGGGTATGGTTTTTCCTGTGGTCATGTATGGATGTGAGAGTTGGACTGTGAAGAAGGCTGAGCACCGAAGAATTGATGCTTTTGAACTGTGGTCCTGGAGAAGACTCTTGAGAGTCCCTTGGACTACAAAGAGATCCAACCAGTGCATTCTAAAGGAGATCAGCCCTGGGTGTTCTTTGGAAGGAATGATGCTAAAGCTGAAACTCCAGTACTTTGGCCACCTCATGCAAAGAGTTGACTCATTGGAAAAGACTCTGATGCTGGGAGGGATGGGGGGCAGGAGGAGAAGGGGACGACAGAGGATGAGATGGCCGAATGGCATCACTGCCTCGATGGACGTGAGTCTGAGTGAACTCCGGGAGTTGGTGATGGACAGGGAGGACTGACATGCTGCAATTCATGGGGTTGCAAAGAGTCGGACACGACTGAGCAACTCAACTGAACTGATAGAAATGTTGGGGTTTCACTTTCAGGATCAGGTTAGAGAAAGACTGTGGCATCTATCTTGAGTGCTCTCTATCTGTCTTTCTCTTTCTCCATTGAATGTCTTGCACTGGGGAATGAAAACTGCCTTTCTGTAATAACCCCTATGGAGAAGCCCAAAATATGTGGCAAGGAACAGAGGTCCCCTGTTTCAACACCTCACAAGGAACTGAGGCCCTTTGTTAAAATCCCATTAAGAACTAAATCATTTAGATGAGCTTGGGAGTGAATCTTCTATTCCAGCTGAGCCTTCTGATGAGTGCACAGCTGTGGCCAACAGCTTGAATATAACATGAGAAACCTTCAGTCAGAGATACCTGGCTAAGTGTGCTCGGATTTCTAGCCTGCAAAAACTGTGAGATAAAATGTTTATTGTTTTAAGTCACTAAATGTGGGGGTAATTTGTTTCACAGCAAAAAATAAATAGTACTTTAGGCAAAAGAACTATAGCTTATGCAAAGACAGGGAGATAAGGGTGTCAGGAACTCATGTCACTTTATAAATAAATCTGTATCATCTTGATGTTTGTAAGAGGTGAATGATCTTTTATGCTCTTTCCTATTCCTGTAAGAATTTTTCTATCTTTTCTTAAAATTTATTTTTTCACTGGAGGAAGTTAACTCATAATATTGTGTTGGTTTCTACCATAGAATAATGTGAATCAGCCATAATTATACATACATATTATACATATACAATCATACGTATATGTCCTCTCTCTTGAGTTTTCCTCCACTCCCCCACCCCATCCCTCTGGGTCATCACAGAGTGACAAGCTGGGCTCCCTGTGCTATATAGCAACCTCTGAACACCTATCTGTTTTACACATGATAGAGTATATATATCAATGCTACCACTCTCTCCTGCCCCCACTGTGTCTGCAAGTCCACTCTCTACATCTTTGTCACCATTCATTCCCTGAAATTAATTCAATACCATTTTCCTAGATCCTATATATATGCATTCATATATGATATTTGTTTTTCTTTTTCCGATTTACTTTACTCTTTATAACAGACTCTATGTCCATCCACCTTACTAGAACTGATTCAAATTTACTCTCTTTTTTGTGTGGTTGAGTAATATTCTATTGTATATATGTACCAAATCATTTTCATCCATTCATCTGTAGATGGACTTTTAGGTTGCTTCCATGATCTAGCTATTGTAAATGGCGCTCACTGAACGTTGGGGGTACATATATCTTAGAATTCGGCTTTCTTTCTCTGCTATTTTTAATCCTTTCATAAAACATTCACAAATAAACTCACTTTCCTATTAAATACTTTGACTGAATGCTATGATTATGAATGGAAAAAAAAAACTGTCAACCTTTAAAAATTTCCTCTCTAAGAACAGTAGTATTTAATTGAGCTTCTATTTAAAATATCCTTACTGTCTGAAACATCAAAATTTTACTCCCAATGTATTCTTGCAAAAGTTCTCCCTAATGGGAGAGCTCTGGAAAGTTACCTTTGCCAGCATTCTATTTCTCCCAACATTTTTTATGAAAGATAATCATACCTTGTAATCTAAGCCAATACTCCCTGAAGCATAAATCATTGTAACATTAAACCTTAATATTTATTGCCTATTCTGTCTTGCTGCAGACAGTCCTATTAATGCTTCACTTAGCAAGTCAAAAAGCAATACCTCAGTACTATATAGTACGAGAAAAGATTGAGAAAATTCTTTGTACACAAATCAGCTGAAAGTATAACTTATCTGTTACAGCACAGGAAGATTAAATACATGGCCATAAAATTTCCTGCAATCATGCTAACTGGAGTCGAAGTTGCCTCTATTGCTTTAATAAATCCTTTAAGTATGTTTTCAATCTCAGCAATTCCTGACAAAGCTTGTGTGCTGTTGTTATGAATCTCCCTCCCACAAAAGTCGTGGTGGTGAATATTTCCTGTGTCTTAGCACTTCTCTGTGTCTCTAATTTGGAAGAAGCAAGTATACTCTTTACTTGTGCTACTTAAGACCTTATTAGTGGAAGATGGATTTGCACTTTCAGCCTTTAGCCACCTAATTTCCTGTTATAAAAGATAAAAAATTTAGTTTTGCAAATGATGAATAAGGTGATTATATTTCACAAATTTTAAGGCCACAGACCATTAACTGAGTCACTCTGAGCACTTGCCATTTTACCCATATGTATGCAAAAGGAAAAGGAGAGGGCTGTGTTTTTGTGATAACTGACTATTGCCACAAAAGATCCCTCATAAACTTTATGTGTAAACTTTATTTGAGCAGGTTAAGGCAAAAAAAAAAAAATCACTATAAAAATTAACCCTTTCTGAGAGAAATTTATACTTATATTTAAGTTAGATTCAAAATTTGAATTTATCTTTATCCTTAGGATTCCTGATATAGTGTCAACCAGAAGATTATCACAGACTATAATATCACAGACTATATTGATGTTAGTCTAAATAGATGAATATTATCATTCAACTATATAATATACACACATTGCAGACCTAAGAGATAAGGCAAAATATCAACACCAGAACATTTGTAGAGTAGAAATGTTCTATTGTTTTCTGTGAATTTTACTAAGAGACAGAAAATTGCAAAATTACCCAGAACTACCTGAAGAATCTGTCAACTACATGGTATATTTTTCCTCTGGTTAGATGTCATCTTGTTGTGGCAGAGTAAGGACAGAACAAAAAGATATATACAAGCAAACTGTCCAGAGTGTTTAAACCTGACACCAAGAGTCTTTGGACTTTGCCTCATTCCAGAACTCCATTTCTTCTAGCCAGTAGTGTGAACAGGATGACCAAGCCAAGCTTCTGGGCGTGTAACGTCATTAGACATTATATATCTTGACTTGACTGGGAATGGAAAAAGAATCATATGGTCTGTTGTTTTGAAGACATTCTCAGACTCTGAAACTTAAACATAATCACACCAATTAACTAACTGGCAGAAGCAAAAGTCATTATCAGTAATCATCCTTCCTTCACTCCTTTGTCTGATTTTACCCAGGTTTTTGTTCAGTGTCTCCTTATGTTGGCCTTGCAATATTACCTTCCCTATGGCTGTATTAGGAGAAGGCAATGGGACTCCACTCCAGTACTGTTGCCTGGAAAATCCCATGGGTGGAGGAGCCTGGTAGGCTGCCATCCATGGGGTCACGAAGAGTAGGACATGACTGAGCTACTTCACTTTCACTTTTCACTTTCATGCATTGGAGAAGGAAATGGCAACCCACTCCAGTGTTCTTGCCTGGAGAATCCCAGGGACGGGGGAGCCCTGTGGGCTGCTGTCTATGGGGTCACACAGAGTCAGACATGACTGAAGTGACTTAGCAGCAGCAGCATGGCTATATTAGGCCCACACTTCTGGTTCCTTCAGCTGGTCCATGTATTTTAGTATCTTTAGAACTAACTTTTTGCTTATGGTAGAAATCTATTTCCTGTACTTAAAAAAATCCACTTTTATCTAAAATATTATGAGACATATTTTAGTTGTTTCTTACCACTAGGACTTCCCAGATGACGCTATTGGTAAAGAACCTGCCTGACAATGAGAAGATGTGAGAGATGCTGGTTCGATCCCTGGGTCAGGAAGATCCCCTGGAGAAGGAAATGGCAAGCCACTCCAGTATTCATGCCTGGAGAATCCCATGGTCAGAGGAGCCTGACAGGTTACAGTCCATGGGGTTTCAAAGAGTCTGATATGACTGAAGCGACTTACTACATGCATACCCTACCACTAAATACCCAGAACCATGTAAGCTTTATTTGGGATCAGAAAAGATGCTGGCCAAGTCATAAATGCTCTAAGAACTGAGTAGGGTATGTTTCTTCTTCACATTCAGCAAAGAAGCTTAAAACATATGCCCAGACTTCATTAACAGACACTTTACTGTCTGAGCTACCAGGGAAGCCCATGAGGTATTTTATAACATTAAAATATTTTAAAAATGTATTTTTAATCAGCCATATTGCCTCAGTTTATAAACTGCTTTCAAAAATTAATAAATTTTTGAGAGATTTGTATTAAAATTTGAATAGAAACCTGTTCTCATTTGAAAGCTTTATGGCAGATAGAATGATATGGCAGATATGATATAATTCAATAAAATAATAAGGACTTTTATTTATGAATGTTTTTTATTTAGCACTGTGTTAGGTCCCACATAAAATTAATATGAGATATCAACTGCACCGTGCTAAAGTTTTTCAAAGTACTCTCTGGCTGAGACCCCATAAAAACTAAATTAGAAGGGTAATGCTGAAGCTAAGAGTTTACTTAGTCAGTCAGGAGTTTCATATAAAATCTGTCTACTTTGAAAACCTATGCTCTATCCATCATGTGATCCTGGCTTCAAAGGCTGTTATCTTTTTTGAGATACTTCACATTCGGTAAGAGGTCAGTTAAGTGTTTATTTAATAAATAAAAATGAAGCATAAAGATAGCACATGAATATAAAAATTATCTTTTATGTCCTTGGAATTTGTACAGGGTTTTAAGATCAGCCACTGAAATAATTATTTCTCACCAATTCAACTCGAAACATGGAGGTTAGAGAAACAGCATGTCAAATTTGACCAGTTATCATTTGCTGGTAAGAAGGAAGAACATCTTTAGAGTGCTATGGATTATATGTCCTTATAGAAAGAAATCATGCTTTTTAAGAACATAGCTAGGGTATATTGAATAGATGAGATTGAAGGTTGACATACTCATTATGGAAATACAGAAGCAAATGAAATTCTCTATCTTGTTTGTTTCAGTTGTGAGAATTTTGTGGACAATTTTATGTAAATTCTATGTCTCAGATAAGTAAAGTGCTAGGATGTTATAAAGTTTGTTCCCCTGAAATTTTGAGAATTAGGGACAGAATCTTCCCAGATTCATTGCATGATGAAGGAATATACATCTAACCAAAGATTAATGTACATAACAAAAGTACTGGCCAATTAGAATTGATCCTGTGTCATGACAAATGTAGCATTTTCTAATATGTTAAATTTATATAGTGATATACAGAATTTGAGTTGGGGACAAACATGGATTAAAGTTTCTTGAGTAAAAGTAGTCATTGGAAAAGCATTTCCTTAAGGCTTAATATTACAGGGTGAATAATGGCCTGTAAAGATGTCCTAATGCTTGAAATTTGAAAATATGTTGTCCTATATGGCAAAAGAGATTTTGCAGATCCAGTTTAACAAAGAATCTTGAGATGGGGCAATTATTCTGGATTATCCAGTTTGACCCTGTGACTGCAAGGAGATCCAACCAATCCATTCTGAAAGAGATCAGCCTTGGGATTTATTTGGAAGGGATGATGCTAAAGCTGAAACTCCAGTACTTTGGCCACCTCATGCGATGAGTTGACTCACTGGAAAAGACTTTGATGCTGGGAGGGATTGGGGGCAGGAGGAGAAGGGGACGACAGAGGATGAGATGGCTGGATGGCATCACTGACTTGATGGATGTGAGTCTGAGTGAACTCCGGGAGTTGGTGATGGACAGCGAGGCCTGGGGTGCTGCAATTCATGGGGTCACAAAGAGTCAGACACGACTGAGCAATGAACTGAATCAAAGGTATCTATATCAATTAAAAATGAGAGAGAAGAGTCAAGCTCAGAGAACTTGAGATGATTGAAGCAGAAGTCAGAGTGATCTGAAGTCAAGAGCCAGAATAGGCGGCAATTCCTAGATGCTAGAAAAGGCAAAAAAAAAAAAAAGACTCCCCTAGAGCCCTTAGGAGAACCATAGACCTACCAACAATTTTATTTCAGCCTAGTGTGATCCATTTTGAACTTCTGATCTCCAGGCCAATATGATAATATATTTGTTGTTTTTATTCGCAAATGTGTGTTGTTATATCAGAAGTTAAAAAAAAGTACACTTAGTGTAGGAAAATTAAACTGTTATATTTTTGTACTTTTATATAACAAGCTCTTAAATGTTTCTGCACTCTAAGTCTTAATAGAGAAGACAGAGATGACACTTGCATCACACTTGGATGGACAAGTAAGATTAGGTGAATGACCAGATCTTTTGGATTCGCTCTAGGACTTTCCCAGTCTAAGCACTGAGAATAAGTTCCTTGTCCTGGAACCTCTCCAGCTACAGACAAATTGGGACAGTTGGCCATCAGACACTAGGCTGAAATTCTATGTGAGTCAGGCTGTCTTCATGAGTGAACAGTGATGAGACCAACCCATTTGTTGAAGGTCTGTGTTGTACTCTGTAGAGAAGTAACATTTTATTGGACTGTATAATAAAGCACGTAGGAAAAACTTCACATGGTCACAATTGTTCTTTAAAATTCTTCAGGATGATTTGGTGGTGGAGACAGACATATTTTTTCTTAGCAAGTCTAACACTGCCAGTTTTTCTCCCAGAGCTGTGGCACGTTGCTCTTTCTTTAGTTAAGCCCCAGAAGGAATTGACTTATGTTTAGGGATCGTGTGGTATGAAAACCACATAAAACTGGTTTATTGAGTAGTCTTAACTCAGGGACAGTACAAACATGAAGAGTTTATTATTATTTTTCAATCATTGTTTTCAACTGCAATCTGTCAAAATGTCCTTATTGACATCATTGGCAGGTTCCATAATTTTCTATTCCTCTGATTAATTAAAGCATACTTCAGTCAATATAGAACTTTTCTCCAGTCCTGTTTGAATATCACCTTCTTCCCATGTAGACTTGAACTGAGCCTGCTTACATTAGGAGTATCAGAGGGTGGAATGAGAGGCAGGTGCTGTCTGCTCTGAAACTTTAGTCCTCTTTCAAGTCCTCCTCATACCAATATGCTGGTGAGGTGAGGAAGGAATGGAAAAGAGACAACTAGTTCCACTCAGTTGGTTGCTACATCCTTTACTTTCTCTTGGTATTTCCAATTCTTTGGCTTGTATATACTGACTTGTAATTTGCTCTTACAGGGTATAGGTTACAAATTTTTCTGAGGGCCACAATGGACCTCCCTCCGTCCCTCTGTTCTGTTCATTAGGAGTCATTTTCATAGCTCTATTCCTACCTGGGTTCTTTGGTCTAGTAGGTAGCCAGTCTGGGTGAGGCACTGGCAAGATGGCTCTAGTCTTGCTCTTTCTATGGGTTCCTATTGACTCCTGAGAAATATGTGCCTTGGATCTCTCCAGCAGTGAGAAAACAGGCTGCTCCGCAGATTGGCCTCTCCACTCTCTATCATCATTTCTATCTTTCTTCTCTGCTCTTATAGTCATAGAATTATCAAAAGTTAATGTTTACACAGACAACAAACTTAGAAAAAATAATGGCGTTATGTTTTTAGCTTTCCCAAATTCTATAAGAGATTTTTTTTCATGGAACTCCATCCCCTTTGGTTTTGTTGTGGGAAGAGATGAAGTAATAATCTCTCTCCCCAAACACTGCTTTCCGATAGACTCTCTCCCCTCTTCCTTCTCTCATTCCTCCCAACCCCTTCTGTTTATAAGGACTAAGGCTAAGCTGAGGGTAGGAGGCTAGGATAGTTAAGGAAACACACAATAAGTCCTAAAATGGGGTTGAGAATGTAGGCTGTTTATTGTAGGATAAGAAAAAATTTATCTCTCCCCTTTTAGGGTCTCCCAGATGGGACTGAGAAATAAATTGGCATAAGACAGATTAACAGAAGAAAAATATACTGAGTTTTACATACCTGTGGGAGTTCCCACAAGAAATCAAAAGCCAAAGAAGTCTGTAGGTCTAAGTGTTAGTATACTAGGTTGAACAAAGAGAGTTGATTGTGGAAAGTTAAATAAAATATATGGAAAGACTAAAAGAAAATAAGAGCTATTTTAACAAAGTTTATTTGTTCAGATTTCTGTCAGCCTCAACTCCCTGTCACTGGTTTGAGAATATTATTTTTTCTCTCTTGGTTTAGAAAGAGCCACTTTTACATGGGGGTTTTTATCTCCTGCTTTCAGGAGAAAAGGGGTAGTCAGCGCCCTTCCTACACTTGCTGTTTTTCAAGTGTCCTTAGCTTAAAATAATCCTGTGCTAAAGTAGCATACTTTGTGGTAGCATATTCTGCCATCTTTCACACTTAGCACCTCTTTGTACCCATCATTAGGCACAAGTCACCAGTTATGATCCATACATTTTGCAACATACTGAGAATCACTCTTAGTTGGACAGGAAGTTTCCCCTGTGAGAGGAAATAATGTATAAAAGTAACAGAGAGTATACAGATTCATGTCTCATATGCACGCTCACTCAAGGTGTATCCTCATTGAGCGGAAAGGTAGACAGAATGAGGTATTATTGCACTGTTTTAACTTGCTATAGGTAGAGTGAAGTTCATATGAGCATGTATACTGAAGTGTATTTAAGTTACATGTGTGTAAAATATAAATTAATTTTAGTGAAAAATAATATTGGAATGATTTGACTAAGAGACCCTTGAAAATTTATAAAAATGAACATTAATAAACTGAAATTCTTGAGCAAGAAAATGGTGATAAATATAAAAATATGGAAAAAGTTATAAGTAACTAACAAAGAATCAAAGAGGTTGTGGGACACTCTAGAAAATAAACAATCTAGTGTCTTTAAAAGAAAAAGGGCATGCAGAAAGAAATACGGAAAAAGGTAGATGAAAGCTGCTGCTAAGTTGCTTCAGTCATATCCAACTCTGTGCAGCCCCACAGACGGCAGCCCACCAGGCTCCCCTGTCCCTCGGATTCTCCAGGCAAAAACACTGGAATGGGTTGTCATTTCCTTCTCCAGTTCGTGAAAGTGAAGTAGCTCAGTCGTGTCTGACTCTTCGCGACCCCATGGACTGCAGACTCGCAGGCTCCTCCATCCATGGGATTTTCCAGGCAAGAGTACTGGAGTGGGGTGCCATTGCCTTCTCCAATAGATGAAAGGGAACCTCATAAATTAACAATTATAGGGCAAATGAACCATTTACAAATTTATGGACTTAAAAAATTCAAATCAAAACAAATAAGTTGTAAAATTATGTAAGTACATTTATAATATTATGCATTGCAGGCAGACACTTTACCCTCTGAGCCACCAAGAAGCCAGACATAATATAATTAATGAAACCTAAACATGTCTTCATATTTTATAATATGTTGTCAGATTTTTAAAGATGGGACAGTAGTACTGCAGTTATATTTTGCAGTGAATATTATTAGAAACAAACGTGAAACTATTTACAGATAGAATGATAAAATATCTGGGATTTGCTCAAAATAATCAGGGTTAGGAAAGAACTTGAGGCATAGATGAAATAAAATTTACCAAGAGTTGTTTTGTTTGGAACCTTGTAAGTTTATTATACTGTTCTATTTTTGTACATGTGAAATTTTCTATAATAAAAGGTTATAATACATTTTTATATGTAAATGCTGATTTTTAATGAATTTTCCCATACCTTTCTAAATATTGTTTTATTTGATTAATTCTGTGCTTTTTGACATGTGGTTGTAAGATGGACTTTTACCCCAAAAGAAAATTAATTGTTCTACATGCCTAAAATGAAAGACTTGAGTAGAAAGAAATGTGTAGGTAGTCATCCAGACTATTCCTCTTCCTTCCCACCAAAATGATTGAAACATATATTCTGAACTTTAGGTTGTTAAGCGGTCTACATCTCTGTATATGAATATGTATATCATGCAAACCAGATTAAATTATGTGCACATTTTCTAATCTATTCCAGCATTCCTGGATACTCAAGATAATATTTTTGTTTTTGTAAGATTCAGCATGAAGTAAAATTAAGTCCACACTTGCATTCTTTGAAATCTATCACATTCTTCAGAAAACTACCATGTCTATATTATACAGTTAATCTGTAGTTAAGTATGGTGGTGGTGGTGGAAGTCGCTTAGTCGTGTCCGACTCTTTGCTACCCTGTGGACTGTAGCCTACCAGGCTCCTCCATCCATGGGATTCTCCAGGCAAGAATACTGGAGTGGGTTGCCATTTCCTTCTCCAGGGTATCATCCCGACCCAGGGATTGAACTCAGGTCTCCCGCATTGGCGGCAGACACTTTAACTTCTGAGCCACATACAAACTGATAATATGGAATTTAGCCTAGATTAAGCATGAGTTGTGATTGCAGCCATGAAATTAAGAGACACTTACTCCTTGGAAAAAAGTTATGACCAACCTAGATAGCATATTCAAAAGCTGAGGCATTACTTTGCCAACAAAGGTCCATCTAGTCAAGCCTATGGTTTTTCCAGTGGTCATGTATGGATGTGAGAGTTGGACTGTGAAGAAAGATGAGCACCCAAGAATTGATGCTTTTGAACTGTGGTATTGGAGAAGACTCTTGAGAGTCCCTTGGACTGCAAGGAGATCCAACCAGTCCATTCTGAAGGAAATCAGCCCTGGGATTTTTTTGAAGGAATGATGCTAAAGCTGAAACTCCAGTACTTTGGCCACCTCATGTGAAGAGTTGACTCATTGGAAAAGACTCTGATGCTGGGAGGGATTGGGGGCAGGAGGAGAAGGGGACAACAGAAGATGAGATGGCTGGATGGCATCACTGACTCAATGGATGTGTTTGAGTGAACTCTGGGAGTTGGTAATGGACAGGGAGGCCTGGTGTGCTGTGATTCATGGGGTCGTGAGGAGTCGGACATGACTGAGTGACTGAACTGAACTGAACTGAAGAATGAGTTTAGAAAGAGTGTTTTTTAGATTCCCTGACATGTCACTTTTTAATAATGATAAATATTTCTTGTTTAATTAATCACCTCACTAATTTATTCTAGCCTAATCCTATATTTCTTAGTAATATTATGGGTATCTCAGAAGGATTTAAATAGATTCAGTTGGGAATCATACTTAACATGCAAAATAATTTCAAACTCATCTTTTATCCATACTCCAAGTATCTTAATTTGCTGTTCATAAATCAATATACTTAGAAGAGACTAGAAAACAATTTACAGCAAATTAACTAATAATATGAAAATAGTTTTGATTTATGTCATCTAAAATATCTTATTGTTTATATTTAGGCACAGTTTATTGTTTCTGTAAATACATTAGAATGATACTTTCAAATGTTATTAAGATTATTTTAGTTATGTTAATAATTATACTATGATAAAGGGATCCATCTTTAGTATGAAATACTAAAGATGATATATTCCTTGTAGATAGTCTTGGCACATGTTAACCTAAGAAAGGCTTTGATAAATCCTGTAGTAAAAAAAAAAAAAATCTGTAGTTTATGTAACTGAATATTTCTTAAGTTTATTTAATCTTGACATTTCTGGAAACTTATTAAAATAATTTAGAACCCTAACATTCATAAACCTCCATTTTAAAAATGTTACTTGAAAGCCTGTTAATATGAGCAGAATTTTGAAATAAACCTCTTGTCTACTTTTAAAAAATATTTTTAATTGGAAGATAATTGCTTTACAATATTATGTTGGTTTCTCTCACATATTAACATGAATCAACCATAGGTATATGTATGTCTCCTCGCTTTTGAACTTCCCTACTACCTCCCACCCTGGCCCACCCCTCTAAGTTGTCACAGAGCACCAGATTTGAGCTCCCTGCATCATACAGCAGATTTCCACTGGGTATCTAATTTTATTTATGGTGATGTATATGTTTCAGTGCTACTCTTTCAGTTCATCTCACCCTCTCTTTCCCCTTCTGTGTCTACAAGTCTATTTTGTCTGCATCTTTATTGCTGCCCTGCAGTACTATCTTTCTAGATTCCATATATATGTGTAAATATATGATTTTTTTTTTTTTTGTCTGAGTTACACCATTCTATTTAATAGGCTCTAGGTACATCCACCTAATTAGAATTCAGTCAAGTGCATTTCTTTTTATGGCTGAATTATAGTCCATCATGTATTCTTAAACACTAACAATGAAAAATCAGAAAGAGAAATTAAGGAAACAATACCATTCACTATTTCAACAAAAAGACTAAATATCTAGGAATAAGCCTACCTAAAGAGACAAAGGCTTGTATGCAGAAAATGCTAAGATGGTGATGAAAGAAATTAAAGACAACACAAACAGATGGAGAGATATACCCGTATTCATGGACTGAAAGAATCAATATTGTGAAAATGACTGTGCTACTCCAAACAATCTACAGATTCAGTGCAATCCCTATCAAACCACCAGTGATATTTTTCATAGAACTAGAACAAAAAATGTCTAGTTAATTTTAATATATGGATATAATAAGATCAGAAATACATAAAATTAAGTTTATATAAAACCATCTTTATACAACAAAGAGTTTATATTTTGCACATAGTGTGTTCTCTATATTCTATTGCCTGTACACAGAGACAGATAATTATAGAGGAAACTGGATAATGTTACTTTTTGCAATCTTTTTGCATAACAGGTGACAAGTAATAAGGGAATGAATTCAAACAGAGGTAGTAGGAATGGAGAAAATATGGATTTGAAAGTATTAATACTTAATAGGTAACTGAGTAGGAATTGGTGACTAACTGTATATGGGGATAAAAGAGAAATTACTTGTGATAGGATATTTATTGGTGGCACAAAAATCAAACATGCATACAGGAAAGGAGGAGATAAAGCAGGGAGATGGTGAGTTCTGTTTTGACTCATTGGGAGTGAGTTATTCCTGTAACAGTAGGAGTGTACGTACAACAGTGGCTGAAAATATCTAAGAAGTTCAGGGGAAAGACTGGGACTGAAGCTAAGTAAGGTTATTACCAGCAGATGGCACAGGTGGTAAAGAATCTGCCTGAAAATGCAGGAGACATAGGAGAGTTGGATACATTCTATATTAGAAGATTCCCTGAAGTTGGAAATGGCAACCCATTCCAGTATTCTTGTCTGGAAAAGTCCCTAGACAGAAATGCCTGGTGGGCTACAGTCCATGGGGTTGCAGAGTCGGACACAACCGAGCAACTGAGCATGCACAGGACATGGGTGAACATAAGGAATCAGAGAGGATCATTCAAGAAAAGAACCTTAGTCAGAGGAACAATGTGAAGTATGAAATGGTGAACAATACTATGTGACATTGGAGAGAAAAGAGAACTGATGAAGAGCCAAGGAAAAAATGGAAAGAAAGAAGTCTGTATGAGGAAATCTACAACAGTTCAATATGATAGTAACCAGGTGACTAGAGGTTTCAAGAAGAAAGTGACTGACAATACTGAAATGTAGTAGACAACCCCAGAGGACTATTAAACAGTTGCCACTAATTTTAATACTTTGGAACTCATCAGAGAATTTGATGAGAATACTTTCAAAAGTTGTTGGTAGCAGAAGACAGATTTGAAGGTCTGAGGATTAAATGAAATAATTATGGGAAATTTAAATGGTGGAAATTCTTCTTCCAAGGATTTTTTAAATGGCTTGTAGAGGAGAAAGGTTTGAAACTAATTTAAGACAGTGAAGTGTGGAGGGAGGAGTAGAGAATGTGAGGACTTTGTTTATAGGTGCAAAGGTAAAGAACAATGGAGGAGCCACAGAACAATGAGTTTCAGGGAAACAGGAAGGAATGATGTTAAAAACATTAGTGGATAAATTGGGCTCAAATATAAAAAGAATTCTTGGAAGACTAAAGGAAACTTTGTGATACACAATATTTCAGGATCAATTTCCTTGGTGTTATAGGAAGCAAACTTTATACTGAGATGAGAAAACTGAAACTCAAGGAGAGTAATGGAGGTTAGGATGGTTGTTGAGGAGAAAGGAAAAGAATATCTTAACCAGTAAATTCTGGAGTGATTGGATTTACCTCCCTTGGATAGCAGTCGTGTTATTCCAGTGAAGTAATTTACCTATTTTCTTCTTTTGTGCTTTGCAGTTTCTTAATTTAGTCATATGTTTAGGTTATCTGTCATTATGTTGATGGATTTTTTTCTCCTTACTTGACTTTTTCCTTCCCTTTTTCCTATCTTACATGTTGTTGTTATAATTCCATATATAGCCCACCGCTAGCATAAGCATTATATAGTTTTAGTCATTCAGTCATGTCTGACTCTTTGTGACCCCATGGTGTGCAGCGCACCAGGCTCCTCTGTCCATAGAATTCTCCACACAAGAATATTGGAGTGGGTATCTCCTTTTCAGGGGATCTTCCCAATCCAGGGATTGTACCCAGGTCTCTTGTACTGCAGGCAGATTCTTACCATCTGAGCCACCAAGGGAAGTGTTATATGTCAATACAGATATGAAGATAGGTATGGATATCTAGGAGCATTTGAAAAAATGAAATTATCGCAAAGTCTCCTTATTAGAGGAGGCAGATGTTTCATTTATTTTAAAAGTCACATAATCAATATTTTAAGATATAAAGATGTGAACTTCTCTATCTTGTTATAGGTTCAGTATCTTTATTTTCTATTGCATTTTATTATTTGCTCCAGGAGCTATTTCTTATCTATTCCCAGATGAATACAGTATCCTCTGCCTTAGATACAATCTTTCCTCTTTTGTAATACTTGGGAGTATTTAGAACACATTACATAATAATTACTTTTAATTAATGTATTTCTCTTGTCTCCCTACATTACTGTTAAATCCTTGAAGTCAAGTGCATGTTGAAAAAGACTGGCTAAATATTAACACTTAGCTGACCTTAGAAAATGTTAGCTACTTGGTCCTTCTCTCCTTATTCCCTTCCATTGTATCTTGCTATAGAGGGCTAACCACTCTCACCTATCACTTAGAGGTTTTGGTACCTTCCATTTACATTGCTTTGATAAAGTTGCATTTTCTTGGAGTGAACCAGATTTTTGGAGAAGAAGCTGCTGACTTGCTTCTTAAAAATTATTATTAAAATTATTAAAAGCTAATGTTTACTTTTTCATCTTTCTCTAAGTTTATATACAGCCTATAGTTAGCTACAGTTTTCTTTCTTTCTATAATTTAACTACAATGTATAGCTAGCTACAGCTACCTCTGGGCTATTTTTTTATCAAGAATTTTTGTGGGAAGGGAACCCACCTCCCATGAAGCAAGCTGAAAATGTCACATACTGATTTTCATTGTGCTGTTTCAGCTGGAAAGCTGGCTTTAGAATGAATGAGTGTAAGTTTCACACCCGGTAAAGATTTGAATTATGATAGCAATACAGAAAATGTCTTCTGACTGTGGGGGCAGGAATAATAGCAGCATATCCAGAGTCTAAGGTGGGCCATGACTCTGGTTCTGGCGGCAGTGCCTAGTTCTTGCTACTGTTGCAGAACTGCTGGAGTTCACACTTACAGTGTTTGGGGTGTCCTCATCGGACTACTGTTGTGTATGACTTTTACTGTGCAACTGTATTCACTCTTGCCCATGCTTTTTAGCCTCGTTGTTAAACTTTCATGGCAATTCAAAGAAACCCACAGTATTTTTTTACCCTTCCAGTTTCATTGAAATATAATTGACATCCAGCATTGTATAAATTTAAGATGTATAATGTATTGATTTGACTTATATAGATCATAAAATGATTACCACAAAAATTTAGTAAACATCCATCTTCTCATATAAGTATGAAATTAAATAGAATAAAAAAGGTCTACTGTGATGAGACCTCTTAGTATTTACTCTCAACAACTTTCATATATAACATATATCAGTGTTAATCATATTGATCATGTTGTACATTATATTCCTAGCACTTATTTATCTTAAAACTGGAAGTTTGTACCAGTCCCCTCCCCTCAGTTTTTAATTCTGGTAACCCAAAATCTGATCCCTTTATGCATTTTTAAGTATAATTAACATATGTTAGATCCTGTTGCACATATATTGATTTGATATTTCTATACATTTTAAAATGATCACCAGTATATAACCTAATGCTGTCACCATACAAAGGTATTACATAATTATTTATGATATTCCCTACATATTACATTGCATACTCTTGATTCTTTTTTTTTTTTTCAAATGGGAGTTTGTAACTCTTAATCTCCATCATTTGTTTATTTTCTACCCCTAGCTCTATCCCCTCCGACAATGACTTCTTTGTTCTCCGTATCTGTAAATCGGTTTCTGACATGTTATTTTTGCTTATTTTGGTTTTCTAGTTTTCACATGTAAGTGGAATTGCAAAACATTTGTCCTTCTCCATCTAAATTATCTCACTTGCCTAATAACCTACAGGTCTGTCTATGCTGTCGCAAACTGAGATTTATGGCTGAGTAATATTACATTTGGAGAAGGAAATGGCAACCTACTCCAGTACTCTTGCCTGGAAAATCTCATGGATGGAGAAGCCTGGTGGGCTACCGTCCATGGGGTTGCAAAGAGTCAGACATGACTGAGCTTCACTCACTCACTTTAATATTAGATTGCATATGGATACCACATCTTCTTTATCCATTCATTTCTTAATAGGGACTTAGATTGCTTGCATATCTTTGTTATTATAAATAATGTTGCATTGAATATAGGGGTGAATGCATCTTCTCAAATTAGTGTTTTGTTTTCTTTGGATAAATTGGTGATACTCAGCATCTTTTTATGTGCCTGCTGGCCATCTGTATGTCTTATTTGGAAAAATCTGTTCAGATTCCCCATTTTAAAATTTTTTGATGTTGAGTTATGTAAGTTTTGTGTATTTTGACTATTACTCTCTTGCAATATGTCATTTGTAAATATCTTCTCCCATTCAGTAGGTGGTCATTTCACTTTGTTGATAGTTTCCTCACTGTGCGGAACCTTTGTAGTTTGACTTTTCTGTGTGTATATTTGCTTCCATTTCCCTTGCCTGAGGAGACATTTTCAAAAAATGTTACCAAAACCAGTGTTGAAAATCATATTGCTTATGTTGTCTTCTAGAAGTTTTATGGTTTCATGTATTACATTTAAGTATTTCATTCATTTGAATTTATTTTTGTGCACAGTGTGAGATGGTAATCCAGCTTGATTATTTTGTATGTAGCAGTCCATATTTTAAACTAAATTAGTGAACAGGTGGTTTCGCTTCATCATTACAAATATCACTGATTGATATATCAGAGAATATCATCATTTTTATTTTACTTTTTTTTTCTTTAACATGACTTATTCCTTATGATAGATTGATATACTTTTGAGGTATGGCCTATTTAATTTGGTATGTAGCTTAAATAATTTATTTACTATTCCTTCTAGGTAGTGAGAAAATCATATCCTTGTAAGTACTACATATATAAGTATATTACAATGGCTTAACAAGTACATGCTCATGTATGCTCAGTTGTGTCCAACTCTCTGCAACCTTGTGGACTATAGCCCACTGGATACCTCTGTCCATGGGATTTTCCCAGCAAGAATACCAGAGTGGGCTGCCATTTCCTCCACCAGAGGATTTTCTCGATCCAGAGATTAAACCAATGTCTCCTGTGTCTTCTGCATTTTGCATGCAGATTCTTTACCACTGAGCCAGCAGGGAAGACCTGCTGTATCAAAGGTACATATTTTCAAAGTTCAGGTTTTCTTTTTCATTTTTAATCTTAATATTTCACTAATAAAAAAGTAAGATATTTAAATACAACTTTGCAGAATTAATTAGGGCAAATTATAGTTAACTTAAACTATCCTAATTAATGTTTGCCTGTGCTATAATGTTAGAATACTTTGTGGGCATTTGGTGTGCACTCTTTGAAAATTGAGGAAATATAACCTTATCATCAGTTAACTATCAAGTGTCTAGCTAAATTTAGCTGAGACATGTCCTATTATACAAGTTCCCACTTAACTAAGTTGACTCCCATTAGCCACTGTGCTATAATGGCTTGTGGGAAGACTGAACAGAAAATTGAATTAATGAAAGCCATTTCTCAATCATTTCTCATTCTCATAAAATGATTAAAGCTGATGTAAGAGGGCTCATTAAAACAGAAAACATTAGGCTCATTAAAAAGCCATTAAACCATCTCACTTCTCTGATTTATTTTATTGTAACCTTATTTGGTCACTGTTTAAAAGTCACTGCACCCCACATTTCTTTTCTTATCAGTGAGGAAATGTTATTTAAAATGTACACTTTGGCTGTGTGGCCATATGATCTTAAATCATCTTATACTGCTCTTTATTAGTGTCTAATCCTTTAAGACTGTCATCTGACTACTAGAAGCTAGAAATCAGCTCATGATACACAATTGGAATGAATTTACCTCCAATATATATTTAAGCTAATCTTAAACTGCACAAAATGTCTTATTTCACCTTGTATTGTTTCATATTGAAATTAAATTACAGCTTATTCAGACAAAGTTGATATCCACTGGTCATTAGATGATGATAATGTTACTAAGTTAAGCAGCAATAACTTGTATTGCCAAACAATTACAAAAAAATCTGAAGTGGTAAATATGTCTTTATGAGAGGTTTGTTTGTACAGGGTATACTTGAAATGTAATGAAATTAGGATGCCAACAAATTTTTCTTTTTCCTAAGAATGATTTCATGATACGTCTTTGCAAGGATAGATCTGAATAAAACTGCCTTAGTTTAAAAAATAAAGTGTGTATTCATATAGAAGATAAAATTCAGCAGTGTCCACAGGACTTGAAAAAGTCAGTTTTCATTCCAATCCCAAAGAAAGGCAATACCAAAGAATGCTCAAACTACCACACAATTGCACTCATCTCACACACTAGTGAAGTAATGCTCAAAATTCTCCAAGCCAGGCGTCAACAGTATGTGAACCATGAACTTCCAGATACTCAAGCTGGTTTTAGAAAAGGCAGAAGAACCAGAGATCAAATTATCAACATCCATTGGATCATCAAAAAAGCAAGAGAGTTCCAGAAAAAAAACATCAACTTCTGCTTTATTGACTATGCCACAGCCTTTGACTGTGTGGATCACAACAAACTGGGAAAATTCTTCAAGAGGTGGAAATACCAGACCACCTGATATGCCTCCTGAGAAATCTGTATGTGGGTTAGGAAGCAACAGTTGGAACTGGACATGGAACAACAGATTGGTTCCAAATCGGGAAAGGAGTGTGTCAAGGGGGTAAATTGTCACCCTGCTTATTTAACATAGATGCAGAGTACATCATGAGAAATACTGGGCTGGATGAAGCACAAGCTGGAATCAAGATTGCTGGGAGAAATATCAATCATGTCAGATATGCAGATGACACCACCCTTATGGCAGAAAGTGAAGTAGAACTAAAGAACCTTTAGATGAAAGTGAAAGAGGAGAGTGAAAAAGTTGGCTTAAAGCTCAACATTCAGAAAGCAAAGATCATGGCATCTGGTGCCATCACTTTATGGCAAATAAATGGGGAAACAATGGAAACAGTGATAGATGTTATTTTTTTGGGCTCCAAAACCACTGAAGATTGTGACTGCAGCCATGAAACTGAAAGGCACTTGCTCCTTGGAAGAAAAATTATGACCAACCTAGACAGCATATTAAAAAGTGGAGATATTGCTTTGCCAACAAAGGTCTGTCTAGTCAAAGCTATGATTTTTCCAGCAGTCACATATGAATGTGAGAGTTGGACTGTAAAGAAAATTGAGTGCAAAAAAAAAAAAATGATGCTTTTGAACTGTGTTGTTGGTGAAGACTCTTGACAGTCCCTTGGACTGCAAGGAGATCCAACCAGTCCATCCTAAAGGAAATCAGTCCTGGGTGTTCATTGGAAGGACTGATGCTGAAACTCCAATACTTCGGCTACCTGATGTGAAGAACTGACTCCTTTAAAAAGATCCTGATGCTGGAAAAGATTGAAGGCGGGAGGAGAAAGGGACAACAGAGGATGAAATGGTTGCTTGGCATCACCGACTTAATTGATGTGAGTTTGGGTAAACTCCAGGAGTCGGTGATGGACAGGGAAGCCTGGCGTGCTGCAGTCCATGGGGTCGCAAAGATTCAGACTCACGCCACGCTGGCACGTGTGACAGCCCTGAGGTACCTCGAGGGCAAGCCACAGATCCCTGTGTCCGCTGGATGGAGAGCCTGACACTGCTGCTGCAGCTCGGGAGGAAAGCAGCCATGCACGGCTCCACGCGAGATGAGGCCTGACTCCCCTGTGGGGCCTCCAGGGGACCCCCAAGACCCATGTCAGCACGGGCGAGGAAAGCTCAGATTCCGGCCTCAGCTTCAGATGAGGACTGAGGACCCGACGCCAACTGGGGAGGAATCCCCAGAGGCCCCTCTCAACTCGCAGGGAGACTGGCTTCTCCTGAGGCCACAGGGGCGGGTCCCTGGGGTTCCCATTGTAACTCGAGAGGACCCCGCCACAACTCGAGAAAAACCTGGAGCTTCTCCCCTGCAGGCGGGGTGAGGCCCTTTTCTACTGCAGCGTCTCGGGGGAAATCACTCCTTTCCTCGTGGACCTTGAAAGGCTCCTTCACACCCTTGCTGTGACCCACAGCAAGTGAGTGACTGAACTTAATTGAACTGAGCTGAGACAATAAAAATATTATAAGATACACTTGGAGGAGAAAAATTAACACTAGCAAAGCAATAAAGGAACTCTGAAATCTCAGTGACTTCATCCTCATGTTGCAGTCTGATGCTGGTTTTGATAGCCTCTGTCCATCTTACAACTGTGCCTTCTGGAATGTGGTGGACATGAGGATGCATTGCCACTATCCTCTCTCACAGAAGGACACATTGCAGTTAGAAACTGACAACTGTTTTGATATAATGTGGAATAAAAGGAAATGGCAACCCACTCCAGTATTCTTGCCTGGAAAATTGCATGGACTTAGGAGCCTGGTAGGCTACAGTCCATGGGGGTCACAAAGAGTCGGACACAACTGAGTGCCTTCACTTTCACTTTGAAATAGGCATTTTCTCCCCCACCAATCTGTGTAGCTCCCAGAAGAATTAAAGCATGCACAGCATCTTGGCTTCCATTCGTGCCTCTGTCCAGTCCTGTTTCCTTGCCTTCCCTTCCAAGTGTATTGCCGATCCCTAAAGCATTACTTAGTAAACATTCTACACACTAAACTCCATGTCAGAGTCAGCTTCCCAGAAGAGTCCATCTTCACTTTGGACTTTATAATCTCCAGTGTTGCTAAAGCAGGAAAACAGAAAGATGAGAAAAGACAAAAGTTGTCAAATGCCACACCCCAAAGTGAAATATCATTTATACTCTTCATTCATTGTCCAGAATTAGTCATATGACACTCAGTGAACTGCAAGGCTGACTCATAGAAATGTTGGAAAATACATCAACTCTTGATGACCAGTGTCTCCACCATATACTCAACTTGTGTTACTTTTGACACAATACAAAGATTTTTAATCATTACACTAATCACAGAACCATCTTTACATTGATCTTGGATTTTATACAAAATATTTTGACCATTTTTTAATGATGACAAATTATTCCTTATACCTAAAATATTTTCTTTCACAATACTTCTGTGGCAGTTTTGGCCTATATCTAAAGAAAGATGGAAAACCATCTATTTCGATGCAGAGTCACAGCCTAATTGGATGGTCTTATATGGCCCCTTGGACTGCAAGGAGATCAAACCAGTCCATTCTAAAGAAGATCAGTCCTGGGTGTTCTTTGGAAGGACTGATGCTGAAGCTGAAACTTCAATACTTTGGCCACCTCATGCGAAGAGTTGACTCTGATGCTGGGAGGGATTGGGGGCAGGAGGAGAAGGGGACGACAGAGGATGAGATGGCTGGATGGCATCACCGCCTCGATGGACATGAGTTTGGGTGACCTCCAGGTGTTGGTGATGGACAGGGAGGCTTGGCATGCTGCAGTTCATGGGGTCGCAAAGAGTCGGACATGACTGAGCGACTAAATTGAACTGAACTGAACTGATACGTACTTATAATCTTAAATCCTGATTTAATATTTTATTAGAGTATACCTTCCCTCTCTCCAATCAGTGAACCACATTTTGTGCTTGTAGCAAGGCAAAGTAATAACTATTATCTTAATGACAGTACTAGCAAAGGAGACTAATAAGCTGATAATTAAAAATTATGGAGAACTGGCTGTGAAATAAGCTACAATCATAAAAGATAGTATTATTGTCCCTACTTAATAAGAAACAAGAGGCATTAAAAAAATATATAGAAAAACTTGCTTAACATCAGCAAGTAGTAAGTGTAGCTGGAGCTTCAATTTACACCCATCTGGGTGAAAGCATGTGTCATAACTACTGTGTAAGACTCCTTACAAGAGCCTTGAATGTTTTTCTCCAGCCTTCTTTCCCTTTAAAGCCATCATATATAACTAAATGCCACTGAACATTTTCCTCTCAATATATTTAAACTAAAACAGTGGACTGGAAGTTAGCCTAGAAAATGCATTACTTTAGAGAATATCTGCAAACTAAAGAACATACCAAACTTCCCTCTCAAATGCCTCTGAATCTGTTTATTTCATGTGATTTTATGTTTAAGTCTTTGAGTAAATTGAGAAAATCATCATGTTATATGTGTGTGACATATAAATCAAGTAACTCTGAAACAGATATTTTCACTTAGTAATATTATACTGATATTAGTAACACTCATAGTGATATTTAAAATTACAAATAGTTTATTACAGATTTAAATGAATCAAGAAATGTTTCTTCATTTGAATGATTGAAGAATGAAGCTGCAGTTGCAAAAAGGTTGAATATCATTTGGAAATTCCCAGAATACAATTAGATCAACCTCAAGAATGATACATGTTAACTATGCTCAAAATTAGATGCATACAAATGACACCTACTCATTAGTTTTTAAGTAGAGATTTTTAGAATAAAGGTGTGGTGGTACTCCGGTTTTATTCTCATCAGTGTTCTGTCTTTGCATAAATGTACATGGAAGTTCTGAAAATAATCTGAAATTGTCCTGATGAACATGTTATACCACCAACTCAATCGACTGGATGATTTTAATGGTTCTCAGCTAACATAGTTTTACAGATCACAATAGATATACTAGTTCTTATTCAGGTCATCCTCTTCACATACTAGGCTATAAGCACTATTGAAGCCAGCTGTTCTGTTTCTTCATTTCTATGCTTCCCTTGTTTTATATACAACCATGTGCCTCTACATGTACAAATAAATCACACACAGAAATACACCACACAAATAAATACAGTAACTGGTATTCAAATTACTAACTTCTGTCTTGTTTATACTATCAAATTAGGTAATCTAATCTCATTCTGGAAAGCATTTTTTTCGTTCAAGATTTCAATGCATAATTATTTTCTGAACTTCTCAATGTAAGTATCCTGGTTAAATTAATAAAACACAGGAAATTCCTTCTCAGTCCAGTGTTTAGAATTTTCAATTCTTACTGTGAGGGTCTGAGTTCAATCAGGGAACTAAGATCCCACAAATTGTGCAGTCTGGTTAAAAAAAAACTTATATAACATACATCTCATATTTATAAGCATTTAAGCTTATATATGACTCCACTAATGGCTCAGATGATAAAGCATCTGCCCGTAATGTGGGAGACCTGGGTTAAATCCCTGGGTCAGAATGATGCCTTGGAGAAGAAAATGGCAACCTATTCCAGTACCCTTGCCCAGAAAAACCCCATGGACAGAGGAGCCTGGTAGGCTACAGTCCATAGGGTCACAAAGAGTCAGCCATGACTGAGCGACTTCACAAGCTAATATATATTTTAAGTTTTAGAACAAAGATTCAAACACACTCTTTTCTGAGGTAGCAAAAGTAATTGTTTAACAATTCTGCTATACTGAGTCCTCATTTATTTATATCCTTAAAAGGCAAGTATATTTTTTTATTTTGAAAATCCTGGAAACAACACATATGTTTTTTTTTCTCAGTAAGCTTTTTCCCTTTAAAATAATTTTAGACTTAGGAAAACTTTTGAAGATAGTAGAGAGTTCTAATACTCTACAGCCATTTTCTCTTATTAAATTTTACATTAGTAAGGTACATTTGTTGCTTATTGGACTAATATTGATACCATATTATTAATGGATGTTTATTCATATTTCCTTAATTTTACCTAATGTTATATTTTCCATCTGAAGATTACATCCAGGATACATTACATTTAGTCATATATTTCCGGGTTCCTCTTAGCTGTGATGGTTTCTCATATTTTCCTTATTTTTGTCAATGTGGTGGTTTTGAGGAGCACTGGTCAGGTATTTTGTAGAAAATACCTTTTATGGATATGTCTATAATATTTTTGTGATTAAACTGAGGTTGTGAGTTTTGCATAGGAAGATCACAGAAAGAAAGTGCCATTTTCATCATGTTATATCAGGGTGCATATTATCAACATAACATCACTGTTGATACTGACCTTGATTATCTTGAATAACTGATGGTGTTTGGCAGGTTTTCTCTGCTATGAAATTACTCTTTTCCCATGCTTGCTCATTGTACTTTTTGAAAAGAGGTCACCATGAGGAGCCAACACTTAAGTTTGAAGGCTTATACTCTACTTCTTGAGAAGAGGCAAGTATATTTCTGGGTTTCCCTGGTAACTCACTTGGTAAAGAATTTGCCTGAAATGCAGAAGACCCTGGTTCGATTCCTGGGTCAGGAAGATCCACTGGAGAAGGGATAGGCTACCCACTCCAGTACTCTTGGGCTTCCGTTTGACTCAGCTGGTAAAGAATCCACCTGTAATGCGGGAGACCCGGATTTAATCCCTGGGTTGGGAAGATACCCTGGAAAAGAGAAAGGCTACCCACTTCAGTATTCTGGCCTGAATTCCACCCCATGGTCATAGAGTCAGACACAACTGAGTGACTTTCACTTGCACTTTTCACTTTTCTCTTTAGTATGCATACAGAGGAATGTCAGAATTATAAACCTTGTACCCCTACTAGGAAAAAAAAAAAATTATCAATTTTACTTAATGCCTTTTTTTTTCTACCTTTAGTTTTACAAGCTCTACTTTTTAAGTTATTTGGGTCAGCACCATTCCCTTCCCTATTCAAGTGAGATGGTTTCATACAATTTTAATGGAGTTAGATTCTTTTGTTACAGTCATCATTACCTCCTTCGAACCCTTGACATGGTAAATGGCTTTATATTTTTTTTCTAAATGGTTTTTTAAATGTTGCATATATTAAGATTCAAATCTTCATGCTGTAAAGTTCGGTGTATTTTGACAAATGTGTGGTATCCACCATCACAGTCTCATACAAAACAGTTTCACTGGCCTAAAACATACCCTGTTCTTCACCTATTTAACCCTCCTCTTCTGCTGCATCTTCTATCAACCACTGATCTTTTTTTACACTCTCTATAGTCTTGCCTTTCCCATAGTATTGTATAATTGAAATCATACTGTTTGTAGCCTTTTCACACTAGCTTCGTTCAGTCATGTCCAATCTTTGAGACCCCATGGACTATATAGTCCATGGAATTCTCCAGGCCAGAATATTAGAGTGAGTAGCCTTTCACTTCTCCAGGGGATCTTCCAAACCCAGGGATTGAACCCAGGTATCCCACATTGCAGGCAGATTCTCTTACCAGCTGAGCCACAGAGAAGCCCCTTTCATTTTGCACAAAGCATTTAAAATTTATCTGAATCATTTGTGGCTTCATAGCTCACTCTGGAATTTCTGTCTTTAGTTAGCACGTGTGGCCATTTACATTTAAAGAAATTCTTGATATATTTGAGTTTAATAACAGTTTTCTACTTATTCTGCTTGTCCTTTGTTTCCTGCCTCCCCTTTTGTCCTTTCTTAGATTTTAACTGAGCATTTCATATAATTCCATTTTATTTTCTCTATTGGCATATTAATTGTGTTTCTTAAAATAATAGTGATTTCTCTAGAAATTATAATATATAGTTTTAATGAATTCGCAACTCTCTTTAGTGACACTATATTGCTTCACATGTAGCACAGGTAACTTTTATAAAAGAGTATATTCAGTTTCTCCTTTCTGGCACTTATAGCCTTGCTGTGATTCATTTCACTTATCCCTATGCTACAACCATTAAACACAATATTAATATTACTTTCAACACTTTTCTTTTAAATTATTAAGAATGATTACTTATTTCAGTTATTTATTCATTTATTTCTTCTTTGATGCTCTTCTATTCTTTATGTAGATCTAAGTTTTAGACTTACATCATTTTTCTACTCCCTGTCAGTTCAGTTCAATTCAGTTCAGTTCAGTAGCTCAGTCATGTCTGACTCTTTGCAACCCCATGAATCGCAGCACTCCAGGCCTCCCTGTCCATCACCAACTCCCAGAGTCCACCCAAACCCATGTCCATCGAGTTGGTGATGCCATCCAGCCATCTCATCCTCTGTCATCCCCTTCTCCTCCTGCCCTCAATCTTTCCCAACATCAGGGTCTTTTCCAATGAATCAGCTCTTTGCATCAGATGGCCAAAGTATTGAGCTACTCCCTACGAACTTCTTTAATTTTTCTACTCCCTATGAACTGCTTTAAATACTTCATAGAGGGTAGTTCTGTTGTCAGTGAATTCCCATAATTTTGGTTTAATTGAGAATGTCTTGTATCTCCTTCACTTTTAAAAGTTTTAGAATTCTAAGTTTATGTTTATTTTCTTTCAACACATGTTTTACTCTACTCTCTTCTTGCATGGTTTGTTACAAGATTCTTGTGATTCTTACCACTTTCTTCTATAGGTAGAAAGTTTTTATCCTTGGTATTCTTTCAAGATTTTAATTTTAATTTTGTCAGCTTGTCTGCAGTTTGAGTATATGCCTAGATATACTGTTTTGGTCATTATCCTGTTTGATGTTTTTTGAGCTTTCTAGATCTGTGGTTATCTGGTATTCATTTTGGAACATTTTCAGTAATTATTTTTTCAAATATTTCTTCTTCTCCATTCCCTCTTTTTCTCTTTCTGCTATTTCAGTCATGTATCTCATAGCATTTGAAATTGTTTTGAACGCTCCTTTTTTAATTGCTTCTTTTTGTCTTTGCATTTCAGATTGAATGCTTTTATTGACCTATATTAAAGCTCAGTTATTCTTCTGCCATGTCCAGTTCTACTGATAAGCCCCCAAAAGCATTCTTTCTTTTTGTTGTAGTGTTTTTGATTTCTATATTTCTTTAGTGTTTTGATATTTGGTTTCGCCTATTTTCTTTGAGTTTCCATAAGAACTCTTTATTCGTGTCAGTACCTTACAGATCTCTCAGCTTTAATCACTCCTATTGATTTGGAGTTCTTTTGTTTTAATGTAAGGCATAAGGAGGAGATTCACTTTATAATTTTATGATTAAATCTCAGCCTTTTAATAGGCTTACGTTCCTTGTCCATGAGTGACCTGCACGAGTGTTACTTAGTTTTCTTTCCCACTCAAGTGAAGAGACTATGAGAACTATTTGGGAGAAAGTCCTTTCCCACAGCTTAGACAACAACCTGGTAAAACGTTTTTAGTAAAGATTAAGCCGTGTTATATGAAATGATGGAGTAGAGTTTCTAAAAAGTGTTGTATTATTGCTTGCTTGTACAGAAAATTGAATCAATCATTGGTTCAGTTCAGTTCAGTCATTCAGTCATGTCCCGCTCTTGGCCAACCCATGAGCTGCAACACGCCAGGCTTCACTGTCCATCACCAACTCCTGGAGCTTGTTCAACCTCATAGCCATCGAGTCAGGGATGTCATTCAACCATCTCATCCTCTGTCACCCCTTCTCCTCCTGCCTTCAATCTTTTCCCAGCAATAGGATCTTTCCTAAAGAGTCAGTTCTTTGCATCAGGTGGCCAAAGTATTGGGGCTTCAGCTCCAACATCAGTCCTTCCAATAAATAGTCAGGGTTGATTTCCTTTAGGATTGACTTGTTTGATCTCCTTGACATCCAAGTGACTCTTGAGAGTCTTCTCCAACACCACAGTTCAAAAGTATCAGTTCCTCAGCACTCAGCTTCATTTATGGTCCAACTGTCACATCCATACATGACCACTGGAAAAACCATACTCAACCATATATATATATACATATTTCCCCTCATTATTGGATTTCCTTTCCATCTAAGTCATCACAGAGTACTGAATAGAATTTCCTGTGTGCTACATGTTCTCACTGTGGTGGTTTAGTTGCTAAGTTGCGTCCTACTCTTGTGACCCCATGGAGTGTAGTCTTCAAGGCTCTTCTGTCCATGGGATTCTCCAGGCAAGAATACTGGAGTGGGTTGCCATTTCTTTCTCTAGGATGTTCTCACTAGTTATCTATTTGATACATAGTGCTGCATGTATATTAATCCCAATCTCCCATTCTAAATAGCTACTTTTGTTCTCTACCCTCCAGAGCTTCAAAGCCTTTTTCCCTTTACCTTTTTATGGTGAGAACAGTAAAAAGTTGGGGTTCTTTGAGGTAAACTCTTTTTTTTTACTCTCAAGAAGGCATTTAGGGGATTCCCTACAACTGTGGGTGCCAGACTCTATATTATATTATTTGATACTTAGCCTGTCAAAATAGCTAACTTAAGGATACAGCAGATTCTGCTCCAGGAAACCAAATCTTGGGTATGGTACTTTGGCTTCAACTGCTATTCTAGATTTCAGACTAAAGATTTGCTCACTACCTTACCTTCCCCACTGGATCTGAGAAAAGTCATTGATTTCAGTTTATTCAACTTTTTCCTTGTTGTAAGAATGAAAATGACTTCTAAATCTTTACATGGAAATCATTCACTTCTTTTATACTATCAAATATTGATTCAAGGCTAACAGTATTAGCTTGAATATATAAAGGCCTAATACAATGCCAGACAGAGTAGTTAGTCATTAAATATTATTAATCCCCTGTTCCTTCCATTTTCTTTTATGTAGATTATGAGGTAATGCTCAATGTGTGATGTAGTAATATAGTATATTCTGTTCTCTCTTTCTCACCCTCAGTCTTTCTCTATATGAATAATTATTGCAGTATTTGATAACATAATTGTTTTAAAAGTCCCCCAAGCACAATATTTAAGTATTAGCCTTGATATTATAGGTACTATTAAGAACTATTGTAATAATACGTGATTTTAAGTGCTAAAATGTGTCAAAGTTAAATTCCAATAGTAGGAGAGCTTTATTCCAGGCTGAAAGAGAAAAACTAATAAACTCTAGATCCCTAAAAATGGTATTTTTTTCCCCTACTCATCTCTGATTGCAGAATTTCCAATTCTTTCAACAATTTTTATACAATAAGCATTGATTTTCAAATAATAATCTAAGCTATTCAGTAGTAATTTAGAGGCAGAAATACTTTGCAGAGTCCCAACTCCATATCTGGGATCCTTTACAAGGCTGCAACCAAGTTCATGGCTGTGGCTGGAGAACTGAACTGGGAAGGATCCACTTCTAACCTCTTCTAGATTGTTGGCAGAATGTGTCTCTTTTTAGCTTTAGGGTTGAAGGCAACTTGATTTTTTGAAAGCAGCTACAGAGAATGAGAGAAATTCTAGTAATATGTTTTCAGTAGTTTAACATGGTCATGCAAAAGACACCTCATCAGTTTTGCTGACCTTTAAAATTAGAAATAAGTCATAGTTTCTACTCACACTCAAGGAGAGGGGTTTTATGCAAAAGCATAAACAAAGGGACACAGAAATCACTGGAAGATACCTTAATGTCGTCCACTACAGAGTTCTAGTTATAAACCAGTTAACATCTAGAACACATAAAGTTTAGAAATTGCTATTACCATTGGAAAAAAGTCAAAATTGTGCAGAAAATATGATCTGTAAGTTACATAATTTTATTTTTTAAATTTTTATAGATCAGGTAAAATTAATAGCATTGACTATTAAATGAAATAAAATTTATCTGTAATTATGGATATTTTCTTGATGACAAATTCTCAAGCAGCTAATTATTACACGAAAAAAAAATTAGAAAGTGAAAATAGTTAAACTACTTTACTATTCTGAGATTTCACATATTATACATTATAATACACCATAAACCATAAAATGAGTTGAACAAATTATTTGTAGCATTAAAATAAATGCACATGTATATTGGTTAACAAAAATGTATTATTGTAGAAAATTGCACCAATATAATTTTAATCATAAAAATTAAATAACCCAAGATAATGTGAATCAATATATATTTTAATACCACTGAGAATGTCCATAGCAGCTTCAGTGAGCCTTTAAGACTCTTGTGAAGTTCTCTATAATGCTACAAAAGGAAACTTCTTGAATCTCCTAAGCAGGATATAGTGTAAATAATTTGAGTAAGAAGTTAGAGACATGGACCCTGCTGAGAACTGACCTAAGTTTTAGATATATCATGCAAGTTTTCATTTTGGAAAAGAAGCTGGTTGAAATTTATTTGATTTAATTGAACTGTAAGAGTCATTTCTACTTCTACTTTCTGTTTCTAAACCTAAGTCAAGTATAGACTAGACTCCTCAAATGGAATCATCAGAAAATGATAGAAATGATCAGGACTTAGTTGTAAGAGGTGATAAATACTTGGAAATGTTCAAAAGACTCATGTAAGGTTGGACAGGAAAAGGAAGTTAAAGGAAAATAATCACTCTTTAGACAAAATATAATACTTGTAAAAACAAAACATATGTGATGGGTGAAAAAAAATCATATACTTTTATTTAATTCACTGTGTATTCAAATTTTAAAGCTGTATTAAATTAGGAAGCAAAGATACTTAAAGTAGAAGTCAATGCATATGATATTTAGTTCAAATATAGGATTCTTTCCCTTATTTCTACCCATTTGTCATTTGCATTTTCTACTAGTTTTAAGAAAAAAACAGTTCTCCTATCTTAACTATTATTGAGTAAGAATCATTTCATTTGTGAAGGTGCAGATCAGTATGCAAAACAAGTTTAAAAATTTGTTTCAGGAACCCTCTTACTTAGCATCCTAGATTGGTGACTTTAATATTTATTTACAGAGGATCATGGAGATCTGTACTATAAATAGAAAGCAAACCTTTATTACTTTCAATTCATTCATAATTGGTATTAACGATTGTTCAATACAGAATGAGTCTGATCTTTGCATTCAAACCAATTTGGTTTAGAATCCCAGTTGTCACCAACAGTGCAAAATCAAGGAAGTTATCACTCATACTGTGCTCCATTTTATAATTGTATGTTACCATTCCAATACTAAAAACTGGTTGTAATAATTAAATATTACTTAAGTAAATCAGTCACCTAAAATGGTTTAGGTACTCTAGAATGAATAATATATGGCTGATATTATTTTAATATCAATAATTATAGTTATGATACCTTTCACTCTGTAGTTGAAAACTGAATAATTCATGCATTAAACTAGTTCTGCTTATGTCTCAGTAGAGTGGACAGACTCACATAAATCTTCTCATGAAATTCAAAATATGTTTTCAGAGAAGAAAGAAAGAATATAGAAGAATTTCTGTTTTTCTTATTTGTGCATCATTGGTAAAACATTTAAAATATTATAATATTTAATAGTTATGGAGTTGAGAGATTATTTACTCTGTCTCTACTATTGAAAAGATGAAAAAATGAGGTCATTAATTATTCATTTAAAAACACAATTCAGCACTCAATGAGATGCTTGGGATTCATTGGAGATGAATGAATGAATGAATGTATGCATGCTATGTTAATGAATAAAAGATTTATTACTAAATAAATGAATAAATAAACAAATGACTCTGACTCTCAAATAGCTTATACACCAGTGATAGAGAGAAAAATTAATCAATATAGGCTACAAATAACTGGTTCAGGGAAGTTGTGATTTTTTTTGTGGTTATAGAATTTAAAGACTAAAACCCAGAGTTTCCTACTTTAAAGCAATGCCCACAAATAATTTATAGCACAGAGCATACGGTCTAATTTTTTTTTTCTGATAAGATTTTGAAATTCTTTCCCTATAAAATTATTTTAAACTTTATAGCTTAAATATATTATGCTAATCAAATGATATGTCAGTAACATATCATATTTTCTTGATTCTCTCTCATGATGAATTATGTACCCTAACAATCTTTCAGCATAATTATTGGTGCATTTGCAATTGAGTCATTAGAGTATTCCAAATGATATTTTTTGCAGCTTTAGTGTTCAATAGAGCTTGCATGAACATATAGCTTTATTTAGTATCTGGTATATGTTGTTAGTCTAGATAATACATAAAATCAGAGACTTGTATTGGCATAAATCAAGAATCAAATAGTACATTTACTTCTAAAGACACTTTCTAATTCAAATTATAGTTAATCTCATTATTATTCTTCTTGATACATTCTATCAAAATAGAATACTCTAGAATAAAATGTTACCATCATAATAATAACCATTAGTGTTTCTATGCATCCAGCCGTAGCTTAACACTTTACAGTTTTTAGCTCATTTAATTTCCAGCTCAGCACAAAGTATTACAATTATTTGTCTCATTTTACCACGAAGAAAATGAAGCAGAGAGTATAAATAACTTATCCCAGATCATATTTCTAATCAGAATGTTATACAAAATATATAATAGGTGACAGGTCTACTGTAAGACAGTAAAGGTTGCAAGCACTCAGAAGGAGTGATCATGAAGGTGAGAATGCGAAGAAAAATTTCACTGGGTCTTTGCCCTAGTGTCACGCCATTAAAAATTCAGAATTCAGGTAAGGGTAGATTTGTGTTGCTGTGCTATGAGGGAAATAACATGTTGGCAGACTAATTTGTGTGAAACCATGAGGTGAATATCAAGATGGAATCCACAATCCATAGGGTAATGGCTAGAAATGGTCTTGTAGTGGTAGATTGGTTCAATGTCAAAGGATTTTAAAAGACAAAAGAGGAAAAAATGCAAAGAACTTGATTTTTATTTTGTCTGTAGGAGATATCTGCAACTGTCTATGTCAGCTTATAAAGTACCTTTCCCTATGTTGGATACTTCTTGAAACTAGAAAATCATCTCTTGGGCTGTCAACCTTTACTGGAGACAAGGAGAATATAGTCTAGCACTCTCTCATGCCAGTGGGAAGAATGAGCCTGCCTTGATTATTGGTACATGGTGGTAGTCTCAGTGCTGCTGTTACAGATCTATCTGAGATTAAAAACAAAGTACCACTGATACATACTGATGCTCCACAACAGCTGCAAATACAGAATAAAATTAGAACTCTTATTCATCATAAGTTAGTGGAGAATAGTTGCATAGATTTCATATTTGAGTTTACCTTTGTTAATCTTAAAAAAAATTAACCTGTTTGTTTATGGCAAAATGTGTTTATTTCGGAAAAACAGAGAAAGGCAATTTGGGACAGGCAAACTAAAGTCAATCATAGGCATGTTTGAAGGAACAAAAGGAAGTAAGCTTTCATTAGGTTTTAGGAGGAAACTGGGCAGGAGTGTTTTAAATAAAAGTTCATTGGAAAAGAAGAGTTTGAGATTATGACATTTTCATTTTGGCTGCAAACAGTGGTTGTACATTGTTGTTGGGACAAGGAGTAATCTCCTGTCCTTATCTTAAAATTATCTGTAAAAAAAGTCTTCCCTGTACCAGAAGAAAAGTAACTTATTATCATAGATAAGAAGTTGAGACTGAGGGAGTTTTATACAAAGAATTCTATACAAACAGCACTTGTTAAAATAATTATTTTTTTCTTCCTGCTGGTTATGCAGGTGGCAAGAAGTGGTTAGTACATGTATGAAAGTTATCCCTCAGGGACTTCCTGACTCCACTGTGAGAGATGTTTCCTTTATTTATTTTTACAACTTTGAAATAATAAGTTATCAATATTTTCCATAAGTCCAATATCAAGATCTTTACAGATAATGTATATAATGAAGGTAATGAGTAAAATAATGGAGAAATTAGATTAATAATTGAACTGATATTCTTGTTGTATTCATTCAAAATTCTGACTTTACTAAGTTCTGGATATTGAAAAAAATACAGCCCAAAGCACTTAGTAGTTTTCATTGATTTTGAATAATTTGGTCAGATCCACTTTAAAGTATGGGTTACCTTAGCAAGATAATCTTAGTGTTAAAAAGGTCTCATCGAAAGTAAATACTGCACAAGCTCTTAATCATCTCATTTTCTGTGTTTTCATAGTCCTTTACATATTAAGTCATTGCTTATCTTTTTTACTGCAGGGCGCGATACAAAATGACAGGCTTCTCTAGATGAAAGCAAGTATCCTATTCTATACGTGGCCATACAGAAGCCAGTTCAGTTCAGTTCAGTTCAGTCGCTCAGTTGTGTCCGATTCTTTGTGACCCCATGAATCGAAGCACACCAGGCCTCCCTGTCCATCACCAACTCCTGGAGTTCACTCAGACTCACGTCCATCAAGTCTGTGATGCCATCCGGCCATCTCATCCTCTGTCGTCCCCTTCTCCTAATGCCCCCAATCCCTCCCAGCATCAGAGTCTTTTCCAATGAGTCAACTCTTTGCATGAGGTGGCAAAAGTACTGGAGTTTCAGCTTCAGCATCATTCCCTCCAAAGAAATCCCAGCTGATCTCCTTCAGAATGGACTGGTTGGATCTCCTTGCAGTCCAAGGGACTCTCAAAAGTCTTCTCCAACACCACAGTTCAAAAGCATCAATTCTTCAGTGCTCAGCTTTCTTCACAGTCCAACTCTCACATCCATACATGACCACAGGAAAAACCGTAGCCTTGAGTAGACGGACCTTTGTTGGCAAAGTAACGTCTCTGCTCTTAAATATGCTATCTAGGTTGGTCATAACCTTTCTTCCAAGGAGTGTCTTTTAATTTCATGGCTGCAGTCACCATCTGCAGTGATTTTGGAGCCCCCAAAATAAAGTCTGCCGCTGTTTCCCCATCTATTTCCCATGAAGTGATGGGACCAGATGCCATGATCTTAGTTTTCTGAATGTTGAGCTTTAAGCCAGAGTATCCTGTAATTTATCACTTTCCTAATATTTCTGAGGTTTCTATTTTCCTTCTTCATTTGTTATTCCAAATATATTTAGTGCAGTGTCTTGGCTTCTTTGCTTAATATAACTAGAAATTGCTCTTATTCTTCCTAGGAATGTGAGACATGAAAGGATAGTTATGAAAACTTTGCAGAATATAAAGTGGTTGTTAAATACTTAATAAAAATTAATAATTCTGTATCTCAAAGAAATAAAAGAGGACTTCAGGCATACACTTCCAAATGAATTATCTTCTCTGTCTAGAGCTTTCTAAATCAATGGCAGCTTTGAATTCCTATTAAGCTGGATAAAGTAAAACCATCTTATAAAACATCAACATAAAAATCATAGTATAGAAAACAACAAAACAACAGCAACAAAGCAAGAACAGCAACAGAATAAAGCATCACTATCTAAGTTGAACAGTATTGTGAAATACTTGTTTATTACTTAAATATATAATAAAGCATTTTACTTTAAAAATTATAATTTTTAAATGTACATTTGTTTATACACTTTATTTGGGAAGTAAGAGCTATTATTTTGAGACTTAAAAGACATTCAGGTTGAGAACAGCAATTTCAGTTCAGTTCAGTTGGTCAGTCATGTCTGACTCTTTGCAACCCCATAGACTGCAGCATGCCAAGCTTCCCTGTCCATCACCAGATCCCAGAGCTTGCTCAAACTCATGTCCATCAAGTAGTGATGCCATCCAACCATCTCATCCTCTGTCATCCCTTTCTTCTCCTGCCTTCAATTTTTCCCAGCATCAGAGTCTTTTCCAATGAGTTAGTTCTTTGTATGAGGTAGCCAAAGTATTGGAGTTTCAGCTTCAGCATCAATCCTTCCCATGAACATTCAGGACTGATTTCCTTTAGGGTTGACTGGTTTGATCTCCTTGCAGTCCAAGGGACTCTCAAGAGTCTTCTCCAACACCACTGTTCAAAAGCATCAATTCTTCAGCCCTCAACTTTCTTTATGGCTCAACTCTCACATCCACACATGACTACTGGAAAAACCATAGCTTTGACTATATGGACCTTTGTCAGCAAAGTAATGTCTCTGTTTTTTTAATATGCTGTTTAGGTTGTTTATAGCTTTTCTTCCAAGGAGCAAGCGACTTTTAATTTCATGGCTGCAGTCACAATTTTCAGTGATTGTGGAGCACAAGAAAATAAAGTCTGTCACTGTTTCCCCATCTATTTCCCATGAATTGATGGGGCCAGATTCCATTAGTTTTTTGAATGTTGAGTTTTAAGCCAGCTTTTTCACTCCTCTTTCACTTTTGTCAAGATGCTCTTTAGTTACTCTCCACTTTCTTCCATCAGAGGGGTGTCATCTGCCTATTTGAGGTTATTGATATTTCATCCAGAAATCTTGATTCTAGCTTGTGCTTCATTCAGCCCAGCATTTACATGATGTACTCTGCATATAAGTTAAATAAGCAAGGTGACAATATACAGCCTTGATATACTTCTTTCCCAATTTGGAGCCAGTCCATTGTTCCACATCTGGTTCTAACTGTTGCTTCTTGACTTGCATACATATTTCTCAGGAGGCAGATAAGGTGCCTTAGAAGACACTGATGTTGAGAACAGTAATTTAGGAACATGTATATCATAAGGAAATATGAGGAGGGAAAACTAAAATAACAAGCATGTTTCTTCTATCCTGTGAGAGTTGGTAACTGAGGTTGAAACACTGTGGGGGCTCCAGGAGATTGAAGGAAAACAAGTGAAAAGCAACAGCAGCTTAAATGGTCACAGGATAAACAACAGCCATGCTAATTAAAAGCAAAGCATAATTATAGAAGCCTTTTGTAATTCTACATAAAATTAGCTTTATTACATAGGCTCTGTTTGATTGACGCAATAATTTGTCAATATGACAAAAGGCTAAATAAATATAGTTATATAATCAATTTATAAATATACTTCTCAGGGAAGAAAATCAGTAATTCCTTTAGTGAAAAATATCTCTATTTTACTTTATTTCCATAATTTGAAGAAAGGAAAAATATAAACTTCTTCTTGTCTCCTTTTAAACTTAAATATTTTATTAAGGAACATTTCATAAAATATCTTGCATAGTCATTTATAAATTCATTTTGCCCTTATTGTTCTTATTTATACTACAGAAAAGGTATATGTACATTATGGTAGATAAGGAATTTGGCTAATGAGACAAATAATGGAAAATGCAAGCAATTAATACCTAATGGATAGTTTTGAATAGTTGAAAGCAACTTTTAATAGTTCTTGTACATTGATTACTATTCACACATTTACTATCCTATCATATTTCTTTAGAAATAATGTATGTTTTAATAAATGGATGAAAATATTATTTTTGATGCATTTAGAAAAGGACGCTGAATTATTGGACCCAGAAAAATAAACTGATTACATTAAAATATTTCTTCTTTCTCTAACCTGCATTGAAGTGATAAAGGGAGCGATTTAGAATCATAAAAAGAATAAATAAAGAATCATTAAAGGTGAGGTCCTAATTTACTTCCCAGTTTTATTTTAACTTAGTTCTTCATTGCTATAAGGCATGAAAGTTATTGAATTTTACTACATTCACCTCACGCTGATTTCCTATCAAACAGAATATCAGTGGAACACCTCTGCTGTGCTCCCTACATGAAATTGTCCTTTTGTACGTCTCATAATCGGCGGCGATGTGGCCAAGCATCTGGAGTGACAAGCAGACGTCTTTGATTTATTGGCTAATATCACTGCTTGTTAGTGGATGGTTGAGCAGGAGACTAAAAGAGCATAAAATCAGAGAGAATAAATTATGAAGGCACCGAACTGTGCCATTATAAACCCTTCCTTGTCACAGCTGTGACATCTCATAGGAAATGGAGGATGACAGCCACGTTCGTTCTTCAAAGAGCCAATACCGTCTACTTGTGATCCTGACCATAAATAAATAAATAAAGCAAACAAACCACATAAGCAAGTCAGAACTCAAATAGGAAATGCCTTCCCCTCAATAGAGCACTTGGGTTCCCGTTTTCTTCTTCTACTTGAAAGTAGAGCAGAACAAAGCCAACTTGGATTAGAAGCAGACACTAGGAGAGCTCTAGGATATTAAGTACATCTGTCATTCACATTAGAACCTGAAAACCCAGGAGGCTGACTTACCTCCTATTGCTTTTTTCCTTTTTTAGTCACCCTGAAAAAATTACTCTTACTTAAATTGGTTACTGAAATACTGGTTTAGTGAGTCAATTTAGCCAATCGATTCATACTAGAAATCTCCACCTAAGAAATAATTTTAAGGCTACCCAGCTTTAGTTAGTATTTTCTAAAACAATGTTCCAAAGTAATTTAAAATTTGAAATGGCTCTCTAAGTTATTTCAATCTGTCAAAATAATTAAACCATGTGAGAATAAAGATTTGTTTAAACTGCATGATAGTAAGAAAATATGCAGTAGTGGAGAGAATATAAATCTTGGACTTGAAATAATTTCTTAGATAATGACCTTCTGTTACAATATTTTAAAATTTAATTGTTTCTTTGGAATATAAAATTTAGTTTATTCTATATTTTTACTATCCACACAATATTTTGAATTTAAGTAGTATTAAATCAAAGGAAAGGAAAAGTCAATGAGTATATCCTTCACTTTCAGAGACACTACCAAGCTTCATACATTCATTGATGTGTTTCAAGAGCCATGGAAGGATGATTTTTAAGACCAGTCTTAACCATGTGACTTACAGGGAAATGACATCAATAGAGTGTTGTGAGACATGGTTCCACATTGTGAGCATTGTGAAGGGAACAATAAGAAATGGGAAATCTTATGTACTCATCAAATTGTATTTATTTAGTTTTTATATGTCAATAATACCTAAATAGTTTTTAAAAATCAGTGAGGATAGATAAAGAATTATGAGAAGGAGTGGTAGTAGGAAGTCTAGAGAAAGAAGTTGGGACCATACTATAAAAAGATTTCTCTGCCATGAAATACATTTAGTCATTTATTAATTTAAAATCTACTTTCTTTAAAAAGAGTTATTATTAATTACAAAGACACAAAATATAAATTAAATTAGATTTAAAATGATAATAAATATGAAAACAAAGAAAAAAATAAATCTAATATTAAAATATAAACCATAAGCTTTTTAATATTAAGATCATTCATAATTTTTGCTCAAAGCTTTTTATCAGTCACTATGAAAATAGAAATTGGATCAATTACAGTTTAAGATATCTTCAACATTGAAAGAGACAAAAAATTCACATTTGTAGAATAATTTTTATATTGATTTATAATATATTCCAATATTACACTAAAAAGTTAAATTGAGACAAAACAATTCCATTGAAGTGAGGTACAGTGGATATTTAAGATACTGACTATGTATGTAGAAAACATGACTGTCCTAATGTAGTCAGCCCTATTTCCTTGAATATAACCAAGTTTTACTTCCAAGAAAGTCTAAGAATTTTTCAAAATATTTCAAATTTTATTTTACAAATGAAATTTTCTGTTTTAAAATTTATTTTCCACATTTGTTCAATATAACTGGACAGGTTTTTCTCAAGTTGGAGAATACATTTGACACATAATGGCACAATAAGTATATAAGGTCATATAGCAAATTAAAAACTCACTTTGGGCTATATTAATGGATTATTTAAGAATGTTCGTCTTTCACAGCAACCGATGCTGAGGTTAAATCACAGGGCTTTGTAACTTCTAATTAAGAGGAAATTGTGCGTTTAAATCCTGTGGTTTAAAATACCACCCCTGCTGCTGCTAAGGCACTTCATTCGTGTCTGACTTTGTGCGACCCTATAGACAGCAGCCCACCAGGCTTCCCAGTCCGTGGGCTTCTCCAGGCAAGAACACTGGAGTGGGTTACCATTTCCTTCTCCAATGTGAGAAAGTGAAAAGTGAAAGTGTAGTTCAGTTATGTCCAACTCCTAATGACCCCATGAACTACAACCTACCAGGTTCCTCCATCCATGGGGTTTTCCAGGCAAAAGTACTGGAGTGGGTTGCCATTGCCTTCTCTGAAAAAACACCACAAATATTCCTAAAAATAAGTGCAATTACAGATTCTCTTAATTGCAGGTATTGGTTTGGAATAAAACTGCTGCCCATTTGGCAACACTTTTCAGTTTGATACAGAGGAAGTGAGGACCAGGACTTTCAATATGAATGTGGTGTATAATAATTCTTTTATGTAAATCCAGGAATTGTCTGTAAAATTATAGGTGTTAGACTGGATCCTTAGATTCCTGCTTTTAGAAAAATGAAGTTGAGCTCTTTAAAATAGCTGCAAGGTTTTGAGGATAAAAGTTTCAAAATATTTTATCTCTGTCATAAGGGGATCTTGAATAGCTACATGATTGAGTTTGAGCTTGATGCTAATACTGCATGGATATTTGCCTTGCAATGCACAGTCCATGGCACATTCTGTAAGAAAACGCTGCGGGAAGAAAAAGCCTCCTCTAGGGACCGTTAGTAAAAGGCCTTTATTTGGGCGGTCGCTCCCGGGCAGAACTCCCAGGGGCAAGTGAGCAAGGGAACAAAGGGAGTCTGCGAGGCGGGGAGGGGTGCGGGAAGGTTTTATAGTGAGGGCTGGCTGACAGGCCAAGGTTTTTTCCCATTAAGGCAGCAAGCGCAGGCTACAGCGGTGATTGGTGTCTATGGTTTCCCTGTTGTCCCCTGATTGGATCGGGGCTTCAGGGCCAGCCTCAGAAGTCTAATCTGCTTTTTGGTTCCTGTTTGGGCACCAGCCAACTACCGGTGCTGGCCGGATGTTTTGGTCACGTGTTGGAAGGCTCGCCCTTTCACATTCAACTGAAAGAAGCTAAAGTAAAATAATTTTGTCCTCAGAGCAACACCAGGCTAGAATTAACTTTGACTGAGAATTGTGGCAGAAGCACTTAGACTCTAATTTTAATTTCTTGAGAAGCCTCCCTACTATTTTCCATAGCAGGTGCACCATTTTATCCATCAATCCCATGTTGGAGTATTTATTTAAAATAATTAAAATCAGAATATTGAAAAGATACCTGCACTCCCATGTTCATCATAGCATTATTCACAGTAACCGAGGTATAGAAACAGCCCCCATTTTCCATTAAGAGATGAAAAGATAAGGAAGTTGTGATATATAATACGATTCAACCTTTAAAAAAGAAACAAAAAAACTACAACATTTGACAACATGGATGAACATGAAGGATATTGTGCTAAGAAAAATAATCCAGTCATAGAAGGACAAATACTGTATGATTCCACTTAGAGAAGGTGTCTAACATAGTCCACTTCATAGAAGCAGAAAGTAGAATGGTGGTTGCCAGAGGCTGTGGGGAGGGGATATGAGAAGTTACTAATCAAAGTCTATGAAGTTTCCATCATGCAAGATGAGCTCTGAAGATCTGCTGTAATACTCTATTGTGCACTTAATTTTTTTTTAAAGGTTGATAGCTTGTTAAATGTTCTTACTACAAAATCATCATTGTCATAATAATCTATAAATGCTGAAAAAATAATTCTGAACAACCAAAAGGCAATAGGCTATGGTAAGGAAAAAATATATATATAAAAACATAAAATACACTATGATTTATATCAAAGAATGTTCTGCCTATGTTTTCCTCTAACTGTTTTAGAGTATCTTGTCTTACATTTAGGTCGTTAATTCATTTTGAGCTTATTCTTGTGTGTGATGTTAGAAAGTGTTCTAATTTCATTCTTTTACACATCGCTGTCCAGTTTTCCAAGCACCGCTTATTGAAGATGCTGTTTTATAGTCTTGCCTCCTTTGTCAAATATAAGGAGCACATATATTCATGAGTTCCTATCTGGGCTTTCTATCTGTTCCACTGATCTATATTTCTGTTTTTGTGCCAGTACCACACTGTCTTGATGACTGTAGCTTTGTAGTATAGTCTGGAGAGAGTAGTCTGATTCCTCCAGCTGTTTTGCTTTCTCAGTATTGCTTTGGCTATTCTGGGCCTTTTGTGTTTCAGTACAAATTTTAAGATTTTTGTTCTAGCTATGTTGAAAATGTTCTTAATAATTTGTGAGGGATTTGCATTGAATATGTAAATTGCCTTGTGTTATATAGTCATTTTGAAAATACTGGGTTCTTACAGTCTAAGAACATTGTTTATCTTTCCATCTGTGTCATCTTCAATTTCTTCCGTCAGTGTCTTATAGCTTTTATAGTACAGGTCTTTTTGCCTCTTTAGGGAGGTTTATTCCTAGGTATTTTATTCTTTCAAATTTAATAGTAAATGGGATTGTTTCTTTAAATGGTCTTTCTGATGTTTCATCATTTTAGTACATAGAAATGTAACAGGTTTCTGTGTATTAATTTTGCATCCTATATCTTAATTCATTGATGAGCTATAGAAGTTTTCTGGTAGCATCTTTAGGATTTTCTATGCATAATGTCATGTAATCTACAAAGAGTTTTACTTCTTCTTTTCCAATTTGGATTCCTTTTATTTTTGTTCTCTGATTGCCATAACTAGAACTTCCAAAACTGAATATAAGTGGCAAGAGTGAATATCTTTATCTTGTTCCTGAGCTCAGAGGAAATGCTTTAAGCTCTCAACATTGAATATAAAGTTAACTGCTGGTTTGACATACACAGCCTTTATTGTGTTGAGGAAGGTTGTCTCTGTGCCCATTTTCTGGAGAGTTGTTTTTCTTTTTTTAATCATAAATGAGTGTTGGATTTCATCAAAATGTTTTTCTATGTCTATTGAGATGATATATGATTTTTGTTTTTCAATTTATTGATGTGGTGTGTGATACTGATTGATTTGTGGATACTGAAAAATCCTTACATCCCTGGGATAAATCCCACATGATCATGGTGTAAGTTTCTTTTACTGTATTGCAGCCCAATTAAAAAAAAATAGGCAGAAAACTAAATAAACATTTCTCCAGAGGAGACATACAGATGGCCAAGAGGCACGTGGAAAAATATGCAGTATCACTAATTATTAGAGCAATGAAAATCAAAGCTACAATGAGATATTACTTCACATCAGTGAGAATGGCCATCATCAAAAGTCTACAAACAATAAATGTACAGAAGAATGTAGAGAAAAGGGAACACTTCTACACTGTTGGTGGAAATATAAATTGCTATAGCCACTATGATGAACAGTATGGAGGTTCCTTAAAAACAAACAAACATACAAACAAAAACTAAAAATGGAACTACCATATGATCCAGCAATTCCACTCCTGGGCATGTATCAGAGAAAAACATGGTTTGAAAGGATGTACTCTACTGTTCATTGCAGCACTGTTTACAGTAGTCAAAACATGCAGAGAATCTCAAAAAAAAAAAAAAAGTCCATTGACAAATGAATGGATAAAGATGATGTGGTACAGAAGCACAATAGAATATTACTCAGCTATTAAAAAGAATGAAACAATGCCATTTACAGCAACATGAATGGGCCTGGAGATTATCATACTAAGAGAAGTTAAGTAAGACAGAGAAAGATAAATATGATATTGCTTATATACAGAATATTTAAAATGATAAAAATGCACTTATTTACAAGTAAAAACAGACACACTGACTTGAAGAATGAATTTATGGTTGCCAAGGTGGTTGGGAGAGGAATAGATGGGAGTTTGAGATTGAAATGTACACACAGATATCTGATTAGGTAAAATGAATCACTTTGCTGTACTTCTGATATTAGATAGCATTGTTAATCAATTATGCTCCATATAAAATTGAAATTTACAAAAATTTAGAAAATAAATTCAGGCAAGACTATATATCTCTGGATCTCTATATTATTTAACCTTCAATGTTGTTATGATTTTAAACAATGTAATGTTTAAAATGAAATTTAAATTAAGCTATACATAAATATTTATTATATTCACAAAATATTTTGCCCATAGAACCCATGATAATTCAGGGCACTAACAAACTCTTCAGATAGTTTCCAAAAAGATGTCTAGTAAAGTATTTTTCCTTTCTGGTGATTTTCCCCTACCTCAGTCAGAACTAGATAAATTGTTGGCTTCATACTTTAAATTTTAAGAAAAGAGATTATATTTTATCTTGGAGCAAAACCATAAAACTCTGTCATAATTCTTTAGACTGTGGTATACATGACTCATTTTGTGATTTTATACTCTTTCTCTATATATATATATACATATATATATGTATGTATATATATATATATACATATATATATATGTATGTATATATACATATATATATGTATGTATATATATATATACATATATATATGTATGTATATATATATATATATATACACACACACACAGACACAAATACATACCTACAAACACACACACACATGAATATTACCAGATTGTAAGCAACAATTTTACCATTGTATTTTTAGTAAAGGAACTAGCTAGAAAGTAATTTATATTTACATATAGTAACATGCACATAAACCATTTAGATCTAAAACTTATTGGAAAATTACAAATTATATTTTATATGTTTTACATAATATACATTTATATATAATAGTATATAGTATAATTTGTATATACTTGAGCACTAGTCATAGTGCAAAATGATTCATATACATTATTTTAATTAGTCTCAAAATACTTGAAATGTAGTACCATTAGTCTCATAGTTTAGAAGTGTGAAATATCCAGCTAAGTGAACGTGCTCAGGTTCAAATTTGGATCTCTTAAAGTGCATATTTAAAGTGCATTATTCTTTTTTCTCAGTAATAAATTGAATAATGAAAGATGCTAATGGCTTAAGATATTATTATTCCAATAGTCTAACTTTAAAAAGTTATAAAATTATATATACTGAATTTAGCTGAGACTCCCTGCCAAGATTTCTGGTTATTATCTTTTGAAATGTTCCTTGTTTTCAAGGTGCTGACCTTCTACCTTAAACATATTGTTTTAGCTTGTCAGGTGTATGGAAAATGCATATTAATGTTTCCTATATTGAATGTTATTCTTTCTTTAATAAAATATATGTATGTCTAGTTCCTTTAAATGAAAAGGAAAAATCTTGTCTATAAATGTATCTCACCAATCCAAAGGGTATCCTCATTTTCACATGTAATGAGAGAGTGTTAAAAATATATACCTTTAAACTGCATGATGCTTTGCTTTGAAGGAACCAGTAATAATGACATGGACTGCTTTCCTTTCAGGATTAACTTCTTTGGTTTGAGGTAGCACTGCAATTAAAACATTACTGAGGCGAATTCTCAGTGGCACAGCACTAGACACTTCTTACACACTTGAGTGGGTACAAGTGTAGCCATGTGCAGCCATGTGTGGTGAATCTGTCAGGACTAACAGCAGGAGCTCTGATAAGAGTCCTCTATCAGTGAGCCTGCTTGATAGCCCAAGGTCTTTGAATTGTTATTATAACCAGCACCCAACAGTGAGGCCAATACTGAGTCTGTTCATATTTTTTCAGTACGTATCTCTGAACTTTCCATAGGTTTATTCTGTTTTGGACAGTGAGATCATGTAGAAGTTCAAGCATAGCCTTTGTTAAAAATTAAGTACTTTTTTCCCTCTGTGATGATAGAAATGTGGTATGAAGGAGGGTATAGGAAGCTATTTTCCAAATAGAATAGCATGTTTTATGAGGACAAAAAACAATCAGGAGACTTTACTGTATCCCAGTTCATGTTAGTCATAACACACAGGCTCATATTTTAAAAGACTAAGCATTTAAGTTATAAATTCCTCATCCTAGGTTTCTTCTTTCTCTATTTGGACCACTCTGCTGACCTCAACATAAGTTAGTCTTTCCAGCCAGGTTGGTCTACTCTCTGTACCTTAACTACATTTTGTTTTGATGTGGCCTCTGGTCTGCTTAGACAATCCAGGTCTACTCTCCACACCATACTCCTACCACTGATGTTTCCTGTCCTGTGGCCTCAATCTGATCCATATTGATATACCCTTGAGAAGTGATTATTGATAGTTACTTATTCACAACTTTTACCTGTGGCCTAATATCATGGAACATTTTCAGCAATTATATGCAAAAGTGATCCATCTCTTTTCATTAGTTCTATGATTTTAAAGAACTCGCATATATATTCAAATTAAACTCGTACAATGCAGAGATTATTTTTAATGGTCACCTATAGTTTGGATCAAAAATAATTGTTTAATCCAATTGTAAATAAGCTCATGGTACATCATTAAAAAAATCTATGGGTATATATGTGTGTGAATTTATTGCAATATCTTTTTATGTAGTTTTGCCATCAGAGCAATTATGCAAAAGCTTTCTGGGACAAGGAAGGTAAAATAAATGAGTGAAGCCTGCTGCTGCTGCTGCTGCTAAGTCGCTTCAGTCGTGTCTGACTCTGTGCAACCCCATAGACAGCAGCCCACCAGGCTTCCCCATCCCTGGGATTCTCCAGGCAAGAATACTGGAGTGGGTTGCCATTTCCTTCTCCAATGCATAAAAGTGAAGTCTCTTGGTCATGTCTGACTCCTAGCAACCCCATGGACTACAGCCTACCAGGCTCCTTCGTCCATGGATTTTCCAGGCAAGAGTGCTAGAGTGGGGTGTCATTGCCTTCTCTGGAGTAAAGCCTAGCAGTGTTAAAATAGCAGTAGCACAAGCTGGTAATGGCTACAGGTTTTGATGCTAGGAAGTAATAGGGAATGGAAGACTCCACGGAGAAGTGAACAGTACATGAACTATTAAAAGTGGTTCAGTTCAGTTCATTTCAGTCGCTCAGTCGTGTCCAGCTCTTTGGGACCCCATGAATTGCAGCACGCCAGTCCTCCCTGTCCATCACCAACTCCCAGAGTTCACCCAAACTCATGTCCGTCGAGTCAGTGATGCCATCCAACCATCTCATCGTCTTCATCCCCTTCTCCTCCTGCCCCCAATCCCTCCCAGCATCAGTCTTTTCCAATGAGTCAACTCTTCCCATGAGGTGGCCAAAATATTGGAGTTTCAGCCTCAGCATCAGTCCTTCCAAAGAAATCCCAGGGCTGATCTCCTTTAGAATGGTCTGGTTGGATATCCTTGCAGTCCAAGGGACTCTCAAAAGTCTTCTCCAACACCACAGTTCAAAAGCATCAATTCTTCAGCGCTCAGCTTTCTTCACAGTCCAACTTTCACATCCACACATGACCATTGGAAAAAACATAGCCTTGACTAGACAGACCTTTGTTGGCAAGATAATGTCTCTGCTTTTGAATATGCTATCTAGGTTGGTCATAACTTTCCTTTCAAGGAGTAAGCATCTTTTAATTTCATGGCTGCAGTCACCATCTGCAGTGATTTTGGAGCCCCCAAAATAAAGTCTGACACTGTTTCCACTGTTTCTCCATCTATTTCCCATGAAGTGGTTCAGTGTTACTCAACTTGGAGGGTTTGTAGCCGTGTGATGATGCATGCTCAGATCAGCCTTACCTTCCAATATTATTTATAGAGAATTTTGAAAGATGAATTTACATGTAAAATTTCACAATTTTTTTCTATGTTAGCAAATAATCTGGTGTATAGAAAACATTCATTTTTTTGGTGAACTCAGGCTAGTTCTCAGCCTATTTGTAAATTCTAAGTATTTAATATATTTGAAAGGAGATTCTAGAATTGAGAGAGTAATAAAAAGGGAACATTTTAAAAGAATCTAGGAAGTATTTATTATTATTATTGCCAGCTTAATTCATTAATATAAGACAAAACATAACACACATGTAATAATATGCTATTTCAAGAATATCTCAACTAGTAAGAAGGAAGGATTATAAAGGACATGAGAAGAAACATTTGAGGGAGATGAATACATTTATTATAATTATACATAATTTCATATATTTGGTTGTGGTGATATGTCAAACATTAAATTGTACACTTTAGATATGCAAAATGTATTGTAAGTCATTTATACCTCATTAAAATTATTATAAAACAACAGTGGTATATAAGTCTTTAAATGAATTTAAGATAATATAAATATCACAGCATTATTTTAATTGTGAGTAAATTTATATTCATTGATAGGCTCAAATTTTTCCTCATAGCTTGATGCATTTTGATAAAATTACATACAGAATTAATCAATACCCTGATCATGACAGAGAACATATCATGAACCAAAAAAACTTTTTAATGTACTTTTCAGTCAAACCAAACCCACCATAAGCAGTGGTTTGATTTCTGTAACCTCAGATCAGTTTTTCTGTGATAGTATATTATATAAATGGGTTCTTTGGTTTGTCTGTATTCTTTTGCATCTGGCTTCTCTCACTTGAAAATATTTTTGATTATCAGGGTTGTTATGCATATAAGGAGTTTGTTCATTTTATGACTGAGTAGAAGGCAATGGCACCCCACTCCAGTACTCTTGCCTGGAAAATCCCATGGATGGAGGGAGCCTGGTAAGCTGCAGTCCATGGGGTCGCGAAGAGTCGGACACGACTGAGCGACTTCACTTTCACTTTTCACTTTGCTGCATTGGAGAAGGAAATGGCAACCCACTCCAGTGTTCTAGCCTGGAGAATCCAAAGTAGCTTATTTATGGGCAGCAGCAGCAGCAGCAGCAGGGCTTCATCATTTGTTTATGCTTTTCAGCTACTGATTGCTATTTAGGCTGCTTCCAGTTTGGGACTGTTATAATAAAGGCACTAGGAAAATTCATATGTCAGAAAAAAAGTTTCAACTTATATGATATCTGAGTATAATGATAAAAGATTTCATAAATATTTCTCATCTTGTGTTGCTCTTCCAGTGTAAAATGCTGCTAAGTCGCGTCAGTCGTGTCCGATTCTGTGCGACCCCATAGACGGCAGCCCACCAGGCTCCCCCGTCCCTGGGATCCTCCAGGCAAGAACACTGGGGTGGGTTGCCGTTTCCTTCTCCAATGCATGAAAGTGAAAAGTGAAAGGAAGTCGCTCAGTCGTGTCCGACTCTTAGCGACCCCATGGACTGCAGCCTACCAGGCTCCTCCGTCCATGGGATTTCCCAGGCAAGAGTACTGGAGTGGGGTGTCATTGCCTTCTCCGAATGTAAAATGAGCACTAATGATATTTGAATAGAAAATAAGGAAAAGATTTTGGTTATAACATCTGTAATTGTACTTTTAGATCTACCACTAGTTAGTTGTGTAACATTACACAAGTCAAATTATCTTTCCTGACTAGAAGGTTTTTTGTTTTGTTTAATTTTGTTTTGCAGTTGTGTGGTGTTAATTTATATTGACTGTTTGGTAAAATAAGGCACTGAATTATAGAGTCCCTTAAAAGAGTAGAATGTTAGATTTGTACATGAAATGATGACAACATCTTTTGGAAAATTATGTGACCTTCACAATTCACTACTGTTTTATGGAAGGTTTTAAATTGAGGGTGTTGAACTAAACCTCCTAAAGCTCTAGTATTATGTGACCTTATGACTTATAGGAATAAATTAGTATTTACATGTTATATCAGTTTAGTCTTAATCAGAAAGAAGCTTCACATTTGAAATCAACAACAGATGATTTCAGTTGTTTCACTCTGCAGTATTATTTGGTTCTCCTCTTTAAAATGTAGTATGGGCAATGCATAGTAGATGGAGTGTCTCCAGTTTTAATCATTTCACTTTTCATTTGAAAAGTAATTCATCATGAGAAGTCAGTGGGGTATAGAGAGCGCTAATTGCAGCAAAATATCAAGGACAGTTTTCCTCTGTCTTAATTAAACATTAATGAGTAAAGTTATTTGCAAATGCATGCTGCAGGGATGGACTTGTCTATCTACGTTTGGTAAACACTGACACTAGGTGTCAAAATAAAGCACCTTAATTGATTTATACAGGAATAGTTTTTAAAAGATTGCACCTGGCTTGACATTTCCTTAGGTTTTTATAGAGTAGTTTCTGATAAATTATTTATAAAGAAACTTTTTCTCTGACCTATCCTAATTACAGGAGTGATTTTTTTTTCAAACTGATCAATTTTGTATAAATTTCACTTTTCTTTTTGGTTTTGCTATCAACTTAAGGAATTCCATAGTAAATTATGAGGAATCAAGTTTCTTTATATTTCAGAAGGAATATGCAAGCAAGTTACTTTTTCTTGATTACTGGGAGTATTTTATAAGATTTTAGATATTTTACTTTTTAAAATTAATATTTTATATGAATATATTTATTTTATTTCATTTATTTATTAATCTATGTACTTTATATTAATATAAACTATATTAATATATAGCTTGAATTATAATTCAAAATCCCTAAATAAATTTAAAAGCCTAAGGAATGCATTTAATTCCAACTTACAAATCTTAAATTATTGGTCTAAGTAACAGTGAATTTGATTCTTTAGAGTGTATATAAGTAAGTTAAAATACTAAGAACAAGTGTGAAATAAACTTTCTGGATCTCATATTAAACTGATCTATGGATATCAAAGGGGAATTTCACAAGATAACCTTTAAATTAGCTGCTATATAATTTTTTTACTAGATTTCTTACTCTTCTCTGAATGATTCCCCATATTATGTTTGTTTTGATATGTATAATTAAGAAATAATTTTGAAACCTTAAAAATTGTAATTAACAGTTTAAAATAATTAACTATACATTTCATTAAGTCCTTCTAGTTTCTTACATAAGAAGAGAATTTACCAATAATACAGTCTAAACCTTACAACAAAATTTTCCGTAGGTGAATGTAGCAATGGAACAATTTTCAGAAAATAACAAAAACATTGTGGAAATCGTCTTATAGTACCAGTATGATAGTATATTTTTCTGGGGAGGGAGCAGGAATCCTGCTGTGTCTTAGAATGGCTTATAAACTCCTCAGTTTCCTGCTTTCTGATGGTACTGTTAAATTTCACTCTGGATTCTCATGAAACTCCCAGTTTCCCAAACCATATGGCTTGATACAGATAAAATTGGCTTATGGTAAATAGTGTAAACACACTTCACATTTTTCCACCTGTGAATCTACTGAAGTGTTATGGTATACATTTTTAAGGTTTAGTACCAGATTTTCAGTGAGTCTTTATTTTCAGATTCTTTTTGTCCTTCTGGGCAACTTCATTGCCAGATTTGAAAATAACAAATTGACCCTTGCCTTCATCTTATGACGCTGAGATTTGAGAATAATTTTATTTTTAATTTGGAATTAAAATAAATGTAAAGGATATTTTATATATGTTTTTAAAAGTCTTTAGAGTAAACCAACACAATATTATAAAATAATTATTCCAATTAGGAACCTTTAGGAATTTTTTAATTTATTTTTATTTTGTTATTTTTATTATTTATTTATTTATTTATTTATTTATTTTGCATAGCTGGGTCTTATTTTATTAAAAAGATCCTTTCATAGAAACCATGTGTTATACAAGTTATAATTCTCCAGTGACTTCAAAACTCTTTCTAAGATACTTTTTTTTTTTTTTTATTTTTTTAATTATTTAATTTTTTAATTGCAATACTGTATTTGTTTTGCCATACATTGACATGAATCAGCCACAGGTGTCCACGATTTCCCAATGCCAAAGCCCCTCCCACCTCCCACCCCACATACTCTCCCTGAATCATCCCGTGCACCAGCCCCATGCGTCCTGCATCCTATATTGAACATAGACTGGCGCTTCATTCTTACAAGATAGTATACATGTTTCAATGCCGTTCTCCCAAATCATCCCACCCTCTCCCTCTCTCTCAGAGTCCAAAAGTCCGTTCTATACCTCTGAGTCTCTTTTGTTGTCTCACATACAGGGTCTTCATTACTATCCTTCTAAATTCCATATATATGTGTCAGTATACTGTATTGGTGTTTTTCTTTCTGGCTTACTTCACTCTGTATAATCGGCTCCAATTTCATCCATCTCATTAGAACTGAGTCAAATTTATTCTTTTTAAGGGCTGAGTAGTACTCCATTGTGTATATGTACCACAGCTTTCTTATCCATTCATCTGCTGATGGACATCTAGGTTGTTTCCATGTCCTGGCTATTATAAACAGTGCTGCAATGAACATTGGGGTACATGTGTCTCTTTCAATTCTGGTTTCCTCAGTGTGTATGCCCAGCAGTGGGATTGCTGGGTCATACGGCAGTTCTATTTGCAATTTTTTAAGGAATCTCCACACTGTTTTCCATAGTGGCTGTACTAGTTTGCATTCCCACCAGCAGTGTAAGAGGGTTCCCTTTTCTCCACATCCTCTCCAGCATTTATTGCTTGTAGACTTTTGGATCACAGCCATTCTGACTGGTGTGAAATGATACCTCATTGTGGTCTTGATTTGCATTTCTCTGATAATAAGTGATGTTGAGCATCTTTTCATGTGTTTGTTAGCCATCCGTATGTCTTCTTTGGAGAAAGGAATTTTTGTTTTTAAAATATAGGTTAAATACACATATTCTTTTTCACCCAAAAGTGAGGAAAATTAATTAGTAGATATCTGAAAGTATGAATCAGGAAACAGGAGCTGAGTCTTCCAAAAGTAATGACAGTCAGCAATGATGGTGATGTTTTTGGTATGTTAAAGGAGATTCTTGTCTTCAGTTATTAAAAAAAAAAAAAAAAAAGCCACACAAACACAAATTCAAATACTGACAGACCCTGCAGTGCAGAACCAATTATTTATTTGTAACACTGGCAGTGGTGTTCTTACGGAGAAGGTAGGAGTTTGACTGAATTTGTGGTTCTGAACACAACCACTGAAACAGGGCACCAATATAAGACATATTGGTAAAAAGTCTATCAGTGGTAGAATTAAGTAAAGTTACATTGTGAACAGACAAGTGAGAAAAGATGTTACACTCATTATTAGTTCTAATAAAGCTTTCTACTTGTTCAGAGAACGGACATAGATCATTCCTCACTTGTTCAGAGTATGGACATAGATCATTCCTCAGATGTAAAAGATGAGTAATCAGAGAGAAGCAAACATGGACACGTATGTGTTCAATCACTTCAGTGGTGTCTGACTCTCTGTGACCCCCATGGATCATGGCCCACCAGGCTCTTCTTTCCATGGGATTCTCCAGGCGAGAATTCTGGAGTGGGTTGCCATTTCCTTCTCCAGTGATAAAGTGTGAAGTGAGTGGAAGTGAAGTCACTCAGTTGTGTCCAACTGTTTGTGACCCATGGACTGCAGCCTACCAGGCTCCTCTGTCCATGGGACTTTACATGCAAGAGTACTGGATTGGGTTGCCATTTCCTTCTCCAGCAAACATGGACAGAAGACCTAAATAGATATTTCTCCAAAGAAGACACAGAGGGCCAACAGGCCCTTGGAAAGATGCTCGACATTATTAATTATTAGAGAAATACAGATCAAAACTACACTGAGGTATCACCTCTACCAGTCAGAAGGGCTATCATCAAAAAATTTATAAACAGTAAATGCTCAGAAAAGTATAGAGAAAGGGAGTATTTCTTCACTATTGGTGGGAATGTAGATGGATATAGCCACCAAGGAGAACTGTATGGAGATTTCTTAAAAAACTAAAAACAGAAATACCATACGACCCAGCAATCCCATTACTGGGAATATAGTCTGAGAAAACCATAATTTAAAAAGACGCATGCACACCAGTATTCATCACAGTACTATTTACAATAGCCAGGACATGGAAGCAGCTTAAGTGTCAATCAACAGATGAATGGATAATGAAGAAATGGTACATATATACAATGGAATATTACTCGGCTATGAAAAGGAATGAAATTGAATAATTTGTGGAGATGCAGATGGGCCTCTGTCTGTCACACAGAGTGAAGTCAGAAAGACAAGTCAGAAAGAGAAAAATAAAAATTTTATGTTGATGCATGTATGTGGAAAATTCCACAAAACAGGTATACCTATACCTAGGTATAGGCATAGGCTACCTAGGTGGCCCTAGTGGTAAATAACCCATCTGCCAGTTCAGGAGACACAAGAGACCTGGGTTTGATCCCTGGGTCAGGAAGATCCCCTGGAGGAGGGCTTGGCAACCTACTCCAGTATTCTTGCTTGGAGAATCTCACGGACAGAGAAGTTGGTGGAGTTACAGTCCATAAGATTGCAAAGAGTCAGACATGACTGAGGTAACTTAGTGCACATGTGAAGCAAATCTATTTGCAAGATGAGAATAGATACTCAGAGATAGAGAATGAATATTTGGACATGGTAGGAATGAGAGGATGAATTGAAAGATTGGGATTGACACATGTTCCTGCCATGTGTTAAGCAAATAGCTAATGGAAACCTCCTGTATCCTGCAGGGAACTCAGTTTGGTGCCCTGTGGTGACCTAGATGGATGGAAGGGAGAGGGTGGTGAGAGAGAGGGTCAAGAGGGAGGGGATATATGTATACACATAGCTGATTCACTTTTTTGTACAACAGAAACTAACACAACGTTGTAAAGCAACTGTACTCCAATTAAAAATAAAAAGCAGCACACATGAATTCTTTATAACTATACTGCATATGTATTGAGAAAGAGAGTGAAGTATAGAAAAAGGAAAAGAAGAAGAAAGGAAGAAAGTAAAATGGCATATAAAAAACACTAACCAGAAAAATATTCCTATAAAATGAATAAACATTGTAACCATATTTATTTCAGTGAATTAAGACCACTGGTGTGCTACAGTCCATGGGGTTGCAAAGAGTTGGACATGACTAAGAGACTGAACTGAACTGAACTGAAGGCCACGTCAGTGGCATAATAGCTTTACTGTTTGGATGTCTCATGATGCAATGACCTACTTCATTCCTATATGCATTGGGTCTATGTCCAGATTTCTTATTCTATTCCATTAGTGAAATGAAAGTCACTCAGTCATGTCCAACTCTTTGCTACCCCAGGGACTATAGCCTGCCAGGCTTCTCTGTCCATGGAGTGCTCCAGCAAAAACACTGGAGTGGAATAGCCATTCCCTTCTGCAGGGAATCTTCCCTATTAGTGATTGAACCCAGGTCTCCAGCAATGAAGATGGATTCTTTACCATATGAGCCACCAGTTCAGTTCAGTTCAGTTCAGTTCAGTCACTCAGTCGTGTCCAACTCTTTGCGACCCCATGAATCGCAGCATGCCAGGCCTCCCTGTCCATCACCAGCTCCTGGAGTTCACTCAGACTCATGTCGATCGAGTCTGTGATGCCATCCAGCCATCTCATCCTCGGTCATCCCCTTCTCCTCCTGCCCCCAATCCCTCCCAGCATCAGAGTCTTTTCCAATGAGTCAACTCTTCGCATGAGATGGTCAACGTACTGAAGTTTCAGCTTCAGCATCATTCCTTCCAAAGAACACCCAGGGCTGATCTTCTGCTGAATGGACTGGTTGGATCTCCTTGCAGTCCAAGGGACTCTCAAGAGTCTTCTCCAACACCACAGTTCAAAAGCATCAATTCTTCGGTTCTCAGCCTTCTTCACAGTCTAACTCTCACATCCATACATGACCACAGGAAAAACCATAGCCTTGACTAGACGGACCTTTCTTGGCAAAGTAATGTCTCTGCTTTTGAATATACTATCTAGGTTGGTCATAACTTTTCTTCCAAGGAGTAAGTGTCTTTAATTTCATGGCTGCAGTCACCATCTGCAGTGATTTGGAGCCCAAAAAGATAAAGTCTGATACTGTTTCCACTGTTTCCCCATCTATTTCCCATGAAGTGATGGGACCAGATGCCATGATCTTCGTTTTCTGAATGTTGACCTTTAAGCCAACTTTTACACTCTCCTCTTTCACCTTCATCAAGAGACCCTTTAGCTCCTCTTCACTTTCTGCCATAAGGGTGGTGTCATCTGCATATATGAGGTGATTGATATTTCTCCCAGCAATCTTTATTCCAGCTTGTGTTTCTTCTAGCCCAGTGTTTCTCATGATGTACTCTGCATTTAAGCTAAATAAGCAGGGTGACAGTATACAGCCTTGACGTAGTCCTTTTCCTATTTGGAAGCAGTGTGTTGTTCCATGTCCAGTTCTAACTGTTGCTTCTTGACCTGCATACAGATTTCTCAAGAGGCAGGTCAGGTGGTCCGGTATTCCCATCTCTTTCAGAATTTTCCAAAGTTTATTGTGATCCACACAGTCAAAGGCTTTGGCATAGTCAATAAAGCAGAAATAGATGATTTTCTGGAACTCTCTTGCTTATTCCATGATGCAGCGGATGTTGGCAATTTGATCTCTGATTACTCTGCCTTTTCTAAAACCAGCTTGAACATCAGAGAGTTCACGGTTCACATATTGCTGAAGCCTGGCTTGGAGAATTTTGAGCATTACTTTACTAGCATGTGAGATGAGTGCAATTGTGTGGTAGTTTGAGCATTCTTTGGCATTGCCTTTCTTTTGGGATTGGAATGAAGACTGACCTTTTCCAGTCCTGTGGCCACTGCTGAGTTTTCCAAATTTGCTTGCATATTGAGTGCGGCACTTTCACAGCATCCTCTTTCAGGATTGGAAACAGCTCCACTGGAATTCCATCACCTCCACTAGCTTTGTTCGTAGTGATGCTTTCTAAAGCCCACTTGCCTTCACATTCCAAGATGTCTGGCTCTAGATGAGTGATCACATCATCATGATTATCTGGGTCTTGAAGATCTTTTTTGTACAGTTCTTCCATGTATTCTTGCCACCTCTTCTTAGTATCTTCTGCTTCTGTTAGGCCCAGACCATTTCTGTCCTTTATCAAGCCCACCTTTGCATGAAATATTCCCTTGGTATCTCTAATTTTCTTGATGAGATCTCTAGTCTTTCCCATTCTGTTCTTTTCCTCTATTTCTTTGCATTGATCGCTGAAGAAGGCTTTCTTATCTCTTTTTCCTATTCTTTGGAACTCTGCATTCAGATGCTTATATCTTTCCCTTTCTCCTTTGCTTTTCGCTTGTCTTCTTTTCACAGCTATTTGTAAGCCCTTCCCAGACAGCCATTTTGCTTTTTTTGCATTTCTTTCCATGGGGATGGTCTTGATCCCTGTCTCCCGTAAAATGTCACGAACCTCATTCCTTAGTTCATCAGTCACTCTATCTATCAGATCTACGCCCTTAAATCTATTTCTCACTTCCACTGTATAATCATAAGGGATTTGATTTAGGTCATTCCTGAATGGTCTAGTGGTTTTCCCTACCTTATTCAATTTCAGTCTGAATTTGTCAATAAGGAGTTCATGATCTGAGCCACAGTCAGCTCCCAGTCTTGTTTTTGTTGATTGTATAGAACTTCTCCATCTTTGGCTGCATAGAATATAATCAATCTGATTTCAGTGTTGACCATCTGGTGATGTCCATGTGTAGAGTCTTCTCTTGTGTTGTTGGAAGAGGGTGTTTGCTATGACCAGTGCGTTTTCTTGGCAAAACTCTATTAGTCTTTGCCCTGCTTCATTCCACATTCCAAGGCCAAATTTGCCTGTTACTCCAGGTGTTTCTTTACTTCCTACTTTAGCATTCCAGTCCCCTATAATGAAAAGGACATTTTTTTGGGAGGTGTTAGTTCTAAAAGGTCTTGTAGGTCTTCATAAAACCATTCAACTTCAGCTTCTTCAGTGTTACTGGTTGGGGCATAGACTTGGATAACTGTGATATTGAATGGTTTGCCTTGGAAACGAACAGAAATCATTCTGTCATTTTTGAGATGCATCCAAGTACTGCATTTCAGACTCTTTTATTGACCATGATGGTTACTCCATTTCTTCTGAGGGATTCCTGCCTGCAGTAGTAGATATAATGGTCATCTGAGTTAAATTCACCCATTCCAGTCCATTTTAGTTCGCTATTCCTAGAATGTCGACGTTCACCCTTGCCATCTCTTGTTTGACCATTTCCAATTTGCCTTGATTCATGGACCTGACATTTCAGGTTCCTATGCAGTATTGCTCTTTACAACATCGGCTCTTGCTTCTATCATCAGTCACACCCACAACTGCGTACTGTTTTTGCTTTGGCTCCATCCCTTCATTCTTTCTGGAGTTATTTCTCCACTGATCTCCAGTAGCATATTGGGCACCTACTGACCCGGGGAGTTCCTCTTTCAGTATCCTATCATTTTGCCTTTTCATGCTGTTCATGGGGATCTCAAGGCAAGAATACTGAAGTGGTTTGCCATTCCCTTCTCCAGTGGACCACATTCTCTCAGCCTTTCCCACCATGACCCATCTGTCTTGGGTTCCCCGCAGGCATGGCTTGGTTAGATTGACTAGTTTTCTGTGAGTATGGTTTCAGTGTGTCTTCCCTCTGATGCCCTCTTGCAACACCTACCATCTTACTTGGGTTTCTCTTACCTTGAGCGTGGGGTATCTTTTCACGGCTGCTCCAGCAAAGCACAGCTGCTGTTTCTTACCTTGAATGAGGGGTATCTCCTGAGCCAGTAGGGAAGCCATATTCATTAGACTGTTATCTAATTCAAGTACCAATTTCACAATGTTTTAATGATAGAGTCTTTAAAGTAGATAGGTTTGAATAGTTGTGTGATTACCCTCACTTCGACAGTCTTCCCTCATAGCTCAGTTGGTAAAAAAATCCACCTGCAATGCAAGAGACCCTGCTTCAATTTCTGGGACAGGAAGATCCCCTGGAGAAGGGATAGGCTGCTCACTCCAGTATTCTTGTGCTTCCCTTGTGGCTCAGCTGGTAAAGAATCCACCTATAATGTGGGAAATCTAGGTTTGATCCCTGGTTGGGAAGACCCCTGGAAAAGGAAAATGCTCTCCACTTTAGTATTCTTGCCTGGAGAATTCCATGGACTGTATAGTCCATGGGGTCACATGTATAGACCATGGGGTTGCAAACAGTCAGACACGACTGAGTGACTTTCACTTCACCCCTACCACACACACACACACACGAACACACACCACTCTTTATCAGCACTTAGCTAACTATTCTTGCTAGTTTATTCTTTCATTTGAGTTTTTTAAATCAATATTTTAAGCTCCATAAAGAAAAGAAATGACATTATTGGAATGATATTGAAGTTATACATTAACTTAGGGAGAAATGACATTTGTTCACATCTGCATTTTTGACTTTCGGGAGTGTATTGGGAGATTCTTGATAGAGTTTATGTCTGTGCATTATTTTTCTATTGAAATATACTTTTAAATTGTTTTATTACTAACATTTATTTGAAGGTAATTCATTTCTTTCCTTTTTCTGTATCTTGCTATTTTACAAAATTAAAAAGAGAATTGTTACATGTGGGGTTTCCATGTCTACAGTCAGTTCATCTGCCAATGTAACTATGCCTCAATATTTAAGGGAGAGTATTTCAAGAACAACTCCTCCTCCCTTTGGCCACTATTCCAAAATTCACAGATTCTCAAGTCCCTTTATATATAGTGGCATAGTATTTGCATATAACCTGTACACATCATCCTGTATACTTTAAATCATTTCTAGAATGCCTAAAAGCTTTTGTAAATGCTATGTAAATAGTTGCCAGCCTGAGGCAAATCAAGTTGTGGAACTGATCTTTCAAATCATTTTGATCTACAGTTGGTGGAATTTGCAGATGTGAACCCACAGATATGGAAGGCTGACTGTAGAATACTTTGTCTAATCCTTCCAAAACAGTGTTAAATAGTAGTGAGTAACACATCTTGTACATGACTTTAATGGAATGCTTTAAATACCTTTCCAGTAATAAATATTAGCTTTGGAGCTGAGATATAAACATTTTATTATGTTAATGAAGTATTAATTATTTCTTGCTTTATTTAATGTTTTAATCTTGAGAGTTTCTTAAGTGTTTTCCCTTTGTATTCTGTGTATAAAATCATGTGCTTTCCTTCTTTTTTTAAATTTACTAAATTAAATCAACATATTTCCTAATGTTAAATTACCTCTGCATTCCTGCTAAGCACTTAAGGAGATTTCAATGATTATTTAGTTAACATTTTGTTGGGTCTTATTTCCTGATATTTAATGTGTTCTTTGCTTCAGTATTAATTCTGGGGATCTGTTTGTAGTGCTTCCTTATTGCATTATTTTTGAATGCTTTGAAATCATATTCTTTTGACATAATATGAAAGTGGAATGTTTATTTGTTATTAATTTCTTTGGAATTCGGTCAGTAGCCATATGTTATCTGATATTTATATATTTTTTAGAATAAAACTATAAAAGCATCTGGGTTTTGTTCTTTTAATGTGAGTGAGTTACTTGGAAGTTTTTTGTTTTCTCCCATAAAAAGTGGGCAATTTAGAATTTTTCTATTAAATATAGTCAGTTTTTACTGAGTCCTATTTTCAGAAACATCAACTTTGTTATGCTTTCAACTATATAGTAATATTTTTTTTTAAGATTTTTTCGTTTCAACAACTTTTTCTCCTTTTAATTCTTTATCTCTTTTTACTCTCATTAAAAATGAGGTTGGCTAGTAGTTTAACATTTTTGGTGATTCATGAAAAAGTGATAAAGCAAACATATAAAAACAGTCATAGTTTGGAAACAATCCATTATGAGGAGAAAATTTTAAATCATGTGTTAATTCAACTTCAACTTCCTATATGTTAATCTGAGAATCTGGAAAATTGCTAATTTATATAAGAAATAAATTGAAGAAACTTATCCTAAAATTCAGAGAAAATCTAAACAGACCAGTTGCCATTAAAAAAAAAAAGTAAAATTTTCAAAAACCTGAACAAGCACTTGTTCTCAATAAAATTGTGAAATTCAATTGATTTGGTAAGTTAATTCTATAAAACATTAAAAGTTAGAAACATATGGAAATAAAAATATAAAGAAAGCTTCTAATGATTGTTAATGACACAAGTATGCCATTAATACTGACGCAAACAGAGATAAAAGGCAATAAATAGGTACAACTCTCATTTCTAGAACAGCTGCAACATGTTTAGAAAAACTGTAACTGAAATGTCACTGAAAGAATAATAAACTACGAGCAACTATATTGCAAGCAGGAATGCAAATTTTGGGAAATAATGTTAAGACCATATTAATTGAGCAAAAGAAAAGTATCTTTTCCATACATGATATAGGTGTGTTTAGTAAAATTCATAAATTGTTTGGTTTAAAATTAAAAAAAAACTGAGGAGTTAAGAGGAGACAGATGACTAATAAAATATATCTTTTTCAAAACAAAGCAAATAATCCTCTGAGTATTAATGGAGAAACATTAAAAGCAAGTAAGCTACAAAATTCCAAAACTGGGTTGTCCAGTATTGGAATTGTTATTACACTTTGAAAACATGAACCAATTCATTTGACAAGAGGAAGAAAAGAATTATAAAATTGGATAGAAAATGTAAATTGTTCAGTCTTTGCAGATTATATGACTATACCGATTCAGATTGGATTATATTCTTTGCAACCAAAGATGGAGAAGCTCTACACAGTCAGCAAAAACAAGACCAGGAGCTGATTGTGGCTCAGATCATGAGCCCCTTATTGCCAAATTCAGACTTAAATTGAAGAAAGCAGGGAAAACAACTAGACCATTCAGGTATGATCTAAATCAAATCCCGTATGATTATACAGTGGAAGTGAGAAATAGATTCAAGGGCCTAGATCTGATAGCTAGAGTGCCTGATGAGCTATGGATGGAGGTTCATGACATTGTACAGGAGACAGGGATCAAGACCATACCCATGGAAAAGCAAAATGGCTATCTGAGGGGGCCTTACAAATAGCTGTGAAAAGAAGACAAGCAAAAAGCAAAGGAGAAAAGGAAAGATATAAGCATCTGAATGCAGAATTCCAAAGAATAGCAAGAAGAGATAAGAAAGCCTTCCTCAGCAATCAGTGCAAAGAAATAGAGGAAAAGAGCAGAATGGAAAAGACTAGAGATCTCTTCAAGAAAATTAGAGATACCAAGGGAACATTTCATGCAAAGGTGGGCTCGATAAAGGACAGAAATGGTCTGGGCCTAACAGAAGCAGAAAATACTAAGAGGTAGCAAGAATACACAGAAGAACTGTACAAAAAAATATCTTCATGACCAAGACAATCATGATGGTGTGATTACTCACCAAGAGCCAGACATCCTGGAATGTGAAGTCAAGTGGGCCTTAGAAAGCATCACTACCAACAAAGCTAGTGGAGGTGATGGAATTCCAGTGGAGCTGTTTCAAATCCTGAAAGAGGATGCTGTGAAAGTGCTGCACTCAATATGCAAGCAAATTTGGAAAATTCAGTGGCCACAGGACTGGGAAAGGTCAGTCTTCATTCCAATCCCAAAGAAAGGCAATGCCAAAGAATGCGTAAACTACTGCACAATGCACTCATCTCGTATGCTAGTAAAGTAACGCTCAAGATTCTCCAAGCCAGGCTTCAGCAATATGTGAACCATGAACTTCCTGATGTTCAAGCTGGTTTTAGGAAAAGCAGAGGAACCAGAGATCAAATTGCCAACATCCACTGGATCATCAAAAAAGCAAGAGAGTTCCAGAAAAACATCTATTTCTGCTTTATTGACTATGCCAAAGCCTTTGACTGTGTGGATCACAGTAAACTGTGGAAAATTCTGAAAGAAATAAGAATACCATCCCACCTGACCTGCCTCTTGAGAAACCTGTATTCAGGTCAGGAAGCAACAGTTAGAACTGGACATGGAACAACAGACTGGTTCCAAATAGGAAAAAGTGTACTTCAAGGCTGTATATTGTCACCCTGCTTATTTAACTTATATGCAGAGCACATCTTGAGAAATATTGAGCTGGAGGAAGCACAAGCTGGAATAAAGATTGCCAGGAGAAATATCAGTCATATTATATATGCAGATGACACCACTCTTATGGCAGAAAGTGAGGAAGAACTAAAAGCCTCTTGATGAAAGCGAAAGTAGAGAGTGAAAAAGTTGGCTTAAAGCTCAACATTCAGAAAACTAAAATCATGGCTTCTGATCCCATCACTTCATGGGAAATAGATGGGAAAACAGTGGAAACAGTGTCAGACTTTATTTTGGGGGCTCCAAAATCACTGCAGATTGTGATTGCAGCCATAAAATTAAAAGACACTTACTCCTTGGAAGAAAAGTTATGACCAACCTAGATAGCATATTCAAAAGCAGAGACATTACTTTGCTGACTAAGGTCCGTCTAGTCAAGGCTATGGTTTTTCCTGTGGTCATGTATGGATGTGAGAGTTGGACTGTGAAGAAGGCTGAGCAGCGAAGAATTGATACTTTTGAACTGTGGTGTTGGAGAAGACTCTTGAGAGTCCCTTGGACTGCAAGGAGATCCAACCAGTGCATTCTAAAGGAGATCAGCCCTGGGATTTCTTTGGAAGGAATGATGTTAAAGCTGAAACTCCTGTACTCTGGCTACCTCATGCGAAGAGTTGACTCACTGGAAAAGATTCTGATGCTGGGATGGATTGGGGGCAGGAGGAGAAGGGTATGACAGAGGATGAGATGGCTGGATGGTATCACTGACTCGATGGATGTGAGTCTGAGTGAACTCCGGGAGTTGGTGATGGACAGGGAGGCCTGGTGTGACTGCACTTCTGGGGTCATAAAGAGTCAGACATGACGAGTGACTGAATTGAACTGAACTGAACTGATACTTTGAAGACTTCACTTAATTAAATAAAAACCCTGACAATTTTAGACATGAGAGACTTCAGTAGTTGACTGAGTAGTCTAATTTACAAATTTAAAAATAAAATTTGGCCTTATAAAATGTTTAATATTATAGTTTTATAATATATTGTAGTACTTGGAGGGGAATTGCACAATCATTACTCTTATTTTATGCATATGTTATGTAAATTCTCATATCTTTACATTTTAGAGTAGATACAGAATTGTTTTGTGATGGAGATTTTGACTGGTATATTATTAAATTTTACACGATTGAATCTCTTATAATAGTTTGTTATTTTATTCAAGTGTTCTTTCATGTTCCTTAGTGAATAACTCTAGTTTTGTTCTTATGAATGTTGCTCATTTTTAGTTTATTGATTAGCATCCAGTATATCCGTTAAAAAACACCAGTAGACATTCAGAAAAGTTTTGATGTTTGTAAGTTCATTTAAATGATCATCTTCATAGCAGTCTTTTGAATTATATTGCTGGGTGTTTAAGTAAATTGTGTCTTCAAGTAGAAAAATAAATACCCAGATGGATGTGTATGTATGTGCATGTGTGTACACGAGCATACACAGTTTTACTGGATAGCACTTTCACAGTAGTTTATGTTAATAGTGATGATGGTGGACTTTTTTGTCTTATTTTTACTTTGTCGGGGACTTGTAATTTTTTATCACTAAGCATAAGGCTAGCTAGTTTTAAATGTATGTTTATATGTTTCTATTATATAAACAAAACTCATCAATAAGGTGATGACTGAGCAAAGACTTGAAGTATGGTGTGGAGTTAGAGGCACATTCCAGGAAGAGGAACCATTATCAAAAGGATGCTAGTGAGTAGGTAGAAGACATAAAGAGACATTTCTCCAATGAAGGCATATATATGGCTAAAAAGCAAAGGAAAAGATGCTGAGCATTGCTCACTATTAGAAAACTCAAATCAAAACTACAGTGAAGTATCATCTCACACCAGTCAGAATAGCCATCACTAAAATGTCCACAAAGAATAAATGCTGGAGATGATGTGGAGAAAAGGGAACCCTCTCGCACGGTTGGTGTGAATGCAAATTGATACAGACATTCTGGAGATTCCTTAAAAAATAGAAACAAAGTACAATATGGCCCAACAATACCGCTACTGGGCATATATCCTAAGGGCAGCATAATTGAAAAACACACATGTACCACAATGTTCATTATAACATTATTTATAATAGCTAGGTCATGGAAGCAACCTAGATGTCCATCAACAGATGAAGGGATAAAGAAATTGTGGTACATATATGCATTGCAATATTACTCAGATATAAAAAGGAATACATTTGAGTTGGTGCTAATAAGGTGGATGAACCTAGAGTCCATTATGCAAAGTGAACTAAGTCAGGAAGTAAAAATTAAATATCATACATTAATGCTTATATAGAAAACACTCTCTTCAATAACACACAAGAAGATGCTACATGTGACATCACCAGATGATCAATACTGAAATCAGATTGATTATATTCTTTGCAGCCAAAGAAGGAGAGGCTCTATACAGTCAGCAAAACAACACTGGGAGCTGACTGTGGCTCAAATCCTGAACTCCTTATTGCCAAATTTAGACTTAACTTGAAGAAATTAGGGAAACCATCAGATTATTCAGGTATGACCTACCTTACCATTATACGGTATAACTGGCAAATAGATTCAAGGGATTAGAGCTGATAGAGTACCTGAAGGACTGTGGACAGATGTTCATGACATTATACAGGAGGCAGTGATCAAGACTATCCCCAAGAAAAAGAAATGCAAAAGGGAAAATGGTTGTCTGAGGAGGCCTTACAAATAGCTCAGAAAGAAGAGAAGTGAAAGGCAAAGGAGAAAAGGAAAGATATACCGATTTGAATGCAGAGTTCCAAACAATAGCAAAGAGAGATAAGAAAGACTTCCTCAGTGATTAAAGCAAAGAAATAAGGAAAACAACAGAATGGAAAAGACTAGAGCTCTCTTCGAGAAAATTAGAGATACCAAGGGAACATTTCATGCAAAGATGGGTTCAATAAAGGACAGAAATGGGATGGAACTAACAGAAGCAGAAGGTATTAAGAAGAAGTGGCAAGAATACACAGAAGAACTGTACAAAAGATCTTCATGACCCAGATAAGCACGATGGTGTGATCATTCACCTAGAGCCAGACATCCTGAAATACAAAGTCAAGTGAGCCTTAGGAAGCATAACTATGAATCAAGCTAGTAGAGGTGATGGAATTCCAGTTGAGCTATTTCAAAACCTAGAGATGATGCTGTCAAATGCTGCACTTAATATGCCAGCAAGTTTGGAAAACTCAGCAGTGGCAACAGGACTGGAAGAGGTCAGTTTTCACTCTAATCCCAAAGAAGGGGAATGCCAAAGAATGTTCAAAGTACTGCACAATTGCACTCATCTGACAGGCTAGCAAAGTAATGCTCAAAGTTCTCCAAGCCAGGCTTCAACAGTACGTGAACCACGCACTTCCAGATGTTCAAGCTGGATTTAGAGAAAGCAGAGGAACCAGAGATCAAATTGCCAATATCCAATGGATCATAGAAAAGGCGAGAATTCCAGAAAAACGTCTCTTTCTGCTTTATTGATTTACCAAAGCCTTTGACCGTGTAGATCATAACACACTGTGGAAAATCCTTCAAGAGATGGGAATAGCAGACCACCTCTCCTGTCTCCTGAGAAATCTGTATGCAGGTCAAGAAGCAACAATTAGAACTGGATATGGAATAACAGACTGCTTCCAAGTTGGGAAAGGATTATATCAAGACGTATATCGTCACCCTGCTTATTTAACTTATATGCAGAGTACATCATGCAAAATGCCAGATTGGATGAAGCACAAGCTGGAATGAAGATTGCTGGGAGAAATATCAATAGCCTCAGATATGACTATGATACCACCCTTATGGCAGAAAGTGAAGAGGAACTAAAGACCTTAATGAAATTGAAAGAGAAGAGTGAAAAATTGGCTTAAAACTCAACATTCAAAAACAGAAATCATGGCATCTGGTCCCATCACTTCATGGGAAATAGATAGGGAAACAATGGAAACCATGACAGACTTTATTTTCTTGGCCTCCAAAATCACTGCAGATTGTGACTGCAGCCATGAAACTGAAAGACACTTGCTCCTTGGAAGTAAAGCTATGCCCAACCTGGACAGCATATTAAAAAGCAGAGACATTACTTTGCCAAAAAAGATCCATCTAGTCAAAGCTATGGTTTTTCCAGTAGTCATGTGAGGATGTGAGAGTTGTACTATAAAGAGATCTGAGAGCCAAAGAATTGATGCTTTTGAACTGTAGTTTTAGAGAAGACTCTTGGGAGTCCCTTGGACTGCTCAGAGATCGAACCAGTCAATCCTAAAGGAAATCAGTCCTGAATATTCATTGGAAGGACTGATGCTGAAGCTGAAACTCCAATACTTTGGCCACCTGATGCAAAGAACTGACTCATTGGAAAAGAGCCTGAAGGCAGAAGGAAAAGGGGATGCAGAGGATGAGATAGTTTGATGGCATCACCGACTCAATGGACATGAGTTTGAGCAAGCTCTCAGAGTTGGTGAAAAACAGAGAAGCCTGGCGTGCTGCAGTCCATGGGTTTGCAAAGAGTTGGACACAACTGAGTGACTGAATTGAATGCACATATATGGAATCTAGAAAGATTGTACTGATGAACCTACCTACATGGCAGCAACAGAGATGCAGGCATAGAGAACAGACTTTTGGACACAGTGGGGGAGAGAGAAGGTGGGATGATTTGAGAAAATAGCATTGAAACATATACACTGCCATATGTAAAGTAGATAGGCAGTAGGAATTTGTTGTATGACACACTGAACCCAAAGCCAGAGGTCTGTGACAACCTAGAGGGATGGGACAGGGAAAATGGTTTAAGAGGAGGAGGGCACCTGTATATAACTATGGGTGATTCATGTTGATGTATGGCAGAGACCATTATAACTTTGTTAAGTAATTATCCTCCAATTAAAAACAAAAGACCAAGAACAAAAATAAAAAAGAAAAGGACCCAGTCTTTCTGGGGCTGAAGGAAGAGTAAAGAGGATGGTAGGTGATAAGGAGGTGGTAGATACAGATCTCAGGTAGGGTGGATCTAATCACATAGGGCTGAGGAGGGTTGTGAGGACTTTGGCTTTGACTAATACAAAGGGGAGCATTTTCGACAGTCATGACATAATAAACTTTATATTTTTAAAAGAATCATTCTGGTAATATCATCTCTAACTGCATATTTTCTAAAATTTTGCATTATGCTGCTTTCCATTCTTCTCAACCTCACAATTCATATTTTCAAATAATAGCATATAGTGAATTGATAGCAAATCAGGAGAAAATGACATTTAAACAATGTGTACTTGGCTTCTTCTACTATTGTTGCCGAAATAAAAATGATTAGAGATTATGGGATTCTCTTCTAATTGTTTATTTGCATAAAACTCCAATGATTACTGGATCTTTGATTGGGATTAAATTGAGTTACTTATATATTTTTCCTTATTTGCCAACCCAGGGGCAAGAACATTGATTTTGAGTAGATTATCTGAAGTCTAAAGCCTTTATATGATATGTTGCATTGAGTCATAAGCTCTGAATTTATGAGGTACAATCATTAATTTTCTTCACATTTCCATGTTTTTAAATGTTAATAACTCCTACTATTTTGGAGGTCAGAAATTGAAATGTTACAAATAATACCCATAAGGAGATACATTTGTTGATATCTGTTATTAGAAATTAAAGGACAGTGAAAAACATCTACCATAGAACTAAATTAAATTTACTTGTTATCCTCATATAAGTATACATTTTATGACCACCACCATTATAAATACCACTTAGTAAAGTAGAATATTTTTAGTTATATCTTATTGCTTATTATAGAGTTTTCAGGGTTTGACAGGATTTATTCATCGTTACTCAATGTATAATACTTTGATACTTCAAAGTATTATACAAGCTATATCAGGAACACTGATCTAAACCATTATTAGAGAAATGCAAATCAAAATCACAATTAGATATCACCTCACACTGGTCAGAATAGCCCTCATCAAAAAGTCTGCAAACAGTAAATGCTGGAGGGGGTGGGGAGAAAAGGGAACGTGATTGAACTGTTGGTAGGAATGTAGATTGATACAGCCACTATGGAAGACAGTATAGAGATTCCCTTGTAGCTTCCCTTGTAGCTCAGTTGGTTAAGAATCTGCCTGCAGTGCAGAAGACCCAGGTTTGATCCCTGTGTCAGGGATGATCCCCTGGAGAAAGAAATGGCAACCCACTCCAGTATTCTTGCTTGGAAAATCTCATGGACACAGGAGCCTGGTGGGAGGCAGTCTATGGGGTTGCAAAGAGTCAGGCACGACTGAGCGACTAACACTTACTTACTTACTCAATGTATAATACTTTGATACAGTTTTCAGCTCTGTAGTAAGCTTCTAATTTCTTCATGTATTTAATTATCCATTCATTCAGTGATTATTTATTGATTGTCTACTATATGCCACGTGCTGTGTTAGATGCTTCAGGAGGGAAGGGAATAGAGATCTCTGCCCTAGCCACTGTTGTCATTGTTGTTTGGTTGCTAAGGCCTGTCTGACTCTTGTGGCCCAATAGACCGTACCCCATCAGGCTCCTCTGCCCATGGGATTTTTCAGGCAAGAATACTGGAGTGGGTTGTCACTTCCTACTCCAGGGAATCTTCCCAATGCAAGGACTGAATCTGTAGCTCCTGCATTAACAAGTGGGTTCATTACCACTGAGCCACCATGGAAAGTGCTTTCATGTTTTTGGAGGAAGAGAAGAGAAAAGAGAACCTACTAAATCAGGTGGCACTTACCAGGTGATGAGGGTATGAAAAGCTAGAGCAGAGAAAGGGAGACTAATTGTGAGGAGATGAAGCCCAAGGAGTTGTGGCAGTTTTACCTCAGTCCTTCAAGACTGGCCTAACAGAGAAAATGAGATTTAACAAAACTGTTAACAGGTAAGGAGCATGGCTAGACAGAATGAGGGATAACTAGAGAGTAGTAGAAGAAGAGAGAAAGTAACAAGAAGTCAGATCTCATAGAAATCTGAGGAGATTTTATGGATTCTATTTCTTATGAGATGCCTAGGGTCCCATTTTGAGCTTTGAGGAGTGAATTCATATGAGTTTGTCTTTAATGGAATTATCCAGGCTATTCTGTTGAGGATAGACTCAGAGAGCAAAGGTAGGAGCAAGGAGCTCAGTTAAGAAGCAAATGCCAGAAAAACAAATGACCTAATCAAAAAGTGGGGAAAAGACCTAAACAGACATTTCTCTAAAGAAGACACACAGATGGCTAACAAACGCATGAAAAGATAGTCAACATCACTCATTATTAGTTTATATGTGTGTGTTTCAACACTGTGTTCTGTGTTGTGATTTTTGATGGCCATTTTGCTTTTTCTGGCCACCATTTGGTTTAGACCTGCTACCATTTTGTTAGAACTTGATTTTCTTTCCCTGTGCCTTGAGACCAGAGCTCTCAGGAACACTGATCTAGACCATTATTAGAGAAATGCAAATCAAAATCACAATTAGATATCACCTCACACTGGTCAGAATAGCCCTCATCAAAAAGTCTGCAAACAATAAATGCTGGAGGGGGTGGGGAGAAAAGGGAACGTGATTGAACTGTTGGTAGGAATGTAGATTGATACAGCCACTATGGAAGACAGTATAGAGATTCCTTTAAAAATTAGAAATAAAACCACCATATGACCCAGCAATCCCGCTCCCAGGAATATACCCTGAGGAAACCAAAATTGAAAAGACACACGTATCCCATTGTTCATTGCACCACTAATTACAATAGCTAGAACATGGAAGCAACCTAGATGTACATCAAAGGATGAATGGATAAAGAAGTTGTGGTACATATGCACAATGGAATATCACTCAGCCATAAAAAGAAACACACTTGAGTCAGTTCTGACAAGGTGAATGAACCTAGAACAGAGTGAAGTGAGTCAGAAAGAGAAAGATGAATATCGTACTCTAACACACATACATGGAATCTAGAAAAATGGTACTGAAGAATTTATCTACAGGGCAGCAATGGAGAAACAGACGTAGAGAAGAAACTTATGGACCTGGGGATAATGGAGGAGAGGGTGAGATGTATAAAAGAGTAACATGGAAATTTCCATTCAGTTCAGTTCAGTTGCTCAGTCGTGTCTGACTCTTTGAGACCCCATGAATCACAGCATGCCAGGCCTCCCTGTCCATCACCAACCCCCAGAGTTCACTCAAACTCACAGCCATCGAGTCAGTGATGCCATCCAGCTATCTCATCCTCTGTTGTCCCCTTCTCCTCCTGCCCCCAATCCCTCCCAGCATCAGGGTCTTTTCCAGTGAGTCAACTCTTCGCATGAGGTGGCCAAAGTACTGGAGTTTCAGCTTTAGCATTATTCCTTCCAAAGAAATCCCAGGGTTGATCTTCAAAATGGACTGGTTGGATCTCCTTGCAGTCCAAGGGACTCTCAAGAGTCTTCTCCAACACCACAGTTCAAAAGCATCAATTCTTCGGCGTTCAGCTTTCTTCACAGTACAACTCACATCCATACATGACCACTGGAAAAAGCATAGCCTTGACTAGATGGACCTTTGTTGGCAAAGTAATGTCTCTGCTTTTGAATATACTATCTAGGTTGGTCACAATTTTCCTCCCAAGGAGTAAGTATCTTTTAATTCCATGACTGCAGTCACCATCTGCAGTGATTTTGGAGCCCCCAAAAATAAAGTCTGACACTATTTCCACTGTTTCCCCATCTATTTGCAATGAAGAAATGGGATCAGATGCCATGATCTTAATTTTCTGAATGTTGAGCTTTAAGCCAACTTTTTCACTCTCTTCTTTCACTTTGATCAACAGGCTTTTTAGTTCCTCTTCAGTTTCTGCCATAAGGGTGGTGTCTTTTGCATATCTGAGGTTATTGATATTTCTCCCGGCAATCTTGATTCCAGCTTGTGCTTCTTCCAGCCCAGCATTTCTCATGATCTACTCTGCATAGAAGTTAAATAAGCAGGGTGACAATATACAGCCTTGATGTATTGTTTTTTCTATTTGGAACCAGTCTGTTGTTCCATGTCCAGTTCTAACTGTTGCTTCCTGACTTGCACATAGGTTTCTCAAGAGGCAGGTCAGGTGGGATGGTATTCCCATCTCTCTCAGAATTTTCCACAATTTATTGTGATCCACATAGTCAAAGGCGTTGACATAGTCAATAGAGTAGAAATAGATATTTTTCTGGAACTCTCTTGCTTGACAATTTGATCTCTGGTTCCTCTGCCTTTTCTAAAACCAGCTTGAACATCAGAGAGTTCACGGTTCACGTATTGCTGAAGCCTGGCTTGGAGAATTTTTAGCATTACTTTACTAGCATGTGAGATGAGTGCAATTGTGCAGTAGTTTGAGCATTCTTTGGCATTGCCTTTCTTTGAGATTGGAATGAAAGCTGACCTTTTCCAGTCCTGTGGCCACTGCTGTGTTTTCCAAATTTGCTGGCATATTGAGTGCAGCACTTTCACAGCATCATCTTTCAGGATTTGAAAAAGCTCAACTGGAATTCCATCACCTCCACTAGCTTTGTTGGTAGTGAAGCTTTCTAAGGCCCATTTGACTTCACATTCCAGGATGTCTGGCTCTAGATGAGTGATCACACAATCATGACTACCTGGGTTGTGAAGATCTTTTTTGTACAGTTCTTTCATGTATTCTTGCCACCTTTTCTTAATATCTTCTGCTTCTGTTAGGACTATACCATTTCTGTCCTTTATCGAGCCCATCTTTGCATGGAATGTTCCCTTGGTATCTCTAATTTTCTTGATGAGATCTCTAGTCTTTCCCATTCTGTTGTTTTCCTCTATTTCTTTGCACTGATTGCTGAGGAAGGCTTTCTTATCTCTTCTTGCTATTCTCTGGAACTCTGCATTCAGATGCTTATGTCTCTCCTTTTCTCCTTTGCTTTTCCTCTCTCTTCTTTTCATAGCTAGTTGTAAGGCCTCCCCAGACAGCCATTTTGCTTTTTGCATTTCTTTTCCATGAGGATGGTCTTGATCCCTGTCTCCTGTACAATGTCACGAACCTCCGTCCATAGCTCATCAGGCACTCTATCTATCAGATCTAGTCCCTTAAATCTATTTCTCACTTCCACTGTATAATCATAAGGGATTTGATTTAGGTCATATCTGAATGGTCTAGTGGTTTTTTGTACTTTCTTACATTACCATATGTAAATTAGATAGTCAATGGGAATTTGCTGATAGCTCAGGAAAGTCCAACAGGGGCTCTGTATCAACCTAGATGGGTAGGATGGGGAGGGAGATGGGAGGGAGGTTCAAAAGGAAGGGAATATATATATACCTATGGATAATTAATGTTGAGGTTTGACAAAAATAATAAAACTCCATAAAGCTCTTAGCCTTCAATAAATATTAAATTAAAAAAAAAAAGCAATTGGCGTAATCTAGGAGTGAGATGATGGTGGCTCAGTACAAGGTGGGAACAGGGGCTATGGTAAGACTTGTTCAGATTCTATATGCATTTAAAATGTAGAACCTAGGTGTCGTAAATTAAAAATTGATGTAAAATGGGAAGAAATTTTAAAATAATTTCATTCATTCATTTAGTTATTAACTTATTCAAGTAGAAGACTTGGAAGAGAGATGAGTTTAACTTGAGATAAAGAGTTTGGACACTGAACCCTGAATATTCATTAGGACTGATACTGAAACTGAAACTCCAATAGCTTGGCCACTAGATGTGAAGAACTGACTCACTGTACAAGACTCTGATGCTGGAAAAAATTGAGGGCAAGATGAGAAGGGGGCAACAGAGGATATGATTGGATGACATCACTGACAGAACGGAGATGAGTTTGAGAAAATGCAGGGAGATGATGAAGGACAGAGAAGCCTGTTGTGCTGTAGTTCATAGAGTCACAAAGAGTCTGAGACAACTTAGCAACTGAACAGCAACAAGTATGTATGGAATTTTATATTCAAGAGGACCCTATGCTTGTTTTAATGTTCTGTTATCAGTGTCTTAAAATTCTTAATATTGTTTTAATAGGGGGCTTCACATTTTCTTTTTCAGTGGACCTCACATATTATGTAGTTGGTTCTGACTGCATGCCATACATGTAGTATATATACATAAGTAAGAGCCCTATCTTATGAGCTGTATGCAGATCAAGAAGCAATAGTTATAACCAGACATGGAATGACAGATTGGTTCAAATTGGGAAAGGAGTATGTCAAGGCTTTATAAGGTCATCCTGCTTATTTAACTTATGTGTAGAATATATCATGTGGAGTGCCAGACTGGATGAAGCAAAAGCAAGAATCAAGAATGATGGGAGAAATATCAATAACCTCAGATATGTAGATGGTACCACCCTTATGGCAAAAATTGAAGAGGAACTAAAGAGCCTCTTGGTGAAGATGAAAGAGGAGAGTGAAAAAGCTGGCTTAAAACTCAACATTAAAAAAACCGAAGATCATGGCATCTGGTCCCATCACTTCATGACAAGTAGATGGGAAGAATGGAAATGGTGACAGACTTTATTTTCTTGGGCTCCATTATCACTGTGGGTGGTGACAGCAGCCATGAAATTAAAAGACACTTGCTCCTTCGAAGAAAAGCTATGACCAACCTCGAAAGAGTATTAAAAGTAGAGATATTACTTTACAGACAAAGGTCTGTATAGTCAGTTTTTTTTTTTTTTTTCCCAGTAGTCGTGTATGGACAGGATAGTTGGACCATAAAGAAGGCTGAACACCAAAAAATTGATGCTTTTGAACTGTGGTGCTGGAGAAGACTCTTGTGAGTCCTTTGGCCTGCAAGGAGATCAAGCCAGCCAATCCTAAAGGAAATCAACACTGAATATTCATTGGAAGGTCTGATGGCGAACCTGAAGCTCCAATACTTTGACATGATGCCAAGAGCCAACATTGGAAAAGACTTTTGATGCTGGGAAAATGTGAAGGCAGAAGGAGAAGGGGATGACAGATGAGATGGTTGGATGGCATCACCAACTTGATGGACATGAGTTTGAACAAGCTCTGGGAGATAGTGAAGAACAGGGAAGCCTGCATGTTGCAGTCCATGTGGTCACAAAGAGTTGGACATGACTGAGCAACAACAAAGAACTCTAACAATTAGAGAATTAGTTTTGCTTAAGAGAAAAGAAAGCTATTTTAATATAATCATATATACACCTAGAAAAACAAAGGTATATTCATGCTACAGATCTTTTTTCCCCTCCTTCTTACAATATAAACATACTTATTTAATGTCTTTGCCTTTTATTCACTTCATAATGGTTTCTTCTTTTCTATTATCTCTGTGACTTAAAAACCATGAGTGCAAAAGTATGTCATCTTTACTTATTATTACATTTTCTTTATTCATCCCTATACTTATAACTTCATACCCTAGTACAACTTCTGGCACATCGGTAATGCTCAGGTATTATGTGCTATGAGATTTTTCAAATGCTGTGGTTACCACCAAATTGATAAATATGATGGCTTTTTTCTCATAGCACAATTTCTATAACCTTTCAGCTTTTAATGGATTTCCTTCTTTATTCATCCTACATTTATTTCCCTTTGGATTATTTTGAATTATCCCATGCTTGTTCTTTTCTTCCCCAAAGTTCCTTTGATATCCTTTCCTTCCTCTTTCTCTTTGTTCTAAATAGATACATTACTTAGATAAAAATACTTAAGATTAATAATTAGCCCTCATCTTTCTTGTTTGTTTATTATTTGCTACTCCTTTAATCTATTTCTATAACTATTACCTCCCAATTATAGTTACACTTCTCTCTCCAGATTCAAAATTAAATGTTCTCCTGTCAGTAGGCCATCTTGGTCTCTATACTATTCATTTATCTAACACTGGATATGATCCAGCTGTCTATTTCTAACTGCCTTATTTCTGTTCACTACCATGCTGTCAGCAGTCTACTCTCAGAAACTTCTTTTATCCTTACCTGTCATTAATGGACTGTTGTTGTTCTTTCCATATATAGTCATACTTGTATACCTTCCTCTTTTCTATTAATATACCCATTGCTATTAGCCTTTTTAAAATTTCAACTTCTCTAATTAGATTGCCAAACTATCCTCAATCCAATTCATTTCACACAAAGTCAAAGCCATAATTCCAAAGCACAGTTTCCATTGCTTTACTTAATCTTAGAGACGGTGAAATCTCCAGTTAGTCCTCATCGTCTCTGGCCTCCAGAATATGTTAGGAGACTCCTGTACTACAACTAGTTGTGAAGTATATCATCTATGATTTGTTATCAATCATAATTTAAGCCTTAAGTTTGTGAATGATTTGCTTTTTAAAAAATTCAGTGTGAACTCATGCATGTAACACATGAGTTTCATTCCCATGCTTTCCAAAATGTTTCTTGAGAAGAGGAAGTAAAAATGACAGATAATAATGAAAACAAAAATAAAATATAAGAATTGAACATAACCGGCAGATTAAGTTGTTTATTTCACAGCTCTATGTGCCAAACTGTTCTTGACATACTGTGAATAGTTATGATACATAACAGTTATTTTAATTTGTAACACTATTTGTTTTAAATCCTAGATTTTTTAACTTATTTTTTTTAGTTTTTTTAAATTTCAAAATGCATGGACCATCCTGTGCATATAAGAATCATCTCTCCTGTGTACTCCAGCACACACACACATGCATACACAAGCAAGCACATACATACACAAATACATAAACACAGAACCACTCCACTAATCCCCAGCATTCTTTATTTTCCCAATCTTCCTGCTCTTTGCCACTTACTTTCTCTATATCTTCACATGCCAAATGCTTATCTACATTTGAATGTTCACTTCCAAAAGTTCCCTTCCATGTGCTTCACAAACTCTCTCCTTTCTTTGAACCTCAACACTCCTTGTACTCTCCTATAGACACATTATCTGATCTGTTGTTTTACAGTCATCTGCATGCTTGTATTAACTTCCTACAAAATTGTGCTTCATATGTATCCACCCTATACTCATTAACAGTATCTTGAAATGTAGCAACAAAAGACAAATACTAGAGAGGCAATGTGGATATCCACTGACAGATGAAAGGATAAAGAAGACGTGGCACACACAATTGAAAGGAATGAATTTGATTCAGTTCTAGTGAGGTGGATGAACCTAGAATCTGTTTTACAGAATGAATGAAATCAAAAGAGAGAAAACAAATATTGTATATTCACACATATAAATGGAATCTAGGAAAATCATATTGATGAGCCTATTTGCAGGGAAGGAATGGAGATGCAGACATAGAGAATGGATTCATGGACATAGTGCATTAAGGAGAGTGGGGCAAATGGAGAAAGTAGCATAGACATATATACACTATCGTGTGTAAAATATATAGCTGTTGAGAAGTTGCTGTCTAAGACAGGGAGCCCAGTCAGGAGCTCTGTGATGAGCTAGAGTGGTGGGATGTAGAGGAAGAGAGGAAGGCTCAAAAGGGAGGTGATACATGTATAATTATGGCTGATTTGCATTGTTGTGTGGCAGAAACTATCACAACATTGTAGAGCAATTTTCCTCCAGTGAAAAACTAAAGTAAAAAGACATATATAAAAGAGAAAATATAAAATAAAATACTTAACTGATTCTTTCCCAAATGCAAGAGAAAATGCCACTCTTTAACATTATGGTGACATTTCTTAGTGTTCCTTGCACTATAGTTTTCAAAAGTATCAAATAAGTCTATTATTATATGAAGTTTGACATTAGGTTCTCTAATTTGATGCATTAGGACCATAATTATGATAATTATTCACATGGTAGTGGTTAAAATAAAACACAAAGCTTTTTGTTTCTAATAGTATAAATCCTTATCAAAATGAAATGGACATATGGCCTACATAACAATTATGTGCTTCTTAATGTCCAGCAAAATAGATTTGAGCCAGGTTATAATGTTGTTTAGTCATGGAACTACATTTTAAATAAAAGCAATTTATAAAAACATCTTGTTGATTATTTAATACTCTTCCCATTAAAAAAAAATATTCCCAAACTGATATTTTAAGTTCTAGAATAGTAAATAATACAAAATAAGAATTTACTCTTGGGAGAAGGTATAATTTATATTGGTTATAAGTATATGTTTTTAAACTCTGCTGTTGATATGTTTTTGACAAAATGAGGACAACTTTCAAATAAAACATCGTCAAAAAGAGACAGTTAAATAAGCATATGTTATTGTAGTAGCAGGAAAAATATAGTTTGGGGAATTATATTTGAGGATTACAAATGTAAAGGCAGCATAAAAAGAAGTATAATGTGAGTGCTGAGGAAGAATATGATGATATTTATTATCCTTACCATTTTTATTCATTTAAATAGAATATATACATATCAGTTCACAGACAAATAAGAAGTAAATGATGCAGAGATATACAAACACTACCATGGGGATATTTAAGTGTGAACCAGTATAAAGTTTCATAGATTAGAGCTCCAGTGACATGATGATTCAAGTAGATTACCTTGTATTACAAATATAATTTTAGACATATTTAATTCTCCCAATTCTTGCCTGAATGTTATGAAAAATGATAGAATATATGACATGATAACTCTGTTACTCCAGTTTGAATTCATAATTGTCCGGCATATACATCCCTCAAGGCAAGATAGTAAAATTTGCATTGAATGTTCTAATTTCTGATATAATTATTGTAAAATTTTAAATAAATATTTTTTATAATTATAGAAGTGAAGAAGAAACATGTATGTATATTACTTTGTAAAATGTTAGGATATTACTTTGGTTCTCCCCAGTATTTTTGACAAAGACTATATTTATTTTTAAAAACACTCTATACATTTTACTATGAAGGTCATTCTATGACAGTCTGTTTTTCTTAAGGAATACATTTTGAATGGGGAGACGTTTTAAGTCAAACATACAGTGCATATTAAACTAAGGCAGAAACTTTGAAGATTATGCAAGAAATATGTGAGAGGTCAAATATGCAATTTCTTGCTTACTAAGGAGATAAATCAAATTCAACTGTATGAAATAGTTTCAGATTGAGAGATGTGTCAATTTTGAAGTTTGTAATTTTTCAATATTATATTGTTTTTGCACTTAGGAAAAGTATATTCCATTTATTAACAAATTTAAAATCCAATAGAACAATGACTGTTTCATTAGGATTGAAGGAATTCAAGATGTCTGTTGAAATGTTTAAAAATAAAATGCTTTTGAATTTATATAAACAAATTATTTACTCCCTGTTTTAACTAACACACTATAAATGATCATGAGAATTTATGTAACTAAAATTAAAGTTTAAAGGTATGGAGAAGGCAATGGAACTCCCGCTCCATCACTCTTGCCTGGAAAATCCCATGGACAGAGGAGCCTGGTGGGCCACAGTCCATGGGGTCGCTAAGTGTCGGACACGAATGAGCGACTTCACTGTCACTTTTCACTTTCATGCATTGAAGAAGGAAATGGCAACCCACTCCAGATTTCTTGCCTGGAGAATCCCAGGCATAGGGGAGCCTGGTGGGCTGCCGTCTATGGGGTCACACAGATTTGGAAACGACTGAAGTGACTTAGCAGCAGCAGCAACAGAGCACCAAGCCAAGTGAAAGCAGTGGAAACAGTCTACCTCAGTAGGAATATTATTTAGAGTTTCTAGCACATGATGATAATAAAAATACAACCTGTTTTTAGTTAGTAATATTATCCTTTTAATATCCCTATAAACAATGTTTTTATTGCTTGCCCTCAGAGTGGATGGCCCTACTACCCTGCCCTCAACAGCGTTATGCTAGCTCTGCATTTGACACAACAAAATGGAATATTGTCAACCATCCTTTTGAAATGAATATTATATGTAACCTTTTCTATAGTGAATTTATGATAATGATAATTATATCTTTTATTTTTTGCTTTGAATTCTTTATCACAAATGACCTAATTTAATTTTCAGAGCTACCTCATAAGGTATACATTGTGATTTCCATTTAAATGAGATTCATGAAGGTTCGGTAACTTTTCCATAACTATTCAAATAGTGCATGGCAAATCTGAGATTCAACTCAAAGTCTATGCTCTGTGTCTAGTACACCTCAATAGGTATGATCATCTCTGGGTCCATCCACATTGCTGTAAGTGGCATTATTTCATTCTTTTCTGTGGTTGAGTACTATTCTATTACTATTATGTGATATATGTAGAAATGTCATATCCATTCATCTGTGGGTGAACATTCAGGTTGTTTCCATATCTTGGCTATCATAAATAGTTCTGCAATATCATATTATATGTGAAGTCTAAAAAAATGATACATACAAATGAACTTATATATAAAACAGAAATAGGCTCATAGACATAGAAAACAAAATTATGGTTTCCAAAGGGGAAAGGAGGGGTATAAATTAGGAAATTCACACAGCTATATATAAAACAGATAACCAACAAAAACTTACTTATGGCACAGAGAAATATAGTCAATACTTTGAAATAACCTTGAAGGGAAAATAATTTGAAAAAAGATATTTGTATATGTGTATATGTACATGTATAACTGAATCCCTTTGCTATACACCTGAAAGTAACACAACATTGTAAAAATCAAAAATATCACCACATAATTCTTTAAAATTAAAAAAAAATAGAAAATGTTAAAAGATTGCATCTTAACTGCCTTGGTCACATGTGTCATTAGATATCCAGATAGGAAAAGACTTGACAAAGGAACTGCTATTGCACAGATAAAATGATGAGGTAAACTGCAGTAAAGTGCTGTCAAGTAGGCCTATGAACAAAGCTAGTGGAGGTGATGGAATTCCAGTGGAGCTATTTCAAATCCTAAAAGATGATGCTGTAAAAGTGCTGCACTCAATATGCCAGCAAATTTGGAAAACTCTGCAGTGGCAACAGGACTGGAAAAGGTTCGTTTTCATTCCAATCCCAAAGAAAAGCAATGCCAAAGAATGTTCCAACTACTGCACAATTGCACTCATCTCACATGTTAGCAAAGTAATGCTCAAAATTCTCTAAGAGAAGCTTCAACAGTATGCGAACCAAGAACTTCCAGATATTCAAAATGGTTAGAAAAGGCAGAGGAAGCAGAGGTCAAATTGCCAACATCTGTTGCATCATAGAAAAAGCAAGAGAGTTCCAGGAAAACATCTACTTCTAGTTCATTCATTACGTTCAAACCTTTGACTGTGTGGATCACAACAAACTATGGAAAATTCTTCAAGAGATAGGAATACCAGACCACTTTCCTGCCTCCTGAGAAAGTTGTATGAGAACTAACAGAATAACAAGAAATAACAGAAATAACAAGAAATAACAGAATCAGACATGGATTAATAGACTGGTTACATATTGAGAAAGGATTATGTCAAGGCTGTATACTGTCACCCTGCTTATTTAACTTATATGGAGACTACATCATGCAAAATGCCAGGCTGGATAAAGCACAAACTGAAATCAAGATTGCTGGGTGACATATCAATAACATCAGCTATGCAGATGACACCACCCTTATGGCATAAAATGAAGAGGAACTAAAGACCTTCCTGATGAAAGTGAAAGAGGAGAGTGAAAAAGCTGACTTAAAACTCAACATTAGTTTTTTTTTTTTTAAACTAAGATCATTGCATCCGGTCCCATCATTTCTTGGCAAATAGATGGGGAAACAATAGAAACCATGGCAGACTTTATTTTCCTGGGCTCCAAAACCACTGCAGATGGTGACTGCAGCCATGATATTAAAAGAGGCTTACTCTCTGAAAGAAAAGCTATGACCTACCTAGACAGCATATTAAAAAGCAGAGACATTACTTTGCCAACAAAAATCCATCTAGTCAAAGCTATGGTTTTTCCAGTATTCGTGTATGGATAAAGCTGAGCACTGAAGAACTGATGTTTTTGAACTGTGGTGTTCGAGACTCTTGAGGGTCCCTTGGACAGTAAGAAGATCTAACCAGTCCATCCTAAAAGAAATCAGTCCTGAATATTCATCGAAAGAACTGATGTTGAAGATGAAGCTCCAATAGTTTGGCCACCTAATGTGAAGAACTGACTCATTGGAAAAGACCCTCATGTTTGGAAAGATGGAAGGCAGGAGGAAAAGGGGACAACAGAGGATGAGGTTGTTGGATGGCATCCCTGACTCATTAGACATGAGTTTGAGTAAACTCCGGGAGTTGGTGATGGACAGGGAAGCCTGGTGTGCTGCAGTCCGTGTGGAGGAGAAGAGTCATACACAACTGAGCGACTGAACTGAACTGAACTTATTAATATTATTTTGTTTAGCCACTATTGATTGTTTGTCTCTTTTGTGCCAAGTACAAGAACCTTCTTCCCAAATCTCATCTAATCTTCATAACTCTATATAGTGGATATTTTTACCACCTTTTATCATGAGAAAAAATTATCCCCAGAGTTCCCAAAATTAAGTGAATGGGGAACCAGAAATTTAAGTTCATGTTTTTTTGAATTCATGGCTCTTGTCCTTAATTACTAAGTTAAGTCCTACAGGATAAATGCATAAGAAAAAAAGAGCAAAAAACCCATAGTGTTCTTTATTTTATATACAACTAGTGTTATATTCCGGAGAAGGCAATGGCACCCCACTCCAGTACTCTTGCCTGGAAAATCCCATGGATGAAGGAGCCTGGAAGGCTGCAGTCCATGGAGTCGCTGAGGGTCAGACATGACTGAGCAACTCCCCTTTCACTTGTCAATTTCTTGCATTGGAGAAGGAAATGGCAACACACTTCAGTGTTCTTGCCTGGAGAATCCCAGGGACGGGGGTGCCTGGTGGGCTGCCGTCTCTGGGGTCACACAGAGTCGGACACAACTGAAGTGACTTAGCAGCAGCAGCAGTGTTATATTCAAAACATTGAGTGCTTAATATTAATTAACTCTCTTGGCCTAAAACTCAACATTATAAAACAAAGATCATGGTATCTGGTCCCATCACTTCATGGCAAATAGGACAGAAGTGAGAGTTGGACCATAAAAAAGGCTGAGAGCCTAAGAATTGATGCTTTTGAACTGCAGTGTTGGGGAAGACACTTGAGAGTCCCTTGGGCAGCAAGGAGATCAAACTAGTGAATCATAAAGGAAATCAACCCTGAGTATTTATTGGAAAGACTGATGCTAAAGCTGAAGCTCCAGTACTTTGAACACTTGATGCAAAGAGCAGACTAAGTGGCAAAGACCCTGACGCTGGACAAGACTGAAGACAGGAGAAAGATGGGGAGACAGAGGATGAGATGGTTGGGTGGCATCATAGACTCAATGGACATGAGCTTGAGCAAGCTCTGGGAGATGGTGAAGGACAGGGAGGCAGTCCATGGTGTTTCAAAGAGTTGAACACACTGAGCGACTGAGCAACAACAATAACTCTCATGTAACCTAAATTATTATACTTAACTTAGAATGTTCAGGAAAACCGTATTAGCTCACAAAGAGATGTTAAAGAATAAACAAATCACACTTGATATCACCTAGGAAAAATAAACATAAAAATACGTTTTAGAGGCAGCAGTGTCACGTTCAGTGTTCTTACTCTGTTAGACAAACTTCATCAAATAGTGCCAGTGCCCTGTTTGTGAGCAGAGCCAATGATCATAGAAGGGAAATGTCACAACCTGAGATCTTCTAGAGTTTGAGAAATGCACAAATTTTCCATACACAGATATGCAAACAAAAAACAAGGTTTTGTAATAGCCAGATTCCCACTGAAAAAGGCATAATTTTGACCTCTTTTTCAGTATCATCTCCTGGATCTTTTTTTTTTCTTCATAATTTCTCAATTATTTCAGAAATAAAAACAAAATGGATCCATTTCACAGCCTATCAGTTTGGTAACATTTACTGGGTTGTTTTTTAATAGTCACCTGTTATCAGTTGAAGAGATAGTTGGTGGTATAAAATGCCATAATTTTCAAATAAATAGAATTTCAAGAAATTAACACATTTAAAAATGTCTTTTTTGGGTACTTTTTAGAGTGCAAAAATCTTACTTTACATGACCTAAATTTTATGTTTTTAAAATTATGCATTATAAAGATTTTTCTTTGTTTGGTAATGCAAAGAATATTAGTATTTTTGGTTTTCATGAAAAGAAATGCCATGGACAAATGTAGAAGGCCAAGAGCAAATACATGATACATGGCCTTCCAGTTGTTATTTCAGTAAAGCTAACTGTTGAGGATCTCATTTTCAATTACAAAATAAAATTTCCATTTACTCATATCTTCCAGAGAAGTAGCACAAAATCAATGTAAACTAAATGGAGAAAGGTGTTTCAAAATTGTATTAACCAGTTCTAAAGGCTCCAAGATGAATATTGACAGAATGCTTCTTAGGTGCTTGGTGAAGATTTGAAGGGTTTAGACCTAGAGAACTGTTAATTTAGTACAGCTTAGTGGTTAGTGGTTATTAATATGAACATATTGTTCATTTCCTGGCCTTACTCATTGGTGTGTAATGATTTTATGTCATCATGAAATGAAATGATTCTCACAATAAGTTTAGTGAACATTCATCATCTCATAGAGATATAATATTAAAGAAATGAAAAAAATGTCCTTGTGATGAGAACTCAGGATTTATTCTATTAACTTTCATGCTTAATATACTAAATGATAATCATAGTTATCATGTTGTACATTATAATTCTAGTACTTATAACTGGAAGATTTTACCATCTGACACCCTTTATTCAATTCCCTCTTCCTTGCACTCCTTCCACACTTGGGTAGCCATAAATATTTTTCCCCCTATGAGTTTGTTTATTAGTTTGTGAAGTATAATTCACTTGTAACACTATGTTAGGTCCTGATACACAATGTAGTGACTCACTGTTTCTCTACATTTCAAAATGATCACCATAATAAGTCCAGTTACCATCTGTCATCATATAAATATATTATGTCATTCTTTATTGTATTTCCAACATTGTACATTTTATATCCATGACATTTATTTTGTAACTGGAAGTTTGTATCTCCTGATCTCCCTCAACCATTTATCTCCTCTCCTCATCCTCAACCTCCGTGACAACCGCCTGTTTGTTCTCTATATTTATGACTTTGTTTATGCTTAGTTATCTTGCTTCATTTGTTTAGGCCTAAGTGAAATCATACAGCATTTATCTTTCTCTGTTACCTAAGTGTCTTATTTCACTTTAGCGTAATGCTTTCAAGTCCACCCATGTTGTCACAAATAGCAAGATTTCTTTCTTTCTTATGGCTGAATAATATTCCATTGTGTGTGTATGGTCGGGGGGCTTCTTAATCCATCTACTGATGGACACTCAGGTTGCTTCCATCTTGGTTTTTGCTACTAATGTTATAACAAATATAGGTATGCATACATCTTTTCAAATTAGAGTTCTTATTTTCATCAGATAAATACCCAATAGTGAGATAGCTGAATCATATGGTGGTTGTATTTTTAATTTTTGGTAGAATCTCCATGTATTTTTCCATATTGGCTACACAAGTCTCCAATCCCACTCACCCAATCCCACTCACAGTGCACAAGGTCTCCTTTTCTCCACATCTCTCCAACACTTATTTGTTGTCTTTTTGTTAATGAACATTCTGATGGTGTGACATGCTATCTCATTGTAGTTTTGATTTGCACTTGTCTTAAAATTAATATTTCACACGTTTTCATGTGCCTGTTGGCTATCTTTATGTTGACCTTGGAAAATTTTCTATTCAGGTCCTCTGGCCATTTTGTAATCTGCTTTTTCTTTTTTTTTTCCTGATGTTGAGTCGCATTGGTTCTTTGTGTATTTTGGATATTAACCTCTTATGATATGTATTGTTTGTAAGTACCATCTCCTTTCAATAGGCAGCCTTTTCATGTTGTTGATAATTTTCCTCACTGTGCAGATTTTAGTTTTATGTAGTCTCATCTGTTTTTCTCTTGTTTTCCTTGCCTGTGGAGACATCAGACTTTTATATTTTTGAGTGACGATGTCCCATTAAGGCACAGAGGTAAAATAACCTCTGGATTACAGACCCCAAAGAAGTCCACTTTGTTTTTGCTTTTTCTGTAACCATCATAAATATGGCTTTCCTGATAGCTCAGTTGGTAAAGAATTGCCTTCACTGTGGGAGACCCGGGTTCGATCCTTGGGGTGGGAAGATCCCCTGGAGAAGGGAAAGGCCACCCACTCCAGTATTCTGGCCTAGAGAATTCCATGTACTGTATAGTACACGGGGTGGTAAAGAGTCGGACATGACTGAGAGACTTTCACTTTCGTTGTTAATATGGAAATAAGCGTTGTCAGTACAACCATGCGTCTTCTAATCACCTATACGCTTCAGTTCTGTATATAGTGACAGTAACATACTACTTTCCATACATCTTAATATCTAGCTGAGACACTCTGATAGAACAGCAGTGTATCGTAAGAGCTCTGTTGGAAGTATTTTGTCAGATTGTCCAAGGTGGGGATATAATGATTAGTGCTTTAGATTCCTAAAGCAAAGCCCATAGATTCACTTTTTATTTTGCCACTGATAATTTTTTGTCCACTTCTCTTTGGTCTGATCTCCAGACTCTCTGTGGCTTAACTTTCATTGTATGTGTGACTTGGATACCTTTTTAATTTAAATAAAACTCAGAGACCTCTAATTCTAGGAATAAAGGAATCACATAGGACCAGAAAAGGTGAAGAAAAAAAAAAAGTGATTGATGTGAAATAGAAAGGAATTTGACAAGAGGAGATATAAATCTTTTCTGTTTCCTATGTTACAGATTTGAACAAATCGAAGATTAAAAATCTTCTCTGCAATTTGCCTAAAGTCTCAATTCATCCTCAGATTTTTTTTTAACACAACCAATTTAAACACTTTCTATTATCTCTTAGGATCAAAAGAATCAATCAACATCTTCTACAGTCTTGTGGGTCCTCAATCATGCTTGCCCAAGGCAATGAAAATCAAATCAAAAGCTGCCTCTATGGGTAGGGAGTTATAACTCAATATAACAGAAAATACCACACTAGTAAAACCTTGTATAAAATAAAATGTAATTCACACTCACTGAAAACTATATCCTTTCAGAGATTATATGGAAACTTTCTCAATCTGTTTCTTTTTTTCCCTCAAAATGAGTTTTTAAAATGTCAACATGTTATTCTTTCTGAGGCAAATTAAGTTTGTAATTAATCAACTGCTATATTCCTAATATTTTCATTTCTCTTCATTTTGATACCTTTAGATTATGGCATTCAATTTAGATTTTTTGAAAAGTCAGTATTCATTTAAAAATATTAGAGATCATATGTAAGTATACAAACCCACATATTTACCAGTACGATTATGATCATATGTGTGTTTGTGTGTGTATGTCTGGGTGATAGACATAAAGAGAATGAGGCACAGTAATAGATTTGATTTCAAAAGGTAGGAATAGAAACAACAAACTCAGGACAATCTTTCAATCTGTATTTTAAATGAAGCCAGTTTGATTATAATAAAGGTCTCAAACGGTTTGTCTGTGATGTTTCCTTGCAAATGGGCATTAATTTGCTAACTTTATTATCATTGTCTCAATGTTTAGCTGCTGTATATAAAATGCATACTGAACACAACTTAAAAAGTTGTCTTGTTGACTGTATAGAACTTCTCTATCTTTTGCTACAGAGAATATAATCAATCTGATTTTGGTGCTGACCATCTGGTGATGTCCATGTGTAGAGTCTTCTCTTGTGTTGTTGGAATTGGGCATTTGCTATTACCAGTGTGTTCTCTTGGCAGAATTCTATTAGCCTTTGCCCTGATTCTTTCTGGACTCCAAGGCCAAATTTGCCTGTTACTCCAGGTGTTCCTTAACTTCCTACTTTTGCATTCCAGTCCCCTATAATGAAAAGGACATCTTTTGGGGTATTAGTTCTAGAAGGTCTTGTAGGTCTTCATAGAACCGTTCAACTTCAGCTTTTTCAGTGTTACTGATCTGGTCATAGACTTGGATTACTGTGATATTAAATGATTTGCCTTGGAAACACACAGGGATCATTCATTTTTGAGACTGCATCCAAGTACTGCATTTTGGACTCTCTTATTGACTATGATGGCTACTCCATTTCTTCTAAGGGACTCCTGTCCACAGTAGTAGATATAATGGTCATCTGAGTTAAATTCACCCATTCTATCCCATTTTAGTTCGCTGATTCTTAGAATGTCGATGTTCAGTCTTGCCATCTCCTGTTTGACCACTTCCAATTTGCCTTGATACATGGACCAGACATTCCAGTTCCTATGCAATATTGCTCTTTACAGCATTGGACTTTGCTTCTATCACCAGTCACATCCACAACTGGGGATTGATTTTTCTTTGGCTCCATCCCTTTATTCTTTCTGGATTTATTTCTCCACTGATCTCCAGTAGTGTATTGGGCACCTAACAGCTTGGGGAGTTCACATTTCATTGTCCTATCTTTTTGCCTTTTCATACTGTTCATGGGGTTCTCAAGGCAAACATACTGAATTGGTTTGCCATTCCCTTCTCCAGTGGACTACATTTTGTCAGACCTCTCCACCATCACCCGTCCATATTGGATGACCCAACATGGCATGGCTTAGTTTCATTGAGTTAGACAAGTCTGGTCTATGTGGTCAGATTGGCTAGTTGTCTGTGATTGTGGTTTCAGTTTGTTTGCACTCTGATGCCCTTTCTCAGCACCTACTGTCTAACTTGGTTTTCTCTTAACTTGTTCGTGGGGTATCTCTTCACGGCTGATCCAGCAAAGCACAGGCACTGCCCCTGACCTTGGACGTGGGGTAGCCCCTCTCAGCAGCTGCTGTGCTGTCACAGTCACTGCTCCTGCACCTTGAGAAACCTGTGTGCAGGTCAAGAAGCAACAGTTTGAACTGGACATGGAACAACAGACTGGTTCCAAATAGGAAAAGGAGTACGTCAAGGCTGTATATTGTCACCCTGCTAATTGAACTTCTATGCAGAGTACATCATGAGAAATGCTGGGCTGGAGGAATCACAAGCTGGAATCAAGATTGCTGGAGAAATATCAATAACCTCAGATATGCAGATGATACCACCCTTATGGCGGAAAGTGAAGAAGAAGTAAAGAACCTCTTGATGAAAGTGAAAGAGGAGAGTGAAAAAGTTGGCTTAAAGCTTAAAATTCAGAAAACGAAGATCATGGCATCTGGTCCCATCACTTCATGGCAGATAGATGGGAGTACAGTGGAAACAGTGGCTAACTTCATTTTTGGGGGGCTCCAAAATCACTGCAGATGGTAACTGCAGCCATGAAATTAAAAGATGCTTACTCCTTGGAACGAAAGTTATTACCAGCCTAGACAACATATTAAAAAGCAGAGACATTACTTTGTCCACAAAGGTCCATCTAGTCAAGGTTATGATGTTCCCAGTAGTCATGTATGGATGTTAGAGTTGGACTATAAAGAAAGCTGAGTGCCAAAAAAATTGATCCTTTTGAGTTGTGGTGTTGGAGAAGACTTTTGAGAGTCCTTGGACTGTAAGGAGATCAAACCAGTCCATCCTAAAGCAGATCAGTCCTGGGTGTTCATTGAAAGGACTGAGGCTGAAGCTGAAACTACAATATTTTGGCCACCTGATGCGCAAGGCTGACTCATTTGAAAAGACCCTGATGCTGGGAAAGATTGAGGGCAGGAGGAGAAGGGGATGACAGAGGATGAGATGGTTGGTTGGATGGCATCACTGATTCAGTGGACATGGGTTTGAGTAGACTCCAGGAGTTGGTGATGGACAGGGAGGCCTGGCGTGCTGCATTTCATGGGGTCGCAAAGAGTCGGACACAACTGAGCAACTGAACTGAACTGAAATATACTAAGCATAGAATTTTCAAGAGTCCTAGTATCAACCATAACATCTGCAATCTGTGTGCAACTAGAAAAATCAAAATCACATTTAATTACACTGTTTATACTCACCTCTAGAACTAAATTTTAAAATATTAAAATTGCTAAGTTTAAGAACATTTACCTATGGGCTCACAAATGTTGAAAATAGCATACGTGTTTTCTTTTAATAGATTTAAAATCATTTTCCAAAGGGTTATCAATTTTTCTAAATTATATCTATAATTAATTGAGGATTGTGTTCAATGAGGCATCCCAGGTGGCTCAGAAGTTAAAGAATCTGCCTACCAGTGCAGGAGACCCAGGTTCAATCTGTATCTCTCTAGTGAAAAAGAAAATGTAGTTATTCTCCTTTGCCTTTAGTTTTTCTTCTTTCTTAGCTATTTGCACTACCTGTTTAAACAACCATTTTGGTTTTCTTTTTCTTGGCAATGGTCTTGATCACTGACTCCTGCATAATGTCATGAGCTTCTGTCCATATTCCTTCAGGCATTCTGGCTATCAGATCTAATTCTTTGAATCTATTTGTCACTTCCACTATATGATCATAAGGGATTTGATTTAGGTCATACCTGAATGGTCTGGTGGCTTTTTCTCTACTTTCTTCAATTTAAGTCTGAATTTTGCAATAACTCCCCACTTCAGTAGGTGTTAGTGGAGAAAAGAGGAGTAATAACTGCAGAAACAATGAAAAGAAGGATCCAAAGGGAAAACAATACCCAGCTGTGCATGTGACACTGGTGATGGAAGTAAAGTCCGATGTGCAAAGAACAATATTACATAGGAACCTGGAATGTTAGGTCCATGACTCAAGGTAAATTGGAAGTGGTCAAACAGGAGATGGCAAAAGTGAACATTGATGCTTTTGGAGTCAGTGAACTAAAATGGACAGAAATGGGAAAATTTAATTCAGACGACCATTATATCTGCTATCATGGGCAAGAATCCCTTAGAAGAAATGAGTATCCCTCATAGTCAACAAAAGAATCTAAAATGCAGTACTTGGGTGCAATCTCAAAAATAACAGAATGATCTCTGTTCATTTCCAAGGCCATTCAATATCAAATGTATCATTCAATATCACAGTAATCCAAGTCTAAGCCCCAGTCACTAAAGCCAAAGAAGCTGAACAGTTCTACAAAGACCTACAAGACCTTCTAGAACTAACACTCAAAAAGATGTCCTTTTCATTATAGGAGACTGGAACACAAAAGTAGGAAGTCAAGAAAAAAAGTTGAACATAGTCTCCATAAGATCTATCAATCATGCTCTTTGGTATTTACCCAAATAATTTGAAAACTTATATCCACAAAAACTGTGTGAATGTTGAGAGCAGTTTTACTCATTCTTGCCAAAAACAATCAAGATGTCATTCAACAGGTGACTTGATAATGTAAACTGGTGATATCAACACAATAGAAATAAGCTATTAAATCATGTAAAGGCATATATGATTCTTAAATGTATTTTGCTCAGTGATAGAAAAAAAAACTAGTCTGAACAGCTTATATACTGGGTTATTTGAATTGTATGACATTTTAGAAAAAAAAAACAAACTTTAGCAGTGATAAAAGGTTCATGACTCACAGGGAATTGAGGGGTGAGTGGTTAATAGTTGAAGTACAAGGGATATTTTAAACCAGTGAAGCTATTCTGTATTATACTATTATTGTGAATACATAATTCTGTGCATTTGACTAATCCCATAGAACTTTACTATAGTATTAAAAGTGAATCTTACTGCATGTGAAGTAAAAAATAGTAATTTAGGAGATTGGACTACACACAGATGGAAGGCAAAATCTGACAAAACAGTGTAACTGTATTATACATGTATGTGAGATAAAGGGCCAGCCTAGTTATTGACACTAAATGGTGTGTGTAAGGCTAAAGGCGAAGAACGAACACATAAGGACTCTATTCTTCCTGGTAAAGTTTCCCATGGGAGTACTGGTTAATATTTGTGATACTACTATAATTGTGTACTAGAAGTAAATAAGTAAATGTATGGTATATGGCAGAGACAGATTCTCATTGTTAGGGGAAATTTTACAGATAAGCAAGGAAAGTGGTCTTCTCTGGTGGCTCAGAGGTAAAAGAATTGGCCTGCAATGTAGGAGCTGCAGGAGACATGGTCAATTCCTGGTAAGGAAGATCCCCTGGAGAAGGACGTGGCAACCCACTCCAGTATTCTTACCTGAAGAATCCCATTCACAGAGAAGCCTGGCGGGCTACAGTCCATCAGATCACAAAGAACTGGACATGACTGAAGCAATTTAGCATGCACACAAGAGAAGAAAGTTTCAATAATCTATGTTGTTGTGGACTAGAATTGGAGATATCAGTGTAAACTGATGTTTTGCTTAATATAGATACATTTGGATATATAGATGAGTATTTACAGATATGTAACATAGCATAATAATAACCTCAGATATGCAGATGACACCACCCTTATGGCAGAAAGTCAAGAGGAACTCAAAAGCCTCTTGATGAAAGTGAAAGTAGAGAGTGAAAAAGTTGGATTAAAGCTCAGCATTCAGAAAACGAAGATCATGGCATCTGGTCCCATCACTTCATGGGAAATAGATGGGGAAACAGTGGAAACAGTATCAGACTTTATTTTTGGGGCTCCAGAGTCACTGCCGATTGTGACTGCAGCCATGAAATTAAAAGATGCTTACTCCTTGGGAGAAAAGTTATGACCAACCTAGATAGTATATTCAAAAGCAGAGACATTACTTTGCCAACAAAAGTCCATTTAATCAAGGCTATGGTTTTTCCTGTGGTCATGTATGGATGTGAGAGTTAGACTGTGAAGAAAGCAGAATGCTGAAGAATTGATGCTTTTGAACTGTGGTGTTGGAGAAGACTCTTGAGAGTCCCTTGGACTGCAAGCAGATCCAACCAGTGAATGGGATTCTGAAGGAGATCAGCCCTAGGATTTCTTTGTAAGTAATGATGCTAAAGCTGAAACTCTAGTACTTTGGCCACCTCATGCGAAGAGTTGACTCATTGGAAAAGACTCTGATGCTGGGAGGGATTGAGGGCAGGAGGAGAAGGGGACGACAGAGGATGAGATGGCTGGATGGCATCATGGACTCGATGGACGTGAGTCTGAGTGAACTCCAGGAGTTGGTGATGGACAGGGAGGCCTGGGGTGCTGTGATTCATGGGGTTGCAAAGAGTCAGACATGACTGAGCGACTGAACTGAACTGAACTGAACACAATAATGGCAGCCCACTCCAGTACTCTTGCTTGGAAAACCCCAGGGATGGGGGAGCCTGGTGGATTGCCGTCTACGAAGTTGCACAGAGTCAGACATGACTAAAGTGACTTAGCAGCAGCAGCAGCAGCAGCAGCAGCAACATAACGTAATACATACACATATTGTTTTTTGCCCTGTCACCTGAGAGGTACCCTGGTAGCAACAAGCATACCTAGCACACAGATTTTGGTTTCTAATACCATTCTCCAAAAATAAAGAAACCCAGGACTTTAGGAGAAATAGCTGATTCTATGACTGGGACAAGAAATATAGAAGATGAATCTGTAGCATCTTATAGTTTTCAGAAAGTGATGTTCTCAAAAAAGCTACAATCGATGACCTCCTGTATAGCAAATGGAACTCTGTTCAATATTATGTGACAGCCTGGATGGGAGAGGAGTTTGGAAAAGAACAGATACATGTGTATGTATGGCTGAGCCCCTCTGCTATTCATTTGCAACTATCAAAAGATTGTTAATTGCCTATACCCAATACAAAATAAAAAGTTAAAAAAAAAATACTGCAGTGATGATTGAACACAAAAGTCATATGAAAGGCTTTCAATGGCCAAAACTAGAAAAATCCTTACAAAAAATAATGTGGTATTGGATTATAGATAAAAGTGTTAAATAAATATTCATGAGTCTGTATAAGGTGATTATCAAAAATATATATAAATGAATGAGAGAAGACAAATATGAGAGACAACACCAAATAGTTGATAGAAATACTCTACACTCAAGGAGTCAGAGCCTTACTTTTTGCCCCTTAAATACAGGCTGTGCTGAGTAATTTCTTCCAAAGAGTGTAGTGTAGAATGTGGGAGGCAGGAAGAGTAACTTTAGAGTGGAGAAACATGACAACCACTATGTCAGCCATGTAGCCAAGGTTGACATCAACAGTGATACATCATGTTGGCAGCATGTATCCTTCATAAGATGCGATGAAGTAGCCCCTTACCTTTATGACCATCATCCTCAAAATGTGTAACTCCAGGCTAATCATGAGGATTATGTTAGACAAACCCCAGTTGAAGAACATTCTTAAAACTAGTCAGTACTCAAAATACACAACAAATACTCCTCAAAACTGTCAAGATCATCAACAAATAAGGGAAGTCTGAGAAAATGTCACAGCCAGGAGAAACCTAAGGAGACATGATGCCTAATTGTACTGTGGCATTCTGGATAGGATCCTGGATAGGATCCTGGAAGAGAAGAAGACGTTGGTTAAACATTACTGAATAAACTATGAACTGTAGGTAATGATAAGGTACTGTTGTTATTGTTGTTGTTATTTAGTCATGGAGTCGTGTAGGACTCTTGGTGACCCACTGGGCTGTAGCCCGCCAGGCTCCTCTGTCCATGGGATTTCCCAGGCAAGAATACTGGAGTGGTTGCCATATCCTTCTCCAGAGTATCTTCCCGAGCCAGGGGTTAAACCTGTGTCTCCTGCTTGGCAGACTGATTCTTTACTGCTGATCCTTACCATTTGTTTATTCATAATAGCAAATGTAACATAAGAATATAGTGTGGCTCCTAGAGGAAGCTAGATATAGGGTATATTGGAACTCTCTGTACTATCTTTGTAATTTTCTGTAAACTTGAAAGTATGCTAAAAAAATAAAGCTTTTTCTTTATTTTTCAAAATAGATTTAGTAAGGACCAATCACTGAGATTCTGATTCAGTAGGGTTGGTGTAAGGCTTCACAACATATATTTTAATAGATCATGAGACACAAGGAAACACAGAATTAAGAGGCAAGGGCTAGGTTGTAAGTTCACTGAAGACAACAACCTTGTGAGCGAAGCCCCTGCTTTATCCATACAGCCTACTGTAATGCCTGTTACCAAGTACACAGAAAAGTAAAGATTTCCTGAATGCATGAGTTATAAAATACTGTAGTGAGAAATGGAAGTAGTTATTAACAAAGCAAAAAAACCACACATTTTAAACTGATTAAGATTTTGATGTAAGCACATTTGTTAAGAACTCAAATACATAATGAAAACATTTTTATCCACATAGCATCTCTGTTGATATGTGCAAAATGTGTATTTGCCATGTTGCACAAATAGTTAAGCAATTATAATCTTTTCTATGTCACAATATTAGAATCTCTTTTGTGTTGATGAGAAAAGATTAAATTTCAAAACAGCTTTAAGAATACTAACAGAAGTAGTATGCTAACAAAAATATTTTAATTTCAACATACTTGCACAATGCAACAGACACTATTTTCTTTGAAAGCATTTAATGTATGTTTATACACATAAGTATATAAACTCTGATATTTTCTTTTTTTAAAAAAACTTTATTTTACATTATAATACTGTATTTGTTTTGCCATACATTGACATGAATCAGCCACAGGTATACACGATCTCCCAATGCCGAAGCCCCTTCCCACCTCCCACCCCTTATCTTCTCCCTGGATCGTTCTGTGCACCAGCCCCAAGCATCCTGTATCCTGTATTGAACATAGACTGGCGCTTCGTTTCTTACTCTGATATTTTCATGTGCCGATTTATAAACACCAATCCCTAGCACTGTAGAGAGTACAAAAATAAAAGCTTTTGAGAAACAGATAGTACATAATGAAGTGCAGGCATTGAAGATCTGAAAGATACTTGTATGCTTGGGATGATGTTCCTACTGAAATCTGATTCAGTACAGTTGCTAGCTCATTTTAGTGTCTTCATTCACCTTCAGTTATGTGTATATGTATATGTGTGTATATATATGGGGCTTCCCTGGTAGCTCAGTAGTGAAGAATCTGCCTACAATGCAGGAGTCACAGGAGAGGCGGGTTCAATACCTGGGTCAGGAATATCCCCTGGAGGAAGGCATGGCAACCCACTCCAGTATCCTTGCCTGGAGAATCCCATGGACAGAGGAGCCTGGTGAGCTACAGTCTATAGCATCACAAAGAGTCAGACATGACTGGAGTGACTTAGCACACACGCACATGTATATGTATACCATATACATATACTTACTGTTGTTTACAAAGGAACCAGTGAACTATGGGAATATTTTTAAGTACTCTCCAATTACAGAATCAAACATAGTGCATTTAACTCTTAAAAACTGGCCAATTTTTGAAAATAGGTGGCCATGACATTTTCCTTCTTCAGATCCTGAATTGTTCATTTTCTTCCTATTGACATTTCAACCAACGGGTGCATAAAGGAGCAAAATCAAGATTTAGCTTGGATTTTGTACTAAAACTAATAAAGAACATTTGAAGCTATTGGATAAGATGATTTTTACATTTCTAAAAGTCATGAAATGTGATTGGTTCATTTAAAGTGTGAAAGTAGTTTATATATAATTTATGGAGGCAACACTGTATGGTGGAATAATTAAAAATGATTAAAGGAAAAGCTTGGTTTATATTTGGCTTTGATACTCACTGTTGGGTTTTTATATTGGGCAAGTACCTTATGCTTCTCTAAGCCTGTTTCCTTATGTCTAAAATGTCTCAGTGTCTCAGGCACACACTCAGTTGCTTAGTCATGTCCAATTCTTTGCAACCCCGTGGAAGGTAGCCTGCCAGGCTCCTCCATCCGTGGAATTTTCCAGAAAAGCATACAGGAGTGGATTGCCATTTCCTCCTCCAGGAGATCTTCCCAGGTCAGGGCTCAAACCATATCTCCTGTGTCTTCTGCATTGGCAGACAAATTCTTTACCTCTGTGCTATCTGGGAAGCTCAATGTTTTAGGCACCCACCATAAATTTCATATTATTTTCTTCACCATGTGGTGGGATGTTGTTTCCTATTGCAGGATAACTCTTAAAGTCATCTACATTTTTAGTTTATGGTTAAGAGATTTGAATGAGACATTTTGGGGGGTAAGCATTTAGTTCAGCTATAACACATAGTAGAAAAAAAAATACAATCAGTTGCCTCATTTTGCCTCTCACATTCTCTTCCTTCCTTTTGTCATCCTTTGTTATAGTGATATCATTTGTCCAAATGAACATGCCCTCCATTAAAATAGCTTCAGGGAGATTTATCATATATAAAATGAATATTATGGTCAGAGTATCAAGAAAATGAAGGAATCTAGCTGCCCAGTGAAATCAAATGAAGTTTATAACGTATGGGTCACAACAGCACTGCTGTAATCTCAGTGAGGTCAGTGCCTGAAGCTCAAGAGGCAAACTGTTTTGGGGCACATGCCAATTTCAGGTGGGAACTGAGATGTAATGGTGCAACAAGCTAAAATGTGGAGCCAAACCACACATGTCAAGTTATCTATTGTTAATAGCTTCTAAGATAGTTTTAAATGATACGTTATTGAACTTACTAAGATTGTCATTTCCTCCCTTACTGGGTTTGTTATAAATCAGTTGCTTGGCTCTATCCTGAGAGTATAAAAAAAGTTCCGTCTAAAACTATATTCAAAAACATACTCGACATGTTCACCTACATTTACTTCCTTCATAGAACCATTGGTGCATTAGTTGCTACTAGAAAATAATCACATTATGTACAGTACCTCTAACCTCCTAAATATTTAGTAGGTTTCTTCACGGACACCCAGCATAAAACCCAGGAGCTTTTCTGCACCCTCCTACGTGTTATTTCCAATATTCAACAGAATCACAATTTTAATTTATGGTTCACAACCTTTCAAATAAAAACTTTTCTGATTATCCCTAATATTTTTTCAAATGTTTTTTAATGGTCTTTGTCATCAAAAATTTACTGGAAGATATAATCTAAACCCTTTAAAAATATAGCAATTAATAGAGTAATCTTTAACTTTCTCTCCATGAATCATGATGCTTTCTTTCTCGTATACCAATAGACTGAAGTAAAGAGAGCAAAAGACATGGCTTCTGCTGGCTCTATAAAGTTTATATGATGTTCAGTGGACTCAATGCTTATACTTCCTTTCTTTCATGCATGTAAACTTCCTATCTGATATCTCAAAGGATTCACCCATACTCAGTAATTACTGTAACTAATTGTTATTATAAAGATGTTTAACAAGGTGCTAACCATCTAAGTGGTAACACTCAATGACTGGAATCTACCTGATCTTTTGAGTTCAGTGTTGGCATTAGATTCTCTGGGTTAGTGGCTGTTGATGAGTTAATGCTGGAGTTTCCAGTGTCCCATGAACTGTCCTTCCACTGCCCATAGTAAAATAAAATCTGTATAAAGATGCACAAACTGCTATGGAACATGGAGGGTGTCAGCCATTCCTCAATATGAAGAAATCAATGTATCATGTCTCTAGTGGCACAGTGTCATTTAGATAGACTCTCAACACATGGCTGCAATCAGACACTATATTGTATTTAATGTTTGAGTTATGATTAGGAGGAAGACAGATCCATGTATATTTAAGCTTATCTCAACAAAGGATATTTAGTTGCCCTTTGCTCCTACTCGAAGTACAAAGCCAACTCCTTGCTGATATGTCAGTCATCAGGCATGTTAAACAAAATCCTCCCATTTTGTCTTATATTATATATATTCATGATGGATTTTCTCAAGACTAAAGAGGATAAGACCTTCATAAATAGATTTTTAAAACAAGATGCTTTCATTAACATTTTCAAAATTTCTTCTACCTCAGATCAAAATTTTGTAAGCAGTATTGTCTGCGGAAATAAAACATTATGAGAAGGGCAACAAGATGTACTATGTAAATAACTGGATAGTAACCTGATGGTTAAGAACTTGAACAACTTACAGCAACTTTATTATTGTTTGTAGTAAATAGTACTTATTCTCTACAGTTTATTCAAGGGCCATTAACTTTTTTTTTAAATACTTTATTCTACATTGCAGTACTGTATTTGTTTTGCCATACATTGACATGAATCAGCCACAGGTGTACAAGATCTCCCAATGCTGGAGCCCCTCCCACCTCCCACCCCATACCATCCCCCGGATCATCCCGTGCACCAGCCCCAAGCATCCTGTATCCTGTATTGAACATAGACTGGTGCTTCATTTCTTACATGATAGTATACATGCTTCAATGCCATTCTCCCAAATCATCCCACCCTCTCCCTCTCCCTCAGAGGCCAAAAGTCCGTTCTATACCTCTGTGTCTCTTTTGTTGTCTCACATACAGGGTCATCATTACTATCTTTCTAAATTCCATATATACGTGTCAGTATACTGTATTGGTGTTTTTCTTTCTGGCTTACTTCACTCTGTATAATCAGCTCCAGTTTCATCCATCTCATTAGAACTGAGTCGAATTTATTATTTTTAAGGGCTGAGTACATATACACAACTCCATTGTGTATATGTACCACAGCTTTCTTATCCATTCATCTGCTGATGGACATCTAGGTTGTTTCCATGTCCTGGCTATTATAAACAGTGCTGCAATGAACATTGGGGTACATGTGTCTCTTTCAATTCTGGTTTCCTCAGTGTATGCCCAGCAGGGGGATTGCTGGGTCATAAGGCAGTTCTATTTGCAATTTTTTAAGGAATCTCCACACTGTTTTCCATAGTGGCTGCACTAGTTTGCATTCCCACCAACAGTGTAAGAGGGTTCCCTTTTCGCCACATCCTCTCCAGCATTTATTGCTTGTAGACTTTTGGATCGCAGCCATTCTGACTGGTGTGAAATGGTACCTCATTGTGGTCTTGATTTGCATTTCTCTGATAATGAGTGATGTTGAGCATCTTTTCATGTGTTTGTTAGCCATCTGTATGTCTTCTTTGGAGAAATTTCTATTTAGTTCTTTGGCCCAATTTTTTGATTGGTTCGTTTATGTTTCTGGAGTTGAGCTGCATAAGTTGCTTGTATATCTTTGAGATTAGTTGTTTGTCCTTTGTTTCATTTGCTATTGTTTTCTGCCATAAACTTTTACACAAGTCACAAGAATTAGAGTATCAACAAAGAAGTAGGTATAACGATATATTTAGGCCAAAGTTACCTATAGTTATAGAGATTAAAAGCTATTTTTTAAGCTATTGAAATACTAGAGAATATAGTAGTATTAAGTTAGCCTATACTTTACAACTGTTCTATGCTCCTGAATAGCAAGGATATTAACTTAACTAATGATCCTTTAAATGGGTTTGTAAAATATAATTTAAGCTACTTGCAACACTCAAAAGAGAGGCATCGTTTGTCACTGCCAAAAATCACTGGCATGTGGAAATCAGAAAATCATTAGCCTTGATAGGAAAAGCTTAATACAACAGGGAAGAGAACACATTATTTAGAGCAGTTAAATGACAATTGATGCAACCACTGGTGAAACACATAAGAAAAATTGGGTATGATTTAGTGAATGATAAATTCTACACTTAGTATTCATGCATGCAAAGGAACAGAAATCTTTGCTCATTAACCACTGCACTTAGTTTGTGAGCCAAAATGCTTCAGGCTGTAGCCCTAATTGTCATACATGTTTATCTCTGCAAGTTTAATGTAGGATTAAGAAAAAATGTCCTGAGTGATGAGCGATTATACATCTTTTCATTTTCTCCATTAGCCTATATTGGTTTACTTAAATCCCTGTTCATACCCACCCTCTTCCAAGGTCTCCACAAAACCCCCAGCTAGAATTAATCTTTCCTGATCTCTCTCTTTGGTCCTCCATTATGCCCCATTCTTTCTGCATCTATTATAGCAGTGTGATTAATGGCATATTTACAGGTATACATCATTAGAGCACCAATTATTCTTAGTTGTTTAGTATAGTGTAATACTGTGCTTTTCTCAGTTTGAATGGTACTTGCCAATCTGCATTGTTTATGCTCTTGAGTCACTTTGCTATTAACAAACTTTCTAAGTTAATGGTAATTTCTATTTGATTCTCAACAAATATATTGACAATTTCTCAAAGAGTGAAGAAACAGAATGATATGCAGCATCACATGTGTGATCCTTAGATGGATATGGGGCCTTGCTCTACTTGCTTGCTCTACCATTTCAACATCTGTAAAGAGTAAGGGATAGTCAGATTTCCCATTCTTTTATGTTAATTTAGTTTTCAATCACTTTGTAGAGACTGCATCTCCAAAGTGGCTGTCAAGACTTTGATTTATTTATTACTCATATTTATGGAACTCTCTTCCACTTCATTTTAAAAGCCAGTAAGTGGGATATGCCCTTATTTGTGTGTGTACCTGTATGCTCTTTATCATTGAGTTTCCCAAAGAAACAGGAATCATACCTCAGTGGTAAAATCTAAAGTGAGTATAAAGGCTGAAAAAGCAGTATAAATATGTAGAGAGGACAAAGTTAGCATATAAACAAATAATCACACTAAGTATTAGCACCTGAAGAGTGCCGACCTGCCTAAAGAGGGCAATAGTTATTAACAGCTTCCACAAAATAATATAAATATTTTTCTATGCTTTCCAGTTTTTCAAGATAAACCAAATGTGATTTTTGTGATATTGTTTAAATGTTGACCAATTAATTTAAACCTTAGTTATTTTGCATATTGTGCAAGATCAAGTACAACATATCTAGAGATGAGAGTCAACTCAGGGGCTACCTGTCTAATGTCTGCCATAACTATTTTTTTCTCTCCATTCTTACCCGCTTTCTTGCTTTGCTTCTATTTCTTATTCCATTTATCCTTCTCTTTTTATGTGCTTGCAAGTATATACATATATGTAACTTACTTTAATTACCTGCAATCAAGTTATAAAATCAGATATAAAAATTTTAAAATGATAATATGAAACAAGCAATGAATTAAGAATACTAGCCAATATATCTTGATCTGATCATAGAGTTAGCTTTAACATTTCTACTGACAAATCAAAATGACAAATACAACCAGCTACAATATTTACCATCAATTCCATACAACATACACGCATACAGAAGGAAAAAAAAAACTTAAAAAAAATCCTAGAAACTTCAGAGGGGGAAAGAGGAATATCCTTGTACTGAATTCTGGATAAAATAAAATATCCTGAGCGAAATCATACATAACGTTCTCTTAAATACAAGTTTTATAGGATCATTTTTTGTGGTGTTCTTTTATATAAGAAAAGTCATATTAAATACCAAACAATTTTGTTGTGTTTTCAATACAGTGACAAAATTGTGAAAGTGAGGCACAAACCTGTTAACTGGATTTGGCAGAGATGGATAGAGTACATATAACTCTAAAGACATTTTATTCACTTTTGAGTCCTTTGAGCTCTTAACGTCTTCTGTGTGTAGAAAATGCTCTATGAAAGTATGAGGTGAAAACATGAATTGAATTAACTACACATTTGATGGTGGATAAAAAGAAATGTCTTAAATACAAAACACTAGGTTTAAGAAAAAAGTATTTAGTGGCTACTGGTCACAGTATGACTAAATATTAAGTTTAAGAGTTGTTTTGATATCTCATGGACTTTTCATTTACATGATTAGAAATAGAGGCCCACTACATATGCCAACACAGAAAACTAGTCAGTCTAATCACACTAGGACCACAGCCTTGTCTGACTCAGTGAAACCAAGCCATGGCTGCGGGGCAACCCAAGACGGGTGGGTCATGGTGGAGAAGTCTGACAGAATGTGGTTCGCTATAGAAGGGAATGGCAAGCCACTTCAGTATTCTTGCCTTGACAACCCCATGGGCAGTATGGAAAAGGCAAAATGATAGGATACCAAAACAAGAACTCCCCAGGTCATCAGGTGCCCAATATGCTACTGGAGATCAGTGGAGAAATAACCCCAGAAAGAATAAAGGGATGGAGCCAAAGCAAAAACATTACCCAGTTGTGCATGTGACTGGTGATAGAAGCAAGATCTAATGCTGTAAAGAGCAGTGTTGCATAGGAACCTGGAATATCAGGTCCATGAATCAAGGCAAATTGGAAGTGGTCAAACAAGAGATGGCAAGGGTGAACGTTGACATTCTAGGAATCAGGGAACTAAAATGGACTGGAATGGGTGAATTTAACTCAGATGACCATTATATCTACTACTGTGGGCAGGAATCCCTCAGAAGAAATGGAGTAGCCATCATGGTCAACAAAAGAGTCTGAAATGCAGTACTTGGATGCAATCTCAAACACAACAGAAAGATCTGTTTGTCTCCAAGGCAAACCATTCAATATCACAGTAATCAAGTCTATGCCCCAACCAATAATGCTGAAGAAGCCGAAGTTGAATGGTTTTATGAAGACCTGCAAGACCTTTTAGAACTAACACCCCAAAAAGATGTCCTTTTCATTATAGGGGACTGGAACGCTAAAGTAGGAAGTCAAGAAACACCTGGAGTAACAGGCAAATTTGGCCTTGGAATGTGGAATTAGGCAGGGCAAAGACTAACAAAGTTTTGCCAAGAAAACGCACTGGTCATAGCAAACACCTTCTTCCAACAACACAAGAGAAGACTCTGCACATGGACATCACCAGATGATTAAGACCGAAATCAGGCTGATTATATTCTTTGCAGCCAAAGATGGAGAATCTCTATACAGTCAACAAAAACAAGACCAGGAGCTGACTGTGGTTCAGATCATGAACTCCTTATTGCCAAATTCAGACTTAACTTGAAGAAATTAAGGAAAACGGCTAGACCATTCAGGTATGACCTAAATCATCCATTATGATTATACAGTGAAAGTGAGAAATAGATTTAAGGGCCTAGATCCGATAGATAGAGTGCCTGATGAACTATGGAATGAGGTTCATGACATTGTACGGGAGACAGGGATCAGGACCATCCCCATGGAAAAGAAGTGCAAAAAGCAAAATGGCTGTCTGAGGAGGCCTTATAAATAGCTGGGGGAAAGAAGAGAGGCAAAAAGTAAGGAGAAAAGGAGAGATATCAGCATCTGAAGGGAGAGTTCCAAAGAATAGCAAGAAGAGATAAGAAAGACTTCTTCAGCAATCAATGCAAAGAAATAGAGGAAAAGGACAGAATGGGAAAGACTAGAGATCTCTTCAAGAAAATTAGAGTTACCAAGGGAAATTTTCATGCAAAGATGGGCTTGATAAAGGACAGAAATGGTATGAACCTAACAGAAGCAGAAGATATTAAGAAGAGGTGGCAAGAATACACGGAAGAACTGTACAAAAAAGATCTCCAAGACCCAGATAATCATGATGATGTGATCACTCATCTAGAGCCAGACATCTTGGAATGTGAAGTCAAGTGGGCCTTAGCAAGCATCACTATGAAAAAAGCTAGTGGAGGTAATGGAATTCCAGTGGAGCTGTTTCAAATCCTGAAAGGTGATGCTGTGAAAGTGCTGCACTCAATATGCCAGCTAATTTGGAAAACTCAGCAGTGACCGCAGGACTGGGAAAAGTCAGTTTTCATTCCAATCCCAAAGAAAGGCAATGCCAAAGAATGCTCAAACTACCGCACAATTGCACTCATTTCACATGCTAGTAAAGTAATGCTCAAAATTCTGCAAGCCAGGCTTCAGCAATATGTGAACTGTGAACTCCCTGATATTCAAGCTGGTTTTAGAAAAGGCAGAGGAACCAGAGATCAAATTGCCAACATCTGCTGGATCATGGAAAAAGCAAGAGAGTTCCAGAAAATCATCTATTTCTGCTTTATTGACTATGCCAAAGCCTTTGACTGTGTGGATCACAATAAACTGTGGAAAATTCTGAAACAGATGGGAATACCAGACCACCTGACCTGTCTCTTGAGAAACCTATATGCAGGTCAAGAAACAACAGTTAGAACTGGACAGGTAATAACAGACTGGTTCCAAATAGGAAAAGGAGTATGTCAAGGCTGTATATTGTCACCCTTATTTAACTTTTATGCAGAGTATATCATGAGAAACGCTGGACTGGAAGAAACACAAGCTGGAATCAAGATTGCCGGGAGAAATATCAGTCACCTCAGATATGCAGATGACACCACCCTTATGGCTGAAAGTGAAGAGGAACTAAAAAGCCTCTTGATGCAAGTGAAAGAGGAGAGTTAAAAGGTTGCTCTAAAGCTCAACATTCAGTAAACGAAGATCATGGCATCCGGTTCCATCACTTCATGGGAAATAGATGGAGAAACAGTGGAAACAGTGTCAGACTTCACTTTTTGGGCTCCAAAATCACTGCAGATGGTGACTGCAGCCATGAAATTAGAAGACGCTTACTCCTTGGAAGAAAAGTTATGACCAACCTAGACAGTATATTCAAAAGCAGAAGCATTACTTTACCGACTAAGGTCTGTCTAGTCAAGGCTATGGTTTTTCCTGTGGTCATGTATGGGTGTGAGAGTTGGACTGTGAAGAAGGCTGAGCACTGAAGAATTGATGCTTTTAACTGTGGTGTTGGATAAGACTCTTGAGAGTCCCTTGGACTGCAAGGAGATCTAACCAGTCCATTGTGAAGGAGATCAGCCCTGGGATTTCTTTGGAAGGAATGATGCTACAGCTGAAACTCCAGTGTTTTGGCCACCTCATGCGAAGAGTTGACTCATTGGAAAAGACTCTGATGCTGGGAGGGATTGGGGACAGGAGGAGAAGGGGACAAGCAAGGATGAGATGGCTGGATGGCACCATGGACTCGAATAATGTGAGTCTGAGTGAACTGCGGGAGATGGTGATGGACAGGAGAGGCCTGGCGAGCTGCGATTCATGGGGTCGCAAAGAATCGGACATGACTGAGCGACTGAACTGAACTGAAAAAATGCCAACAATAAACCATTGTGAATTTAAAAATAATCATATTTAGTGAGAGGAAGCATGAGATGAATTTTTGTCAGATTTTTAGAAAAGATCTGCTCTACAGCATGTTTTTAGTTTACATCTTTGGGGTAACAAATCAGTCTGTACTGAGTTCTCTGGACCTGTCCCAGTCATAACACTTGTGGCAGCATAGGCTCAAGTGATTATAGTTAGACCTACAGAGCCTCAGCTGGTGTGAGGAGTTCAAGAAGGAAATAGCCCATTCACTGACTTAGTCACTCGGTTGTGTTCAACTCTGTGAACCAATGAACTGTAGCCCACCAGGCCCCTCTGTCCATGGGGTTTTCCAGGCAGGAATACTGGAATGGGTTGCCATTTCCTTCTCCATTCACTGAAAGGAAGTGAAAGTGAAAGTAGATTGGTTGTGTCTCACTCTTTGAGAGAAGTTGAACAAGTCTGCAATGCTTCTGTTTAACCATCTTAAGGGCAATTTCCCCGTTCTTCATTTATTTTGATGTAATATCCTTGGATATAAATCTGTACATTTTCTGCTCCTAAAAATGTGGGATAACTCTAAATTTTATACAGCAAATAATCATTAGCAAAATGCTATTAAAGAAATAATATGTAGAGATGAGAGAGTACCAAACAAGTCTTTCTGCTGGATAAAGTCTCTCTCATAGGACAGGTAGTAATTCTTCCCTTTCTTGTTAATGAATGACTAATATCTTCCAAGCAGGTTCCATAATGAAAGCGGCAAAATATAATGCTCATGTGGTCTTTTACGTTCATTATCCCTATCAGCCTTTCTAGGGATTCTTTTGAACTCTATGTATTAAATTTTTATTCTCATGTATTGCATATTTTAGATTTCAGCAGAATTTCAATTTAGTCTGTCATTTTATGATTCTAAGGGAGACATATGGAAAGGTGGCAGAATGTGGCTAAGTGTGTATTAACATAATCAAAACATTTTTTCTTAAAGCAAAATTAATATAAATGATTTGTAGATAATATACTCCTGAAAAATAAAATAGCACTAAACATTGAGACACTGCACTCCAGTACTCTTGCCTGGAAAATCCCATGGACGGGGAGCCTGGTAGGCTGCAGTCCATGGAGTCGCTAAGAGTCGGACATGATGAAAGCGACAGCAGCAGCAGCAAACATTGACAGTTATAAACTTTTTAATAAGTTGTAGAATCTATGGTAAAGGTAGCACTTACAAGTATATTTAGGCTAGCAAAATTTAAAGACAAGTTAAATTATTCATTTGTCATCATTGGTGAGAGTTATATACATTTAAACCTTTTGTCAAAATGACACTTTCTTACTTTACAAAAATAAAAAATAGAGGTTTTTTATATTGAATCCCTTTCCTATAGTCTTATATAAATATTCAGTTCAGTTCAGTTCAGTTGCTCAGTCACAACTGACTCTGCAACCTCATGAATCGCAGGACGCCAGGCCTCCCTGTCCATCACCATCTCCCGGAGTCACTCAAACTCACATCCATCGAGTCAGTGATGCCATCCAGCCATCATCTCATCCTCTGTCGTCCCCTTCTCCTCCTGCCCCCAGTCCCTCCCAAAAGAGGAAGGGATTTCAGAGCCTTTTCCAATGAGTCAACTCTTCACATGAGGTGGCCAAAGTACTGGAGTTTCAGCTTTAGCATCATTCCTTCCAAAGAACACCCAGGGCTGATCTCGTTTAGAATGGACTGGTTGGATCTCCTTGCAGTCCAAGGGACTCTCAATATTAGTTATAATAAATAAATAATTTATTGAATATTCATATTTTAAATTCATACCTACAAATTTATATTTATTGTTCTAAGTAATCCTATATATTTAGTATTTCTTAATTCTTGAATTCTTCAGGCAATGCTGGAGTAAGGAGACTGTTTTCCTCAAAATCCAGTTGTTTCATAGTCACTGGTTATTATACTCCCAAGGCCAATACATACATGTAGGGGAAGGTACAGAACAAGATTATGAAAATTACATTTTATTATTTTCCAATCCAATCAATTTCAAACAAACCTTCCCTTACCTTTGCATTGTATAGTTTAGGAAGCCATAAATGAAATTTCAATATTCACATGCAAATCTACTCTATTAATTAGGGTTATTATTTGATTGGCATAGAAACAAGTTTTAAATTGGGTTATTCTAAAGGTAAACATACCAAGACCTTTGAATCTGTTGTGAAAATCAAGGGTAGCAACGTTGCTGTTCCCTGAAATGAGAGAATGAAAACTATTTCTTTGACTTTCAACTTTCCTTTGCTTATCTGAGCTTTATTTCTAATCTCTTGCTTCAGATTACACTACTTTCAGTATTATCTGAGATTTTTATTTTACAGGGTCAAGTATTTAGAAAGTGACTACTTGTTCTGAGACTCAGGTCAAAAATGAGGGAAGAAAATCTTTGGTCTACCTTAGATATAGTAATGGCACCTGAATCAATCAAATGCTCCCAGGAATAGATTATACTGTAAAATAGTAGTCTCTGTGGCAGCCATGTTTGGTATCCAGAGAAGTCGTTTGCAAAAGAAAGATATGGTAAATATGAGAAAAAGTTGATACTTTGGGTAGAAAACTAACTATGTGTGTGACAATATAGTATTCTGTTTATTCAATGTGCCTGAGACATCTACTATTAGCAAGAAGTAAAATAGGCAAATATCAACTTACTTTGATTTGAAGAATACTGAGTGTTTCCTCCATACAATTTTATTTCCTGATAGCTGGATAAAACTAGTGCTCTTAGAAAACCCCAAAATTCAAAATATTCCAAGACCTCATTTAGTAGTATACCCCAAATTTTATATGAGAAAGTTGAGAACCAAGACAATTGAATTTTCAAGTTCATATTATTTGTAAATTTCAGAAACCCCTAAGTTATCCAACATTAAACCCACATACATAATTCTTCATTTTTGGTCCTGGAGAGTTTTATTCATTCAAGTGTTCCCCATGGCAGGGTTTTCAAAGTTTGGTCTCTGATTACCTGCATCAAAATAATTGAAAATACAGATACTTGGGTCCCCTCCCTTATCCCCAAAACACTGAATCGCAAACTTTATTAATTTCACTCTGTTAAACTGCATTCTTAACCAAGTTTTGGGGTGGTTTTTATGCATGCTAAAGTTTGAAAAACTGATGAAATTTAGTACCCCCAAGTTCTTTACTGAAAAGATTCAGTTCAGTTCAGTTCAGTTGGTCAGTCGTATCCGACTTTTTGCGACCACATGAATCGCAGCACTCCCGGCCTCCCTGTGAGGTGGCTAAAGTATTGAAGTTTCAGCTTTAGCTAGGATTAGTGACTGGCATACCACTCCAGTACTCTTGCCTGGAAAACCCCATGGACAGAGGAGCCTGGTGGGCTGCAGTCTGTGGGGTCACTAAGAGTCAGACACAACTGAGGGACTTCACTTTCACTTTTCACTTTCATGCACTGGAGAGGAAAATGGCAACCCACTCCAGTGTTCTTGCCTGGAGAATCCTAGGGATGGGGGAGCCTAGTGGGCTGCCGTCGATGGGGTCGCACAGAGTCAGACACAACTGAGGCGACTTAGCAGCAGCAGCAACAGCAGTGACAAATAACTGAAAGTAATATAAGCCTAGAGGGAGCTAAAAGGACAACATGCTTGCATGCTTAGTCACTCAGGAGTATCTAACTCTTTGCAACCCCATGAACTGTAGCCCACCAGTCTCCTCTGTCCATGGAATTTTCCAGGCAAGAGTACTGGAGTGGGTTGCTATTTCCTTCTCCAAGGGATCTTCCCAACCCAGGATCAAGCCCACATCTCTTGCATCTCCTGCATTAGCAGGAAGATTCTTTACCACTGTGCCATCTGGAAAGTCCAGAATAACAACAGACAATACTGAAAAAGTTATTGATAAAGTACAAAGGACCTTCACGTCTTATCAGACTTTCCTTGTGAACTGCCCTCATAATTGGTTTTTTTTTTCCTATTGAAATCTATTTCCCTAATAAAAACTACTTTTTCTACATACTGAAGAAGGTGGTATTAATTTTGAAAGATAACATTGATTGAATATTCAAGTAATATTCAATGAATCAAATCCTCACATCACCATTTAGATATCGTTTATTTACAAAATGCTTTGCCACAGCTATATTTTTCTTAACTATATTTTTCTAACATGCATTTTGGTCATTCCACTGGATTATGTTTATATGCATCTTAATCTTTTATGAATATATTTTACCATTACTGAAAACAAAAATACTTAAACTCATATAAACCCTGTATATGATTTTCTTTCCAAGTTTTAAATGATTGGTCTTTGCTGTCTAATTACAGAGGTATAAAAATTTAATAGCAATTCATAGGAACATTCTTGTGGTATTACTTGCATTTCCATATCTGATTTCTTCTAGTAAAGATTAACTTGATAGTTTACATTTTATTGATAGATTTTCCTTTTTATATAAAGGCAATGCTTTGTGTGTTTATGCTTTGGTGCAATCTAGAATGAAATGAAGTAGTTTTCACTTGCAAAATATAAAAAAAATACATGAATTACAGAATCTTCACTGTTGTTTTACATCTAAAAGTTACATTGTAATTTGTTTTCTACTGGTACCTTGGAACTTTCTGTATTTATACATCTTTAAGGTTTACAACAGAGAAGGCAATGGCACCCCGCTCCAGTACTGTTGCCTGGAAAATCCCATGGATGGAGAAGCCTGATAGGCTGCAGTCCATGGGGTCGCACAGAGTCGGACACGACTGAGCAACTTCCTTTTCACTTTTCACTTTCATGCATTGGAGAAGGAAATGGCAACCCACTCCAGTGTTCTTGCCTGGAGAATCCCAGGGACGAGGGAGCCTGGTGGGCTGCCGTGTATGGGGTCGCACAGAGTCGGACACGACTGAAGCGACTTAGTAGTAGTAGTAGTAGTAAGGTTTACAAATATAGTAAGGTAAATCAAAGTCCATATTTCAAATTTGATGCAAAATAAAATATTTAAAAATATTAATAATGTATTACCCTGAAATGCCTTGATTTTTATGCTTTATGTAGCAATTCAGTTTTTAAAAAGCTTATAATACTGATTTGTGGCATTAAATACAGCTTTTTAATGGTTTAAAAAATACTTTTCTATTGACACACACACACATGCATCCAACTTTGTGAATGAATAATAATCAGTCTTTGAAATCCACATCATTACAATGGAAAAATAGACTGACTAATTCACATCTCTGTTCACATTTAATATTCCATTAATTTGGGAATGATCATAAAGTATTTGGTCTCCAGAATATCTCAAAGTCAAATAAGCAATTGTTAATTGTATCATCAAATGACTATTACCTATTCTGTTTAATTATACCAATGAGAACTCAGAAATAAAATGTATGTAGTAAAAACTTGCCTAGGCAGTTTAGGTTCTTAAGATGCAGGATATAGTCAAAGTGATTTTTATCAAGACTAAAATGTTGTGACATGTGAAAGGCTAAATGTAAATTATGTCCTTTGCTTAAGTTTGAAATTGTATTTCTGCAGTTGTATTTCTAACTAAGCTTACTATGGTGGATGAGTTAAGATTTGGCATATGACCCTTTTAGAAGAGGATAGATTAATTATTAGAAAATGTGGCAGAGAAGCTAGACCTGATTGATTGAGAATGTACCAAATATGTAATAATTTGTTTAATACTCCTTCGTTAAGGAGTCATATTATTTTTTTGGCTCCTTTTATGGTTTTTCAGTACAGTCTAAAAGGCACATTACATATCTGTATCACATTTTGAGCTTTAGAATATCTTTATTGAATTCCAGAAAAAATGCATATATGATTATTATCATCAGTTATAGATAGTATCTTAATTTTTAATGTTCAGGTTAATGCTCATTTGCATTTCAGAAATAACATAATTATTATGACCTTTGCAAATTCATAGTTGAATGGCATTGAAGATCATTTTCTAATCTGTTTCAAATCATTTACTATTTAAAAACATTTTTCTCAAGACTTTGAACCTGTTTTACCTACTCTGTTATAGCATAGTAATTTTAAGGATGTATTCAGATGCAAGTTGGAGATCTCTTGTAGAAGAAAAGATCAGAATAAAAAGCAGAGACATTAGTTTGTCAACAAAGATCCATCTAGTCAAGGCCATGGTTTTTCCAGTAGTCATGTATGGATGTGAGAGTTGACTGTGAACAAGGCTGAGTGCCGAAGAATTGATGCTTTTGAACCATGGTGTTGGAGAAGACTCTTGAGAGTCCCTTGGACTGCAAGGAGATCCAACCTGTCAATTCTGAAGGAGATCAGCCCTGGGTGTTCATTGGAACACCATATCAGAATAAAAAAGAAATAGCCACCTCTCATAATGTACCTTTCCTATCATAAAACATCTTTTCATCATAATTATATTCCCCATTAGTTGCATCCTATTAGGAGAATATGGCAAACACAAGAAAGTTTCCAAACATACCTTATCTTTAAAATGTGATTCACTCTCTTCCTGCCACCCATTGGCTAATCCACACAGGAGTGCTTTTCCCTATAGCAATGCAATGAGCAGTCCAGTAGACATTTCTGAATGTGTGTTCTAGTCTAGACAGCTCTGCAGAGACAGCAGTTTTGTAAAGAGCTATTCATAGCCAGAAAACTAAGATCATGGCATCTAGTCCCATCACTTCATGGCAGATAGATGGGGAAACAATGGAAACAGTGGCTGACTTTATTTTTTCAGGCTCCAAAATCACTGCAGATGGTGATTGCAGTCATGAAATTAAAAGACACTTACTCCTTGGAAGGAAAGTTATGACCAGCCTAAATAGCATATTGAAAAGCAGAGTCTAGTCAAGCCTATGGTTTTTCCAGTAGTCATGTATGGATGTTAGAGTTGGACTGTGAAGAAAGCTGAGCACTGAAGAATTGATGCTTTTGAACTGTGGTGTTGGAGAAGACTCTTGAGAGTCACTTGGACTGCAAGGAAGATCCAACCAATCCATCCTAAAGGAGATCTACCCTGGATGTTCATTGGAAGGATGTTGAAGCTGAAACTCCAATACTTTGACCACCTCATGCGAAGAGTTGACTCATTGGAAAAGACCCTAATTCTAGGAAGGATTGGGGGCAGGAGGAGAAGGGGATGACAGAGGATGAGATGGTTGGATGGCATCACCAACTTGATGGACATGGGTTTGTGTAGACTCTGGGAGTTAGTGAGGGACAGGGAGGCCTGGCATGCTGTGATTCATGGGATCACAAAGAATCAGACACAACTGAGTGACTGAACTGACTTGAACTGATTCATAGACAGAAATTCAACTTCCAAGACAGAACAGTGCCATTGATTCCATTTATCACTGAAATCTCCTAGAATGATTTTCTTTGATAATCACATTCTGCTGTGAAGTAGTGAGGATAAGTTGAAAACATAAATATATCATGAAGCATGGGAATTCATTTTTGTTGTTGTTTGTTTGGTCGCTAATTTTGTCCAATTCTTTTGCAACCCCATAACTATAGCCTGCCAGGCTCCTCTGTCCATGGGATTTTCCAGGTAAGAATACTGGAGGGGGTTACCATTTCCTTCTCCAGGAGATCTTCCCCAATCCAGAGAATCAACACACGTTTCCTCCCTTGGCAAGTAGATTCTTTACCACCACTGAGCCATCAGAGAAGCCCATGGGGATTCATATCTGTGTTTTAACTACTTTGGCTGCTGCTGTGGCTACAAAGCAGGAGATCTTAGAATGTTTGAACCATGCATCCTGACCCTCTTATCTTTCAGGGAATATAGCATAAAATTGAGACCCATTTAGAAATAATACTTAAAATTTATTCACCTAATTTCTAATTGTGGTACTGCTGCTGCTAAGTTGCTTCAGTCAGGTCCAACACTGTGTGACCTCATAGATGGCAGCCCACCAGGCTTCCCCATTCCTGGGATTCTCCAGGCAAGAACACTGGAGTGGGCTGCCATTTCCTTCTCCAATGCGTGAAAGTGAAAATTGAAAGTGAAGTCACTCAGTCATGTCCAACTCTTAACGACCTCATGGACTGCAGCCTACCAGGCTCCTCTGTCCATGGGATTTTCCAGGCAAGAGTACTGGAATGGGTTGTGGTATATGGTACAAATTCAGAATAGACTTCACAGTACTGAGTAAAATGTAGAGTGATGAAGTCAAGCTGAAGATGTTAATACCCCAGGAATGACCCTAACAAACTATGTGGTATTGATTGATTCAGCTAGTCTTTTTTCAGCTGAATAGTAATATGCACTAAGCAGTGTACTCTAAAAATGAAAGAAAATGCTATATACAACGTGCTTAGTGTGGTTTTGGCTAGTGATTTGTATATCCTTATGAGTAAAGTTTCTTTCCCCATCTTTCCCTCAAAATAATGTGTTGCAAGAAGGGAGATTTGCAATGGTGTACGAGTATAATCCCAGTTTCTCCCACATATATGTTAAAAATGCCACCACAGTCAAATTTGTAGTGAGAGTTGATGTTTAAAGTTACACAAGCTTTCTCCTTAATGTCTCTACTATGGCTTCCTCTCCCTAATGAGGGAAGAGATGTCACATGCCCTGCCTTTAGCACTGAGCCCCATGTCATATATCAGCATATAACATGTCATTTGGAATTCTAAGGCAATGTTTTATAAGTTTTTAAAGCATATGCCTGCTCTTATATTCTTTAAAAAGAGGTTATACAGTCTTTTAAAATTTATTTTAGTAGCATAAATGTGAAGATTAAAATATCAAAACAATTACAGTTTTATGTTATGATATACCACACTTAGTCCCTTTTTATTGAAACCTTTTTCTTTCTTTCTCAAAAGAATCACTAGTCTAGACTTTAGATATTAAATATGTCACCTTTAACACATTTATGAATTTGTCATTGCTTTTCTAAACATTATAATATTCTTTGAAAAATATTTAAAGAGAAAGCTGCTATGGTAATTAAGGAAAATTTTATATATAATATATAAACCTAACTATATTTGTTGAATGGTGTAGCATTCAGATGCAGACTTGTTTTAGAAGGACATTTTATTTGATTTTGATTTTGAGGAACTCTGATTGACTCATCTTATTTCCCAAAAGAATTCTTCTTTCATGTGTGCAACAATACCACATTTAATTTAATTCCTTCTTTCAATATACACAAGGCTCATATGCATAATGTGGTAGTATATATTTTGTTCTATCAGAATTTATTCTTTAAAGCAATTTTGGTATTAGAATTCTTAGGTTCAGCTGGAAGATTGCTGAGTATCATTTTCTTTCTATATTTTTATTCATATTAAACATTAAGATAAGTCTTTGTGCATTTTAATTTCCGGTAATATTTTACAACTGCTGAGCATATAGTATAGATATTAGTCTGGTTTATTAACTATACTTTAAAAGATTATTTTTTGTGATAGAATTATCAATGAGAAAAAACTTAATAATGTTCCAACCCTGATGTAATATCTATTAAGTTATGACTAGATAATTTGTAACCCCTGTAGTATTAGGAAAATAACTTTCATAAATTTTACCATTAAGATGGTATTCATTGTCCACAAACTAATCTTTTCATTAGTGATAACAATTCAAGTTTGAAAAGAGAATGTAGAAATCTTCAATAATATCCAGGCAGCAAAATGTGATTGAAAGTCACATCAACATACTCTGCAATTGTAATCTCCATGATAAAAAATGCAACTAAAATGAGAAAGAAATCATCTTGATGACAACTTATTTCCTACTGATAATTCCTGTTTTCTATGAACAATGGTCAATTAGACCAAGTGAATAGAAAACAGTGGTTTTCTACTTCTGTTGCTCATCAGACTGCATATCATTAGAAATTTATATATATTTATACATATCTGGGTTTCTACTTTTCATGGGAAAGAGCTAGGAATATTTATTTTAAAAATAAATAAAATATTTCTTTATAAAAGGTATTAATGTTCAACAGGGGCTTAAATTAACTGATTATTAGTTAACGTGAATGCAAGGTGTATCTGGGCAGTATGTGATTTCATGGAAACATTGTGAGAAGCCTGTCTTCTCCATGTAAGTAAAAATGTAATGTGGAGATAGAATTTGAATTAAACTTTGAACTTCTACATTTACTCTCCTGTGCCCAGATATTTGATCCATTGCACTATTATGTACTGGCCCTGGTTTACCACTTTGCTTCATTTTTCTGCTGCTGTCTCTGTGATGTAAGTACTCCCACCACATCATCCCTGTTATTCCCCCAGTTAGGTAAACATATTCTGGGCTTTTCAAGGTTCTGCACTGATTTATTGTGGCCTGGTGTGTCCTTTCCCCCAGTTTAACCTGATTTACCTCTGTGTTGTTCAGCACTCTGATCAAACACTACCACTCAGGGAAGTCACCCTGGCCACCATTCCAGGATACTAAGATTTTTTCCTCTATTGTTGTTGTTCAGTCACTCCGTGGTGTCTGATTCTTTGTGACTCCACAGACTGCAACATGCCAGGCTTTCCTGTCCTTCACCATCTTCTGGAGCTACTCAAATGCATGTCCATTGAGCTGGTGATGCCATCCAACCATCTCATCCTGCCATCCCCTTCTCTTCCTGCCTTCAATCTTTCCCAGCATCAGTGTCTTTTCTAATGAGTTAGCTTTTTGTATCAGGTGGCCAAAGTGTTGGAGAATCAGCTTCAGCATCAGTCCTTCCAGTGAACACGAGGACTGATCTCCTTTAGGATGGACTGGTTGGATCTCCTTGCAGTCCAAGGGACTTTCAAGAGTCTTCTCCAACACCACAGTTCAAAAGGGTCAATTCTTTGGCATTCAGCTTTTTTTATGGTCCAACTCTCACATCCATACATGACTATTGGAAAAACCATAACTTTTACTGTATAGACCTTTGCTGGCAAAGTAACATCTCTGCTTTTTAAAGACCTTATTGATAGCAGAAATTATTTTGTTTATTAACATATGATTGTCTGTTCATTGTATATTTCATCTCTCCAGTATATGCTTGATTGAAGACAGAGATTTTATCTGCATCATTACATTCAGGTGTATAGTAAGTTCTAAAATAATATTATTGGAAGAAATGGATTGAATTTAGGAAGGAAGTCCAATTTCCCTCCCATGTTCTAGGTTCAGCTTAATCTGACCTTTTCCTGGAACTCTCTTTCCAGGAATTCCCATAGTGTTTTCTACTTTTGGGTTTCAGGCTCAAGTCTTCCTGAGTCACTTTTTCCAAAGACCTTACTTAGGTAATTATCCCTTACTATTTTACATATAAATAGTTATCTGTTTATTTCCTTCTCAGCCCCAATTATTATCAGTATTATTTGTTTTTATCCATTTATGTTTTTAGTCATTTGTTTTCATGTTTTTATTACTATTTCTTTCCTCTCAAATTTTAAGAGTGGATGAGACTTTGTCTCCTTTCTTCATCATCATGTTTTCAATTTTTAAGGAATAAAAGAGACAAAAGATATCTCTTCTAGAGAAGATAAGTCAGTAAAAAAAAATAATTTTAATTTGAAGAAAGTAACACATAGGAAACATACCCAGGTAAAGGGACAATATAGAAGATGAATAAGTAACTCTCCAGGGCGAGAGAAGAGGAAATGTCTGAGAAGGGGAGCTAAAGATACTTCCTCAGCTTCCATAACCAGGCAGTGCATACACGTGCAGCACTTCAGTCATGTCTGATTCTTTGAGGCCGCGTGGACCATAGCCTGCCAGGCTCTTCTGTCCAAGGGATTCTTCAGGCAAGAATACTTACTGGGCAGATAGTTGTGTATTTCAAAACCTCAAATTCAATTATATAAGTGGAAGCATTTTTCTCCACTTTACTGAAGAGTGGTAATGAGAAAGAAGCCCAAGGATACTAGTGAATGTTTGAAATAGGCATTAGAAGAAATGAGAGAAGATACTGGTTGTGTGTTCCTGATTTAATAGAGAATTCTTCCTCAGTAGAAAGACAACAGTGGAAACTATTTTGTTCTCTAGTTATGACTACCAAATGTAAACCCAAATAACTATGTATTTATGTTTTTAAATTCACATTACCACATTATGTACTTTTTGTACCACTGTTGTACAGTGGGAGACATAGGCTCCTATACACACACACACACACACACACACACACACCACTTGTATCACTCCAAATAAAGTTAAAATGGGGTTATTTGGCAAAATTTTGTAAGCAGAGAGGCAGCAGAAAATACACCATTCCCCAGGCTCACATTATCCCATAAGAGAGGTCTTCATAGAGTGGGCATAGGTAGACTGGATAAACCATGGAAAACTGGCCAATAGAAAGTGACCTTGACCCCATTATCCTGTATGTATTTGCAGAAAAAGAGGGACAAGGAACCTTTATGTGACTATATATCAGTGTAGGCTTTCTGGTATAACTGATCTTATTAGGAAGGAAGAGCCTCCAGAGTAACTCAGAACTGCAGAACCAGTGTCTTGCTAAGTTATTAAAGGTGGAGAAGTAATGAACCTCCAAAACAATTAGATTTATCCCTTTTCAACAAAGTGAGCAAATTTCCTTTGTGAATGTATATACCTTTCTTGTATGCATATACTCTAGTGTTCAGACATTGATTTAAATCTTACAATAGTAATTTTAGAAAGTGAGTCTAAATATGCAATGGCAATTTCATAGAAGTTTAACTAAAATTAATTTACACATCAAAAGATAGTATTTTAGCAGCTTTGAAAATGTTACCTAAGACACACACACACACACACACACAACACACACACACACATGATTGAAAAGCTTTTTATGTATGTTAAGAAGTGTTTCAAATGTAACTTTCTGTTTACTAAGTTATTCAAATCACTGATGTGGAATGAATTGAAATATGTAGACTAACATGTTTGCAATTGCTAATTTTATGATTCTGAGTATTAAAGATTATTAACCCCCAAATGTCACTACAAGATTATCAAAATGCATGTGATTATTGTTTAGTTTCCTAGATATACTAATGGGTATGTTTCATTTTGTAAACTTATCTGTCCTTAAAATGCAATGTGTTATAATACAATTATGTAGAAATCATACACAACCAGGTCAATGAAGCAGAAATACATGGTTCAGAAGTTTACTTATGAAGTATTCACAACTTTTTCTTTTTTAACTCAAATAGGAAAAAGTAATGGATTAGGAAATTATAAGCTTATGTTAAAATTCTATCACTATGTGGTGGCAGATGTCATACTGCATCTTTCTATCTTCAAGACAGGTAATATAATACAGCAAATTTCCATTTTAATCAAATTACATTTAAAGAAGATATCAATTTTTATGGTATGAAAGTGCTTGTGGTGATTTATAATATCAAATTTGCCTAATTCTATGCAATTTTCTATACCTTAGCAAATATTTGCATGTGACAATATGCCTGAAACCCCATTGTGCTTTCATTGAGCAGTATTTGAATTTCGTATATAAGAATCCCTTTAATATCAAATAGGCCAAGTTGCGATCTTCCTCCCCATATTGAATTTCTTATGTTTCAGAATCTCCTTTTTCTCATCAGCAAAATAGTAATAATAGTATTGCCTCATGGATTATTTTAAGAATTAAACAGTCACATAGCATGATATTAGTACAGATTCCATATATACTGAATTTTAAATAAATGTTAGTTCCCTTCACTGACCCCAGCCAGAAAAGAAATTAAGCTAAGAAACTTGCACTAATTTCATTAATCTGGAGTGTGTGTGTGTGTGTGTGTGTGTGTGTGTGTGTGTGTGTGTGTGTGTGTGTTAGTTGCTCAGTTTTGCCTGATTCTGTCACCCCATGGACTGTAGCCAGCCAAGATCCTCTGTCCATGGGATGCTCCAGGCAAGAATACTGGAGTGGGATGCCATTCCCTTCTCCAGAGGATCTTCCCAATCCAGGGATCAAACCCAGGTCTCCAGCACTGCAGGTAGATTCTTTACCATTTGAACCACAAGGAAAGTCCTCATCTGGAGTACAAATACGTGTTCACTTTCTACTTTTTCACATATTCTAGAATGCATGATTTTTTGTAACAAAGCCATCATTTCAGTTCAGTTCAGTTGCTCAGTCATGTCCGACTCTGTGACCCTATGAATGGCAGCATGCCAGGCCTCCCTGTCCATCACAAACTCCCAGAGTTTACCCAGACTCATGTTCATTGAGTCGGTGATGCCATCCAATGATCTCATTCTCTGTCATCCCCTTCTCGTCCCACCTTCAATCGTTCCCAGCATCAAAAGTCAGCTCTTTGCATCAGGTGGCCAAAGTGTTGGAGTTTCAGCTTCAGTATCAGTCCTTCCAATAAACACCCAGGAGTGATCTGCTTTAGGATGGACTGGTTGGATCTCCTTGCTGTCCAAGGGACTCTCAAGAGTTGCAACGAAAAGAATAAAATACTTACAAATATACCTACCTAAAGAAACTAAAGACCTATATATCAGAAACTATAAAACACTGATGAAAGAAATCAAAGAGGACACTAATAGATGGAGAAATTTACCATGTTCATGGATCGGAAGAGTCAATATAGTGAAAATGAGTATACTACCCAAAGCAATCTACAGATTCAATGCAATCCCTATCAAGCTACCAGCAGTATTTTTCACAGAACTAGAACAAATAATCTCAAGATTTGTATGGAAATACAAAAAAACTCGAATAGCCAAAGCAATCTTGAGAAAGAAGAATGGAACTGGAGGAATCAACTTGCCTGACTTCAGGCTCTACTACAAAGCCACAGTCATTAAGACAGTATGGTACTGGCAGGAAGACAGAAATATAGATCAATGGAACAAAATAGAAAACCCAGAGATAAACCCACACACCTATGGGCACCTTATCTTCAACAAAGGAGGCAAGAATATACAATGGAGTAAAGACAATCTCTTTAACAGGTGGTGCTGGGAAAACTGGTCAACCCCTTGTAAAAAATGAAGCTAGATCACTTTCTAACACCACACACAAAAATAAACTCAAAATGGATTAAAGATCTAAATGTAAAACCAGAAACTATAAAACTCCTAGAGGAGAACACAGGCAAAACACTCTCCGACATAAATCACAGCAGGATCCTCTATGATCCACCTCCCAGTATACTGGAAATAAAAGCAAAAATAAACAAATGGGATCTGATTAAAATTAAAAGCTTCTGCACAACAAAGGAAACTATAAGTAAGGTGAAAAGACAGCCTTCTGAATGGGAGAAAACAATAGCAAATGAAGCAATGCACAAACAACTCATCTCAAAAATATACAAGCAACTTATGCAGCTCAACTCCAGAAACATAAACGATCCAATCAAAAAATGGGCCAACGAACTAAATAGGCATTTCTCCAAAGAAGACATACAGATGGCTAACAAACACATGAAAAGATGCTCAACATCACTCATTATCAGAGAAATGCAAATCAAGACCACAATGAGGTACCATTTCACACCAGTCAGAATGGCTGCGATCCAAAAGTCTACAAGCAATAAATGCTGGAGAGGATGTGGCGAAAAGGGAACCCTCTTACACTGCTGGTGGGAATGCAAACTAGTACAGCCACTATGGAAAACAGTGTGGAGATTCCTTTAAAAATTGCAAATAGAACTGCCTTATGACCCAGCAATCCCCCTGCTGGGCATACACACTGAGGAAACCAGAATTGAAAGAGACACATGTACCCCAATGTTCATTGCAGCACTGTTTATAATAGCCAGGACATGGAAACAACCTAGATGTCCATCAGCAGATGAATGGATAAGAAAGCTGTGGTACATATACACAATGGAGTATTACTCAGCCCTTAAAAAGAATAAATTTGACTCAGTTCTATGAGATGGATGAAACTGGAGCTGATTATACAGAGTGAAGTAAGCCAGAAAGAAAAACACCAATACAGTATACTGACACGTATATATGGAATTTAGAAAGATAGTAATGATGACCCTGTATGTGAGACAACAAAAGAGACACAGAGGTATAGAACGGACTTTTGGCCTCTGAGGGAGAGGGAGAGGGTGGGATGATTTGGGAGAATGGCATTGAAACATGTATGCTATTATATAAGAAATGAAGCGCCAGTCTATGTTCAATACAGGATACAGGATGATTGGGGCTGGTGCACGGGATGATCCAGAGAGATGATATGGGATGGGAGGTGGGAGGGGGTTTCAACATTGGGAGATTGTGTACACCTGTGGCTGATTCATGTCAATGTATGGAAAAACCAATACAGTATTGTAACGTAGAATAAAATTTAAAAAAAAATAGCATTGATTCTTCAGTGTTCAGTTTTCTTTATAGTCCAACTCTCACATCCATACATGACTACTGAAAAAAACATAGCCTTGACTAGACAGACCTTAGTCGGCAAAGTAATGTCTCTGCTTTTGAATATGCTATCTAGGTTGGTCATAACTTTCCTTCCAAGGAGTAAGCGTCTTTTAATTTCATGAATTGCAATCACCATCTCCAGTGACTATGGAGCCCCCAAAATAAAGTCTGATGCTGTTTCCACTGTTTCCCCATCTATTTGCCATGAAGTGATGGGACCAGATGCTATGATCTTTGTTTTATGAATGTTGAGCTTTAAGCCAACTTTCTCACTCTCCTTTTCCACTTTCATCAAGATGTTCTTGAGTTCTTCTTCACCTTCTGCCATATGGGTGGTGTCATCTGCATATCTGAGGTGACTGATATTTCTCCTGGCAATCTTGACTCCAGCTTGTGCTTCCTCCAGCCCAGTGTTTCTCATAATGCATTCTACATATAAGTTAAATAAGCAGAGTGATAATATACAGCCTTGATGTATTCCTCTTCTTATTTGGAACCCGTCTGTTGTTCCATGTCCAGTTCTAACTGTTGTTTCCTGACCGCATATAGGTTTCTCTAGAGGCAGGTCAGGTGGTCTGGTATTCCCATCTCTTTTAGAATTTTCCACAGTTTATTGTGATCTACACAGTCATTGCTTAAAAATACAAAATTAAAATTTCTTTATTGAACAATTATATAAAGATTTTTAAGCCTATTTCAAGGAGAGAAATAAAGTATAATATTTCAATAATTTCATATTTCAATCATAATTGTTTTATTGATATTAAAAGCACTTAATTTCTATGTCCTTTATACTTTATTTAGAGTAGAGAAACACTAGGATTTTAACAGTTAGTAAATTTAGTATATCATGTGGAAAGTAGGAACAATTAGATATACATGCATAAATAGAAACCTAATTTCTTTATTATTTTTCTAAATTACAAAGATATGTCATTTATTTAATCTTTATTAAACTTTAAACTTTTAGTGCGAAGAAAAAGCAATATCATCACAACTGTGATCTTTTTGACACAGGAATATTCTAATTTGTAATTCATACAACCAGCATATTTTTTACTTGTCTTTTTATAACCTTATTTAAATATAAGCTTATATCCCTGGCATGGTCCTAATTGTAACTGATATTAGACAAATAAATCAACTAAAGATGATAATGAACCAACTTTAGATATCAGAGGGATATGCATTAATCATGTCTTCAATTTTGACTTCTGATGTAGACTTACAAAACTGAATTCTTAAATCTCAGCTCTTTCCCCATGGAGTTGAATATAGAGATAATAATACTTCACTGCTCATATCCATACTAATACTTCGGGAAGTATTCTGATTCCAAATCTTTAGCTCCTTTTATTATGTCATGCTACAGTCTGTCAATAATTTTGGTAAGTTGATCTTTTCTAAAACTTTTCAAGATCTCCAGGATGAAAAACTTGTGGAAGTATATACAAGTGTAATGCATGAGATAAACTGCATTTCTGTAGAACTGAGAAATGCTATTATTCACCTCGATTTAAACAAAAGCATAACAAAACAAAATCTTCCACTCTATGTTTTTTCTAAACCTCAGAAGTCTTATTTTTCAGGTAATATGATTGCATCTTATTATATATTACTAATAATTATCTCCAAAGACTTTGCTTCTTCATGACCGAAGAAATTATTATTCAACTTGAAGGAAAATTGTAAAAGCTTTCTAGTTTCCCAGGTTCATTTATCACAGTATTTTTTTATCTTCCCATACTGAGACAGAATTACAGCTCACATACAATATTCCTTTTTCCTCAGCATTTTCCAAAAGTCATTCTATAACTCTAGTTTCATAAGAAGATCAGATATAGTTTATGTGGTCAAATAATTTATGGAAATGTTGTCTGCCTTTTTCTACTTTATTCAGTATTTTGAGGAGTCTGAGAGAGAAAGTATCAGGGAAAATAATTATTGTTCAGCAATATTATTCACTTTATTAAAAATAGGAATGGTTATCCTTCAACAGTCTATAAGTTTTATTGGACCCCCTATTGGGAAATGTTTCTTTACCTGTTTTGTTTCCTCTTTGAAATGTATTTATTCCTTTTAAGATATGGATTATTTTTGCTGTGTTTCAGCCTGATAGATTTTCCAATTCTTCATCTATTCATTAGATTTATCTCTCAGATTTCTTATTTGTTTTAGACAGTCATTGATCTTGTACATATTTATTGATGACTATGTGTCAGGCACCCTTCTAGGCACTAAGTATATACCAGTAAAAATCTCTTTCCTGTATATTTACCTTTCTACAAGAACTGAGAAAAGAATAAGCAAACAAAAATTGGTAATTAAATGTGCAATGTATTACATGATAACTACTGGGAAGGAAAAAGTTTAAAGAGGGCTAAGAAATGTGATTTCAATTTTAAATAATGTGATAACCACATTATTTGAGGTGAGAGATTTAGACTGAGTCATGTTGGTGTGTGAGAGATAAGTTTCTCAGAGAGAACAGAGATGCCTGGATCTAGGTTCATTTTGGTCTATTCAAAGAATAGCAAGGATACCGGAAAGCTAGAACTGAATGGGTGAAGAAAAGTGGAAGACAGAGTCAGATATGTAACTGAGATATATTAGGGTCTTACAAGCCAACTCAAGGATATAAGTATCTATTATAAGTTAATAAAAAAGCCACTGGAAGGTTATGAGTAAAAAGAAGCATGATCTGATTTGTATTTTATCAGAATTATTTTGGCTGCTATACTGGGATTAGAAGATGAGAAGGATTACCTTGCTGGCAAAAGGTCTGTATAGTCAAAGCCATGGTTTTTCCAGTATCATGTATAGATGTGAGTATCGGACCATAAAGAAAGCTGAGCACTGAAGAATTGTTGTGTTGAACTGGTGTTAGAGAAGATTCTTGAGAGACCCTTGGACAGCAAGGAGATCCAACTACCCCATCCTAAAGGAAATCAACCCTTGAATATTTATTGGAAGGACTGATGCTGAAGCTGAAGCTCCACTATTTTGGCCACCTGATGCGAAGAGCTGACTCATTAGAAAAGACCCCGATGCTGGGAAAGATTGAAGGCAGGAGAAGGGGGATGACAGAGGATGAAATGGTTGGATGGCATCACTGACTCAATGGACATGTGTTTGAACGATCTCTGGGAAAGTGAAGGATAGGGAACCCTGGTGTGCTGAATTCCATGGGATCACAAAAATCAGGCATGACTGAGCAAGTGAACAACAACAACTGGGACTAGAATGATGGGGGCAGAGGTATAGGAGCAAAAGCAGGAGATAACTTCTGGTTTTTCTACACAAATGAAGATGAGAGAGAATGATGATTTGAACAGTATAATATCAGTGGAGTTATTGGGTCAGGGTCAGATTCTGATATTTTCTGAGTATGTGTTTAACAAGATGTCCTATAAGAATCAGGAGTTACCTGAAGGTTTGAGGCCTTAAACAATTGGAAGGGGAGAGCTACAATTTTCTAGATTGTACAGCACATTTTAGAGGGGGAGATGAGGATCTTGGTTTCTAATATGTGAAGTTTGACAGGATAACATTAACAGTAGGGAGCTGAGTTTAAATTTTGGTGTGTAACTGGTATACAAACTAATAGTCTTCAGCATAGCAAAAATATTGAAAACAAGGGGATCACATGAGGTCTCTCAGTTCGGTTCAGTTGCTCAGTCATGTCCGACTCTTTGCGACCCCATGAATCGCAGCATGCCAGGCCTCCCTGTCCATCACCAGCTCCCGGAGTTCACTCAGACTCACGTCCATCGCGTCAGTGATGCCATCCAGCCATCTCATCCTCGGTCGTCCCCTTCTCCTCCTGCCCCCAATCCCTCCCAGCATCAGAGTCTTTTCCAGTGAGTCACCTCTTCGCATGAGGTGGCCAAAGTACTGGAGTTTCAGCTTCAGCATCATTCCTTCCAAAGAAACCCCAGGGCTGATCTCCTTCAGAATGGACTGGTTGTATCTCCTTGCAGTCCAAGGGACTCTCAAGAGTTTTCTCCAACACCACAGTTCAAAAGCATCAATTCTTCGGCACTCAGCCTTCTTCACAGTCCAACTCTCACATCCATACATGACCACAGGTAAAACCATAGCCTTGACTAGACAGACATTAGTCGGCAAAGTAATGTCTCTGCTTTTGAATATGCTATCTAGGTTGGTCATAACTTTTCTCTCAAGGAGTAAGCGTCTTTTCATTTCATGGCTGCAGTCACCATCTGTAGGGATTCTGGAGCCCCCAAAAGAAAGTCTGACACTGTTTCCAGGGAGTGTTCAAATAAAGAAAATATGCAAAAACAAAATCTTAGTTTTGGGCTTTTCCAGTATTGGAAGGTGCAAATATAAGGAGGAATCCACAAAGTAGATTAAGAAAGAAAAATCAATATGACAAGCGAAATCCATGGGATTAGTGAACATTCAAAGCCAAATAAAGAAAGTATTTCACTGAGGGAGGAGTAATGAAACTTCAAATTATTTTAATTATACTTCTGAATATCTCCTTTTAATTTTCAGTAAGTTTTGCTATCTTTGATATTTTTATTCACAATATTTTATAACCATAGTTTATGTAATTAATCTGCTATTCATGACATGTTAACCTCTACCCATTATAGGTATTATGCTAAAAATGAAACTTCTAGAGTTCTCATTAGCTCTCCAAACAGGTGAATGATTTACCTTTATAATCCACTATAACAGGTGCTTTAAGTGATGTCAGAACCCGAATTCTGCAGAGAAAGAAAAGGTGAAAAAAAGTATGAGAAAAATGTACCAAAAATGAAATAATGTTTCTGAGGCTTAAAATATTATGAGTTTTTCAAGAAAGCAAAAAGACTGGCTGGGGGACTGGTCAATTTACTTCCTTAACTGGGTTCTAGTTGTACTTCCATGTGAATTAGTAATAATTTAGCAAGCTCTATACAGGTAATCAGAGAAGGTGATGGCACCCCACTCCACTATTCTTGCCTGGAAAATCCCATGGACGGAGGAGTCTGGTAGGCTGCAGTCCATGAGGTTGCAAAGAGTCGGACATGACTGAGCAACTTCACTTTCACTTTTCACTTTCATGCATTGGAGAAGGAAATGGCAACCCTCTCCAGTGTTCTTGCCTGGAGAATCCCAGGCACGGGGGAGCCTGGTGGGCTGCCGTCTCTGGGATCACACAGAGTCGGACGTGACTGAAGTGACTTAGCAGCAGTAGCAGCAGCATATGGGTGATGTATACTGTGTCTTCTATGTATTTCATAATTCAATAAAAGGAAGCATGTTTTTTAAAAAGACAAGATTACAAGTAGACTAAACATCATATACAGTGAATATTGGAGGCACGAGAATACATGTCACATTTTGGGAAGAGCAGGTAAGCTTGACATAGCCAGGGATGAAGAACATTACAATGTAGGTATAGCAATTGGATTAAGGAGGTAAATGTGTACCAAGAAAATGGATCTCTCATGCATGCTAAAGTGTTTGTGAAAGTCCTTGAAAGTGATGAAAGTCATTAAAGAATTTCAAGTAATTTTTTAAAGTTGATGTTTTAGAAAGAATTGTATTGGTAGCATTTGGGGGTTAAACTAATACTAGGTGAAATGACTTAATTAGTTATTGTAGTAGCTCAGATGAGAAAATTCTGGGGGATTAAATGTAAGCAGGGGAACTAAGCATCTGAAGACAGTGATGAGTATAAACTACATACAATAGGGAGCAGAATGAGCATGATTTAGTGACTTAATGGAGAGGTATTGGGCTTCCCTGGTGGCTCAGAGGTTAAAGCATCTGCCTCCAATGCGGGAGACCTGGGTTCGATCCCTGGGTCGGGAAGATCCCCTGGAGAAGGAAATGGCAACCCACTCCAGTATTCTTGCCTGGAGACTCCCCTGGACAGAGGAGCCTGGTAGGCTACAGTCCACGGAATCGCAAAGAATCGGACATGACTGAGCAACTTCACCTTCACCTAAGTAGATATAGCTAGAAAAAATTATCAAGTCTTTTTTATTAGTGAAAAGAAAACAAATGAGGAAAATTTGATGTGTACATGTGAACTTACTTTGTAAATACAGCTCTAAAAAAACAGATGAGCTCAATATTACAAAAATCCAAGCTTGAGACAGAAAATAACACAAAATAGAAGTCTAGAATTTAAATGAAAATTCTCATCGGGGGTACATAATTAATATAATCAGTATATAGGTGATATATGAAATATGAAATGGAGTAGAATAGTCAGAAAAGCATTTGAAGCGATACAAGAAAAAAATCAATGATAAAATTTGGGGCAAACACTGTTTAAGGAGCGGAGGAAGAACAGAAAGCCACATATTCACCTGAGAAAGAACAGCACAGGAGGAAGGAGAGAAACAAGGTTGTAGGACAAGACCATTTCATATGTATATTTCCAAAATTAAAGAATAATCATTAGCATCAAAATATCCCAAGAAAACACGGGCAAAGAGATGAGAATGGAAAAAAAAACTGGCCAAGAATGTTGAAATTAGATCACTTTGAAAAATGATGATATAATTGCTCTTCATTATTGATGTCATTTGTTAGTAAATATTAAATAAACATATTCTTATACAACTTCAGAGAATTGAATGGCACTTATATGTGACTTAAGAGATGATTTCATGACTGAAAAAATTTTAAAAGTCTTAGCTACCACAATCACAAGAATTTAGACTACCAAACCTCTGGGAAGTTTTGTTGCATTGGCATATTACTCAAAAGCATATTTTTGAAAACTAAGTTGTTGCATCAAGTGAATTCTACAGGGTACATTGCTGTTGAATTGGTATCTTGAATAATTCTTTCATTATTAACTAACTCTATTAGTTAATAATAAAATTATAATTTATTAAATTACAGTTTCAGTTCAGTTATGTTCAGTCACTTAGTTGGGTCTGACTCTTTGTGACCCCATAAACTGCAGCACGCCAGGCTTCCCTATCACCAACTCATGAATATATTTATTTAATATATTAAATTAATTGTAATATAGTTATTGCATGCATGCATGCTAAGTCACTTCAGTCGTGTCCAACTCTGTGTGACCCCATAGAGCCCACCAGGCTCCTCTGTCCATGGGATTCTCCAGGCAAAAATACTGGAGTGGGTTGCCATTTCCTTCTCCATTTTCTAGCATGCTGCCGCTGCTGCTAAGTCGCTTCAGTCGTGTCCGACTCTGTGCGATCCCAGAGACAGCAGCCCACCAGGCTCCCCTTCCCTGGGATTCTCCAGGCAAGAAAGTAATACAATTATAAAATGATAGTTTCATAATTCAATCTATTATGAAATTAAAGTGTTCATAATTGTTATTGCATATTTTTAAATTTTTAAAATAGTATATGCCTAAATGTAAAATAAGCATATTCTAAAACAACCTGAAGCAATACAAGTGTTAAGTGTTAGTCATTCAGTCATATCCAACTCTTTGTGACCTCATGGACTGTAATCCACCAGGATCCTCTGTCCATGAGATTCTCCAGGCAAGAATACTGGAGTGGATAGCCATTCTGTTTTCCAGGGGATCTTTCTGACCCAGGGATCAATTTTGTATCTCCTGCATTGCAGGCAGATTCTTTGCTGTCTGAGCTACCAGGGAAGCACATGTATGAAATAATATGAAGTTATGTAAAGTACAAATCAATCATCTTCTATAAACTGTCTATTCTTCATCCCCTTCCTTCCACCCCACTCACTGGAAAACACTGTGAACGAATGGTCATTTGCCCCTACAAATCTTTCTTTAAGTATATAACTGTTATGGCTATTCAATAGAATTTTATGAGATAATGAAATATTCTAATCTGTATTATCTAATTTAGGAGGAATTTGCCATATGTTGCTAATGAACAGTTGAAATGTGAGTCATGTGATATTTCAAATTTTTCTTTTTAATTCATTTGAACTTGGATGGCTACATGTGTCTAGTGTCTAGAAATGATTATTTACTTAAGAAATTTAGGCGTATTCACTCATGTAATTCTGAAAACAATGTATCAGATATATACTGCTATCATCACCATTTCAGAAATGAGGAAACAAGTGTAAGAGGTTAAATAAATGATTTGATAACAACACTGATTACAAAAAAAAAAAAAAAAAAAATCTGTATTGTATACTTGGCACTTACACAAGCCAGTCACTGGGTTGAGTTACTGGTATTAGTCACTAGTCTACTACTATACTAGTGATTCATACTGGTTCTAGTCAACAGTCACAAACCTCCAGTAGGGTATGTTATGTTACTATCCTCAGTTATCAGGTTAAAAAGTCAGCCTTGAAAGAGGTTAAGTAACTTACCTAAGGTCACAATCAGTGAGTATCAGGGCCCAGACAGAACAACCTGTCTGACCTCCAAACTTGCTTTCTTCCCTTGCCAAATATTAATGCTTCTTGACAAGAATCAAAAAGATAGTCAGTGTTCAGGCTGGTCAAAATAATTATGATTCATTTTCATGGGCTGCCTTTCATCATGTTCCCACACCCGACAACAAGGAAGAACATTTTGGCTTCTCTTTCTTCTGCTTTCTCCTTCCTAGCAATAAAGAGAAAGAGACGGAAAAAAAAACTCAATAAGTTCCATAAATAACCTTAAGATTTTAGAGTTTCTCTTTTTACACTAGAACAGAATAGCAGAAGAGTGAAAGGAAATCCATTTTGAATTTAAGTGACTCCAGTCCTTGTATCTATTAGTGAGACTTTGCCTCATCTGCTTCTCCTTTGTTCAACATGACACCTGCCTTCAAACGACAGAGGAGATTAAATCTTTTAGAAGAAATGCTTCCACTTTGCACTGAGAATGGAACTGTTTCATAATCTTTGTGTAAGGAAATTTGGCCATATTACACCACTGACATTCTCAGTCTTCCTGACTAAATATCGCTCTCATCATAACTTTTGGCAGAGCTGGGAGTTACAGATTCAGTATTTTAATGTGAAGTTTTCTTCAATAACTTAATAGATGACATTTATAAACCAAGAAAAATTTTCCTTCACACACTAATCTTAAATTACTGAAAATCTATAATTAGACCAATTAAAATCTAAATGTATTGCCTTAAAATATAATATACTCTGATAATATACTGTGATTAGTTGTCATAATTCTAAAATACCCTAAATTCAAGTCATGATTAATTAGAGCTGAACTTATTTCTTGTCTGAGTTATCTTATTTTTTTGATGGATTGATTGGCCGTATTGTTATTTAGGCTCTGACAGAGCATGGAGGAATATTGTGCATGAGACATTAATCAGGAAATTATGCATTGCTTTCACAACTGGACTTTACTTTGTAATACTGTATTAGCCCTTAACATGCAAATTATTTTAGGTAATTACCTCATTTTTCAGTGGCCATTTGATGGATCGAAGTTTCATGCAGATTCTTCTGTGTAATTTAAAATCTTGTGGTGATTTGTTCCCTTTCTTGTTCATAAAATAGTCCCAGTTTGAATTGTCATACATCAGACTCATGAGGCCAGTTGTAGGAAGGTCTGGATATATTAGCTCATTCTCTGTTTCCTTAAACTCTAATTCAAGCTGGTAATTTGAGCAAGTGGTACAAAAACTATAATGTCATCTCTTTCTATGTCTAAAACTCTGCTCATGATTGGTATTTTTGTATCATTGAAGGAAAAGCTAAGATAACGTCTAGCCTATGGATAGATCATGATTCATAAATAAAATATTATTTATTGTCTTTCTAGATAGTTCAACTAGCAAATTTGTTATTATTTTCTTCTTTAAAAAATAAAGATTTAAACACTAAGTGAATATCCCAAATTACAATGACATATCTCTATTATTTGATTTATTATTAAATATTTAGCTAATATTCAAAACAGTACAGCTTCAATTAATATTATGGTAAATAAATATAGGTAGACTGTTTTTATACATGTCATAATTATAGTTTTCAAACACATATAATGTATTAGTTGACCTCTGATCCACAGTTTTATTAGATATATTCATGTATATGAACTGCCCAGATTATTTAGATCATTCTTTCCCCATATTTTTCAATCTGGCATGTCATATAACCACGAATATTTGTTGTGATCTTGTCTATTCAGAAACCTGCTGCTGTAAAATAGCTTCCCCATAAATGTCAAGTAATGTAAAATTGAATGCCTATATTTAAATAGATTTTAACAGATAATAAAACTCTTGAGATTAAAATGGTTTCATTCAGGAAGGCAGACAATTCTTTCCACACTGTGCAATTTATGTGTCATGTTATGTAAAATATAATTTTTAAAATACTTTTTAAAAAGCACAACTGGAAAGTATCTCTTGAATAATAAAAAAGAAGCTACTGTTCTCACTGCAGGTCTAGTTGAAAATGTGAAATATAATGACAAAGTACAAACTTCTATTTTCTAAACATTGCTTTGACTAGCTTTGCTTCCTATTAATTCCTGTGGGGGTTATTCCAGAGATTCAAGCTATCAAAACAGAATTTTTACTCAAAATCTAACCTTTCTTTATTTAAGACAAAACAAAGGAATTAGAGAATTTTGACACACCATTATATGAAGCATAAGAGAAAATTGCTTTTCCATTTACAGGTATGCATTTGTCACTATCTCAGAGCACGTAGATATATCACAGTTTACAATAGGTTTGCCGGCACAAAGGATGCCTCTTGTCTCTTGGAGAGAATAGCTACTGACAGTCTTTCACTCACTAAATATTAAAATGGAAGTGTAAAATTAGATACTAATAAATAGTATATTTTAGGAAGAGAATTTTTGGACTAATAAGTATTCAGCAATCTCTGATAGGGATGGGGGTGAGAAAGGGAGGAGAGGAAATCTAACTTAGGGGGCCAGAATAGTTTGTGCCGGAAAGGAAACAGATTATACATGTAGAGGATGATGGATTCGAAAAAGGAGGCTGCGTGGAGACATGCTAGTGCTCCAGAGTCAAAGATGACCAAGGGCACATCAGCATCAGTGCTGCAGTTACTGACTTGTTGCAAAGAGTCACTGCACACACTGGGCTGTGAATTGTCTATTAATAGGATGTTAGAAAACTCAACATTCAGAAAACGGAGATCATGGCATCCGGTCCCATCACTCCATGGGAAATAGATGGAGAAATAGTGTCAGACTTTATTTTTGGGGGCTCCAAAATCACTACAGATGGTGACTGCAGCCATGAAATTAAAAGATGCCTACTCCTTGGAAGAAAAGTTATGACCAACCTAGATAGCATATTCAAAAGCAGAGACATTACTTTGCCGACTAATGTCTGTCTAGTCAAGGCTATGATTTTTCCAGTGGTCATGTATGGATGTGAGAGTTGGACTGTGAAGAAGGCTGAATACCAAAGAATTGATGCTTTTGAACTGTGGTGTTGGAGAAGACTCTTGAGAGTCCCTTGGACAGCAAGGAGATACAACCAGTCCATTCTGAAGGAGATCAGCCGTGGGATTTCTTTGGAAGGAATGATGCTGAAGCTGAAACTCCAGTACTTTGGCCACCTCATGTGAAGAGTTGACTCTTTGGAAAAGACTCTGATGCTGGGAGGGTTAGGGGCAGGAGGAGAAGGGGATGACAGAGGATGAGATGGCTGGACGGCATCACTGACTCGATGGATGCGAGTTTGAGTGAACTCCAGGAGTTGGTGATGGACAGGGAAGCATGGCGTGCTGCAGTTCATGGGGTCGCAAAGAGTTGGACACGACTGAGTGACTGAACTGAACTGAACTGAGGATGTTAGAAGGGTTTTATAAGATTTGATCTTGTGCTAGGTGATTCGGGGCAGGGTTCAAGAAGATAGAATTCTATGATTGGTTATTCTAATAATTTTTATTTAGAAAGCAAGTGATATGAACCAGTCCTAAAGCAGTAATTTGTACAGAATCAGCAATCACTAATGTTAGAAAGAAGAGGGGGATATCAGGGTAATTTTTGTTATTAGAATAATATTCTAGTTTTTGTACAAGTCCCGACATAATTCCATGGATGGGAGAACCTGAGGGACTACAGTCTGTGGCCTTGCAAAGAATCGGATATGACTGAAGATGCACATGCGCAGGAGACATAAACTGTGGGACTTTGGTTTCATTTTGCATTTGTTCGGTCTTTTAGATTCATCATGATTACTGAATGCCTTGTCTGGTGTCAAGTAAAACAGCCTAGTTGACAAGGCCATATTAGATACCAGTGGTCAGGGCTCTTTTCTCTTCCTCAACACATTATAAATATCTTAAAAAAAAGTTCTGATCATATACCCAGCTTGCATTCAGAGAAAATAGGAATCAACATTTTAAAGATATGTTCAGTTCAGTTCAGTTCAGTTCAGTTCAGTTGCTCAGTCATGTCTGACTCTTTGCAAGCCCATGAATCGCAGCAAGCCAGGCCTCCCTGTTCATCACCATCTCCCGGAGTTCACTCAAACTCGCTCCATCGAGTCAGTGATACCATCCAACCATCTCATCCTCTGTCATCCCCTTCTCCTCCTGCCCTCAATCCCTCCCAGCATCAGAGTCTTTTCCAATGAGTCAACTCTTCGCATGAGGTGGCCAAAGTACTGGAGTTTTAGCTTTAGCATCATTCCTTCCAAAGAAATCCCAGGGCTGATCTTCAGAATGGACTGGTTGGATCTCCTTGCAGTCCAAGGGACTCTCAAGAGTCTTCTCCAACACCACAGTTCAAAAGCATTGATTCTTCGGTACTCAGCCTTCTTCACAGTCCAACTCTCACATCCACACATGACCACAGGAAAAACCATAGCCTGGACTAGGCGGGCCTTAGTCGGCAAAGTAATGTCTCTGCTTTTGAATATGCTATCTAGGTTGATCATAACTTTTCTTCCAAGGAGTAAACGTTATTTAATTTCATGGCTGCAACCACCATCTGCAGTGATTTTGGAGGCCCCCAAAAAGTCTGACACTGTTTCCACTGTTTTCCCATCTATTTCCCATGAAGTGATGGGACCAGATGCCATGGGCTAAATTTTTATGTTTGTCATTTCATTGAATCCTAATGTTGATAGATTATAATTTCCATGGTCATTTATCAGATGCAGCAACTAGTGGTGGGAGTCAGTAAGGTAATTCGTTGTGACCTCATAGATAAAAGGAAATGCTAGGATTTAAACCGTCAGTTTTCAGATTCCAAAGTACCTAATCTTCCTGCTTCAACAATATAAGGAACATATTTTTCAAGTTAGAACTCAAAACAAGGCTTTATGTCCTGGACAGAATTTGGGAGTCCAACATGGGAAACAATTTGAAGAAAAAAGATTCTGAGTTTGTTTTTAAACATCTTAAATTTGAAACAGTGGTGGGGTATCATTTATCTGTCCAGTAATTATTTATCCACAGTTAACTTTATTTTTAAGTTTTTTGTTTTGAAACACAAGACGCTTACTCCTTGGAAGAAAAGTTATGACCAACCTAGATAGTATATTCAAAAGCAGAGACATTACTATGTGGACTAAGGTCCGTCTAGTCAAGGCTATGGTTTTTCCCGTGGTAATGTATGGATGTGAGAGTTGGGCTGTGAAGAAGGCTGAGTGCCAAAGAACTGATGCTTTTGAACAGTGGAGTTGGAGAAGACTCTTGAGAGTCCCTTAGACTGCAAGGAGATCCAACCAGTCTATTCTAAAGGAGAGCAGCCCTGCGATTTCTTTGGAAGGAATGATACTAAAACTGAAACTCCTGTACTTTGGCCACTTCATGCGAAGCGTTGACTCACTGGAAAAGACTCTGATGTTGGGAGGGATTGGGGGCAGGAGGAAAAGGGGATGACAGAAGATGAGATGGCTGGATGGCATCACTGACTCGATAGACGTGAGTCTGAGTGAACTCCGGGGATTGGTGATGAACAGGGAGACCTGGTGTGCTGCAATTCATGGGGTCGCAAAGAGTCAGATGCGACTGAGCGACTGAACTGAACTGAACTGAACTGAAGGGACACATATTTTTTAAATGTGCAACACAGTATCATGGCAAAGTGAACACTTTGTAACCACCAGTTAGGTTTAAAGACACAAACATTGCCAACATCAAAAATTTCCCTTTATAGCCTCTCTTGACTGTTTCTTGCTTCCTCTCAACCAACCTTAGCTGACATTTTTGATGCTATGGTAATTATTTATTTTATTTTCTTTATATTTAACCACCTGAACTAACATCCACATATAATGTCTCCTTTTTTGGTATTTTATGTAAATGAAAGCATAGAGATTATAGTCTCCTTATACTTTATTTTGCTCAAAATTATGATAGTGAGATTCAGCCATGTTTATTTGTATAGTTGTGATTTGTTGAATTTCATTGCTATGTGGTGTTACTATAAATAATTTAAACATTTAAAATATTTTTTAATAATTTATATTTTTATTGTAACATTATCTTACTGATAGACATTTGAGTTATTTCCAGGTTTGAGCTCTTACACAATTTTGTATATATTTCTTGATAAACACATGCAAGCGTATCTGCTCCATGCGGGGTGAAATTTCTAGATCTGGTTATGTGTCAGTTGTTAAATTACATAATTGATACCAACCTGTTTCCAAAGTGATTGTGCCACTTTACACTTGTTCATAAGTATATGAAGGATTTTTTTCATTCAGATACTGATATCATTGTCTGTTACATTTCAGTCTTTCTGGAGAGTTAGAGTATTAAGTTTACATGTGTTTTAGTAATAGTGCCTTCACTTTGCATGGCTTTGAGTGTTAACAAACTTATATTACCTTTTGCATGGTTACTGGCCATGTGAATGTTCTCTTTTGTTAATTATCTTAACAAATGAAGATATTCTTCTATATTATCCTCTAAAAAACTTTATTATCTTATCATTTATATTTCAGTGTTTATTCTAGAATTCATTGTCATACCCAGTAGAGAATAAGTATTGTTTTTATTTTCTCTTTATGATACCCAACTGCCCCTTATACATCACTGATGGAAATGCACAATGGTATAGTCACTTTGGAAGATAATTTGGTGATTTCTTTCAAAACTAAATGTACTCTAAGCATGTGGTCTACCACTCATACTTCTTAGTGACTTCTCATATGAATTAAAATAAACCCACACAAAAACCTGCACACAGATGTTAATATCAGGTTTATTCATGATTATCAAAATGTATAAGCAACCAAGATTTCCTTCAGTAGGTGAATGAATAAATAAATTGTGGTACATCCAGACAGTGGAATATTATTCAGCATTAAAAAGACCAGGACCATCAAGTTATGGAAGGATGTGGAGGAAACTTCAGGGAATATTGCTCAATGAAAAGGCTGAAGAGGCTATTTGAAAAGAATACATACTGTATGACTTCAACTGTATGACATTCTAGAAAAGTAAAATCTATGGAGACAATAAAAATAAGTAGTTTTTAAGATTGGAGATTTTAGGGTAATGAAAACACTGTATGTTTTATCAATGGATATATTGATATTTCATTATACATTTGTCCAAATCTATGAAATGTGCAATACAAGAGTGAATCCTAGAGTAAACTATAGATCATGGGTGATGATACTGTATTGATGTAATTCAGCTTTGGTTAAAAAATAAATAAAGGAAAGAAAATACCACTCTGGTGAATGATATTGATAATGGGGGTAGTTATGTGGCGGCTTCCCTGGTGGCTCAGCAGTAAAGAATCCATCTGCAATGCAGGAGACATGGGTTTGATCCCTGGGTCAGGAAGATCTCCTGGAGGAGGGCATGGCAATCCACTCCAGCACTCCAATATTCTTGCCTGGAGAATGCCGTGGACAAAGGACCTTGGCAGGCTACAGTCCATAAGGTCGCAAAGGTTCAGACGTGACTGAAGTGATTTAGCATGCACACACATCCATATGTGGAGGCAGGGTACAGGGAAATATTGTACCTTTCTGTCAATTTTATTGTAAACATAAAACTGCTCTAAAACAATAAAGTATTAAAAAATTGCTTTTAGTTTCATTGACTTTCCTGTATGGCTTTTCTAGTTTTATTAATTTCTTCATGTTATGGCTTCCTCTTGGCTATTTGATTTGGTATTAGTTTTCTGTTATTTTTTCTAATTTTATAAAGTGAAAGTATAGATAATTGACTTGAAACTTGTTATTTTGTGTTATTAGCATTAAATGCTGTGAATATATTTTTAAGGTATGCTTTGGCTGCATTCCATACATTTTGACATATCATGATTTTTTTCTTTTAACTAAAACTGTCTTCTAATATCCTTTGTATTTACTTTTTGAATCATGAATTTTATTTTTATAAATAGGTAATATTCTGAATTATACAATAGGGATACTTTATTTAGCATATTATAAACAAGTAGGCTTCTTGAATTACATAGGATAGTAAATATCGTTAATCTATAATACTAATCACAGAACCAACACTTAAAGTCATTTGTGGTGAGTCACCTAAACACTGGCATCATAGTTTCAAAAGACTGAAAAAATGATGTAAATGCTAAGTTCCAATGCATAGTACTTTCTTTGCTTTTCTTTTTGCCAACTCTTCCTCACCCTTTTTTTTTTTCAGTAGCAACACTATTCCACACCTTTATGCAAGGAGAGAAGTTTCTAATATTTCCTGAAAAATAATATATTCTTAAATAAATGTTTTAAAAATAAAATTGTGCTCATGTTTGTGATGACATGTTCACTTTATTTAAACTAGGCAAATAAAATTTAAGGGGAAAGAATTACCAGCACTAAGAAATATCATTATATGTTTTATTTTGGACAGTGGTGTAACTCTCTAAATAAAAAGAGTGGATTACTCAATGTGCTGATAGTTCACAAAATCAGTTATAATAATGAACTGCAGAACTAGAGTGAGAATATTGTTTTCCCTTTTATTAATTGTTAAATGAAATTATTTGTGAACACCTTTGGTCTTTTATACACGATTAGGATATTTATAAACGTATTCATTACTGTACATTTTTAACTTCTATATGTGTTTGTGTTAGTCAGTCAGTCATGTCTGACTCTTTGTGATCCCATGGACTGTTTAAATCCCCATAAATATCTTTGAATTTTGTTCAAGACATGGTTAAGTTGGTGCAAACAACTTGATCTTTTCAGATCTTGTTTTTCAGTTTCATTAGATGAGATGAGTTACATTTCTTCTGGGATTGCTTTTCTTTCCTACTGAGGCAATACCCTTTTTAATATGTTAATCAGTGCTCCTTGGATTGCGAGGCTTTCCTACTGGACAGCAACAGTCACTGTTCTCATTTTTATATGAAAATCAGGTATTCCTCCCTCTGAATTTTTATGTTTCTTTTTCTGGCCATGAGTAATATCTTCACAACATACGCTAATCATTGCTCAACTGAGTACTCACTGGATTCTCTGAACATCTCCAAAGTTTTGTCTCTCTGCAATTCTCTCTTCTACTCTGCCCAGAAAACTCTAGCCACTTTGACTTGGCCAAATTTCCAACTCTGTCTCCAGAACTCAGGGAGACGACCAGGAACTGACAGGGCTCCTTTGTCTGTACTCCAGCCTGGAAACTTTCTCCAATTAGGCAACCCTAGGCTTGCCACACTTGTTTCCTCTCAGGGATTACTATCCATTTTTGCCAACCTTTTTTCCTAAGTGCCTGAATCTTTCACTGTTCTTTTTGTTTGTTTGTTTGTTTTTAATGAATATCAAATCATAAAATGTAAACTACAAAGTTCTACGTAATCATTATATTTTACTGCTATGTGAGAATCAGTTGAAACTTAGAGACTCAGTGCTCTAGAATATCATCAAATTTCCACTATCATAAAAATTTCTACTTTATAATTATTTTATTTATTTTAGTTTTAGTCAAATAGAATGGCTCTATGATATCTTCTGTTTTTTCCACTAAAATAGGTCTCTACTGAGAAAAGGGTAAAATGTCTTAGTTTTGGCTTACTTGAAGAATACTGCTTTTCAATGCTTTTTACATACTGCAAATAATTAATAGATGTGTTTCTGTTTATGTTGCAGATATATGAAGTCTGGGCATAAGACCTGCAGAAATTTCCTGTAAGGTAGGGACACTCAGTTTTTGTGTTTTCCTTGTTCAGAGCTACCTGTAAAAAGCATAATGAGGGACTTTTCATGAGAAAGTTGACTTTATCAAAATGTAACTTATAAAGGAAAAACTCATTCACCTTGTGACAAGCTCTTTTTTAATATTTATTTTAATTAGAGGTTAATTACTTTCCAATATTGTATTGGTTTTTGCCATACATCAACATGAATCCACCACAGGTATACACATGTTCCCCATCCTGAACCCCCCTCCCTTCTCCCTCCCCGTACCATCCCTCTGGGTCGTCCCAGTGCACCAGCCCCAAGCATCTAGTATCATGCATTGAACCTGGACTGGTGATTCTTTTCATATATGATATTATACATGCATAATGCCATTCTCCCAAATCATCCCACCCTCTCCCTCTCCCTCAGAGGCCCAAAGTCCATTCTATACTTCTGTGTCTCTTTTGATGTCTCACATACAGGGTTACAATTACCATCTTTCTAAATTCCATATATATGTGTTAGTATACTGTATTGGTGTTTTTCTTTCTGGCTTACTTCACTCTGTATAATTGGTGTATTGGTGTTTTTCTTTCTGGCTTACTTCACTCTGTACAATCGGCTCATCCACCTAGTTAGAACTGATTCAAATGTATTCCTTTTAATGGCTGAGAATACTCCATTGCGAATATATAACACAGCTTTCTTATCCATTCATCTGCTGATGGACATCTAGGTTGCTTCCATGTCCTGGCTATTATAAACAGTGCTGCAGTGAATACTGGGGTACACGTGTTTCTTTCAATTCTGGTTTCCTAGGTGTATATGCCCAGCAGTGGGTCATAAGGCAGTTCAATTTCCAGTTTTTTAAGGAATCTCCACACTGTTCTCCATAGTGATTGTACTAGTTTTCATTCCCACCAATAGTGTAAGAGGGTTCCCTTTTCTCTGCACCCTCTCCAGCATTTATTGTTTGTAGATGTTTTAATGGCAGCCATTCTGACTGGTGTGAAATGGTACCTCACGGTGGTTTTGATTTGCATTTCTCTGATAATGAGTGGTGTTGAGCATCTTTTCATGTGTTTGTTAGCCATCTGTATATCTTCTTTGGAAAAATGTCTATTTAGTTCTTTGGCCCATTTTTTGATTGGGTGAGCTGCAGGAGTTGCTTGTATATTTTTGAGATTAGTTGTTTGTCAGTTGCTTCATTTACTGTTATTTTCTCCCATTCTGAAGGCTGTCTTTTCACCTTGCTTATAGTTTCCTTTATGTGCGGAAGCTTTTAAGTTTAATTAGGTCCCATTTGTTTATTTTTGCTTTTATTTCCAGTATTCTGGGAAGTGGGTCATAGAGGATCCTGCTATGATTTATGTCAGAGAGTGTTTTGCCTATGTTCTCCTCTAGGAGTTTTGTAGTTTCTGGTCTTACAATTAGATCTTTCACCCATTTTGAGTTCATTTTTGTGTATGGTGTTAGAAAGTGTTCTAGTTTCATTCCTTTACAAGTGGTTGACCAGTTTTCCCAGCACCACTTGTTAAAGAAATTGTCTTTAATCCATTATATATTCTTGCCTCCTTTGTCAAAGATAATGTGTCCATAGGTGTGTAGATTTATCTCTGGGCTTTCTATTTTGTTCCTTTGATCTCTATTTTTGTCTTTGTGCCAGTACCATACTGTCTTGATGACTGTGGCTTTGTAGTAGAGCCTGAAGTCAGACAGGCTGAGTCCTCCAGTTCCATTCTTCTTTCTCAAGATTGCTTTGGCTATTCAAGGTTTTTTGTATTTCCATACAAATTGTGAATTTATTTGTTCTAGCTCTGTGAAAATACGGTTGGTAGCTTGATGGGGATTGCATTGAATCTATAAATTGCTTTGGGTAGTATACTCATTTTCACTATATTGATTCTTCCTATCTATGAACACAGTATATTTCTCCATCTATTAGTATCCTCTTTGTTTTCTTTCACCAGTGTTTTATAGTTTTCTATATATAGGCCTTTAGTTTCTTTAGGTAGATATATTCCTGAGTATTTTATTCTTTTGTTGCAGTGGTGAATGGAATTGTTTCCTTAATTTCTCTTTCTATTTTCTCATTATTAGTGTATAGGAATGAAAGGGATGTCTGTGTGTTGATTTTATATTCTGCAACTTTACTATATTCATTGATTAGCTCTAGTAATTTTCTGGTGGAGTCTTTAGGGTTTTCTTTTTTTATTTATTTTTTTTTTTAATTACAATAGTGTATTTGTTTTGCCATACATTGACATGAATCTGCCACAGGTGTCCACGATCTCCCAATGCCAAAGCCCCTCCCACCTCCCACCCCACATCCTCTCCCTGAATCATCCCGTGCACCAGCCCCATGCGTCCTGCATCCTGTATTGAACATAGACTGGCGCTTCATTCTTACAAGATAGTATATGTGTTTCAATGCCGTTCTCCCAAATCATCCCACCCTCTCCCTTCTATGTAGAGAATCATGTCATCTGCAAACAGTGAGAGTTTTACTTCTTATTTTCCAATTTGGATTCCTTTTATTTCTTTTTATGCTCTGATTGCTATGGCCAAAACTTCCAGAACTATGTTGAATAGTAGCAGTGAAAGTGGGCACCCTTGTCTTGTTCCTGACTTTAGGGGAAATGCTTTTAATTTTTCACCATTGAGGATAATGTTTGCTGTGGGTTTGTCATATATAGCTTTTATTATGTTGAGGTATGTTCCTTCTATTCTTGCTTTCTGGAGAGTTTTTATCATAAATGAATGTTGAATTTTGTCAAAGGCCTTCTCTGCATCTATTGAGATAACTATATGGCTTTTATTTTTCAATTTGTTAATGTGGTGTATTACATTGATTGGTTTGTGGATACTGAAGAATCCTTGCATCCCTGGGATAAAGCCCACTTGGTCATGGTGTGTGATCTTTGCTTTTCAAAGACAATTGGATATATCCCCTCTCCAAACCTTTCTTTGGTATCATCATAAGTTACAAATTACTACAATTTTGAATAAATGAAAAAATTATTTTTTCCTGCTTCATCTTCAGACACTTACTGAGCACATGCAAATACAAATGAAAAATAAAAGTTTATTTTTAATGGAAAAATAGTATGAATTACATGACAAACTTGCTTAATATCATGAGAATATTCCTAACAAAGTCCATACAGTCAATAATAGAAAGACTAGCATGAACAGAAGGGTTTGAACACCCTTATATTGCCTATTTTGGGGCACATAGTAAGTGAGAAATCTGAGTAAAAAATAGAGTAAGTATATGTTATCATAATTATAATATAGATGAGTTGAAATTAAGGAGGAAGTTGGTCTCAGACAGATGTGTTTTTTATGTTTTATGCCGTGCATGTTCCACCCTCCTTCCGTTTTGGATAAGTAAGGACCAATGGGAGCATAATAGCTAATGCTGAGACAAGCTAACTACATCAAACTGAAATTTGATGTTGAATGAGTATTACTTTAGCTCATCCAAATTACATGACTTGCTTCTATTCAAGATCAGAACAAACGGTCATTCTGTTTACTCAAGAAATTAATCTGTGTAGAGGGTGGGACTCTGTTAGTTTTTTGACCAGGTTGACTGGATTTTTTAAAATCGAGTAATGATATTAAACATTAAGCTTTAGTATTTTTGTAATGGCTATATTTTTAATATATTTGTATTTAAAGAAAAATATTTTTTTAAAAATTTATGTGACTGTTTCAGGTCTCAGTTGTGGCATGAGGCTTCTCTAGATTGCTTGGGCTCTAGGAGCCTGCAGGCTCAGTATTTGTGGTGAATGGGCTTAGTTGTCCCAAGGCATGCAGGATCTTAGTTCCTTGACTGGGAATCAAACCCATGTCCCCTGCATTAGAAGACAGATTCTTAAACATTGGACCACCATATATTTATTTTTATGTGTAGCATATTAAATTCCAAGTCAATCATGTCAAATAATCTCCCTTTAGGAAGTTGAAAACAAAATCTGAAGAACTGTCAAAACATTCAACATTTAGTCCAAGGGCTGTAATGAGAGATTCCATGAAAAAGCATATCTAAATAAGTTCAGATTGTCTTATCAGTGTTGCACATCTTGTTATAAACCAAACAGCTCAAAACAGCAGGTATTGCTCATCTGTGCAATAATAGGTAAATTGGTAGGACTGGATAGCTAAAATTGTGGCACCTCTTTTTTAAATTATTATTTCTTTATAATTCTCTTCAGTAATTTTTTTCTCTTAAGATAGATGGGTTAAAACTATGTGACTAGGAGATAAAGATTTAAATCTAAATTATAATTATTTCCTACATCTGTTCTGATACATTTAGAATGGTTTATACTTGTAAATTAGACATTAATGAAAAAATAAATGTTGTAACCATATAGAAGATCAGAACTGCAATTGAAGGAAGAGGATTCTGTAAATTCTCCAAGGATCCTCTATTACAATGAAATTCTTTTGAGCTACCAACTATACACAAAATTATGTCTTTATATACTTTATATACTTAACTTTAAAGTAAAAACTAAAAATTGCCAGAGAGAAGCATTACTGAGAACTGCCTTTTACAGACAGATATTATGCTTTTATTACTTTGTGTTTACTTTGTTTCTGAACCAGTCAGCTGCACATTGTATAAAAGTACTGTGTTTTAGATCCTTCAAATCCACTCCATAAAGACAAAGGCTGAGAAATGTTCAACTGGTCCTCAGAAGATGAGCTGGTAGCAGTGATGTTCAACCTGGCTTTCCGATCATTTTTCTTAATGTCCTAATTGTACTCTCTGGCTCTTGTCAGACAATACATTCTACTGCTGACTAGAGGATATTGCAGTTATATTCTGTTCAGCCAGGTGTCCTATTCAATAAAATTTATATCCTTATGAGATTATTTCCATCAAAAAGATGAGATGAATAATCTCATAATGACATCATTCCAAAGAGAATCTTCTAACACAGTTTGGTATTAGTTTTATTAAATTAATGTGTGATATTAGAAAGCAGAATTTGAAGGAACAATGTAGTTATAATACTTCAAAAATTGCAAGTAACTATTATAAAATTATTTTATATATCTCTAATATTTATTTCAAATTTTATTTTTATTATAATATACATTAAATGTGGAAATGTTTAAGATTGCTGATTAAAATGAAAAGAATAAATTTGAAAAACTGAGTTTCCACTTACAGGATAATTTGTTACCATAGACAATTTATTTAAAAATTATGGTAATAACACGCTAAAATGTATTTAGGTGCAATACTAATATAATTTTAGTAAAACAGAATATTTGGATGCTCTTTCTTGAACTTTAGTCCACATTGTGAATGCATTCAACTTTTCAAATAAAAATGTTCAATTTAAGTAGGTTAAATTAAAATCAAATATTTCCAGTGATACATCAGCTAAAAAAAAATTGTTACTACTTCCCATAGTGATTAGTGACTTTTCTCCAGTACAATGGAATAAAAACTTTCAGGTACATCTCATTTTCCTGCTAGGTTTGTCATATTTGTTTTTCCCATGTGGTTTGCATAATCATTCATTTCTGTTTTTAAGAGGACAAACATGTTAATATTATCAAATGCAGTTTCCAAATAACTCTCCTGACATTTTTCAAATGTTTCATTCTTTCAATTTATTTCTATACTGCTATTGAATAATGAAAAAGTAAAAAGAAAGAGTTCCCAGCATCGACTAAAAAAATTAGTCACAACCTGAAAGTAGAGAGTTATTTTATTTGATGAAAGTGTTAGGACTCTGAGCCTAGGAGACATCATTTCAAGTAGGCCTGAGAAAGTCCTCTGAGGATGTGGAACAGGGGAGTCAGGCTATTATGTACAAGTTTGCAACAAAAGGGGCAGACAATCTGCCTCTCAAAGATTATTGTTAAGTAAGGAAAACCAGATATCAAATTAAAGAATTTAGCACTCCTTTTTTAGGTTTTGGGAAAAATGCAAAAGTTTGGGATAATTAGTCATTTCTTTTATATGCATCTCAGCTATCTGGAGCCAGCATCCTGTGCTTTTGACTTCTCCCATCACCCCTAACTCCTCAGCAATCACCTGGATTACAGGCATTTTGTTCCCTTTTGGGAGACCTTATTCACATTTGAAGGCCTGAAATCACTGATTGCTGTTACATTCATGTTTATTGATAAGGCAGGAGGTATCCCATTTTAAAACAGAGAGTAGTTATTGACTAATAACTTGAGTCTTGATGTGTGGACAGATTACACAAAAGAAAAAAGGGAACACTTATGGCAATGATTGCTTACTTGATTTTTTTCTTCTAATATATAGAAGTTAACTTTGATGATCTTTGTCAAGAACTTAAAACTAAATGGTAGAATTTAAAGTTATATTTTCCAACCTTTGAAGTATTTTTAGAAATATTAATTTACCTGGGTTTTGGCTTTTCTTCCAGCTTATGTAAGACAAAGACATGTTTTCCCAATGAGTTACATGTGAAAATTAATGATAGGTAGAACAAAGGATATTTAATTATGTTTCATCTTTTAAAAGTTGTGTTATAACATAAAATCGGCACGAGTACTTATTTTTGGCAACTTTGGTTCCTGCTAAACTATGAAAATGGATGTATTGATTTATTGAAGGTCTCTGAATATGTAGTCCAATGTTCATATTTTACTATAAGGATAAATACTTACATTTCTTTCTTTTTAAGATTTTGAACCTAAAATTGAGGAGCTATAAGTGGTGCTAGTGATAAAGAAACCACCTGTCAATCCATTAGACTTAAGAGAAGTGAATTCAATCCCTGATCGGGAAGATCACTAAAGAAGGGCATTGCAACCCACTCCAGTATGCTTACTGGAGAATCCCATGGGCAGAGGAGCCTAGCTGGTCACAGAGATCATGACTGAAGCAACTTAGCATGCATGCATAGTAAATATAGTTTATTACTTATGAGAAATACTCACCCTAAATCTTAGAAATCTCACTTGACGATTGATTTGTCAAGCCATTGAAAACAAATTTAATCTACCCCAAAGTACTTATTCTCATCATATTTTATTAAATATATCAGAGTATGAGAGATAATAGAAGCTACAAGTTTTAAAGTACATAGGTCAGTTAATTCCCATTGACTTTCTTTCTCAATGTCAGAATTTGTTACTTGACATAGATATCTTTTACCTGGCTGCTTTTCCAAATATTACCCTATGGCTAATAAATAGATTGGAGACATTTTTGCAGGTAAACAAAATCATTCATATTATTTTAGCCAAAATGACTAAAATGCTTTTGCTTTTATTTTACATCATTCGCTGAAATTATATTTGAACTTAGAATCAATTAATTTGTTCTTTAAATTGAAAATAATCCTAAATGAAAGATAACTTGAACAGTCTGGACAGTATTGTCATATTATTCACATATATGCTTCTTCAAAAATTAATTTGGCTTCCAAAAATGTAAAATAATTTGTAAAAAGATTCACTCCTTAAATTTATGCATACTTAACATACTTGACTTACCAGCACCCTATCATTCTTCATTCAGATTCAAATTCATATTCTGTAAGAACTTTACTGCATTATAAAAGCTAGTTTGAACAAAATGCAAATTTAATAACTCATCAAAATGTAGCATTTCTAAAGAATCATCTAAAATTTACCTATTCAAGAAAGATTAACAATACTAATGAAAAGAAAAAGGTTGCCATAGCAAAAGCAAAAAGGAAACAGAAAATACTAAAACCACTGTTGAACTGGTTCCAAATTGGGAAAGGAGTACATCAAGGCTATGCATTGTCACCTTGCTTATTTAACTTATATGCAGAGTACGTCATGAGAAATGCTGGGCTGGATAAAAACACAAACTGGAATCAAGATTTCCAGGAAAAATATCAATAATCACAGATATGCAGATGACATCACACTTAGGGCAGAAAGCAAAGAACTAAAGAGCCTCTTGATGAAAGTGAAAGAAGATAGTGAAAAAGTTGGCTTAAAATTGAACATTCAGAAGACTAAGATCATAGCATCCAGCCCCATCTCTTCATGGCAAATAGATGGGGAAACAATGAAAACAGTGAGAGATTTTATTCTGGGGGCTCCAAAATCACGGCAGATGGTGACTTCAGCCATGAAATTAAAAGATATTTGCTCCTTGGAAGAAAAGTTATGATGAACCTAGACAGCATATTTAAAGATAGAGACATTACTTTGCCAACAAAAGTCCATCTAGTCAAGGCAATGGTTTACAAAGATGGGCAGAATAAGGGACAGAAATTGTATGGACATAACAGAAGCAGAAGATATTAAGGCGAGGTAGCAAGAATACACAGAAGAACTATACCAAAAAAAAAAAAAAAAAAAACCAACTTAATGACCTGGATAACTATGGTGGTGTGATCCTTTACCTAGAGCCAGACATCCTAGAATGCGAAGTCAAGTGGGCCTTAGGAAGCATCACTACCAACAAAGCTAGTGGAGGTGATGGAATTACAGCTGAGCTATTTCAAATCCTAAAAGATGATGGTGTGAAAGTGCTGCACTCAATATGGCATCAAATTTGCAAAACTTGACAGTGGCCACAGGACTAGAAAAGGACAGTTTTCATTCCAATCCCAAAGAAGGGCAATGCCAAAAAATGCTCAAACTATCATCCAATTGCACTTACTTCACATGCTAGCAAAGTAATGCTCAAAATCCTTCAAGCCAGGGTTAACAGTGTGTGAACTGAAAACATCCAGATGTACAAGCTTGATTTAGAAAAGGCAGAGGAATCAGAGATCAAATTGCCAGCATCCATTAGATCATAGAAAAAGCAAGAGAATCCAGAAAAATATCTACTTCTGTTTCATTGACTACACTAAAGTTTTTGACTGTGGATCACAACAAACTATGAAAAATTCTTAAAGAAATGGGAATACTATACCACTTTACCTGCCTCCTGTGAAACCCTATGCAGGAGGCCGAAAAGCAAGAGTTAGAACCGTACATGGAACAATGGACTGGTTCCAAATTGGGAAAGAAATACGTCAAGGCTGTATTTTGTCACTGTGCTTATTTAATGTACATGCAGAGTACATCATGTGAAATGCTAGGCTGGGTGAAGCACAAACTGGAATCAAGATTGCTGCGTGAAATATCAATAATCTCGGATATGCAAATGACACCACCCTAATGTCAGAAAGCAAAGAGGAGTTAAAGAGCCTTTTGAAGGTGAAAGAGGAGAATAAGAAAGCTGACTAAAAACTCAGTATTCAAAAATGAAGTTCATGGCATCCAGTCACATCACTTCATAGCAAATAGATGGGGAAATATGGATACAGGAAAATACTTTCTTTTCTTCGGCTCCAAAATCACTGCAGATGGTGACTGCAGCCATGAAATTAAAAGACACTTGCTCCTTGGAAGAAAAGCTATGACAAACCTAGACAGTTTATTAAAAAGCAGACAAAGGTCTCTATAGTTAAAGCTATGATTTTTCCTGTAATCCTGTATGGATATGAGAGCTGGACCATAAAGAAAGCTGAACACTGAAGAACTTATGCTTTTGAACTGTGTTGCTGAAGACTTTGAGAGTTCAAGGAGATCAACCCAGTCAATTCTAAGTAAATCAACCCTGAATATTCATTGAAAGGACTGATGCTGAAGCTGAAGCTCCAATATCCTGGTCACCTGATGCAAAGAGTTGACTCATTTTAAAGACACTGATGCTGGGAATGATTGAAGGCAGGAGGAGAAGGGGATGACAGAGGCTGCAATGGTTGGATGGTGTCATTGACTCAATAGGCAAGAGTTTGAACAAACTCCGGGAGATGGTGAAGTACAAGGAAGCCTGGTGTGCTGTAGTCCATATAGTCATGGTGAGTTGGACAGGAGTGAGTTACTGAACAACAGCAACAACACACCAGGAAGCTAAATGATACCCCTAGAGGTGCCATTACAGTTCCAAGGTTGACCTTTAAAGATCAAAAAGTGGGTGGTGGTCAAGTGCCTGGATATCTCCACACCCTTTCCCAAAATAGTTGGAAAAGAATTCCCTCCCTCAGCAGCCTATGAAATTAACCAGCCCTTCAGAGCCTGCCTACCAATACAGAAGACATAAGAGACATGGGTTTGATCCCCCAGGAGGAGGAAATGGCAACCCACTTCAGTATTCTTACCTTCAGAATCCATGGACAGAGGAGCCTGTGGGCTACAGTTCATTAGGTTGCAGAGTCGTCCTATATGTGGAGCAACTATGCATGCACACAAGCATAAAAGTTAACCAAACCACATTTCAAGGCTACATTCACCATCTGTTATGGCCCACACTTTGTCTGTGGAGTGTATTTATCTCTGAATAAATCTACTTCTTACCTATCCCTTTGTCTTTCACTGAATTCTTTCTGTGATGAGCCATCAAGAACCTGAATTATATCAGGTTCTGAGACCCGGTCAGTGATCTTAGTTGGAAGATCATGAGTTGGATTTGAGTTCCAGTTACGTGGGTTCAAGTCCCAAGCAGGGTTTTCGAGTCCTAGTCTCTTGGGTTTGAGTTCTAAACTCGGTTTTGTCTGGGTTTAAGTCCTAGCACATAGGTTCAAATCCCAATCTGAGATAAACAGCTTCATGATGACTCATTTAGCTAATGTATTACAGTGAGCATATAATGAAGCTGAAGGTCTCTTGAAAGTCAACTCTTCAACTAACTTGGGCCTGCTGCTGCTGCTGCTGCTGCTAAGTCACTTCAGTCATGTCTGACTCTGTGTGACCCCAGAGACGGCAGCCCACCAGGCTCCTCCGTCCCTGGGATTCTCCAGGCAAGAACACTGGAGTGGGTTGCCATTTCCTTCTCCAATGCATGAAAGTGAAAAGTGAAAGTGAAGTCGCTCAGTCATGTCCAACCTTCAGCAACCCCATGGACTGCATCTTGGGCCTAGTACATTCTAACTGGTTTTGTAGTGTCCTGTTCTTCTTAATGATTGTGTCATATTTTTAACGGTTGTGCCTTACCCTCTTCCTTTCTGTCTCAAAAGGTACAATCTTACCTCAGATTCAGTGACTTGATTTTGTATCTTTATCTAAGCCTTAAGTCAAACGACCAAAAGCTTAAAATGACAGCAAGCTATTATTTTCCTAAATCAGGGAGACAAAATAATGCCCATTGAAAAAAATCTGGAAATACTCTCAGCAAGTTCTCAGTTCTATGTCCTCACTGACTTTTAAAAAAATGCCTTGTATTTTCAAGAGAGTAAATTTTAAGAATTTGGAGCTTAACGTTTGCTTATTCAAAAGGTGCTTTTAAGTTTTTAAAATACAGTAGAAAGTGAAAGTGAAGTTGCTCAGTCGTGTCCGACTCTTTGCGACCTGTGGACTGTAGCCCACCAAACTCCTCCATCCATGGGATTCTCCAGGCAAGAATTCTGGAGTGGGTTGCCATTTCCTTCTCCAAGGGAATCTTCCCAACCCAGGGATCGAACCCAGGTCTCCCGCATTGCAGGCAGATGCTTTAACCTCTGAGCCACCAGGGAAGCCCCTAAAATTGAATGTTTGCTCTACTATTTCACATTTGTTTGTCTCTTCTTTTCCTTCCTCCTTTTTTTTTTCACCTGCCAGATTTATTTGGTGTTTCCCCTCTATTTAGTCAGAGATAGAAAAGAGATTATATGTGTCACTTCATAATTCTTTAGCCAAGTTATCTTCAGCCATATTAGAGTGGACAAGGTAATCTCTTACATTTCACCAATTTAATAGCCTGACCACAGTTAGTATTTGGAAAATAGAAAGAATATTCAAATTACTGCCATAAATTCAAACTATGACTCTTCTTATAAATCAGCTTTGAGAATATTTTGTTGGAGAGGAAAAATTTCTTTCCCTTCTCTCCTTCTGTGTTTTTTGATTGCCAAAGGATTAAATTCACAAATAACAGTTTAACATGAGAAAAACAAACTACAGTTAAATGCATATACACATCTAGTCAAGGCTATGGTTTTTCCTATGATCATGTATGGATGTGAGAGTTGGACTGTGAAGAAGGCTGAGCACCAAAGAACTGATGCTTTTGAACTGTGGTGTTAGAGAAGACTCTTGAGAGTCCCTTGGACTGCAAGGAGATCCAACCAGTCCATTCTAAAGGAGAACAGCCGTGGGATTTCTTTGGAAAGAATGATGCTAAAGCTGAAACTCCAGTACTCTGGCCACCTCATGTGAAGAGTTGACTCATTGGAAAAGACTCTGATGCTGGGAGGGATTGGGGACAGGAGGAGAAGGGGATGACAGAGGATGAGATGGCTGGATGGCATCACTGACTCGATGGACATGAATCTGAGTGAACTCCCAGAGTTGGTGATGGACAGGGAGGCCTGGCATGCTGTGATTCGTGGGTCACAAATAGTCGAACACGACTGAGTGACTGAAGTGAACTGAACTGACACATGGGAGAAACAGGAAAACTAACACTCTAAAATGGCCAGAGCCTGTACCTTAAATATCTTTTCCAGCTAAAGACACAAAGATGTTGAAGACTGGAAAACCTGTTATGAGAGGTTACCCAGAAAAGCACAATAAAAAGTTACTATGCAGATTTTAAGTCCATGCCTTCTCCACTTATGCTGGGAAATATTGAGGGCAGAAGGAGAAGTGGGTATTGGAGGATGAGATGGTTGGATGGAATCATCAACTTAGTGGACATGAGTTTGAGCAGGCTCTGGGAGATAGTGTAGGACAGGGAAGCTTGGCAGGCTGCAGTTCACGGAGTCACAAACGGTGACATGACAGGGACTAAGCACCTTCTCCATTGATGAGTCATCTCTGTCTTCCTAGTACAACTGGGGAGACACACTTGCAAAAAGAGATTTCCCTTTAAATGTAAATCTTTACAAAGGGTGTATTTTACTTGGGGTTCAGAGCTTCTCTTATGGCTGCTGGTGGTGGTTTAGTCACTAAGACGTCCCCGACTCTTGCTATTCCATGGACTGTAGCCTGTCAGTTTCCTCTGTCCATGGGATTCTCCAGGCAAGAATAATGGAGTGGGTTGCCATTTCCTTCTCCAGGGTCTTCTATGGCTATACTTTCTTAAAAATAGCCTAAAATAAACTTTATACTGAAGAGGATTATTTTATGGTAGCAAATTCTTCTCTTCTACAATTTCCTGAAACATATTAAAAGTGAGCTTTTGAAATTAAGATTAATTGCCATTTAGTATTTTGATTCATATGAACCAAAAATAGGAAAATTCCATCTTTCATTCTATTTCAAGTTTACAATTTGGTTACTGTGGTAATGGATTTCCTTAGCAGTTTGGTTTTATTCATCATCACATTGAGTCCTAAAACACAAGCCTTCTTTGCATTGTCTAACAATGTGTACACTTTAAAAAAATCAACTTATCAAAATTAATATCAAAACAAATATAGTATTGTAGTTAAAAAAATAAATAAATTTAATAATAGAAAAAAGATACTATAATGTGCGAGGGGCGCTCTGCAGAAACAGTAGAGGCAGTGGAACTTCCCTCAGCAAAGCTGGGGGTCCTGAGGAGAGGTGAGCCTGCTGTCCACCAACCCAGCCCCCCGATGAGCAAGAGACAATTAGACGAGACAGGGGTTCTGTCGAAGCAGTTCCACTTTATTTCGGCAAACTCCCAGCTTATATAGATAAGCAGGGGGATTTTAGGAGGGACTTTCCATAGTTGCACAAATCACGTTAAAGGTCAAATCATCATGTGCCTTCATTATAACAGGAGTCTATGGAGATCACACACTGTCTACGTGCATGGAAATCAAGAGAGCCAATCAAAAAACTTTGACAAACAACATAGACCACGCCCCATCTCTTCCGCCAGGCGCCATCTTAGTTTTTCCACCACAAAGCTAGCCCCTTTGTTTTTAAGGTTTCCCATTCAGGGCCCCACAATAATGAACTTTAAACTATATTCCTCTGATTGGGACTTGAACACACAGTCTTTTAATTAGAAATACTCAGGACACAGCCAAGTCAAAGCTGGGAGGAAGAAGGATTTGTTGCTATGTGCAAGAAGTAAGGAGAACCCTGGGAATCTTTCTCAAAGCACTATCTCCTTGAACAACATAATTGAGGAAATTTTAAGCTAAGGGTATATGCACATTCATGAAGAGGACTGAGCAGAGGAGAATTCACCATTGACTTGAGGCAAAGATTGACCGAGTCCAAGATTTAGTTGATTGAAGTCATAGGATCAGCAGCATCATCTCATCTTCTACCTGGGTAGAGCCCTCAGTCCTGCAGAGCTCAAAGACTAATAGATTGTTAGGTATATTCTTTGGGGAGGAAATAAGACTCTTTTATTGCTGAACTATTATTTCTTGACAGTTTTTCCTTTGTTACTGCATTCCCTTACTTTGCTTATAATCACTGATTACTGAGTCCTGTTCAAGGTTAAGCATTATGGCCAGACATAGAACACAAAATGACTTAGGCCAAAATGGTTTCTCTTATGTCAAGAAAGCCATTCTTGGTTCTATTTCTCTGAGGATCCCTAATTTATCTACTTATAAAATCAGATATTAGGATTAATTAAGTTTATCCTAAAGTTAGTTTCTTATTTGTGTTTTTGAGTTCACCTTATTCAGGTCCCTAACTCAGTTCTTTTTCTTCTTTCACAACGTTGGTGCCCAAAAGAAAAAAGAAAACTACACACACACACACACACACACACACACAAGAGAGGGCAAAAACTTCCCTCTGTCTTTCTGTATTATTCTGACTGGTTTAAGAATTTAATTGATAAGAGAAAAAGTAACAGGAGAAAATCAAACAAAAGTTTTACAAGTTTATATATGGAAGAGACCCAGAAAAACTTAGTAACTTTTCAAAATTGCTGGAACTCTCACCTGAAATTATACCTTCAGCTAAAGACAAAAGAGGATGTTGAAGTGGGGGTGAAGGGTTGGGATTTCAAAGGGGAGGAAGGCAGTTGCTGAGGAGGTGGAAAAGCAAATGTTTGGTAAACAAATGTTTGCTGGGCCTAACAGAGGCAGTGTGATACAGAGTGGGACTCTGATCTCTAGGCCCTGACAAGTGTTCCCCACCACACCTAGCCCACAGTCTTTGTGGGTCTCTCTGGTGATAGCGGAGCTTCCTGGTGGCTCAGAGGTTAAAGTGTCTGCCTGCAATGTGGGAGACCTGGGTTCGATCCTTGGTCAAGAAGATCTTCTGGAGAAGGGCATGGCAACCCACTCCAGTATTCTTGCCTGGAGAATCCCATGGACGGAGGAGCCAGGGGGCTACAGTCCACAGGGTCGCAAAGAGTCGGACACGACTGAGAGACTTCACTTTCACTTTCTGGTGATAGCACTCTTCCTGGGCCAGGCCCTTTCTCTAAGTTCCTTAGGCAGGTAAGTGGGAGGAAACAAGAAAAACTCCCTGAGTCTTCTGTTCATTTAAATTAATCCTTGTGCCAAAAAGCACATTTTGGGATGGCAAAGCTTGCTTTCCTACAAAAGTATAAGGTGATAATGCTCTGCTATGGAGTCTCATCCTCTTTACTTTTGATTTGTCCCAAAGTTAGCATCTGGCACAGGTAATTTGGAAATCTATGAGCTAGAACAGAGACTGGCAACCTGTAGACCATGGTTCAAATTTATCCCATTGTTTATTTGTGTATAGCCCTTGAGCTAAGAATACCCTCTTTAAGTGGTTGGAAAAAAAGATCAAAAAAAGGATATTTCTTTACATATAAAAAGTACATTAAAACTCCAGTGTCTGTAAAGGAAGATATATATCTTGAAATGCAGTCAGGCTCATTTGTTTATGTGGCTTGCTTACACCACTGGAGCGGAATAGTTACAACTGCCCTGTTATTCACAAAGCCTGAAACATTTACTACCTATCACTTTATGGATAAATGTTGCCAATTACTAATGTGGAATATGGGCTTCCACAGTTTTTCACTACTGGAAATAATTTGGCACTTTGAAAAATGTAGTCAGTCAATCAGTTCAGTCACTCAGTCGTGTCTGACTCTGTGACCCCATGAATCGCAGCACGCCAGGCCTCCCTGTCCATCACTAGCTCCTGGAGTTCACTCAGAGTCACGTCCATCAAGTCAGTGATGCCATCCAGCCATCTCATCCTCTGTCATCCCCTTCTCCTCCTTCCCCCAATCCCTCCCAGCATCAGAGTCTTTTCCAATGAGGTGGCCAAAGTACTGTAGTTTCAGCTTTAGCATCATTCATTCCAAAGTATATTCAATCTCAAATAACTAAAAAAAAGAGAGAAATTATATACTGTAGTATATAAATGTAAATGTTCAGATATCAAAGGCTTAAGAAATATCTGTAGGGGCATGTTTAAAGTTAAGAAAAAGAATTAATTCAAAGGAGAAAGTATGATTATTTAATTTTATCAGCAGAGTACTTTAGTCATTTCACTGAACATATGTATTTTGAAGATGTATCATTTCAGAAATTTTGAACCTGAGGCTCATGATATTGATCTTCAGCCAGTTTCCTTACTTTGCTCCGATAATGGACAAGAAAAGATCCCCAGTTCATTTCACCTGCCAACTCAATCGCACCTAAGCCTGACGAAGCAATTATACTGTGTGTTAATCCACATCCTCTTTGAATCAGTGTATGGTTAGTATGAGAGAAATATAACTAAAATGAAATGAAGGCTAGATATTAATTTATCTATCAAATCTAAAAAGCTCCATTGAGATAACATGTGAGGTGATCGTTGAAGAATGGAAAGTGTTTTCTAGGTGGAAATAGAAATAGGAGTAATATTTTAGATGGAAGGTATATCTTGAACAGAAACGCATTGATGCGAGGGTATGGCATGTATTTTTAAAAAATATTAGTATTTCTTAGTGATTAGAACAAATGGTGCATGTATAATAATTAGGAAATATAGAATGGAATTATAATGTGAACTGTTTTGACTAAGCAGTAGACAGCCACTCAGATTTTTAGGAAGTATAGGTATATGATCAGATCTGTGCTATTGAATTACAGTCTCTAAAGTGTTATATGTACAACCAGGACTTGGAAATCACAACCCATTGGGATATTAAAAATATATACTAGCATTTCTTCTTTTTGCTTTTAATCTGCAGTATTAAAATAGTGAGCTTGGTTGTATGAGGTTTGATATATTACTTACAATGTGGGCTGATCAGGCACTGGAATTTAGTCTGTGTGTCATGTGGTCCTATGTCATGCTTGATTAGTAAAGCATTCTCGGGAAAGTGTGATTTCGAAGCAGCAGTCATGGCAGTGCACCCCTCATTCCTTCTAGCTTCCAGTTCACTGTTCCTTATTGACATTTATGTCTACATGGTTAGTGGATTCATGAATTATATCATCCAGTTTTAACTAAGCTTCAATTTTAAAAATGGATGAATATTTTTAAAGATAGTTGAAGATTGTTTTAATGTTGCAGACACAGCAATCAACAAAAAGGGCAGTTATGCCACAAATTTAATTATAAAGTGTTGGTCACCAACATAATGTGGTCATATATTTGTGACCTTTACTTTGTAAAAGGTGACCAAAATCAAATTATTAGGAGGACAATTTGGTGTATACAAAAGTACCCACTATTAGTGGTATAATTTGTAATCATGCTTAGCAGGTAATTAAAATATTAAATATTAAAATACTATTTTATTTTTATCTCATACTTAAATTATGTTTCATCATGTGAAAAATTTATTAATACAGCAGATCAAGACACAGTGTTATAAATAAATATTATATATATGTATATGTTATATACATATATAATACACTGTTGATTTCCTATTTGATCTCCATATGTAGTATATATTATATATATATTTAAAAATGTTTTATATGTAGTAAGCTAGTAATCTAAAATGAGAGCAGTTGGTAGTTTTGCTTTTCATGATATGAATTGGGATTGTGGAAATTATGAAAGGAAAGGAAACACCCTTTCCTGGAGATATTATGTGATAACATAGGTGAGATGGAAATTGGATAGCTTGAAGGATGAGCTTCTGATGCTTTGATATGATCACAGTGATATCGAGTAGGGAAGAGAAGCTGAATGGAACACAGTGAAGTTCCTTTTTGTCATTATTTTTTAACTAACAGAGAATTATTCAAAAATTAGTTTTCTTGTTTTCACTAATGAATATCTTCAGTAGAATCCAGCATTCTAAGTGATCCCTGTGAAGTGAAAGCTAACAAAGAAATTAATTGACCTGTATTTTCAGTAATGATCTCCACATGAAGTATAGACAGAACAGATGTTTTCTGTTTTAAGTTGCATGTGTCTTTTATTTCTCAGTTGTCATACTGTAATGAGCATTAGTTTAGCAAATGTTTAATACTGAGAAACATAATACACACTTTTGGAGGTTGTCACTTCATGTTACTTCATATTATAAGACTTCAGCTCTGAACAGAATTTTGAAAACTTGCAAGTTGTGAAAGTTAGAATAGCTTTAAAAGTAATTTATCCTTTTACTCATATGTTTAATTAATATGTAGCTGAACCATTGTTGAACCATATTTTACATAACTGGAGTAGTTTAAAGCTTAAACAAAAGCTTAACTATAAACTTTAATTACTTTACTTCTGTTAGTTCTGTGTACTGTGCATGTTAGGGTACTGCTTCATATGCATGCACATAATACCATTTTCATGTCTGACTGTATAAGCTCTGGTGCAGTATTTTAGCATAAAAGTTCTATTTCTAAAATTTCTGAACAAGATGGAGAAGTGTCTTTATCAGCAAGAAAAAGTGATAATAATTGTGTGACAATGATATAGACCATCAGTGTAATTTTTATGCTACTGATTGAAATCATAGGACACTCATTGACCTTTCAGTTCTTTTCCATTGCTAAGTCCTTTTGAGCCTGTGAAAACAGTAATTTATGTTGATATCCTATTTGATCTACTTGCAAAGAAACTTAGAATCAAATAAATGACCCCATTTTATTAACCGAAAAGTATTGGTGGCATGTGTACTTCTATACTCAGCCTTATGCTTTCCTGAATATATTTTATCTTCGTTTTTTCAACCTGAATATATTTGCCATATTTATTATGGTAATCATTTCAAGTCAGTTCTTCAAGTATTGTATATAAATGCATTAATACATTCAAACATGGGCTTCCCTGGTGGCTCAGATGGTCAAGAATCTGCCTGCAGTGCAGGAGACCTGAGTTTGATCTTTAAGTCAGGAAGATCCCTTGGAGAAGGGAATGGCTAGCCATTCCAGTATTCTTCCCTAGAGAATTCCATGGACAGAGGAACCTGGCAGACTACAGCCCATGGGGTGGCAAAGAGTTGGATATGACTGAGGATTATCTCACTCACTCATTCAAATATACCAAAATATACAAGTGATTCTTATATAATACATCTTGCATATTATATAATTTTGTCAATTATACTGTGCAAATACTAATCTTTTTATAGAAAATACACAGACAATGGATTTAATCCACATTTTAAAATTTTTTAAAAAGCATTATGAAAGTGAAAGTGAAGTCGCTCAGTCGTGTCCGACTCTTTGCAACCCCTGTGGACTGTAGCCCACCAGGCTCCTGCATCCATGGGATTCTCCAGGCAAGAATACTAGAGTGGGTTGCCATTTCCTTCTCCAGGGGATCTTCCCGACCCAGGGATCGAACCCAGGTCTCCCGCATTGCAGGCAGACACTTTAACCTCTGAGCCACCAAGGAAGCCCCCAAAAAGCATTATAGGTATATAAATTCAAGATGGCAAGATGGTAAACAATGTGGAACTCATCTCCTTCCTCAAATCCATCAGAAATATGCCTACAAATGGAACAAGTCCTACAGAACACCTTCTGACACTAGCAGAATACTGCAGGCATCTGAAAGGACAAGAAAGATCTCCATATAACCAGTAGGATACATTAAAAAAAAAAAAAAGAAGAAAAAGAAGATGTGGATGGGACCTGCGCACCTGGGAGGGAGCTAAAAATCAGGGTTTTCTCACACCCTGGGAAGATCCTCTGACTGGTGGGAGAGGTCAGCCAAGTCAGAAAGGAGCTTCTCAGAGGATAGCACAGCTACCTTTTGATAGACAAAACAGAGAGACCCCAACCTAAGACATGCTTCCTCTGCTATGAACAGGCTGGGTACAAAAACACAGGGCTTAGAAAACAGATCCAGGGAGAGGTCTGCTACTGGCTGTGTGGAGACAACTTGAAGGATCTGGAGTGTGGAGGCCCCCTCATTATCCAATGCAGGCTTTGGTCACCCCAACACCAGTCACACCTCTTATTAAGGAAATGAACAGCCAGTGTATACTCCTTGAAGAGACTGCTGGCATCCACATTAAAGGCAACCCTCACACCAAAAATATTAAACCCAGACAGGCTGCACAGGGACACTCTCATGTAAAGATAGCCATCTGAGACCATGGTCATAATTGTTTCTCTTAAACTCACAGAGAAAAATAAATAAATAAAAGTAAAATGAAGAAGCAGAAGAAACACTCCCAATTAAAAGATCAAGAGAATTTTCTTGGAAGAACAATGAAAAGGATATCTTTAGTCTAACAGACACCAAATTCAAAAAGGAGATAGTGAAAATACTGAAGGAGTTAAAAAAAAAAAAAGCCCATATTTCTACAGAAATGCAGATTACTGTAACAAGGAATAAAAACTATGCTGCTGCTGCTAAGTCACTTCAGTCGTGTCTGACTCCATGCGACCCCATAGACAGCAGCCCACCAGGCTCCCCCACCCCTGGGATTCTCCAGGAAAGATAAGGAGGAACAAATAAAAATGAGAAAATATGTTTACTGAGATGAAAACTGAGCTAAAGACAAATAGAAACATGAACAACACACAAAAAATGATTTAAAAATAAAGAGACTCAGTGATCTGTAAGACAATATCAAACTGTCTAAGATATGTATGTTTGGCATCTCACAGAGATAGAGCCAAGAATATAGGCAGAAAAGTGTCTAAAAAATAACAACAAAAACAAAAAAATGGAAGTTAAAAGTAAAGAAAAAAATCTTAAAAACACTGTAGAGGGAAAAATAATATATGAATCAAGAGATATTCTATGGTCATGGGTTGGAAGATTCAATTTATTAAGTGGTAACTTCTAAAATTACAGACTCAATGTAAATTTTGGTCAAAATTCCATTTAAAAATTGATATGTAGATGCTGAAATTAATATGTAAATGCAAAGAACCTAGAATAGTTAAAATAATGCTGATAAATAGTATCACATGTTTGGATTATATGAGAACTCACCCCCTCAATTTTGCTATGAACCAAAAACCGCTCAAAAAATAAAGTCCTTTAAAAAAAACAAACAAAACAACAGAAACAAAGAAATATAAAAACAAAATGAAAAGACTTAGGTGCTGAGAACTACAAAACAGTAATAAAAAGAATTGAAGATGATTCAAATAAATGGAAAGATATCTCATGCTATTGGATTAGAATTAATATTGTTAAAATGGATATACCATCTGAAACAATCTACAGATTTAATAAGATATCTATCAGATTACCCATGACATTTTTCATGGAACTAGAATAAATAATCCTAAAATTTATATAATCAATATAAAGCCAGAATTACCAAAAAAGTAATTCTACAGAAAAATAACAAAGCAGGAGTCATAACCCTCTCTGATTTCAGATAATATTACAAAGCTACAGTAATCAAACCAGCATGGTATTGACACAGAAACAGATATATGGATCAATAGAGCAGGATAGAGAACCGGGAAATAAACCCACATACCTATGGACAATTACTCTTTCACAAAGGAGGTAAACCATACAGTGAAGAAAAGACAGACTCTTTAGCAAGTTGTAGTAGGAAAAGCTGGACAGTCTCATTAAATCTGTGACATTAGAACACTTCCTCACACCATACAAAAGAATAAACTCAAAATGGCTTAAAGACTTAAATATAAGACATGACATCATAAAAATCCTAGGAGAGATCACAGGCAAAACTTTCTTTGACATAAGTCATATTAATATTTCTTAGGTCAGGCTTCTGAGTCAATAGAAGTAAAATAAAAATAAGTAAGTTATGACCAACCTAGATAGCATATTGAAAAGCAGAGACATTACATTGCCTACAAAGGTCCATCTAGTCAAGGCTATGGTTTCTCCAGTGGTCATGTATGGATGTGAGAGTTGGACTGTGAAGAAAGCTGAACACCGGAAGAATTGGTGCTTTTGAACTGTGGTATTGGAGAAGACTCTTGAGAGTCCCTTGGACTGCAAGGAGATCCCACCAGTCCATTCTAAAGGAGAGCAGCCCTGGGTGTTCTTTGGAGGGAATGATGCTAAAGCTGAAACTCCAGTACTTTGGCCACCTCATGTGAAGAGTTGACTCATCGGAAAAGACTGATGCTGGGAGGGATTGGGGGCAGGAGGAGAAGAGGACAACAGAAGATGAGATGGCTGAATGGCATCACTGACTCGATGGACATGAGTTTGGGTTAACTCCGACAGATGGTGATAGACAGGGAGGCCTGGAGTGCTGTGATTCATGGGGTCGCAAAGAGTCGGGCGCAACTGAGCAAATGAACTGAACTGAACTGAATCAAACTTATGAGCTTGTGCAAGGCAAAAGAAACCATAAAGAAAATGAAAAAGCCTATCGACAGGGAGAAAATATTTGCAAATGATACAACTGACAAGGGTTTAATTTCCAAAATATGCAAACAGCTCACAGAACTCAATAATTAAAAAAAAAAATTTTTAATGGGCAGAAGTCCTATTTAGACATTTCTCCAAAGAAGACACATATATGGCTGATAGGCATATGAAAAGATGTGCATCGTTGCTAATTATAAGAGAACTTCAAATCAAAACTACAATAAGGTACATCTCATACCAATATAATAACTATCATTAAAAAGTATACAAATAATAAATGTTGAAAAGGATATGGAGAAAAGGGGATCCTCTTACACTGTTAGTGGAAGTATAAAGTGGTGCAGCCCTTATGGAAAACAGTATGGAGGTACCTTTAAAAAGTACTAAGAGTTATTGTATAACCTAGAAATCCCACTCCCTGGGCGTATACTCAGGCAAAACTGAATATGAAAAGATACATGCATCCCTATGTTCATAGCAGTGATGTTTACAATAGCCTAGACATAGAAACCACATAAAAGTTCATTGACAGAAGAAAGTGTAAAGAGGATGTGGTATACACACACACACACACACACACACACACACACACACACACAGAATATTATTCAGCCATCAAAAGAATAAAACTATGCCATTTGCAGCAACATTGGATGGACCCAGAGATGATCATACTAAGCAAAGTAAGTCAGAAAGATAAAAGCCATATAATTTTACTTTCATGTGGCATATAAAATACGACACAAATAAATTTATCCATGAAATAGAAACAGATTCATACAGAGAACACACTTGTGATTGCCATTGTGGAGGGAAAGTGAGAAAAAGAAGGACTAGAATCTTTGGAGTAGCATGCAAACTAATAGGTATAGGATGGATATACAAATGGTTCTATTCTAGAGAACAGGGAACTATATTCAAAATCCTGTGATAAACTAGAATGGAAAAATATGTAGAAGAATATATATGTACATATATATGTGATAAACTAGAACATATGTACATATATACATATGTACACATATATGTACACATATACATATGTACACATATATGTACATATATATGTAGAAGAATATATGTACACATATATGTAGAAGAATATATATATTTATATATGTATGTATGTATAACTGAGTTACTTTGCTGTACAGCAGAAATTAATACTATACTGTAAATCAACTATTCTTTAAGATTTTTTAAACATTAAAAAAATAAAAGTATTGTTCTTTATATTAGAGAATAGGTAGCTAGTCTACTCAGTGGTGTGTTGATGTATTCCTTTGTGTTCATTTATATGCATGCTTGCGTATGTGTAAATGTGAGAACTTAAAGTTACCTTCAATTCTGAGGGCACCATTCTTCCAGATATTTAAGATATTCTTACTGAACTTTCACAGTTTTCTCACCCACATGTAATTCTTTAGCACTTTTAAAAATCAACTTACGTTTATCTTTTCCAAAGTGTCATCTTTGTTTTCATAATACAACAATTTAATTTTCACATTAATGTTTTGTTGTTTTAAATAATCATTAATTGAAAATTGTAATTATAATAACCAGTAAAGCTGCATAGATAACTTTTAAGAAATACAGAATTGAATCTTGGTAAGAAATAGACTCAACTGGTGAAAGCAGATGTGAGAGGGATTATTAGAGAAAAGCTGTGATGACTGAGCTACTGTAGGGTATCAGTAGGTGAATTTTCAGTGTGTTTTTGACTGAATTTAGTTGGAGACTGCAATTTTAAAATAAAATGCCAAGATCCACTGTGTATCAAGATTCACCTTTATTGAGAAATTTGCCCTACAATTTATTTCATTTTATCTTACAAATTGAAATTGGAAAATATCATCGATTAGGTGTAAAGTGTAAAAAATAGGAGAACAAAGCAGGTTACTGAGTTAAATTACATTTAGGAGAAAGAAGTCTATCCTCTTCTATTAACCTCAGTATTTGAAAATATTTATCTAGTAGGTTTTTAATAAGAAATTATTGAAACCACTTATTTTTAATTATGGAAAATTTAAAATAAAATGCCAAATTGTCTTTAAGAATTTGAAAGTTAAATGACAATCAGTACCTTAATCTGCAATAAAATATGTATTTTATTCTTTACTAACATAAACAGTTTTAAAATCCTACATCATACATTTTTAAATCTCTTAGTTTATTTATTTTAGCTCATTTGCCTTTTAGTTGAGCATTGTTCTTTAGCCGTTTGAAACATTTATATATTGAATTTCTTTTTCTTTGCCCTGTGCAGTTTATAATCTAAACATTGCATCAATTGATTATCTCTATTAAGAGAAGTCAATAGAAACCCATTATTAACCTATAAATCCATTTATGAACTTAAGCAACATAATTTAAACTGAACAATAATTTGACAATGGTAGAGATAGCAAAGCCATTAACTAATCACATTGATGAGCATGCTGTCATGTGAAAGAGTCACAGATACACACTGCAAAAGCCAGGCAAGATTCATTGGGAGAGATCTACAAAGAGAGAAATAAGAGTGCACATGTCATGTTAACACTATTTATTTAGTTTAATCTTGGCATAGTTGGCCCCTCTGCCAGTAGAGAGGGGCCTTGCCCATGTTATTATGCTTTACCTATTTATTTATTGGGGACAATTGAAATCTGTTGGTTAGAAAAGAGACAACTTCTGGAACCCAGGAGCTGGCATCAGCCTGTTCTGCAGAGGTAATTCAGACCTTCCTAGCTAGTTCTTTGTTAAGACACCAGAAGTGGAAAGCAGATTAACCTATTTTCTAATCTAGTCAGTCCACATAGAGATTCTTCATGGTATTCAGGTATCATCTTTTCAAGTGTGGAAACTATCTCCTCATGTTCTAGGCTGTCAGATAGTCATTCCTCAGTAATTTTGTATCTTTCACTGAGAGGAAAATGTGGTATTATTACTCCCAATGCTGTAGCTATTTAACTTGGAGTATTCTTTAAATTGACAGTGCCACATCCTTTTTTTTTTTTTTTTTTTTTTTTGAGAAGGAAATAGCAACCCACTCCAGTATTCTTGCCTGGAGAATCCCATGGACAAAGGAGCCTGGTGGACTACAGTCTATGGGGTCGCGAAGAGTTGGACACAACTGAGCAACACACACACACACACACACACACACACACATACACATCCCAACTACCTATGATATGCTGTTCTTCAGAAGTCGCTCTCTACAGTCAATCCCACCAACTGTAGCCTGTCAGGCTTCTCTGTCCATGGAATTCTCCAGGCCAGAATACTGGAGAGGGTCTTCCCAACCCAAGGATTGAACCCAGGTCTCCTGCATTACAGGAAGATTCTTTACCATCTGGGTCACCAGGGAATCCCAAGAATACTGGAGAGGATAGCTGATCCCTTCTCTAGGGGATCTTCCTGACTCAGGAATAGACCCAGGGTCTCCTTCATTGCAGGTAGATTCTTTATCGCTGAGCTACCAGGGAAGATGAAGTATAAAAATGAAGAGCTGTGCTAGTCTGTGACATTCCCACTTGACAATTCACATGTAACTACATTCCACTTGCATTTTCTCCTTGTCTCACTTCCTTGGCAAATAGTAATTAACATAATTTAAAATAAAAATTTAAGCAAATCACAATATTATAAAAGCACTTTAAGTAATTAAATTGTTTCATTTATTGCAAATTTTATTTTAAAGCTTCACAATTATCATCTTTATTGACAATATAAACAGGACTTAATGCTGAGTTTTTATTAATTCTTAATGCTTCTTATGTTGTTTAATACAGTGTATAATTTGGCACTGAATGTTTTAGTAGAACTAAGCTTTGACATCTTCCACCATCATTCATACAAAGTGAATGTTTTTAATCAACGCCCTTTTGACCTGCATTTCATTTTAGAAGATATACAGCAGTTTACCTAAAATATTGTTTAATATTTTAGTATATTTATAAATGAGATTTCACTCTTAGAAATTATAGTAAAAATTTCCCCGGGATTAAAAAAGTGCATAGTTATAAAATATAGCTGGAAGTAACTTCTCAACAAATTTTCAGTTATAGACTTCTTTTAATCAAATGGCATCTACCTACTCTAGACTAAGTTGAATATTTAGAATAAGAGTATATTCTTTTAGAAAAAAAAGTATATCATTGTAAAATTATTGGTCACTTAAATCCTCAGAAGAGTTTTTACCAACACTATGCTTGGGCATTAGCTTTCCTGGGACTTTCTCCTTGAATTAAGCAGGCATTTCTTAAGGTTTAGCTTATTAAGACCAGCTGCAGAGACATTACTTTGCCAACAAAGGTCCATCTAGTCAAGGCTATGGTTTTTCCAGTGGTCGTGTATGGTTGTGAGAGGTGGACTGTGAAGAAAGCTGAGTGCCAAAGAATTGATGCTGTTGAACTGTGGTGTTGGAGAAGACTCTTGAGAATCCCTTGGACTGCAAGGAGATCCAACCAGTCCATTCTAAAGATCAGCCCTGGATGTTCTTTGGAAGGAATGATGGTAAAGCTGAAACTCCAGTACTTTGACCACCTCGTGCGAAGAGTTGACACATTGGAAAAGACTGATGCTGGGAGGGATTGGGGGCAGGAGGAAAAGAGGATGACAGAGGATGAGATGGCTGGATGGCATCACTGACTCGATGAACGTGAGTTTGAGTGAACTCTGGGAGCTGGTGATGGACAGGGAGGCCTGGGGTCGCAGAGTCGGACATGACTGAGCTACTGAACTGAACTGAAATGAACTGAATGTTTTCAAATGGGAACACAGCTTCTATTCTCTTGGGAATATGTGGGTGCCTGTCTAGTCAGGATTTCAAATACTGATAGCAAATCATAATTAAAGTTACAGTTTCATGAATATTCAGTCACTCCATAAAAATCAACTTGGGCCATAGATCAATTGCATGAAAATTGATAAACTCCTTTAGCAAGTGTGATATTTTCAGGGAACAAATTCAGGTGCAAGAGAAATGTTATTTTCTTTATTTTGTTTCCTTATAATTCAAATTAATCACTCTGTGTGATTTCAGAAAATTTAATGTAGTCTATTTTTTTTCTCAGTTGTTTTAGGTTTAAACTCCATCATATCCTGCTTTTATTTTTTCTCTTTTCATCTTCTCTTTATGAGATGGCGTTTCAGTCCAAGTTGGTTGAGGTGGGGTTATTTCCATAACCTACATAATGCTATGGACTAAGAAAGTCCTAGCACCACTTTTTCATCTGTCCTGATGTAACTCACCCACTGGTTCCTTCTCTTGTCTGATTATGAAAAGTTGATATCTGCTGCCAAGAAGACTACATCTCCACCTGCTCACTAGCTCTATGTCCACTCTAGCATTGGGGGATCAATCTTTCTTGCCCCAACCTAAGATCTGCTGGGGCTAAGGCAATATTCCATGCTGTTCAAAACTATACAGGGAAAAAAATGCTGCTTACTGCAACATACTGGGTTACATGTAGGTTATAAAAGACAGAGACCCTCTTGGTTTCTTTAGATGGCCTTCTTTTTTTTTTTTTGGAGTATAGTTGACTTAGAATGTTGTGTTTGTTTCACTTACACAGCAGTTAATCAGTTATGCACATACATATATCCACTTCTTAAAAATTCTTTTCCCATGTAAGTCATCACAGTATTACATACAGTTCCCTGTGCTTTATAGCAGGTTTTATTAGCTATCTATTTTATCTCTAGTAATGTGTATGTTAGTCCCAATCTCCCAATTTATCCCCCCTCAATCCCTTAGTAATCATCAGTTTGTTTTTTACATCCATGACTCTACTTCAGTTTTATAAATAGGTTCATTTGTTCCCTGTTTCTTGATAAAGATTCTACATACACTATAAGTGGTATCATATATTTATCTTTCTGTGTCTGACTCACTTTACTTAGTGTGACAATCTCTAGGTCCTTCCACATTGCTTCAAATGGTGTTATTTTGTTCTTTTTAATGACTGAATAATATTCTATTGCATGTACGTACCACCTCTTTTTTATTCATTCTTCTGTTGATGGAAATTTAGATTGCTTCCATGTTCTTTTTCTCATATCCTGAACGCATGGGGGTTCTGTGGGTTGTGTGCCCCCAAAAGATGAAGCATGACTCATCCATACTCAAATTCTCAAACCTGTCTGAGATTTGTATTCTTCTCTTCAGCTAACCCTGAGTATACCTTTTATACTCTACTTCAACTCAACTCCCTCTCTAGCCTATAGTAAGTTGTTTAAGTGAAATATGGCAATGCCAAGCATCATAAAGAGAAAACAAACAAACATAAAACCTCACAAGTCTGTTAATGTCTCCCTATTTCACAAAGCCACAGTTTGAAAGTTATGCTTAAGACTAATATAGAAATGTGTTAAGTGGTGATTGAGTGTTTTGATGAGAAATTGCCCAAGAGACCATCACTGATAGAAATCATTGTTTGACTATGGATACTACCCTCTGACAATGTCAGTAGGTGTACTACATTCAATCACAGCCTTAAAGATATCAAATGCACAACAGTGGAAAATCACCAAAGAGGAAAGAAAAGAAAAGGAGAAAGGAATGCTGGAACCCCATATCACATATTAGCTAGGCTCTAGTCTCTCCAGACTCTAACCAAAATTCACAGGATCCACAAAGTCTTCCTTCCTCTCTGACCAGTCCTGTTGCTTTATAACTATTTACTTGCACTGTCCCCTAAACTCACATTACCTGTGTTCCATTTTGGAGCTCAAGCATAGTGCATTATACATAGAAAGTGGAAGGTGTTAGGACCCCAGATGAACTGAATGAAGAGACAAACATTTTAGCAACCATTTCACATATACAAAACATGAAGAATATCTGGATAGCAGTGACAGTTGAAATAAAATTTAGCAATTATCATTGTCAAAATGCCTACCAGAACTGGCTGAGGTCTTGAAATGACTTTATGCCCCTGAAATAATATCTTAAACATGGAAGCAAGTCTTTTAGGGAATTAAAAAAAAATTGCAGGAAAAATTTAAAAAGAGCTTTCATATGTATGACATTAATTTTTAAAGGTTAAAATAATTGATTATTGCTTGAATACAATGAAAATGATATTTCAATCACAAATAATCATATTTCTAATTTGGGGTATATAAGCTATAATTATTTTAGATTGAGGAATTCTGTATTCCAAAATCATTTTCTTAAATTGTTTAGCATTTTCTTTCTGATAAAATTCAGATCAATGTAATTTAACTGTGCTTGACTAATAAAAATAGGAATTCAACAGCACAGGCACCAAATTTCATTTTCTACTGTTTTCATTTTAGGTAAAATGTAAAACTATAGTATTCCTCTGCAGAAGTAATTGTCTAAAGTTAAGTATACTTAAATCCACAGAAATATGACTTTTATAGAACAAAAGAGATAGAGGCAACCAGAATATGAGTAGGCTGAATACGCATTAATAATGTTTATTTGACTCCCTACCCTTTGCAGTTTAGCACAATATTCTTTATCATAAAACAGGAGGTCTGGGTAGGTTGTTTACTTGTTTGATATTTTATACTCTAAGGAGAAATATTTGCAACTAATTACTATGCTCAGAAAAGAAAATCATTCACATGGAAAATGAACTTTGAAAAACAGTGTGCATATATTTTAGCTCTAATTCTTTAAGAAAGAACTTGCACAACATTTTTCTTCAGGTGTGAGATATAGGTTTTTGAGAGTTTATATTCTCCATAAGTTATACTGTTTATTGTGTATGTGGATGTATTTAAATGTTCAAAAATGCTATATTTTATTTGCATGTTTAAATTATAGGGCAAATTTTCTTCATTTCTATTTTGTATGCATTTGCCTCTCATTTTATGATACTTAGATAAGACACAAATAAGAAAGCTAAGTAAAAGAAGTCTGTACCAATTAAAAAATTGAGCAAAAATAGAAATCAACCTGTAACTAAGGGTGTGGATTCCAAGGGTAAATAAAGATTATGATAACCATACTCATGATGGAAAAGATTAATAAATTAAATTTAAAAATTGAGCAAAAATAGAAATCAACCTGTAACTAAGGGTGTGGATTCCAAGGGTAAATAAAGATTATGATAACCATACTCATGATGGAAAAGATTAATAATAATAACCATAATGCATATATTGTAGGTTTCAGTCAGTTTTCTTTCTCTTAAGATACTACAACTCTTTCTGAGAATCTTTCTCTGTTATTGTATATTGGCTAGGTGGGATCACAGGTCCTGTCCCAGAAGAAAAAACATAATTCAGACCTTATTGAATATCATCATTCTAAATCCCTGGCTACTGATGTCAGTTCAGGACACCTCTCCCAACAAGCCAGAATTCTCCTGTTCTTTCAGAAAAGTGAAAGTGAAAGTCACTCTTTGCAACCCCATGGACTATACAGTCCATTGAATTCTCCAAGACAGTACTGGTGTGGGTAGCCATTCTCTTCTCTAGGGGATCTTCCCAACCCAGGGATTGAACCCAGCTCTCCCACAATATGGCAAAATCTTTACCAGCTGAGCCACCAAGAAAGCCCTGGTTCTTTGGGGAAGCTTCAAAAATATTACTTACCATATGGAAATTTCTAGCAATAAAAGCAAGGTAATGACAAGCTGCTGGTGATTGGTGCTCCCACCATGGGAAGAAAGCTTCTTTAACAAAGCCAACACAGAGGGAATGAGAACTTGGAGACAGAGACAGACAGCTAGAGATACCTTCATGATAGTTTTAGATCTAGATTCAGGCCTGACTCTCAAGAGCTTGACTGCCTAACTATATTCTCTGGATTTTTAACCTATTTGAATAGATTGATTATTTTTGCTCAATTATCTTTGAGTGAGTTTCTTACAATTGCAGCAAAAATGGTTACCCTGATGAAGTGGCAGTTAATTTGGGTCTAGAAATTTGTTCAGTGCTTACAGAAATTGTCACATTGAATTTCTCCAGTCTTAAGTTTTTAAAGTTTGGAAAATGAAAGCAAACAAAGTGACTTACTCAAAAATCCTTAACTGGTAAAAGGAGTAATGGAGTCAGACATGTGAAAATACACTCTTAACAGTTAGATAGAATAAATAAATTATCAAGGAATGACAGCTTCTGTGAACTTTTGTCTCTCCATTTCTATAATACTATGTCAAACAACCGTATTATATTTGTTGAATCCTGCAGTTGTCCTTGGAGAAGGCAATGGCACCCCACTCTAGTACTCTTGCCTGGAAAATCCCATGGATGGAAGAGCCTGGTAGGCTGCAGTTCATGGTTGCTAAGAGTTGGACATGACTGAGCGACTTCACTTTGACTTTTCACTTTCATGCATTGGAGAAGGAAATGGCAACCCACTCCAGTATTCTTGCCTGGAGAATCCCAGGGACAGGGGAGCCTGGTGGGCTGCCATCGATGGGGTCGCACAAAGTCGGACACGACTGAAGCGACTTAGCAGCAGCAGCAGCAGCGGTTGTCCTTTCATTCATCTTCCCTTCATCATTATAGTTAATGGGAATTGTCAATATCTTTAATTTAAAATCCCTGAAAAAAATTATTTTTTTTTACTATTCTTGTGTCTATTCTACTCATACTGGTATGCATATTGTTTTCTGCAAAATAAAGTTTCCATTCGAGTGATGATTTCATATAAATGCAAAAACTATGTCCTTTGTTCTTTGTATTGTTCTTTAAGTGATTGTATTTAGTAGATAAATATTCATAAATAATGATTAACACAATATTTTTTTTTTAATTTAAAGATTCTGTTTATGTTTTTTACTTTCCATTTTGAAATAATTCTAGACTTAAAGAAAAGTTCATTTGTAGTACACACATCACTCAGCTTCTCTTAATGTCAGTGCCTTACATTACTGTGGGGTACTCGTCAGAAATAAAAGTTAACACTGATACTCAGTATGGACTAATCTACAGACATTATTCAGATTTTTACAGTTTTTCTCACTAATGTCTTTTTTTTTCTATAATTCCACATTGTATTCAGCTGTGTCACATATCATTCAGTTCAGTTCAGTCGCTCAGTCGTGTCCAGCTCTTTGCAACCCCATGAATCGCAGCACACAAGGCCTCCCTGTCCATCATCAACTTCTGGAGTTCACTCAGAATCACGTCCATGGAGTTGGTAATACCATCCAGCCATATCATCTTCTGTCATCTCCTTTTCCTCCTGCCCCCAATCGCTCTCAGCATCAGAGTCTTTTCCAATGAGTCAATTCTTAGCATGTGGTGTTTTAGCTTTACCATTTTTCCTTCCAAAAGACACCCAGGGCTGATCTCCTTCAGAATGGACTGGTTGGATCTGCTTGCAGTCCAAGGGACTCTCAAGAGTCTTCTCCAACACCACAGTTCAAAAGCATCAATTCTTCGGCGTTCAGCTTTCTTCACAGTACAACTCTCTCATCCATACATGACCACTGGAAAAAGCATAGCCTTGACTAGATGGACTTTGTTGGCAAAGTAATGTCTCTGCTTTTCAATATGTTATCTAGGTTGTTTATAACTTTTCTTCCAAGGAGTAAGCATCTTTTAATTTCATGGCTACAGTCACCATCTGCAGTGATTTTGGAGCCCCCCAAAATAAAGTCTGACACTATTTCTACTGTTTCCCCATCTATTTCCCATGAAGTGATGGGACCAGATGCCATGATCTTTGGTTTTAAATGTTGAGCTTTAAGCCAACTTTTTCACTCTCTTCTTTCACTTTGATCAACAGGCTTTTTAGTTCCTCTTCACTTTCTGCCATAGGGCGATGTCATCTGCATATCTGAAGTGATTGATATTTCTCCCGGCAATCTTGATTCCAGCTTGTGATTCCTCCAGTTCAGCGTTTCTCATGATGTACTCTGTATGTAAGTTAAATAAGCAGGGTGACAATATACAGCCTTCATGTAGTCCTTTTCCTATTTGGAACCATTCTGTTGTTCCATGTCCAGTTCTAACTGTTGCTTCCTGACCTGCATATAGGTTTCTCAAGAGGCAGGTCAGGTGGTCTATTCCCATCTCTTTCAGAATTTTCCACAGTTTATTGTGATCCACACAGTCAAAGGCTTTGGCACAGTCAATAAAGCAGAAATAGACGTTTTTCTGGAACTCTCTTGCTTTCTCTATGATTGGCAATTTGATCTCTGGTTCCTCTGTCTTTTCTAAAACTAGCTTGAACATCTGGAAGTTCACAGTTCACATATTGCTGAAGCCTGGCTTGGAGAATTTTGAGCATTACTTTACTAGCGTGTGAGATGAGTGCAATTGTGTGGTAGTATGAGCATTCTTTGGCATTGCCATTCTTTGGGGTTGGAATGAAAACGGACCTTTTCCAGTCCTATGGTCACTGCTGAGTTTTCCAAATTATCTGGCATATTGGGTGCAGCACTTTCACAGCAACATCTTTCAGGATTTGAAATAGCTCCACTGGAATTCCATCACCTCCACTAGCTTTGTTCGTAGTGATGCTTTTTAAGACCCACTTGACTTCACATTCCAGGATGTCTGGCTCTTGGTGAATGATTATACCATCATGATTATCTTGGTCATGGAAATCTTGTTTGTACAGTTCTGTGTATTCTTGCCACCTCTTCTAATACCCTCTGCTTCTGTTAGGTCCATACCATTTCCATAGACCATTCAGGTATGACCTAAATCAAATCCCTTATGATTATACAGTGAAAGTGAGAAATAGATTTAAGGGACTAGATCTGATAGACAGAGTGCCTGATGACCTATGGAATGAGGTTCATGACATTGTACAGGAGACAGGATCAAGACCATCCTCATGGAAAAGAAATGCAAAAAAGCAAAATGGCTGTCTGGGGAGGCCTTGCAAATAGCTGTGAAAGGAAGAGAAGTGAAAAGCAAAGGAGAAAAGGAAAGATATAAGCATCTAAATGCAGAGTTCCAAAGAATAGCAAGAAGAGATAAGAAAGCCTTCTTCAGCAATTAATGCAAAGAAATAGAGGAAAACAATAGAATGGGAAAGACTAGAGATCTATTCAAGAAAATTAGAGATACCAAGGGATATTTCATGCAAATTTACTTAGTTTTTGCCAGACTTCTTTTTTTCTGTTTCATCACCCCATTACATTTAGTTGTCATGTTTCCTTAGCTGTCTCTTAGCTGTGACAGTTTCTCAGAATTTTCTTGTTGTTCATAAATTTGACAGTTGTGAAGAATACTAGCCATATATCTTATAGAATGTCATTAGTTTGGATCTCTCTTATGTTTTTCTCGTTATCAGGCTGAGATTATTGGTTTTTGAGAGTAGGCCACAAAGGTAAATTGCCATTCTCATCACATTATATCAAAAGTACGTACTATCAACATAGATTCTTACTGTTGATGTTAACCTTGGTCAACAGACTGAGAAAGCATTTGTCAAGTTTCTCAACTGTAAAGTTCATCTTTTTGTTCCTTTTCTGTATTTTTTAGAGGCTAGTGTCTTTGTGCAGCCATTACTTCAGTATTGAATGTTATGCCATACCTCCTTGAGGGGTAATAATATAATATGTATTTGTAATTCTGCATACAATGTTTGTCTATTCTCCCACATTTGTACATTTATTCCAAAGGTATTTATAGCAATATGGATTCAGGAATATTTCATTTATGCTTAAGATAAAACCTGATATTTCTTTGTGTGTGTGTGTGTGTGTGTGTGTGTGTGTGTGTGCGCACACTCAGTTGCATATAACTCTGCAACCTCTTGAACTGTAGCCTGCCAGGGTCCTCTGTCCATGGGATTTCCCAGACAAGAATAATGGAGTGGGTTACTATTCCTTTCTCCAAGGGATCTTTTAGACCCAGGGGTCAAACTCATGTCCCCTGTATTGCAGGCAGATTCTTTACCACTGAGCCATTAGGGAACCTGGTCGCATCACTTCATGTCAAATAGATGGGGAAACAGTGGAAACAGTGACAGACTTTATTTTGGGGGCTCCAAAATCACTGTAGATTGTAACTGCAGCCATGAAATAAAAAGACACTTGCTCCTTGGAAGAAAAGCTATGACCAGCCTAGATAGTATATTATAAAGCAGAGATGTTATTTTACCAACAAATGTCCATCTAGTCAATGCTATGGTTTTTCTAGTAGTTATGTACGGATGTGAGAATTAAACTATAAAGAAAGCTGAGAGCCAAAGAATTGATGCTTTTCAACTGTGGTGTTTGAGAAGACTCTTGACAGTCCTTTGGACTGCAAGGAGATCCAACTTGTCCATCCTAAAGGAAATTAGTCCTGAATATTCTTAGGAAGTGCTAATGCTGAAGCTGAAACTCCAATACTTTGGCTACTTTATGTGAAGAACCAAGTCATTGGAAAAGACCCTGGTGTGGGAAATGTTGAAAGCACAAGGAGAAGGGGATGACAGAGGATGAGATAGTTGGATGGTATCATCAATGTGATGGACATGACTTTGAGTAGGCTTCAGGAGTTGATGATGGACAGGGAAGCCTGGTGTGCTGCAGTCCATGGGGTTGCAAAGAGTTGGACCGACTGAGTGACTGAACTGAATAATGCTTTATTTTGCTCAAATTTGCCAGCATTGCCTTTGAGAACTCGTTCAGGGGGCTCCTGTGTCCCTTTAATGTATCCTCATTGTTGTAGATTTTAAGCACTTTATTTTGGGACTACAAGATACTTGAGGCTTTTTTCATATATTTCTCGCGTTATGCTGAGTTGCTAAGTCATTAATATATGTATATTAACATATATTAACTTGTGTGCTCGGTTGGTAAGTTGTGTCCAACTGTTTTGTGACCCCATAGATTGTAGTCCACTAGGCTCCCCTGTCCATTGATTTTCCAGGCAAGACTATTGGAGCAGGTTGCCATTCTTTTCTCCCGGGGATATTCCCAACTCAGGGATTGAACCTGTGTCTCTTGCACCAATTCACATTCTCACCAACAGTATATGAGGGTTCCCATTTCATTTATATCTCGATTCTTTGTCAATATCATGCTGCATTGGTTATGGTAACTTTATATAAAACTTGAACTTGAGTAGTGTGATTCCTTGAACTTTCTTATTCTTTTATTTTATTTTATTTTTTAATTTATTTATTTTTTTAATTACAATACTGTATTTGTTTTGCCATACATTGACATGAATCAGCCACAGGTGAACACAATCTCCCAATGCCGAAGCCCCCACCCACCTCCTTTCCATATATACTGTAGAATCAGTTTGTAGATATGTAAAAAATAGCTTACTGGGAGTTTAACAGCAATTACATTGGCCTTATAGATTAAGTAAGAAATAACTAGCATTTAAATAACATTTAATCTTCATTCCTTGGACATGGATTAGTTCTCCATTATTTATCACCTAGAATTTTTTCATTAATGTTTTGTATACATATATATGCTTTGTAAACAAATCCTACCCATATTTTGATAGATTTATACCCAAGTATTTCCTTTTAGGGGTACTGTTTTGATTAGAATTTTTATAAGTCTAAATTCTAGTTGTTCATTACTGGTATATAGGGAAAGTTTACTTTTATATATTAAATGTGTTTCCTATGACTTTACTATACTCCTTTATTTCAGGTGTTTTTAAAGATTTTTAAAAATGGTCTATATAAACATACAATTATATCCTTTCTGAATAAAGACAGTTTATTTCTTTCCTATGTATACACTTTGTTTCTTTTCCTATCTTATTGAAATAGCTAGGACTTCCAGTACAACTTGTAATAAGAGTGGTATGAAAGAATATTCTGCTTTGTTCAGATTCTCGAGAGTGAAAGCACCCAGTATCACTGCTGGATACAATCATAGCTGTAGGCTTTGTGGCTGTTTCCTATTTAATTGGGGAAGTTTCCCTCTATTCATATTTTGAGAGATTTTATCATGAATAAGTACTAAATTTTAGTGTCAATCTATTCATATGATTTTTCTCTTTAGTCTGTTGATATGATGCATAACTTTGATTTTAAGATGTAAAACTAATCTTGTATATCTTGGGAGTTTGCCACCTAACCTACTGAGAAGAGTGGCTCTCTGTGCCTAAATAGTTTATACACTCTGGTTTGTGCTAAACACCTAACTTACTTTTGGGTGTGTGAAATGTTGGCATATGCTTGTCACAGGTGCCTACATGATCTAACCACTGAGTTTCTAATGAGCTTCCTTGGATAACATTTCATACAAGTTATCACAACTCATCACCACCTTAAATTGAGGATGTTTGGTGTAACTCTACTGTGAGAGAATCTTTGAAAGATTGTACCTGGTTTCCACTGGACTTCACGTCATGAACCTTTTCCCTTTGATGATTGTGCTTAATATCCTTTCAGTGAAATAAACAATAGCCATGAGTACAAATATATACTAAGATGTGATTTCCTCCCAGTGAATCATCAGACCTGATAGTAGTACTAGGAACTGACTTCAAACTGTGTTTCTCTATTTCTATTTTTCTGGAAGAAATTTAAAAAAACTGGTGGTGGTGATGGTGGTTTGGTTGTTAAGTGCTGTTCAACAATTGCAACCTCATGGACTATAGCCTGCCAGGCTGCTCTGTCCATGGGATTCTCCAGGTAGGAATACTGGGTTTTACTTCTCAAATGTTGAATCAGTTTAGTTCAGTTGCTCAGTCACGTCTGACTCTTTGCGACCCCATGAATTGCAGCACGCCAGGCCCCCTGTTCACAACTCCCAGAGTTCACCCAAACTCATGTCCAGCGAGTCGGTAATGCCATACAGCCATCTCATCCTCTGTTGTCCCCTTCTCCTCCTGCCCCCAATCCCTCCCAGCATCAGGGTCTTTTCCAATGAGTCAACTCTTCGCATGAGGTGGCCAAAATATTCGAGTTTCAGCTTCTGCATCAGTCTTTCCAAAGAACACCCAGGACTGATCTCCTTTAGAATGGACTGGTTGAATCTCCTTGCAGTCCAAGGGACTCTCAAGAGTCTTCTCCAACACCACAGTTCAAAAGCATCAATTCTTCAGTGCTTAGCTTTCCTCACAGTCCAACTCTCTCATCCATATGTAACCACTGGAAAAACTATAGCCTTGACTAGATGGACCTTTGTTGACAAAGCAATGTCTCTGCTTTTGAATATGCTATCTAGGTTGGTCATAACTTTCCTCCCAAGGAGTAAGTGTCTTTTAATTTCATGGCTGCAGTCACCATCTGCAGTGATTTTGGAGCCCCACAAAATAAAGTCTGACACTGTTTCCACTGTTTCCCCTTCTATTTGCCATGAAGTGATGAGACTGGATGCATTGATCTTCGTTTTCTGAATGTTGAGCTTTAAGCCAACTTTTTCACTCTCCTCTTCCACTTTCATCTGCATAAAAGAGTAGTGTCATCTGCACATCTAAAGTGATTGACATTTCTCCTGGCAACCTTGATTCCAGCTTGTGCTTCTTCCAGCCCAGCAAATCTCATGAAGTACTCTGCATATAAGTTAAATAAGCAGGGTCACAATATACAGCCTCAACATACTCCTTTTCCTACTTGGAACAAGTCTGTTGCTTCCATGTCCAGTTCTAACTGTTGCTTCTGACCTGTATAGGGGTTTCTCAAGAGTCAGGTCAGGTCGTCTGGTATTCCCATCTCTTTCAGAATTTTCCAGTTTATTGTGATCCACACAGTCAAAGGCTTTGGCGTAGTGTTGAATAAAATTCACCAAAAAAACCCATCTGGGTCTAGTACCTTCCCCCTCTCCAAGTGTTGTTAATTACTCATTAAATTTTATAGCTGATAAGGCAATATTCAAATTATCACCTTCTTTTTATGTTAGTTTTTATAGTTTGTATCCTTCAAATAATTGATCCATTTTCTTCCACATTTTTGAATATTTTGGGGGGCATATGTAATTTTAGTTTGATAGGGTTTTTGTTTGTTTCCCCTTTAAATATTTTAAAGATAACTCTCCATGTTTGTCTTTCTTCTCTAGTTTCTGATATGAACTCTGCTATAATTCTTTTTATATGTATAGATATATTCCCCCATTCGACTACTAAATTTTCTTTTTCTTTTTCAACATTTACAATATAATATTTGTAGGCTAACAAAACAAACAAAAACTGCCAATGCTCTCTTTGGTATTTTTTGAGTTCTTCTGTAGTTCAATTTTTGTCATTTATCTGGGGAACTATTGGACATTATTTCTTAAATTATTTGTTCTGCCTCATTCTGTCTCTTTTCTTCTGAGATTCCTGTTAAAAGTGTAATAGACTGTTTACTATTTTTCACATCTCTTAGATGTTTTATAGATTCTTCCTCTTTTAATACTTTAACTCTCATGTTTCAATTTTCATTGGGGTAATTTCCACTGACATATCATCAAGTTCATTGATTTTTTTCCCCTTGACTTTCTTAAGTCTACTAATGAGTTGTATGGTATACTTTATCTTTGTTACTATGATTTTTGTTGTTAGCTTTCCCATTTGATCCATAACTTCTAAATTTACTGAAATTTGCTGCAATTACTTTGCTGAAGTCATTCATTTAATTTTGTGTTTTGTCCATCTTTTCTACTGAAAGAAAAGAAAGAAAGTGAAAGTGAAAGTTGCTTAGTTGTGTCTGACTCTTTGCGACCCTGCAGACTGGAGCTCACCAGACTCCTCTGTCCATGGGGTTCTCCAGGCAAGAATACTCAAGTGGGTAGATGTTCCCTTCACCAGGGGATCCTTCCAACCCAGAGATCAATCAGGCTCCCACATTGCAGGTGGATTCTTTAAAGTCTGAACCACCAAGGAAGCCCTTAATTTGTTAATCTTAGTTATTTATGTGTCTTGTGAGATAGTTTCAATATTTGTAACAGGTCTGACTGAGGTTCTGCTAATTACTCTATCTCTAGAAAATGGATTGGTTTTTAGTAAGATTATTTACATTATATCACAGGTTTTAAATTCCTTTAGTGGTATCTTATGCTGTGGTGGACATTCAAGCTGGTTTTAGAAAAGGCAGAGGAACCAGAGATCAAATTGTCAACATCCACTGGATCATTGAGAAAGCAAGAAAGTTCCAGAAAAATATATTTTTCTGCTTTATTGACTATGCCAAAGCCTTTGACTGTGTGGATCACAATAAACCGTGGAAAATTCTGAAAGGGATGAGAATACCAGACCACCTGACCTGACTCTTGAGAAACCTCTATATAGGTCAGGAAGCAACAGTTAGAACTGGACATGGAACAACAGACTGGTTCCAAATAGGAAAAGGAGTATATCAAGGCTGTATATTGTGACCCTGCTTATTAAACTTATATGCAGAGTACTTCATGAGAAACGCTGAACTGGAAGAAGCACAAGCTGGAATCAAGATTGCCGGGAGAAATATCAATCACCTCAGATATGCAGATGACACCACCCTATGGCAGAAAGTGAAGAGGAGCTAAAAAGCCTCTTGATGAAAGTGAAAGAGGAGAGTGAAAAAGTTGGCTTAAAGCTCAACATTCAGAAAACGAAGATCATGGCATCTGGTCCCATCATGGCAAATAAATGGGGAAACAGTGGAAACAGTGTCAGACTTTATTTTGGGGGCTCCAAAATCACTGCAAATGGTGATTGCAGCCATGAAATTAAAAGACACTTACTCCTTGGAAGGAAAGTTATGACCAGCCTAGATAGCTTATTCAAAAGCAGAGACATTACTTTGTCAACAAAGGTCCATCTAGTCAAGGTTATGGTTTTTCCAGTGGCCATATATGGATGAGAGAATTGGACTGTAAAGAAAGCTGAGCACCAAAGGATTGATGCTTTTGAACTGTGATGTTGGAGAAGACTCTTGAGAGTCCCTTGGACTGCAAGAAGATCCAACCAGTCCATCCTAAAGGAAATCAGTCCTGGGTGTTTATTGGAAGGATGGATGCTAAAGCTGAAACTCCAATATTTTTGCCACCTCATGTGAAGAGTTGACTCATTGGAAAGACCCTGATGCTGGGAGGGATTGAGGGCAGGTGGAGAAGGGGACAACAGAGGATGAGATGGCTGGATGGCATTACCGACTCAATGGACATGAGTTTGGGTGATCTCTGGGAGTTGGTGATAGACAGGGAGGCCTGGCGTGCTGCAGTTCATGGGGTCAAAGAGATGGACACAACTGCGTGAATGAAGTGAACTGAACTGATGCTGTGGTGAAGGCTAGTTTATCAGAAAGCTTTTCTCAATATCTATCTCACTCTGTTTTAGGTTTTATATTTGTACTTAACCATGTTCTTTCAACTCTCCCGGCAACACTGCACTATTAACTTTTTATTCATTTTTTATTAGCCTGGTTGTAGGGTTATGGGGGTCTCCGTGGTTCTGATTTAGCCTTGATCTGATTTAGGCAGACACTGTGGCCTTGGATCTCAGAAATGTGTCTACTCTGTCAATGGGATTTTCTAGGCAAGAATACTGGGGTGAGTTGCTATAGACAATAGGCAGACAGATTCAAATTGAGGAAGCAGTTTGCTTAGAGTTGCACATCTAGAAAATACTATGGAGGAAATTTGAACCAAAGCAACTTAACTTCAGAACATATCCTCTTAAACGCTGATCTCCTCTTCCTTTTCTGAGGAAAGGAAGTAACCTTCAAGTGGTCACCCACTGGTAAAAACTAAAACAAAACTGTCTTCTGCCTTTTTGAGTCACTTGATGCAATTCTGGAATGTGAACAGGGGGATAGTTTTGTCAGTTTTTCAAACTAAGTAAAACTTGCCCATGTGAAATTTTTGAAATCATTCTGTTCATCTTTTTGCTGGCCCAACCAAAGCAACTATTACTGTTTGGTGTGCTTAAATGAATGTGTGTCAATCTAAACTATACACTTAGATATGAAGTAGTTCTTAGATCTGGACTAGCTTAGATTGAACTAGCTAGTCAGGCTTTTTTTTTTATTATTGTATGTTGCATGTCTTTTCATAATTAATTACAAATGTGATCCTCAGTTGTATAGAAAAAATATTCCTGATAAAAGTTCAAAATTTTAATGAGTAGAAGTGACCAATGTTTAACCTCCTTTCATAGAATCTTAATTGAACAATAAGTAGCTATCCTAAAATAATCATGGACTCCAATGGGACTGTCAAGATGATAATTGCTTTATTAGGCTGATTGACTAAGGTCATGAAAAATTATTACTGTGAGGGTAAGGGTTACAAATTTACCATGTCCTTAGTTTAATTTGAATTCTGTCAATAAAAGGGAAATAATTGTTATACTCATATTTTATGAAAAATCATTTTCTATTCCAATTAATATATTTTCAGTCTATAAGCAATTAATCTAAAAATAAATGATTGCCCACAACCATCATAGAGAGCATTGTTGTATAGCATTTTTAGGTTATTTTTCCCCCTCATAAGTTAGTCTATGGATATAAACTACCAACTAAATGCAAAGGCATCTAAAGCTCAGGATTATTTCCATATAATTACTTATTTAAACTTAATTAAAAGTTGATAAGAAGGAATGACACTAATTTATCACTTATGCACTGTTGAATGTTCTAGACATTGAACATATATTTTATTTCCCTATAATACAATTTGATAAGACAAATTCTATTATTCCCAATTTATAGATAACAAAACTTTAAATTTCAAGAGAGACTATGAAACTTGAGTAAGTTCACATGGATTTTTAAATGGCAGTGAACTGGGTCTCATCTGCTCTACTTCATAGTCATCCTCTAGGAAAATCACAGTCTAGCTGAAATATGTTCGAAAATTACCTTGTAAAATTATTGATCTAATATATGCTAAAATAAAAACAAACAACAACAACAACAACAAAAAAACTGTTCCTTTCTTTAAGGTTCAAATAGTTTTCATATATATGAAGCAAAATATGGGAAAACACTGTTCAGAAAATAAAAGATTAATAATTTTTCAGATGCCTCGAGTAACAAGATGGTTAGTCTCTTACTCTCTCTGCAAAACTATTAGCTGTATAAACATGTGGCATTCATGACTGGAGGTGTTAATAAGGCTTCTTTGGCTATTTCCTCCATGATTAGCATTAATTACCCAGCAGAATAAAACCAAACAAAATTAAAAGAAAAAAAAGAGAGAGAGAGAGAGAATAAAGAAAAATACCAAAATACAAATGGAGATAGAAATAATGGAGTACTTTAGAACCAAGCAGACCTATGTTCAAGTTCTGGCTCCAGTACTAATCAGCCATATGACCTTGAGCAACCAACTTAACCTCTGAGCTCACTTTTTTAAGTCATTACAGTGATAAAAATTGCACAGAGTTGGACACCACTGAGGGACTTCACTTTCATTTTTCACTTCCATGCATTGGAGAAGGAAACGGCAACCCACTCCAGTGTTGTTGCCTGGAGAATCCCAGGGACAGAGAGCCTGGTGGGCTGCTGTCTGTGGGGTCGCACAGAGTCAGACACGACTGAAATGACTTAGTAGCAGCAGCAGCGATAAAAATGTCTGCCTTATAAGGTTATTGCAGCACTGAATTACACAAATATTCCTAATAAAATTGCAATGTAAAATAGACTAGTAACTATTAATTTGTTATTTTCCTTATTCTTTCCCTCTTCTTGTGTGCTAGTCTAATAATGGGCATCATTTCTAGATTGTCCTTGCCCCAAGCATGGGGCATTGTTTTAAACTATATAGCCAAAAATAACATGAACCCAGGAGAAAAGCTATTTGATGTGGTAATAGTTGAAGCTGCTCTTGGTGTCTTAATTTACGCTGAAGTTAAAATACAGAAATTCTTTAGGATGATGACTCTTCAAAGCTTTCAGGAAGTATTATTCTACATAGGAAGAGAGAATTGCTTTACATTCTTCCCTTTTAATGTGTCTCATTACACCTTTCAAACATATACATTTCATTACACACTTCCATTAAAGTGTCTCATTATAACTTTCAAATATGTACATCTCATTACATCTCCTTTAAGCATCTTTACATATTCTCCATTTGTGGATTTCATTAAAGCCTTTCCCTTGTATATCTCGTTACTAAATTACTTTCATGTATGTTATTATAACCTATATTTCTCATTACATTACTTAAACATGCACATCTCATTACACCTTACTATTTATGCATCTCATTACTCTCCTTAAAAATGTGTATCATATTACAACTTTCTCCTTTGCATATCACTGCATTTGTCCGATTATGCATCTCATTACGCCATTTCATTTATGCATTTTATTATACCCTTCCTTTTATCCTTGTCATTATACTCCTTAAACCCAAGCATCTAAGTAAACCTCTACTGTATGCCTTTTAATATACATTATAGATATCATCTTCATTTTTCCATGTGTGGTTTTTCTGGCAACCTTTAAAAATATAAATATCAATCTGAGGACTGATGGTGTTACTCTTCTTAAATATGCATATCTCATTTCATATTTAACATATTTTAGATGTCTCTTTATACTTTAAATCTTTAAATTATTATTTATCCTTTTCTGTTTAAACCTTTTAAGCAAAAGTGTCTCATGTTGTCCTTGATCTCATGACACCCTTCAAAGAGCAACATCTCTGTTATTATGACTTCCTTGCATCTCTTGTTCTAAATCTACTAGTATTCCTTTCAAATATGTGTATCACATTGCTATCCCTTGGATGTGCACTGCTATTTATTCTCCACCAGTTATGTTTCTTTTCTTTCCTTAAATTATCTCTATTTTAGGTAGTTGAGATATCATCTTATTATTATCCTCAGCCATAAATGGAATTTCCCCTATTGTTTGCTCTTCTCTAGATTATTATTTTTCACTATAAAAATATACTCTCTCCCTGAGGCAATAGATGCCTTTGAATACATTAAGAAGTCAAATATAACCAAATGGTCCATGTGTTACTTTACATAAATTTTCTTTTATTATCTGAGCTATTTTGTTGTGGTGCTATTTAAAGGAAACAATTGTGGAAATTTCAACATTCACCATGCTTTAATTGTGCAGTTTTATTAGCAATAATGAAATAAGCTGCACTGGGACATTTATTATATGGACATTATAATCAAGATTCTACCAATAAGAAATTCATTGCAATCTAAAGAAAATACCCAGGATCTGTAAATCTGAGTATAAATTAGGGCACTTACTAAGTATGGTTACTTGAGAACATTCATAGATATGGACCCATGCAGTCTAGACATGCTGCTGTCACCAGAAAGAATATTGAATTGGATCTGGCAGATTAGGTTTTATATCACAGCTTTTACTGTGTGGGAAATTTTACTGTGTGGTAATATTGCTTAATTTTTTTAGTCAATTAATCAAGGCATCAAGCTATTACATGTATAACATAAATGTGTATCATATAGGCTTATACATATGCATATATGCACATATATATATATATATACACCCATGCATACATATATATATATAGTATCTAATAAAGTGGAGATCAATTTTTGATCAATTTTTGAAGATGGTTTGTGACATTTTGGATTTGTTTTCCATTCAGTCATCTTTTTTCATTCAAGAAGTATTCTGAGCTCCTTTTCTGAGCCAGGTACTGTGCCATTACTGGAAATAAAGCCATGAACAGATGAGATTCAGGTCTAATAGAAAATATTCTTATTAGGAAAACAGATAGTAAGTGAGCACATAAAAAATGAACAAAATTTCAGATAGCAATACAGAAAAGAAAGATAACGTGGAAATGGCATGTTTAGGAATCTAGTGATAAGCAACAATGGGTAGCTGTCATCACCCCAGGATGAAGGGGTAAGGGAAGGGGATAAAGTGTTATAGATGCCAGTGAGGGCTGAAATACGGAAGACAGGCAGGAGCTGTGGTTGTAGACTGATGAAGTTATTGCCAGACTGTAAAGCTGAAGAAAGAAGAAAGCAAGGGTAATATACCCTGAGTTCTTACTCTGCATCCTCTGATGTCATGCTGGTGTCTCCCATTGTCTGAGTCCAACAGGAAGAAAGAGAACCCTGGTGATGCTTGTTGTAACTAGAATCTTGGCTGTATGGTTTTATTAGTCTCTCATGGACGGAAGAGCCTGGTGGGCCACAGTCCATGGGGTCGCTAAGAGTCGGCGACTTCCCTTTCACTTTTCACTTTCATGCATTGGAGAAGGAAATGGCAGCCCACTCCAGTGTTCTTGCCTGGAGAATCCCAGGGACGGGGAGCCTGGTGGGCTGCCATCTATGCTATTGCACAAAGTCAGACACGACTGAAGCAACTTAGCAGCAGCAGGTCTACTGTTGCAAGTTGCCACGAACTTGGTGATTGAAAATAGAAGAAGTTTTTTGTTTTTTGTTTTTTCTTGCAGTTCTAGAAGGTAGATGTATGAAATGAAGATGTCAGCAGGGCGATACATCCTTTGAAGGATCTACAGAAAAATTATTCCCTTGCCTCTTCCTAGTTTCTTGTGGCTACCTTGCCATTCCTTAGCTAGTAGCTGCATCACTACAGTATCTGACATCATCTTTACATGGTATTCTTCCCTGTATATGATCTTGTATATCCTCTGTTCTTAGATGGACACCAGACATAGGATTTAGGGTCCACTCTGCGTCAGTATGTCACCATCTTAACTGTTTCAATAAAGTCTCTATTTTCATATAAGTTTACATTCAGAAGTTTTAGTGGGACAAGACTTTTTGGGGGAGGGAAGTACTAGTCAATAAAGTTCAGAGTCCATGGAGTAAATATTCCAATACACTCACCTAACTGAAAGATGCATTATAAAATATTGTAGTTATTTTCAAAATTCCAATTGGATAAATTATTTACTAGGACAAAGAATTGCCTAAACCTCTGTGCTCAAGTTAAGTCTGTGCTGACCTATTCTTTTCAGACCCACTACACTACTCAGGCAAGAAACATTATACCATTGGTGCAGTAAGAGATGTTATTGCTGGTGGAGCCAAGAGATCTACATGCTCTTTTATTATCTATCCCTTGCTTATTCTCCAGTGTCTCCTCATATCTTTCCACTTCCACATTATGCCTTAGCCACTAGTTTTCTCCTTTACAAAAAATAAACCCACACTCAAAAGTGAAATAAAAATTTTATTAGTTAAAAAAATAAAAATAAACCCAGTATGTTCTCTGCTTCTGAATATTTGTACTCGACTACCATGGGAAATAGATGGGGAAACAGTGTCAGACTTTTTATTTTGGGGGCTCCCAAATCACTGCAGATGGTGATTGCAGCCATGAAATTAAAAGACGCTTACTCCTTGGAAGAAAAGTTATGACCAACCTAGATAGTATATTCAAAAGCAGAGGCATTACTTTGCTGACTAAGGTCCATCTAGTCAAGGCTATGGTTTTCCTGTGGTCACGTATGGATGTGAGAGTTGGACTGTGAAGAAGGCAGAGTGCCGAAGAATTGATGCTTTTGAACTGTGGTGTTGGAGAAGACTCTTGAGAGTCCCTTGGACTGCAAGGAGATCCAACCAATCCATTCTGAAGGAGATCAACCCTGGGTGTTCTTTGGAAGGAATGATGGTAAAGCTGAAACTCCAGTACTTTGGCCACCTCATGCAAAGAGTTGACTCATTGGAAAAGACCCTGATGCTGGGAGGGATTGGGGGCAGGAGGAGAAGGGGACGACAGAGGATGAGATGGCTGGATAGCATCACAGACTCATGGATGTGAGTCTGAGTGAACTCCAGTAGTTGGTGATAGACAGGGAGGCCTGGCGTGCTGCAATTCATGGGGTCGCAAAGAGTCGGACATGACTGAGTGACTGAACTGAGTTGAACTAGTACTTTCTACATGTTTTACCGTGTCTGACTCTCTCAGACTATTCATTTCAGTTGTGTTCCTATTCATTTCAGTTGCCATCATATTAAAGTGATATTCCATGAACAGCTACATATGTAGCAGAACTTCAAACCCTATAATTTTGGCACTTTCTATCATAATCTTCCATGACAATTTTTTTTTCCCTTTAGTACTTACTACTGTTTAATTTGGTTGATACCATTATTTTACCTGCTTCTCTCACTGTATTATAAACTCTGCAAGGGCAGCAATCCTATCTCCCTTGTTTATCAAGGGAGATATCATGGTGAGTCCCCAGCATCATGAATACTTTATGGTACTTAGTAGGTAAGTATTAACTGAATGATTGAATGAAATCAGGGAATGATTTTCCTAAATTCATTATTCTTTCAATCTGCTTTAAAAATGCTGTGATCAAAATCTACATAATGAACAAGAATAATTCTCCCTTTAAATTCTAAGATGTATGCAGAACCAGTGCCAAAAGAGATAGTAACCTTTTTTTCACATGGCTTGCTCTTACCAGGAAGTATTTAACCCCACAAATACTCCCTGGGATGGATACATTACAGGTACAACTTGGTGCAGTTTAATCTTCCTGCAGATGTATAGGATCAATTTAGATGGAGATATATTTATTATTATTTTATGATATAAACTATGTCCTCAAAGTCTGTAGACTTTTAAGCATGTTATAATACTTATATTTTAGGGAAGATGGCTTTATATAAATTATGAAATTACTCAGTAGAAAAATCAGTGCATAAAATTGTTGACTTAATATCTTTGTCTTGGGATATACATAATCGCATATTTAAATGTAACTTAAGGACATTTCTTTAGTGATTAATATTTTATTAATTGCTACTAATGAAAACAGAATAAATTGAAAGTAAAAATTATTTTAAAAAAATAAGAAAATTTGGAACTATCATTTTACCCTTATATTTTTAGCATACAAATCATATGATATCAAAAAGTCAAAACATAGCCTGGAAATAATAATGAACTCTTTTTTAAAAATATAAATTTATTTATTTTAATTGGAGGTTACTTTACAATATTGTATTGGTTTTGCCATACATCAGCATGAATCCGCCACAGGTATACATGTGTTCCCCATCCTGAATCCCCCCTCCCTCCTCCCTCCCTGTACCATCCCTCTGAACTCTTTCAAAAGAATTTCCTCTAGATTAAGTATGAAATAATTTGGGAATAGAAATTGAATGGGATAAAAAGTGCTCTCTAAATTTCATATAACTTTGTTAGGAATATGGACAATTTCCCACAATGATCAAATAAATGATAGATCTGAATGAGCTTTTGCAAAAGTTACATGAATGAGTTCATATGCTAAGAACTGTGTGTCAACTGTGAGATGTAGGACTCTATAGTGACTTTTGGAAGAGAGACAAGTTGAACAGACCTGCATGAGGTTTTATACATAGAACATAGTCTGACACATACTCAGGAGATGCTCACCAGAAATTTAAGAGAAACTTGTATATTCAAAACAGAGATGTATAACAACTTTACCTCTTCAAAAGGCTTCCTAATGAAACCCCTTGTGGCCTTGTTGTTGTTGTTCAGTCTCTAAGTTATGTCTGACTCTTTGTGACCCCATGGAATGAAGCTTGCCAGGCTTTCACCAGCTCACAGAGCTTGCTCAAACTCATGTCGATTGAGTCAGTGATGCCATCCAACCATCTCACCCTGTCACTCCTTTCTCTCCCTGCCTTCAATCTTTCCCAGCATCAGGGTCTTTTCTGAGTTGGCTCTTCACATCAGGTGGCCAAAATATCGGAGCTTCAGTTTCAATATCAGTGCTTCCAATGAATATTCAGGATTGATTTCCTTTAGGATTGACTGGTTTGATCTCCTTGAAGTCCAAGGGACTCTCAAGACTCTTCTCCAACAACACAGTTTAAAAGCATCAATTGTTCAGCACACAGTCTTCATTTTGGTCAACTCTCACATCCATGCATCATATATGTTCCACATCCTTTCAGACAGAAGAATAATTCTGATTCAGGTCCTTAAGATATAGAACTACATTTACAAATGCTATCTCCAAACTAAATCAGCCCTTCCTGTACACCAAAAATAGGGTGAGCACCTGTTTCCAGAGGTAAACAGGTAAAGTAATCTTACTTTACATCTTACTTTACATCTGCATATCTTTAGGTTCTCTTCTAGTCCTGAAATAAAAAAACACATGCACATGTAGGAATGCACACACGCCACACACACACACACATATATATATGTATGTATATATAATACAATGTCATAATTCAAAGACATTCAGAAGATTTTAACAAGTTACCGGAGGGTAAGGATATTGGCAGTGTGGGTGAAATGGGTGAAAGAGGTAACCTGCATGGTGACAGATGGTAACTAGACTTGTGGTGATCACATTGTTGTGTATAGAGACATTGGAAAATGTACATCTAAAACATATATTTTAAAACATAAAATTTTAAATATTAGAAAATATATTAATATAGAATTAACATAAATATTAAAAATAAAATTAGCATATTTATATAATATAATGAACTGTGGCATTTACTGAGCAAACTACTACGTGTTTGACAATGTGCAATGTACTATGAGGCAGAAAGTGTTATACAGTTGTTTGCTACATTTCACAGATAGGAAAACAAAAGCTTAAAGAATCTGGCCCATCTGAATTCACAAGCTACTAAATAAAGGAAATAGGTCTTAAAAAAGTGCACTCCTGATTCTAGAACATGGTTTCCTAAACCATACTATATCCTAAATACATTATTAGCTAATAATACACTTATTAAGAATTAATCCTTAGTATTATCCTAGTACTATTATTATCCTAAGTATTATTAGCATATTTGGCAGACTACTCATTTTAGAAATCTCTAAAATAGCTTACTAACCTACAGATCTTTAATAGAAATACCTTTCTTTGAATTGAGACACTTTTCTGACAGCTATGTCTTTTAAAATTCAAATCAGTCAGTTCAGTTCAGTCACTGAGTCGTGTCCGACTCTTTGCGACCCCATGAATCACAGCACGCCAGGCCTCCCTGTTCATCACCATCTCTCAGAGTTCACTCAGAATCACATCCATTGAGTCCGTGATGCCATCCAGCCATCTCATCCTCGGTCGTCCCCTTCTCCTCCTGCCCTCAATCCCTCCCAGCATCAGTCTTTTCCAAGAGTCAACTCTTTACATGAGGTGGCCAAAGTACTGGAGTTTCAGCTTTACCATCATTCCTTCCAAAGAAATCCCAGGGCTGATCTCCTTCAGAATGGATTGGTTGGATCTCCCTGCAGTCCAAGAGACTCTCAAGAGTCTTCTGCAACACCACAGTTCAAAAGCATCAATTCTTCGGCGGTCAGCTTCTTCACAGTCCAACTCTCACATCCATATGTGACCACGGGAAAAACCATACTCTTGACTAGACGGATCTTGGTCAGCAAAGTAATGTCTCTGCTTTTGAATATGCTATCTAGGTTGGTCATAACTTTTCTTCCAAGGAGTAAGCATCTTTTAATTTCATGGCTGCAGTCACCATCCGCAGTGATTTTGGAGCCCGAAAAATAAAGTCTGACACTGTTTCCACTGTTTCCCCATCTATTTCCCATGAAGTGATGGGACCGGATGCCATGATCTTCCTTTTCTGAATGTTGAGCTTTAAGCCAACTTTTCACTCTCCTCTTCACTTGCATCAAGAGGCTTTTAGGTCCTCTTCACTTTCTGCCATAAGGGTGGTGTCATCTGCATATCCGAGGTGATTTGATATTTTTCCCGGCAATCTTGATTCCAGCTTGTGTTTCTTCCAGTCCCGCGTTGCTCATGATGTACTCTGCGTATAAGTTAAATAAGCAGGGTGACAATATACAGCCTTGACGTACTCCTTTTCCTATTTGGAACCAGTCTATTGTTCCATGTCCAGTTCTAACTGTTGCTTCTTGACCTGCATACAGATTTCTCAAGAGGTAGGTCAGGGTGGTCTGGTATTCCCATCTCTTTCAGAATTTCCCACAGTTTATTGTGATTCACACATTCAAAGGCTTTGGCATAGTCAATAAAGCAGAAATAGATGTTTTTCTGGAACTCTCTTGCTTTTTCCATGATCCAGCAGATGTTGGAAATTTGATCTCTGGTTCCTCTGCCTTTTCTAAAACCAGCTTGAACATCAGGAGTTCACGGTTCACGTATTGCTGAAGCCTGGCTTGGAGAATTTTGAGCATTACTTTACTAGCATGTGAGATGAGTGCAATTGTGCGGTAGTTTCAGCATTCTTTGGCATTGCCTTTCTTTGGAATTGGAATGAAAACGGACCTTTTCCAGTCCTGTGGCCACTGCTGAGTTTTCAAAATTTGCTGGTATATTGAATGCAGCACTTACACAACATCATCTTTCAGGATTTGAAACAGCTCCACTGGAATTCCATCACCTCCACTAGCTTTGTTCATAGTGATGCTTTCTAAAGCCCACTTGACTTCACATTCCAAGATGTTTGCCTCTAGATGAGTGATCACATCATCATAATTATCTGGGTCTTGAAGATCTTTTTGTACAGTTCTTCTGTGTATTCTTGCCACCTCTTCTTAATATCTTCTGCTTCTGTTAGGTCCAGAACATTTCTGTCCTTTATCAAGCCCATCTTTGCATGAAATGTTCCCTTGGTATCTCTGATCTTCTTGAAGAGATCTCTAGTCTTTCCCATTCTGTTCTTTTTGTCTATTTCTTTGCATTGATCGCTGAAGAAGGCTTTCTTATCTCTTTTCACTATTCTTTGGAACTCTGCATTCAGATGCTTATATCTTTCCCTTTCTCCTTTGCTTTTCACCTCCCTTCTTTTCACAGCTATTGGTAAGGCCTCCCCAGACAGCCATTTTGCTTTTTGCATTTCTTTTCCATGGGGATGGTCTTGATGCCTGTCTCCCATACAGTGTCACGAACCTCATTCCATCGTTCATCAGGCACTCTATCAGATCTAGGCCCTTAAATCTATTTCTCACTTCCACTGTATAATCATAAGGGATTTGATTTAGGTCATACCTGAATGGTCTAGCGGTTTTCCCTACTTTCTTCAATTTAAGTCTGAATTTGGTAATAAGGAGTTCATGATCTGAGCCACAGTCAGCTCCTGGTCTTGTTTTTTTGTTGATTGTATAGAGCTTCTCCATCTTTGGCTGCATAGAATAAAATCAATCTGATTTCGGTGTTGACCATCTGGTGATGGCCATGTGTAGAGTTTTCTCTTGTGTTGTTGGAAGAGGGTGTTTGCTATGACCAGTGCATTTTCTTGGCAAAACTCTACTAGTCTTTGCCCTGCTTCATTCCACATTCCAAGGCCAAATTTGCCTGTTATTCCAGGTGTTTCTTGACTTCCTACTTTAGCATTCCAGTCCCCTATAATGTAAAGGACATCTTTTAGGGTGTTTGTTAGTTCTAAATGGTCTTGTAGTTCTTCATAAAACCATTCAACTTCGGCTTCTTCAGCGTTACTGGTTGGGGCATAGACTTGGATAACCGTGATATTGAATGGTTTGCCTTGGAAATGAACAGAGATCATTCTGTTGTGTTTGAGATTGCATCCAAGTACTGCATTTTGGACTCTTTTGTTGACCATGATGACTACTCCATTTCTTCTGAGGGATTCCTGCCCACAGTAGTAGATATAATGGTCATCTGAGTTAAATTCACCCATTCCAGTCCATTTTAGTTCGCTGATTCCTAGAATGTTGATGTTTACTCTTGCCATCTCTTGTTTGACCACTTCCAATTTGCCTTGATTCATGGACCTGACATTCTAGGTTCCTATGCAATATTGCTCTTTGCAGCATCCGATCTTGCTTCTATCACCAGTCACATGCACAACTCGGTATTGTTTTTGCTTTGGCTCCATCCCTTTATTCTTTCTGGGGTTATTTCTCCCCTGATCTCCAGTAGCATATTGGCCACCTAATGACCTGGGAGTTCCTCTTTTGGTATCTTATCATTTTGCCTTTTCATACTGTTCATTGGGTTCTCAAGGCAAGAATACTGAAGTGGATTGCCATTCCATTCTCCAGTGGACCACATTCTGTCAGATCTCTCCATCATGACCCGCCCGTCTTGGGTTGCCCAGCAGGCATGGCTTTGTTTCATTGAGTTAGACAAGGCTGTGGTCCTAGTGTAATTAGATTGACTAGTTTTCTGTGATTATGGTTTCAGTGTGTCTGCCCTCTGATGCCCTCTTGAAACACCTACCATCTTACTTGGGTTTCTCTTACCTTGAGTGTTGGGTATCTTTTCATGGCTGCTCCAGCAAAGCACAGCCGCTGCTCCTTACCTTGGACGAGGGGTGTCCCCTTACCTCTGCCATTCCTGACCTTCAATGTGGTATAGCTCCTCTAGGCCCTCCTATGCCTGCGCAGCCACTGCTCCTCAGGTGGCTCCTCCCAGCTGCTGCCCCTGGCCTTGGGCTTGGGCTCGAGGTGGCTCCTCAGGGTCACCACCCCTGGCCTCAGGCACCAGGTGTCTCCTCCCCAGCTGCCCCTGACCTCGGAGTCCTTAAAAATTTAACATTAAACTTCTGTTTGTAAGTACACCTACTCATGAGAGCAAGGGTTATGTCATATTCATCCTTTAAACCCCAGTGCTTAACCTAGGATAGCCCAAGTAAAAGATAACAATGAATGAATGATGTATGTAGAGATCTTAAACAGCTATATGAGGATGCTAGGCAAACATGAGTATGGAAAACAAAGAGAATGAATTATGATATAGAGTGTATAAAATGAAAGAAACTATAGATTCTACCCCTCATAAGAGCAAAAAATGCACCTATATTGATAATTTTTTTTAATATATAAAAAAGGAAGGAATGTAAATAGAAAATAATCCCTGCAGCACTTCCCTGTGGCTCAAATAGTAAAGAATTTGCCTTCAATGCAGGAGACCAGGTTTTGATTCCTCGGTAGGGAAAATCTTCTGGAGAAGGGTATGGCAATCCACTCCAGTATTCTTGCCTGGAGAATCACATGGAGAGAGGAGCCTGGTGGGCTACAGTCCAGTGGGTCACAAAGAGTCAGACATGACTGAGCGACTAACACACAATTGTTGCTGTAAAATACTTTATCCCTATAAATTCAGAGTTTAGTGTATGGATTTATTATCTATAATAAATTAGAAATACTAATAGGTAAATTATATATGATAGATTATATGTAATATATTGGAAGTTGATTGGTATGATTGATAAAAGAAAACAGAACAAGATAGGAGGTTTGGAAGCATAGGAGGGAGGGTCACAGTTTAATTAGGCTGAACATTGTAGACTTTGTGAAGAAAGTAATTTTGAGCAGTCTTTAAGTAGTTGAGGGAGGTAATAACTCTTGCTCTACCCAGAGCAAACTCTAGATCAAAGATCTTACTAAGATGTCTAGTCTATTAAGTAAATAGCAATGAAGTGACCTACTTTCCCAGTTTTCCTGGTATTATCTTGATTAGTATTGAATGGCCTGTATGCTCAGCTCCAGGCAAACTAGAACAGTTGGTTACACTAAATCCAGTGCAGAGGATGGTGTGACTGGAACAGAGGAGTGAGAAAGAACAATCCTGTAAGGTCAAATGGTAATGGGAGAACATAACAGTTTAGCCTTTAGGGCATTATAATAATGCTTGCTTCGGGGTTTTGAATAGGACAAAATACTGTATATATTTCAAAAGATCATTCTGTAGTGGTTCCAGAATGGAAGCAGAAATATTTTAGCAGGTTAGGGAAATTATCCAAATGAGAGGTTATAGTAGATATTATATTAGTTTCTGAAGCTGCCATAATAAAGTATTACAAACTGGGAGCCTTATAACAACAGAAATACATTGTCTCACAATTCTGGAGGCCCAAAGTATGAGATCAAAGTGTTGGTAGGGAAATGGTCCCTATGAAACCTGAACAGGAAGATCATTCCTTTGCCTTTCCCGGATTTGGGTGGATTGCCCTCAACTCGGTGTTCCTTGGCTTGTAGTTGTGCCGCTCCAATCTTCCATCTTCACATGATTGTCTTCTCTGTCTGTGTCTGTCTCCTAGTTTCTTTATGTAAAGACACCAATCATATTGTTTAAACTTGTTATCTTTATAAAGACTGTGTTTCCAAATAAGAACATATTCTGAGGTACTGGGGGTTAAGACTTCAACATACCTTTTGGTGGGACACAATTCAACACATACAATTACAGAGGTAAATTCTAAATATATTTTGAAAGTAAAAGAGACAACATTTCCTGAGAGATTAAATTGGGATTGAATAAGAATGAAATGAATTATACCTCCAATATTTTAGCCTGAGAAAATGAGAGTTGTTGTGATCAAGTGAGATTGGAAAGGCTGTGGGTAGAATAAATTTGGAGGAAAGTTCAGTTCAATTTTGAACATGTTGAGTTTGGAATATCTGTTACCATCCAATTGAAGGTGTAAAGTAGACAGATATATAAGTCATCAAGTGAGACAAAGTGAGAATGGAGAAGGAGATGCTAGAATTTGAAGATAATAAATGATAACTCTTTTGAACCTGAGAATAACTTTGAGCTTGTTAGAGTAGCTATTGTTATTATCTTCACTTTATAAACCAAGAAAGTGGATCTGAGAAGAGTTTAACCATTCATGTATGTCAAAATAATTTGAATGAAAGTGATTTTTTAAAATTTATTTTTGTTGTTATTGTTGGTTTTGTTTTCTGCAATCAAACCCTGGTTATTTTCTAAGCATAAATAGTGGGACTGGAAAGGAGTGATAAGAGTAGCAAGGCCAGATATAGGCCATACTCCATCTGCTTGTGTGATGAAAGCTGACTTAACATCCTTGGTCAGGCTCTTCTGAGGACAGTCTGAGTGGAGGCGAGTTGTCCATGAGAATAGAGGTGGGGTAAATTACCTCTAGGATCCTCTGGACCAGGGGGAAATGGCCATAAATTTCTCAATATTATTGGCCAAGAGCACCTGTGCCTGGAACAAAGCTATATTATGGAGAGGAACCATAGTGTCCTCTAGTTGCCGGGAAGGCTCCAGGTAGTCAAGAGCAGCCTTAGTTTTTCTGAAGCAAATGGAATCATCTTTCCTCTATAACACATAACTCTTAACAAGAAAAATGCTAAAGATAAAGAGTAATGCTACTCTTCATTATGTAGATAATACTCTACAGAATTTAAATGAAAATTATTTTTAAAACACTCTTGTTACATTCTCAGATATGACAATATGTTAATATAGTGATTCAAAAGCATAATATTTCATGACACGGTGTTGGCTCTAAGTTATTTCAACTGTGAAATTCCCAAGAACAAACAAATACTTCTTATATTTTAGAATGTTATAAAATCTTGAATATGCTAGACACTATTGGAATTGAAAGATAGACAATCTCCAAATATTTTGGAAAACACTAATATTGACATACAAAAATCTATTTTAGCTAGAAGTTTCAAAAAATATGTTGGGATAAAGTTCACAGTTGCCTGCATAATTTGAGAGCATAACTATTGAAAATTACTGTTTCAAAGACTGTCATAGGGGCCAACACTGTCAGTGTTTCTAACCAATGGCTCCTTAGTGTTCTGGCATGCTATCTTAGGTGTAGACTGGCATCATAGTAGATTAGCTTTCAGTTTCTTTCCAGCTCTTTTTCCCTTCTACACACACAATCTGTCTGTGTCTACTTTATTTCTATCAAGCTAGAGAAAATGAGCTGAGGTAGAAGAAAAGGGAAAATTGACAGGGATACATTCCTGACCAGCATTTGCTATATACTCTCTAACAGATAGGGAAACATGGATGACCAGAATTTCTAATCTCTCAAGACACACATCCCATCTTGATTTGAACGAAGTTAAAAGGGATTTAACCTTCAGAAAGTTGAACTTGGATCTAAGCTTTGAGTGTTTGCCAGTCCTACTTGATTATCTTCCCAGCAAACTTCTAGAATTTTCCACATTTGCTCTAATTCTTTAATGCAAATTGCAGATAGACAAAATATAAGGTATACAATTAATTTATTTTTAAAAATGTAATTTCCTAACAGAGGATTTCTCAGCTTTATAAGGATTAACATTTGGGCCACATAATTCTTTGTTGTGAGAGCCTGTCCTATAGTACCTTCAATTTGTCACAACAAAGTGTCTTCAAACATCTTAAAAGATCCCCTGGAAGACAAAATAACTCCTAATATAAAAACATTCATCAAATAGAAAGGCAAACAGGCTATATTTTTTTTGTTTGCTTGTTTGCTTTATCTTTCTGTTGCATTTAAACCAAAATAGTAACTGTCATTTTACACTTTTATCCTCCTCTATTTCTCCACACTTTGTATAGTTGACTTTTGGATTTTCTTTTTTAAAATTGTTCAACATTAAAGATCTAATAAAATAGTCTTTCTCACTTCCTATTAACCATAATTCCCTATTGTTTAGTCACCAAGTTGCGTTCAACCCTTTTGTGACCCCATGGACTGTAGTTCACCAGGTATCTCTGTCCATGGGATTCTCCAGGCAAGAATACTGGAATGGGTTGCCATTTCCTTCTCCAATAATTCCCTATTAGCTGGCTCCCTATATACTTATCAGTGCAATGATAATTGATGTCTGTAATAAACCCAAAGCCCTGTGAAATTCTCAAGTGTCTTTTCTATAGCCAAAAGAAAATTAAGTTTAATTAAGTATGGTTTTAAGGTTAAGTGTATTTTGTTCTTTCAATTTCTTTAAACATTGGGGTTGTATATGAATGATCACTTTCCCCATTCTTTGACCAGGGCTTAATGCAGAGGTTCTATTAAATCCCCTTCAGTATGACCAAATTATCTGATGACATTAACATACAAGCTTAAGTTAGACTGTTGTTGGTATTTGTTGTTTGCTTCTTAATTTCACATACGGGACTATAAAAGATATTAAAGCCTAGACCACACACACTTGTGTGTTATCTTTTTCAGAGTTAGTACAACTAATGAAACACAAAACCTTTGGTTCTGACAAGGTTTTAAGGTAGAATTGTAGTTAGCAGCACAAAGCTACTGTGCATACCTCAAAATGGGGCTCAGGACTTTTTGTAATCCACTGGAGTTCATAGCCCATTTCAGATCTATGATGGATCTTTTGCAAATTCCTAAGAAACTCAAGCCTTTGACTGGTCAGTCAGTTCAGTCAGTCAGTTCAGTTGCTCAGTCATGTCTGACTCTTTGCGACCCCATGGATTATAGCACACCAGGCCTCCCTGTCCATCACCAACTCCTGGAGTTCACTCAGACTCACATCCATCGAGTCAATGATGCCATGCAGCCATCTCATCCTCAGTCATACCCTTCTTCTCCTGCCCCCAATCCCTCCCAGCATCAGAGTCTTTTCCAATCAGTCAACTCTTCGCATGAGGTGGCCAAAGTACTGGAGTTTCAGCTTTAGCATCATTTCTTCCAAAGAAATCCCAGGGCTGATCTTTCGAATGGACTGGTTGGATCTTCTTGCAGTCCAGGGGACTCTCAAGAGTCTTCTCCAACACTACAGTTCAAAAGCATCAATTCTTCGGTTCTCAGCTTTCTTCATAGTCCAACTCTCACATCCATACATGACTATGGGAAAACCATAGCCTTGACTAGACGGACCTTTGTTGGCAAAGTAATGTCTCTGCTTTTGAATATGCTATCTAGGTTGGTCATAACTTTTCTTCTAAGGAGTAAGCATCTTTTAATTTCATGGCTGCAGTCAACTTCTGCAGTGATTTTGGAGCCTCCCAAAAATAAGTCTGATACTGTTTCTACTGTTTCCCCATCTATTTCCCATGAATTGATGGGACCAGATGCCATGATCTTCACTTTCTGAATGTTGAGCTTTAAGCCAACTTTTTCACTCTCCAACTTGCACTTTCATTAAGAGGCTTTTTAGTTCCTCTTCACTTTCTGCCATAAGGGTGGGGTCATTGCATATCTGAGGTGATTGATATTTCTCCCAGAAATCTTGATTCCAGCTTGTGCTCCTTCCAGCCCAGTGTTTCTCATGATGTACTCTGCATATAAGCTAAATAAGCAGAGTGACAATATACAACCTTGACGTACTCCTTTTCCTATTTGGAACCAGTCTGTTGTTCCATGTCCAGTTCTAACTATTGCTTCCTGACCTGTATAGAGGCTTCTCAAGAGGCAAGTCAGGTGGTCTGGTATTCCCATCTCTTTCAGAATTTTCCACAGTTTATTGTGATCCACATAGTCAAAGGTTTTGGCATAGTCAATAAGCAGAAATAGATGCTTTTTGGAACTCTCTTGTGTTATTTTTTGTTTGTTTGTTTGTTTTTTTGTTTTTGATGATCCAGTGGATGTTGGCAATTTGATCTCTGGTTCCTCTGCCTTTTCTAAAACCAGCTTCAACATCTGGAATTTCATGGTTCACATATTGCTGAAGTCTGGCTTGGAGAATCTTGAGCATTACTTTACTAGCGTGTGAAATGAGTGCAATTGTGCAATAGTTTGAGCATTCTTTGGCATTGCCTTTCTTTGGGATTGCAATGAAAACTGACCTTTTCCAGTCCTGTGGCCACTGCTGAGTGTTCCACATTTGCTGGCATATTGAGTGCAGCACTTTCATAGCATCATCTTTCAGGATCTGAAATAGCTCCACTGGAATTCCATCACCTCCACTAGCATTTTTTGTAATGATGCTTTCTAAGGCCCACTTGACTTCAGATTTCAGGATGTCTGGCTCTAGGTGAGTGATCACATTATCGTGATTATCTTGGTCATGAAGATCTCTTTTGTACAGTTCTTCTGTGTATTCTTGCCATCTCTTCTTAATATCTTCTGCTTCTGTTAGGTCCATACCATTTCTGTCCTTTATCGACCCCATCTTTGCATGAAATGTTCCCTTGATATCTCTTGGCTTTGAGGTGACTAGATGGAAATCTCTTGAAACTTATCTTTTGGAGTTTGTTCAGGTTCTTAGATGTGTAAAGTTTTCACTAAACTTATACAATAACTTTTATTGTGTTACACAGTAACTTTTATCAATTACTTCTTTGAACCATTTTTCTTCCCCTTTCTCTTTTCCTTCTCATTTTAGTACTATTATTATACACATGTCATTTTGTTTGATTGTGCCCCACAGATCTCTGAGGATGTATTCATTTTATGTACTTTCCTTTTGTATTTCAGATTGGAAGACCTTTGTTGAGGCATCTTTAGACTTACTGATTCTTTCTTGTGGTCAAATCTACTGTTGAGTCCCTCTCATAAGTTTTTGTTTCATAAGTTATTTTCATAGCTTATGAAATATTAAAAATATTAAAAAGTTATTTTATATTAAATTCACATATATCAGGCTTCCCTGAAAGGTTAGTTGGTAAAGAATCCACCTGCAATGCAGAAGACCCCAGTTTGATTCCTGGTTTGGAAAGAACTGCTGGAGAAGGGATAGGCTACCCACTCCAGTATTCGTAGGCTTCTCTTGTGGCTCAGCTGGTAAAGAATCCACCTGCAATTAGGGAGACCTGGGTTTGATCTCTGGGTTGGGAAGATTCCCTGTAGAAGGGAATCTTCTAGGCCACCCACTTTAGTATTCTGGCCTAGAGAATTCTGTGGACTATATAGTCCATGGGGTCACAAAGAGTCAGACACGACTGAGCGAGTTTCACTTTACTTACTTAAACTGACCAAAAGTTTGGCCTTACCTTGAAATTTAAATAAATATGAATGTGCTAAATTGCTCACCTTCCCCCTCTTGTGCCTTTAACCACATTTTACTCTACCAAAATTATGCATTGTTTGATCATAGAATAACTGTTGCCTATCATTCTTCCCATAAAACCAACTTCAATCATATAAGAAATTCAATTCAAATAGTTAAGAAAAAACTATCAAAATTTTGTGTCTCATGGGTCAAATGGCATCTTTAAGATAGGCACCTTAAAGAGGTTCAGTTAAAGTGACAACTGTATTAGAGACAGTGGTATGGTAGAACTCAGCCAATTGACAGCAGTTTTCTTTTATACTAGACTTTTTTTCCATTTCCTCCCTCTTCCTTCAGCCCTTAATCTCTTCTTTAATCTCAGTGTTCTCTTTTTCATATGTATGGCACACTTAGGATACCTCCTCTAGTTTTCCATTATTTCTCAGTTGTGCAATATAAAAGAAATTTTATGATAGGACTAAGTAATGAGTTTTTAAAATTTCACTACCAAACACTGGTAATTTATAATAAATTTTAAAAAGGCAGCCTAAAGTAATTCATCATAAAGAAAATTAACAGGCAAATACTTTCTAAAATTGTTTGTGGACAAAACTAAAATGTTTGAGTTGAAAGTCATGTGGAGAGCATATACTATACAATATATAACTCAGTGCCTAGAGTATTCTTAGCAATGATGATATGGCTAACCTTAAAAAAGAAACACACAAAAAACCACCAGCAGCTCATTATTTGGCAGACAGCCAAAGGAATATTGGCATATGTAAGCAGTCCCTGAAAAGTATACAAGTTGTAGGAATTAATTATCTTAAACTAGCTAATTGTTTCTTTTCACTCAGGGCATGAACCTATTTTTGATAACTGTTATTAATTAATTTCAGGGGAAAACAACCATATTAAAGGTCTCAAGAAATCTTCCTTGAATGCATTATGGTGAAAAAAAAAGGAAAAAAAAAAAAAAGGAAAAGTTTTCTGCTAGTATTATAAAACATGAAGAAACATTCCAGGTTGTGCTTACCTCGTTTGCTATTCCAGAATCAGAATTTGAAATATTGACTATGTACAGGTTATATATATATGCTGTGTTTTAAAAGTGGTGTCCAAATCCACACTATGAAATCCACATTATGAAAGAACTATTTGTCATTAGTAGTAGAGTTAATTTAAACCTAACATACAGTTGCCTAGCAGTAATAACCATTGGGACTCATTGGAGCCTCTTTTAGATTCCTATAAGACTCCTTCATTTGTAGAGAGTATTTATTTCCTAACTTCTTTTGGCCGTGCTGGCTCTGCATGGCTGTGCATGGGCCTCCTCTAGTTTGGTGACTGAAGTCCACTCTTTAGTTGTGGAGCGTAGTCTTCTCATTGCCGTGGCTTCTTTGTTGCAGAGCATGGGCGATGGAGCGAGTTCACTTTCCCTTTATGGGCTCAAGTACACTGGCTTAGCTGCCCTGAGGCATATGGGATCTTTCCAGACCAGAGATGGCACCCATGTCCCCTGCACTGGGAGGTGAATTCTTAACCTCTGGACCACTAGGCAAGTCCTCCTAGTTTGGTGGTGGTTTAGTCGCTAAGTCGTGTCCAACTCTTGTGACCCCATGGACTGTAGCCTGCCAGGCTTCTCTGTCCATGGGGATTTTCCAGGCAAGAATACTGGAGTGGGTTGCCATTTCCTTCTCCAGGGGATCTTCCCAACCCAGGAACTGAACCCAGGTCTCCTGCATTGCAGGCAGATTCTTCACCTAATTTTCCTAAAACAATAATTTTTGAAATATTGAATATGGGTTTCTCTTTTATTGGCTGGTTTGTGGATTCTCTTCTTGCAGTATACTAACTTATGCCAGAATATGTATTTCCTTATATCAGTTTTCTTATTACTGATTTGCAGAGAATTGGCCTCTGTAGTATCGCAAGTATAAAATTTTAAACTTGATCTTTATTCAAGTGCATTTAAAGATGGTTACAATCATACAAAGCACTTAGTTTGATTTCTTTATTGTCTTTATTGTCTGTTCTACCCTGTCTTCAAGGGCAGAAATATTCTGCATTGTATTCTCCATGACCTGCACATTCAATGATTTGTAGGATCTGCATTGGATTATAACGCTGAGGCATTTTCTTTTCATTTCTAACTCACTGAATTTTTGTAGAGCTAATAAATTCTTAAAGTATTTTAAAACTAGATGTAAATCATATACTGGAGAATTTATATAGACTTCTGTGTTTTCCTAATCAAAACATTTGCCTACAGAGTAAAATATTTTAATGCCCCATGAATTATGCCTTGATGTGTGGGCAACATTTCTTAGAACTCAAATATGTATATTACTTAAGAATTATCAGGAAAACAGAGTCTAAAATAACTAGGAAACTTATTTAAGGGAAGTCAAGGGTTAGAAATGTGCCTAATGCTAGTAAAGAATCTGTGATTTGTTGAAGTACTTAGCATTTCTTCTTAAAGTATGTTAGTGGTAGGACAGAAAATTAGGTTGATCTAAATATCTTTCTTATACCTTCACTCCTTTAGTTTTTAAATCAGCATGTAAACCATTGTGTCCAGCATTGAGAATTTAACCTATAATAATGTCACAAAAATATTTATGTAAATGAATTTATCCTGAAATGATATTTGTAAATTTAAAGTATGATTTATTGAACAAAGAAAATCAATAAATGACACATAATAGATAAACTTTAAAGGAATTCAGGAGTATTGGTGACTCTAACACAAAGTAACTTCAGTGAAATTGAGAGTACTTTATTGGTCTTTGAAACATGACCTAAAAGCAAGAGTTTGCTGGAAAACTAGGGAATGAACATATAAAACAGATTGTCTCACAGGTGTAACAAGAAGATGTTCAAGACTACTTTTACATATATTAAATATTCTATTTCTCGCATTCTCTTTGTCAAGCTAGTAATTTGAAGTGCTGACAAATTTCTCTTATTCATTGCATATAATTAGTTGTTGTTGTTATTGTTGAGCCACTAAGTCCTGTCAGACTCTTTGTGACTCCATAAAGTGAAACATCAGAGAAGGCAATGGCTCTCCACTCCAGTACTCTTGCCTGGAAAATCCCGTGGACGGAGGAGCCTGGTGGGCTGCCGTCCATGGGGTCACTAAGAGTCGGGCACGACTGAGCAACTTCACTTTCACGCACTGGAGAAGGAAATGGCAACCCACTCCAGTGTTCTTGCCTGGAGAATCCCAGAGACAGTGGGCCCCCGCGTCTATGGGGTCGCACAGAGTCGGACATGACTGAAGCGACTTAGCAGCAGCAGCAGCCGAGTGAAACATGTAAGACTGCCCTGTTCTCTACTATCTCCTGGAGTCTGCTCAAATTTCTGTCCATTGAGTCAGTGATGCTAGCTAACCATCTTATCCTCTGCCACCTCCTTATCCTTTTATCTTCAATTTTTCCCAGAATCAGGGTCTTTTTCAATGAGTCAGCTCTTTGCATCAAGTGGGCCAAAGTGGAGCTTTAACAAGTCTTTTCAGTGAATATTCAGGCTTGATTTCCTTTAGGATTGATTGGTTTGATCTCCTTGCAGTCTAAGGGATGCTAAAGAGTCTCTCCAGCACCGCAATTCAAAAGCATCAATTCTTCAGCACTCAGTCTTCTTTATGGTCCAATTCTCACATCCATACATGACTAGTGAAAAAAAAAAAAACAACATAGCTTTGACTATATGTACCTTGTCAGCAAAGTGACAAGATACATACATGTCTCTGATTTTTAATACACTAGTCATTGCTTTCCTCCAAGGAGAAAACATCCTTTAATTTCATGGCTGCAGTCACCATCCACAGTGATTTTGGAGCCCAAGAAAGTAAAATCTGTCACTACTTACACATTTCCCCTTCTGTTAGCAATGAAGTTGTAGGACTGTATGCCGTGATCTTAGCTTCTTGAATGTTGAGTGTCAAGCCAGTTTTTTTCATCTCATCAAGAGGCTCCTTAGTTCCTCTTCACTTTCTGCCATTAGGGTCATAATATCAGCATATCTGAAGTTGTTGATATTTCTCCCAGCTATCTTGCTTCCAGCCTGTGGTTCATCCAGCCCAACATTTCTCATGATGTACTCTGCATATAAGTTAAATAAACAGGGTGACAACACACAGCTTTGTAATTAGTAGGACAACAAATTCTGTGTTACTCTGGTTCTTTTATTCTTATTGATACCAGACCAAACAAAAAATATCCCTTCAGTTATCTTTTAAAATATACTTCTTGACTTAACTAATTTATTTCAATATGCCATGCAAATATTCTTTCAATGTTCTTTTCTTCTAAAAAATTTCTAAAAATTTAATCCTTCCAAAAACATGAATTACTTTCTGATTTAAGTCTAAAATTATCTGTCTAGTTTTATATGATTAGAACTATCTGAGGCCAGATAGTTCTGAACTATTTTAGCTATGTCTACCTAACAAACATTTCTGCCCTCATCAGAATATTTTCTTTTCTCTTCCACAAAAAATTACTCTTCTACCTCCATGAACTCTGTACTTATTTTTATCTTTACAAGAATATAAAATTTTACCCATTCAGAACTTGAAAATTCAAGTTAAAATTAAAGGTTCTCTTTTCCATGAAAGATTTTTGACTGGCCCTTTGTTAACAATTTTCTACTTTGAAAGCTTTTTGTGCTTTTAATACATCATACAATTTAGTCCTTGACTTTATATACTATTTTGTATTGATTTTTTATCACTATGTTGTATTATGTAGTATATCTTACCACTCACTTTGGAAGGCCAGCTAAAGGGGTTTTTGAAATTATCAGTTGCTAGTTATCTGTCTTAAAGTATATAGTATCATTAGTGTGGATTTGATTTACTGAATAACCATAATCCTTCTCTGCAGAGATTGCCTTTTTTAAAGTAATTTCTGTCACTTAAGTGTCATAAGAGATCTGTCTAACCAACTTAATATTATATTTTGAGGCTACAAAGTTGCATTTGGATCTTCATTTCTTATCAAAATTTATTTATTGATTCTAACAAAAAGAAGAGAGAAGTCTTAAGTTTATTCTATCAAATCTTAGAACCTTGTAGGCAGCTATGAAACCCTAAATAAAGAATTATTAAACACTGATGCTCCCAGTTTTACAACATCATCTGCCTGAGGAATTCATGAAGGAAAAAAAAATCAAAATATCTTCCTTTGCTGTTTATTTCAAAACTAAACCCATAATCTATGGGTCAAAATCACCTATATGCTACTCTTTAGGAATGTATAGGTCTCTGGTTGTAGCCATGTGAGAAGTAAATGTATAACCACCTCTCCCTTTCTTTTTTCATTTGACTACCCTGGTGACTCAGATAAAGAATCGGCCTGCAATGTGGGAGACTTGGGTTGAATCCCTGGGTCAGCAAAATCTCCTGGAGAAGGGAATGGTTACCCACTCCAGTATTGTTACCTGTAGAATTCCATGGACAGAGGAGCCTGATGGGCTATATCGTCCATGGGGATGCAATGAGTGCACACACACACACACACACAGCTTTAGCTTACTTCAGTCTTGCTCAAAAGATACCTTAAATAAGTTATTTGGTAATTAGACACTTGACTTACAATGTTTTCTAATAGTAATCTTTGTATGTTTAATGGTTGAATTGTAAGAAAATAAAAAGAATGGATAATGCATGGGAAAACTGTCCTAAGAATAAGTTGTGCAAAAGAAAGAATGCAGTAGGAAAAAAAAAAAAAAGTATTTTTCCCTTAACATCATTAAGAACAGAACTGAAAAAATTGTTTAATCAAGGTAAAGTTTAATCAAGTGAAGTGAATATTTTAAGTTAAACTAAATCCCTCCAAGTACTATGATATCAACATTCACTAGCATTCCTACCGACTGTTTTTACTATACACATTTTAAAAAGCATATCCATGTATCTCTTCCTTTCCTAATTCTTTTTCCAGTAGGTTTTTAGAAAATAGTTATTGAGCAGAGTTCTCTGTGCCATACAGTAAGTCCATGGATTCTCCAGGCCAGAATACTGGAGTGGGTAGCTATTCCCTTCTCCACGGGATTTTCCCAACCCAGGGTTCGAACACAGGTCTCCCACATTGTAGGTGGATTCTTTACCAGCTGAGCCGCTAGGGAAGCCCAGAGTAAGTCCTTGTTGATAATCTATTTTAAATATAGCAGTGTGTGGATGTCAGTCCCAAACAATGAACAAAACTATATCCAAATGAAATGCAGAGGAATCACTGTCAGAGTGAAACCCATTCCCTTAGCTCTATTTAGGGGAAACATCACAGAGACGTTTAAGTGCAGTTTGTGTGGAAAATAAAAGGTATTCTCATGTGAGGGAAGGATTTATGTGTAGGAAGATCTGAATCTAAAACATGCTTTAGAATGTGTTGGGCAAATAACCATCTGTTCTTTCTCCTGTGTGATATCAAAGAAGAATAGAATGTTCCACAAGTCTACACTGGGAAAACAAAAACAAAATCAATGGGGATATTGTGGTAGAAAAGGCAACATTACTAACAAAGGTTTAGAAATCATACTGACTATGAAAAAAGACACTTGATCCTTGGAAGAAAAGCTATGATTGACCTGCTAAGTCACTTCAGTGGTGTCCGACTCTGTGCAACTCCATAGACAGCAGCCCACCAGGTTCCCCCCGTCCCTGGGATTCTCCAGGCAAGAACACTGGGGTGGGTTGCCATTTCCTTCTCCAATGACTGACCTAGAAAGCATATTAAAAAGCAGAAACCTAACTTTGCTGAATAAAGAGGTCCATCAAAGCTATGGTTTTTATAGTAGTCATCTATGGATGTGAGAGTTGGACTATAAAGAAAGCTAAGGGCCAAAGAATTAATGCTTTTGAACTATAGTGTTAGAGAAGACTTTTGAGAATCCCTTGGACAGCAAGGAGATCAAACCAGTCAACCCTAAAGGAAATCAGCCCTGAATATTCATTGGAAGGACTGATGTTGAAGCTGAACTCAATACTTTGGCCACCTAATGCAAAGAACTGACTCATTAGAAAAGACCCTGATGCTGGGAGAGATTGAAGGCAGGAGGAGAAGGGCATGACAGAGGATGAGATGGTTGGATGGCATCACTGACTCAATGGACATGAGTTTGAGCAAGCTCCCGAATTTGGTGATGGACAGGGAAGCCTGTCATGCTGAAGTCCATGGGGTCACAAGAGTCAGACATGACTGAGCAATCGAACTGACTGACTGATGACAAAATCAGATATTTATTCAATATATAGTATTGTCTGTCATCCTATATCAGATACTGTGATGAGGTGATTGGTGAGACCAAGAAGTTAAATCAATTATTATAGTAGATAATGTTTCTTTATACATCTATATCTATATATGACAGGAGTATGGAAAGGAGCAGGAAAGAGGAGGATCTGGGTCCAAAGGAATGTTATCAATTTCATAAACTAAAATAACGCCAACTCTGAATTTAACTTTTGTCTTAAAGTTGTCTTTGCTTTTTTTCTTAACACCTTTATGCTAATTGGCATATTACTGTATTTCCATATCAGTTATATTGTACATGATGGAGATTTTAATGAAAGAAAAGTAGTAGTGATCTCAACTTGTTTTAGGGGATGTCTATTGAATTATTTAAGTGCTTATGAAATTCATAAAGTGTTATAAAGAGAAGAAAAGATATATAGCAGAATTTTTCTATGCTACTATTCAGTGAAAATTCATTCAGAGGCTCAAATATTGTATAGATTTAAGATCACTCTGGGTTATAACTTGCCTTCAAAACATAGCGGTTCTTTTTAAACAATCTAAATTAAAATTTTTCATAATCACAATAAGTATTTCGTTAAACTAATGTTACATTCAGAGTCATTTTATAATTATTTATTGGAAAGAGTAATTGTACATAGTAACTGTTTTTCATAATATTGAAAATGCAGGCAATTTTTTATCATTTGAAGGGCTAATCCACTTGGAGGGTGAAAAGCTTTAGCATAGGTTCTAAAGCTCTTCATATCCTACCCCCTCCCCAACATAGTGATGCTTTAAAATAAACTAAATTCTTCATCTAAGGCAGAACATATGCACACACACAAAATTATTGCTTCAAAAACTATGAAGCCTTAAACCTGTTTCCCAAGATGGGATTCCAAAATGTGGCAAGAGGACTGTTGTTTTGGAATATGAAAGGGAGATATAGCTGATGGTTCTGATTAATCATTTTAAATTCTCTCCTTTTTAATGGAGATGAAGAAAGCACGTTTTGTATGGAGTTTTGTTTTGACTCAGCCTGCCATGAAGCTGTTTAAATCAAGTCTTATACCCACATTATTTCGACTGCCAAAAACATCAAAACAGCAACAAAGAAAAAGCTAACCTTGAATTTTCAGCTTGTATTTCAGCCCTTGTAAACAAGTTACCATGGAGATGATACCCAAGTGAGCTACAGGCTTGACTCAAAACAGCCACTCTGTGTGGACCATCAGTACAATATAAAACGGCATTGGCACTTTTCATGACAAAACCTGCATACGTCCTGCGATCCTTAAAAGTTCTTTTTGCAGAATGCCAGGTGAAAGCTTAAATTCGTCAAAACTGTCATGGACTTGCTTACATGGCAGCAAAATCAGAGACCAACCAAGGATTATATATTTGAATATCATACATTTGGTAGCAAATTTAACTGTTTTGAAGATAATAATTTGAAGTTATATTTTCTGAGCCTTTTAAAAAAGATGTAGGTCTAGAAGAGATTTTGACTATAGCTTTAAATTATTTTATTGTACCAACTCATTTCTAGGAAGGCTAAGTCAGGGCTAACAAAAATAACAAAATATGCCCTATCATCTTTGTACGTGCTGCAATTATATGGAAACCTTTAACAAAGTAAAGAACAAACATAGGTTTTAAAGGTTTATGTATTATCTTCAAAAATGTTTAAACCATGGAAAATTATATCCTTGTGTCCAAGAAGTACCTCTATTGATTCATACCTTTTTTCCTCTAGATTTGTTTCTCTTTCAAGTCCTTGTGAAAATACACATATATTTTAGATTACTAGTTATAATAAGATACTTAACAATTATATAATATTTTGACTTGAAAACTCAAAACTCCACATTCTACGGAAATGATAATCTTCCTGTTACACTTAAAATTATGTTAAATATTTTATTGATCATATTGGAACATCTAGATCAGGGACCTTTGAAAACGCCACTTGTCCTTTTGCAGTCTTTCCACCTAAAAAGATACATACTTTATCATCTCTGGGATGCAGTTGATCAAATTAACTTGAATTTGAGGTTAGAGGCACACAGAACTCTGATTGTATCTCTGTTAACCAATGATCAGTGATTGTTTATTGAATAGAAGTGAAAGTTGCTCAGTTGTGTCCAACTCTTTGCGACCCCATGGACTTGTACAGTCCATGGGATTCCCTAGGCCAAAATACTGGAATGGGTAGCCTTGCCCTTCTCCAGGGGATCTTCCCAACCCAGGGATCAAACCCAGGTCTCCTACTTGCAAGCGGATTCTTTACCAGCTGAGCCAGAAGGGAACAGTAAGAATAAAGGAATGGGTAGCCTATCCCTTCTCCAGTGGATCTTCCTGACCCAGGAATCCAACTGGGTCTCCTGCATTGTAGGCAGATTCTTTACCAACTGAACTATGAACCCTCACAATAATTCATGTTAAACTGTGATTTGCATCAGTCAGTGCAGAGGCCATGGGTGTTATTTTTTTCCCCTGACTTGAGATTCAAATGGGCATTTGGGCAAGATAAAGTGCTTTGAAATCAAACATCAACCAGCAAATTAATTTACTTTACCATTCTTAAAGAATTTATTGATTTCATAGGTCAGAGTTTCTCTGCCTCAGCACTATTGACATTGGGGTCAGATAATTCTTTGTCATGCAGACTCTTCTACGCATTGCAGGGTGATTAGGGGCGTCCCTGACCTCTACCCACTGCATGTCTGTAGTATCACTCCACCCGCACCCCCCCACACACACACTTTAGATGTGAAAACCAAAAGTGTCCCCTGGTAGATAAGAGTATACCATACTGAAAGCAAAAGCCATAGGTAAATATCATTTTATCTTTTGTCATCATACAGATATTACCAGGCTTTACATCTATAACTTGGAATTGAATTCATAATTTTCAACTCATAGAACTTGAACAAAGACATCGTATGTATGTAGGCTTTTCAGGTGGCTCAGTGGTGAAGAATCCACCTGCCAATGCAGGAGACATGGGTTTGATCCTTGGGTTGGAAAGATTCCCTAGAGAAGGAAATGGCAACCCAATCCAGTATTCTTGCTTGGAGAATCCCATGGGCAGAGGGGCCTGGCAGGCTACAGCCCATAGGGGTTGCAAAGAGTCAGACACGATTTAGAGACTAAATAAGAACTATATATACGTGTGTGTGTGTGTGTGTGTGTGTGTGTGTGTGTGTGTGTGTGTATATATATATATATATATATGTATATATGTATATGCACATGTATATATGTACATACACATATATACACACATAATGTGTACATATATGTTAAAAATGCCTTTCAAGTTCTACTCACTAACATGTCATAGGATTCATGTTGCATATACTTACTTTTGCTATTTATATTCATTCTTTACCTGCTTCCTTCCATTCTTGCATACTTTTCCCTTTATTTTAATTTTCCCATTTATTTTTGTCCTTTCACTACATTTCCTACTCTTTTTGTTTTCTTAGTGCAGCTCATTTATCTTTTCTAATAGTCATTGTGAAAATTATATTTAATGAATTTTTATCAGTATTATGTAGGCCTTATGATTTAGTCTTCAAATTGACATTTTTAGAAATAGTAACATCTGCTTCTACTGACTAACAGAACAAAGAATGACACCCCAGTAACACTGGAGATGGCAGAAGGAGAAGCTAGTGCAACTAAACTCCCCTAGAATACAATAAAATCAGCATATCTGAAAAGGATTAAAAATAATAAGTTTCAGGACAATTTCAAATACTGTTTCACACTTTTGAATTAAAGATAATGGAGTGAGAAATGGAATATCTACTCAAGGAGATACCAAATTCTTCTGTTAGACTTGCCACATTTTCTTTTGCAAAATAAAATGTATAAAGCAAGTATTTTTATAGGTTATCGGTAGCGTTAATGTGAAAAGTGTAAGCTTTATTGCTAACCATTTGAGATGCAAGGGAGCTCTCTCTGCCACAGAAATTGGATGACCATGTGGGCTGACAGCTCCCTTGTGTTATAAAATAATGCAAACAATATTTTTTCACCCCAAACAAAATTGGTTAAAATTACATTTTCCCAAGTCATATGGAAATACACTAATTTGTAACTTTCTAAAGCCAACACATTTATGCTTCAGAGATACATAATTTAGTAACAAACAGCAGACTGAATTTTGATCAGGTTTTAAAAATGGGTACAATAGCCTTCTCAGACTTCAAATGAGCTCAAAAATTCTCTTGGTATTCTCTCCCCTCACGAAATTGTAAGGGTAACAGTCTCTTGAAGTTTTTCAGCAATATGGAGTAAGAAAAAGTGAAAAGGTCTTACATATTTGTCTAATATGTAAAGGCTCCGGTGATTAAAACAGCCTTCACACCTAATAGCAGGCATTTTACTTTAAAGGTAATAATTCTCTAAGAACCTAGTAGAAAACCACATTATTATGCTTTTCTTTTTTGGAATTGATGGCTACATTATATAAGGTAGGCTAGGTAAAGCATGATAACAAGCAGTTCGGATAGAAAAACATTAATGGAATCTTCTTTATATTTTTAAGAAGAAACTATCTGGATTCTCAACATTAAGGAACAAGAAAACTATCACTTAGTGTGCTAGTCCTCCAACTAACAGGAAATATACACACATTTATTTTAATAGCAAAAACAATATTGATAGAGAACATTTTGTCTTCTTGCTAAATTATTTTATTAGGTACAACAGACTAACAAATCAGGGACCACTTGTGCCACATATAATATTATTTATGTGATTCAGATAATCGACTGGAATATAATAACGATTTGAGAATATTCCTCTGTGTTCTGGGCACCTGTTTTCCTATGTCAATTTGCCTTATAAATTTTATTCGTCTTTTATTGCATTTAATATTGAATAATTAAAGCATGCATTTTGGCATAATTTATTATTTTAATTCTTTTCTGCCAGGTAATTTTTTGAGGTTATAAAGACTCTTCTAACTATGGGGGGGGGGGCAAAACTATTGGTCAGAAAGAGTAGATTCGTACTCTATGGAAACATGTATTTTCTATTTAGATATCATAAGTCTTGAATCTTTCTTACCTTGAGTAAGATGAAAAAGTACCAAATTGAGCAAATCCTATAAAATAATTTCTATTTTCATTATCACTTATGGGACTTCAGTGGGATTTGTGCCATTTCATTTAATTATTAACAGGTGAAGAATGATTGCAGGGATCCCACATGAATTGTCTTCCATCCTTCCTTCCTGATTCTTATTTTAATTGTGTAAACCTATTTAATGACAGGACTGCAATATTGGTTAACTGTGATTTTGATTTAGTAATTGTGCAGAAAATCTTATTTGCACATCTTTTCAAAAGGCCAATTTGAAGTTCTGAAACGTTGACTGAAGTTGACCAGACTCTACATGGGAGAAAAATGTCAGGCATAAGGGCATGATGATCTTCAGACCATTATATATCCATTACCCATTTATGCAACCAGCATACATATAGCAGCATATTTATTGAAATAGACATACTTCGCAATGACTGCCAGAGAAAAAGTTGAGAACTTCATATTATTTGACTTCAGTCATCAGATGTAAACATCATAAAATAAGACATATGTTTTCCTGTATATGGTGTGTGTGTACTCATTGTTTGTGATTCTTTGCGATCCTATGGGGTGTAGCTCACCAGTCTCCTCTGTCCATGGGATTTCCCAGGCATGGATACTGGAGTGGGTTGCCATTTCCTCCTCCAGGGGATCTTCCCAACTCAGGGATGGAACCTACATCTCTTGCATCGCTTGCCTTGCAGGTGGATTCTTTACCACTAGCTGCATCTGGTAAGCTCTTTTCCTGTGTATTGTATACACACAAAACTACATATTTGAGGTATTCAAAGTGTATATTGCATTTATTGTTGGCAAATTGAAAAACTTTCTCAATGAAGTAATTTATTTTCACACTAAGTCCATTAATCAAGTCAGAAACTCCTTCAAACATGGCCTAAGCAAAAACAAACAAACAAACAAACAAACAAAAACACAAAAAGAAGGGTTTTTGGTTCATTGGCTAATGCTGGCTATACCCAGATCTGCAAATGTTTTTAGAGATCCAGGCTTTTCCACTATTCAGTGTTGTGTTTTTTTGTTTGTTTGTTTTTTAACTTTGTTTTGTTTTGCTGACCATTTTGTTTGCATTCTAGGACTGAGACTTCCTCCAAGTTTGTCAACAACCAACTCAAAGCTTGAATCTGGTAGACTAAAATACACTGCTTTCTTGGAAGCCCTGATATAGGAAGTGATAAAATACACTTCCCTTTCTTGGAAGTCCTGATTTGTCCCAAATGAGCCCACATGCAAAACCATGACACTGTGAGTTGGTTCTAAGTGTGGAGTAGTGGAAAGTATAGTTTTGACAATCTCTAGGGACATATATTGGAGATGGCGATGGCATCCCACTCCAGTACTCTTGCCTGGAAAATTTCATGGACGGAGGAGCCTGGTAGGCTTCAAAACATGGGGTCGCACAGAGTTGGACACAACTGAACTGACTTAGCAGCCGCAGCAGCAGAGACATATATAGGGCTTCCCTGGTGGCTCAGTGTTAAAGAATCTACCAGCCAATGCAGGAAACATAGGTTCAGTCCCTGGTTTGGAAAGATCCCCTGGAGAAGGGCTTAGCAACCCACTCCAATATTCTTACCTGGAGAATCCTATGGACAGAGGAGCCTGCTGGGCTAGAGAATATGGGGTTGCAAAAAGTTGAGCAGGACTTAGCGACTTCATAACAATAACATCAGGGATAATTATAGTTGCTAAAATAGGGGAAATGTTGCCACTGATTTCTGGTTAGTAGATTTCAGAGATGCTACAAAATATTCTAAAACAGACCCATACCTCAAAATAAAGAATCAACCAATCCAAAAATATCAGTGGTGTCAGCTTGTGAAACTGGGAGTGGCACCAACTCCTGCTGGTCCACAATGGGCTGTAGAGAGAAGTAAGAGGCGCTTACTTTAGAAAATTGTGCTGTAGTTAGAAGGACAGTAAACGCTGATTAGGCAGCAATGCCTGTCAGCAACAGGGAGTATTTTTTGCCTCTAACCTTGGAGAAGAAAAATACAAAGACATGTGGGAAATGTCAAAAATTTTAACAATGAATTTTTATCTTAATGTAATTGGCAAAGTTGATTTTTCTGTTTGTTTTTTTTTAAACTCATAAATCATCCTTGCTCCTAGTTGAATTCCTTGGTGTTAAGAGAATTATTTGCATTTTGCTAAGTTGATTTGTCAGAAATTCTCTACTATTAGCATATTTGCTAGTACCCTGACTTTTATATTTTGTACTTTATATTTTAAACAAAATAGAAAGTATTTTTGAATTATTCTCTTTTATTGTCAGGTCAAATATTTTAGCTGAAAATAATTTATAATTAGAGGGGAAATTATTGCTTAAATGAAATCCTAGTTGCCTTTTTCATTTTTTTGACTATGTAATGTGAGGGTGAAATGGCAATTTATTTTGCTTTTATATTATTTAAATTGAAAATGTTCTTATGTTCATTAAATAGGTTATTGGAATTAATAAGAGGTAAAAAACTTTATAGCATTTTGTTTTATTTGTTTAAAGGGTGGTTTATTTTGCAGTTTTTTTTTTTTTAAAGCAAATGACAGTTGTTTTTTAAAGCAAAAGCAGTTGTTTTTTGACTTGAAATATTCCTATCCAAGTATTTAAAAAAGCAAATATTTTTATTTTCTTAGGTCCATTAATAATTATTTGAAATATTTCCTTTAAGAAAAAAAAATAAAACTCTACTGCTGAAGGTTGTTTGGATGTTCCTTCTGTGTGTGTATACATGTGTGTGTACATGTGTGTGCACGTGTGTGTGTGTGTGTTCCAGAAAAATCATTAAGTAGTTTTATATAGCAAGAAAGGTCTGATCCCATGACTAAGGAACAGAACAGAGAGAACATGCCTTCCAAAAGTAAATGCTGAATTACTGTATGTTTTTGTGTGCACACACATATGTGTACACACATCTGACCATCAATCAAACCCTCAAGCTTGCCTCCAGGAAAGTTGAAAGAGTGCATCTCACAGGGGAGGAAAATGCATTTAAAATTAGTGCAGCCATAAAATAAACTGACATAACCCAAAGCAACAAATAATGGAGGGAAAAATCCTTCTGGGGTTCTCTCTCTCTTTTCACAAAGATTTTGACTTTCTGTTTTTATTTCTTGTCAGTGATCCTGTGTGTGTTTAAAATGACATAAAGTGCATTCATTATGTCCCCAGATTCCAACTGCTTCAGACTTTCTTGTATATTTCTCAAGAAAACGCAGACTTTTGGAATAGAGAGCAGATGCAGAAGCAAAATGACAGCCCTTGTGGGATCTCTGGTGGCTTAAAAAAAGCTCCAAGCAATTTTCTCTATTGCATCATGCCTGAAAAGCAGCTTAATTCATCTGTTATGATTAAAGTTGATTGATTGAATTGATCTGTGATGTATCCTGTTTCCCTAGTTTACAAAGATGCTCAGGAAGAGTGAGGAAGCTGTCTGAACAGGATCCAAGTGCTTAATATATGCTAAGGCCCCACTTAACATTTATTATCTGTTATCAAAGGTAGGAAAAAGCATGTAAATTATATGGATGTCTCTGATTCAAGGAAAGGGAAAGATAAATACTTATGTAGACACTCAGTGATTTTCATCAACCATTTTCTAAAATATACCCCATCTTTTTAGATTTATCAGTAAATTTGTAAGAAGCTCTTCCATTGCTAGTAAATTATGCTGGGAAGTTAAACTGTTTTTACCTTACTATTATGCCCGGAAGTTAACCTGTTTTTACCTTACTGATAGTTACAGTATATATAAGAGAGATGAAAAACATCAAATATGACTCTTAAGATTGCTTAATAAATATAAGTTGTATGACAAATTAAATTTAGGATACTCAGGGAACTAGCATAGTTTAAAAGTGCTCTCCTTGTGAGTTTTTGTTTGTTTCAAATGGATTAAAAAAAAAAGAGAGAGAATCATTAGTAGATATTTCTTCCAATTTTGGGTGGGTGTGAAAATGAGGCAAGGGAGTAAGTTTCTGTGCATGTACCTGTAGGTTTGTGAGGTACAGAATTTCATAGAATTTGTCACTAAATACAGCAACAGCTTGATAAATACAGTTTTTAACATTCAGGGGGAAAGTGTTGGATTAAAGCTACTATGAATTGGCAAATTACAGCTTAACCTACTTTAAAAAAATATGATACAGGGAGCACAAACCTGGTGCTCTGTGAAACCTAGAGGGGTTTAGGATGGGGTGATGATAGGAGGGAGATTAAAGAGAGAGGGAACATACATATACCTATGATTGATTCATGTTGATGTATGGCAGAAAACAGCACAATATTGACTCAGTTGAGATCAGTTCAGTTGGTCAGTTGTGTCCAACTCTGCGACCCCATGGACTGCAGCACCCCAGGCTTCCCTGTCCATCACCAAGTCCCAGAGCTTGCTCAAACTCATGTCCATCGAGTTGGTGATGCCATCCAACCATCTCATCCTCTGCCATCCCCTTCTGCTCCTGCCTTCAATCTTTCCCAGCATCAGGGTCTTTTCTAATGACTCAGTTCTTTGCATAAGATGGCCAAAGTATTGAGCTTCACTTTCAGCATCAGTTCTTCCAATGAAAATTCAGAACTTATTTTCTTTACTTGTTTGAAATCCTTGCAGTCCAAGCCACCCTCAAGAGTCTTCTGTAACACCACACTTCAAAAGCATCAATTCTGTGGTGCTCAGCTTTCTTAATGGTTCGACCCTCACATCCATGCATTACTACTGGAAAACTACAGATTTTGCTAGACAGACATTTGTTGGCAAAGGAATGTCTCTGCTTTTTAATATGCTGTGTAGGTTGGTCATAGCTTTTCTTCCAAGGAACAAGCGTATTTTAATTTCATGGCTGCAGTCACCATCTGCAGTAATTTTGGAGCCCCCAAAAATAAAGTCTGTCACGGTTTCCATTGTTTCCCATCTATTTGCCATGAAGTGATGGAACTGGATGCCATGGTCTTAGTTTTCTGAATGTTGAGTTTTAAGCCAGCTTTTTCATACTTCTCTTTCACTTTCATCAAGAGGCTCTTTAGTTACTGTCTGCATTCTGCCATAAAGGTGGTGTCATCTGTGTATCTGAGATTATTGATATTTCTCTGGCAATCTTGATTCCAGCTTGTGCTTCTTCCAGCCTGGCATTTCACATGATGTACTGTACATAGAAGCAGTTAAATAAGCAGGGTGACAATATACAGCCTTGATGTACTCGTATGTTATTCCTTGTCCAGTTCTGACTGTTGCTTCTTGACCTGCAAGATTTCTCAAGAAGCAGGTAAGGTGGCCTGGTATTCCCATCTCTTTAAGTATTTTTCACCATTTGTTGTGATGCACACAGTCAAAGCTTTTAGGGTAGTCAATGAAGCAGAATAGATTTTTTTCTGGAATTATCTTGCTTTTCTCATGACTCAAGAGATGTTGAGAATTAGACCTCTGGCTCCTCTGCCTTTTCTAAATTCAACTTGAACATCTTTCTAAGTTGAATTGAATATCAATTCAAAGTTCTCGGTTCATGTACCATTAAAACCTAGCTTGGAGAATTTTGAGCATTACTTTGCTAGTGTGTAAGATGAGTGTCTTTGTGTGGTAGTTTGACTATTTTTTGGCATTGCTTTTCTTTGGGATTGTAATCAAAACTAACCTTTTCCAGTCCTGTGAGTTTTCCAAATTAGCTGACATATTGAGTGCAGCACTTTCACAGCATCATCTTTTAGGATTTCAAATAGCTTAGTTGGAATTCCATCACTTCCACTAGCTATGTTCAGTAGTGATGCTTCCTAAGGCCCACTGATTTTTACTCCAGGATGTCTGGCTCTAGGCGAATGATCACACTATCATTGTTATCTGCACCATTAAGATCTTTTTGCATAGTTCTGTGTATTCTTGCCACTTCTTTCGAATATCTTCTGCTTCTGTTACCATACCATTTCTGTCTTTTATTGTGCCCATCTTTGCATGAAATGTTCCCTTGAGTGTCTCTAATTTTTTTGAGGAGATTTCTAACCTTTCCCATTCTATTGCTTTCCTCTTATTTCTTTGCATTAATTACTTAGGAAGGCTTTCTTGTCTCTCCTTGGTATTCTTTGGAACCCTGAAATTTTTGGAGTTACTTTTTGCAATTATGATATTTTTGATCACATGAAAGACTAACAAAAAGAATTTTGTAAAGGCCAGAAATTTTTCAAAATTTCTGTACTGTTAGCTCTATAAGGAGCTAACTTTGTAGAGTCAGATATCTGCATAATCATTTTCTATTGTTTTCACAGAACTTAACACTTTTGTTAAAAACAAACAAACAAAAAAATCCAAGCTTCTAGATTTTAGTCTCAGTCAGTCACAGCTATTATACCAACTTGATACAGACATAATATAGTAATAATACTAATTGAAATAATTAAAACAACTACAAAAGAGTATCAATACAACAGCTGTGAGCTTCTTATGTTTCAATAACTGTCTTAAGCCCATTATAATTTTTATCTTATTTAATCTCATAACAGTCTATAATGCTGATATCATCAATGTTTCATTTTATAGATGAGGAAAGTGAGCACAAAGAAGTTGACTAATTTTCTGATTCTCATGGACCTGGCTACCGTATTCTTTTCCTGTGTTAGGTTTAAACTGGAATATTGTTTGACTTCTGCAGCATGTAGGGTTTTATAGAACAACAACAAAAAAATCTGAAGATTTCATCTTTTATTTTATATTGCCTCAAGGCCACAGATACAAAGAGAAATCAGCATACTATTTATGTTCCTCTTTTAAGAGTTTACCCCTTCCCAGTGTCAGGGAAGAAGAAACATTCCTCTACTCTTTTAGTTTCTCCTGGCTAGTCTAAAAATTAAATTGGTATCAGGCAGATTAACAGGAACAAAATCAAACAAAAGTGTAATAATATGTATATATGGGAAACACTCAGGAAAACTTATAACTCAGCAAAATGGCTGAAACCATCACCTTAAACGCCATCTTCAGCTAAAGATGAAAAGAATATTGGGAGTAGTGATTTGAGACCTCCAAAGGGAGGAAGGTAATTGGCATAAATAAATGGTTGTTGGGTCAAACAGAAGTAATGAGACAAAGAAAGGAGTTTGAGCACAGACTTTGCTAGGCTTGTCTTGTCTACATGCTGGTTTATATTGTGGTTACCTATGGCAATAGCTCCTTTCATAGAATAGATTTTCTATCTACATCCTTGAGGAAGTTATGGGGAAAGTCGAATTTTCTTCCTAAGTATTTTAGGCCTTGATTGTTTTCAGCTTGAAATAATACTCATGCCAAAGACACGTTTTGGGTTGACAAATTTTGCTCCCCTATATGAAGAAATATCTGCTGCATTTTATCTGTTCTAACTCAAGGTCGAAAGTTCCAGATTCAGAATTAAGAATTAAATTAATCTTTAAACAAAAGTGAATATGATTTGTCTGAAACCAGGCACTGTTGCACCATTACAGGAAATTTTTTAAAAAAGCAAAACATTTAGTGTTGAGAGTTATAATGTAGGACATCCTGTTTAATTTAAATTTCAGAGAAACAGTTAATTTTCACACTGGGATGACCCAGAGAAATGATATGGGGAGAGTGGTGGGAGGGAGTTTCAGGATTGGGAACTCATGTACACCCATGGCGGATTCATGTCAATGTATGGCAAAACCAATACAGTATTGTAAAGTAAAAAAAAAAATAAAATAAATAATAAAGAGCACACAAAACAATTTATATATGCCCCATGCAATAATTTATATATAGTTGCACTATATATTTTTTATTTATCTGACTTTCAAATTTAATCATGATATATATATATGTGTGTGTGCATGTGTGTATATATATATATATATGTATATAGTTTCTCCCATATACAAAATTTTAACTTTAAAGTGATAAAATGTTTTTCAAAAGAGTCCCAACAAACACCTTTTATTTGTTATAGGTCAGAAATGCTTATTGTCCTTGTTTAAATCAAACATTTAGGGAAATGGATTAAATTAAATAGTTTAGGTCAATCAAAACATGGAAGGTGATTATATCTGTGGTGACTACTTGAAAGCAGATACTTGGAAAATTAACATTCTCTCATCAAGAAAACAGAGCGTATGCAGACATGAAGTGTCACTATATAGGGTGCTTGAAGATAAATAAAACATGGTTTGTCTTCTAGAAAAATTTGTTGGTAATATTAAACAATTCCCAAAATTGCTTGGTCTTCAGATTGTCTACCTTGAGAACATAGAGGAAATCTCCCCTGGGTTAACTCTAAGCTAAGTAGGATTCCTAATTTTTTTTTTTTTTTTTTTGTTTCATTCCCTTTTTTTTTTTTAAAGAAATGCAGAGGTGGCAGTATTTCTGCAACATTTTGCTTCTGGCAAAGTAAACTATCTCACAGTCAGTGAGAGCCCCATTTATTAGGCAATCTGAGATATTCTCTGTTCCAGAAGGTCAACTCATTGCCAAGATAGCCCAAGGGCTTTGGACAAAATTCCAGCACTCTTGTTTTGCAGAAACTTAAAATCCATACTTGGTCACTATTCTGTGTCAAGAATTTATTTTTTTCTTCTTCTTCCCACATCAATGACAGATTTTATTAACATCAAATAAGAGATATTGTAAATATTGCAGCTCTTAAAATATTGCAGTACTGAAGCCATTAGATATTGCTGCACTGTCAAAAGTGTTTCACTTAAAACAAATGGAACAAGTGGCTACTGGTCCTATCAATTTTTAATGAAGAATTAGAACTGTTTTAAGATTGATTCTTACACCTTTGCTCTTTTTCCCTTGTCTCACTTTCTAAAGGTGTTGTTGTTCAGTCACTAAGTCATGTCTGACCCCTTGTGACTCCAAGGACTGCAGCATGCCAGGTTCCTCTGTCCTTCATTGTCTCCTGGAGTTTGCTCAAACTGATGTCCTTTGAGTTGGTGATGGTATCTAACCATCTCATTCTCTGCTGCTCTGTTCTCCTTTTGCCTTCAATCTTTCCCACCATCACAGTCTTTTGCAATGAGTTGGCTATTTGCATCAGGTGGCCAAAGTATTGAAACTTCAACTTCAGCATCGGTTCTTCCAGTGAACATTAAGTGTTGATTTCCTTAATGATTGACTGATTTGATCTCCTTACTGTTCAAGGGACTTTTCAGTCTTCTCTAGCTCAAAAGCATCAGTTCTTCAGCGCTCAGTCTTCTTTATGGTCCTGTTCTCACATCTGTATATGACTACTGGACAAACCACAGCTATGTCTATAAGGACAATTGTCAGCAAAGTGATGTCTAGGTTGTCATAGCTTTCCTTCCAAGAAGCAAGTGCTTTTTATTTTCATGGCTGCAGTCACCATCTGCAGTGATTTTGGGGGCCCAAGAAACTAAAATCTGTCACTGCTTGCACATTTCCCCCTTCTATTTGCTGTGAAGAGGTGGAATCATACGCCATGATCTTAGTTTTCTGAATGTTGAGTTTTAAGCCAGCTTTTTCACTATCCTCTTTCACACTTCTACAGGATCTTTAGTTCCTCTTCAATTTCTGCCATTGGAGTCATTTCATCTGTATATCTGATATTTTTTATATTTCTACCAGAAGTCTTAATGCCAGTTTATGATTCATTCAGCCTGGCATTTCTTATGATGTACTCTAGTTAAATAAGTAGAGTATACTAGTTAAATAAGCAGAGTGATAATATACAGCCTTGTCATACTCCTTTCCCATTTTGAAGCCTTCTGTTGTTCCATATCTGGTTCTAACTATTGCTTCTTGACCTGCCTACAGGTTTCTCAGGAGACAGGTAAGGTGATCTGGAAGTCCCATATGTTTAAGAATTTTCCAGTTTGATGTGATCCACACAGTCAAAGGCTTTAGTGTAGTCAATGAAGCAGATGTAGATGTTTTCTGGAACTCCTCTTGTTTTCTCCATGATCTAACGAATGTTGGCAGTTTGATCTCCGGTTCCTCTGCCTTTTCTAAAGCCAGCTTGTACATCTGGAAATTCTCAGTTTAGGTCTAGCTTGAAGGATTTGGAACATAATCTTACTAGCATGTGAAATGAATGCAGATGTATGGTAGTTTGAACATTCTTTGGCATTGCCCTTTGGGATTGAAATGAAAACTGACTATTTCCAGTCCTGTGGCCCCTGCTGCATTTTGCTGATTATTGGCAGCAGCATCTTTTAGGATTTTAAATAGCTCAGCTAGAATTCCATCACCTCCTCTAGTTTTGTTCACAGTAATGCTTCCTAAGACCCTCTTGACTTCATACTCTAGGATGTCCAGCTCAAGGTGAATGACCACACCATTGTGGTTATCTGGGTCATTAAGATCTTTTGTAGAGTTCTTCTGTGTCTTTTGCCACCTCTTCTTAATCTCATCTTCTTTTAGGTCTTTACTGTTTCTGTCTGTTATCATACTTATCCTTGCCTAAAATGTTCTCTTGATATTTCCAATTTTCTTGAAAAGATCTTTAATGGTTCTCATTCTGTTATCTTCCTCTGTTTCTTAGCATTATTTAGTTAAGAATGTCTTTTTATCTTTCTTTGCTCTTCTCTGGAACTCTGCATTCAGTTGAGTGTATCTTTCCTTTTCTCCCTTGCCTTCACTTTTCTTCTTTCCTCAGCTATTTGCAAAGCCTTCTCAAACAACCACATTGCCTTCTTGCATTTCTTTTTCTTAGGGATGGTTTTGGTCACCACCTCCTTTACAATGTTATGAACCTCAGTCCATAGTTCAGGCACTCTGTATCAGATCTAATCTAAGGGCATATAGGAGTTCTAAGGGTATATAGGAGGTAAACCATAAACAATCTATTTTCATTCATTTAATGTGGTTCTTCAGGATATACTTGTCTTTAGTAAAATGAGGAATCCTGGATCTCTATATAATTATTGTCCTATTGTCATTATTACCATCTCTTAGGAGAGTGGGTGGACTTCTATTGTGACTTTCAATGCAGTGAATTTGAAACTCTTGTTTCAAATACGGTGGAAGTTACACTGTAATTTAATTCAATCACTTCCTTAAGTTCTTAGCATACTTTTCTTTCATGCTATAATATTTTGTATTTGCATATGTTAAACACAAAAGCTTTTTTGTTTTTGTTTTTGGCCAGCTTTTAGTTCAGTTCAGTTGCTCAGTTGTGTCTGACTGTTTGTAACCCTATGAACTGAAGAACGCCAGGCTTCACTGTCCATCACCAACCTCCTGAGCTTGCTGAAACTCATGTCTGTAGAGTTGGTGATGCCATCCAACCATCTTGTCCTCTGTCATCCCCTTCTCCGGCCTTCAACCTTTCCCAGCATCAGGGTCTCCTCCAATAAGTCAGTTCTTTGTGTCAGTTTCAGTTCAGTTCAGTTCAGTCACTCAGTCGTGTTGGACTCTTTGTGACCACATGAATCACAGCACGCCAGGCCTCCCTGTCCATCACCAACTCCTGAAGTTCACTCAGACTCATGTCCATTGAGTCAGTGATGCCATCCAGTCATCTCATCCTCTGTCGTCCCCTTCTCCTCCTGTCCGCAATCCCTCCCAGCATCAGAGTCTTTTCCAGTGAGTCACCTCTTCTCATGAGGTGGCCAAAATACTGGAGTTTCAGCTTCAACATCATTCCCTCCGAAGAAATCCCAGGGCTGATCTCCTTCAGAATGGACTGGTTGGATCTCTTTGCAGTCCAAGGGACTCTCAAGAGTCTTCTCCAACACCACAGTTCAAAAGCATCAATTCTTTGGTGCTCAGCCTTCTTCACAGTCCAACTCTCACATCCATACATGACCACTGGAAAAAGCATAGCCTTGACTAGATGGACCTTTGTTGGCAAAGTAATGTCTCTGCTTTTGAATATGCTATCTAGGTTGGTCATAACTTTTCTTCCAAGAAGCACCTTTAATTTCATGGCTGCAATCACCATCTGTAGTGATTTTGGAGCCCCCACAATAAAGTCTGACACTGTTTCCATTGTTTCCTCATCTATTTGCCATGAAGTGATGGGACCAGATGCCATGATCTTCATTTTCTGAATATTGAGCTTTAAGCCAACTTTTTTGCTCTCCTCTTTCACTTTCACCAAGAGGATCTTTAATTCCTCTTCACTTTCTGCTATAAGGGTAGTGTCATCTGCATATCTGAGGTTATTGATATTTCTCCCAGCACTCTTGATTCCAGCTTAGTGAAATATAATTTACATACCATACAATTCACCCATTTAAATTGTAAAAATAAATTATTTTAGTACATTCACAGAGTTGTTTAACTGTGACCACAACAAATTTTAGAACATTTTTATCACCCTCAAAACTAATCCCGTAATACCCATTAATTCATGTTCCATTTGCCTTCAGCAGCCCGTCCTAGGCAACAGTTATTCTATTATCTGTCTCTATAGATGATACTAGTCTGGCCACTTCACATAATGAACTAATACAAGCTATAGTTTTTTGTGTCTGGCTTTTTTCATGTGGGATAAAGTTTCAAGATTATTCAGTTGTATAACATGTTTCAATACTTCATTTCTTTTTATTGCCAAATAATATACCATTATATAGAGAGGATTTTGTTCTTTTAATGCATGCCTTTTCAAATTGATTTAATTATTCTTTGACTATGTGAAGCACAACAAACTACAGAAAATTCTGAAAGAGATGGGAATATGAGACCACCTTATCTGCCTCCTGTGAAATCTGTATGCAGGTCAAGAAGCAACAGAACTGAGCATAGAAAAATGAACTGGTTCCAAATTGAAAAAGAGTATGTCAAGGCTGTATGTTGTCACCCTGCTTATTTAACTTATATACACTGTACATTTGCAAAATACCAGGCTGGATGAAGCACAAGCTGGAATCCAGATTGCTGGGAGAAATGCTAATAACCTCAGATATGCAGATGACATCACCTTATGGCAGAAAGTGAAGAGGAACTAAAAGCCCCTTGATGAAAGTAAAATAGAATGGAAAAAGCTGACTTAAAGCTCATTATTCAAAAATGAAGATCATGGCATCCAGTTCCATCACTTCAATGCAAATAGACGGGGAAACAATGGAAACAGTGAAAGACTTTATTTTCTTGGGGTCTAAAATCACTGCAGATGGTGACTGCAGCAGTGAATTAAAAGATGCTTGCTCCTTGGAAGGAAAGCTATGACCAACCTAGACAGCATATTAAGAATGGATTTGAATCAGTTCTAATGAGGTGGATGATACTGGAGCCTATTATACAGAGAGAAGTAAGTCAGAAAGAAAAACACCAATACAATACATTAACACATATATATGGAATTTAGAAACATGGTAACCATGACACTCTATGAGAGAGACACAGATGTAAAAAGCAGACCTTTGGACTCTGTGGGAGAAGGTGAGGGTGGGATGACTTAAAAGAATAGCATTGAAACATGTATATTATCATATGTGAAACAGATCTCCAGTCCAGGTCCCATGCATGAGACAGTGTGCTCAGGGCTGGTGCACTGGGATGACCCTGAGGGATGAGATGAGGAGGGAGGTGGAAGTGGGGGTTCAGGATGAGGAACACACGTACACACATGGCTGATTCATGTGAATGTATGGCAAAAACCACCACAATTTGTAAAGTAATTAGCCTCCAATTAAAAAAAAAATGTGGAGACACTCCTTTGGCAACAAAGGTCCATGTAGTCAAAGCTACAGTTTTTCCAGTAGTCAGTATGTATGTGAGACTTGGACCATAAAGAAAGCTGAGTGCCAAATAATTGATGCTTTTGAACTGTGGTGTTAGAAAAGACTCTTGAGAGTCCCTTGGACTGCAAGGAGTTCAAACCAACAAAGGAAATCAGTTCTGAATTTTCACTGGAAGGACTGATCCTTTCACTGGAAGGATGATGAAGCTCTGATACTTTGGTCACACGATGTGAAGAACTGAGTCATTAGAAAAGACCCTGATGCTGGGAAAGATTGAAGGCAGGGGGAGAAGGAGACAACAGAGGATGAGATGATTGGATGGTATCACCAACTCGATGGACATGAGTATGAGCAAGTTCTGGAAGTTGGTGATATACCGGGAATCCTGGTGTGCTGCAGTCCATGGCGTTGCAAGAGTCGAACACGACTGAGCAAATTAACTGATTTTTTTAAATCACCAATGTATATTTAAAGATTGGAAGCCTTGAAATAATTTGTGCAATCTAGATTGATATCTACTCATCTTACATGCCCCACCTCAGTTGAATAAGATGAGAATGGAAAAAAAAAAAAAATGCCAGGAATAAGGAACATATAGATACAGCATAATGGTATTAGTCCTTTTCTCACTGAAATTATTGTCAGCCATTTTTTTCTATTACTTGCTATCTATGGATATATACTTATCAATATTTTTAACAGAATATACTTCACTGTCAAATCCCAAAGTTTCATTCTCACAGAAAATATGTATTAGTCTGCTCATCTTTTATAGCTATTCAGACTAATTTATCCATAATGCCATATCCTTATAATAAATATACTTATTAAAGATGTATTATTGAACAATGGTACTTCTGTTGTTGATAAAAATTCTGTAGAAATCAAGTAGTTAATTTTTATTTCCTCTGTCATATATATGTATGATGTGTAGCTATATACCATTTTCTCTTTCTCTCCAAATATATAAATATATGTTTATATATTCTTACATGCATATCTCATATTTTTTGTATAATTTTAAAATACCTCAATAGTCTAAACATACAGAAATGACATATGTATATATATATATACATATATATATATATATATATATACACATACATATATTTACACACACACACACACATATGTATCAGTGTGTGTGTATGGCTATATCTGAAATTATGTCAGAATACATGATTGATTTGGAAAGGTTTTTCAGCATTTATTTCTTCTTTAAATGAATTGCTAGTAACTCACCAAAATACTAAAAATACAGAAAGAGTATCCTGACCCTCTCAGCATCTATTTGGGGCCAAGACAGAAAGTAGAAGTTAAAGAGATATATATGGTAAAATTACAGATTTTACTCTTTGGGACATTTTTTATTCTTAAATTGCAAACAGAATAGAAGAAAGGTGCAAAGGTATAAAAAGTCCAAACTATGAACCATAAGGTATTTCAAAGAAACTCAAAGTAACTGGAATAGATATGTGAAGATAAAATGCATACATGCTGCTGCTAAGTCACTTCAGTCGTGTCCGACTCTGTACGATCCCATAGACGGCAGCCCACCAGGCTCCCCCCGTCCCTGGGATTCTCCAGGCAAGAACACTGGAGTGGGTTGCCATTTCCTTCTTCAATGCATAAAAGTGAAAAGTGAAACTGAAGTCGCTCAGTCATGTCCCTTAGCTTCCCCATGGACTGCAGCCCACCAGGCTCCTCTGTCCATGGGATTTTCCAAGCAAGAGTACTGGAGTGGGGTGCCATTGCCTTCACATACACAGACATAAATCTTAGAGCACAGAATTTTCCAGAACTGAGAGACAAGAATCTCTGATAAAATATAACTTCAGAAATCAAGTAAAAAATATGCATGAGTATATACATAGACGCTTTCTAGTAAGGGCTGCTTAACTATAGTCCATGATATATTAACTGAGAATGCAGATAAAATAAGCTAAAAATATGTATCTAAATACAGAAAAAAATGAAATGGCAAAGAAAGTTTTCCAATGCTACTGTAGTAGAACATAATAATATTTACATCATTTTAGAAGAGAAAAATATATAAGCATTCCTTGATAAATTATAAAATTATGGCATCAGGATTATAAACAACAAATTATTCATAGAAGTTAATCCTAGGGTAATACGATTATGGAGTAGCTCAAAGAGGACTTTAACTTCATTTGTAATACTCTCATTCATTAAAAAGCATTAGAAAATTATGAAAGTGTGAAATCTTGGTAGTTGTACATAGGAGTCCATCAATCTCTATCATGTTCTGTGTTTAAAATTTCATTAGGAACAAAATCTTAGAAAACATTTGATAGAGTTTGGAGTGGTCCTTCCAAATCATGGCATCTTAGATCAGTTACTTGATCTTTCTGTGGTCCTGGTTCCTTACCTATAAAATAATCATATAAACTATACATATGTAAAAAGAGCACTCTGAGGGTTATTGTGCTATAATGTATAGTAATAAACTTGTAATAAATATTAGAATCATCCTTCATAAGAATTCAACTATTCGTTATGCATGTGGCACCAGAGAAGCATAAATAACCAATTAGCTTGGAAGAAAAGCTATAACCAACCTAGAGAGCATATTAAAAAGCAGAGATATTACTTTGCCAACACAGGTCCATCTAGTCAAAGCTATGGTTTTTCCAGTAGTCATGTATGGATGTGAGAGATGGACCATAAGAAAGCTGAACATGGAAGAACTGATGCTTTTGAACTATGGTGTTGAAGAAGACTCTTGACAGTCCCTTGGACTCCAAGGAGATCAAACCAGTCAATCCTAAAGAAAATAGTCCTGAATATTCATTGGAAGGACAGATGCTGAAGCTGAAACTCCAACACTTTGACCACCTGATGCAAAGGACAGACTCATTGGAAAAGACCCTGATGCTGGGAAAGATTGAAGGCAGGAAGAGAAGGGGATGACAGAGGATGAGATGGTTGGATGGCATCACTGACTGAATGGACACGAGTTTGAGAAAGCTCAGGGAGTTGATGACAGACAGGGAAGCCTGGTATCCTGCAGTCCATGGGGTGGCAAAGAGTCAGACAAGACTGAGCAACTGAATTGACTGAGCAAGTAGGAAGCAAGGCTTTACCTGAAAAATCGTATAAAGAGTCAGATGAATGATGCAATTCTTACATGAATATATATTTAAATATAAAAATTGAGACAGTAAGTATTGCTAAAGTATAAGATGATACTGAGTATATTGTATACTATAAGCTGAATCTTTCTGGCCAAAAATTTATATTTTAAATCCTAATTCTTAATATGAAGGTAATAGGAGTGGAAGCTTTGAGAAGTTATGAGAACAGGAGGACAGTCCTCATGAAAAGAATTGTGTTTGTGTGTCAGTTACTCAGTCGTGTCCCAACTCTTTGTGACCCCATGGACTGTAGCCTGACAGGCTCCTCTGTCGTTGAAATTCTCCAGGCGAGAATACTGGAGTGGGTTGCCATTTCCTTCTCCAAGGAATCTTCCTGATCCAGGGATTGAAAGCGGGTCTCCTCGTAGATGGTCAGGTCGATGCCCACGTAGGGGATGATGCCCAGAATGTTGGGCAGGTAGCCACTGGAGAAGGCACGGGGCCCTTCTTGCTCCAGGATCCACTGGGCACAGTCCAGCAGCCTCTTATAAAGGCCCTTCCCGTGAAGGGTCAGCCACGTCTTCAGCACCTCCATGGAGGCAGATGATGGTTTGGGATGTGGCACCAGCCGGGGAGCCAGCCACAAAGTGCTCCTGCACGTGAAGTGTCTCCTGTTGCCCCTGAATGGCCTGCTTGATCTGTTCATAGGCCATGAACAACTCAGGTGCAATCTTGAGCACGTTAATCCTGTCGCCACGCCACAGGGAGCGCTGCCGCACTCTTGGATCATGCTCCCTCTGGAGGCCTCCCAGGATGTTGAGCCATTTGGTCTTGGAGGCGTGGATCTTCATGAAGACCTTGAGGCAGTCTAAAGGGGCTGTGCCTCTCCTGGACATGGCACCCGCCAGTGTGCCTGCCACCAGCTGCTTCCACCACATGCCAGTCAGCTTCTCCTGCTCTGAGAACTCTTTCAGGATGATGAGGCACTCGTCAATATCCAGGACCATGAAATACTTCCAGAAATACGGCACGTCTTCCATGTTCTCCAGTGAATGCAACAAGAAGTGGTCACGCCACTCCTGCCAGTCAGTGGTCATGGTACTATCATGCCTCTATGCTGTGCATGATTTTCTTTGCCTGCTCCAGCTAGTTGGAAATGCCCAAGGCTCGAAACTCTGCTGGATCTCAGAGACATCGATCTGATGATCCTGACAGCAGTCCAGACTGCAGAACAGAAGTAAAAGGCGCTGTTCCTGTTCCTGCAGGAAGAGGATAAACTCCTCCAGCTCAAGGCCGCCATCTGGGTCAGCGTCACCCTCAGGAGAGATGCCCTGTTGGGCACTGCAGTTCGGGTCGTCCCCGCGGAGCCAGCACAGTCCAGGCGCAACCCACGGATGTCCACACGACCATCCCTGTTACTGTCCAGCCCCTTGAAGAGGTGAACCCAGCGCTGATGCTGCTAGGCATCGCCGGCCCCCAGCCCCACCCTGCATGGCTCTCACCTGCGGCTGGGAGGGGAGGCCGGCAGCCTCGGCCTCAGCAGTGGCTTGACGGCTTCCCTCTCAACTACCCATCCCCGGCCCCACAGGCCTCAGCGCTGCCTGCCCAGGCTCTGGCTCTTGTAGGAGGCGGTGACTCCTACAAGTGCAGGAATGGGATTAATGAATGAGATCAGTTCAGTTCAGTTCAGTTGCTCAGTCACATCCAACTCTTCGTGACCTCATGGACCACAGTAAGCCAGGCCTCCCTGTCTATCACCAACTTCCAGAGTCCACCTAAGCCCATGTCCATTGAGTTGGTGATGCCATCCAACCATCTCATCTGATCAGTGACCTTATAATGGAGACCCAGACTTCCCAGGTTTCTCAGTGGTAAAGAATCCACCTGCCAAGTAGGAGACTCTGGTCGATTCCTAAGTCAGGAAGATTACCTGGAAAAGGAAAGGGCAACCCACCTCCAGTATTTTTGTCTGGGAAATCCCACAGAGATAAGAGCCTAGAGGTCCCCAATCCATAGGGTTGCAAGAGTCAGACATGACTTAACAGTCTAAACAACAACCACTACAAGCCTCTCCTTCCTGCTTCATAGGGCCACTTCTCACTATGTTTTGCCATAGTAGAAGGGTCAGTGGAGCCCTCTGGGTCTCTGTTCTTGTTGTTTAGTCTGTCTGATAAGTCATGTCTGCCTCTTTTGAGACCCCATGGACTGTAGCCTTCCAGGTTCCTCTGTCCATGGGTTTCCCCAGGCAAGAATATTGTGGTGGAGTGGGTTGCCATTTTCCTCTCCATGCGTAACCCAGACCCAGGGACCGAATCCACCTCTCACGCACTGGCAGGCAGATTCTCTGCCACTAAGCCCAAGGAGAGGCTTACTAGATATTGAATCTCCTGGCTCCTTCATCTTGGATTTCCCAGGCTCCAGAACTGTGAGCGAGATGTTTCTATTGTTAATAAGCCATCTAGTCTATGCTATTGTTATAATATCCTGAATGGACTAAGGCATTACTATGTGAACAAAATAGATCTCTCTCTCTTTTCCCTATTAATTTAAAATAAAGCAAAACAATTTTGTATTCTTCTGTGGACTGAGCCTATGCATTCTTTTTTTTTTTCTGGTGACATGAAATGTGAAGATAAAGAATACAGGATGCTTATCATATCTATTATATTTATTTCATATACTGCAGGTTTTTTTTGTTTGTTTTGAACAATTGTTCTCACTCCTTGGGTCTAATATTTCATGAGCATAGCTTAGAACATGAAATTCTGCAGCATTTGTTCATTATGAACAAATGCCTACTTATGAATTCTTGTCTCAGAAGCTAATTTAATTGGTGAATTTCAACTACTATTGCTTATTTCACACTTCAGTAGGTAAAGATGCATTAATAATCGAAGTTTCAAACTGTAATTAACATTAGCTTTAGGCTCCTGACAATGAAATGATTACATTTTAATATATGGGTTGATAAAGTTAATCTAATATATGAATAAACAGCAAAAATAACTTACATTTACTCTTTCTCTGCAAATTGATACATGTATTTGCATGTTATAAAGCATGGAAAATAAGTTAATGTTGAAGAAAAAGTTGCAGGCTGTCAATACAATTCTTGAATGTAATCAATTCAGGGTACAACAATGGATTTGAAATATTTCAACAAAAACCTTATTTTTCTTGAAAAAATTAAAAGATAGTTTTCACCTCACTTGGTTTTCTTTCACAGTTTTACAAGTTTATATCCTATTTACTCTGTTCTTAACTGATTACTTTATAAAGCTTCCTAAATGATGAATTTGTATGCTGACATCTTGTTCTTTATCACAGAGTACCATATTGTCTGAATGCATTTGCCTGGTGTTATATTGTGATGCTAGTGGTAAAGAACACACCTCTATTGTAGGAGATGTAAAGAGACTTGAGTTTGACCTGTGGGTCAGGAGGATCCCCTTGGAGGAGGGCACAGCACCCCACTCAAGTAATTTTGCCTGAACAATCTGTTGGACAGAGGAGCCTGGCAGCGCTAGAACATAGGCTCTCAAAGAGTCAGACATGACTAAAGAGATTTAGTATGCACACCTATTACCTTTATGTTGAAAGCAATTATATTCATGATATAGTACCAATTGAATGAGGAAAACACTTTTCTTGAATAGTATTTTGTGGAACTTTCCATAATATCTAAGAAATTAATAGTGTTTAGAACGGTATAAAATATAAATAATTGAAGTTGCTAAGTGTGGTACTTTACCATCTCCTAACAGTTCACAGCTTCAGGTGCACAAGAACAGAACAACAGCCTACTTTGTTTTCCAGATAGGACTCATTGCTCAGAACCCTAGAATGCATCAGTTCTTTTGACGTATCCAAATGTGTGTACCTTATAGTTTTTAAAGACTAGGCTGGCCTTTGAAACAAACTCAAAGAAATAGACTGAATTAGCTAAACATATGGGTTAAATTCCTACTCTGATCTCAGATGTCAGATTACAGAGCTAAGAATAGAGGCTTTTTTATTTCCCATACCAGATTATACTCAGTATGAAAACAAATTCAGAGTTACCTACAGATTTGGAAATCTATATTCTTTGCCCTCTGGTCATGGCTAGCATTCTATATCAAATTGAGACTTACTAAACTCATCGGACACTTAGTAGTCATCAGGAACTTGCTGGCAAATTGAGCAAAGGTAGTTTTGTGTCCATGCTCATGTCTGACTCTTTGTGACTCGGCAGACTGTAACCTGCAAGGCTCCTCTGTCTATGGAGCTTTCCAGGCAAGAAAGGTAATTTTATTTAATCCTAATAATAAACTTGTAAAATAACACCTTATATTTCAATAAAAACACTAAATTTCTGAAAAGTTAAGTGATTTGCCTCCACGACAGAAAAGGAATCTGAAGGCATTTTCTAATTTTAAGTCATGTTGTTTGTATGCTTAAAGAAATCATACATGGTATATAAAGATATATATATAGTGCTATATGCCCAGTTGCTTCCTGAGCTGCATGCAGGTTTCTCAAGAGGCAGGTCAGGTGGTCTGGTATTCCCATCTCTTTCAGAATTTTCCACAGTTTATTCTGATCCACAGTCAAAGGCTTTGGCATAGTCAATAAACCAGAAATAGATGTTTTTCTGGAACTCTCTTGCTTTATCCATGATCCAGCGGATGTTGGCAATTTGATCTCTGGTTCCTCTGCCTTTTCTAAAATCAGCTTGAACATCTGGAAGTTCACGGTTCACGTATTGCTGAAGCCTGGCTTGGAGAATTTTGAGTATTACTTTACTAGAGTGTGAGATGAGTGCAATTGTGCAGTAGTTTGGGCATTCTTTGGCATTGCCGTTCTTTGGGATTGGAATGAAAACGGATTTTCCAAGTTTGCTGGCATATTGAATACAGCACTTTCACAGCATCATCTTTCAGGATCTGAAATAGCTCAGTCAATCATGAGAAAGGCTGGGCTGGAAGAAGCACAAGCTGGAATCAAGATTGCCAGGAGAAATATCAATAACCTCAGATAATTCAGATGACACCACGCTAATGCAGAAAGTGAAGAAGAACTAAAAAGCCTCTTGATGAAAGTGAAAGAGAACAGTGAAAAAGTTGGCTTAAAGCTCAACATTCAGAAAACAAAGATCCTTTGGTCCCATCACTTCATGGGAAATAGAAGGGTAAACAGTGGAAGCAGTGTCAGACTTTATTTTGAGGGGTCTAAAATCACTGCAGATGGTAACTGCAGCCATGAAATTAAAAGACACTTTTCTTGGAAGGAAAGTTATGACCAACCTAGATAGTATATTCAAAAGCAGAGACATTACTTTGCCAACAAAGGTCCATCTAGTCAAAGGCTATGGTTTTTCCAGTAGTCATGTATGGATGTGAGAGTTGGACTGTGAAGAAGGCTGAGTGCTAAAGAATTGATGCTTTTGAACTGTGGTGTTGGAGAAGACTCTTGAAAGTCCCTTGGACTGCAAGGAGATCCAACCAGTCCATTCTGAAGGAGATCAGCCCTGGGATTTCTTTGGAGGGAATGATGCTAAAGCTGAAACTCCAGTACTTTGGCCACCTCATGCGAAGAGTTGACTCATTGGAAAAGACTCTGATGCTGGGAGGGATTGGGGGCAGGAGGAGAAGGAGGTGACAGAGGATGAGATGGCTGGATGGCATCACTGACTCAATGGACGTGGGTCTGAGTGAACTTCAGGAGTTGGTGATGGACAGGGAGGCCTGGAGTGCTGCGATTCATGGGGTCACAGAGTCGGACATGACTGAGCAACTGAACTGAACTGAACTGATATGCCCAGTACTTTTCTAAATGCATTATATGGATCTTTAAAAAGAAGACTCCAAAGTCCAGAGAAGTTAAACAACTTACACACTTCTGATAGCTGGTAGAGATGGAGATCTTGATTTGACTCCAGGTTTGTGGTGTTCCTGACTTCATATTCCTACCTTCTACCATTTGGAACAGGTACATGTATCATTTTTATTTAAATATATGATTATTATTTGGGGTTTCTCTGGTGGCTCAAAAGGTAAAGAAACTGCCTGCAGAGAATGGGGTTCAATCTCTGGACTGGGAAGATCCCCTGAAGAAGGAAATAGCTACCCACTCCTGTGTTCTTGACTGGAGAATTCCATGGTCAGAGGAACCTGGCGGGTTACAGTCCATGGGGTCACAAAGAGTCAGACACAACTGAGTGACTAACACACACACACATGATTATTATTGTACCTAACGTCATGAGTGAGAGAATAATAAGAGTCACTCGTCTTCATCCCAAAATGATAATAAATGTGCATTAGAGCTAAGATGGTTTCCTTCTTTTACTATTTTTTGCATTAGTCTAGTTGTGTTGATTACATAATATCAATGTCCCAGTATTATACTCTTTCAGATTTATTTGTTAAGTGTGAGATTGATCTCTTTTGTTAACTTTTAAGATAATCTCACCAGATGGCATTAAGAATACATTAATTAAATTAGGAGTTATAATAAAGATATAAATATTTTTATCCCCAGGAAGGCTTAACATTTCATTCCCTTTCTTGTATTTGTGTTCAATAATCCCAAATGTCATGAATAATTACATGCAGTTATCTAAAAAAATACTCTGTTGAGAGAGAAAATCTACCAGATGCTATTATAATCACTGCTTCTTGCAGTTTAAATTTTAGGCAATTGTTTGGAGACAAGTTAAAACAAAGCGGACATTTGTTTTATTGAAGCTAGTTGTTATGTGTTATATTTGTGTTCAGATATCTAGCATTATGTGCCAACTGTTTTTCTTCAATCTTCATACATGGTAACTAGCAATAATTTTAAATGAAATCAGTCTTGGTTGTTAGTCTTAATGACTAACCAGAAACATATGAAATATCTGATGAGACTGTGGCTTGTAAATGCCATGGTCCTGTCATGTAAAAATATTCTTTAACAGATGGAATAATATATTAATTTTACAAACAAAACAACCAGAGTAACTCATCATGTGACATCCCTACTTTAATCTTTCTTACTTGAGTTTTGAGATTGCCATAATGACTGAGTTGCCAAGTACTAATTCTCCAACCTCGCTCCAGAGATTCTTATACTCCATAAGGATAGTAGTTGGCCGAAGAGCAGAAGCATCCGGCCAGGGAGCAGCTCATCACAGAGTGCGTGGCCAAGATGCCACAGATGATTGAGAATCATCAGGCTCACCTGCAGATGGTGTTAAAAAATAAAACCTCACAGGCCTCACTTCCAGAGAATCTGAATTAGTAGGAACCATAATTTTCAACAAACACCCCTTTTACTGCTCCCAGTGCTTTCTCTAATGCAGGTAATACACAACTCTTGCTCTGAGAAATAATACATAGGATCATGAGGCAAGCGATGCATCAGAATTTCACAGGGAATGATTTGAGCATTTGCATGTCCAAGTACATGAATACCTTCCTAGATTTCTGCAGATTATCTCTGAATGAGAAGAACTGATCCACATGATTGAAGTTACTCATAACTGTTATCAGAGACACAAATCTTTCATCCATTTCTTCTCCCCTCCTCCTCCTCTCTTTCCACTCTTTTTGTTGTTGTTATTAAGAATATCTTGTTTAACAGTACCTCAGTGTTGCTGTTTTGGGTTTGTTTTTTTTTCTTCAGGAGGCTCTGAAGAACACAAAAACATCCTCATATTTATATAAACAGTGATTGATGATAGGATTTTGAATGCCACTTTTTTTTTTTTTTTTTTTGATTTGGCACAATACTTAGAGAAGACAAGTGGTCTTTATCATTAATTCAGATACTATTCAGCACAGTATTAATATTCTTGATAGTTGATATATAGAATTAATTTTTCAGGCAGCAAAGATTCTAACAAAATTATAAATCCAATCTCTAACTCCAACCTTCTCCACCACAATATGAATGGAAAAGGGCACCTGTTCTCATTATGATCTTTAGACTGTCATCATCAGGGCTAATTCTAATGTTACACTATGGATAATGAATAGTTGAAATCCAATTTGAATGCAGAATACCACATTTAACTTACAGTACCACCTGTCAATAAGAAATAGACTGAGGCATATCTTCTGAGATATCCATAGGGAATATTCAATTATAATTAACCTTCTGATTTTTGTTAAATCTTTGTCCTGAAATGGATTGTTTGTGCCATTTCTTATTCTTATAACAATCTGTCACTAGAAAGAATTTGAATTTTAATCTAATATTCTCTGAGAAATACAATAGAGGATGTTTCTTTTAATCTCCTCAGTACCACTATCACTTGTCTATTTAATTTCTTTTCCATAGGTTAATTATGACTAAGGTTGTGATCTTTGTGCAGATGTAAATTTCTTTGGCAGACTGTGGAAAATTATTTTCTGCAAACCATATTGAGTACAATATATGGCAAATGGGACATTTCATTTTTCTACTTTAATATTTGTAAGAAGAAAAGAATAATTCTAGTTCAAATGATGCAATTGAGAACATATGAATACATGCTTTCCTATGGATAACTTTATAAAACTAGTTTTAAGTAATAATTAACTTAAAACCATTAAAATAATAGATATATATAATATATAAATATATATAAATATATATAATATATAAATATATATATAAATATATATAAATATATATAAATATATAATATATATATAACCTTAAAACCATTAAAATTATATATATATATATATATATATATATATATATATAAAACCTCTAAGCAATATAAATATGTTTTACATAGAATTAGGCACTAGACTTAGGAGTGTATCTTTTATTGAGTCAACTTATTGACAAATGGTATCATGGACTTGATGGACATGAGTCTGAGCAATCTCCAGGAGTTGGTGAAGAAAAGAGAAACATGACATGCTGCAGTCCATGGAGTCACAAAGATTTGGACACAACTGAGCAGCTGAGAGAGATTGACAATTGAACTTTTTGCTTTTTTTTTCCTTTCTCATCATAATTGGCAAACTTAAAGAGACTATAGCACTCTCTTAGCCTGAATGTCTTAGAGATACCCACAAGTCTATCTTGGCTTTTTACTCATGAGGGAATAAGAGTTAAAGAGCAGAAGCCTTGTTTACATCTGAAGAGGCCTTCTCTTCCTAAGTACAATGTAGGAGGTGGGTGTTAACCAACTCTTTGGCAGGCAGTAGGCTGGATTTTTCAAGCAGTCAGGTTTTACAGACACAGACATATCTATATCCTTTCCTGGAACTGTATGCACTTGAGCAAGCTAACAGGTATTTCTGAGGCTTAGTTGTGCTGGTTTCTTAAAAGTAAAATAGGGCTAATAATACTGAGTTTGAGCAAACTCTGGGAGATGATAAAGGACTGGGACACCGGCATCCTGCAGTCCATGGGGTCACAAAGTGAGACATGACTGAGTGACTGAATAACAGCAATAATAATACTCAGCACAGAGAACAGTGGAAGGTTTAAATGTGATTATGGATCTGGTACCAAGGGAGCACTCAAAACAGATAGCTAATATTTTGCTTCTGTCTTATAAATATTTTTTTAATTTTATTTTTACTTTATTCTATGTTACAATACTGTATTGGTTTTGCCATACATTGACATGAATCAGCCACAAGTGTACACGAGCTCCCAATCCTGAAACCCCCTCCCCCGTCCCACCCCATATCATCTCTCCGGATCATCCTCGTGCTCCAGCCCCAAGCATCCTGTATCCTGTATCGAACATAGACTGGTGCTTCGTTTCTTACATTATAGTATACATGTTTCAATGTCATTCTCCCAAATCTTACAAATATTTTAATTCTAAATTTGTAAAATGGTTGCAGTAGATCTTTTAAGTGTTCTTGAAGGGAAGTAAACAGAACTAAACAGTGGATCACACAAACTGTGGAAAATTCTTAGATATGGGAATACCAGGCCACCTGACCTGCCTCCTGAGAAATGTGTATATAGGTCAGGAAGCAACAGTTAGAACTGGACAAGAGCAACAGACTGGTTCCAAATCGGGAAAGGAGTATACCAAGGCTATATATTGTCGCCCTGCTTATTTAACTTAAATGCAGAGTACAGCATGAGAAATGCTTGAAGCACAAAATGGAATCAAGATTACAGGGAGAACTATCAATAGTCTCAGATATGCAGATAACACAGTGCTTATGGCAGAAAGCGAAGGAGAACTAAAGAGCCTCTTGATGAAAGTGAAAGAGGAGAGTGGAAAAGTTGGCTTAAAACTCAACATTCAGAAAATGAAGATCATAGCATCTTCTCCCATCACTTCATGGCAAATAGATGAGGAAACAAGGAAGCAGTGACAGACTGTGAGGGAGACTCTCCTTAGGGTGCCTCCAAAATCACGGCAGATGGTGACTGCAGCCATGAAATTAAAAGACACTTGCTTCTGGAAAGAAAAGGTATGTCAAACCTAGACAGCATATTAAAAAGCAGAGACATTATTTTGCCAACAAAGTTCCATCTAATCAAAGATATGGTTTTTCTAGTAGTCATGTATGGATGTGAGAGTTGGACTGTGAAGAAAGCTGCTGATGCTCCTGCTACCAAGTCGCTTCAGCTGTTTCCCGGCTCTGCGCAACGCTATGGACAGCAGCCCACCAGGCTCCTCTGTCCACAGGATTCTCAAGGCAAGAATACTGGAGTGGGTTGCCATTTCTTTTCCAAAAGAAAGCTGAGCACCAAAGAATTGATGCTTTTGAACTGTGGTGTTGGAGGAGACTCTTGAGAGTCCCTTGGACTGCAAGGAGATCCAACCAGTCCATCCTAAAGGTAATCAGTGCTGAATATTCATTGAGAGGACTGATGCTGAAGCTGAAGCTCCAATACCTTGTCAACCTGATGTGAAGAAGTGACGCATTGGAAAAGACCCTGATGCTGGGAAAGAATGAAGGCAGGAGGAGAAGGGGACTACAGAGGATGAGATGGTTGGATGGCATCGCCAACTCAATAGACTTCAGTTTGAGTAAGTTCCAGGAGCTGGTGATAGACAGGGAGGCCTGGTATGCTGCAATCCATGGGGTAGCAAGGAGTCGGACATGACTGAGCTACTGAACTGACTGACTGAAGGGAAATGGGAAGATAAAGAGAAGTTGAAACTTTTTCCTCTTCTGATTTTTAATGAGACATAAATATTCTTTTCTAATTTTTAAAAATTCTCATTAAATCCACAAACTTAAAGAGAGAAAGTCTAGGTTAAACCAGAGTAAGAGACAATAATTCAGATACTGGATCAACCTACATCTATTCAGGAAGTTTTATATTGACCACCAAAAAAAGTTGGTTCTATTTATAGATTTAAAAATAAAACAAGTTATTTAAAAATTAATCACCAAACAGCACCTAGAACAGTCAACTACCAACCAAGGTCAGCTTGAGGTGATTAACTTTAAATAAACTTTTGATAAGGTGAGTCTTTAAAATGCAAATTTATTTCTGTTTAGGGAAAAATATGCCTAACTATGAACAACGACATAACTGATGATATCTGTTTTCTCACCAAAAGGAAACAGAGTATCATCATGCTTTTATAGTTATTTGCTTTGAATGTGGGCTTATCCAAAGAATTTGAATGATGCAATACTTTTATAGAAAGGCATGCATACATATATACAGGTCATATGATAATCAAATGACAAAGTCTGTCAGGTTAAATGAAGTTTTGTAACAATTGAAAGAGACAAGAGTAGCAGAGTTTGTGGTTTCAGTGTGTTCTGGGCACCAGCTGCCTTGGGTTTGCCTTCTGGCTCTGCTTCTTACAGAGGTTATTCCGTGTGCCTTAGTTTTATGCCCTATACAATGTGAAAAAAATACTTCTTTATACATAGGTTTGTTATGAGTTCTTATTTGTAAAACATTTAAAGCAGCAACTGGTACATTCTATCCCTGGGTTGGGAAGATCCCCTGGAAAAAGGAAAGGTTACCCACTTCAGTATTCTGGCCTGGAGAATTCCATGGACTGTGTAGTCCATGGGGTCGCAAAGAGCAGGACACAAGTGAGCAACTTCCACTTTTACTTTCAACTATTACATAAAATAAATATTCTTACCTTTATAGTGTATTTTCCTTCAACTGAAACAAAATAATCTTTCCTCCCATGATACACACCTGATTCTTGATACTCAAAGTACAAAAATCATCATTTGACCTATTATTTAAAGAAATACCAAATTATCATTTAGAACTCTATATGTAATTTCTCTTTTAATCTTCATGAAAATTCTATAAGATGTATACTCTTATCCTCATTTTATGGATAAAGAATGAGTGACTGATAGTAAGATGTTTTGTTTCAAACATTGCCTTGTAATCATGGTTAAACATGGTATCATCTTTTGCCCTATAGTCATGTTATTATAAGTACAGGTAAATTTCTGCCCCTAGTCCAGCATAATCTTGAGGATAATGTTCATGAAAGGGAGCTTCAATTCCATAGAAATTAATTTACCTGATGTATCTCCTATAATGGCAGGTATAACTTCATCCCATAACAACAGCTGTGGTGGCCACACAGGATCTTTGTCAGTATTCTTATTCCCCTGGTAGCTCAAACTACAGTTTCCACATCATAGTCATATAAGAGGTATGAAATATAAGACAGTTTAGATGTTAGATGTGCATATTAAATCAATAAAAGTCACACATATCAGCTTTCTGCCAATAATAGTCAAAGAAGATAAAAATGAAAGATGCTTTCTGTTTACTGGGATCTTTTCAATTACTTGTTAGAACTTGAATTTGATTTTTTTTTTTAATCTTGGGAAGAGGTTTGAAGTTTACCTTTGCATCATTGTACAGTGAATTTTTGTCACATCCTTTAAACTTACTTTTTCAATCAGAGTGCTTCTTTAAGGAAACATGTGATTTTTGTATTTGGAGAAGCTAATTTATTTACCTGTATTAGCTATAGATAACCAGTGACAGAGACAAACTTCACATGGAAGGAAGCAGACTGTTCTGCTCCCAAGGTGATTCATATTTATTGAAGATAACCCATTTCTATCTATATTCACTTTTCTAAAATCTGCCACTGAGCAAAAGAAGACAACCTGTTATTTCCTTTTCACTCCTTTTTTGAAAATGACTAGTAGGAACATTTCAATTTCTTAATAAGAAACAAAATAAGTATAAAATACTGACAAAATATATTTGCTGATAAAATAAATATCAATACAGAAAAATTAAATGCATATTCAATACATAGAATGCAGATTTTAGAATAATTAATTCAATTATTTTAAAACTGAGTCAAAATGTATTTTAATACTTACTAATAGCATGTGATCATATACAGCCTTGTCATGCTCCTTTTCCTATTTGGAACCATTCTCTTTTTCCATATCCAGTTCTAACTGTTGTTTCCTGACCTGCATACAGATTTCTTAAGAGGCAGGTCAGGTAGTCTAGTATTCCCATCTCTTTCAGAATTTTCCACAGTTTATTGTGATCCACACAGTCAAAGGCTTTGGCATAGTCAATAAAGCAGAAATAGATGTTTTTCTGAAACTCTCGTGCTTTTTCCATGATCCAGTGGATGTTGGCAATTTGATCTCTGGTTCTTCTGCCTTTTCTAAAACTAGCTTGAACATCTGGAAGTTCATAGTTCATGTATTGCTGAAGCCTGGCTTGGAGAATTTTGAGCATTACTTTACTAGCATGTGAGAAGAGTGCAATGAGAGTGCTGTGGACTGCAAGGAGATCCAACCAGTCCATTCTGAAGGAGATCAGCCCTGGGATTTCTTTGGAAGGAATGATGCTAAAGCTGAAACTCCAGTACTTTGGCCACCTCATGCGAAGAGTTGACTCATTGGAAAAGACTCTGATGCTGGGAGGGATTGGGGGCAGGAGAAGGGGACAACAGAGGATGAGATGGCTGGATGACATTACTGACTTGATGGACATGAGTCTGGGTGAACTCCGGGAGCTGGTGATGGACAGGGAGGCCTGGCGTGCTACGATTCATGGAGTCGCAAAGAGTCGGACACGACTGAGCGACTGAACTGAACAGAATAGAATGTGATATACATTTAAAGAATTAATGATTGAGAATAATGAAGGCTATAATAACAAATGGAAATTAAGCTTCATAAGAGTTGAGTGTTGTAAGTACTATTGACTTGATTTTCAGGCATTTAATTTTTTATGATAATATTGGATGAATGCGGTATTTATGAAGGATAAAATTTGGAAACAGAAACTCTATATCTATTTAAACAAGTTTACACATTTTATATGAAAATCTCACCTTTTTGAGATTTATAGAATTTATCTGTAATCTGGTCCTAAAGACTTCTGTCTTTATGTTACTTTTCATACAGTTCAACTTTGCCTGTGAACACTGATGAAATTTTAACTTTTAAATATTCAGTAATTTTACACAAATGTATCTGTATCAGATAAGTTTCTAAATGAATCTCTTTAAATATCTTAATTATTTAAAAATTGATTTTGTGACCTTTTCCTACAATTCAATGAAACTTCCAAATTAATATTTGATATAGACTATACCACAAAATTTTTAAAGTTCTAAAACTGGGAAATCAAAAGGAATGATACTGGACTTCAGTTTAGTCGCATCAGTCGTGTCCAGCTCTTTGCGAACCCATGAATCGCAGCACGTCAGGCCTCTCTGTCCATCACCAACTCCAGATGTTCACTCAGACTCATGTCCATCGAGTCAGTGATGCCATCCAGCCATCTCATCTTCTGTTGGCCCTGTCTCCTCCTGCCCCCAATCCCTCCCAGCATAATAGTCTTTTCCAATGAGTCAACTCTTCACATGAGGTGGCCAAAGTACTGGAGTTTCAGCTTTAGCATAATTCTTTCCAAAGAAATCCCAGAGTTGATCTCCTTCAGAATGGATCTCCTTGATGTCAAAGGAACTCTCAAGAGTCTTCTCCAACACCACAGTTCAAAAGCATCAGTTCTTCAGTGCTCTGCCTTCTTCACAGTCCAATTCTCACATCTGTACAAGACCACTGGAAAACTATAGCCTTGACTAGATGGACCTTTGTTGGCAAAGTAATGTCTCTGCTTCTCAACATGCTATCTAGGTTGGTCATAACGTTTCTTCCAAGGAGTAAGCGTCTTTTAATTTCAAGGCTGCAGTCACCATCTGCAGTGATTTTGGAGCCCAAAAATTAAAGTCTGACACTGTTTTCACTGTTTCCCCTTCTACTTCCCATGAAGTGATGGGACCAGATGCCATGATCTTAGTTTTCTGAATGTTCAGCTTTAAGCCAGCTTTTTCACTCTCGTCTTTCACTTTCATCAAGAGGCTTTTGAGTTCCTCTTCACTTTCTGCCATAAGGGTGGTATCATCTGCATATCTGAGGTTATTGATATTTCTCGGCAATCTTGATTCCAGCTTGTGTTTCTTCCAGCCCTGCATTTCTCATGATGTACTCTACATAGAAGTTAAATAAGCAGAGTGACAATACACAGCCTTGACGTACTCCTTTTCCTATTTGGAACCAGTCTGTTGTTTCATGTCCAGTTCTAACTGCTGCTTCCTAACCTGAGTACAGATTTCTCAAGAGGCAGGTCAGGTGGTTTGCTATTCCCATCTCTCTCAGAATTTTCCACAGTTTTTTGTGATCCACACAGTCAAAGGCTTTGGCATAGTCAATAAAACAGAAATAGATGTTTTTCTGGAACTCTCTTGCTTTTTCCATGATCCAGCGGATGTTGGCAATTTGATGTCCGGTTCCTCTGCCTTTTCTAAAACCAGCCTGAACATCTCAAAGTTCATAGTCTGTGTACTGTTGAAGCCTGGCTTGGAGAATTTTGAGCATTACTTTACTAGCATGTGAGATGAGTACAACTTTGCAGTAGTTTGAGCATTCTTTGGCATTGCCTTTCTTTGGGATTGGAATGAAAACTGACCTTTTCCAGTCCTGTGGCCACTGCTGAGTTTTCCAAATTTGCTGGCATAGTGAGTGCAGCACTTTCACAGCATCATCTTTCAGGATTTGAAATAGCTCCAATGGAATTCTATCACCTCCATTAGCTTTGTTCGTAGTGATGCTTTCCAAGGCCCACTGGACTTCACATTCCAGGATGTCTGGCTCTAGATGAGTGATCACACCATCATGATTATCTGGGTCGTGAAGATCTTTTTTGTACAGTTTGTCTGTGCATTCTTGCCACCTATTCTTAATATCTTCTGCTTCTGTTAGGTCCAGACCATTTCTGTCCTTTATTGAGTCCATCTTTGCATGAAATGTTCCCTTGGTATCTCCAATTTTCTTGATGCGATCTCTAGTCTTTCCCATTCTGTTGTTTTCCTCTATTTCTTTGCACTGATTGCTGAGGAAGGCTTTCTTATCTCTTCTTGCTATTCTTTGGAACTCTGCATTCAGATGCTTATATCTCTCCTTTTCTCCTTTGCTTTTCCTCTCTCTTCTTTTCCCAGCTATTTGTAAGGCCTCCCCAGACAGCCATTTTGCTTTTTTGCATTTCTTTTCCATGGGGATGGTCTTGATCCCTGTCTCCTGTACAATGTCACGAACCTCATTCCATAGTTCATCAGGCACTCTATCTATCAAATCTAGACCCTTAAATCTATTTCTCACTTCCACAGTATAATCATAAGGGATTTGATTTAGGTCATACCTGAATGGTCTAGCAGTTTTCCCTACTTTCTCCAATTTGAGTCTGAATTTGGTAATGATCTGAGCCACAGTCAGTTCCTGGTCTTGTTTTTGTTGACTGTATAGAGCTTCTCCATCTTTGGCTGCAAAGAATATAATCAATCTGATTTTAGTTTTGACTTTCTGGTGATGTCCATGTGGACTATTGTAAGTTAACTGTGAGAAGAAATTACTTCCAGTACTATAGAATTCAATATCTTCCTAGTCACCTCCTCAATACTGCTCAGGGTAAAAGTCGATCACAAACAGAACCACGCAATTCACAGGAAACTTTCCCATAAATTGAATCAATTCATCAGATTACTATCATGATAAACAATAGGACAATTCTATTAGAGGGATATACATAGACTCATATTATTTTAAACCTAATATGACATTTTGTATACAAAATAGAATGTTAATTCTTAGACCCCAACTTATCAAACCTGTCTCCCAACCTTTTCATTTTAGAAAATGATATCAGTTCTTGCTTTTTCCTTTGGGCAATAATAAAGATTATCTTTTGATTTCTCTCACCCTCACACTGTCATTATGCTCATCAGATCCTACTTTAAAATATATGCTAGATATTACTACTTCTCACCATAGCCACAGTGATGCTAGTGGAGCCCACCATCATTTCTTGCAAGGCACAATCACAATAACACCCAAACTCAACTTCCTATTTTTAATCTCAACTCTTAACATCTTTTTATCCCCATGGAACAGCTAGAATGATCCTTAAAATAATGAAAACAAATTATACTCCTTCTCTACTCAGAACCTACCCTTTGTAGATCTCTATTTTAGTTGAAAGATAGATTCCTTATCATGGCCAACATTATATGACTTCTCCTAGATCTCTGGATACATTTTACCTTGCTTTTCACACTATGTCCATATTTTGAGCTATTTATTTCTATCTCAGGGCTTCTGTACTTAGAGCTCGAGCCTACCTAGAATGTTCTTCCCCATCACCTTTTCATTTTTACTTCTTCAATACATTCAAGTCTCTATTCAAAAGTCATCTCTAAAAATGCACTTTCTTTGCCTATCATTTCTAAAGGTATGCTGGTAAATTGACTCTTAGAGAAGAGGTGGGAGTTCTGATTATAGCCATTGTCAAATTTCCATGATTTCAAGCTACAGATAACTTAAAAACTTACCTGCAAAAGTCCTGTATATTTCACAATAAACTTTCTTGAACCAGTATGAACTACGTCTGAAATATCCAACTCCTTTACCATACTCATCTATTTCTCTATCCTCTACCTTATTTTATCTTTTTATACTGCCTAAAATTATGAGTTTTATTGCCTGTTTGCTGTTTCTCCTTAAGAATATAAGTACCACTAGAGCAGGGAACCTTTCTGTCTTATTCACTAGAATATCGTTAACATTCAGAATAATCCCTGGAACATAGTAGACAGCCTATAAGCATTTGATGAACAAATTAATAAATAAGTGGGTCAAGCCTATCTGCTATCCTCAGTGCACCTCAAGAAAGCTGGAGTCTAGAGTTCATACCTTTGAATTCTTCCCAGCAATGTTTCCTTTCTATTCTCTCCGAATGAGAGGTAATATAGGAAAAGATATGTTTTAAGAGGGCCAAAGAGGAAAGGACATTCTAAATTCTTTACCTAGAGCTAAAGTAAGTTTATGTGAAATCTCCTTGTTATCCAGATAAAATCACCCTAACTTAAAAACATATATTTACATGTGGTTAATGGCTAAAATATCCTGATGTTCAGATTTGTGTGATATAATCCAGTTTTCCGTACTTAAATTCTACAGAGAGTTCACACTTGCTCACTAAAAATCTGACAATGATTAGCTTATTATGTCTATTACCATCATTTCCATAGTAGTTACATAGAAAGAGAATCTCAACAAAGGACATTTGAAATCATATTCTGTAAAGCCAACACCAGTTTGACAATAATTGTATTGTCTTTGAATACCTTCTCCAGTAATGGATTTCCTATTATTGCAAACAGCTCCCGTAATGAAAGTGAAAGTGAAGTTGATCAGTCGTGTCCAACTCTTTACGACCCCATGGACTGCAGCCTACCAGGCTCCTCCATCCATGGGATTTTCCAAGCAAGAGTAGTGGAGTGGGGTGCTGTTGCCTTCTCCCAAGAGTGCTGGAGTGGGTTGCTGTTTTCCTTTGCCAGGGGATCTTCCCAACCCGGGGATGGAACATTGTAGGCAGGTCTCCAGCATTGTGGGCAGATGCTTTACCGTCTGAGCCACCAGGGAAGTCCACTTAATACCAACAGGGTAAAAATGGTGGTTCTAAAGAGAAAGTTAAATAATCAGTGACTCAGGGTCCCCACTTAAGAAGTAAAACAATTATGTTTCCCTGCTTCCCTCCTGAGGCCAGTAAATGATCTATTTGATATATTTGGAATTGCTTATAGGCAATTAAAAAAAAAAAAAATTTTAACCCTCTTAGTATCTGAGAAACACAATGGTTTCATTAAGCACCTCCTGTTCTAAAGAGTATTTTGGGCAATATACTCTACCTTTATGAATTTCCAACTTTGAGACCTAGAGGATTCTGTTCTAAAATGTGTTCTTTAGTGACATAAAAATAGTCAGTCATATGTGCTTATCCTGCCTCAAGATGATGACCTTTCCAGGGGTATTTGAAACATGGCTAGTTCTTTACTAAGGCTAGGCATTTTGAAATTGGCAAGGACACTAAAGTGTTTTGTTTTTTTCCCCCATCACTGCCCATGAACAGTAAAGTTGGCACAACATTTTATTCTCAAGAAAATGATACAACAATGTTTTCTTAGTCCCAATTTTGCTATAGCCTTAATAACATTGCCAAAATCATTTCCTAGTTGTTTTATAAATATAGAAGAGTAAATCCTCTTCTCAAATAATGAAATTCTGAATTATTAGAAAAGCTGTGTGCTGTTGAGTGCTTTATTTTTTTCCACGAAAAGTAACTGATTTGAGCCTCAGTTTATAAATTTTAGAAATGAGCATGTCCACTCTCTACCCCAAATATTCTTTGACATGTTAATAGTCACATTTTGGAACCTATAAAGATTCTACAGAGAAGGTCAAAAGATACATCTCTTCATATTTATATCTGCTAAGAGGAGAGTTCTTTTATAAGATCTCATCATGGAAACTCAGAGTAAATCCAGCTTCAAACAGAAGATAAGGTTTGCTTCACTACAGGAATTCAGAAGCTGCTACTTCCACATTTACACAAAAACAAACCTCAGACAAGTCAGAACTGCAATCCAAGCAGTGACCTCTATCTGAGCCCCCATAAACCAGATAATTCACCTCTGCCCCAAGCAAGCTACTGACTTTGGAGATACGTGATGCTGACTGCATGCAGATCTTCTCAGCAATCTACTCACAGATATGACTCCTCTCTGGAAAGAAAAATGCTCAGTGGAAATAGAAACAAACCCAGTTTGGATTTCCTGAAAGATCAGTTTGCTTTAGAGAACTATCTGCTCAGATGACAATTTTTAAACTTTGGTGCTCACATCAAGGTTTCCTGGGCACAGACTGAAAGCTAATATTCAAATCTAGGTCTGTAGGTGTTATTGTAGACTTCTTAATTTTTTTAACCTTCTAATGAGTTGAAAACATATTTACTATATTGAAATATTTCTAATCAATAGATACCATTTTAATTGTATGATGTACTAGCAGAGATATACTTCCAAGCATTACTTGTATAAGTCAGTAGTGGAATTATAAACAAGGTGATGTTTTGTGAATCTGTATAAAAGTAGGCATATGGCTTCTTTACATATGCACACCCCAGCCACAAATAAATAGTTGTATTTCAGCATTGTACCAATTCTTCTCTTTCATAAAAATGTTTTCATGTTTACTCAACAGCCTAATTTACCAGAATCTTTGTGTTTCTTTTGCTTATAAATTTAGGGATAGTTGGCTTTTTAAACTAAGATAGCTATAAAATAATGTTGATTTATGATTCATAGACAGAAATTGAATGTAAAGGGAAGATTCACTAGACTAAATCTTCTGAGGGAGTAACCATGTCTTCATAACACTTATGAAATGTTTTCCCCTCTATTCTTCTGCCTACTGGTCAGAGTACAAGAAAAGAACTGTGTCCTCAGTGAATTTTGAGGGGTAAATGGAAGGTTATGGTTTATTGTGACCTGCATCTGAAATTTGATCAGTCTTGTAACTTTGAATTCCATGTAGTGGTGCTAGAAATATCTTGCCAATTTGAAGTCAAATAAAATGAATAAGCATCAGTTTACAAAGTGGACACATCCTTTGCAAATTAAGTGGGACTTTTGCTAAAGCCAGATGAATGAACCTCGCATGCATGTATTTATAGGAGAAGCCAACTGGAGCTTGAAGTTAAACGTCTGACAAGCAGCTTGGCCAATGTGGTCAAAACAGACAAGCAATCCAAGATGATCAATGCCAGATCCATTTAGCTTTAAGTGAATCATACCACTCAATAATGTGGAAAATATCTCACTGGTAAATCTAATTCTGCCTGAATTTTACCTACTTCTTCAGCATATTTGATTATTATTGTAAGTAATACAACTGCGATTGTGTAAATGCAGTGATTATCTATATTTTCCCAGTGGCAACATTCACATAGGTCTTGGTAAGCTGTAATACCTAGCTGAAATACTTCTGTTGTTGTTTGCTGTTTAGTCGCTAAGGCCAACTGCTTAGTCATTAAATCTAAGAGTCTGTTTTCAGACCTTCTGGATAGTAGCCCGCCAGGATACTATAGGTCTGAATAATTTTTAATTAGCTATAAGAAAGCTTGCAGCACAATCTATGGGCCCAGTATAGATATTTTAAGGGAAGTGGCTGCCCAGAAGTGAAATATTTGATGCACTCCCTTGGTGGGATTTGTGTTCTTTATGGGAAATGACTGCTTATACTTTTGAAGGAGAAAATTCTGTGTAGTAGATATTTGAGGTTCAAGAAACATTGAGAACTCTTGAAAACAAATACATTAATAGTTCTGTAAACTTAGATAACATATGTATAATACTTATATATAAATATAGCTATCTAAAATTGTACAGTTTAGATGATGATATTAAAATTGGAAATACAGGATGCTTGGGGCTGGAGCATGGGGATGATCAAGAGAGATGATATGGGTTGGGAGGTGGGAGGGGGTTTCAGGATTGCGAGCTCCTGTACACCTGTGGCTGATTCATGTCAATGTATGGCAAAACCAATACAGTATTATAACGTAGAATAAAGTAAAAATAAAATTAAAAAAAAATAAAATTGGAAATAAGAACAAGTCTTGTGCTGAACAATTCAAGCTAAAGAATAATTTCAAAGTTTATGTTTATAAGATTTCAGTTCAGTTCATTTCAGTCACTCAGTCATGTTGAACTCTTTGCAACCCCATGAACTGCAGCGTGCCAGGCCTCCCTGTTCATTACCATCTCCCAGAGTTCACTCAGACTCACATCCATCGAGTCCGTGATGCCATCCAGCCATCTCATCCTCTGTCGTCCCCTTCTTATCCTGCCCCCAATCCCTCCCAGCATCAGTCTTTTCCAGTGAGTCAACTCTTCGCATGAGGTGGCCAAAGTACTGGAGTTTCAGCTTCAGCATCATTCCTTCCAAAGAAATCCCAGGGCTGATCTCCTTCAGAATGGACTGGTTGGATCTCCTTGCAGTCCAAGGGACTCTCAAGAGTCTTCTCCACACCACAGTTCAAAAGCGTCAATTACTGTCTAAGCCACCAGGGAAGCCAAAGTGAAGAGAAACACTGGAACGATTACATAGATCAGTGGTTGAGGGGAAGACAAAACTGGAGGAGGAAGTGTCACTATATAAGCATTCAAATCATCTGTAGAGCTTTGCCAAAAATTTATCTCCTTGGGCTTTTCTCATTCAGATATGACTCAACAATTATTGGATGAGCCTAAAGAGAGAGATTTTTAAAAAGTGATTCTGCAATTCTGCTTTCTCCTTCAGCTTAAGTAAAAGTCCCTGATCTAAAGGATGATAATAGTAATAATTATAGCAATAAAAATGATAACATTGATGTAAACTGCTTCTGATTGTTTATTCAGATAATTTTTCTAGAATAATAATTTCCAAAGTAGCATAATACAAAATGATGTTCCATGTATATAAATATGACTATCTAAAAATAGACACATGTACAGATAAAATACATATCCAAATCCGTTTTAGTAATATGTAATAAACAAAACTAGTTGGGTTTTTTTCGCTACTTCTCAGAACATTTAACATGCAAGTGTGTACTGTGAACCTCTCAAGCAGAAAAATGGTAAACAACATATACTAAACCTATAGAACATATCATAGTTTTTATCTAACCCTCACCTTTATCATTGTTATTTTTCATAATAATTTAATGCACATATTTAAATTTTTGGCATATGTTCAGCATATTTATTTCACTTATATTGTCTCAGCATGTACACTTATATTTGCGTATTCAGTCTTTTGCTATCCAGAGTGTGAGAATAAGTTTAATAATTTATTCCTGTGTAGTGCATAATGTATTGTAAACCTTCAAAGATGATTGCCTGATGTTTGAAGTAAAGGTTCCAATGTTTGAGTATAAAAGATAGGTGTGCATTTAGAAACCATTTATTGAACTAGTCTGATCATTTATTGAACTAGTCTGATAAAAGAGTACAGCTAGCAACCAGAAGCAAGGTATTTGATAATTGGAGCAGAAAAAAGCAGTAAATTATTGCAAATTACTGATCATTCTTTGAATTGAGCTGCTTTTCTGTGTGTGTGTATGTGTGTGTGTTTAGCAGAGCTTTATTAAAGTGAAAAAGAGACAGAGAACGTTTCTGACATAGACATCAGGAGGGGGATGGACAGTGTTCCCCTGGCTAACCTTTAGCAAGGTGATTATATACTTTTTAAATTAGTTATTTCAATAAATCAAAAGAATGTTTCAAGGTTGCAAATATTTTATCAGACCCACTCCCACAATTTACATTTTAAAATAACGGGATTAGAACTTAATAATAGTAAGATTATACCAGACCCACTCCCATAATATACATTCTAAAGGATCAGGATTAGTCAGAAGGATTTTAGGAAGGAGAAACTGTACTCAAGCAGGATACACTGCTGTTATATAATTCTTAGTACAGAGTTTAAACTGAGTTGTTTTTTGGGTAATCATCAGTTCCGGGCTTAAGGAAAAACCTTTTAGGTGACTAAAACGAAGGATTGTAAAGAGAAAAAAAAAAAAAGACATTTGTCATTTCCTCCTCCTTGAGAATTCCAGACCCCTCTCTCCTCTTCAAGAACCCCAGACGTCGCCGCCGCCTCCTCCTCCTTCCCCCTCCTCCCCCTCCCCCTCCTCCCCCCCTCCTCCCCTCCTCCCCCTCCTCCCCCTCCTCCCCCCCCCTCCCTCCCCCTCCTCCCCCTCCTCCCCCCCCTCCCCCCCCTCCTCCCCCTCCTCCCCCCTCCTCCCCCTCCTCCCCCCCTCCTCCCCCTCCTCCCCCCCCCCCCCCTCCCTCCCCCTCCTCCTCCCCCTCCTCCCCCTCCTCGTCCTCCTCCTCCTCCTCCCCCTCCCCCCCCCTCCTCCCCGTCCTCCTCGTCCTCCTCCCCCTCCTCCCCCCTCCTCCCCCCTCCTCGTCCTCCTCCCCCTCCTCCCCCTCCTCGTCCTCCTCGTCCTCCTCCCCCCCCCTCCTCGTCCTCCTCGTCCTCCTCGTCCTCCTCGTCCTCCTCCTCCTCCTCCTCCTCCTCCTCCTCCTCCTCCTCCTCCTCCTCCTCCCTCCTCCTCCTCCTCCTCCTCCTCCTCCTCCTCCTCCTCGGGGAACCCGGACTTCTTATCAACCTGCCTAGGAATTAACTCTCTCACTCCTCCCTTTTCTTTTAGGAGAATTATGTTGCCAAGCAAAAAGGGCATCGTTTCATTCCATAAATACTTCCTGCTGTTCAGGGGCATTGTCCCTAAATTGTTGGGGCAGCATATTCTCCTAACACTCTTATTAGGGTCTCTAATTCAGGGCCCCCAAGTAATAGTTGGAGGAGGCTATGGCACTCGTAGTAGCCTGGACAACCATTTGTAACTTGAAAACTTTCAGATGGTTAGAAACGAGCCCTATTGTGCAATTACAGATGTGAGGTAAAATAGTCATTAAACCAAGTTAAAACATAATCAGAATTAAAAGTTACATTATATCCATAGTTAAGGTACAATATGTTATTCCAGTCCATTTTAGGATTATTAGATGTCATCAGAAGAAAGTCTTTTATTTATTTATTTTTTGGCTTGTAGCCAAATTATGTAACCTGTCTCTCAGTTCAGTTCAGTTCTCTCGCTCAGTCGTGTCCACCTCTTGTGACCCCATGAATCGCAGCACGCCAGGCCTTCCTGTCCATCACCAACTCCCAGAGTTCACTCAGACTCACGTCCATTGAGTCCATGATGCCATCCAGCCATCTCATCCTCTGTCATCCCCTTCTCCTCCTGCCCCCAATCCCTCCCAGCATCAGAGTCTTTTCCAATGAGTCAACTCTTCACATGATGTGGCCAAAGTACTGGAGTTTAAAGTAAAACTTTGTATTAACCATTTGGCTTACTAATACACCTTAGCTTTATCTGAAGAAATATATTTTTTCTCAATAATTTCACATGTATAACTTAGAGGTACAGAATCAGAAGAGACTGAAATGGAAGTGCTTGTGAACTAGGTGGAAAACTAGCATGGGGGATCTGAGAAGGTGAGAGTAGAAAGTAGGGGAAAGTAACCTTTGCTACTCATTGAAAAAGACTCTGATGCTGGGAGGGATTGGGGGCAGGAGGAGAAGGGGACGACAGAGGATGAGATGGCTGGATGGCATCACTGACTCGATGTACGTGAGTCTGAGTGAACTCTGGGAGTTGGTGATGGACACAGAGGCCTGGCGTGCTGTGATTCATGGGGTCACAAAGAGTCGGACACGACTGAGTGACTGAACTGAACTGAACTGAACTGAACCATTTACTATAAGAATGTGGAGACAGAGTTTGTCAGTAACTTGACTAAAACATCTCAATGCATTTGGAGAGACCAAAACCATATTGGAACAAAAGAAAGTGAAAACAGTAGTGTTGCAACTCTTTTCCTTTTTTTTTTTTTAAGGGTTCTCTTTAAATACTTCTGTGCTTAAACAGTTCAATAAGTGTAATTATGTAGGGATTTTAGAGGCAGATAGGAAAGAGCCACCAAAATATTGAGGGCAATGCTTTCTATATTCTGGTTTACTCAGAGGAATATTTTCAAAGTAAAAACTGGACTATATCTTAGGGAAATATTCCATAACTTTCATTTTATTTACTATGAGTATATGTGTGTATGTGTGTGTGTATGCATACACATGAACTAAAATATTTATGCTCCCCAAATGGATTTTAGACATCTTTGATGTAACACTAGGGCTTTTCTGGTGGCTCAGACAGTAAAGCATCTGCCTGCAATGTGGAAGACCTGGGTTTGATCCCTAGGTGGGGAAGATCCCCTGGAGAAGGAAATGGCAACCCACTCCAGTACTCTTGCCTAGAAAATTCCACGGATGGAGGAGCCTGGTAGGCTATAGTCCGTGGGATTGCAGAGTTAGACACGACTGTGCAAATGTAACACTTATTTCACTTTAATGAAAATGGTGATTCTTATAGAAATATAGCGAATTGTGATTAAGGCAGAAGACAGTGAAGAAGAAAAATAACAATATGACGCATATTGAATCAAGGCAGTCCATGGGGTCGCAAAGAGTTGGACATGAGTGAGCAACTGAACTGAATTGGGACAGGAACCTTCTGTCACTCATTCTTCACCTATCAAATGAAGACAATAATAGTTTCAAGTTCCAGAGGGTTCTTATGACAGTTCCATGTGTTAATACCTAGAAAGGTCTTGGATAGTTTCTGACTTATAATAAGTGTCCAATAAAGCTTAATTACCATTAAGTGCTTTTAAAGATTTTTGTTATTGGTACTATTCTTATGACTAATATAAATGACAAACATAAACAACTATATAAATAACAACAAATAATTTATAATATTTGTTGTTACAAGTGAATATTATAAATATATAATAATATATGCATTTGAATAATTTCAGAAAAGGATATGAATCATAAAAATGTAAAGAGATATAACAAGAAAGATGGCACACTACTGAAGGTGATGAGGTCAGAAAATGATCTCAAATAATTAGTAATGGAATTAATATTTTTTGTTGAAGCATAGTTGATTTACAATATTATATTAGTTTCAGGTGTACAGCAAAGTGATTTGGTTATGCCTATGTATACGTGTATATTTGTATTCTTTTCCACTATAGTTTATTATAAGGACCAGTTATATAGTAGATCGCTATGTTTATATTTTTATATATAGAGTAGTATGCATTTGGTAGTCCCATACTCCCAATTTATTTCTCTTCCCCCACCCTGCCAATAACCATGTTTGTTTTGTATGTCTATAAGTTGTTTGTCTTTTGTAAATAAATTCATTTGTACTATTTTTTAGATTCTACATATAAATGATATCATATTTGTCTTTGTCTGACTTTCTTCACTTGGTATGAAAATCTCTAAGTCCATCCATGTTTCTGCAAATGACATTATTTCATTATTTTACATAAATGAATAACATTCCATTGTGTATAAGTACCATATCTTCTTTATTCATCCATCTGTGGATGGACACTTGGGTTGCTTTCAAGTCTTGGCTATTGTAAATAGTGCATCTCTCAACATCAGGATGCATATATCTTTTGAATCAGAGCCTTTGTCTTTCCTGGATGCATGTCCAGAAGTTAAACTGCTGGATCATATGACAACTCTATGTTCAGTTTCTTTACAGAATTTCCTTACTGTTCTCCATAATGGCTGCAGCAGTTTACATTCCCACCAACAGTGTAAAAGGGTTCCCATTTTTTCCATGGTCCTCAAGGCCATTCTGACCATAGTGAAGTGATTCCTCACTGTAGTTTTGACTTGCATTTCTCTAATAATTAGTGATGTTGAACATCTTTTTGTGTACATGTTGGCCATCTTTATGTTTTCGTTAGAGAAATGTCTATTCACATCTTCTAAATAGAAGATTTTTTGATTGGGTTGTGTTTTTGTCATTGTTATTGAGTTGCATGTACTATTTGTACATTTTGGAAATTAACCTTTGTCACTCTCATTATTTGCAAATATTTTTTCCAAGTCTATAAGTCGTCTTTTCATTTTGTTGATGATTTATTTTGCCATGCAAAAATTGTTAAATTTGATTAGGTCCCATTTATTTTTATTTTTAATTCTATGTAGCAGAATTATTTTAATACACATGATATAAAGAATTGCCTAATGTTACATGAAAACTCTCAGCATAGATTTATGGGTCAGTCTAGACTAAAATTTTTTAAAAAATTAGAAAATAGGTGTTACTTTCAAGTGTTTACTATTTGTATATTTTAATGGTATTCTACTATGTCATTGCATATCATTGGAACAGATATTGAATAGTCTCAAGACTGAATTATTAAAATTAAATGTTGAAGAGTTCAAATTGAACATATTAGCAGTCCATAGAAATATGGAGCTATCCATTTTTTTTTCAATTTTATTATAATATTAATGAAAGAACAATGAAGCTCACCAAATTAAAAGGCATCAAGGCATTTAGTGTACTAGTTGTAAAGCCATGTAGGGAAGCCCACATTTTTATCATATCATTAGGTAAACGTGAATGAGATATTTAATATTTCATAGTCTAGCATGCTTCAGATAGACTCAGCCTAAATTTGTGTTTACTCAGCAAAATGTTCAATTTATCTACTTACATTCAGATATTTTGGGACCAAATGCATAGCAAAACATCCATGCTTTTTACATTTTGAGGCTTATAGTCATTGATTTGTTTTCTATATTCATCCAATTAGTTATTCTTTAAAAATGGATATAGCTAAATTAGAGTTCAGTTCAATTCAGTCGCTCAGTCGTGTCTGACTCATCGCGACCCTATGAATAGCAGCATGCCAGGCCTCCCTGTCCATCACCCACTCCCAGAGTTCACTCAGACTCACGTCCATCAAGTTTGTGATGCCATCCAGCCATCTCATCCTTGGTCGTCCCCTTCTCCTCCTGCCCCCAATGCCTCCCAGCATCAGCGTCTTTTTCAATGAGTCAACCCTTCACATGAGGTGGCCAAAGTACTGGAGTTTCAGCTTTAGCATCAATCCTTCCAAAGAAATCCCAGGGCTGATCTCCTTCAGAACGGACTGGTTAGATCTCCTTGCAGTCCAAGGGACTCTCAAGAGTCTTCTCCAACACCACAGTTAAAAGCATCAATTCTTCAGCGCTCAGCCTTCTTCACAGTCCAACTCTCACATCCATACATGACCACAGGAAAAACCATAGTCTTGACTAGATAGACCTTAGTCGGCAAAGTAATGTCTCTGCTTTTGAATATGCTATCTAGGTTGGTCATAACTTATCTTCCAAAGACTAAGTGTCTTCTAATTTCATGGCTGCAGTCACCATCTGCAGTGATTTTGGAGCCCCCAAAAATAAAGTCTGACCCTGTTTCCACTGTTTCCCCATCTATTTGCCATGAAGTGATGGGACCAGATACCATGATCTTCGTTTTCTGAATGTTGAGCTTTAAGCCAGCTTTTTCACTCTCCTCTTTCACTTTCATCAAGAGGCCCTTTAGCTCCTCTTCACTTTCTGCCATAAAGGTGGTGTCATCTGCATATCTGAGGTTGTTGATATTTCTCCCGGCAATCTTGATTCCAGCTTGTGCTTCTTCCAGTCCAGCGTTTCTCATGATGTACTCTGCATATAAGTTAAATAAGCAGGTATCAAATCGCCAACATCCACTGGATCATGGAAAAAGCAAGAGAGTTCCAGAAAAACATCTATTTCTGCTTTATTGACTATGTCAAAGCCTTTGACTGTGTGGATCACAATAAACTGTGGAAAATTCTGAAAGAGTTGGGAATACCAGACCACCTAACCCGCCTCTTGAGAAATCTGTATGCAGATCAGGAAGCAACAGTTAGAACTGGACATGGAACAACAGACTTGTTCCAAATGGGAAAAGGAGTACGTCAAGGCTGTATATTGTCACCCTGCTTATTTAAATCAACTTCCTTGGTGGCTCAGTGGTAAAGAATCCACTTGCCAATATTTGCAAATGCAAGAGACTTGGTTTCAATCCTCGGTCAGGAAGATCTCTTGGAGATGGAAATGGTAACCCACTCCAATACTTTTGCCTAGAAAATCCCATGGACAGAGGATCTTGGCTTGCTGCAGTCCATGGAACTACAAAGAGATAGACACAAATTAGTGACTAAATAAAAACAGAATATAAACCACATTTTTTAAAAATATGAGAAATATGAACAAAACAATAATGAATGTACTTACTGTAGGATAGTCTAAGAAATATATTCTACAAAGAGCAGGCTCATAATTACTTAGAAATACAAATGTTAAGTTGCAATGAAAATATCTCAGCAGTTTAATTTGGAAATGCATATGTGTAAGTTCTTTCTTGTTTTTATAAATAACTGACTATTTTGATGGTTTCAAGGCATAGTTGTATAATAATTGCATATCTGTCATAATTGAAAGCATGAGTAAAACAAAATCTATGCAAGTAGGGGCATGGCCCCACTCCTCAGAATAATGGCATATTCTGTCATGTCTGATTGCTTAAGTAGTACAAAAAGGAAAGAACAAAAATAGACTTCACAAATCAGTCATACTCAGAAAAAAATGAAATTAAATAGAAGTAAATGAATACTACTAGAATACTCCAATACTTTTCATAGATTAAAAGAATAAGCAATGCACATATGCTTGCTACGCTTCTTAGCTAGTATTATGATTGACACCTTACTAAAACCCAAAATTTGCCAATCGGTAAATTTTAACACTGTTCTGTAAATGTGTGCTACAAAGAAATTTAAGAGATTATCTCTAACTTCAAGGAGTTTATAGTTAACTAAAAATGAAACCTTATTGTTCAATATTACAGGAATGCTCTTAAATTAACAGAGTATTGCATTAAGCAAATTAAAAAAGTATTATTGTGACTGGATGCTTAGAAACTATAGCAACCAAGTGTTTTAGAAATGGAAGGGAAATTTTCCATACAAATAAGTATATGAGCATAAGCTTTTTGGAACACTACTGATATTTAGAGTTGAAGTCCAGAGATAAAATAGGGTGTTTGGATTACGTTTAAAACATCTCTCTTCTATTTTAATGATTAGAGAAATGCATACATAGAGTATATCCTAAATGCACGTAGGCCAAAAGAGAGGAGGAAATACAAAATGGAGATGGGTAGAGGTCTTCACAGAAGAAACTCTAGACATGGTTGGGTTTTAGCTGCATTTTCAAATAGGAGGCCTTGTGAGTTCAGATGGGCTTCAATTCAGTTTAGTCACTCAGTCATGTCAGATTCTGTAACCCCATGAATTGCAGCACACCAGGCCTCCCTGTCCATCACCAACTCCCAAAGTTTACTCAGACCCATGTCCATCAAGTCAGTGATGCCATCCAGCCATCTCATCCTCTGTCGTCCCCTTCTCTCCTGCCTCCAATCCCTCCTAGCATCAAAGTCTTTTCCAATGATTCAACTCTTTGCATGAGGTGGCCAAAGTACTGGAGTTTCAGCTTCAGTATCATTCTCTCCAAAGAAATCCCAGGGTTGATCTCCTTCAGAATGGACTGGTTGGATCTCCTTGCAGTACAAGGGACTCTCAACAGTCTTTTCCAACACCACAGTTCAAAAGCATCAATTCTTCGGCACTCAGCTTTCTTCACAGTCCAACTCTCCCATCCATACATGACCACTGGAAAAACCATAGCCTTGATTAGACAGACCTTAGTCGGCAAAGTAATGTCTCTGCTGTTGAATATGCTATCTAGGCTGGTCATAACTTTCCTTCCAAGGAGTAAGCGTCTTTTAATTTCATGGCTGCAATCACCATTTGCAGTGATTTTGGAGCCCGAAAAATAAAGTCTGACACTGTTTCCACTGTTTCCCCATCTATTTCCATGAACTGATGGGACTGGATGCCATGATCTTTGTTTCCTGAATGTTGAGCTTTAAGCGAACTTTTTCACTCTCCACTTGCACTTTCATCAAGGGGCTTTTTAGTTCCTCTTCACCTTCTGCCATATGGGTGGTGTCATCTGCATATCTGAGGTGACTGATATTTCTCCTGGCAATCTTGATTCCAGCTTGTGCTTCTTCCAGCCTAGGGTTTCTCATAATGTACTTTGCATATAAGTTAAATAAGGATGACAATATACAGCCTTGACATACTCCTTTTCCCATTTGGAACTAGTCTGTTGTTCCATGTCCAGTTCTAACTATTGCTTCCTGACGTGCATATAGGTTTCGCAAGAGGCAGATCAAGTGGTCTGGTATTCCCATCTCTTGAAGAATTTTCTACAGTTTATTGTGATCCACATAGTCAAAGGCTTTGGCATAGTCAATAAAGCAGAAATAGATGTTTTTCTGGAACTCTCTTGCTTTTTCAATGATCCAGTGGATTGGGCTTCACTTCAGTTCAGTCGCTCTTCAGTTCAGTTCAGTTCAGTCACTCAGTCATGTCCGACTCTTTGCGACCCCATGAATTGCAGCACGCCAGGCCACCCTGTCTATCATCATCTCCTGGAGTTCACTCAGACTCACGTTCATTGAGTCCGTGATGCCATCCAGCCATCTCATCCTCAGTCTTCCCCTTCTCCTCCTGCCCCCAGTCCCTCCCAGCATCATAGTCTTTTCCAATGAGTCAACTGTTTCCATGAAGTACTGGAGTTTCAGCTTTAGTATCATTCTTTCCAAAGAAATCCCAGGGCTGATCTCCTTTAGAATGGACTGGTTGGATCTCCTTGCAGTCCAAGGGACTCTCAAGAGTCTTCTCCAACACCACAGTTCAAAAGCATCAGTTCTTCAGAGCTCAGCCTTCTTCACAGTCCAACTCTCACATCCATACATGACCACGGGAAAACCATACCCTTGACTAGACGGACCTTAGTCGGCAAAGTAATGTCTCTGCTTTTGAATATACTATCTAGCTTGGTCATAACTTTTCTTCCAAGGACTAAATGTCTTCTAATTTCATGGCTGCAGTCACCATCTGCAGTGATTTTGGAGACCCAAAAAATAAAGTCTGACACTGTTTCCATTGTTTCTCCATCTATTTCCCATGAAGTGATGGGACTGGATGCCATGATCTTTGTTTTCTGAATGTTGAGCTTTAAACCAACTTTTTCGCTTTCCTCTTTCACTTTCATCAAGAGGCTCTTTAGTTCTTCTTCACTTTCTGCCATAAGGGTGGTATCATTGGCATACCTGAGGTTATTGATATTTCTCCTGGCAATCTTGATTCCAGCTTGTGTTTCTTCTAGTCCAGCATTTCTCATGATGTACTCTGCATATAAGTTAAATAAACAGGTGACAGTATACAGCCTTGACATACTCCTTTTCCTATTTGGAACCAGTCTGTTATTCCATGTCCAGTTCTAACTGTTGCTTCCTGCCCTGCATACAGATTTCTCAAAAGGCAGGTTAGGTGGTCTGGTATTCCCATCTCTTTCAGAATTTTCCACAATTTATTGTGGTCTGTACAGTCAAAGGCTTTGGCATAGTCAATAAAGCAGAAATAGATGTTTTTCTGGAACTCTCTTGCTTTTCCCATGATCTCGCGGATGTTGGCAATTTGATCTCTGGTTCCTCTGCCTTTTCTCGCTCTTAAGTCTCTCTAATTCCAGACAAAGGAAAAACTGTATTCATACATATGAATATAGGTGAGTCAAACAGTTTGCATAAAGGATAGCAAATAAATTGGAGTTGCTGCTAAGGGCCATTGTAGTGTAATGAATCCAGAAAAGAGAAATAGAAATCAATTTGAAGAACCCTAAGAATATAAATAATAATAACGACAGTAAGGATTTGGCTCTTTGATGTGTGGACATGTTCATATGCATTGTCATATATAATGAGACACATACAACCTTCTGAGACAGAAATGTGACTACCGTTTTGCCTTTCAGTGAAAGGTTTAATGTTCCTTCCTCTTTGTAAAATGGAAATAAGGTGATACCTGTCTCTCTGGATTGCTTTATAAATTAAAATTTAGATGTATTATAAATAGCATATCAGGGTGCTTGGTATAATCCAGAGATTTAATAAATAATTCTGATATTTTTTAAAAAGCAATGTTAAAAATAATAAAGTTTAAAGGTGTTTTTGCAATGGTGTGTAGCTAAAAGTAGCAAGACTAAGACTGTGTTAAAGTATTTTGACTCCACATTGATTTTTTTCTTATGTACCGCACTTCTATTTTTATATGAAAGATACCAGATTTACAAATTGACATTTCATTTAACTAACATGAATTTCTCAAATTGTAAATTTTATTAAATGGAAAGAGAACCTCCTTGCTCTTTTTTTAAACTCTAATGTTCATATTTATTATAAGCAAAATGAAAATCAACACAAAGGAATATGACATCACTTTGTGAACTCAAGAATAACCCAGTAATTCAGTCTTCTCAGCCATGAGGGAAGCTCTACCTTTCCATTTCTACGTTTGAGTCTCAGGTCTAGAAGGCGTATCTATTGCCATGGAAATATTGGAAAGGGATATGTGGTACTTGGAAGGCATTGTCTGTTAGCTTTTTCCTCTGAGCTATCTGTACCCTTGTCTAATGGGCAGTGATGATGACTGTAGTCTCCAGTTAGTGATCCTGGGGACTGTGCAGACTACAAGTTTTTTCCTCAGCTGCTCCCTCGGATCTCTTAGAGAAGTATGGGAACATCTGAATGCTCTGTTGGAGGCACATCAGTCACTTTAGTCACTCAATCAGATCCAACTCTTTGTGACTCCATGGAGTACAGCATGCCAGGCTTCCCTGTCCATCACCAATTCCTGGAGCTTGCTCAAACTCAAGTCCATCGAGTTTTGATCAAACTCATGTTCATGGCTCAAACTCATATTCTTCGTTGGAGGCACAGAAATGCTTTAAACTGTCTTTACCTGGACATGCTCCTACACCAGCCATCTCCACTACATCACATCACTCTCTCTATTCATATTGATGCCAATTTTTAACTGCTGAGTGAAGCATAGTTTCTCTCTACTGTTATGCGCCTGAAACTGCCTGTGATTTCTGCTTTTGTCCCATTTGTTGGTGAAGACAAGGAGTAGGTAAGGGAACAAGGCCCATTCTGTGGAAGCATAATGATGTCTCTATGCTTCAAATGAAGCAGGATACAAACTCAGGAACAAAATCTCTAATATAGTGCTTAATTGTTTTTCGAGAAAGTCACCAAAACAGCTTAATGGTGGAAAATGCAGTCCTTTCGATAAACCATCCTCAAACTAGGTAGATGCGTGAAACATAAGTCACTTCACCCCTGTATTGCTTCATAAACAATAATTAATTTGAGATATATTATAGACTCATACAATAAATATCTTTTATTTTGAAAATGATGTTTAAGACTGGAAAAGATTTCTTAGATTGTACACAGAAAGCACTAGCCATTAAAAGAAGTCTTAAATGAATATTTCTTTATCAAAATTTAAATAATTTTCTCACAAACACAAGACAATGAAAATACAATTTATATACTGATAAACGTTGGCAATGCGTGTATCTGACAAAAGGAGTATTTAGAATATACAGTGAAGTTCATGACTAAATAATAAAAGTAACAGCCCAATAAAAAATAAAACTTGACAAAAGATTCGAAGACACAGTTAGCACAAGAGGAAGTTCACATACAAGATTCTCAACAGCCTTACTTATTAATGAAATGCAAATTAAAATTACAATGAGACATTGCTACATATTTAACAGAATGGATAAAACTGAGAAGACCAATGCCAAATGTTTCTGTGGAGGTGGAGCAACTATAATTCTCAAATAATATTTGCATGTTTCTTATGTAGTTAAAGTTACATCTCTCCTGTGAGGATTTATCCAAGATAAATGAAATTAAAATGTCCCAAAACTTGCATGCAAAAATGTTCAAGGCAGGTTTATCCCTAATAGTGAACAACTATAGCATGAAAAAATGTCCACAAATAGGAGAATGGGTGAGAAAAGAGTTATATATTCATATAATAAAATAGTGTTTAGCAATATTATACATCCATGTAATAATATGGTGGATCTCCAAAACATCATGTTGAATGGAAGAATTCAGAATCTAAATAGTATGATTGCATTATGTGGTATTTAAATATGGGAAAACTGATATCTTACACTGCTAGTAATTAGAATAGTATTTTCTGAGTATAATATACATTAATTGCAAAAGGCACTAAGTAACTGAGATTATAGCTCTGCACTTTATGCATTTCATTATACACTAATTATAACTCAAAAATGGTATAGAGTTTAATTTTTTTAACTAAAATGCTTTGGAAAAACTATAAAAAGTTGGTGAATCTGGGTAGGTAGAAAGCAGATAACTTTTGAGTAAACTTTGATGACATTCAGTGAGTTCTTTGTCTAACTTTTAATTGGAAAGCTATGTATAATACTTTTTCTATATAGCACAAGGGTACAGATAGTGGATAATTGGAAGTGATACAATAGTTGGAGAAAAATGACCTCATTTATTTAAAAAACTGTATTTAAAACTAACTTCAATAATTGATTTGGTCTCCAGAGTTCCCTTTATCTGGAAGGATTCTAGCAAGAAGTGGACATTAGTTTTTCAAAGACGCCTTCAAGAAGGTTCTCATATTGCACAACAAACATAAACAAATTAAAAGAACACCTACAAATACAAATGTTTGGCTATGAAAAGTGAATTTGGCTATAGATTTTAGTATTGAATACCAAGATCTTTTTTTTTCCTCAGTACCATTGGTTGGCATGCCATGAAATATAGGCTCAAAGAAAAACTAACATCACCATGATATTGAGATAGCATATGATCTCAGTTTATTGACAATGGGACTGATTCTGACTCCTTTATTGCAACAACACAAATACCATGCAAAATAAAACAAAATAAAAAGTTGATTCATGCCAATGTAAGACCTAAAGTCAAAACTGACTCAGGAAATTCATGATTTTAATAATGCTATTGGCCTAGAATCTGGCTCTTTTCTTTTCTTTTTTTCTCCCAAGCTTTCTCACAATTCACTTGCTCTTTTTCTTTCCTCTAGTTCTCTCAGTTTGGGTCTTATTTTACTTCTGGAGAGATTGGAGGAAGGCATTTCACATCTTTTGATTTGATAATGCAAGAGAAAAGAGAAATGTGTCTCTCCCTTAAGCCAAAAATAAATAAATAAATCCAAACTATGATTTCCCTAAATTGGATCGGAAGACATCTCAGAATGAATCAATATAGATGAAATACTATGATTCATCTGGTCTACATCATATGTTTACCACATGAACGGAAGACTGGGACTTGGGAGGAGAAGATGGGACTGAAGGACTATGATTTTTTTGGGGGAAGATAGGCATTTTATTTTATTTTATTTTATTTTTCCAGAAAAATATTTACTTCTGCTTAATTGGTTACACTAAAGCTTTTGACTGTGTAGATCACAAAAAACTGTGGAAAATTCTTTTCTTTTTTTTACATTTTTATTATTTTTTTTAATACTTTCTTCTACGTTACAAAACTAAATTGGTTTTGCCATACGTTGACATGAATCAGCCACAGGTGTACACGATCTCCCAATGCCGAAGCCCCCTCCTACCTCTCACCCCATATCATCTCTCTGGATCATCCCATGCACCAGCCCCCATCATCCTGTATCCTGTATTGAACATAGACTGGCACTTCATTTCTTATAGGCTAGTATACATATTTCAATGCCATTCTCCCAAATCATCCCACCCTCTCCCTCTCCCTCAGAGTCCTAAAGTCGTTCTATACCTCTGTGTCTCTTTGTTGTCTCACATACAGGGTCATCATTACTATCTTTCTAAATTCCATATATATGTGTCAGTACACTGTATTGGTGTTTTTCTTTCTGGCTTACTTCACTCTCTGATTTTTATTTACTCCAGGACCACAAATGTTGGGATAAGTTAGTTCTCCAAGGATGTGAAATAAACATTACCAGAGTAATGGAACAGGGATGCTAGGTGGATCTAAACAACAGACATAGATAGAGATATTACTATAGATAAATGTACAGATACAGGTATACGTAGAGATACAGGTATAAATTGTTCTTGATATATCTATCGAGACACTCCTGTGAATACGAAGTACTCTGTCAGGGTCCAGTAAGGTTAGGTGGTCTGGTATTCCCATCTCTTTCAGAATTTTCCACAGTTTATTCTGATCCACACAGTCAAAGGCTTTGGCATAGTCAATAAAGCACAAATAGATGTTTTTCTGGAACTCTCTTGCTTTTTCCATGATCCAGCAGATGTTGGCAATTTGATCTCTGGTTCTTCTGCCTTTTCTAAAACTGGCTTGAACATCAGGGAGTTCACGGTTCATGTATTGCTGAAGCCTGGCTTGGAGAATTTTGAACATTACTTTACTAGCATGTGAGGTGAGTGCAATTGTGCAGTAGTTTGAGCATTCTTTGGCATTGCCTTTCTTTGGGATTGGAATGAAAACTGACCTTTTCCAGTCCTGTGGCCACTGCTGAGTGTTCCACATTTGCTGGCATATTGAGTGCAACACTTTCACAGCATCCTCTTTCAGGATTTGAAACAGCTCCAATGGAATTCTATCACCTCCACTAGCTTTGTTTGTAGTGATGCTTTCTAAGGCCCACTTGACTTCACATTCCAAGATGTCTGGCTCTAGATGAGTGATCACACCATCATGATTATCTGGGTCGTGAAGATCTTTTTTGTACAGTTTGTCTGTGCATTCTTGCCACCTCTTCTTAATATCTTCTGCTTCTGTTAGGTCCAGACCATTTCTGTCCTTTATCAAGCCCATCTTTGCATGAAATGTTCCCTTGCTATCTCTAATTTTCTTGAAGAGATCTCTAGTCTTTCCCATTCTGTTCTTTTCCTCTATTTCTTTGTATTGATCACTGAAGAAGGCTTTCTTATCTCTTCTTGCTATTCTTTGGAACTCTGCATTCAGATGCTTATATCTTTCCTTTTCTCCTTTGCTTTTCGCCTCTCTTCTTTTCACAACTATTTGTGAGGCCTCCCCAGACAGCCATTTTGCTTTTTTGCATTTCTTTTCCATGGGGATGGTCTTGATCCCTGTCTCCTGTACAATGTCATGAACTTCATTCCATAGTATATCAGGCACTCTATCTATCAGATCTAGACCCTTAAATCTATTTCTCACTTCCACAGTATAATCATAAGGGATTTGATTTAGGTCATACCTGAATGGTCTAGCAGTTTTCCCTACTTTCTTCAATTTAAGCCTGAATTTGGTAATAAGGAGTTCATGATCTGAGCCACAGTCAGCTCCTTGTCTTGTTTTTGTTAAAAGTATAGAGCTTCTCCATCTTTGGCTGTATAGAATATAATCAATCTGATTTTGGTGTTGACCATCTGGTGATGGCCATGTGTAGAGTCTTCTCTTGTGTTGTTGGAAGAGGGTGTTTGCTATGACCAGTGCATTTTTTTGGCAAAACTCTATTAGTCTTTTCCCTGCTTCATTCCACATTCTGAAAGAGATGGGAATACCAGACCACCTAACCTGCCTCTTGAGAAATCTGTATGCAGGGCAGGAAGCAACAGTTAGAACTGGACATGGAACAACAGACTGGTTCCAAATAGGAAAAGGAGTACGTCAAGGCTGTATATTGTCATCCTGCTTATTAAACTTCTATGCAGAATACATCATGAGCAACGCAAGACTGGAAGAAACACAAGCTGGAATCAAGACTTCCGGGAGAAATATCAATAACCTCAGATATGCAGATGACACTACCCTTATGGCAGAAAGTGAAGAGGAACTAAAAAGCCTCTTGATGAAAGTGAAAGAGGAGAGCGAAAAAGTTGGCTTAAAGCTCAACATTCAGAAAATGAAGATCATGGTATCTGGTCCCATCACTTCATGGAAAATAGATGGGGAAACAGTGGAAACAGTGTCAGACTTTATTTTTGGTCTCTAAAATCACTGCAGATGGTGACTGCAGCCATGAAATTAGAAGACGCTTACTCCTTGGAAGAAAAGTTATGACCAAGCTAGATAGTATATTCAAAAGCAGAGACATTACTTTGCCGACTAATGTCCATCTAGTCAAGGCTCTGGTTTTTCCAGTGGTCATGTATGGATGTGAGAGTTGGACTGTGAAGAAGGCTGAGCTCCGAAGAATTGATACTTTTGAGCTGTGGTGTTGGAGAAGACTCTTGAGAGTCCCTTGGACTGCAAAGAGATCCAACCAGTCCATTCAGAAGGAGATCAGCCCTGGGATTTCTTTGGAGGGAATGATACTAAAGTTGAAACTTCAGTACTTTGGCCACCTCATGCGAAGGGTTGACTCACTGGAAAAGACTCTGATGCTTGGAGGGATTGGGGGCAGGAGGAGAAGGTGAAGATCGAGGATGAGATGGCTGAATGGCATCACGGACTTGATGGATGTGAGTCTGAGTGAACTCTGAGAGATGGTAATGAACAGGGAGGCCTGGCGTGCTGCGATTCATGGGGTCACAAAGAGTCAGACACGACTGAGCAACTGTACTGAACTGAAGGTAACAGGGCTTCCCTGGTAGCTCAGACGGTAAAGCGTTTGCCTACAATGAAGGAGACCTGGGTTCGATCCCTGGGTTGGGAAAATCCCCTGGAGATGGAAATGGCAAGTCACTTCACTATTCATGCCTGGAAAATCCCATGGACCAAGGAGCCTGGTGGGCTACAGTCCATGGGGTCTCAGAGAGTCAGACACGACTGAGTAACTTCATTACACTCACTAAGGTAACAGACACCAAGCTAGTAAGATGAAAGGAAAATTTACTGAAAAAAAAAAAATTTGTTAACTAGTGACAAGGAATTATTTTCTGAGAGGCCTAAAGTCCCAAGAATGTAGGAATAGCAGATGTAAGGATTAGCTTTTGCCTCAAATGCAGAGAGCAGCTGAGGAATGAACCACTTTGGAGGAGGTCTATATTCTCCCAAAGCTGAGGTTCAAACCTTGTTCCAAGAAATGTAACTGTGGTCCTTTAGATGATAGAAATGATTGCTGAGGTGCTATAGGCCAGTTCTGGCAGCAGATAAAATAAAACCAAAGAACCATACTAGAGTCCCTAGGATACTTTTGGCCTGCTGCAAGCACTAACAATGAAGACTCCCACCAGGATACTGACGTTTTCTGGGAAGCATCCTTCTGGGCTGCCACCGAAACTTACTGGGAGACTTCGTGACAGTATGCTGGAACAACTCACTGGAGACTGCACACCGCTGGCTGTCCTGCTCAACTCCATCTGTTGTGAGGGCAAAAACAACATATTAGGTGCGTTAAAAGAAGAGAAGCCTCTTCATGTTGCAATGTCTCTCCAATACTATTAGTCAAAAATTGGGCCAGCTGCTAAAGGAGAAATGTTTACAGGATCAAACTGAATTGTGCAATGAAGAGTAGCTGTGGAACTAAGCTAAGCAACTAAGTAAGTCGATAACTGGCATGCATCATTTTTGCCTTATCAATCTCTTCTCCTTCTACAGTCAAATAACACGGAAAGTTGAATTATACCTTGGAACATTTTACTCATTTGCCGCAAGACTTCAATGTCATAGGCTAAAAATACTCAAATCCCATGAAATACCAGTACCATTACCACTATACTTCTAGTGAAAGAAACAACAGCTACTGTTTTTAAGATATGCCAATCATTGAACTAAATGCTTTATTTAATTAATATTTAAAACAACTTTATGACCATCAAAATTTATTAACCTCCATGTTAGTGATTAATAAACTTAGACATACAGGGTTAGAGGTCAGGGAAAAAAGAACTGAGATTCAACTCTATGAATGTACATGTATTGCACATTCATACCCTGCAGACAGTTCTCCATGAGAATGTCTAGATTGCTTGGTGAGCTTGGAGTCAAAAACATGGAGCATAATGAGCAAATGTTAAGTAGTATTTGATGCACAAAGCCTAGACAGTTATTTCATCCCATGTGTAATGAATGGTCTTATTGGAAGAGTACTGAACACAGCATATCAGGTGTTACAAAACTGAATGAAAACAAGAGCCAGAATAATAGTGCCTAACATGGAAGTGATACTATCTTGAATTGTTACCCATTCGTGGAGATTGGAGTGTGCCTGGTCCATATCTGAAGGATCAGTGGATCATTAGTCTTACGGAATGACCACATCAGACAATAGAACCAAGTCAACATGATTTTTTTTTTTAAACAAAGATGTTTATGTGAAATAATCTAACTTTTAAATGTTTCCAACTAATTAAGACATTTTTAAAAGATATTGTGTATGCCTCTGTCCTTTAGTTATTTCAGTATTGAAACCATCTTGTCCTTGGGGCAAGAAATATTCAGAATCCAATGTTGAAGACTTCCTGCTATCTTAATAACTGGCGAGACAAGTATTTGCTTTTATGACTCCTTTTAACTCTCTGACCTTACAGAAGAGTGCCATATTCATTCAGTCTGATAGTCCATACCATCAGTATACAGAAAATTCTGCTTGGCCTGGAAACTATTCAGCCTTCCAGTGAATTTGTAAAACTTCACACTGCTTCATTATATATCACTCTCTCAGCCTAACATGTTTCTTCTTTATTATGAGAAAAATTAAAATGTTAAAGAAAAAAAACCCTAGAACAATCTATTCTTCTGTACTCATTACCCAGATTCAGAATTATCAAGATTTTATCACAGTAGCTTCACGTATTATGTTTTCTCACTTTTACTGAAACATCTTCAAAAATTTTTCCAAATATCATGATATTTAAACCTTATATACTTCAATATACATCTCTAAAAATGAATATAATTTTATAAGATTGATTATCCCAGTGCCTTTAGGTCATGTATCAAAGTTAACAATATTTCATTCATCTCATGTTCTCCTTTTTTCTCTTTGCCTACTTGTGGTGCTTTTTTACTGTGTTCACTTTCCCTTTTATTTCTTGTTAATGGACATTAGCTCTAGAAACATGGTTGGATTCAAGGTTTAGTAAGAATACTTCAAGGAGGTGCTGTGTGCAGTTTAGCTTTCTGAAAGCAATCTCATTGCTCTCATCTTTGTGGCACAGCAGTTCAGGGTATCCTCCAATTACCAACAACCATTTTATTTTCTTACAACCCTGAGAGTGTTTTATTTGAAATCACAGGCAAACAAAGCAAATTCACAGTGGGCAGTTTGCCTTTGATCATTCCTTCCTTTTTCACTATGACCATCTGTCATTCAATGCTTTTTGAGAGTTTTCTTCTAGGACTTATTCTCATCCTCCCTTCTAAAAGTCTTTGGAAATTGTCTCTCTCCATTCCCAACGAATAGGTGTCTGAGGTGTATATGTAACACAGAAATGCATCTAGAAAGAATTTAATTCTAAAAGACTGTGCTCCTCAAAATGAATCAGGACCTGTCCATCAGCCTTATCTATATTTACTTATACTTTGAAAATTGCTAGCCCCCAGGACAACACTGTGGCAGCATCTTTCCTTTTACTTTCATCTAAATATCCTCTATTGGAGAGAAAATAAGAAGAAAAGGATCTGAGTGTTTTAATAGCTGGGGTGATATTAATATTCAGATACTAGCTTATTATATGGAGAAGGCAATGGCACTCCACTCCAGTACTCCTGCCTGGAAAATCCCATGGACAGAGGAGGCTGTTGGGCTGCAGTCCATGGGGTCGCTAAGAGTCAGACACGACTGAGTGATTTCACTTTCACTTTTCACTTTCCTGCATTGGAGAAGGAAATGGCAACCCACTCCAGTGTTCTTGCCTGGAGAATCCCAGGGATGGGGGAGCCTGATGGGCTGCCATCTATGAGGTCACACAGAGTCGGATATGACTGAAGTGACTTAGCAGCAGCTGATTATAAGTAGCTTGCAGTGGGATTGAATATTGGTATCCATCAATTACCGTGGAGGAGAGTTATCCTAGTGATTCCTGTTGGAGACCATCTTATTCCTCTGGCTTCATTAGATGAGAAAAACATTGCTCTTGCTTTTGCTGTAGGTTGGTTACATTACAATGATAGTCTGCTATTGATTGACAAAGAAGGATGTGTTGCATTTTTTTTATTCCCGATTCTTAGCCTTCTCCCTAAGCGGGATTAGTCTTCGCTTACTCCATATCAGAAGATACCAAGAAACAAATGATATTCAGAAGAACCAAGAAACAAATGAAATATTATTGCTGCTGCTTAGTCTCTAAGTCATGTCCAACTCTTTGAGACCCCATGGACTGTACCCCCTAGAATCCTCTGTCCATGGGATTTTCAAGGCAAGAGTGCTGGGCTGCCGTTTCCTTTTCCAGGGTATCTTCTTGACCCAGCAATTGGACCCATATCTTCAGTGCATCTCCTGTATGTCTCCTGCATTGCAGACAGATTCTTTTACTGCTAATCCACATTCAACCTAGGAATTATAGTACAACTGCTTTTAAAGATTTATTTTAGACTGTTACCTCAAATCAGTTCGGTTCAGTTGCTCAGTCGTGTCCAACTCTTTGCGACCCCATGAACCACAGCACACCAGGCCTCCCTATCCATCACCAACTGCTGGAGTCTACCTAAACCCATGCCCATTGAGTCAGTGATGCCATCCAACCATCTCATCTTCTTTTTTTGTTTGTTTAATTTTTATTTTTACTTTATTTTGCTTTACAATACTGTATTGGTTTTGCCATACATTGACATGAATCAGCCACGGGTGTACATGAGTTCCCAATCCTGAACCCCTCTCCCATCTCCCACCCCATATCATCTCTCTGGATCATCCCCGTGCACCAGCCCCAGGCATCCTGTATCCTGTATCAAACATAGACTGGCAGTTTGTTTCTTACCTGATAGTATACATGTTTCAATGCCATTCTCCCAAATCATTCCACCCTCTCCCTCTCCCACAGAGTCTAAAAGTCCATTCTATATATCTGTGTCTCTTTTGCTGTCTCGCATACAGGGTTATCACTACCATCTTTCTAAATTCCATATATATGTGTTAGTATACTGTATTGGTGTTTTTCTTTCTGGCTTACTTCACTCTGTATAATAGGCTTCAGTTTCATCCACCTCATTAGAACTGATTCGAATGTATTCTTTTTAATGGCTGAGTAATATTCTGTTGTGTATATGTACCACAGCTTTCTTATCCATTCATCTGCTGATGGACATCTAGGTTGTTTCCATGTCCTGGCTATTATAAACAGTGCTGTGATGAACATTGGGGTATACATGTCTCTTTCAATTCTGGTTTCCTCGGTGTATATGCCCAGCAGTGGGATTGCTGGGTCATAAGGCAGTTCTATTTGCAATTCTTTAAGGAATCTCCACACAGTTCTCCATAGTGGCTATACTAATTTGCATTCCCACCAACAGTGTAAGAGGGTTCCCTTTTCTCCACATCCCTCTTCAGCATTTATTGCTTGTAGACTTTTGGATCACAGCCATTCTGACTGGTGTGAAATGGTACCTCATTGTGGTTTTGATTTGCATTTATCTGATAATGAGTGATGTTGAGCATCTTTTCATGTTTGTTAGCCATCCGTATGTTTTCTTTGTCAAACTGTCTATTTAGTTCTTTGGCCCATTTTTTTGTTGGTTCGTTTATTTTTCTGGAGTTGAGCTGCATAAGTTGCTTGTATATTTTTGAGATTAGTTGTTTGTCAGTTGCTTCATTTGCTATTATTTTCTCCCATTCCAAAGGCTGTCTTTTCACCTTGCTTATAGTTTCCTTTGTTGTGCAGAAGTTTAATTAGATTCCATTTGTTTATTTTTGCTTTTATTTCCAATATCTATTTTATCTTCTGTTGTCTCCTTCTTCTCCTGCCCTCAATCTTTCCCAGCATCAGGGTCTTTTCCAGTGAGTCAGCTCTTTGTATCAGGTGGCCAAATTATTGGAGCTTCAGCTTCACCATTAGTCCTTCCAATGAATACCTAGGACTGATCTCCTTTAGGATGGACTGGTTGGATCTCCTTGCAGTCCAAGGGACTCTCAGGAGTCTTCTCCAACATCGCAGTTCAAAAGCATCAATTCTTCGGTGCTCAGCTTTCTTTATAGTCCAACTCTTACTCACATCCATACACTACTAGAAAAACCATAGACTTGACTAGATGGACCTTTGTTGGCAAAGTAATTTCTCTGCTTTTTAGATGAATATAAATTTTCCTAATTGTTCTCAATTCTCCATCTTTTGATTCCTAAGTTACTAATTTGAACACAACTATAAACTCTATATTTAATAAAAGACTTCCTCTCTTTTGCATGTACATGAGTATATCTGTCAGAAATTCTTCCTGCTAAACTGTATGTATATTCTGAGAAAGGTACAGAAGGTGCCTAAGAGATATGAGAAGAGATGACACCCTCTATTAGTTTGCTAGATCTGCCATAACAAAATTCTATTAGTAGGTGGCTGAGGCAATGTAAATTTATTTTTCCCATTATTCTGGATGTTGAGAATCCAAGATCAAAGTGTTAGCAGGTCTGGTTTTCCCTGAGGCCTCTATCTTTGGTTTGCAGGTGGCCACATTTCTACTGTGTCCTCATGTGGCCATTTCACTGATATTTCTTTCTTTTCTTTTAAGGGCACCGGTTATATTGGATTAAGATTCTACCCTTATGACCTCATTTCATACTTACCTTTGGTGGGCCTTGTCTCCAAACTACTGCTACGTTGGGAGTTAAGGCTTCAGGGTATGAGTTTGGAAGAACACAATTCAGTTCATAACCTGCCCTTGAGATTACTTTTTCTGGTCTATAACTGTTTATGTAAAGTAAATCATTTAAGCTATGTGGGTTCTACATTCCAAGTATGCTTGCCAAAGTCTGAATGTATATTTGTTACCAGACTTGGCTCTCTGCCTGATGGTTTGTAACTGAATCATATTTACATTTGATCATAGTTGACTGGGGAAATGATTCAAGGATTTATCCTGTTTTTTGTGTGTTTGTACACATAGTCGTTTAATTATTTCTGGTTTTGATGATTCAATAAAGAGATGCCCTCTACACCGTTACTCTCACCCCTCACAAAGAATGAACACAACAGATATTTGGATCCATCTTTATGTTTGAAAATCCACTCTTTTATTTTCTAAATGACATTACTCCTGTGAAGGATAACACTTTTAGCTACTTGCCTCTATGTATAAATTTTGAGGAAATCCACAGTGGCTCAGTAGTAAATAATCTGCCTACAATGCATAAGACCATCTGCAAAGCAGGAGACGCTAGTTCGATTCCTCGATCAGGAAGATCCCCTGAAAAGGAAATGTCAACCAACCCACTCCAGTATTCTTGCCTGGAGATTCCCATGGAAAAAGGAATCTGGTGGGCTACCGTTCATGGGGTTGCAAGAGTTGATCCTGACTTAGCAACAAAAATACCACCACTACATAAATTTTAAATTATTTTCTTACTGCATACATGGTGAGTTAGAAAAAGTGATCAGTATTATAGTTTTAGTGGTTCCTTGAGATTCAATGAAAGAGAGGCTCAAATATAAGCAGTGTATTAAATTAGGTAAAGAAAAATAGTCAATAATAGACATAAAATAAGATTGTGACCTGTGTATAAAAATATGAATGAAAAATGAGTGAATTGGTGATTGAATTTTGTAAAAATAATGTCCATTCAATGTGGAACTATTTTCTTAATTGAAAATAGTTGGCTAGAAATCTCTTTTAAAATAATAGTTCTGAAGAATAATAATTCTGGAGAATTTTTTAATGTCATAATGCAGCTTATATATAACACAATTTCCAGTACTGACTGACTGTAAAAATCATTAAGTTTGGGGTCAAAACTGTGTTTCTGAAAGAGTTTTTATTCTTATAAATAAATAAATAAATAAATAAATAACTCAGCATTCAAAAAATGAAAAGAAAAAAAAAAGACTCTTGCTAAAGAAAACTCACATTCATACACTGTGGTGATTTGTTCCAAAGTCTTGCAACTTAAGACAAACTGAATCCTAAACTGTCTCCTGTCTGCCACAGGCTAAGACAATTAGCAACAATTTAGAGTAATGAAATTAGACACTACTCAGGATAAATGGATGCCTTTGGTTTGCATGATAAGCTGTAACTCTGTGATGAGTGTGAAAGTTTATGTGCCAGACAGAAGGAATTGTCACCTTGATTCTTTTTCTTTTTGAAGTCTGTCCCAGACCAGTTCAACTGTTAAATTTCAATTAAACTAAATGTGGTCAGAAAAACAACACACAGAAAGATTGGAAATGTAAGTATATTTCTTTTATCTAGCCTGAGCTGTTGGCAAAGTAAACTGGCTTTTCCATACTTGGCATTTATTAATAATATTTTGAATACCATTGCGCTTTTTAAGCTGAGTGTGGTGGAATTCTCTTGTGGGATTATTAAATGAGTCGATTTGCATTCTAATGAGAACAAATGTTTGGGATTGCATTGTTAAAATGCTAAAACGGTGTGTGTATAATTATTTTGCAGCTTAGATTCGCAGAACTCATTTCCCCAAACTCCTTTTTTTAAATAACTAAAGAGTCAGAGCCTACTGACGGCTGGAGGGAGGTGATTAGGGTAATTTAAACTGTTCACAAATGACTTTGCCACGGAATGAAAGCATTTCTTTGGCTTTGCCCGGCTCCTTTCATTATCTTTAGCGGCCGCAGTGTTGAGTCCCATAAGAAGTCTCACCAAGCTCTCTTTCCTTGTACAGTTTCTCATTTGTATTGATTAATCATTTTGTAATTCCATTCTAGGTTGACTTGCTCATCTTTAAGGCATTTGCTGCTTTTTCTTTGCTTGTCTATCCTGTAACGGTTATGTTGTCTGTTCTAATACCTTAGCTTTATCACTGCAAGTCAAGCTTTAAAACATTAATCCCTTCATGCTTTAATTTCATATTCTATTACCAGAATGAATGCAAATACTGTTTCCTTTTTCTCCTTTTTAATCATCTTTACCACAGCTTTTGCATATGGGCCAATAGTAAAGTAAGCTTTTATTATTTAGAGTATAACTCTTTTTAAAATAGTTTTTCAACTCTCTTTCTTTAGCTTAAAATTCTGTTGAAAAATACACGTTTACTGAAAAAATATCTATTGCCTTAACACTTATTTTGTTGTCACCAATTTCTAATAAAAATAAACATATTGTAATTTAACAGTCTTAAGATACTACTAGTACCATTAAAAATGTTTAACTATCATATTTTTAAGTATTTTGATTATTAACCTTGACCTGAGGAATTCATTCTGGTGACAACGTTTTGGAACAATAATGATTTTTTATTCCTTACTTCATGCAGTTTGAAAGTTGGAGAGAAACTAAAGAAAATATGATCCACCTTACTCTTTATGTAGAAAAAGATTGAGAATCCAAAAAATTAAGTAATTTTTTACAAATAAGAAATGATTTCATATATATGTATTTTTACAAAAGCAATTAAACTGAGTCCTGTTTCATAATTTTATAATGTGATGACCAATGCTTTATTAATAAATAAATGATACTTTACATTTATTGCATAAGCACTTAATTTACATATATGTATATATACATATGTATATTATATATGCATATGCACATGTGCACATATGTATATGTAAATACAAATCATATATTATATACAAATATGGCTGTGTATAATATATAATTGAAATTGGCTGTATATAATATACTATTGAAAGTGAAAATATTGATGAGTGTATTACTTTGAAAAAACACAAAAGTGAAAATCAGTAAAGCATAATTATGACAGGTGCTGATTAATACAATGGAAATAGGTGGCTTCAATTAAAACAAATGTTAAAATTGATGCTATTCTAATATATTTAAATGTCAGTTAATTAATACGTTTATGGCTATTCTTTCCTTGAGACATTAATTAAAAGCTTGTGATAATTGATGTCAAGACTTTTGTAATCTAAAAATTGGTACCTTTATTTAAAGTTAGTCTTTGATGATTTCAAGAACTTAAAATTTTTAGAATGTGACACGTTTTACATAGTACAGTTACAAAAATGGAAAGGCTTATTCACCCATAACCCTAATTTAGCTATTATTAGAGGTTTCCATTGAGAGATCATTTAGGATTTATTTGTTTACAGCATATAAGCAGAAACACGGTACAGACAATTTTATACAGAACAGTGAAATGTTTTTAGTGCAAATATCTGAAAAGAATAGATGTGGAACTGACCTAAGCTATGCATATTGGCTTGATCTGTGTTAGTGAACTCATTCCAAGACAGCTTCCTTGGATCATAGTGTTTTCTAAAGATAATCAGCAACCTCTGGGAAGAATGGGGAATAAATGCTAGCAAAGAAGTCCTCAAATATCCACTATACGAAATTATCAATAAGCATTTTTAAGTTTATTCTGCAGGCTCTACTTCCTCATTTTCTGTCTTTGTCTCTATTCCCCCACCCCCAATATGTGCTTTTACCATGAGTTTGATAGAATGCATGAAGGAAACAGTACCTGATAGAATGAACTCAAGTAAATGCAAATTATTCTATATTCACTTCATCTTATTTTCAGACTTAAGATGCATGGCAGATATATGCATCACAAACAACATCTTCTCTTATACACAGGAAAATTACAAACTTTGTTCTCAAACTTTGAATCCTTTAATCTTCCTGCAGATGAATTGCCCCCTCCTCCTGGCCCCCAAAGCCTTAGTCTGCCATGACCTTTCATACCTGTTTTGTCTTTAGAAACAGCTTTGTAAATGTCACAAGCTTAGGATTCTTTTTAGAGGCTTTCAGTTTCAGCTCCATAACCACTGAGTAATCAAATTCAGGTTGGTTGTGGTTCATGATATTTATTGACTGCTAGTTTGGCTTTAGGACCCTAATGCCATAGGCTGGAGTACCATATTGTTCTATTATCAAAGAAAAGTCAAAGACTATGAATCTTAGTTTCTCTTTTTATCTATATATTTAAAAATTTGTGAGAAAACAAAAAAGAAACCCAAGCTGTGACCTATTTGCACCTAGATAATATCATCCAAAGACTGAAATAAGGAGTGATGGCCAAAACTAGGAATGCAAATAAAATTGGAAGGAGGAGAATATAGCTAGGCATTTATGGAGGCATAAGGAAAACTCTTAAATTACAGAGATTATAAGCAAATGCAAAAAAAAAAAATGTAGTATTATGTATGGATGATGTTGATATTTCAAAATGGCTTAGAAAACTATCATTCCCAAGAGCATTAACCTAATTTTTGAAACATAATACATTAAGATCAAATGTTAAATAGTACTGATAAGACAAGTAGTTTGCATAAAATGTACAAAAGTCTCATGGTAAAAAACTTTACTCAAGAGCCAGAGCCTGTTCATACCTGGCACAAACCACAGTTAGGCTGGAACAAACACCATTGGGGTTGATTAAGCAGCTCACCCATTGTACAAATGCAGTGAAATGTGTTGCCCTAACCTGTTTTGCTGGTGCTTTCTAATTGAACAGGTGCGCTGTTTAAATGGTGTTCATAAATTGGATGTTAGTATGTGTGTGTGTGTGTATGCATGTGTGTGTGTGTGTATCTATGTTTGAATCCATATTTCAGATTTGCCAAATGACTCTCAAACAAATTTATTTTCCCTTAAAAATAAACATGAAACATATAAACCCTGCAGTATTTAGAAGAAAATCTGTTTCTGTTACTTATTCACCTGAAAATATAGAGAAGCTTCTTTATCTTAAAACAATCCATACCCTTATTTTTTCTTTGCTTTGGGGCTTTAAAAAAACTGTAATTTTGACAACACAGTGCTAATCAATTTACCAAAATATTAAAGTGAATTCAGAACTCTGACAATATTGATTTGCAATGAATGTTAATCTTGGCAAAGCTTATTCCTCTAGTTGTAATAAATCCAATTATTCAAAAGTACTTTCATTGTGCTTTTCTCTTTTTAAAAAAATCCTTTTGCTTCTTTCTACCCAGGATTAAAATGCTTAGGAACACTATAAAGGTATTTAGCTAGTTTCAGGAATCTCCTACCAGTCTGTAAGACATGGAAAAATTAAGCTTCAATGTAGACAAGTAAATTAATATACTTAAGAAAAATTAATCCCAAGTGGTCTTGTAAGTTACTGAACTCAAAACTATAAATTATGAGCTATGAGGGGATTTTAAAAGCCATTGTGAACTCCTGGCACAAGGTTTTATGTTAGTCAAGGGCCAAAATTTAATGAAACCAAAACAAAAGTATCATAAATGCATATTTGTTGTGTTGTTACTGTGCTTTGCAACTTAGAAAATGCATTGACATATATTTTTAAAATGTGCTCACAAAATCCTGTAGCGGAGAATTTGTGAATAGTTCTCTTCATTATACAAGATTAAGAAATGCAGGTACAGTGAAATTAATTTACTGATGAAAATCCAATAGATTATCATCAGTGGATCTAAGACCTGGAGATATATATTTGCTTTTTCTGTTGTGCTAACTTGTTTCATAATGAACATGAGAGATCAGATAATATGTACAGTAGATCTCAAGAAAGTTTAGACAATACAAAAGATTGAAGTTGGCTCAGTTGTAAAGAATCTGCCTGCCAGTGCAGAGAAGCAAGAGATGTACATTCAACCCCTGGGTCGGAAAGATCCCTTGGAGAAAGAAATGAGAGCCTACTCCAGTATTTTTGCCTGGAAAATCCCATGAACAGAGGAGCCTGGTAGACCACAGTCCATGGACTTACAGAGTTGGACATGACTGAGTGATTGACCACACACAGTGAATGTCTGGCAGCAAATATTAGCCAAGTGATAAATGTACATTATACAATGAATTATGCATGGTATAGAAAACTAAATAAATAAGTAAATAAGAATGAAGGTTTGCTTTCAAATAATTCATATATAATTGAAGAGAAAATTTAAGCACAAGAAAAAAAATCATTCAAGAGATTTGGGCATAAAGTTTTGGAATTAGGATCTTGGAGAAGAGAAATTGACTTGCATAACATTGAGTCCGCTATTTAACACAGTAGTCACTAGTCACACATGGCTACTGAACACTTGAAATGTGGCTAATCCAAATTGAAATGTACCATTAAATGTTAAATGTGTAGAGGATTTTGAAGCCTTAGTATGAAAAATGATACACACTTTTTAAGCTTTTATATTGGTTAATGTGGAAATTTTATATTAGTTAAACTGTGGAAAATTCTGAAAAGAGATGGGAATACCAGACCACCTGACCTGCCTCTTGAGAATCCTGTATGTAGGTCAGGAAGCAACAGTTAGAACTGGACATGGAACAACAGACTGGTTCCAAATAGGAAGAGGAGTACGTCAAGGCTGTATATTGTCACCCTGCTTATTAAACTTCTATGCCAAGTACATCATGAGAAATGCTGGGCTGGAGGAAGCTGGAGTCAAGATTGCCAGGAGAAATATCAATAACCTCAGATATGCAGATGACACCACTCTTATGGCAGAACGTGAAGAAGAACTAAAGAGCCTCTTGATGACAGTGAAAGAGGAGAGTGAAAAAGCTGGCTTAAAGCTCAACATTCAGAAAACGAAGATCATGGCATCTGGTCCCATCACTTCATGGCAAATAGATAGGGAAACAGTGGAAACAGTGTCAGACTTTATTTTTTGGGCTCCAAAACCACTGCAGCTGGTGATTGCAGCCATGAAATTAAAAGATGCTTACTCCTTGGAAGGAAATTTATGACCAACCTAGACAGCACATTAAAAAGCAGAGATATCCTTTTGTCAACAAAGGTCCATCTAGTCAAGGCTATGGCTTTTCCAGTGGTCATGTATGGATGTGAGAATTGGACTGTGAAGAAGGCTGAGTGCCGAAAAATTGATGCATTTGAAATGTGGTGTTGGAGAAGACTCTTGAGAGTCCCTTGGACTTCAAGGAGATCCAACCTGTCCATCCTAAAGGAGATCAGTCCTGGGTATTCATTGGAAGGACTGATGGTGAAGCTGAAGCTCCAATAATTTGGCCACCTGATACAAAGAGCTGACTCATTTGAAAAGACCTTGATGCTGGGCAAGATTGAAGGCAGGAGGAGAAGGGGATGACAGAGGATGAGATGGTTGGATGGCATCAGTTTGAGTAAACTCCGAGAGTTAGTGATGGACAAGGAGGCCTTATGTGCTGCAGTCCATGGGGTTGCAAAGAGTCAGACACGACTGAGTAACTGAACTGAACTGAAGGTGAAAGTAGTCAGTGTTATGAGGGCTTAGTGGAGAACGAAAAATTTTCATCTGAGGATATGCTTCAGCTTCACAAAGAAGATGGCATTAAAACTGATTATTAAGAAAAGGTTTAGACATAGCTATGTATAAATTTTTGAAGCGTGTATTCTGTCTATAATTAACAAAGTTAACATTGAAGAAAAACTTAATAGGAATGGATAGTTCAAGCTGATCAGAGCAAAGAGATTTTACATTAGTGTACAATATGGAAAAATAAATTTGGAACATGTTTTGAAAACCCTATACTAAAAAGGCCATGAGATTCAATGAGGGAGATAGTATCATATAGCAGCAATGTTAAGATAACAATAATAGTAACAGTAATAATAATGATTTATTTACATGGAAAAATAAGTAAATAATGTGGATGTGTTCTGTGATTGATAGACTAACTTAATAGAAGCGACATTAATGGCAAAATAACAACAACAATTACAATTTAATCTGCTAATGCCTCATTTAGTTTTCAGTAATTTGAAAAGAATTACATTTAGAATGTGGCCTTCACTAGTGATTTCTCAGATTTCTTTGTCTGCCTTAATTGGTCTAACCCATGCAGAATCACTCCTGCACTTTTGTATTCAAGTCAAGTTGAAATATTATATCACAAGGCCTGAGATCTGGCTTCTTATGCAGCCTTCAGGGGGCTACATGAAACAACCTTGAAAACAGAAAGGCCAGTGAGACAGGAGACTGAAGGGACCCAGACAGGTAAAATTTCCTTCTTTTTCTTCACTCTGTCTATAGTTTCTAGGTTCTTCCAGCCATGAACCTTCCACTGAATGCCCATAGGACAAGCAAACACATCCATGTGATTTTTAGTTCTCTTTGCAGGTAATTGGGAAGCAGATATAACGGTAGCAAAATTCATGCTTCTCTTTGCCTCATTCAAACCACTTATGGTTTATATCTTTCAGATAAATTATTAGCACTTTAATTTTTGTCTGTTAATTTCTTTCTTTCTTTCTTTCTTTCTTTCTTTTAAGAAGATTCAAGCTAGGAAAGGCAGGGATATTGACAAATGTCATTAAGTCAAAAGGAGGGCAAAAATACATTTTTAAAGTGCTTATATGTTTCAGAATTTTTTTTTGTATTTTTCCAAATTATCTGACAGTACTTCACAGCAACTCCATTATCTCCATCTACGGATGAGAAAATATGAATTCAGTAATGGAAAATGTATTACTCAAGGTCAGGTACTGGGTTTTTGAACAAAGGCTCAGAGAGTTTGGGCAAGTTGCTTACAGTCTTAGAAGTGGAAGAAGAAATAAAGGTTCAGAGAGATGAATTAGCTAGTTTGATCCAAACACAAGTTAATGGGAGTAGAAAAGAATTTCACAGTTCAACATGATTAACTCTACAAATTAGGTTATCAACTACTTTGTCTCACTCTCCCAGAGCAAAGAAGGAAGATGAGGAAGTCTTACAAAAGCTTAAAATGATTAAGATGCGTACATAGAAGAAAAGATAACTTCAAGGGATAAAGAAACTTTAAAGTATGTGAAGTATTTCCTTGTGAAAAATAGATGTTACACTTTGTTTATATGACTCCAATAGCAAAAGAGAGAATTAGCGTTGCTGCTGCTGCTGCTAAGTCGCTTTAGTCATGCCCGACTCTGTAAAACACCATAGACGGCAGCGCACCAGGCTCCCTCGTTCCTGAGATTCTCCAGGCAAGAACACTGAAGTGGTTTTTAGCTTTTTATAAGAACAAAACTGTCTGCAAATTGAAACTACTTAAAAACGCCAAAGGCTTGTGATATTTCCCATCACTGATAGGAAGACAGGAAGGGGGAGGAACCAAACTGGGTCTGAAAAATTTTAGAAAGTCTATGCTGTGAAAAGTGTTGGACTAAATTATCTTTCGGAGAAGTCAATGGCGCCCCATTCCAGTACTCTTGCCTGGAAAATCCCATGGACGGAGGGAGGCTGGTGGGCTGCAGTCTCTGGGGTCGCTGAGGGTCGGACATGACTGAGCGACTTCACTTTCACTTTTCACTTTCATGCATTGGAGAAGGAAACGGCAATCCACTCCAGTGTTCTTGCCTGGAGGATCCCAGGGACGGGGGAGCCTGGTGGGCTGCCGTCTATGGGGCCGCACAGAGTTGGACACGACTGAAGTGACTTAGCAAATTGAGTAATTCTTTCTAAAGCAGGGATTACATGATTTTGAAATCTTTTAGTCTGATTAATATTTGAATGTGCTAAAGTTTTAAAAGCAAGCCATTATAGTTAACTATGAATAGATACTATGCCCATTTGCCCCTAGATTTCAACTAGGCAAAGATTTCCTTTAATCATGCAAATGAATACTGGAAAATAGGCATCTCATTCACAGTGTCATGAGTTTTTAACCTTAAACTAATACAGTGCCCACATCATTGTATGACTATTTTAGAAAGCATTAATTCTTCATTTCAAAAATAATTGTATAAAGGTCAAGGTAAGATTTTCATGCTTGATAAAGAATGTGTTGGTGTCAACTTTAACCCAATAATTGCTCTCTGTTATGGAGAGTTATTATACATAAAACATCAGTGACAAGTGGAACGTACATCCACTTTGAGTATGTGTTAAAAATACCCAGGGAGCAAAAGTGGCTTTTGAGATCTAGGTTATATGAAAATATCTCATTATTTCAAAAATGATCTTTAAAACTAGATTTTCAATCTATTTTATTATGAAACTTATGATAATTAGGAATTCATGATTATAGTTAATATCAACAAATCTTTTATATACCTACTGGATAAATTAAAGTCTGTTCAGTGATAATTATTTCACATCATGTAAAAATATTAAATTTTGTAAAGTTAGCTATTCTTAGAGAAGCAGAATGCTTACAAAGAGATGTTTCAAGAAGTTTGTCCAGTAGGAGAAAAGTAGTCTGAGTTGGAAATAGCTTCTGATTACAAATAGAAAACTGGATTTGGTTTAGGTATGGATGTGAGAGTTGGACTGTGAAGAAGGCTGAGCATCGAAGAATTGATGCTTTTGAACTGTGGTGTTGGAGAAGACTCTTGAGAGTCCCTTGGACTGCAAGGAGATCCAACCAGTCCATTCTGAAGGAGATCAGCCCTGGGATTTCTTTGGAAGGAATGATGCTAAAGCTGAAACTCCAGTATTTTGGCCACCTCATGCGAAGAGTTGACTCATTAGAAAAGACTCTGATGCTGGAAGGGACTGGGGGCAGGAGGAGAAGGGGACGACAGAGGATGAGATGGCTGGATGGCATTACTGACTCGATGGACGTGAGTCTGAGTGAACTCCGGGAGTTGGTGATGGACAGGGAGGCCTGGTGTGCTCCAGTTCATGGGGTCACAAAGAATCAGACACGACTGAGCAACTGAACTGAACCCTAACCCTAACCCTAATTCTAACCCAACCCCAATTTTTAGTGAACATTTATCATAACCTTTGAGCAGAGAACACATGAATTTATATAAATGGTGAATTTTCCTTTGTCTATTAGGCTATCTTAGGAAGCATGACCTTCCAAACTCAGAAAGAAGAATGTCTTAAGACTGCTTGCTGCAGATAATTTAAACTTTCAGTGTAATCATCTTTCTTTGATAACTCTGGAGGAGCAATAAAGACAATTGTTGTTCAGTTGGTAAGTTGAGTCTAACTCTTTGCGACCCCATAGACTGCAGCACACCAGGCTCCCCTGTCCTTCACTATTTCCCAAAGTTTGTTCAGATATATGTCCATTGATTCAGTGGAAAGAAAACAGTAGCCTCATCTAAAAGTTGCAGTTGTCCTCTGCTTTTTAATACAAATGGCTCCTGTATATAATAAAAGGGTCAGGGTCAGAGGTTTGTTTGTTTTTTGTTTTTTCCCTCCCTCCCTCCAAAGGGATTACACGAAATTAATTTTTTAGTGTTCCTTTTCAGCTACTCCCCTCCAAACATCTATTATTGATTAGTACTTGCTTGAGCTGAAATGTTTTTTTCTCAAATATTCACTTTCAGTTATTACTGCATCATGTTCTACCACCTTCTGTCCTTTTCCCACGAATGTGATTCCCAAAGTGAAATCCTGATCTTAGAGTTTCCTCCTTGAGTTTCTCAAAGTGTATTGTTGCAGTAGTTGTTTTACTTGTATCTATCATAGCAACATAATTTCAGCGAGTAGATCTTATTTTTGGAATATGGCAGATTTGCTGTGTAAGCCAGGTTATAATTATGAGTCACTGAAGGAAGCTTCTGAGTAGTTTTCACTTTCTCTTGGAAATTTCTCTGTTCAGAGATGGCATCCCCATGAAATGTAATACAGCAAGCCATAGGCAGATGGACTAGACTCTAAAGTGAGTTATATTTTGTACAGTCAAATTTTGTAAAATATATAGACCTTCAAGTAACAAATGTTTCTATAGTGTAAGGCTCTGAATTCAGCAGGAAACAGAACACAGAGAAATTCTTTCATCCTGATTTTTTCCCTAGAAATCAATAAGTAAGACATGCCCCTTCTCACAGTGACATCACAGTCTATTTGAAATAGATTTAAGATTTTATTATTCATAGATTCTAAGAATGAATATTCCTATGTGATTCCAGAGCACATGTTTAATACTGTAGAGGAGGCTAGACAAATTGAACAGAGATGGGTTTGTTGGACTAGGTGTCCTGAGCATTATTTTTAACACTAATAAAACTGAAATTTTGGAAAATCACTCAGAAAATAAAATTTGTTTTACTTAACTTAGGTAAGGTATAAATTTTCCTTTTGGGTAATTGAAAAAGATAGAATATAATACTCCCTATCCATTCTGAAGGAGATCAACCCTGGGTGTTCTTTGGAAGGAATGATGCTGAAGCTGAAGCTCCAGTACTTTGGCCACTTCATGCGAAGAGTTGACTCATTGGAAAAGATTCTGATTCTGGGAGGGATTAGGGGCAGGAGGAGAAGGGGATGGCCAAGGATGAGATGGCTGGATGGCATCACGGACTCGATGGACGAGAGTCTGAGTGAACTCCTGGAGATGGTGATGAACAGGAGGCCTGACATGCTGCGATTCATGGTGTTGCAAAGAGTCGGACACGACTGAGCAACTGAACTGAACTGAACTGATGGTAGATAGGATTTTGGTTTCTCCTGGTCTTCTTCCCTGCCCTCACCCCTACCCTTTACATTATTCTGGTATTACCCTCTATGGTAAAAGGACTTTGCAGATGATGAAAGTGTTATGCACCTTAATGAAGGGAGATTGTCCTAGATTATCCATTGATGTAATTATTAATGCAAGTGAGTGTTCCCAAAGCACAGTGAGGCCAAACAAATAAAAACATTGGGTTTGCAGCAGAGAAATGTTTATTGCAGGGCTATACAAAGAGACAGGTGGCTCATGCTCTTTAAAAATCCCTAGCTCCCTGAATGATTTTTTGGCAAAGCATTTTTAAAAGCCAGGTAAAAGAGGTTGGGGTCACAGGGTATGCGATCAGCTCATACAAAATCCTCTGACTAGCTCCCAACCTAGGGATAGAACCTGCTTCTCTTGAGTCTCCTGGATTGGCAGGCAGATACTTTACCACTGTGCCACCTGGGAAGCCCCATGAATTTATTAACCACCCATAAAAAGTTATAGATATTGTTAGAATTTGCTGAGATTTTTACTATTAGTCACAGAGTTTAACATTATCTGTCCCTAGGCTGCAGGAGGCCTGGGGTTACATGCTCATGACCATCAAGTAGTGAACATCTTTCATTTTATGGCGGAGGGGTTCCACATCTGTAAATATGTAAAATATCAGGAAACATGCATCAAATACTGTTATCTAGGTTCTTCAGAGAAGAGCTGAAGCAGAGGATATGGGGGAAGGGCCTATGCCTAGAAGGTCGTATAAGGTCGGGCTCAGTTTCCTAATCACATGGACCTGTACAAAAATAAGAGGGAGGCAGAAGCATCAGAATGAGAATGAGTGTACTGGAGAAATGTGGCAGAAAGGAGTCAACCCGCTGTTACTGGCTTTGGAGATCAAGGAAGGAGGCCCTGCGCCGAGGAATGTGGGAGGCCTCTAAGACTGGGAGAGGCCCTCAGCTGACAGCCGGCAAGGGACTGGGACCTACAACTGCAATACAACCACACAGAACTGAACCCACCCACAACCGAAGTGAAGAAGAAGGCAGAGTCTCCCCTAGAGCCTTCAGAAAGGACCATGGTGCTGCAGACACCTTGATTTCTGCTTTTAGACGCTGAAGAGACACCCTGCTGAGCCCATCAGACTTCTGCCCTACAGCAACTATGAGATAGCTATGGCTGTTGTTTTAAGCTGTTAAATTTGTGGTTACTTCTTAAGATAATCGTAAAAAACAAACACACCTCCCTCCTGTTTCAGTCAGCCCCATCACTGCTTCTATATTTGAACAGTGTCTGTGTTAGAATTTCCATGCACTCAGGTGTTGTGGTCCTACTTCTTCAGTGTACACCTGGGACTAGAAAAAATAATTTCTTTACAGTTTTTAATACAGCTTGCACCTTATTCTCCAACTTAAAATTTTTATGAGACTAGTTTAGAGATGGAAAAGAGCAATAAAATTATCTACTTCTCTGTGACCTGACATCACAGTTCATGATTTTTCAAAAATTAAGCAGATGCATCAAAACTGCCAACATTCTATTTTGTATTAGAAGACGTTAGCAAGGTATGGGTAAAAATAACATTCTTTTGTCCTTTGTCGAGACTCGTTTCTCACACGTTCAGTAAATCTTTCTTTTGGAGATTCAGATGTAATGTCATGAAATTATTACACGTGTAACATGCTCAGTTGCTCAGTCATGTGCAGTTCTTTATGACCCAATGGACTCTAGGCCCCCCAGGCTCAAATTTTCCAGGCAGGAATACTGGAGTGGGTTGCTGTTTCTTCGTCAAGGGGATCTTCCCAACCCAGGGATAGAAACTGCTTCTCTTGAGTCTCCTGGATTGGCAGGCAGATACTTTACCACTGTGCCACCTGGGAAGCCCCATGAATTTATTAACCACCCATATAAGTTATAGATATTGTTAGAATTTGCTGAGCTTTTCACTATTAGCCAACCACTCTGGAAGAAAATTATCATAAGGATATTGCTATTGTTAATGCAAAGTGTTGTGCCTGTCTTTGCCACAGATTTGTGTGTGTCTTACATAAATTTCCCACCGGAAGTCTGTAGATTTAAAAAGAAAGTAAGAAAACCATATATGTGATTAAGCTGTACTTTGTTTAGCTCTAGTGCTATAAGCCAGAAATCTCGTGGTATAATTTTTACATTTTCTCAGCCTGCTTCCTGAGAATTTCTTACTACCCTTGAGGAGTGAAATGTATTTCTTTCTCATCAATTGAGAGATTCTAGGGTACTCTCTCTTAAGGTTTGATGACCCTGCCCACATTGATAACTCACACGTGCTCCAGATTTCATAACTCAGTCTGATTTAGCTATAATCCTAAATCACACCGTTACTTAAAACAGTGTTATAACAGTGCCGATTCAAGTAAAACACTGACACAATTAAGATGAAAGAACTGGTTAAGTAGAAAATGAGGGGCACGCACATTTTTCTTCTGCTCTGTAAACAGCAGGTTGACTCAGACATCTTCCTCATTTAGTAAACTACCTAAAAACAATAGATTATAATGAGGTAAGTTGGCAGCTTCACATTCCAGCATAGCTTAGGGGTGTGTGTTCTTTCCGTAAAGGAGTGCATTTTTAAAGAAAAAAAAAAATGTAAGTGTTCAAGTTAAAATCTCAGTGACAATCCAGTGCTAACTAGCACATGTCCGCATGTCACCAGAGGTGGCTGTGCCTGACATTTCCTGGAGGACAGCCTATAGTTAAGTGGTATTGTAAGGCACCACAGGCATTATAGCAAAACTATAGGGGACAATGAGCAACAATGGGGCAAAATCAAGCTCTTTGAGTTAATGGCTGATGCTGTGTTCAGAGTATTATTCTGGTGCCATTCACATCACTATGGCTAAGGTGGTATCAGTGTTTTCATAATAGAGCTACTATTTTAGAGGCTTATAACCTGGCAATAAAAACTGGCTTCTGGCAAAAACTTGACATACAAGACAAGACCTCACTCAGTAAGAAAGTGATTTTTGAGAAATCATATTTTGTTGAGAAGAGAGGGTATGGAATGTGATTTGTTGTTTCAGATGTTCATTTGAGTTTCTGAAACTCAAAATACAGCTCAGATATAGAAAAATGGCATTTTGTAAGTTATTCGACTACAAGGAGGAATCAACTTTGTGAATGGATGGTCAAACAATACTTATTGTTACAGGCTTAGCTGAGAACATTTTTATCTTACAAAACGTGCTTTCTAGACTTTTCAAAGTGGGAGTATGTGTAATGACTCAGAGTCTTCTATTTTGATATATAGAAAGGCATGGTTGCATGAAGATCAAGGAGTTAAAGGAGTTTTATTTCCAGAAGATAATATATTATAAGATGTAGCTTGTTATTTGAAGTTGAACTTCTTAATAACACCTAATTCATTAATCCAATTATTAAATGTCATAGATTCATTGTATCTAAACATTAGAAAAAAATCCAACTTCCACAGAGAGCTGCAAGATACATCTGTTATCATTCCCATTATCACCCAGTGTTCATTCCATCTTTGGTCTGTGCCCAGTAGTGCACTGGCAATTTGGATATACTCACGTAACATCCAGTATTGGACCTCATGAATTTTGGATTCATAGGTTGTCATAGAGAGATATACTCAAAGAAAAATAAGATAAAAAGGAACACAGTTTACAATATACATGCTGTTGCAACTAAAATATTAATGATAGTTTTCAATAGAAATTTTAAAATCTTTATTTTAAATGTTTGCAGTAGGCATGGAGCTGACGGGCTTATATGAAGCAAGTTGTAAAGCAGGAGACAAGAGAAAGTTGAAAAATTTGGAGAAAGAATAATGCCAAGAGGGTAGAGGGGAAGACATCAGCAGAGCAACAGTTCTTTACTACAGAAGATATAAATGGTTATTTTAATATTATTGGTAACTTAATATATCATTAATACTATCAATATATTTAGTAACTATTTTTGCTGATGACCACTTTGTATTAGGCATTAAACTGCTTCACAGGCTTGACAACAGTTTTCTTACAAACAACATTATTGTATATTTCTCCTTAGACAATGTCAAGCTTAAAAGTACAGAATAGCAGTAGATATATTAAGTTAAAGGTAGATGCTCATGCTTTTGAACTACCTGTGAATTTTTCAAAGGGAATGGAAAAACTGGAGTGGCCTTCAGAAAACCAAGCATTTGACTCACGGATGTTTTCTTACAGTCCTCATAAAGAAGATAATCTCTGTTTTATGACAGAGTGTCATTGTTGATACCTTGGCTCAGCTCATTTAAATAATGAACATTTATTTTTCAGCTTATGTTAATATGAAATGGAACAAAAAATAATAAAATCTCTCAAAGGCAGGACTGAAGAACTGAGACTGAACTGAAAAAAAAAAAAATTAATCTGACTCCCTTTCATATTTTTCCAGAGTTGTAACAAAGACCTGACTAAATTAGAGAAAGCCAGTTTGTAAATTATTTTCATGAAAGAGACAGAATCATCTCTGAGGTTATAGAATATTTCTCTTCATTAATGAGAGCCATATCTTGCCTTACTTTCAACTTTTCTACTTGTGTAAGTCTTTCAGTGTGACTCTTTGTTTAACACTGAATCTCATATCAGAGACTTGACAAGTTGAGAGGTGAGTTATCTGGAGCAAAAAAAATTAAGCTTGTCAGAAGCAGTCCTCCCACACAGAATTAAGATAAGATCTCAAATTCTTAAGTTCTCAAGATAATAGTTCTAAGGAGATATTTTTATCCACACCACCAATACTGAGTAGATTGTAGGAAAAATAATTTTTCCTTCCCCTGTTTGAGAGTCACTGTTTTTACAGAAATTCTGATATTTTTTGTTGTTGAATTTGTCCTAAAGAGAGATATATGCTGCTGAGATTCACGGTTGCCAGAAAATAGGAGGCTAGGAAAACACACATTTTTTTTTTTCTTTTAGCCATCTCTTACTAGTGTCCAAGAAGTAAAATAATGTATACATTATAAAAGGAATTGAGAGAAGAATTGAGATTTGTTTAAAATGCATTGAGTTGCATTTGGAAAGATGTAATTGCAAAGGTCAAAAACAAACAACAACAAAATAATAAACTTTCCAAATGCCAGAAATGAGTAGTGAACCAGAGTTTTAGCTGAATAGAGAGAATTAGTCACTGATTTACAAACTGAGCTCTTCATATCCACTTGGAAACCCAAGCAGAGAAAATAGACGGTGTGCATAGCGGAACACTGGAATGAGGCTTCCTGCAAACGGCTGATGCCCTATAGAAGTTGCCCTTTCTGTGAAACAAGAACTGAAAATGTTGAAGCACTAGCAGTGAAACTGGCTACAAAAGTAAGTCACCCAGCCTGAGTCACTGGACATTCTGAAATGGCCTATGAAGTTTTAGGAAGCTTCAAGCTTGTTAGTGTGAACAATACAAATGAAAGCTGACCATGCGGTAGTAAAACCTAGATATCCCAACCATGTAAAAATGAAACTACTCCAATAAAAAGCCTCTACGGTTCATGACAGAGAAGGGAAAATGTTAGGTTAGATGGAAACTCAGTAACCCTAGTGTATATTAAAAAATATTTGAAAGACTCTCAGGTGTGCAATTAATCTGTATCATATGTCTTTCTTTTCTACTCCCAGAATCCAATGTTAAAGACCAAGAGTATAAATAGGAAAAATGCCAGCATCAACTATCAGTTCAGTTCAGTCACTCAGTCGTGTCCGACTCTTTGCGACCCCATGAATTGCAGCATGCCAGGCTTCCCTGTCCATCACCAACTCCCAGAATTCACCCAAACTCATGGCCATCAAGTTGGTGATGCCATCCAGCCATCTCATCCTCTGTTGTCCACTTCTCCTCCTGCCCCCAATCCCTCCCAGCATCAGAGTCTTTTCCAATGAGTCAACTCTTTGCATGAGGTGGCTAAAGTATTGGAGTTTCAGCTTTAGCATCAGTCCTTCCAAAGAACACACAGGATGATCTCCTTCAGAATGGACTGGTTAGATCTCCTTGCAGTCCAAGGGACTCTCAAGAGTCTTCTCCAGCACCACAGTTCAAAAGCATCAGTTCTTTGGTGCTCAGCCTTCTTCACAGTCCAACTCTCACATCCATACATGACCACTGGAAAAGCCATAGCCTTGACTAGACGGACCTTTGTTAGCAAAGTAATGTCTCTGCTTTTTAATATGCTGTCTAGGTTGGTCACAACTTTCCTTCCAAGGAGTAAACATCTTTTAATTTCATGGCTGCAATCACCATCTGCAGTGATTCTGGAGACCAAAAAAGTAAAGTCTGACACTGTTTCCATTGTTTCCCCATTTCCCCATCTATTTCCCATGAAGTGATATGATGGGGCCATGATCTTCGTTTTCTGAATGTTGAGCTTTAAGCAAACTTTTTCACTCTCCTCTTGCATCAACTATAGATATGAGGAAAAAGTTATCATATATGGGCTATAGATAATGATGAATAACTGCCATATATAGCAAAGACAGTATAAGATTAAGTGAAGTACTAATTTCTTTATAAGTCATAAACTACCAAATATCATGGACACAGAAACAGATAGCCTGAATAGTTCTACAACCATAAATGTATTGGAATTTTAGCTAAAAATTTTAATCCTGTATACAAACAAATAAACAAACAAATTTTAAAAAGAATTACAGTTCCAAATGGATTCACTGGTGGATTCTGCCAAACATTTAAAAGGAAATAAACATATTCTACCAAAACTTCCAAAAATTTTTAAAATAGCTTATCTTCCCCAAATCATTCTATAAAGCCTAAATTACAGTGATGCCAAGCACAAACAAGAATATTATAGGAAAACTAGAGAGAAGTATCTCTATGAGCATAGATGAAAAAAATCTAAACAAAATTTTACAAAATAAATTCTAACAAGAAATACAAAGTATAACTATATCATGATCAAATCAGATATAACTAAAAATTTCATTTAACATTGGAGAGCCAATCAGTGTAATTCTGACTAAATTAAAAAGAAATCTATGTGATCTTCTGAATAGATTCAGAGAAAGCATTTGAAAATATTAAGCATTTATTCTTTTATTAAATTTAATATATTTATTTTTTAATTGAAGGATAATTATTCTACAGAATTGTGTTGGTTTCTCCTAAGCATCAACATGAATCAGCCTTAGATATACATATATCCCCTCTCTCCTGAAGCTCCCTCCCAAGCATTTATTCTTAATTTTAAAAAATGACAAAAGTTATCAGAATATAAGAAAAAGGGGAATTATTCAACCTGAAAAATAGTATCTAAGAAAAACCTACAGCTAAAATCATAATAATTTACAACTGGACAGTTCCCTCTAAAATCATTAGTAAGGAAGATGTCTGTTCTCATCACATCTATTCAACTTTACACATTCTATCCAGTGAAATAAAGCAACAAAGGTCATTAAAGATAAGAAGGCAATAAAGATCTATAAAAACACACAGATTAGAATAAAGTAATAAACTTCTGTTGAACATGGTTCAAATATCTGTGCAAATAGATCCTACAGAAAGTAGCAAAAAAATACTGTCACTGTTAAGGGAGTTTAATAAAGTTGTAGAATATCAGATCATTAATGAAAAATCAGTTGAATTTCTATATACTAGACAAAAATAATTGGAAATTAAAATGTTAAATAGTATTAAATATATGAAATACAGCTACTAATAAAAATGTGCAAAATCTGTACTCTTAAAACATCAAAAATGATTAAGAAATTAAAGAAAAACTACTGAAAGGAAAAATGCTTCATAATTATGGATCAGAAGCCTCAATATCATTAAGATATCAATTCTCTGTAAATACATTTATAGATTTATTCCCACTTAAAATTTCCAAATGGTTATTTTTCAAAATTTTCTTTCAGAAGTTGACAAACTGATTCTGAAATTTTAGTGGAAACAATAAAGGACTTTCCTAGAATATTAAAAAGAAAAATAGTAGATGACTTAACCTTGAAGATTTTTTTTTAATTTATTTATTTTAATTGGAGGCTAATTTTTTATAATATTGTAGTGGTTTTTGCCATACACTGACATGAATCAGCCATGGATGTACATGTGTTCCCCAACCTGAACTCCCCTCCCACCTCCCTCTCCATCCCATCCCTCAGGGTCATCCCAGTGCACCAGCCCTGAGCACCCTGTCTCATGCATTGAACCTGGACTGGTGATCTGTTTCATATATGATAATATACATGTTTCAATGGTATTCTCTCATTTCATCCCACCCTCACCTTCTCCCACACAGTCCTAAAGTCTGTTCTATATTCTGTATTCTCTTTTGCTGTCTCATATATAGGGTCATCATTACCATCTTTCTAAATTCTATCAGTTCAGTTCAGTTCAGTCGCTCAGTTGTGTCCGACTCTTTGTGACCCCATGAATCGCAGCACGCCAGGCCTCCCTGTCCATCACCAACTCCTGGAGTTCACTCAGACTCACGTCCATCGAGTCCATCGAGTCCATCGAGTGATGTCATCCAGCTATCTCATCCTCTGTCGTCCCCTTCTCCTCCTGCCCCCAATCCCTCCCAGCATCAGTCTTTTCCAGTGAGTCAACTCTTCACATGAGGTGGCCAAAGTACTGGAGTTTCAGCTTTAGCATCATTCCTTCCAAAGAAATCCCAGGGCTGATCACCTTCAGAATGGACTGGTGGGATCTCCTTGCAGTCCAAGGGACTCTCAAGAGTCTTTTCCAACACCACAGTTCAAAAGCATCAATTCTTCAGCACTCAGCCTTCTTCATAGTCCAACTCTCACATCCATACATGACTATCGGGGTCCATCCTCGGTGGATCCAGGGTAATTCAAAGGTGAGACAGAGTCAGCATCCTAGGAAAAAACTTATTTAATTACAGATATATAGAGAGATTAGAAACAGACAGTGTAGTAGGAAAATTAGTGGAGAAAAAGAGGCTGAATAACTTGGTTTATGTGAAATACCAATCACCACCTACATAGGCCACAGGCGTCTTTCCATTCTCCCAAAGGAGAGGAGGCACTGAGGTCTCCCCAGTCAGATCTTAGAAGCCCAGGCAAAATTAGCAGGCTTGGTGAGTACCCACATTCTGTAAGACCTCGCGGCCTTTTCTCGGGAACCGTCGCCCCAAAGACCACAGTGACTCGAATTCGATGTAATCAGCAAGAGGATTTATTAGGCCGGCGCGCCAGGGTTCGATCTCCTTAGGAGGAGTGAACCTCGAACGCCAGTCGTGAGGGACTTTTATACAAAAAAATCACAGGTAGGTGATGGATGATGTCAGGGTATGGGATACAATGAAGTAGGGGCCATAGGTGAGGTGGAGACATTTGATTGGTGGGAAAAGTTTGCAGGTAATTAAGTTGAAACAGTTGGCTGATCACCCTGCGGCATTTGGTCAATTTTTACCCAGAAAAGTCCGACAGAGAGATACATTCTTGGGAGGGGGTTTCCTTGACCAAGTCATAAGTTATCTGTTAAGAATCGGTCAGGAGGCTCTGAGTCACCAGATAAGGAGTAAGCTATTTTCCTTGAGGCACAGCCTGCCTTCCGGGCTTAAATTTTAACCTAAGTCCTTCAATTCCAGATGGGAATTCAGCCAGAAAAAAGGGGAGCAAGAAAGAAACAACATGGGGGAATCCGTCTTTCCAGAAACTGATCCCATTTCTTTATTTTTTAGGTTTGCTTATATACCTTTTGTTATACATAGAGACAAATGGCAATTTTAAAGTCATGCGGGGGTCAGCAGTCCTGACCTTTATCAAGATCAGGTGCTTCACATAAAAAAAGGTCTTAGGAGTTTTACATCATCTTCTGGCCATGAGGCCTGCTAACATTTATGACCCTTTCTTTGTGATAACCAAAAACTTATTTTTTCCAAGGGTATTTTTTCTTAAACCAGGCACCACCCTTCAAATAAAGTTGCATTCCTATAGGGTGAGGATGTAGTGAGTTACAATCACGAAAGGAATTTATTTAACCCAAGGTTAACATGATTAATCTTAAAGGTTAATACTTTTTCTCCTATATGCTAGTTATATTCATTATAAGGGCAAGGAATATGGAGATTTAGCAGCAAACATCAGCCCAACAAATGAAAACCTTTCACCAATGTTCCCCTTAAGATCTATTTAGTCTTAAGATAGTGATAAAGTTGCATTTTTACATAGCAAGGACACAGTGATTTACAACAAAGTACAGTGATCTATAACAAAAAAGAAAATTCATTAACTCAAAAAGTCTAGTATTGCTAATATCAAAAACTACTATATTTCCTTTTCTATATTCCAAATACATTGATTAATATATTCCCAGGTGCCTAAGGATATGGAGGCCTGGCGGCAATCATCAACTCAACAGTGAGAAAAGCCCTATGTTAATTAAGGCTTTCAAAATGCTCCAAACTCTCTGTGCTGTTTATGGTTGAGAGGTAGTAAACAATCATGTGCATAGTGGCAGGAGTGTGGATAATCCTGTCACGCAAGCTAGTTTGCCAGCAGAGAGGTTTGACCTGAGACACCCTTGTCACGTCCAGGGCAGGGAATTAGCAGTAATTTTTGGCACAACAAATGAAAAAACCCTTTACCAATATAATTTCTATTCACCCCACTATGTTACACTAATAATCTTCTAACTTCTCAAAAGAGTCTGTATTTAGAAATTTTTAAAGCATCTCATGCCTCTCACAGTTGGGAGGCTGTAAACAATCATATGTTGCCGGACGAACCTGATCAGGCAGGCTAGAGAATCTTCAGAGGAGTTCATAAGTTGAAACACTCTTGTCACACCCAGGAATTTTTATAGACTTGGAGCTGCACGTTTACTCCTTCTCCAAGAGTACTGGTGGGGAACAGCCCCCTATAAAGTCAGAGGTGTAGGTGAGAGCATGAAACAGTAAAGTAGGTAGACTCTGGTTTTGGGGGTAGATGCTCGGGAACAGGGGTTTTCCTGAGGCTCGACCCTGCCTTTGTGTATGCCAAGCCTCCTTCTTCATGACCTTTGCCATGAGTGGAGTTCCTCACGTTGGCTTCTGGCACATGACCACAGGAAAAACCATAGCCTTGACTAGATGGACCTTAGTCGGCAAAGTAATACCTCTGCTTTTGAATATACTATCTAGGTTGGTCATAACTTTTCTTCCAAGGAGTAGTTCAGTTCAGTTCAGTTCAGTCGCTCAGTCGTGTCCGACTCTTTGAGACCTCATGAATAGCAGCATGCCAGGCCTCCCTGTCCATCACCATCTCCTAGAGTTCACTCAGACTCACGTCCATCAAGTCAGTGATGCCATCCAACCATCTCATCCTCTGTCGTCCCCTTCTCCTCCTGCCCCCAATCCCTCCCAGCATCAGAGTCTTTTCCAGTGAGTCAACTCTTCGCATGAGGTGGCCAAAGTACTGGAGTTTCAGCTTTAGCATCATTCCTTCCAAAGAAATCCCAGGGCTGATCTGCTTCAGAATGGACTGGTTGGATCTCCTTGCAGTCCAACAGACTCTCAAGAGTCTTCTCCAACACCACAGTTCAAAAGCATCAATTCTTCAGCGCTCAGCCTTCTTCACAGTCCAACTCTCACATCCATACATGACCACTGGAAAAACCATAGCCTTGACTAGATGGACCTTAGTAGGCAAAGTAATGTCTCTGCTTTTGAATATGCTATCTAGGTTGGTTATAACTTTTCTTCCAAGGAGGGAATGGCAAGCCACTTCAGTATTCTTGCCTTGAGAACCCCATGAACAGCATGAAAACGCAAAATGATAGGATACTGAAAGAGGAACTCCCCAGGTCAGTAGGTGCCCAATATGCTACTGGAGATCAGTGGAGAAATAACTCCAGAAAGAATGAAAGGATAGAGCCAAAGCAAAAACAGTACCCAGTTGTGCATGTGACTGGTGATAGAAGCAAGATCTGATGCTGTAAAGAGCAATATTGCATAGGAACCTGGAACGTCAGGTCCATGAATCAAGGCAAATTGGAAGTGGTCAAACAAGAGATGGCAAGGGTGAACATCGACATTCTAGGAATCAGTGAACTAAAATGGACTGGAATGGGTGAATTTAACTCCAAGGAGTAAGCGTCTTTTAATTTCATGGCTGCAGTCACCATCTGCAGTGATTTTGGAGCTCAGAAAAATAAAGTCTGACACTGTTTCCACTGTTTCTCCATCTATTTCCCATGAAGTGATGGGACTGGATACCTATATATATGCATTAAAATACTGTATTGGTGTTTTTCTTTCTGACTTACTTCACTCTGTATAACATGCTCCAGTTTCATCCACCTCATTAGAACTGATTCAAAATTTTTTTCTTTTAATAGCTGAGTAATATTCCATTCTGTATATGTATCACAGCTTTCTTATCCATTCATCTGCTGATGGGCATCTAGGTTGCTTCCATGTCCTGGCTATTATAAACAGTGCTGCAGTGAACATTGGGGTACACGTGTCTCTTTCAATTCTGGTTTCCTCAGTGTGTATGCCCAGCAGTGGGATTGCTCGGTCATAAGGCAGTTCTATTTCCAGCTTTTTAAGGAATCTCCACACTGCTCTCCATAGTGGCTGTACTAGTTTGCATTCCCACCATCTGTGTAAAAGGGTTCCCTTTCTCTGCACCCTCTCCAGCATTTATTGTTTGTAGATGTTTTAATGGCAGCCATTCTGACTGGTGTGAAATGGTACCTCATTGTGGTTTTGATTTGCATTTCTCTGATAATGAGTGATTTTGAGCATCTTTTCATGTGTTTGTTAGCCATCTGTATGTCTTCTTTGAAAAAATGTCTATTAGTTATTTGGCCTATTTTTTGATTGGGTCATTTATTTTTCTGGAATTGAGCTGCAGGAGTTGCTTGTATATTTTTGCAATCAGTTGTTTGACAGTTACTTCATTTTCTATTATTTTCTCCCATTCAGAAGGCTGTCTTTTCATCTTGCTTATAGTTTCCTTTGTTGTGTAAAATCTTTTCAGTTTAATTAGGTCTCATTTGTTTATTTTGCTTTTATTTCCATTACTCTGTGAGGTAGGTCATAGAGGATCCTGCTGTGATTTATGTTAGAGAGTGTTTTGACTATGTTTTCCTCTAGGAGTTTTATAGTTTCTGGTCTTACATTTAGATCTTTAATCCATTTTGAGTTTATTTGTGTGTATGATGTTAGAAAGTGTCCTAGTTTCATTCTTTTACAAGTGGTTGGCCAGTTTTCCCAGCACCACTTGTTAAAGAGATTGTCTTTTCTCCATTGTATATTCTTGCCTCCTTTGTCAAAAATTAGGTGTCCATAGGTGCATGGGTTTATCTCTGAGCTTTCTATTTTGTTCCATTGATCTATATTTCTGTCTTTGTCCCAGTACCATACTGTCTTGATGACTGTAGCTTTCTAGTATAGTCTGAAGTCAGGCAGGTTGATTCCTCCAGTTCCATTCTTCTTTCTCAAGATTGCTTTGGCTATTTGAGTTTTTTTGTATTTCCATACAAATTGTGAATTTATTTGTTCTAGTTCTGTGAAATTATTTGTTCTAGCTCTGTGAAAAATACTGTTGGTAGCTTGATAGGGATTACATTGTTTGTTGGAAGATTTTTGATTACAGTTTTGATTTCCATGCTTGGATGGTTCTGTTAAGATTTTCTATTTCTTCCTGGTTCACTTTTGGAAGGTTATATTTTTCTAAGAACTCATCCATTTCTTCCACATTGTCGATTTTATTGTCATGATGGCACCCCACTCCAGTACTCTTGGAAAAATCCCATGGATGGAGGAGCCTGGTGGGCTCCACAACTAAGCGACTTCACCTTCACTTTTCACTTTCATGAACTGGAGAAGGAACTGGCAACCCACTCCAGTGTTCTTGCCTGGAGAATTCCACTGATGGGGGAGCCTGGTGGGCTGCCATCTGTGGGGTCACACAGAGTTGGACACGACTGAGGTGACTTAGCAGCAGCAGCAGCAGCAGTTACTGATAGTGATCTATGATCCTTTGTATTTCTGTGTTGTCTGTTGTGATTTCTCCATTTTCATTTCAAATTTTGTTTTGATTCTTTTCCCCTTTTTCTTTATGAGTCTGGCTAATGGTTTGTCTATTTTATTTATCTTTTTAAAGAACCAGCTTTTAGTTTTGTTGATTTTTTGCTATAGTCTCCTTTGATTCTTTTTCATTTTTTTCTGCTCTAATTTTTTATGATTTCTTTCCTTCTACTAACCCTAGGGTTCTTCATTTCTTCTTTTTCTAGTTGCTTTAGGTGTAAAGTTAGGTTATTTATTTGATTTTTCTCTTATTTCTTGAGGTAAACTTGTATTGTTATGAACCTTCCCCTTAGCACTGCTTTTACTGAATCCCATAGGTTGGGGTTGTCGCTTTTTCATTTTCATTTGTTTCTATGCATAGTTTAAGTTTTATTATGTGCTGTTCTGTGCTAAGTTGCTTCAAGTCATGTCCAGCTCTGTGCAACCCTATGGACTGTAGCCTGCCAGTCTCCTCTGTCCATGGGATTCTCCAGACAAGAATACTTGAGTGGATTGCTGTTCCCTTTTCCAGGGAATTTTCCTGATCCAGAGATCCAACTGAAGTTTCATGCCTAACCTGCATTGGCAGGTGGATTCTTTATCACTAGCTCCACCTGGGCTGACCTAAGTAATCAAGATGGTGTGCTATTTATATAAATGTAGACTGAAAGATGTTGAGTACAGAATAGATCCACACGTATACTATGGTCAATGACTTTCAGCAGAAATATAAGTGACTGAAAGGGAAAGAATAATCTTTGTAACACATGATGTGGAAAGAATTTAATATCCATAAGCAAAGATGAAAAAAAGAACATAAAGAAACAAAACCCTCAATTCTTATCTTATGCATAGGTAAATTTTACTCCCAGTGAATAATATACCAGTGTGTTAAACTCAAACCTAATATACACCTAATTAAGGTCTTTAAACACTGAGCATTTCCCATATACCATGAAAATATATAGTCAATGGCCAGTATATAAAATGATTTCCATATTAAAAGATCAATAATTTTTAGGAAATTGACCATATATCTGTATTTTCCAGGTACTATCTAGTCCATACTTGAAACAATTTGAATTGAACTTAACAGAAGGGTAAATTTGAAAGAATATTATAAAACTAATGAGGCTAATAATTTTTGGTTATATTACAATGTAATGATTATAATAGTTTTCTAATGAGCAAGGAGTTTTAGATTGGCAATTCAAAATGGATATATGATCATAAACCACGTGGCAAGAGATGTGTAATACTGGGGTTAATTGGGTGGAAAGTTCAGTGATGAAACAAAATAAAATAAAACCTATGAAAGCATGACACCAAACCAAAAGGGTATATTAGATGACATCTAAGAAAATTATGAACTTTTTCTTGACAATAAGTGAAGTTTATTGGGATGAATGCAGAGGGTAGGAGTAAAGGGAGAGGGATATACAATATACTACAGAAGAATTAGTCTCTCTGAATGCAATTCTCTGAGAACTTTCTAATTATTACTTTTCCCAAGGAAATCAAATATTGCAATCATGGACTTCCATCTAAGCGTAGAATATTTTTATGATTTATCTCATGAGATCATATGCATTAGGTTTAACATTCCCAATCTCAACAAATCATTAAGTCTTTCTCAGGACTCCTGTGTAGTTAGGTGACTAAAGTTAAATGTCGTGGAAGATAGTAAGATGGCACATTTTAGCATATTCATCAGTATCTAATAAGAATCTTCTGAAGAGACAGAAAGTACTGAAGTTAATTTGCAACAGTTCTTACTTATTTTATAGACAGAAAATTGGCAAATATGGATGATTATCTTAAACATAGAACAAGTGACTTATTATAAACATTTTAAAGTGTTTATACATAAAATATGAATAAATGATTATTCATATGTAATATTTTTCTGTTAGTTTGCTCAAATTATTTAAATTGGAAATAAAATCATGATTGCTAAGGTATCATATGATATTTTACAATATTAATAGATAGCATTCTCTACTCTTTATAATACCTGTTGTCTGTTCCTTTATTTTGTTGTTGTTCAGTTGCTAAGTGGTGCTCAACTCTCTGAGACCCCATGAATTGCAGCACTCCAGGCCTCCCTGCCCTCCGCTATCTCCCCTGAGTTTGCTCAGACTCATGTCCATTGAATCAGTGATGCCATCCAACCATCTCATCCGCTATCACTCCCTTCTCCTCTAATCCTCAGTCTTTCATTTATTATGCATTGATGGCATATTAGCATCTTATTAGGGAATGTGGAAAATGTAACTAGTAGACTGTACAGGACTTAAGTTAGGTTTTGAGAAGCAAAGCCTAAATGCGATTGAGGGGTGTTCCTTGAAAAGCCCTTTGAAGTGGAGGAGTAAAAACAGATTTGGTAGGAAAGGGGATGAGCAAGGATGTGATCTCAGGTAAAGTGTAGCTTTATCTGATACACAGAGGAAAGTTGTAGAGCAGTCATTATAGTTCAGCATCATTTCCTGCTGGAGGAAGACAGGCTGGCTTCTGTTTTCTGCCTCCGTCAGTTATTAATCATGAGGAGGTGTTGGGAGGGCCTAGTTTCCAAGTGAGGGGATTCCATCTATCTAGGGGTATTCTTCAGAGGAGATGTCACTGGGGAGCATGAATAAGCTGGAAGAAAGAACATAAAACATGCCAAAGAGAAAAGGCACAGGTACATAGTGTAAGGCTTTTCTTCTTCTCTTTCTTCCCCTTGACTGTTTACTTCTTAGTCTCTTATCTCCCCCAATAATCCAAACATACACTTTAAAAAAAATTTATGCTATCCTTTTCATGTCTCTCACCTACATTTTAACATTGCTCAGTGATCTCTGCTTATACCTTTGACCTTCTTCACTACATTTACAACACTTAGGTTGATGTGATTGCCGACTGGAGCCAGTGTCACTCAGAGTAGTTAACTTCACTAATCAAAACCCTCCAATGACTTTGCAGATCCTTAAGTATGAACTAGTATACCCTAATTCTGGACCTCTAATAGTTTGTTACTCTTTCCTGTCACTCATGGCTCTACCTGATACACCCGTTCAACTCCAGTTACCTTAGCCTCTTGCTGATTCTCAGACATGTTAAAGACATTCATGATCCAGTCATTGCAATTGCTGGTTGCTCTACCGGGAACATTCTCCTTATCCAGTAAGTTTATTCACTTGCTGCCTTTAGGTCCTGGATCTGATGTCATTTTGCCAGTTGGACTTTACTGAGCACACAATCTAAAAACAGCTCTCCAATTAAACACATTCATCATTATTTGAAATATTAACTACTTTGTGATTGATTGGTTGATTGTCTAACTAAACTAGAATATTGAGCATACCTGCAATAGCAAAAACATTTTTCTGTTCATCACTGGTTCCCTTACACCTAGAACAATGTCAGGACCATAGTAGATACTCAATAATGTCTGGTTAATGAATAAATAGGTGTTGAAGAAGAGAAGGCAATGGCACCCCACTCCAGTACTCTTGCCTGGAAAATCCCATGGACGGAAGAGCCTGGTGGGCTGCAGTCCATAGGGTCACGAAGAGTCGGACATGACTGCGACTTGAGTTTCACTTTTCACTTTCGTGCATTAGAGAAGGAAATGGCAACCCACTCCAGTGTTCTTGCCTGGAGAATCCCAGGGACGGGGGGAGCCTGGTGGGCTGCCATCTATGGGGTCACACAGAGTCGGACACGACTGGAGTGACGCAGCAGCAGCAGCAGCAGCAAGTGTTGAAGGAACAAAAGAGAAAAATAATAATACTCTGCAATTGTCTAAAAAGCTATGTTAGAATGACATTTGTGCTGTTACTTTACAGGTAAGTATAAGATTTACAGGTAGGAAAGTAGGTAAGAAATTTTCAAGCAGAGTAAGGAGCCAATATCTTTGAAGCAAGAAAGCCCACAAGACTCTGCAATTCTTTGCACATGCTCTCTACTTTGGAGGGTCCATCAATAATTGCAGCAGTGTTCTCCAAGAAGGTATGTCTCAGGTCTGTATTTTGCTTTGCACTACAAGACAGCTTCCTGGATATTTCCAGCTACATGATTTTTCATCATCTTCAACTAATACTTTCTATATTTATTCCTGTCTTAGTGGCTAAGGTATTGAAATCATCAGAGACACTTATTTGTCCCTTGCCATCTCATCCTATCAGTTAATTTGAATTGGCTTTTTTATTATAATATCCTTTATTTTCTCCATTGCTGTTGTTGTTTAGTCACTAAGTCATGTAATGTCATGTCTCTAAGTCGTGTCCCTCAGTTGTGTCTCTCCATACCTACTGCCATATCCATATCCTAGTATATCATGCTATTGACTAGTTTCTCTGATTCTAGACTTTTCCTTTTTAATTCATTCTTCCCAGTATTGCAACATGTTGTTGCTGTTCAGTTGCCCAGTCATGTCCAACTCTTTGTGACCCCATGGACGTCAGTATACCAGGCCTTTCTGTTCCTCACCACCTCCTGGAGTTTACCCAAGTTCATGTCCATGCATTGGTGATGACATCCAGCCATCTCCTGAAAAACATGAGCAGCATGAACGAACCTATATTACACTTTTGGCACGTCACTCAATAAACATCTTAGGTTATTAATGATGTTTACTTCCAAAGTCATAGCTAATGGTCAAGGCCATCTGGACTTGGCACCAATCAATTTCTACTTTCTTCTTCTCTTTTAAGTCTCAATTTTTGTCATATTTGTTTTTATTTACACTAGTGTGCTCTTGTACTTTTGCCCAATTTCCTACCATCCCACAATACTCTCCATTCCCATACTTTAATCTATCCTTTCTTTGAAACCTGTCTCACATCTTCCCCCACACACACACAACTGCCCTGACCAATCCATTGAAAGTATCTTCGGCATATTTTGAACATCTAAGCACTTCATCTCTGTGATTCATTTAGAAAGTAATCATGTATTTTCATGGAATACATTTCCCTTCTTTTATATTGAAATAGTCTTTAAATTCATTATTTTCATTTTTCATTTTGCCTTTCAATCTCCTCTTTCTCCAAGAAGATTTTAGGTTCTCTTTGGGGCAGGGATAAAATCAAGGTGTAGGAATGAACCTACTGCCTATTCTCAGCTGCCCCAGGTCATCTTGTGCAGTATTGCCAAATTAACCTCCCTAAATATGTTCTCCTTATTAACCTCTCTAAAATGGTAAAAGAATCTGCCTGCAATGCAAGAGACCCAGGTTTGATCCGTGGGTCGGGAGGATCCCCTGAAGGAGGGCATGGCAACCCACTTCAGTACTCTTTCCTAGAGAATCCCAGGGACAGAGGAGCCTGGCGGGCTACAGTCCATAGGGTCGCACAGAGTCCAACACAACTGAAGCAACAAAGCACAACAGCAGATAGGTTCTACCAAGCATAGAATCACAGTATTTAACTGCAGTAAATATGTATGCATGTTATCCTTTCTGGCGAAAAGCTTATTTATTACTATTTACATATAAAATTCCTACTTAGCCTTTAAAGATTCATTCAGGAACAGAATCATTTCAATTAAAATGTAACTGAGCTCTCTGTGTAACATTTGCTTCTACTTTATTGTTGTAATCCACATCAGGAGGTTCCCTTTGTTGTACCTATTGTTTTATGTATGAACAAAAATTCTGATTTGTAGGAGTTAAGAACACAGGCTTCAGAGTTAGACCTGGCTTCAAACTTGCCTTTGCCCTTGTATTGCCTTTACGATCCAGAACACTTAGATGTGATCATATGCTGTGCTCACTTTAGTTCATAAAAATAACTCTGTAAGTAAACAAAACCAAAATGCCTTGTTTTCATCATCCTGTAGACTCATAAAAGCAAAGTAGATAGATCCTTTGGTGTTTCCTTCTTTTTTTACGTTTAAAGGGTGTGTATAACCACATATATACAAACTGAAAAGGATATGGCTGGAAGAGGGTGTTCCAGATTAGGAGAGCTACTCTAATTAATTCTTCAGGGAAAACATTACCACTTTTGTTTTACATAATTTTATTCTGATTAAATTTAGTAACTCTTGTCTTTCACTAGCTTATCTAATAGCAGTTTGTGGTCATTTTCTTTGCCTTTTGAGGTCTCTGGATGATATCTTCTTTCATTACAAAGCTTTCTTACAAAAAATAGCATCAAAATATATATTCATATTTAATGTTAAAGGAACCAAAACTGGAGTAGTGTTACTCACCTGGCAGCTATCTTGTGATTAAACATTTATTTTCCTAGTATATGCCAGAATAGATAGTGTTATTGCTTTTTATTTTTTGTCATATAATCTTTTTATCTTTTGAGAAATAAACTGCCAACTTTTGTTATCCTATGTAATACCCGTTTCTTCTAAGCATGGAAAGCTCTAAAAATATTTAACAACGCAATAAATATTATTAACTGAAAAAGGAATGCTTCATTCAGCAAATTTAGTTTGAGAGACTTTATTATATTTGTCATTTGGAATGCTTCTGCCTTCTAATAACAAAAACCCTGACTCAAGATGACAAACAATAAGGAAAATATATTATCACTGTAATAGAAAGTCTTGATTCATGATGGGTGTCTGGCTTGGTTGATTTATTGGCATAGCAATATGATCAACTATATCAGTTGTTTTCATTTCTGGTCTCTGCCATCACAAACATTTGCTTCTTTCAGGATGGGTGCAAAATTTCCAGCCATCAAATCCAGAAAGAATAACACAAGGAAACAAAGAGATCATTCATTCCTTTATCCTCTCCTAAGAAACAGGAAAATTCCCAGAACTCACTGACCAAAATGTCCTTTCTCCCATGCCTCATTGGTGAGATTTTTACTTCCTAACCATTTCTGGGCCAATCAAGTTCACTCCTTGGGCTGCAACAGGCCAAGTTTCTAAGGCCAAGCATATAGTCATGCAGTCTATGCAGTAGCGCAAAAACTTGGGCTTGGAAGAGTTCCATTCTTAGTTTATTATACTGCTAGTATCATCTTGGAAGTCTTAATAAGTTTTAAATGAGGGACCTGTGTTTTCATTTACACTGAGCCTCTCAATATTATGTGACTGATTCTCTGTATTCCTCTGAGGTAGTCAGCTGTATGAGGCAGGGATGGGTAGTACTTGTAAGTCTCCAAGAAAAGAGATTGCCTGGGTGGGATGGTGGGTAGACCTCCAGCAGGTTTTATCATTCATTACTTGAATTTAGAAAGGTTTTCCTCCACTCTAAATCATCAAAAGAAAAACAGTGAAATGACCAGTGCTCCACATGCTGCTGCTGCTGCTGAGTCGCTTCAGTCGTGTCCGACTCTGTGCGACCCCCATAGACAGCAGCCCACCAGGCTCCCCTGTCCCTGGGATTCTCCAGGCAAGAACACTGGAGTGGGTTGCTATTTCCGTCTCCAGTGCATGAAAGTGAAAAGTGAAAATGAACTCGCCCAGTTGTATCCAACTCTTAGTGACCCCATGGACTGCAGCTTACCAGGTAGTTTAAGAAGCCACTGAGTACAAACTAGAAATCAATGGTATAGTGGAGGATTTAAAGGGAAGTGATTAAGAGCAAAGGTGTTTCTTCTTATATCATAGCTGACCTGATGAAACTCATTCTTCTCCACTGATACCTATTTATATTTCCCAAACTTAACACATTGCCATTTTGCCTCATGTACAGACAAACACACACATTATATTTTTCAGTGCCTCTTATTAAAAAGAAAAGCAGAAAATCCTTAACCACAAGGACCACCATGATTCTGCCTTCTACCTCTCCTACACCATATAGCACTTCTTGCTGCTTCAATCTCTCGTCTCTGGCGACCTGGGTTTTTCAATTTTCTTAAAGCTCCATGTTGTCTACAACATAGGAAGCTTTGTCAAGCTATTTTGCCTGCTTCCACTTCCTCTTGTCCTGTTTATCACAATGAACTTTTATTCATACTTAAGATCAAATTTGGGGTCACTTCCTTGAAAACCTTCCCTGCATCCAATTCTAGATCCAATTGTCTTGTTATAGAGCCTATCAAATTATATTACTTTCTTTCAAAAGTGATATCTCAGTTCGCATGCATACTTTTATCAGCATCTGCAGTTTGTAGATTAATACCAACAAAGCTTAAGCACAGGAGATCAAGAATAGTAATAAAATCAGCTTCATGAAGCTTTTTCAAAGCTTGGCTCAGATCATCTTAGAACTACTAATGGGTAATATACAAAGAAAAATATTGAGTCATATCCATAATCAGAGATTTTGTTTGTTGAGGATATGAGTTAGACTAACTAAGCTTAATAATTACATTCAACTGGTGTATCTGTTATTCATCTAAACATAAAGCTTTGAAGTCATTTATTTTTACTTGAACCTATGTAATTGCCTATTTTGATTTAAACAGGAAAAGCAACAAAAATATTTAAATACCCTGATATAGTGACAGATATATGTTCTTTTGTTTAAATGATTTCTACAGTACTTTGAGGATTATTTTAAAATCTAAACTTTAACCTGATTACTTTATTAAATTCTGTCCAATTATTTTGCTGTTTTTTGAATCTTTTTACATTGCTTAACAAACACTGCAGTATTATACTAGTGAATCTGGTGGGCTTGAGACACTTCCTAATGAAGTCTGGAGGACAGGTTTTCATTTTTCTTTTGATTGGTTGTTCTTCATTAAAGGCATTAAAGAAAACTTTGAATTTATATTTTCATTAGGACTTTTTCCAAGTTTTATCACTATAGTTGGTGATCTGATTACTAATTAAAGATCTAGAGTTAAAAATAGATCTGTAGATTTAAAAACGTTATGTGTGTCTGTATATCTATATCTATCCATATACAGATTGATACATATACACAAACACACATATTGGCAACTAAATTGCTTTTTTAGGATTCAATGATTATACCATATCCATTCATTCATTCATTCATTCACTCATTCACTGTATATTTTTGAATATCTGTTATGAGCACAAGGTACTCATCTAAACACTAGAGTAACAAACCAAATAGACAAAGTTACACTGTAATTTAACTTATGTTCTAGCAATGAAGACAAATAAGGACAAAAAAATAGGTAAATAAAATATGTTCATGTATTTCACATAACAGTAAGCCCCATGAAGATATTGTAGGGTTAGAGAATGATTGTGATAGGGAAGAGCGTTGGTATTATATGGAGTCAGGGAAGATCTATCAGAAGATATGATATTTGAGCTGTGACCAAAATTATTAGAAGGAGTGAGCTAGTTGATGATTTCAGGAAAAAAGAAAAAAAATGCTCAAAATAAACTTAATCTTGAGGCAGAAGTTGTGTCCACCTTTATATAGCTAGAAACTTTAATTCATTGGTACATATTTTCTATATCTAAAACTTTGGGGCTTGTTCTATTTTTTTATTTCTGCTTTGTGATTGCATGAAAGGGCAACATCTGGCTGTTACTCACAAAGTCAAGGACTCTTCATCCTTCTCAGATGAAGTTTTTGTCCTGCTTGCCTCTGATTGACTATGCCATCTTGTTCAAATTACTTAACTTCTTGGATGCTATTTTAAATATTACTTAAAAAGGTTTTTTCTTTTCCTTTTCTTTTAAAGAACAGTCATCCCTGTCCTGTTTTCTTGCCAGAGGGTAAATTTGTAAGAGAAACTGTATAGGGTCATATTGAAGGAGAAGATTTGGGAACTGGATTTGTAAATCAGTATCTATGAAAGTTTAGGCAAATTACTTATCATTTATGAATCTCAGCTTTTGATTTGTAAATTACGGAATAATAGAATTCATATAAAAGTCATTGTGAGAATTATAGGAGATAATTTATGGAAAATACCTGGCACATAGAAAGTACTCTCAAAAATCTTAGGTATTATTACTATTATTTTAAGGGAAAAAAAAAAAGAGTGACCATAAAAGGTCTCTGTAAATGAAAGAAACTATAAACAGAGGCTATAATTATGTGTTTGGTAAGTAGTTACACAATAATTATTGGGTAGTGGCTTTAAGCATTTTGCTAAAGAATAGTCTTTATTTTATTTTACTTTTTGCTTAATTTATGACATATTTTGAGCAGAGAATTGGGCTTTTTAGAACAATTATAATTTACCATAATTCATCACTGTTTTTAAAACATTTTTGTCCAGAAATAGCTTTTTCACTTGGGATATTAGACATGTAGTAAGCCAGCATATTTATTATCTCCAGAGGTAAGTATTCCTTATCCTCTTGTGGAGGAATGAATGTTTTCATCTGACACTCTAGTCTTAAAAGAGACAAGTATTCCCTCCTTATGCACTATGTACAAGGTGAATAAAGATAAATGGAGACAGTTTTAGATACTCAGAGGAATAAGTACAGTCAGAATAAAAGGGTCACTTCCATTTCTAAGCTTAAGAAAGCTAGCAAGGCCACAGTGAATAATTATATCCTAAACGAAACGTGCCATTATTAATGGCACCGTCTCACTTTAGCAATTTAATTGTCTACCAGAAGACTATCCAAAGATACTACATTATATTCTCTAGCTTTTACTTCTTTGCCTACTGAAGCTTTTATAATGATTTACATTAGTAATAGGCTTTCTCCAGTTCACTTAATTTAATCATCCTCAATTTATTCTTCCTTTGATGGAAAGCAATTAAAGAGAGTGTAGAGTTCCCCCAAATGACAGCCCACACCTCAGTAGACCCAGGTGTATGATAGAGTATACTTCTTAGCTGTGCATTTGGTCTAGAAGTTTTGTTCATAAGGTAGGAACCATGGATTACAACCATACCTTAAGGCAGGAAAATAATCTCATTTTGCAACAATAGGGAAACTAATACAATAATAATAAGAGCAAACATTTCTCAGACATTCACTATGTGCCAAACACTGTGCTAATCTATTTGAGTTTCCTCACTTAATTCTTATTTCCAAAAAATAAGAAAGGAATATGCATAGTCCTTATACTATAAAATGGAAAACAGGCCCAGAGAGGTAAGGTAACTTGCCATGGCCATGTAGCCAGGGCAAATTAGCCCACATCCAAATTCAGGAGCTTGAACTGATCTTAGAAACTGTACTTTGAACCACCACTATCAGTATAAATCAAATGATGTTATTCTCCCAGGCACAACTCTCCAGAACTTTCTCTTTAGACTTCACAACTACTAGCCTTAATGCTTGACTCTTCCCAGGTATTCCTATATTTTACTCCCTCATTTCATTCAGAACTATGCTCAATATATCATCTAAAAAAAAGAGCACCCCTTGCTACTCTATCTTTTAGCCTGCCTTTTTTTTTCATAGTTTTTTTTTTCATTACTCAACACCACATATTATCTGTTTTTTTATAGATGTTCTTTCACTGCTCCATAAGAATCTTGGATACAGAGAATGGTTGTGTTAAAACACTGTGGGAACTCAATAAATATTTGTTAGATGAAGAAATTTATGAATTGATATTAAATAATAAGTAGATGAGTGTTAGTATTGAGCACAGTACTTGGCACAATGAAAGCATTCAATAGAGGTTGGTTCATTCTTTACAAAAGAATATAGTAACAATAACTGTCAATATCAAAAGAGATACAATGAAATATATTAAAATGTAAATAAAAATCCACTGTGGAGAACGAAATGGCAACCCACTCCAGTATTCTTGCCTAGAGAATCCCAAGAACAGAGGCACCTGGTGGGCTGCTGTCCATAGGGTCACACAGAGTTGGACACGACTGAAGCAAGTTAGCATGCATGCATGCCCTGAAGAAGGAAATGGCAGCCCACTCCAGTGTTCTTGCCTGCAGAATCCCAGGGACAGGGGAGCCTGGTAGGCTGCCGTCTATGGGGTCGCACAGAGTCGGACACGACTGAAGGACTTAGCATTAGCAGCAGCAGCAAAAATCCACTATCTTGAATTCCTCTGAAGAGACCCAAACAACTGAGGTAAATCCAATGATAGAAATAATCTTGCTAAAGAAAAGAAACACTTCCTTGTTTTCCTGGAAATGGAAGAAAAAATATTCCAAGCTGCATCTATTTTTTTTCAAATTATCAGTAATTAACATTCATTTGGAGATTCACATCATAAACTCTAGGCACAGAAAGAAACAACACATATGAAATATTTTCCCCTCAAGTGAAATTTTAAAATTCGAAGTATATCAGCCCTAGTTAAAAATATATTACACATATTATTTTGAAGAATGTACACATCAGGTCATATAATTAGATGAGATAAGGTAATATAAAGAGTTATTTATATGAGTTCATTATATATTTTCTTCAACAGAGCTGAATTATTCTCAATATTCCTATAGTCCTGAAGAACTGATTAATTGATTTATAGTAAACACAGAGAAACACAACTATCTTACTCATATACTAAAAATGATATTTATATTCTGTGGTTTAAGATAAGTACAATACTTCATGCACTGAGTTTTTAAGGATCTTTTGCTAAAAACAATGCCAATTGGTTACCCAGAATTACTTTTTATAGCTCTCTTCAATTGAAACGTGGATATTAGGTTATCACAATTCTCTTAAGGATCCATGTAAAACTAGTAGACTGTCTTAATCACTGAAATGTCACTTTCTGTTCCCTTAGTTCAGAAATAAAGAGGCATTATCTAAAGAAAGATGACTAGTATGTCTCTGACAATACTCCAAATTGTGAGAAACTATATAATTAACATGTAGAGTCTGGAGATGCATCGGTAAACAATGCCAACATCATCGTTCTGGTTCTGTAGGATATATCATTTGTAGAAGACATGGATGGGTGTGGCTCCCTGGCTGATACACCTACTTCTTCAAGAGAGACAGAGAAAGTTTCTGGTTGCCCGATTTCTGCTACATTATTCTCAATTATTTCATAACTGATACTTCTAGAGATGGATTCTGAGAGCAAATCCATGTAATATTTTATTATATTTTTTAAACATCTGAGGCTAAGTTAGAGTCCCCCCTCTGTCTTCCTTGATTGTAATAGCTAAGGGATTTGAAGCTTGTTAGCTGTTGGCAACTACATTTCCTTCTATAGAGGTAAAGCAATTCATCGTGTAATAAAAAGTCAAGAGACCTACAAAATGAGCAATGGAGGCAATACAGAGTCGTGGATGTCCTGTGTCTGGTTAAACTTGAAGCCCAGATGAACTCTGTACTTTTAGCAGTTTAATTTTATGAGATAGTTTAGTCTATTTTAAGTCAATATACCTATTTTTGACTAAACTAATTTGAGCTATGTTTTTATCATTTATGATCAAATAAGTTGTTTTTAATATTATTAGACCTATTATTTATCTGCTTAGTTCCAAAAGTAAAATTGACAAGTATAAGCACCACCAAGAAAAGGATCTGAAGTGAAAAGAAATAAAACCAATTTTTCTCAAACATGAAAATCACTTACAGTCTTAATCAACAATCATAACAGAAATTGAAACTATCAGCTACTAAAATAAGTGATAAAAACAATCAAGAAACTGGCATATGTAAACAGGTAAAAATGTAAGACACTTCAAGTAAGAAAAGATGAAGATCAAGATGGGGAATAATTAATAATTTTAACATTTTAAAGAGGAGTATAGGTTTCTGTTAGCACATTCAATACATGGAGAGCAAAAACATAACCACACTAAGAAAAAAAAATTAGAACTAAATCTGTTATGCATTAAAGTAAGTAGAGTGTATAGGCTATGTTGTCGTTAAGACGTATATATGCTGCTCTTAAGAATATGGGATTTTAAGATTGCAGAGAAACCTCTTCCAAGAAACTTACAAGGATTCTCCATATCTGAAGTGTAGCTTCTATTCTTTATAGCTCCTTTTATTCTTTCAATTATGAACCTAAACTGATTCACTGTTTGTTTACTATGAAAGATGGAGTAGGCAAAGCTTCACATAGGAGGCAAAACCTCAAACTGCTTTTATCCTCCAGTAGATTTAGTCAACACTTACTGTGGCCATACATCCATCTCAGCTCTTAGTCATTGCATGGCTATGATCCACTGGTTCTTCTCAATCTCCATCAGACAGAGAAAAACTGGAGGACAATGAGCAAGTTGCATTCATCTTTAAATTCTCAGTAGTGAGCAGACTGTGCCACATTGTAGGTGCCCAGCAAATTTTGGCCAAATTGAGAAAAATGGTGCGACCACTCCCACAGCATTCTCTATAACTCTCTGCTATAGTCCCTAATATACTATATTATAATTTATTTTCTGTGAATTTAATAAGATAAAACTTACCGTTTTATTCATGTTTTTAATCTTTATTGTCTACTACTTAGTAATTATTTAAATATTGTTGTATGTATGAGTGAAATCAATGAATGTGTAGACAAATTACTGAATAATAAATATGGTGAAAGGAAGGAAAATTATTATTGACCTTTGGGGCATGAAAAATGAGTGGCTGGCTGGGGATAGTAGATGATGCATATCTTATTGGAAAATATTCAGTTTGAGATGCAATAAGAAATCCAAATGGTCAGAAAATCTAGCCAAGAATCATTTGTCCTCTATCCCCCTTGGTTCAATTGTATTGTGAAATAGTTTTCCTCTGTAACTTTACTTATGTGATTCATCCACCTGGAATAACCCTACTTTCTCATCTCTCCTTTTTTTACTCAGAGTCCTCTTTGTGCTTCAAGAACATATTCAGACTCCATATCCTTCCCAACATAACCCCAGTACTGCCCAATGGCATGCAGTCCTCTTTATTTTGGACCACTTTATATTTCAGATAGGCATCTTTGGTATCACTTAGCACTGTCCACCCTGTATTTTCATGTTTATTTGTTCAAGTTCTCTCTTCTTCAGTACATTTAAATGTCTTGAAAAGCAGGGATAAATTTTAATTCTACTTGCAAGTTCTAGACTCTTCACACAAAGAATGTATATCATTTATGTATATTGCATACCACACAGTAGCACGTGTACTCAATCCTGTCTGACCCTTTTGTCACCCCGTGGACTGTAGCCCACCAGGCTCCTCTGTCCATGGACTTTTCCAGGCAAGAAAACTGAAGTGGGTTGCCTTTCTTCTCCAGGGGATCTTTATGACACAGGGATCGATTCTGCGTCTTCTGTGTCTCCCTACATTAGCAGGTGAATTCTTTACAATTGAGCCACCTGGGAAGCCAATACCATACAATATACTATCCTAATAGTGGCTTCAGCTAAAGCTGAGCCTCCAATACTTTAGGCACCTCATGAGAAGAGCTGACTCATTGGAAAAGACTCTGATGCTGGGAGGGATTGGGGGCAGGAGGAGAAGGGGACGACAGAGGATGAGATGGCTGGATGGCATCACTGACTCAATGGACATGAGTTTGAGTGAGCTCCGGGAGTTGATCGACAGGGAGGCCTGGTGTGCTGCGATTCATGGGGTTGCAAAGAGTTGGATATGACTGAGGGACTGAACTGACTGAACTGAACTGAATAGTGGTTAGAAACATACAACTAGAGATTATGCAAAAGTCAACAATGTAGGAACATAAAAACTATATTTCTGTATTATATCTATCAGAATAAATATAATAGATAAATATGTATATAAATATTTCAGTTTTAGGAAGTGGTTTGGAAGAATCAAAACTGGTAACACAGATAATATAACTTTTATAATACATCCATTTTTAACATATACAGAGTCAAACTTATTTTCCGCTTTTAGCTCAGGAAGGACTTAATTCTGTATGTACATGTACTGCTGACCAGGATCTCAAAGCAATATAAGGCTTGAAAATGTTGCACATTTATGGGGTTTGCATAAATTACTTTCCAGTTATTTTTTTTCCTCTTTTTGTTCCCAAATGGTTTATCAAGCTTGGGAGAAAATATTATGCATAATTGCTACACCTTAGATTGCAATATACTATACAAAACTAATCATAGATATTTATAGCCTGCATAAACTCTGTTTGCCCATCCATGGCAAGCATTTAATAAAGCTAGTTCATCTGGAAAGGAAGTTAAATTAAATAATCCAAAATGAATGTGATGCATATTCACAAAAATGTGGTGTTTAGATTGAGCTAACAAAAAGGAAGTCAGGCCCCCCCAAAGATGGACAAGCTGGAATTCAGCCTTTCTATCTACATTATATATTAAGCCTTCACCCTAACTTTTGTATCCATTCTTTTTAGACATTATGCCTAGGTCCATTTTTATTAACTCCTTTAAAATCCAATACATCTCTATTATATACTGGATAAATACTATAAAAAAATCATCCTCTGGCTGTTGTACACAAGTCTAAAAACTATATAAGAATATTCAAATGAAACTTTTAAGGTAAATTTCATTACCTTAATATGAGGGGAAAATTAATTGAAGTGTAAATATGCATTCAAACTAAAGGATGGATGGTAAAGTCAAGTCTGGAATTTTCTATCTTGAAGAATGATCATACTGTTGTAATTATTTGTGAAAAGAAAAGCCCTGGGGCATTTAGCTGATCATTTTCCACCATGCAAACTAAAGAATCACCCAAGAGCAGAAAATAGCAGTAGCAGGCAGGGCTATTTTGACTCATGAATAGGTTGTCTGACGAGGATACAGTCCATGATCTCTTATCAGCAATTCTAAAATTCAAATAGCTGTAAACATCAAAAATATTTTAAAAACTCGTTTGGTATCAAAAGCTCTCTTGACATGATAGAAAGTGATACATATTCTTTTCCTTTTTGTGTGAATAGCCACACATTTTGCTAAGGATATACTGATGGTGATATTGAGTTCAGTTCAGTTGCTCATTCGTGTCTGACTCTCTGCAACCCCATGGACTGCAGCACGCCAGGCTTCCCTGTCCATCACCAACTCCTGGAGCTTTCTCAAACTCATGTCCATTGGGTCGGTGATGCCATCCAACCATCTCATCCTCTGCCATCCCCTTCTCCTCCTGCCTTCAATCTTTCCCAGCATCAGGGTCTTTTCTAATGAGTCAGTTCTTTGCATCAGATAGCCAAAGTATTGGAGCTTCAGCTTCAGTATCAGTCCTTCTAATGAATATTCAGGACTGATTTTCTTTAGGATTGAGTGATTTGATATTTCTCCCAGCAATCTTGATTCCACCTTGTGCTTCATCCAGCCCAGCATTTCATATGATGTATTCTGCATTTAAACTAAATAAGCAGGGTGATAATATACAGCCTTGACATATTCCTTTCCCAATTTGGAACCAGTCTGTTGTTCCACGTCTAGTCCTAACTGTTGCTTCTTGAGCAATAGGCTCAAGAGGCTTCTCATCTCTTGAAGAGTTTTCCACAGTTTATGTGATCCACACAGTCAAAGGCTTTAATGAAGTTCATGAAGCAGAAGTAGATGTTCTTCTGGAATTTTCTTGCTTTTTCTATGTTCCAATGGATGTCGGCAATTTGATCTCTGGTATCTTGGCCTTTTCTAAATGCAGCTTGAACATCTGAAAGTTCTCAGTTCACATACTGTTGAAGCCTTGCTTGGAAAGCTTCAAGCATAATTTTGCTAACATGTGAGATGAGTGCAACTGTGTGGTAGCTTGAACATTCTTTGGCATTGCCGTTCTTGGGATTGGAATGAAAACTGACCTTTTCAAATCCTATGGTCACTGCTGAATTTTCCAAATTTGCTGGCATCTTGAATGTAGTGCTTTCACAGCATCATCTTTGAGGCTTTGATATAGCTTAGCTTGAATTCCATCACCTCCACTAGCTTTGTTTGCAGTGATGCTTCCTAAAGCCCACTTGACTCTTTATTCCAGTATTCCTGGCTCTAGATGAGTGGTCACAACATCGTGGTTATCTGGATCATTGAGATCTTTTTGTATAGTACTCTTATGGGTATTTTTGCCACCTCTTCTTAATATCTTCTGCTTCTGTTTGGTCTCTACCATTTCTGTCCTTTATTGTGTCCATCTTTGCATGAAATATTCCCTTGGTGTCTCTCATCTTCTTGAAGAGATCTCTAGACTTTTCCATTCTATTGTTTCCCTCAGTTTCTTAACATTGATCACAGAGGAAGGCTTTCTCATCTCTTCTTCCTATTCTTTGGAACTCTGCATTCAGAGGGATATGTCTTTCCTTTTCTCCTTTGCCTTTCACTTCTCTACTTTCCTCAGATATTTGTAAGGTCTTCTTAGACAACCATTTTGCCTTTTTGCATTACTTTTTCTTGGGGATGCTCTCTATCACTGCCTCCTGTACAATGTCAAAAATCTCTGTCCACAGTTTTTCAGGCACTATCAGGTCTAATGCCTTGAATCTATTTGTCACTTCCACTGTATAATCATAAGAGAGTTAATTTAGGTCATACCTGAATGGTCTATGAATGGTCTAGAGTTTTTCCCTACATTCTTCAACTTACATCTAAATTTTGCAATAAGGAATTCATGATCTGAGCCACAGCCAGCTCCCAGTCTTGATTTTGCTGACTATTCAGAACTTTCCCATCTCCAGCTGAAAGAATATAATCAATTTGATTTTGTTATTGATCATTTGCTTGGGTTCCAAAATTACTGCAGATTGTGACTGCAGCCATGAAATTAAAAGATGCTTGTCCTTGGAAGAAAAGCTATGAGAAACCTAGACAGCATATTAAAAAACAGAGACATTACTTTGCTGACAAAGGTCCACATAGTCAAAACTATGGTGTTTCCAGTAATCATGTATGTATGTGAGTTGGACCATAAAGAAAGTTGAGTCTGAAGAATTTACGCTTCTGAACTATGGTATTGGAGAAGATTCTTGAGAACCTTGGACTGCAAGAAGATCAAACCAGTCAATTCTAAAGGAAATCAGTCCTGAATATTCATTGGGAGGACTGATGCTGAAGCTGAAGCTCTGATACTTTGGACACCTAATGGGAAGAACTGACTCATTGGAAAAGACCCTGATGCTGTGCAAGATTGAATGCAGGAGGAGAAAGGGATGACAGAGGATGAGATGTTTGGATGACATCACTGACTTGATGGGCATGAGTTTCAGCAAGCTTCGGTAAGCCAGGTGTGCTGTAGTCAATGGGAGTACAAAGAGTTGGACACGACTGAGCAACTGAACTGAACTGTATTGACTGAACTGATTGATAATCTGGTGATCTGTTAGATCATCTGGTGATCATGTTAGAGTGATCTGTTCTGTTGTTGGAAAAGGGTGTTTGCTATCACCAGTGTGTTCTCTTGGCAAAAGTCTGTTACCTTTCTCCCTATTTCATTTTTCACTCCAAGGTCAAACTTACCTGTTACTCAGGGTATTTCATGATTTCCTACTTTTGCATTCCAGTCCCCTAAGATGAAAAGGACATCTTTTTTTGATGTTATTTCTGGAAGGTCTTCTAGGTCTTCATGGGCAAATTTAATTCAGATGAGCGTTCCATCTACTACTGTAGGCAAGAATCCCTTAGAAGAAATGCAGTCACCCTCATAGTCAACAAAAAGAGTCCAAAATGCAATGCTTGGGTGTAATCTCAGAAATGACAGAATGATCTCTGTTCATTTCCAAGGCAAACCATTCAGTATCACAGTAATTCAAATGTATGCTCCAACCACTAATGCCAAAAAAGCTGAAGTTAAATGGTTATATGGTGGTGTTACATATGTTTTTTTCCCCCCTTAAGTCAAAAACTTTTGAATTCTGAAATACATAAGCCCCTAGGGCTCCAGATAAGGGATTTCAGATGAGATGAACTCAGTTTCCCCTCTCAAACCTGAAACATCTTCTCCATCTTCACTCCAAACCATACATAGACTCAAGTTTCTATTTGCAATCAATGATTTGAGAAGAGGGTTTTTTTTTTGTTGTTGTTTGTTTGTTTGTTTGTTTGTTTTTGAGACAGGGTTTTGAAAAGTGAAAGGAATTAGAAACAGTAAGAAACATATTTTTGCCTTTTTTTTTTTCCTACTCTGCTCAAATGAGATTTGACCATGTATAAAAGGAGATCAGCCCTGGGATTTCTTTGGAAGGAATGATGCTAAAGCTGAAACTCCAGTACTTTGGCCACCTCATGCGAAGAGTTGACTCATTGGAAAAGACTCTGATACTAGGAGGGATTGGAGGTAGGAGGGATTGGAGGCAGGAGGAGAAGGGGACGACAGAGGATGAGATGGCTGGATGGCATCACTGACTTGACGGAAGTAAGTCTGAGTGAACTCCGGGAGCTGGTGATGAACAGGGAGGCCTGGAGTGCTGCAATTCATGAGGTTGCAAAGAGTCAGACACAAATGAGCAGCTGAACTGAACTGAACTGACTTAGAAGGATATGAACCAGAAATTGAAAAACAAATTTTTTTCTGAGTTATTGAGAATTTGGGCCAAAGCAGATCCCTTTCAGGATTCCCATGATATTGTGAGACATGTATCAGAGAAGAAGCAAGTATCCTCATCACTTCTGGCTGGCACTATGAACACTGCAATGTTGGAAATGTAAGGAAACAGGACTTGTGACATGACAACTGGTGTTTACTTCATAAGATCCATGAGCAGTTGCAGCCACTGATTTGGAAGAGATTTGCCTTTAATGACTCAAAAAGCATTAAATGTTAACACATGGATTCTAGAGCAGGCAAATAATATTACAGACATAAATTGGTGATGCATATGTAATTATGAGTCATGTGCAGACATGCCTTTCCAGAATCCAAAAGTAAGTAGGAACATTTTTAAGAGAGCTAAGTTCTTGAAAATGCATGGGACTCAGAACCATTCTAATAGGGACACAAGCATAGAATATGCAGTGTTAAGGTCATGTAACATTTAGGTTTGGTAGTTTGGAGTTTTGTTTGTTCATTTTACAATCAATAAACAGCTGATAAAACTATAATAACGGCAACATGCTAAGATCACCAATATCCTCAAATACCATTAAACTCTCATTTTCCTTATTAGAATTATGTTCTAAATATTTCAATTAAAAGTTCCCCCTTTCAACATTACTTGATTGTAAAAATTGCTATCCTTGCCTCTAAAGTAACCGTGTCAAATGTACTCACTTCCAAATCCATTGGATACAAGCCAGTAATGTCTTCTTGATTTGTCTGTCATTTCTACATTTATTTTCATTGCCATATTTCAGGTATTTATTAGCTCATACCTAACCTATGGCAGGAATCTCCTGTACTGTGCTGTGCTTAGACATTCAGTCATGTCTGACTCTTTGCAAGCCCATGGACTGTAGCCCACAAGGCTCCTCTACCCATATGGATTCTCCAGGCAAGAATACTGGGATGGGTTGCCATACCCTCCTCCAGGGGATCTTCCCAGTCCAGGGATCGAACCCATATCTCCCACACTGCAGATAGATTCTTCAACATTTGAACCACCAGGGAAGCCCAAGAATACTGGAGTGGTTAGCCTGTCCCTATTCCAGGGTATCTTTCTGAGCCAGGGATCAAACCAGGGTCTGCTGCATGATAATCTCCTAAGCAGTGTTTGTACTTTCACTCTTTTATCCCTCCAATTGTTTCTTCTAATGTCAGTGTTTTGTGATTAAAATCAGGTTTAATTAGTTACTTTCATTTCTTAAACTCTCTCACTGGTTCTCTTTGTGAGGGGAAATATCTCAAATTCTCATCCTAGAAACTATGATCCTTCATATTCTGAATCTGATGCATATTCCCAATGTTATTCTTCTTATCTTTCACCCTATACTCCAAACAGATGACTCACCACTCACCATTACTTAAATTTCCTATTTATTCTCCAACACTCATTGCTGGCTACCCTGGAATACATATCTGCTTTCCTAGCCCCACAGTAGAACAAGTCCAGACCTACCAGGTCATTCAATTTATGTGGATTTATTTTCACTGTTGGCATTTTTATAAAATCAAAAGAAACTATCCCAACATGGACTCTCTAAAACAAAATGGTTCTTTGTTCTTCTAAGTAAGAAGGAAGTCATTTTGTACTTTTATTTCAGACATCAGCAGAGACAGATCTCAGTTAAACTATTAATCACAACTGGTTCCACCACTTTCTTGTCATAGGCTGAATAAATTTTGATGGGTTCGGCATCTGGAATGCAGTTAAATTTTGGAATGCAGTCAAGAATGGGTGTTCAGAGCCTGGTGCTCTGATGGTGAGATGACATATGGCTATGACTCTTGTGACTCCAACACTTTCCTTTGATCAAATGTACAATTTCTGCAGAACTGGAAGAACATTACTCACAATGATACTTGGCCATTTATAAGTTGTGTGCTTTAAACAAGTGAATCAATTACCTCTTCAATTGTTAGCAAGCAAGGAAGGAGTGAAGAAGTCATTTATTAAATGTACTTCAGGTAACAGCAAAGGTCTGAAATGGGATGCTCTCTTGAAAATATTACTTGTTGACAGATGCAAGCATAAGGAGCATTGGACTAAGCATATAAAAACATGTTTGTTTGTATAAGAGGAAAAATATATCCCAGATGTTTACCTTGTGGAAGAAATGTCCCACACTGTGTCTTAGATGTGACGGAAGTCATTTTCAGATTACAGAAAAAGTGTGTTTTTGCCATTGTAGGCATTCAAAGGCACTTAGAATGATAGATGCCAGGCTCTAGTTTTGTGGTGTGTATTTGTATATGTGTGTAACATTTTTGTGTAAATGTTAAATATTTGGAATAGATTTTATGAATAATTTTCAATAACCTTCCCCACTTTTCTAATTTCTATTACATGTAAATCACATAATGTTATGTAGTCTTTTCCCCATGAATTGTTATGCCCCCTTCTCTATTTACTTGGCATCTTTACACAGTTCATTATGGTGTATATGTGGTCAGCAGGATCATATTATTCCTCTTCCAGTTTGCCTTTCTCTTTACAAATTAAAACTTTTATTCTTTTTAAAGTATTAGGAAATTAGCTTCTGTTCTTATTTTTACCCTTCTCTATTCATTACTTCCCCTCAAAAAAGAGGTAGACTTTAACAGGTGACTTTAAGGAAGGGACACATATGCATAACTTACCCATTCCCAAGCCCTTGCTTATTTGACAGTTTCTGCCTTCTATTTTCTTTCTTTTTTTTTTTTAAAATTTATTTATTTATTTATTTATTTTAAAAATTACAATACTGTATTTGTTTTGCCATACATACTGCCTTCTATTTTCTATGTGATTATCAAATGTGGGTTAGAGCTAAAGGCTTGTCTTCTAGCTTAAAACCTGGGGGATCATATCTCTAACCCTGCTAGTGAGACTCCTCCAACTGGTTAACTACCTACTTTGAAAAACTGCCTCAGCAAATGTGGGTTACAAAATCAAGAGTTAGAGGAAGAATTTGAATCCAGCTGCTCTTGCAGTCCCAAACAGTTCTCCAGATCATGTGTACCAACAATAAAGTTAAAAATTATACTTAGGCATGCTGTACTATCACAGATCTAAAAAGAGTGACTATTATATGTATCTTCAAAGTTTTTATTTAGTTTCTAACTTCATTTTTTAAAATATATATCCAAGACTGAATATTTTCTAAAGTGGAAAGAGTAAACTTATTAAAATATTTTTCACCTAACTTTATTGGTTCAATGACTGAATCTTCACCAAATGTTTAGTTTATTGCTAGAAAATACTAAACTGGAACCATTTTGAGTACTTTCATATTTCCTTAAACTTTCCTTTTTAGTGTTCATTATTTCCTTAAACCATTCCTTTTTAAAATAACTTGTAATATCATGTTCATTAATATAATTGTTTAGTCATATGCAATATATTATTTGCATTCACTAAATCAGATGGACACTTATTTTGAATCCACACATACCACTTCAGCTTCAGTAATTACCATGACATGGACATTTGTATTTCATCTACATTCACTTCCCCTCTTCTCCTATTATTTTGAAGTGAATCTCAGAGAGCATATTTTAAAATTCATAAATTGTGTATCTTTAAAGTGTTATTTCTTTAATTAACCATAGTGCCTTTCTTATACACAAAGAGATAACTTTTAAGTATTGTGAAATATTTAGTCAGTGTTGAAACTGCCAGTCTTCTCATAAATGCTGTTTATCTTGTCTTTTATGTTATTTTCTTGGTCAGTATCACAAAAATGTTCACCTGTCCTGCTTCATCAATATGTCACTTATGTCCCCGGCCCTTAAGAATCTGTCCCCTGACCTTGACCCTTGTATAGCTGAGATTGCCAGTATATACTTTGCTGATTACATTCCCATGGTAATTTTTTTGTGTGTTCTGTCTTATTTTCCTATAAACCACTCTCCAATATACTAACCACTCGACCAGTTTAGTTCAGTCGACCAGTTGTGTCTGACTCTTTGAGACCCCATGGACTCCAACACACTAGACTTCCCTGACCATCACCAACTCCCAGAGTTTGCTCAAACTCATGTCCATCCAGTCCGTGAGGCCATCCAACCATCTCATCTCTGTCATCCTCTTCTCCAGCCTTCAACCTTGCTGAGCAGCAGGGTCTTTTCCATGAGTCAGTTATTCACATCAGGTGGCAAAAGTATTGGAGCTTCAGCTTTCTTCCAATGAACAGTGAGGATTGATTCCCCTTAGGATTGACTGGTTGGATCTCCTTGCAGTCCAAGGGACACTCAAGAGTCTTCTCCAACACCACAGTTCAAGAGCATCAGTTCTTCAGTGCTTGGCTTTCTTTACAGCCCAACTCTCACATCCAAACATGACTATTGGAGAAACCATAGTTCTGACTAGATGTACATTTGTCAGCAAAGTAATGTCTCTTTTCAGTATGCTGTCTAGTGTTGTCATAGCTTTTCTTCCAAGGAGCAAGTGTCTTTTAAGTTCGTGGCTCCAGTCACCATTTACAGTGATTTTGGACCAAGAAAAGAAAGTCTCTCTCTGTTTCCATTGTTTACCCATCTATTTGCCATGAAGTGATGGGACCAGATGCCATGATCTTAATCTTTTAAATGTTGAGTTTTAAGCCAACTTTTTCACTCTCCTTTTTCACTTTCATCAAGAGGCTTTTCAGTTCCTCTTCACTCTCTGCCATAAGGGCAATGGTGGTTTAGTCACTAAGTCATGTCTGACTTTTGTGACCCCATGGACCGTAGCCTGCCAGTCTCCTCTGTCCATAGTATTCTCCAGGCAAGACTACTAGAGTGGGTTGCCATTATTTCTCCAGGGGATCTTCCTGACCCAGGAATCGAACCTGGTCTCCTACATTGCAGGCAGATTCTTTACTGACTGAGCTATGAGGAAGCCCTTATAATGGTGATATATGTATCTATTTAAAATTAATGTAAACATTCCCATAATGGTGAAAAGTTCTACTGAAGAGTGCTGATCTATAGGATTTATCAGACTTAGATTTGATTTTTTTTCTTAGTAGTTTTTCAGAGTGAGGCTGTCTTCTTTCACAAGGAGCAATTTAACATTTCATCTCTGTGGTGTTAGCAACCATCTAGGATCGATATCTATTTGTTATTCATCAAGGGTTGCAAAATGATTATATTATAATTATGTTATTTCTCCACTTATGAACTGAAATTGTTATATAGAATGGAAATCCTGCATATATACTCTAATACCAGTTATAACAGTTCATATAAAAAGAGTGGAATCGATGCTTGATTTTCTTTTTCTCTTCATTGGCTAGTTTACAGAGTCATAGATTTGTAACTAGTATACATCAGTCGCATATTTTTGAGGGATAGAGAAAGGGGGATATTAATATCAGTTTGTGAATTTTAAATTGTTTGATGTGATTCAATTCATTGATTTCTTTATTTGTATTAATACTCCAAATGTCCACTTTGGCAACTCTTCAAGTTGACTCCTGAGTCTTTTTTTTTTCTTCGTGATTTTAGGGTTCTTCATAGCTTCTTATTTTCTGATGTGACAAAATGTTGCAGTTTATCAAGCATATTCCATATATGGATCTGAGACCAACTATTTCTCCAGGAAGCTCTGGCTATTTTTATCCAGAAGTAATTTTGTTAGACTATAATCTCAGTAGTAAAGGCTCATTGCTACCAGGTTTGACATTGCCCAGGTGTGTTCAGTGGACAGACTCAGGATTTTTTTTTTTTAAGAGAAAATACATTATGTACTCTTTAAAAACAAATATGCATATCCATTCTTCTGTTTCTAATTGAATTCAGGACTGCAAGAATTTTATCTAACCTGTGCTACCTTATATATCTATATTTTCTTTTCCCTGGGCTCAGAAACCTAGTTGTCAAAGTTGTCAGTAACAACAGAAACTATAAAATATATTTACTCATTTGCTTTGTCAGAGGTTGAAGCATCTGCCTGGGATGCAGGAGACCCAGGTTCAATCCCTGGGTTGGGAAGAACTCCTGGAGAAGGAAATGGCAACCCACTCCAGTACTCATGCCTGGAGAATCCCATGGAGGGAGGAGCCAGGTAGGCTACAGTCTGTGGGGTCACAAAGAGTCGGACATGACTGAGCAACTTCACTTTACTTCATGATGCAGCAAAACAGCTTCAAAAATCCATCTTCAAAATTATGGTGAACAGTATTTGACAGAAAAGGTTTAAAGATTTTTTTTTTGGTCCTTATATGCTTTAAAGGCAACTTCAGTCTGCAGTAAAATTATTGCATTTTAAAATTACTTGGAATAGTGAGTGAGAGAAAAGTAAAGGATACCGGCCATTGTTCATTGAATGCTTATTACTAGCTGCATACTTCTCCAAGTTCTTTATATGGAATAATTCATAATTTGGAAAATAAACCTATGTAGTCAGTGCAATTTTAGATATAATGGAAATGAGGCAAAAGTTAGTTTTATAACATTGAATATTATAGGGCTAGAAAGTGTCTCGATAGGAGTTTTTGAATTCCAAGTCCAGAACTCATGCTCTTAACCAATTGGTATCATCTAGGATTTATTAGAGGAAGTAGGACATGAAGTCTTTAAAAAGGACAATTCCTGGTAATATCTATTTAATTGATAGATCTCGTGAGGTCCACCCAAAATTTTGTATGTATGTATGCTAACTATGCATATGCTAGTTTTATATATAGTATATATATATATGCTAACTATTTCCTTATAACCAAATGATGTTACACTGAGACAAGTTAAAGGAATAATTTGCATTGTGATTGAGAGAGACCTATATTGTATCCTTACCTTGATATAGCTAGAGCACAACTAAGCACATTTTATTCCAGAAGAACCTCTGTTAAAACTGACTGAGATCCCTGTCCTGTCTGAAGTGAGCACCACAATATTTACATCTGTTTTTGATTTTTAAAAAAACAAAGCTGCAAATTTCATAAATATGATCTGGTCATTTCTTACATATAAAACATGACACACCAATAACTACATAGTGATGAATGTAAATTTTCAAGCTACGTGAAAACACAAGTCTCTCCTCTTTTGAAAATCAAGAATGATTATGTACTCTAGTTCTTTTGGGTAAACATCTAGACTGGAGGGTCTTTGCTGTAAGATAATATATAGCATTAGATATAATTATCAAAATATATAAAAAATGATCAAGATAAACTTATTGAACTTCAGTTTCTGTATTAATAATCTTAAAATTAAGGTGTTTTCAAAATTAGAATATATTCTTATATATTGTTAGAATATGAAGTGAAGGCAAGGGAAAGGAGAAAAAGACTAAGAGATAAAAGTTTGAAAAAAGTAGCTTCCTGAAAACAATCAAATACTGCATGCTTATAATATAATAACTATGTGCAGTTGTTTTGTAAGTTACTTTATATTAAAGTAGAGACAAGAGGAACTTTGAAGAAGAATTCAAAGAACAATATACACACAGAGCAGAATGATCTAAATGGAAGGACTATGCTCCATTATCCCTCTATTTTATCTAGCATAGGGATGAAGTGAGTGCTGTATAGTTCCTCTTTCATGCTCCAGGGACATCTCAGACTTGGATTTTTACTTGGTGTGACTTCTCAGAGACTGATAGCTCTCTGTGAGCAGTGAATTCCCCAAGAAGACTTACTTATGCACATTACAATATAGTAATCAAAGCTGGGGCTCTCTTGATGAAAGGAAGCTAGGAGTTGAGGATGGAGGGATGTCTAAAGTCAGAATCATAAATCAAAGGCTCAAAAACAAAGTGAAACAAAATATTCTTAACCTATACTTCTCCCTACTGGAAGCTTTAAAAGGTAATCTACTATGTATTATTTTACCCAAAGTCCAAAGTAAAAGTTTACTGATTCAAAAGTCAAACAAACCATATTTCCTTTATTTAAGATGAAATGTAGACCAATAAAAGATTTGGAGAAGGAAACGGCAACCCACTCCAGTAAATAAAGACCAATAAAACTGCCTCTAACTCCAAGTGGAAATGTCTTTTGTGTGTGTGTGTCAAAGGGCAAATATTCCTTTAACAAATGCTTTCATTGGAAAATTGTTAATGGGGCTATCATGAAGGGCTTATGTGATGATCCAGGAGATAATTGAGAAATTTGGGATGCTTATTCTTCTCTATCAATATGGCTTATGTTATTTCTGAGCCAAACTGTTGACCTTTTCTTACTTCTTTTGTTAAGCTGTGGCACCTAAAGGATTACATATCCAAACAATTTTAGAGAACCTTTTCACTGTGAGAATAGTAAGGGGCTTAAATTTATTGAATACTGCTGCATTTAACCTATTTAATTGGAACACGTTAATTAGATCTAATTGCAAAGTTGTTTTAATTGGAAAATCAAGCATTGCACTGATATTGGTGTGCATGATTAAACAAAATAACTGAGGTCACCAGTAGATTGTATAAGATTCATGCCTGTGATTGATTAAGTATGAAAGTTAATCAATTTAATTTATGTGATTGATGTTGATTCTTTCCTTTTGAAATTGCCTGTTCGTATCTTAGTTTATCAAGATACTCTGTCTGGAATGTCAGCTAAACTACAGTAGCTCTTCAATTTGTTTGTTTTGGTATAATGATGTGTTTATTTCTGATCTAAGTAATTTTAACATGGCTTTTGTGTCACTAATTAAGATTTTTCAAGTTACTAGAGATAAAATTAGATTTTCTATTAACAAAATTTAATTTTCCTGGGGAAATAATTCAAGCAACATGGGAAACTTAACCTATTAGTTCCATTAGTAGAGCTGATCGTTTATTGCCTTAAAACATGTCACACAGCTCAGGAACAAAGGTGTCCCTGTTTTAATCATTTCCATGTCAATGTTCTTTGCATTTCCCTATGACTATGATGATAACTGTAATAATAATGAGAAGATGGAGAAAATGTATATAGTCCTTATTATGTGCTAGGCATTATTTTAATTTTATTAAGTGTAATAACCCATCTAATAACATATTATATAAATGCATTGTTATCTATAAATTTTCTTTTATGAAAGTCATAGTGGTAATATCCTCTTATATACTGGATGCTGTCTTCTGAACCATGGCAAACATACATCGTTAAGTCATAAGAAGGTAATGTTATTTGCCTAGGTTGCACAGTTAGTAGGCACTTGATAAATTTTCATATATAACATTGACAAAATGGACACTATCCATATGATTGAGTCTATAGCTAGATTAGTCAGGGTCCTCCAGAGAAACAGAGCCAAACAGAGATATCTCTACCTATATATCCGATATTTCTATGTCTCTGTCTATCTATCCACCTACAGAGAAAATTATTTTAAGGATTTCTTTTAAGAATTGGCTCTTTTGATTTGGGTTGAGAGATGGCAAGTCTGAAATTTGTAGAACAGGCTGTCAGGCTGAATACTCAGGCAGGAGATGGGGCCATAGTTTTGAGTCTGAAATTGTGAGGTAGGCCACCAGAAAACTGGAAGCTTAGGCAAGAGTTGATGCTAGAGTGTTGGAAAAATTCTCCTTCTATAGGAAAACTTAAGTTTTGTTCCTAAGAACTTTAACTGATTAGAGGAGGCCCATCCATATTATTGAGAGTGGTATCCTTACTTACAGAAAACTGATTCTATTTTATTTATTTTTTTAAATACAGTTGTATGTTTTATGTATTTATTATTATTTTTTTAAACAACTGGAGTATAATTGCTTTCTTGCCTTATCATACTGTTCATGGGTTTCTCGTGGCAACAATAGTGGAGTGGTTGTTTATTCCCTCCTCCAATAGGAGAAGTAGAAGAGACAACAGAGGATGAGATGGTTAAATAGTATCACTGATGCAAAAGACATGAATCTGAGCAAGCCCTGGGAGACAGTGAAGGAAAGGGAAGCCTGGAGTGCTGCAGTCCACGGGGCCAAGAAGAGTCAGACATAATTTAGCGACTCAAAGATGACAGCAGCATCATTGCTTTACCGTGTTGTGCTAGCCTCTGCTATATGGCACAGTGAGTCAGTTTCGTGTATACATACACCCCCTCCCACTTGAACCTGCCTCCCACTCCCCTCTTATCCCCCCCGTCTAGGTTATCACAGAGCACCAAGCTGAACTACCTGTGCTATACAACAGGTCCCCACTAGTTATCTATTTTGCACATGGGAGTATATATATGTCAATCCCAGTCTCCTAATTTGTCCCACCCTCCCCTCCCCTCCACCCCCACATCTACATATCCATTTTCTATGTCTGCATTCAAGACAACTGATTCTAGATTTTAACCATACCTACAAAACAACTTTACAGAAAACTTTCAATTGTTTAGTTATATAACTGGGTACTACAGCCTACCTAAGATGATACATAAAATTCAGCATCACATACCTTGAATTTGTATGAATGGTATATAAAGATGTTCAGGATTCTTGGGCATAAGTATATAATTAACTATAGTAAACATCAATGTGGTATTTTTCCTCAGCTAGATAACAGTACTAATAACTTGGTGATATTTCTGTAATGTTAAAGTTGTGATAAACATTGAAATTTGGTTTATAAACTAGTTTTATAAACTAGTTTTTCCTTTCCTTTTAATTTGTCAAACTCCCTTGTAGCTTGGAGGCCATGCACATCAGTTTCGTTGCATAAGACATAAGTCTGCCAAGGAAGAGACACTATCATGGGGAAATTTTAGTATTTTTTTCTTAAATAAAAGAAATACTGTTGCATAGATTTTCCTCTTGCCTTTCTTCTTACCCAAGCTACAGAGGTAAAGCCTACTAGTGTAGCAATGACTGACAACATGAGGACAAAAGCCAACACACCGAAGATGACAGACCTGTGAGACAGAAATAACCAGCTTCCTGGCGGGTAGTGCGGAGTTCTTGCTCTAGGCTAAAGCTGTCAGTGGATTTCTTGTTATATAAGAAAGAAAAGGAAAAAAAAAAAACAAAAGAAGAAAACACTCCTATTTAAGCTACTGACTTCTATTTAAGCTATTGCAAGGTTCGTCCCTGGGAATTGTTCACTTTTTGTTTGTTTGTTTGTTTTTGGTCTCTGTACACAATCCTAACTTCAAGTTCTTTTCCTATTTTTATTAGTAAAGGGAGAATGAGTTTAAATGCAAAGCAAATTGGGACACAGAACTGAACAACTGTCTGTCACAACCATTGTCTCCTTATCAAGAGAGACAACTCTAAAAAAATCGTGGAGCATTACAAACACTATAAAAGAAAATCAACTATTCTTACAAGAATACTCGATGTTGACTACCAGGGACTATGAAATCATATACATTCTTCTGAGTTGCATTATGTTCATTCCTTGGTCACTGATATTACTTAATGTCTCATGTAAAAGATAATAGGTCTTATTTTTCTGTGGATTCTTGGAGAGGAACACTACAAAAAGAAAAGAAGAGAAATATAGGCAAATATAAGTGTGACAGTTGTTTTAGAATCTTTAGAATTAATGTTATGCTTTCAACTGTGTATGAGATTAGGTCTTTCCATCCCCCAAAATGAGATGGAATGGTAGTGGTACCAAAAACAGAGTTTTACCTTTGTTTTGTTCTCATAAAATTTATTATCTCAGATAAAATTTATTATCTGGTGCACATTCATGAAGAAATATATACTGTTTCACTGCATGAAGGAAAAGCAAACTAATTAAATGTCTGACTAACAGAGATATTCATGTCAGAAGTGCTTATAAACAAAATGATCCAGAGCTTAGGCTGAGCAGGAAGTTTCAAGTGGATGATTTCTCTGAAATCTTGAAGTGTATAAACAAGACTACCAATTTACTGATCAAAATCAACTATAAGAGTATGTAATGCTTCTTGCAATTTTAAGTTAAAAATATTTTATGGGGATTTTTTGAGGTTCAAAAATGTTAATACATGCATGCATGCATGTATGTGTATTTGTATATATATGTATATATTTATGATATAAAATAAGGAGCAATATTATATATCATATTATCTACACAGATACACACACATTCATTTACAGCATAGAATAAGGAAACTATTCCAAGCATTTTAACAATAATGAAGCATAAATACAGGCAGATCTTGGTTTTTCCATGTGTTATCTTCTGCGTAGCAATTGCTTCTCCCATTGTTCAGAAGACATCTCTTCATTGTCAGGCGAGTGGTATGAAAACAGCTAATTCTATGTATAGTGGGAAAGTTGCTTCAATCAGTTCAGTTCAGTTCAGTCGCTCAGTCATGTCCAGCTCTTTGCAACCCCATGAATTGTAGCACGCCAAGCCTCCCTGTTTATCACCAACTCCTGGAGTTTACCCAAACTCATGTCCATCAAGTCAGTGATGCCATCCAGCCATCTCATCCTCTGTTGTCCTTTTCTCCTCCTGCCCCAATCCCTCCACACATCAGAGTCGTTTCCAGTGATTCAGCTCTTCGCATGAGGTGGCCAAAGTATTGGAGTTTCAGCTTTAGCATCAGTCCTTCAATGAACACCCAGGAATGATCTTCCTTAGAATGGACTGGTTGGATCTCCTTGCAGTCAAGGGGACTCTCAAGAGTCTTCTCCAACACCACAATTCAAAAGCATCAATTTTTCGGCGCTCAGCTTTCTTCACAGTCCAACTCTCACATCCATATATGATTACTGGAAAGACCATAGCCTTGACTAGATGGACCTTTGTTGGCAAAGTAATGTCTCTGCTTTTTAATATGTTATCTAGATTGGTCATAACTTTCCTTCCAAGGAGTAAGCATCTTTTAATTTCATGGCTGCAATCACCATCTGCAATGATTTTGGAGCCCCCCACCAAAAAAAAAAAGTCTGACACTGTTTCCCCATCTATTTCCCATGAAATGATGGGACCAGATGCCATGATCTTTATTTTCTGAATGTTGAGTTTTAAGGCATCTTTTTCACTCTCCTCTTTCACTTTCATCAATAGGTTTTTAGTTCCTCTTCACTTTCTGCCATAAAGGTGGTGTCATCTGCATACCTGAGGTTATTGATATTTCTCCTGGTAATCTTGATTCTAGCTTGTGCTTCTTCTAGCCCAGTGTTTTTCATGATGTACTCTGCATAGAAGTTAAATAAGCAGGGTGACAATACACAGCCTTGACGTGCTCCTTTTCCTATTTGGAACCAGTCTGTTGTTCCATGTCCAGTTCTAACTGTTGCTTCCTTACCTGCATACAGATTTCTCAAGAGGCAGGTCAGGTGGTCGGGTATTCCTTACAAACAGTCTAACATTAAAAATTTGATTATTTTACATAAGATTTCCTATTTCTCTTGAATATTAGGAAAAGTATGGCAGCACAGAATCTGCTTTCCAACATGATATCAATAGGCTGGTGACAACAAATGCATGTCCTAATAGATTAGGCATAGAATCAGAGTCATTCCAGGTCCCACCATCTTCTATTTTCTCCCCAACAAAGAGGCATTTATTCAGGTATTATTAATCAAGGAGCCTGAATTATTGTTTGGGCATAGAAATATATAGAAATATACATTTATAACCATATCTCTATCTAAAAAGGAAGGAAAAATACAGGCCAGAAGGTCATCTTTGTTCAGGAAAAAATGCGATAATGAACATTCAATTAGTAGGTAAAGAAATTTACATATTTAATAGTAAATGGACAGTATATCTGTAACTATACTGCCCAATATGCTACCAAGTAACCTTTTACAGTTATTGAACTCTTGAGATGTAGCTTGTACTTGTTCAGTAGCCAAGTTGCATGCAACTCTTTGCAATCTCACGGACTGCAGTACACCAGGGTTCCCTATCCCTCACCATCTCCCAGGGTTTGCTCAAGTTCATGTCCATTGAATCGCTGATGCCATACAACCATCTTATCTTTTGTCATCCTCTTCTTCTGTCTTATATCCTTCCCACCATCAGGGTCTTTTCCAAAAGTTGGCTTTTTGCATCAGGTGGGCAAAGTATTGGAGCTTCAACATCAGTCCTTCCAATGAATATTCAGGGCTGATTTCCTTTAAGACTGACTGGATTGTTCTCCTTGCTGGCCAAAGGACTCTCAAGTCTTCTCCAATAACACAGTTAGAAAGCATCAATTCTTTGGTACTCGGCCTTCCTTATGGTAAATGTAGCTAGTGCAAATCAAATATGAGCTATAGGTTGGATAATACACTAAGTATGGAATACTTAGCAAAAAATAATTTATAGCATTTCTTTAATAAATTTTAAACTGATTATATATTGAATAAAATATTTTGATAAAATTAATTATATGTATCATACTATTAAAATTAACTTCATTAATTTTATTTTTATTGCATTAATATTTAAAATTTTATGAATGGCTTGCAAATGCCATGTGAGTAGTAAAATATTACATTTTTATTGTACTGTGCTGTAGAGAAAATACTTCAAGCCTATCTATCCAGCCCATTCATTTTACCTACTTATCTGGCATCTATAAACATAAAAGATTTTGGCCCTGTGTATACAATTCAAATGTGTAGTATTTTTGTTTCATATAATTTCATATTCATATGGAAAGCAGATATTTTAGTTCTACATTAATGAGTTTTTTTTCCTTTACCTATTTAAAAGCACTGTAAATAAGTATATTCCACAAAATTTATTTCTTCTTTAGCAGAATTATATTTGCTTTGTATTTCCATCCCTCCTTCCATGATCCTAATTTAGATCCTGATCAATATTTTGGGCTTCTTTCAAATACCATCAGTTTAGTTCAGACTCTCAGTCATGTCTGATTCATTGCCATCCCATGAATTGCAGCATGCCAGGCCTCCCTGTCCATCACCAACTCCTGGAGTTTACTCAAACTCATGTCCATCGAGTCAGTGATGCCATCCAGCCATCTCATCCTCTGTCATCCACTTCTCCTCCTGCCCCTAGTCCTTCCCAGCATCAGAGTCTTTTCAACAAGTCAACTCTTTGCATAAGGTGGCCAAAGTATTGGAGTTTCAGCTTTAGCACCAGTCCTTCCAAAGAACACCGAGGAATGATCTCCTTTAGGATGGACTGTTTGGATCTCCTTGCAGTACAAGGGACTCTCAAGAGTCTTCTCCAACACCACAGTTCAAAAGCATCAATTCTTCAGCACTCAGCTTTCTTCACAGTCCAACTCTCACATCCATACATGACCACTGGAAAAACTATAGCCTTGACTAGACAGACCTTTGTTGGCAAAGTAATGTCTCTTGCCTTTGAATACACTGTCTAGGTTGGTCATAGCTTTCCTTCCAAGGAGTAAGAGTCTGTTAATTTCATGGCTGCAATCACCTTCTGCAGTGATTTTGGAGCCCAAAAAATAAAGTCTGACACTGTTCCCACTGTTTCCTCATCTATTTCCCATGAAGTGATGGGACCAGATGCTATGATCTTCATTTTCTGAATGTTGAGCTTTAAGCCAACTTTTTCCACTTTCTTCTTTCATTTTCATCAAGAGGTTTTTAGTTGCATAAGGGTCGTGTCATCTGCATACCTGAGGTTATTGATATTTCTCCCGGCCCTCTTGATTCCAGCTTGTGCTTCTTCCAGCCCAGCATTTCTCACGATGTACTCTGCATAGAAGTTAAATAAGCAGAGTGACAATATACAGCCTTGATGTACTCCCTTTCCTATTTGGAACCAGTCTGTTGTTCCATGTCCAGTTCTAACTGTTGCTTCCTGACCTACATATAGGTTTCTCAACAGGCAGGTCAGGTAGTCTGGTATTCCCATCCCTTTCAGAATTTTCCACAGTTTATTGTGATCCACACAGTGAAAGGCTTTGGCATAGTCAATAAAGCAGAAATAGATGTTTTTCTGGAACTCTCTTGCTTTTCCATGATCCAGCGGATGTTGACAACTTGATCTCTGGTTCCTCTGCCTTTTCTAAAACCAGCTTGAACATTGATAAGTTCATGTTTCACGTGTTGCTGAAGCCTAGCTTGGAGAATTTTAAGCATTACTTTACTAGCATGTGAGAAGACTGCAATTGTGTGGTAGTTTGAGCATTCTTTGGCATTGCCTTTCTTAGGGACTGGAATGAAAATTGACCTTTTGCAGTCCTGTGGCCACTGCTGAGTTTTCCAAATTTGCTGGCATACTGAGTGCAGCACTTTCACAGCATCATCTTTCAGGATTTGAAATAGCTCAACTGGAATTCCATCACTTCCACTAGCTTTGTTCGTAGTCATGCTTTCTTGGGCCCAAAGAATAGCAAGGAGAGATTAGAAAGGCTTCCTCAGAGATCAATGCAAAGAAATAGAGGAAAACAACAAAATGGGAAAGACTAGACATTTCTTCAAGAAAATGAGAGATACTAAGGGAACATTTCATGCAAAGATGGGCTTGATAAAGGACAGAAATGGTATGGACCTAACAGAAGCAGAGGATATTAAGAAGAGGTGGCAAGAATACATAGAAGAACTGTACCAAGGAGATCTTCATGACCCAGATAATCACTACGGTGTGATCACTCACCTAGAGCCAGACATCCTGGAATGTGAAGTGGGCCAAATACCATACCTCCATATTTTTTTCCCATTTTGAATCTTCTAGACTCTGTACTGCCTTCAGGCTTATGCTTTTCACTTCTTGAACTCTTATACTATACCAGACCCTTGATTAGGCAGTTTAGATCTATTTTTTCCTCATTGAATTCTTGAAACAAAATTTGGATTATAAAATTGCATTAAGAAACTCACCTATATGCAGGAATCTGGTTAGAATTGGAATAAGGATTATAATTGTAGATTAAAGAAATAATTTTTGATTTGTTTCCTTAATGCTGTTCTTTTTCAGGGTATATCACTACTGGTTAACTACATCATTTTCTGTATCTTCTAAAGAATACTCTAGGGCATTTATTGTGAATTTAAACATTTCTATGTAGTAATTTATATAATTATGTTACAGGCTTTAAAACTGCAAAAGCTATACAGATGTTCTTGCTTTTTTGTTGTTGGTGGTGGTGGTGATTGTTTATTTTAATCATCAGCACTAATTAGCATTCATTTGTGTACATTTTTAAAGTCTTGCTTAATTTATTTGGCTAGAACCTCCTGTTCAGACAGAATGTTAAATAGAAGCAATGAAGTATATATCTTTACCTTATTTCTTAGCTGAGAGAAAACAACAACAACAGCTTTCAGTGTTTCAACATTAAGTATGATGTCAGCTGTAGGTTTTCTATAGATGACCTTTCTCAAGTTGAAAAAATACCCTTCTATTCCTTCTTTGTTGAAAATTTTTATCAGGAATGGACAATGGATTTCTTCAAATACTTTTTTCTGTATTTATTAAAATGATCATTTTTTTTTCTTTTTCAATTTGTTAATATGGTAATTTATGTTACTTTTTGAATGTTTAAACCAGCCTTGCATTCCTAGGCTAGTTTGTATTGTTTTTTATATATTGCTAGATTTGCTTAAATTATGTTAATTTTTTGCACTTATGTGTAAGAGGAATATTAGTTCATAGTTTATTTTCTTTCAATAGCATTTATTAGACTTTATAGTGAGATAATGCTAGTCTTAAAGAATGAGTTGGGAAGTATTCCTTTCCTTACAATATTCAAGAAGAATTTGTATAGAAGTGGATTTATTTGCCCTTAAATGCCTCATGGTAATTACCTGTGAAGACACTGAAACACTGTTGACTTTGTGGAAAAGTTATTAATTATGACTTTAATTTATTTAATAGATGTAGGATTATTCAGATTATGTATCTCTTCTTGAATGAAATTCAATAGTTTGTATATTTTAAAGGCTTTTTCCTTCCACCTAGGCATAAACTTCATGGCATAATATCTTTGCAATACTCTTCATTATGTTTTTAATTTTTAAAAATCTGCATTAATGCCACTCTTTCATCCTGAGATTGATAATTTGTGTCATCTCATCCTATTTTCCTAATTGGTCTGGGGAAAGAGTGGATAATTTTATTATTATTCTCAAATAACCAGCTTTATGGTTTCTTTGTTTTTTAATTACAGTTTTTGCATTTTATATAATCAGTGTCTACTCGTATTTTTAATTGCTTCCTTATTTGAGTCTAATTTGGTTTCATCTTCTTTTATTTTCTGGTTTCTTATGGTGCTGATGTCATTGATTTGACACTTCCTTCTTTTCTAACATAGGTGTTTCCCACTATAAATTTCCCACTAAATTTTGCTTTGTCAACATCTGACATGTTTAAGTTATATTTTCATTTTTATTTAATTTAAAGTACTGCTTTTCTTTTGAATTTTTTGACTCATGGATTATTTAAAAATGTGTTACCTAATTTCCAAATTTCTTTATTTTTCCAGAGATCTTTATATTTTCATTTCTAATTTCACATCATTATGATTAGAGACAAATTCTGTATGCCTAAAATCATTTTAAATTTAGCTAGACTTGTTTTACTGCTCCAAATATCATTTATCCAGGTAAATGTTTGACATGTACTTCAGAAGAATGTGTATTCTGCTGTTATTGGGCAGAGTGTCTATAATGCCAGTTATAAAAGTTAGTCGATCCTGTTTTTGAAGTCTTTTAAGCCTTACTGTTTTTCTGTCTGCCTTTTGTTATCAGTTGTTGAGATGGGATATGGAAGCATTTCATTCATATTATGTATCCATCCCTGATGTTTTTATCAGTTTATGATCCATGTATTTTGAAACTCTAGTATTAGGGGCATAATCACTAAGGTTTGTTACATCCTCCTGATTAATTAATCATTTATCATATATATAAATTTATAAAAATCCCTGATGACATTACTTGATCTGAAATTGTCATGCCTAATGCTGCTAAGACAATTTCCGCTTCTTTCTGATTAGTATTAACCTGGTATATTATTTTCTATTCTTCTACTTTTAATTCATTTGTGTTTTTATTTAAGTCATGTTACTTGTAGTTAGCATATAAGTGGATATACTTTTCCAATCTAATAAGCTTCGCATTATAATTAGTGATACCTAGACCATTTTTCAGAGAAGCCAATGGCATCCCACTCCAGTACTCTTGCCTGGAAACTCCCATGGATGGAGGAGCCTGGTAGGCTGCAGTCCATGGGGTCGCTGAGTCTGACACAACTGAGGGACTTCACTTTCACTTTTCACTTTCATGCATTGGAGAAGGAAATGGCAACCCACTCCAGTGTTCTCGCCTGGAGAATCCCAGGGATGGCAGAGCCCAATGGGCTGGCGTCTGTGGGGTCGCACAGAGTCGGACATGACTGAAGCGACTTAGCAGCAGCAGCAGCAGACCATTTGGGGCTTCCCAGGTGGCTCAGTGGGTAGGGAATCTGCCTATAGTGCAGGTGACGCATGCAGATGCAAGTTCAATCCCTGGGTCAGGAAGATCCCATGGAGGAGGGCATGGCAACTCACTCCAGTATTCTTGCCTGGAGAATCCCATGGACAGAGGATCCTGGTGGGCTACAGTCCATAGGGTCGCAAAGAGTTAGACACAACTGAAGCAAATGAACACACACACAGACCAATTTTAATGTAGTTATGAATATTTATATTTAGGTTATTATGTTTAGGTTTAAATATATCATTATACAATTTATTTTCTGTTAGTATCATGGGCCTTTGTCCCATTTTTCTCCTTTCAGCTTCTTATAGATTCATTTAATATTTTATTATCTTGCTTTATCTCTTTCTAATAAATTCCTTAGCTATAACTCTGTTTTATTATTTTTAATGAGGTATAAATATCATTAAACATAAGAAAAAGTTGAGTACCTGATCTCAGTATTTGTCTTCAACATTTTGCGGAAGGTCTTAGCCAGATAGTAATGCATGCATTAAAATAAATTATAAAAGAATTATAAAGGAAGGAGAAAACTGTCATTGTCTTCAGATGACTGCTTATCTGAAGTACCTAAAAGAGTCAATGGATAAATTATTCAATCAGGGTTGAGTAATCAGTACTTCAAAAGTGTTCTTTTACACTGTTTATTTATATTGAGCATATACTCTTTTATGGAGGGAGCATCTACAGTTGATTATATCTAATAATAATCAATCTTGATTGATTATTTCTAATAGGTCCACTTTGTTCACTCCTAGTTTTGTCTGTAAAATTTATGTGCCTTAAATTGCATACGACTATGCAAACTTTCTTTGGAAGGAATGATGCTAAAGCTGAAACTCCAGTACTTTGGCCACCTCATACGAAAAGTTGACTCATTGGAAAAGACTCTGATGCTGGGAGGGATTGGGGGCAGGAGGAGAAGGGGATGACAGAGGATGAGATGGCTGGATGGCATCACTGACTTGATGGACGTGAGTCTGAGTGAACTCCGGGAGTTGATGATGGACAGGAAGCCTGGTGTGCTGAGATTCATGAGGTCGCAAAGAGTTGGACAGGACTGAGCGACTGAACTGAACTGAACTGAACTGATGCAAACTAACTTTTGAGTTTAACTGGTTTATTAGATATACCAAGAAAAAACATCTTTCTGTCAACAGTCCATCCCTCTCTTGAGTATGTTTTGCATTGTTACCATTGAATCTTGTCACAGATTCATTTTATTAGTTCAAGAATAATTTATTCAGTAATTTTAGTTGTTTTCAATGAGAAAATTTGTCCTATTTCCATCTGCCATTTTGCCAGAAATGTTTAACCTATATAATTTTCATAATTCATATACTGTGTATTAATAATTCTCACAATGATGCAATGAGGCTATTTCTTTACTGTATTTCTGTATATTTATATACATTTAACTTGAGTTTTTGTTAGATTTTTCATTAGGTCAATTTTAACCTAATTCATCAACAAAAATCTATCAAGTACTTCCCATGTGCTTGCTCCTGATAAATAGAAAAGTTATTAAGATTCAGTCCCTGTCTCTTGGGTTGTACATGATGGAAAACTTGACTCACCCTGACTTAAAAATAAGAACGATGAATGGATGCCTTTATCTGACAAGTGAAAAGTTGAGAATTATATCACATAAGCTTTGCTTCAGCAGCTCAAGCATGGTAAGCTGAGATCTGGCCACTGATCTGACCACATTGGTGTTGACTTCTCCACCACATTCCACATTGTGTATCAACAGTGCTCCTTATCCAGGCTTTCCTTCTCATGGAAGAGTCCGGGTTTCACATTCACAGCTTATATCTTTCATGAGGATTTTTTTTTTTTGCTGATAATAGAAAGCTATAAAAGAGAAAGTGAAAAGGTTTTCCTCATAGGAAACCTTAACAGATATATAGTCATGTTACATTGCATCAGCCTATTTGCAATGTTCACTTATACATGAACTCGTTACTGGGAAGATAAAGGGATGTGTTGATTAGCATGACCTGGAGCTGAGGGTGGTTTTAAACTCTATCTAAACCATATGACTGATAGTAATCCCAAAGAAAGGCAATGCCAAAGAATGCTCAAACTACCGCACAATTGCACTCATCTCACACGTTAGTAAAGTAACGCTCAAAATTCTCCAAGCCAGGCTTCAGCAATATGTGAACATTGAACTTCACGATGTTCAAGCTGGTTTTAGAAAAGGCAGAGGAACCAGAGATCAAATTGTCAACATCCTCTGGATCATGGAAAAAACAAGAGAGTTCCAGAAAAACATCTATTTCTGCTTTATTGACTATGCCAAAGCCTTTCACTGTATGGATCACAATAAACTGTGGAAAATTCTGAAAGAAATGGGAATACCAGATCACCTGACCTGCCTCTTGAGAAACCTATATGCAGGTCAGGAAGCAACAATTAGAACTAGACATGGAACAACAGACTGGTTCCTAATAGGAAAAGGAATACGTCAAGGCTGTATATTGTCACTCTGCTTATTTAACTTATACGCAGAGTACACCATGAGAAACGCTGGGCTGGAAGAAGCACAAGCTGGAATCAAGATTGCCAGGAGAAATATCAATAACCTCAGATATGCAGATGACACCACTTTATGGCAGAAAGTGAAGAGGAACTAAAAAGTCTCTTGATGAAAGTGAAAGAGGAAAACGAAAAAGTTGGCTTAAAGCTCAACATTCAGGAAACTAAGATCATGGAATCTGGTCCCATCACTTCATGGGAAATAGATGGGGAAACAATGGAAACAGTGTCAGACTTTATTTTGGGGGGCTCCAGAATCACTGCAGATGGTAATTGCAGCCATAAAAAGATGCTTACTCCTTAAAAGAAAAGTTATGACCAACCTAGATAGCATATTCAAAAGCAGAGACATTACTTTGCCAACAATGGTCCATCTAGTCAAGGCTATGGTTTTTCCAGTGATCATATATGGATGTGAGAGTTGGACTGTGAAGAAAGCTGAGCACCAAAGAATTGATACTTTTGGACCATGGTGTTGGAGAAGACTCTTGAAAGTCCCTTGGACTGCAAGGAGATCCAACCAGTCCATTCTGAAGGAGATAAACCCTGGGATTTCTTTGGAGGGAATGATGCTGAAGCTGAAACTCCAGTACTTTGGCCATCTCATGCGAAGAGTTGACTCATTGGAAAAGACTCTGATACTGGGAGGGATTGGGGGCAGGAGGAGAAGGGGACAACAGAGGATGAGATGGCATCACCAACTCGATGGATGTGAGTCTGATTGAATTCCGGGAGTTGGTGATGGACAGGGAGGCCTGGTGTGCTGCGATTCTTGGGGTCGCAAGGAGTCAGACACAACTGAGCAACTGAACTGAACTGAACTGAATTGAATGGTTAATCAAGGAAGGGTTTTGTGAAGCTAAATCAAAAGGCAATTAAAAGTAAGACAAGTGAGAAAGATGGTACTGATTAACCTATTTGTGGGGCAGCAATGGAGATGTAGACATAGAGAACACACTTGTGGGCACAGTGAGTGAAGGAAAGGGAGGGAGGAACTGAAACAGTAACATTGAAACATATACATTACCACGTGTAAAATAAATAACCAGTGGGAATTTGCCCTATGATGCAGGAGCTCAAACTCAGTGCTTTCTGACAACTTAGAGGAATGGGCTGGGAGGTGGGAGGGGGTTGCAGAGGGAGGGCACATATATATGCCTATGGCTTATTCATGCTGATGTGACGGCAGAAACTAACACAATATTGTAAAGCAGTAGTGCAGTGTTAGTTGCTTAGTCGTGTCCAGCTCTCTGCAATCCCACGGACTGCAGCCTGTCAGGCTCCTCCATCCATGGGATTCTTCAGGCAAGAGTACTAGAGTGGATTGCCATTCCCTTCTCCAGCGGATCTTCCTGACCCCGGGATCAAACCCAGGTCTCCTGCATTGCAGGCAGATTCTTTACAATTTGAGCCACAGGAAGATCTAGCAATTATCCTCCAATTAAAAATAAAATTAGAAAAGAATGAGGAAGGTGAATGGAGGCTAGAGAGGTATGTGTGTGAGGAGGTGGATAACTATTGCTGAGCTCCATTCCATCTCCTAATAATTTATGAACCAGGAACTTTAAAGTTCATCATTAAAATTGATAAATAATTGAGAATAGTCAAGAAAAAAATCTAAGTCTTAAACAGCAAACTGATGTTAGGCTAAACTTCTTTCCTTGTACTTTCCTGTGATGTATTTGTCTCTGCTTTTTAAACATAATTATGACATTTAGATTTATTCCTATAAATTTTTATTGTGTTAATTTTTCATCATCATTCTACTGTTGAGCCTTTTCAGAATTTTAATTCTGTCAACTATCTATTAACTTACCTTTCCAGAATGAGGTCACTTGACAATGTGATATGCACACCTCTTTTATCTCTGTTCACAGTGTAGAAAAAAAATGTTTCATGGGACAAGGCCAAATACACTGATAGAACGTGTATTATTTTGGATAAAAATTTGAATAAGTAACCACTAGTACAAAATTATGGTAAAAAATTAATCTTTATATTAGTATCCATGTCAACTGCATTAGTAATATCAGTAGTAAGCATTCACAATTATACCTGATTATAGTCAGGACTAGGTAAGGATAAGAAAGAAAATAAAGATTAGTTTATTTGTTGTATAGATTTCACGGTTCAAAGAAAGCAGACAATGATTTTACATTTTACTGCAACCATTTTGGTCATGTCAGAACAGACAAAGGAATTCAATATTACTGTGTTCAGATGTCCACATATCTAGTGTGTATCTATTGGTTCTCATTTTGTAAAAATACTTACAGTGAGAGTTACTGGCCATCTGTTAACAATTCATTCTCCTCCCCAACTGGTCTGGCACTGCGATAGTGTAGTTTCTGAGTTCAAACTCTCCCATTTGACCTTTTACATGGCCTTTATTAGCCCTGTCTGTTCTCATTTTCCCTGTTTAATCATTCAGTATACGATGTGAACCCATATTTTGTGAGACGTGGTGTGTGAATCATGTAATTTATTTATACATAGTGCATTCTCTAGATTAGAGAAATCTACCAACTCAGGGAAAAAAAAAAACAAAAACCTGCAAGTAGAAGAATTTAACAGCAAACCTTGCCAGTAAGTCTTAACAGAGAATTTGAAGGGGAAATAGTTTTTTTCCACACAATGCCAAGGTCAAGGTAGGGGATTTCCCTTCATGCCTTCTTTGGTTAGCAGAGTTTTTGTTGTTTTTCTGTTATTTTTATTTTGTTTGTTTTTGCTGAAGACCACAACACATCCCCACCTAAACCAAGGCCCCTGTATCTTGTTGCTGAAGGACCACTAAAATTTAAGCCTCTAGATTAGATATTGTTGTTATATCATTATATAATATGTTAGATCTAAAAAAGTATACTTATATGTGTTAGGATATTTTGGAACACAATTCATTATGCTTAGTATTAGTTGCTTAGATATATAAATTTCTAATACAGTATGATTAAATTCATTTATAATGTGTACCACTGTAGATTGTTGATTTCAGTGCATTTGTGTTTGGTATATGTTTCCAGAAAGTGTGAAGTATGTGGAATATGCACAGCCACATTCTTTTGCAGACATTTTTATGTACTTCCAATTGCTGAAATCAGGAATTCACAGACAAAGATATAGTAAATCAAATTTATAGTCTCCGATTTTTAAAAATACTTTTTGTTAGGTAACTTACTATCCCCTTCTGTTGGGGCTATAACTGTTTAGATGACAGAGAGGCAGAGAAAACACACACATACACACACACACACACACACACACACACACACACAGAGGTATTTCATTCTATATTAACCAAAATGGAGGTCTCTTATCACAAGTGTACTTTTCATGATTTGCATGTCTTTATTTTTCTTTTTGAAAATTTAATAATTTCAAAAAAGTGACCCAAATATTTTTTTTTTTAAAATAAGAACACTTTTAGCAGGCACCAGGGCAATATCAACTCTTTCACACAATATCCTTTTCACAATTCAACTTGACCTTGACTGTGATTGCTTTTCTAGCTGCAAGTTCTGTTCTTAAATATATGATGCCTACCGTGTTGTCAGATGAGTAGCAGATCTGAAATGTGCAAAATTAGGATGAGATGTACAGCCAGGTGCATGGAGTTTGTGAAGGCCAGATACAATCCTGTTGCGATGCAGTGGTAACTGGAAATGATTGTTAACTATAAAAAGTAGCCTACCATGTACTCAGCTACACCTGAATTCAGCTGGTTAATGCAAGCTGCATTTCTTGGCTTGGGGTGAAATTCACATGAACTATAAATGCTTGATAAGGAGTGTTTCTCTGACTTTGCCTGGCCAGGGCAGCCCACAGAGAGAAAAGCCCTAGGCCAGAAGCATCCTGCTGGCCAACTGTTTCCAGTCTAAGTTTCAGAAATAAGGAAAGAAAGTGGATATCATTAAGCTGTATGGAGAAATCAGGCTTTCTGACATTTCATTTCCTGACCTCTCAATAATGTTGGTTATTGTCTATTCATTTCCTGCTCTAAAACAACAACAAAAAATACCTTCCAATCTGAAGATAGAGTTCCCCTTTCTCTGTTTTCCATTTAAAACCACTAATGCTAAATCCCAGGAAATGCTGAAATTGGTCAGATTATTTGTAGTGCAGGACCAAAAACGTCAGCCTCCTCATATAAGAAAGGTTACAACTCGGGTTGGAACTGAACTATAGAAATTGAGGATAGAGTTAAGAAAAACTAAAGATCTGGATCTAGGAAACTGGAAGAATGAGAGGACTGCATAGTTGCACAAAGACAGAACCAACCAGTGAAACCGAACATGATATTTTGAAAAGATTTTAAAATTAGAGGAGTGGAAAATTTTCCTCAAGATCACATAGCAATGAGTACCAATGAGAAATTACTAAATACAAAAGTTGATGCTTTTCTGCCTTTCTTTGTAAAATGAGAGATAAAGTATAAAAGATTACAGGTCAAACAAAAGAGAAGGGTGTTTCAGAATGACAAATACAGTGATAAAGATGGATTGGATGGGTGGCTTAGAATGTTTTATTTCTTCAACAAGTACTTATTGAGCCACTTTTTTTTTTGTTTTTAATTCAGGCACTGTGCAAAGAGCTAGGGATAGTATATTGTATAAGACCAAGCACAACCTCTGAAATCTTTGGTAAAAAAAAGCTGTGGTTCATATACACTATAGAATACTACTCAGCCCTTAAAAAGAATAAATTTGACTCAGTTCTAAAGAGATGAATGAAATTGGAACCGATTATACAGAGTGAAGTAAGCCAGAAAGAAAAACACCAATACAGTATACTGACACATATGTATGGAATTTAGAAGACAGTAATGATGACCCTGTATGTGAGACAACAAGAGACACGGGGGTATAGAGTGGACTTTTGGACTCGGGGGTAGAGGGGGGAGGGTGGGATGGTTTGGGAGAATGGCAGTGAAGCATGTGTATTTTCCTGTAAGAAACGAGGCGCTAATCTATGTTTGGTGTAGGATGCAGGATGCATGGGGCTGATGCACAGGATGATTCAAGTGGAGGATGTGGGGTGGGAGGTGGGAGGGGGAAGCTTCGGCATTGGGCGATTGTGTTCACCTATGGCTGATTCGTGTCAATGTATGGCAAAACAAATACAGTATTGTAATTAAAAAAATAAATAAATTTAATTAAAAAAATAAATAAAAATAAATAAATAAATTTAATTATTTTAAAAAAAAGAAAAGAATGGCACACATCAATTTAAAATTATAGCTATGTTATTACTAGAAAGGAGATGGGATGATGGAGATAATAATAAGGAGACCACATTATATACAGATGGTTCTTCCTTGGGAAAGTGAGTTTCTAACTGTGATAGGAGGAAAAGAGCAGTTTGTTAAAAAAGGGTGGCTGGGGAGGAAGTAAAGTATGGACAGAGAAAACTGCATGCTAAAGACTCCATGACTGGAGGGGGTATAGTAGTTATGAGTGATTAAAAATAAGGAGTCAGAGAATGAAAATGAACATAGAGTTGAGGACCCCAGATATGATTATTCAGGGTCCTGTAAGCCATGTAAAGAGAACTGGAAGTCAAATGTGAACAGGCAATTTACAGTCAGCAAGAGAAGATAAAGGCTGAGTGGTAAGGAGGCTACTTTTAGGAATGGAAAGGGGTGATGATAGATTGGTCCAGGGTGCTCATGGAAAGAATTAAGAGAATGGGTAAATATTAGATATATTTGAGAGAGAAAGTCAGTATGCAAACACATACAACAGAAACAAGCTAATGCAGGTAACCCCCGTCACCCCCAAAAGCAACATTTATCAAAGGCTGTTCACCATGCTAGGGACAGTCCATCTGCAGGATGAATGCCGCTCTCTCGTTCAGGTTCACAACTTTTAAATGGTTCTTATTATGATAAAAATACATCTTAGCGTAGAAAGTGCTGGTGCAAGGAGGTAGTTCAAAGTGCTTAAGGAAAGAAAAACATGCGCCTGTGGGCAGAGGGAGAGAAACAGCTTTAGAAGAAAAGCTTTATAGCACTTCTTTCCTTAATATTTATTCCTTAAGTGCATGTAAGTAACACTCCCTGATCAACATTTATTTGATATGAAGATAAATAATGAAGAGCTATAGAGAATGGAGGTTAAAAATGTAGGAAAGTAACACATCCTAGAGTCCTGCCACTTACATTGTCTCCTCTTTCAGAAGGCTAACAAGAGCTGCAGAATATTAGATTCAAAACTCAATCCTACTACATCAGAATCTGCATTTTAACAGATCTCCATGTGATTTGGATATAATTTCATATTTGAGAATAACTATTAAAACTATGCAATAAACATTTCAGAGATGGGGTGGGACATGGTGCCAGTACATATTAGTAGGCAAACTGCAGTCCTTTTGCTACTCAGCCTCCTTCAGCACACACATTCACACAATATGCTCTTTTTATATGGAATTTAGAAGACAGTAATGATGACCCTATATGTGAGACAACAAAGAGACACAGAGGTATAGAGTGGACTTTTGGACTCTGAGGGAGAGGGAAAGGGTGGGATGGTTTGGGAGAATGGCAATGAAACATGTATATTTTCCTGTAAGAAACGAAGCGCCAATCTATGTTCAATGTAGGATGCAGGATGCATGGGGCTGATGCACAGGATGATTCAAGTAGAGGATGTGGGGTGGGAAGTGGGAGGGGGCTTCGGCATTGGGAGATTGTGTTCACCTATGGCTGATTCGTGTCAATGTATGGCAAAACAAATACAGTATTGTAATTTAAAAAATTAATTAATTAATTAATTAATTTTAAAAAAAGATAAAATAAATGCTGTATGTATACTCAAACATGGTGTTAACCATAGTTCTATCTAATATTATTGAGAATTGAAATTTTAAAAAGAAGTACACCAACTTTTGAAAATGGCAATGGATGAAAATAAAGTTGATAGCAATGAAAAATACAAAAGAAGAGAGCTCACATTAGATAGAAAGAAAGTCTGAGAATTTCCACCTGAGAATTTCAGTAAGATGTATTGCCAACCACAAAATTAAGTCAGAAAAGCAAAACATTCAAGTTGTCTGCCCATGGATTTCTTATAGTTTTCCTCCTTTTATTTCAAAAACACACTGCCTTCTGTTCCAGTTATTTATTGTTGCCTAACAAATCACCCTAATATTTACTGGCTTAAGACTACAATGTATTATTATCTCTTATGGTTCTGCAAACTGAGCAAGCTCATCTAAGTGGTACTAGTTTGGGGTCTTTTCATTCAGATGGAGTCTGAGGTTGAGGATATTTGGAGGCTTGACAGGGTTCTGTTTCTAAGGTTGTTCATTATGTGACTGGCAGCTAGGGCCTGCTATCCACTGGTTGCTGAACTGGTGTGTTTATTTGAATGACCACATGTGGTTTCTCCATGTCCTTGCCTCTCATTTCAGAGACAGAGAAGAGAAGAGAGGAGAGAGGAGGGAGAGAGAGGGAGAAAGAACTATTTTTAAAGAACACTAGACAGACTTGAGCAGAATTTCCACAGGTAGAACAGAATATATAATCACTACAAATTAGATGCTGTTTTCACCCCTCCCTAAATATAGATTTCATTTGCATCATCATCTCGTCTGCTAAATGTCATTTTAAAATGTGAATTTCTAAATGTCAGCTAACAAGGAAGTTTGACTACTCTCTCTTGTTATTCTGACTCTCCCAGTCTATTATTAGGGACGTTTTAGCAGTTGATTGCTGATATTCCTAATTAAGTATTGGTTCGTGTCAATTGATTGAAGGTGACATAATTTTTAAAAATCATATGGCATAGAATCGGTTGGATAGTTACAGTTCTGTCTCATATCCCTTTCGTAGACAAAATGAATTAAGTAGATTTGTACTAAGAAATATAAAATTGTAATGTAATTGTTAAAACTCCCACTGAGCCAAAAATTGCATGCTGTTAAAGTCCACTGCTCAGGGGTTCCACTGAAGAAGTTTCTGCTTCAGATGGAAGAGAGGAAAAGAAGCCTACACAAACTAGAAAGCCTTTATAGTCTTTTTTTTACTTGATAACTCTATCATTCTTGTATCCCTTCTACATTTAACTTGGGCAAATCATAGTGGGCCTTCTCAACTCAAGCCCCTTAGATGCTTTCTAAAAGAGACTCAATTAATCGCTGCTGCCATTGTCCCAAAGAAATTATCTATCCTCTGAAAAACCTGACTCTCTAATTAATGTTGTAGCATATGTGCATTAATCTGTCTGCTCCTCCAGTTCTCTAATGAGACACAAACTCACTTCAAGATCTTTCTTAAGAAATAATACACTGACTGACTTGGTATGACACGCCACCTAATTAATAAAATGGTGACAATTTTGAAATCCCTGTACTGCGATTTTTCTTTAAAGAAAACTGCTTTACAAATTTGTAAAGGGACACAAAAAAGGATGTAAATTTAGTAGTTAACAATCTCTGACTAAACAACAAGGGCTTAGATGGAATCAATACTGCCAGAAGGAATTTCCCCCAAACAGTCCAGGAAACCTGGAAATACATGAAAATAAATCTGCATCAGAGAAAATGGTCTGTTTATAGTGACATCTAGTGGTACTCATTTTCATACTCTCCCATTCCTAAATGAATTCCCAAGGAGGATAACAAATACAGGAAACTTACTATTTATTTTTATCAATACAAATATGTAATTGATATAACAGAATAACAAAAATATTTCATGAAACCTCATGAATTGGTATCATCAGGTGATCTGAAGAACCTGTTTTATAAAGGGGTATGGGTAAATGGATTATTTTCAGAATGATGAACACAAAAAGGAGAGCCTGCCCTCATGTATAAATAGGTATATTTCTTGATGTTGAAACACATGGCCATGTATTTTTTTTCATATCTTTATTTCAGATGCATGAAACCAACCAATCAGGCAATTCAGGGTGTAAATAACTTTGTGAGAAGTGACTCATCTTTTGATAAATTTAAACTAAGATAACTAAAAGGACTACATTTCCAAAGGGTTGGGCTTCCCTGGTGTCTCAGAGGTTAAAGCGTCTGCCTCCAACGCGGGAGACCTGGGTTTGATACCTGGGTTGGGAAAGATCCCCTGGATTAGGAAATGGCAATCCACTCCAAGTATTCTTGCCTGGAGAATCCCATGGATGGAGAAGCCTAATAGGTTACAGTCCACGGGGTTGCAAAGAGTCGGACACGACTGAGCGACTTCACCTTCACCTTCATGATGCAGAATAGTGACACTCTCTATTCTCTCATGGTTTTAAAATAGTAGAGTTTGACTCACTCTACTAAAAGTACATATATCAGGGACTGAGGAGGAGCAGGGTGAGATGTGGAAGCAGAACATAATCCTGGCAATTATGGTAGACCTTTCTATTTACAATGAATTTTTTAAATGTTAGAAATTAAAAGAAGATTTTGAATCAAATTACAGTACAGCAAAATAGTAAGCAGCAACTTATAAAATTTGTAAGTTTGTTCCCATCAAGGGGCTTATGAAGTTGCTAAAATTTGCTTCAGTTACTGCAGAAGAGAAGAAATTTTGCCAAGCAGCACTTTTGGAAGTTTTTGCTTTGTGCAAGTTCAGATACTTGTCCTTCTGGGAGAGCCCACAGAGAAATCGATCTCAGGCATCACTCTTATCCTACCTTCTGGATCATTTAGGGCAGGGCTCATCCGTCATGGACCGATGCCTTAACTCACCACTTCATTCACCTAATATTAATGGCCACCCACGTGCCAACCTCAGTTTGAACCAGTACAAGCTCTTAGTTCTCAAAAGTCCATGTCTTCACTTCTTTACCAAAAGAAGCTTCCCTGGTGTGACACAATTTTCGTCTCCATCACTGTCCTGTTTTCAGCAATTGTCATCAATATTCTACGATATTAAATATAAAGTTTCAGAGTGTCCTTGAAGTTTATATCTGTCCACTTGTACCCTCTTTACTTCAAGGAACATAGAAACTGCTTTGACCTTTGAGACTATCTTTTCCCTTCGCAAGATGAATCCCACACAGCTTGACATAGTGAGCATTACTTCAAAAGCTCACCATTCTACTTTATTCTCCCATGTGACAACCATTTTGCCTGCAAGTGTCATGGGTGAATATTTTGAAAGACCAAATGTGACAATAATACCTCCAAGTTCTACTCAGAGCACTTAGAAAACACCTTCTCCTTAGAATGTATAATAAAGCTAAATAACTTGACTTTTTCAGGAATGAAAATTTATCATTGATGCCTAAGTTAGTTATACAGTGGCATGATTTAAATACCACTTCTTGCCCACAGAAGGGAATTATGGTAAACAGATTCATAGAATTTCTCACCTAAAATTTTGTCTGAGTGTTCTAGGGCATAGCTGCAGGCAGATTTCAGAAGCTTTTTAGATATGGGAATTGAAAATGCTTCATATATGTACCTAAGGAAACGGAGAAAAAAATTTACTTGTAACATCTATTCACAGGCTTGAATTCCACTGACTTACAAAATCTTTCTAAGGGAACATATTAAGATTCAGGGAAATATTTAGTGATGCAACGTGTCAAGCACTCAGTGTACCTTTGCAACCGTAAGAACATACACTACCTTTCCATCACCTTAGGTTTTACTATGTGCTGAAAAACGGAGCTGCTGCCTGGCACAGTGTCATCTGTCCTGTGTAAGACAAAATATCAGTGAGGTTTTGTTATTCTGACAGTGACCAGAATCTCTGCAGTATTTCTCAAAGGGCACTTTTTATGGTAGCACGCAATCAATAGTGGGCTTCTCCTATGGTGGCGCCGGTGGTAAAGAATCTGCCTGCCATTGTAGGAGACAAGAGACCCAGGTTCGATCCCTGGATTGGGAAGATCCCCTAGAGAAGGGAATGGCAAATCACTCCACTGTTGTTGCCTGCAGAATTCCAAGGACACAGAAGCCTGGCAGGCTACAGTCCTTGGGGTTGCAAAGAGTCGGACATGACTGACTAACACGCGCACAGAGTCAGTGGTGCCTAGTGCTTATTTTTCCATTAATGATGGTAATAAATATCAAGTGTCTTTTATTGCTTTACTCAGGGAATAATCAGCCTTATGTAACTCTCCTATCTCTTTTTTCTGTCTTACTCTTATTTCATCTGGCTGACTCCCTCATGACTCATAAATTCAATCTAAACTTCAGTCAAGTTGGTATTCATCTTTGCAGGGCTGACCCAGCTTTCATCTTCAGAGTAAATTTGATCTTCTGAAAAAAAGAGTCTTTACTCTGGCCTGGTAAGTCTCAGATCAGCTTACATATTACAGTCACCAGGGAATGAATATATGTGTGTGTGTGTATTAATATATATATATATATATATATATATATATATATATATATATATATACACATGCACATGTATATGTAAAGTCAGGCTTCAACCCAGATATTCAGTACTATGGTTTAATGCCCTTGTGATTTTTGTTGTATAGCCATGGTTAGTAATTCTGGCATCTGGTTTCTGCCCCACCTATAAGACTCATTTTCTTTTTTTAGTGAGAGGGAGTGGAAGGATGGGTGATATAAGCCAATGATACAAAATTCAAAAGATAGAAAACACATATAGTAAAAAAACAAAAACAAAACATCCATTTATCCTAGTTACTCAACCACTCAGCTGTCTTGCCCAGAGGTAACTAATAATATATCTCATACCACCCTTATAGATAACGCATTCATAAACAGATAGGATTTTTCCTTCAACAGTGTCTCTTTACTTCCCCTATATATGCAAAAGACAAGATACTACACAAACTCATATGATTATTGTTTTTTTAATACTTGATAGCACATATTAAAACCTTTCTGTATCAGAACATGTAATTGTGTTTCCTTCTCTTTAACAATGGCATAATATTCCATTTTATGAAAGTGGCATACTTCATGTAATTGGTCCCTGTTGTAATATTTCAGTGTATTTGCCTATTTATCACTGTATCTACATGTATGAGGATATCCATAGAATAAATATTTGGAGTGGATGTGCTAGATCCAAAATATAGTGCATCTTTCATTTTGGTAGTTAATAGCAGGTCACCCTCCAGAGAGAGTGAATGACTTGACACTCTTGCCAACAACATGCAATTCCTTTTTCTCTCTTGCCAACGTAGCATATTGGTAACATTTTAAAAAGCTATCAATGTGATGAGTGAAAAAAGAAAAGGATTACTTTGTGGTATTAAATGTTCCTATTTTCTGAGGGATGAGGTTAAACACATTTTCTATGCTTAAGAATCATTTGTATTTCATCTTTTGTGTACCTTTTGCTCATATCCTTTACCCACTTTCCTACTAGATTTCTAGTTTTAGATTATTGGTTTCAAGGTTTATCTTATACATGAACACAACCATTCTTTCATCTTGATTTCTGTATGGTGCTTTTTTTTCCCCTCAAGTAGAATTTTTTATTTTATTCTTCTATGAGAAAATGTCTTCATTTGCTTTAAAAATTTTTTTCCATTATGGTTTATTACAGAATATTGAATATAGTTCTCTGTGATATGCAGTAAGTATGACTTTGTTATTTATCCATTCTTTGTATTATAGTTGCATCTGCTAATCCCAAACTCCCAATCCAACCCATCCTCCTCCTCCTCCTCCTCCTCCTCCTCCTCTCCCTTGGCAGCCAGAAGTCTGTCCTATATTTCTGTGAGTCTGTTTCTGTTTCATAGGTAAGCTCATTTTTGTAATATTTTAGATTCCACATATAAGTGATATCCTTTGCTAATTGTCTTTCTCTTCTTAAAAAAATGACAATTTTATTTGTATTCATAGAGCATCCTTTTAAATTAAATACATTTTCCCCATTCATTATAGTTTTATCAGATATTTTAAAACTCTAATCTATTCCAGTTTGCTCACAAAGTTTAAAGTTATCTTTCATTCATTGCAGTTTTCTTTTCTTTTTTTTTTTTACTTTACAATACTGTTGTCTTTCTCTTCTTGATGTACGTTGTCTAAAATGATTAATCTCTAGATCTATGAATGTTGCTGCAAATCACATTTCATTATTTTTAAGGCTAAGTAATATTCCCTTGTATGTATATGCATCTTCTTTATCCATTCATCTGTCAATGGACATTAAGTTGTTCCCATGTATTGTTGGCTATAGTCCTCTGAAAACATCGAGGTCAAGATATATTTGTCTGGACGTGTGCCAGGAGTGGGGTTGCTAGCTCATGCGGCATCTCTATTCATGTTTTTAGTTCTTTGGGAACCGTCATACTGTTTTCCATAGTGGCTGTAGCAATTTACTTTCCCACCAACAGTGTAGGAGAGCTCTGTTCCCTCCACCTGCTCTCCAGTAGTCGTTATTTGTAGACTTTTAAACGATGGCCCTTAATTCGTTTGTAATTACTTAGATTTTAAAACACAATGAAAAAGTATCTCTGTACTCTGGAACTATTTAAACATCATAAAAGCTTCTTGTATTTTTATAGTTTCACTCTTACATCTAAATATTTTATCAACCTAAATGTATTATAAATTTATAATGTTCATTAATGTTTATTTTTATTTTAATATTTTTTATGTACTGCCTTCTCTATTAGATTTAAGTTGATATTAAAATGTTAATATAATACATGAAATCAGTTTAAAAATAATGAAAGCAATGAAGAAGAAAATTGATCCAAGTAAAACAGAGATGTATGTATATAGTAAACAAAAGTATTCCATTTATTAATGAACCACAAATTTGGGCATAAGCTTTCTGATAAACAGTGTGAAAAGGAAATATATGATAATATAATTGTTAAATGTATAGCATTGTTAAAATTAGCATACAAGTACACAGACACACACATACATTATTTGTCAAAGCAATCAGAATATTTCCTAACACTAAAATTGAAAATAAATTTCTCCTCTGAATTTCAGGAAAATGTCCTTAAACAATGAGCAAATTCTATTAATCTGTTTATACTACCAGTCTGGCAGCATCAAACCAAACAGCTTAGCAAAGGGGTATTAAATATATGGATCCCCAGAATGATCTGAGGCAGAATATTTGTTGTGTTGGGGATTTTTTTTTTTAGATTTAGAGAAATGATGGACAACATATCTTTCAGATATTCTCTATAAAGGTAGTTTCTTCAACTTAGCCTGGAAATAAGCTTAGTAATCACATTTCGAAGTATAAGTTTGAAAACTATACCTATTCTACGATCTCCCAGTTAAAAGCATTGCACAGTCATTAATATTTATTCTCTAACTTACAGTCTATAAAAAAATTATTTCTAATCTACATATGGTCTTCCTTGGTGACACAGATGGTAGAGAGTCGGCTGCAGTGCAGGAGATACAGGTTCAATCCCTGGGTCAGGAAGATCCCCTGGAGAAAGAAATGGCAACCCATTCCAGCATTCTTGCCTGGAAAATCCCAAGGACGGAGGAGCCTGGAAGGCTACAGTCCATGGAGTCCCAAATAATCTGACATGACTGAGTAATTTCACTTTCTTTCTTTCTACCTACATTATGAGATCTCAAAGTCAGAGGATATACTTATATTTACAATATACTTAAGTCACTATAATATACAACTTTAGGAAGTTTTTTTTTAGGAATATGTTCTCAATAAAATCTGATTGATTTACATGAAAATGGTTCCATTTTCATGAAAGTACTTAGCAATAAGGAGGAATACCATTTTTAAAAAATTGTTTATAGTTTGCTAATAACACAATTATCTTACATTAGCCTTATGCTGAAAAAAAGTTGAATTTATTTTAGTTTGGTTTGCACAACTGTGTTTTCTGATAAGTTAACAGCAAATGTAACCTTTTGTTATTGGAGATAATAATTGACATGAAATTTCATTCGTATCACCTGAGTAGGTTCTATCAGTTGAAGGAATTTGTCTGTCTTGTTCAGCCTTGTACTTCCAGGCATTTAGAACAATGCCTAGGGTATTAAGTATTTCTCAAATTAATACAGGAATAAGAACTTATGTTATCTTTTGACATGAAGCAGATTAATTGGCTAGAAAAACTTGGTTATATATTCTTCAAAATGAATATAACCTGTATACAATTCTAGTATGAATAGCCTTGTGATAGAGCATTAAGTAGAGTTTCTAGAAAGTGGCAGAATACCATTACTATAAGCTAATTACTAATAGTATTTTATAAAACTGCTTAGTCTCATCAATTCTTTGGTAAACAGAAGTAAAAAGTACTTGACTGCGTTAGGATTGTACTTCTATGTGTCAGAAAATGCCATTCCACTTAAATTTTTCATATGGCCTTGTCCCAATATCTTATCAAGATTGAATTCAGAACACTTACTTGACCCTGCATTATTTAAACTTAAGCTGTTTATAAATGTATTGCCTCTTCTCCCAGAAGTTAGTGCTAAATTATAGTAATAATATAATTACTATTTGTAACTATTTTTCTATCTTATTCCATATTTTGATGTATTACACTTTCTTATTTTTTTTCTTTTCTGCCATGACTGAATTTGTCATCTGTTGATTTATAAGTTATAAACACTATGGCTGTACTTCTGGTGGTTGTCCTGTACAATGATTTCCACATATATTTTCTTCTATTTTTAGATATATCAAATCTATAAAATGCTTTTCTCCAATACTTTATTTATTTTAAATTTTATTTTTACTTTATTTTACTTTACAATACCGTACTGGTTTTGCCATACACTGACATGAATCCGCCACGGGTGTATATGAGCTCCCAATCCCGAACCCCCTCCCACCTCCCACTCTATATCATCTCTCTGGATCATCCCCGTGCACCAGCCCCAAGCGTCCTGTATCCTGTATCGAACATAGACTGGCGATTCATTTCTTACATGATAGTATACATATTTCAGTGCCATTCTCCCAAATCATCCAATACTTTAAAAATGTATATTCCTTTATTTTTTCCATACCCAGTGTGAATATTAAAAATTCTGATGCCAATTAAGTGGTCTTATATTTCTGAGTTTTTAGAGTTCTTCCATCTTGATATTCTTTAATGTCACTAAAATGTGTCTATATATAAATTTTATATTCTCTCTCCTAATTAGTACTCTATCAAGGGTTTATGTCTGAGATCTGCAATCATTCTATTATACTAGTGTATTAATTAATTCATGCTCCTCTAGCAAAATACCCAGACTTAAGGAACAGGCATTAATTTTTTCACTGTTCTGAAAGCTAGAAGTCTAAGATGAATGTCTGGCTGACTCAGGTTCTAATGAGAACTCTCTTCCAGGTCTGTTCAGTATCACTTTTCACTCTATCCTCACATGGCCTTTTTTTTCATTGAGTGATTCTGATACATATTGATACCTATTTTGTGAATCATGGCCTTAAATATAATCTTTTACCTAGACTCCAGTCTTCCTCATCCCCACTCAAAACGCATACATTCTCCTTCACAATGACTTTTTTCCTGCCTACTGATACATTTATTTACCTTTGTTCATTTTAATTGTTAATTATTTTTATATTCTCAGAGGAGGGCATCGGAGAAGGCAATGGCACCCCACTCCAGTACTCTTGCCTGGAAAATCCCTTGGACGGAGGAGCCTGGAAGGCTGCAGTCCATGGGGTCGCTGAGGGTAGGACATAACTGAGCGATTTCACTTTCACTTGTCACTTTCATGCATTGGAGAAGGAAATGGCAACCCACTCCAGTGTTCTTGCCTGGAGAATCCCAAGGACGGGGAGCCTGGTGGGCTGCCATCTCTGGGATCACACAGAGTCGGACACAACTGAAGCGACTTAGCAGCAGCAGCAGAGGAGGGCATGGCAATCTACTCAAGTATTTTTACCTGGAGAATCCCATGGACAAAGGAGCTTTGTGGGCTATAGTTCATAGGGTTGCAAAGAGTCAGACATGACTGAAGCAACTTAGCACACACTTTTATATTGTTCAATTATTAATTCTTATGATCCTTTTTATTTTATTTTTTTACTTTTGTAGATTCCTTAGAGTTGACTTTTGAGGACACCTAGTATCCATCTTATTTGCACTCTCAATAAAAGCAAGAAACTCCTTCAAGTTTCCTTATTACAATTTTAAAAGTAATGCTTTTCTGAATATATACATTACAGAAAATATGTATAACACAAAAATTTGAACAAACAAATTCATCTTTAATCCTCAAAACTAAGATAATGATCCTTACTTAAATTTTTTGGCTCAAAATCTTTTAGTCTCTTTCTTTTAAAAATGTTTACACAGAAAAATAATTGCTGATTTATATTATGGATTATGTGTTTTGGTTTTTATATTGTGGATTATGTGTTTTAGAAGTTTTGGTCCAAATGTACATAGATGACTTTTTATTTCCTGTACCAAATGTTAAAATTAAGTGCTGAATGGAGAAATTCTTTTTGGAGCTAAATGTTCTCTTGATTACTTTGACTATTATAATGTAAATTTTCACAGTCTCTACATCTTTTACTTGAACTTATCCTTTCAAATTATAGGAGCACTCACATCTGCATTTCTTAGGCGGGAAAAAAAATATAAGATGGATGCTTGAAGAGTACTTGTTACTAGCATGATTATTGATAATAATGCCATACTCCTGAAATACTTATCAGAATCTACTTAGCTTATATTGCTAATAAGTAATCACTGAGCGCATAGAAATAGCATCAGTGCATGGTTTGAAGCAATAGAAATAATATCATTTAATGATTTTGTTTACCTTTCCCCCTCGCCATCTGTCTTCTTTAACAGTATAGCAACTTTTGGTATTAGCAATACATCAAGGTAGCTAAGGTCAGAAATCTGCCAATAGATTAACTCATGGTCTATGCCAAACGACAGAGACTTACTTTATAAAACACAATTTGCACTGTTCTGGATGCTATATGGTAATGACAGACTCAACTGGTAACATTTATTGAATGGTGCTCAGTTAGGAGTACTGCAATGTGTGCTTTCTGTGGTTTATCTTGTTGAATTTTCACAACATAATAAGGTAGGCCTGTTACTAAGGTAAAGGTCGTATGTTTGAGTCAGCCCATCATAGTTCATTCAACAATTGTTTATCTAGTTTATCAGTTTGCTAGGCAGTGTGTGTAGAGCTGAAAACATGAGGTAGACACTTTCTAAGAGTCTATATACCAGAAAAAAACACAAAAACTAACAAACAACAACAAAACAAAGCCGCAGCTAATGAAAAGTGCTTTGAATAACATAAATAGGATGGTGTGAATACGGTAAGATGACTAGAGAGGGTAGTTAGAGAGGATCCTTTGTAAGAGGTGATACTTGATGAGACAGCCATATGCTCACCAGTGTTCCAGATAAGCAAATGAATTTAAAGGCCTTGAAATGAGAATGATCATTCTATACGGTCCATCTTTTTCCTTAGTAATTTCTGTTGCTTTGAAGTCTACATTGTCTAATATAAGTATACAGTTACTCCAGCTTTCTTTTGATTAGCAATTGCTTAGCATTGTTTCTACAATCCATTTACCTTTAACTTAATTATCTTGTTCAGTTGCTCAGTCATGTCAACTCTTGCGACCCCATAAACTGCAGCACGCCAAGTTTCCCTGTCTTTCACCATCTCCTGGAGCTTGCTCAAACTCATGTCCACTGAGTCAGTGGTGCCATCCAACCATTTCATCCTCTGTCATCCCCCTTTTCCTCCTGCCTTCAATCTTTCCCAGCATTAGGGTCTTTTCCAATGAGTCAGCTTCACATCAGGTGGCCAAAGTATTGGAGTCAATTACATAAATATATATAAAATAGTATTGTTGTAAGGCATAAGTTTTTTTAAAACAATTGTGACAAATGCTATTTTTAATTTGTGAGTTTAAATCACTGCATTTAATAAAATTATCAATATGTTTTGGTCAAGATCTGCCTAAATCTAAACATATTATACTTACTTTTTGTTTTCTGAGTTTTCCCTCTGATATTTATACTTCTGTTTCCCCTTCTTGCTTCCTTTTGAATTGTTTAAACAAATTTTAGCATTCCATTTTAATTTATCTATTGAAGCTTATAGGGTTTATAGCACATACACTTTTTTTATTTTATAAAGACTTAATATTTTACCACTTTAAATGATAAGCAGAAACCTTACCAAAACATAAGTTCTTTTACCCTCCTCCTTGTAGTCCTTAGATATTACAACTACATCTATTGAATAACTCATTAGAAAATATTACAAGTTTTACTTTCAACCTTCATGTGTATTTTAAAGAACTAAAAAGGAAGATAGTCTTTTATATGTACTGGATGTTTGCCATTTTTGTTACTCTTCCTTTTCCCTAGTTACAGATTTCTTGCCAGTGATTTCACTGATTATAGAATTTTAATGTAAATTTTTTTGTAGACTTCCTCTGACTGTTATGGTTTCTGATATCAAATATAGAGTCATTTGAATTAGTGTCTCCTTATATAAGGAGTCCTGGCTTATAGTCAAGATTTGGGGTTTATCTTTAATTTCAGAAGTTTGATTATGTTATGCCTCTTGTGAGTTTTTTGAGTTTATCTTGCTTGGAATTTTCTGAGCCTCCCTTTTGCATCTGTAAATTTGTATCTTTTACCAAATTGAGAAGTTTGCAGTTACTTTTTTTTAACACATTTTCTCTATCACATACATCTTTTTTCTCTTTCTATGACACAGATGAGGCCAATGTTAGACCTTTCTGTATTATTCCACAGGATATTGAGGCTCTTTATTTTTTTCCTTTTCAGTTCAGTTCAGTTCAGTCGCTCAGTTATGTGCAACTATTTGTGACCCCATGAATCGCAGCAGGCCAGGCCTCCCTGTTCATCACCAACTCCCAGAGTTCACACAGACTCACGTCCATTAAGTCCATGACGCCATCCAGCCATCTCATCCTCTGTCGGCCTCTTCTCCTCCTGCCCTCAATCCCTCCCAGCATCAGAGTCTTTTCCAGTGAGTCAACTCTTTGCATGAGGTGGCCAAAGTACTGGAGTTTCAGCTTTAGCCCCAGTCCTTCCAAAGAAATCCCAGAGCTGATCGCCTTCAGAAGGGACTGGTTGGATCTCCTTGCAGTCCAAGGGACTCTCAAGAGTCTTCTCCAACACCACAGTTCAAAAGCATCAATTCTTCAGTGCTCAGCCTTCTTCACAGTCCAACTCTCACATCCATACATGACCACAGGAAAAACTGTAGCCTTAATTAGACGGACCTTAGTCGGCAAAGTAATGTCTTTGCTTTTGAATATACTATCAAGGTTGGTCATAACTTTTCTTCCAAGGAGTAAGTATCCTTTAATTTCATGGCTGCAATTACCATCTGCAGTGATTCTGGAGCCCCAAAAAATAAAGTCTGACACTGTTTCCACTGTTTCCCCATCTATTTCATGAAGTGATAGGACCAGATGCCATGATCTTTGTTATCTGAATGTTGAGCTTTAAGCCAACTTTTTCGCTTTCCTCTTTTACTTTCATCAAGAGGCTTTTTAGTTCCTCTTCACTTTCTGCCATAAGGGCGGAGTCATCTGCATATCTGAGGTTATTGATATTTCTCCTCGTAATCTTGATTCCAGCTTGTGTTTCTTCCAGTCCAACATTTCTCATGATGTACTCTGCATATAAGTTAAATAAGCAGAGTGACAATATACAGCCTTGATGTACTCCTTTTCCTATTTGGAACCAGTCTGTTGTTCCATGTCCAATTCTAACTGTTGCTTCCTGACCTGCATACAGGTTTCTCAAGAGAGAGGTCAGTTGGTCTGGTATTCTCATCTCTTTCAGAATTTTCCACAGTTTATTGTGATCCACACAGTCAAAGGCTTTGGCATAGTCAATAAAGCAGAAATAGAAGTTTTTCTGGAACTCTCTTGCTTTTTCCATGATCCAGCAGATGGCAATTTGATCTCTGGTTCCTCTGCCTTTTCTAAAACCAGCTTGAACATCAGGGAGTTCATGGTTCATGTATTGCTGAAGCCTGGCTTGGAGAATTTTGAGCATTACTTTACTAGCATGTGAGATGAGTGCAATTGTGTGGTAGTTTTTTTTTTTTTTTTCCTTTTAATCTTTTATTTTTCTCTCTTTTTAAGAATGCTTGATTTCTCATAATCTACCTTTAAGTTATCTGCTTGTTTATTATGTCATCTCCATTCTCTCATATAGGCCATCTGGTGCGTTTTCTAATTCAATTATTGTATTATTCAGTTTAAAAATTCCATTTTAACCACTTTGTTATATTGGTTTTGATATCTGTTTTTTTTTTCTTTTCCTTCAAGTGTTTAGATTTCCTTGATTCTTCATATGCCAAGTAGTTCTGGATTGTATCCTTGACATTTTGATTGATGTGTTATGAGATTCTGGCTACTATTTAAAACATAGGAAGATGGTTGGTTTTCTCTTTTCAAGTTTAAACTAAAAAGTGTGATCTGTATCCTTTAGAGTGGGGTTTCAATGTCAGTGCAGTCTCTAGTGTTTGTAGTGCTATTGGATCACTTGGTCTTTTCACTTTCTAGTAGCCGTTTGGGGCCTGGTCTGCATCATAGTCAGTTTTAAAGCCTTTGATATTGTATTTAGGGGCAGATTCCCACATGTTCAGTTCAAAGGTAAACACAGGGTTTCATACACACTTTTATGGGATTTCTCTCTCTCTCTTTTAAGCTCCCTTCTCTCTGAAACACTCCATGATACTTCCCAGTTCCCTGCAGCTTCCTTTCTAGATCCTCTGGTCAGAGAGCTTGAGCTTTAGTTAACCTGCTCTTCCATGTACTTCCCACAACTGCGTCTAAATTTGAAGGCAAGTAGGGCTTCCCAGCCCCACTCCAGTATTCCTGCCTGGAAAATCCCATGGATGGAGCAGCCTGGTAGGTGCAGTCCATGGGGTCACTAAGAGTCAGCACAACTGAGCAGCTTCACTTTTACTTTTCACTTTCGTGCAGTGGAGAAGGAAATGGCAACCCACTCCAGTACTCTTGCCTGGAGAATCCCAGGGACGGAGGAAATCTTTTGGGCTGCCGTCTATGGTGTCGCACAGAGTCTGACATGACTGATGCTACATAGTAGCAGCAGCAGCAGCAGGTCTCCCCAGGTGGTGTGGTAGTAAAGAATCCATCTGCCAATGAAGGAGACACAAGAGATGTGGGTTTGATCCCTGGATCAGGAAGATCCCCTGGAGTAGGAAATGGCAGCCCACACCAGTATTCTTGCCTGGAAAATTCCATGGACAGAGGAGCCTGGTGGGCCTCAGACCATGGGTCAAAAGAGTTGGACATGACTCAGCAACTGAGCACGCAGTGAAAATATAACAACAAGAACAACTAAAAGCAATGAGGAAAAAATATAAAGAAAGGAATGAGCAACAGATTCATCACCCGGCTCCACCGTTAAGAAGGTTTCCCTCTCTTGGAGTTTTAGGTGCCTGTTCAATTACCAAGCTGCAGCTTCAGTTACAGAGCTCTCCAGGGGCTAGAGAGTACAAGAGACAATAGAAAGAGAAAGAAAAATACCTGCGGGAAATTCTCCTAGTTTCTCTGCATTTCAGAAGTCCCCTGTACAGTTCTTGGAAACTCCTTAAACTATCTTTAGTATGCGGTTTTGTCCTCCCATTCAGTTCAGGCTAGGTCAAGCAATATAGGAGCAAAGAAAATATCAAATTCACCACCAGTTTAGTGGCACTTTGAATTCTGCTCTTATTTCCCAGTTTACCTGTTACTATTTGTTTTTCTGAATTCTCAGATATCTGTATTCTTTCAACAAGTTATACTTGCATTCAGTGGAAGAGACTGGAATCTCCCCGTCTTGGCCTGTTTAAAAAGCAGAATTTTAAAAGATATCCAGAGAAGAGTCAGTTCAGTTCAGTTTCTCAGTCATGTCTGACTCTTTGTGCCCATGGACTGCAGCACACCAGGCCTCCCTGTCCATCACCAGCTCCTAGAGTTTGCTCAAACTCATGTCCATTGAGTCGGTGATGCCAGCCAACCATCTCATCCTCTGTTGTCCCCTTCTCCTGCCACCTTCAATCTTTCCCAGCTCCAGGGTCTTTTCCAGTGAGTCAGTTTCTCACATCAGGTGGCCAGAGTATTGGAGTTTCAGCTTCAGCATCAGTCCTTCAAGTAATAAAAATTAGAGGAGGTGTATAGTTGGAGAATATAGACTGGTACAACATTATAAGTGGTAAGTTGCCTGTATTTTATTCTAATAGTAATGAGAAACCCCTGGAGGATTTTGATCAGGAAGTAGATATAATCTGAATTACATTTCAAACAGAATACTGGGGCAGCTATATGGAAAATAAATTGTGAGAATTTAAGGTATTTGTTGATACAGTAAATAAATATCTGTTTCATACAGCAAAAAAAAAAAAATTAAAGGTAGGATCAAAGTGAGTTAACAATGGATGGAAGACAGGGAAATGGGGAAAAAGAAAGAGATAATGATAATGCTGATACTTTTGGCATATACAGTGGGGCAGGTGACACGGACATTTACTGAGATTTGAAAGGCTGGGGAAAAGCAAGGTTTGAGGCTAAAAATAAGATTTAAGAGGTTTTAAAAATTATGTTTATTTGTTTGTTTTCTCTTATTTGAGCATGCCACAGTTGGCATATTCCTCAAATATCCGAGCAGGGTTGCCAGCTAGGCTATTGGACACACTCTTGTCCATGATCACAGATTGTGCTAATGGTGAACAATCCTGGATATATATGACATAGATCCTTGAAAAACTCCTTTAAAAGTACTTATAAGACACTCAAGAATATTTCTCACAAATACAGTGTCCCAGTAATGCCAAGTTACTATATGCAAAACTCATTTTTAGTTTCCTTAAAACTTTTCAGGAATCCTTTCAGTGGCTTAATTGAAGGTCATTGCATGTTAAGCCCAAAGTGCTTATATTTCATTATATTTTTATCATATTGCAAGTATAAACAAATACTTGTTTCTTTGGTCTCTTTCATAAGCAGAATACAATATAATGTTCTGTGTTCCCCAATGTCTGAGTAATTCAATCTGGAATAACATCTTGCAAATCTTTGCAGCTTGCAGTGTTCTTTTCTCATTCCAAGTCCCTTTGATGTCTCTCTGATTCTGTAACATCATTTGCTCTTCTGGTCTCTAATGAACAAATATATTCAGAACACCCCACTTAATGCTTGCTGACTTCCAGATCTTTTTAATCATCTGAAATTTAAAGCCTAAATTTAACTTAGGTTTCTACTTTCTAGCAAATTATGATAGGTTTTCAGCAACTCATTCTAGCAGGATTTTTATCCTAAAGACATCACACAACAGGAATGTTTATATATGAACCTATACATGCACCCCTATTCTGTTCACATACATACACTGTACATACAAATATGTTGTTCAAATGCATACATTGTAAATGTACATATTTTTGCATAGACACACACTGTATTCACACCCACAGACAGTAGTGTTGAAGTGACCTATGTTTTATACATCGTATGTGTAGCATTCTCTCAGGAGGTAGAAGGTAATAGGAACCGTGTTTCTCTAGAAAATAAGACAGAAGCAGAATGGTATCTAATTAAAATGTTTACAACATTTCCCATGAGATATAAGCCACTGACATTTTCCAGACTGCAAGCCAAGAAATGCTTAGGATTATACAGATGTACTTTGCAAACAACAATTGCCATGCAATGAAAACATAGCTTAGACACAGTTCAGGAAATATGGATTGGATAACCTTTCTTTAGAGCTCAGAAATTAAAAGTTAGATCCTATGAGAATTTGCGGTTAAGTTGAGCAGTTCATCTCTTCTAAAAGTAAATCAGAAATCCATTTCCTCTGCTTCATAGGTCTTCTTCCTCTAGAATGGTTTCCAACATCTGTATCTGAGTCTGCCAGAAACCAGAGTTGCTTTGTTGTACTTCCTTTTCCTACAAACTGCTCGCATCTCTTCCAGAACACTCTGCTCTTTGCTTTAGTTGTCATGCTCTGGTCCTGCAGCATTACATATCTAATATGTAAATGATAACACTGAACTCGTGTGTACTTAGTCACTCAGTTGTGTCTGACTCTGTGTGACCCCATGGACTGTAGCCCACCAGGTTCCTCTGTCCATGGGGATTACCCAGGCAACAATAGTGGAGTGGGTTGCCATGCCTTCCTCCATGGGATCTTCCCAACCCAAGGATCGAAGCCAGCTGACTCTTTACCATCTGAGCCACCAAGGAGGCCCAAGAATGCTGGAGTGGATAGCCTATCCCTTCTCTAGGGCATCTTCCCAACCCAGGAATTGAACTAGGTTCTCCTGCCTTGCAGGAAGATTCATTACCCTCTGAGCCACCAGGGAAACTCAAAAGTTACCTCCACTCCTCTTAATTGCCCTGTTGCTTAATTCCTTATAGTATTAATCATACCTATATCAAATGACATATGCTTTTTGATCAACTACCTTGTTCCAAACATCTTTAGAGAGAAGGGGATGATGTACCAACAATCACTGTAGACAGGCTGCTTGTTCTCATAAAACTTACATTTTAGTTCAAGGAGACGACAGATAATAAACAAGAGATAAGCTGTCAATAGTTTTTTGAATACTAATAAAGAATACAATGAAGAAAATAAAACAAAAGATAATGATAACGGGGAGGGTCACTTGGGTATTTGTATTCAGTCCCTCAGAATGCAAATCTTCACTTCTTTCCTTCAAGTACTGGTACTTCCCTAGAGTTATTTATTTATTTTTTCACACACATAGGTTACCAAATCTTTATTTTCCACAGTTCATTTTCATTAGTCTAAACTAACTGTTTTTAGGAGAATAATGTGAGAGTGTACTTTGTTAATTCAAGCTTAATTTCCTATTGGCAATAGATATAGGTCTTTGCAGTATTACATGGACCATCATCAATTCCTCTTTTCTCACTCTCTTGCCTCCAGACCATACCCAGAGGCCTTTGCTAATAGAAATATCTGTTTTTTTCTACTAATATTTTTTCCAAAATATGTTGTCTTTATGAGGAAAATAAAGAAAAAGAAAAAAATAGTTCTATATATTTGAGCCCAAATTGATTCTTTGCAAATGTCTTTCTTTAAATGATCACTGTGTACGAAAATATGGCAGTATACAAATGACTCTGTGACCGCATGGACTGTAGCCCACTGGGCTCTTCTCTCCATGGGATTTCCCAGGCAAGAATACTGGAGTAAGTTGTCATTTCCTTCTCCAGGGTATCTTCTTGACCCAAGGATTGAACCTGTGCCTCCTGTATTGGCAAGCAAATTCTTTACTGCTGAGCCACCAGGGAAGCCTAAACCAAAGTTAACAGAGAATGGTATACAAATATTTTTCCCTTAAACAAAGCAATGGATTGCAGTGGACTGGGGGAGGGGATATATTTTATTATTTTAATAACATCACTCAGGAGAGTGTCTTAATGCTTTGAAACTAAGGAAAGCATTCCAAATTAAGGTTTCTACTAAACTAGAATTTACCTTGAAGACCTGAAGATACATTTAGAAGCTGAGCACAAAGATGAGTAAAGAATAACACTCATTTTTAGCTATTCATGAATCTATATGAATGAACTACTATACTAAAATCTATACGCTAACAATGACTCCTGAATGACTACAACCTTTATAAAGAATATTTTCTAGCACTCTTAAACTTTTATATCCTTACCTCCTCTCCAAATGGATTCTTTGAGCAAAGGATTTGTTTTCTTATTAATAATCACCATTTATCTGATGTGCAATACCCACTTTTTTGCATAATAACACATATGTATAAAAGCAGAATGTAACTGAAATCATCTTGGCACATGTACCTTTAATAGATCTAAGCAGAAAGCTATATACAACATACTGCTTTTAAAGTATCAGTTAGAGGATGATATGGGCTTCCCAGGTGGCACTAGTGGTAGAGAACCCTCCTGGCAGTGCAGGAGTCATAAGAGGTGTGGGTTCAGTCTCTGGGTCAAGAAGATCCCCTGGAGAAGAGTGTGGCAACCCACCCCAGTATTCTTGCCTGGAGAATTCCTGTGGACAGAGGAGCCTGGAAGGGTACAGTCCATAGGGTAGCACATAGTTGGACACAACTGAAGCAACTTAGCACGCACACATGCACAGGATGAATATATGGAATTGAATTTTGCTGTTTTTGGTGAGGTGGGGGCAGCATGATTATTGCTCTATATGTCTTCTTGTTTCATAGCAGAAGGAGTTCAGAGAGAGACCAAGAAAGGAAAGCCAGAATTTTTTAAGCGACACTACATTCTAAGGAAGGCTTCTCCAGGTGACACAGTGGTAAAGAATCTGCATGCCAATGCGGAGATGCAAAAGATGCGGGTTCAGTCCCTGCATTGGGAAGATCTCCTGGAGGGGGAAATGGCAACCCACTCCAGCATTACTGTGTGGAAAATTCCATGGACAGAGGAGCCTGGTGGGCTATAGTCCACGGGGTCACAAATAGTCAGACACAGCTGAGCGACTGAGCCTACACAGCACACACATTCTCAGGAGGTAGACAGGGCAGGTTCAGATGAGCAACTGCTCTGAGTTTCTTTGGCACAATGGTTACATGGAGTGTGCAAATATCAAGTGGGATATTCATAGCAAAGAGTCGGGTTTTGGGTCATATTACCTGATTTTCAACCCATCTCCACTTTCCCAAGGGGAGGAGGGATTTTTGGCCTTATTTAGTCAGACTTGATCAGAATGGTGTCAGGGCATGATTGGTACTTCTTATTTGCAAGGTAATTTTATTGTTATGAAGCCATAATGAGCAAAAGGTTACAGTTGGAGATGCCCATCTTTTCCCACCTTTCTTTGTCTGTCTTTAGAACCTCTGTCATCCCAAAATACATGGTTTCCTGCCACATTACCCATGCCATGCCTCCCTTATCTGCTTATATCTGCCTAACTGCCTGCTCTAACTTGTCCAATGGACTCTATTAGCCAAATGGTTAAAAAAAAAGAAAGTGTCACACATACAGCAGGAATTCAATGATATCAAAAGAGAGTAAAAAGTTTGCAAACTATTTCAAAATGATGTAATTCCTTTAGTATAAGTTTATTTTTCTCTAAAAATTAAGATGCTATTGATATAAATTAGAAATTACAGATAAATAATTTTAAAAATAGTGCTATTAAAACCTCAGGAAAATTTCTTTCAAAAAGTTTTTACAGAAAATATATTATCTTTGATAATCTGATCCCTTTTCCTTTATTCCAGGTACTGTGCTAGGTTAATAGTGAGCACATCAGATAGTTTCTCCTCTCACATTCTATTGTATATCTTTCCATGCTGATAAATGTTCATTATCATATAAATACCTAAATCAGCATTCCATATATTATTTAACTTTGCCCTATAACCAGACATTTAGTTGTTCAGTACTGTTTTTCTGTTATTACAATAATTTACCAACTGTGAAAGACCCTGAGGTCAAAAATCTCTTCCCTCTCATTCAGGTGAACTTGACCTCCCACCCTCTCCCCTAGTTCAGAGCACATTGTTGATCTGATTGGATTAAAGTTATTAGCACTATTGTAAGGGTTACTTCCTGTACAGAAGAGTTTAATCCAGAGTATTTAGTGGCTTTTACACTACCAAATTCAGCCATCATCAATTTGTTAAAAGTCATTCAATGAAAATCAACTTGCCAAATATTGAATTTATGGAATAATTTTAGATACTCAGCATTTCCTCATTTCTGAACATTTTCTAAGCATAGGTGAACTTCTCCATAAACACAAATTTTCCTTTTTAGTTTTGAGAACGTTCAGCCAATTTATCTTCACTTGACCTAGAATCTGTCCTTCCACCCATTTGCCCTGGCATTTATATTTGAATCTCCTCCTGCCTCCTACCTGTTTTGCTCCTACTCATGCCTCTGGCAATAAATAGCTTAAAATATTACCCTGGATTAGATTAACATATTTTTGATAGTTTTATGAAAATTGGTCACTTCACAGATTGCTGCCGTGGCTGTTCAGTTGCTCAGTTGTGTCCGACTCTGTGATCCCATGGTTCCCCAGGATTCCTTGTCCTTCACTGTCTCCCAGAGTTTGCTCAAACTCTTGTCCATTGAGTCAATGATGCCATCCAACAATCTCATCCTCTGTAGCCCTCTTCTCTTCATGCCTTCAATCTTTCCCAGTGCCAGCAGCTTCAGTCAGATTGTTTGTCCTCTTCCACCTCAATGAACCATTGCTGAAAACATGGCTTCTATTTGGGGCTTTCAGGATGTAGCAATACTTGCTTATTCACAGTCAAACCACCTTCCTTATCTATCCTAACAAGGATATGTATCTTGTAGGTATCCTATCTATCCAAAACAATAGCATCACAGATTTCACCTTTCTTTCTCATCAGGTCAAGGTGTGTTCTGATAGTTTGAAGAAAGTGAGTGATACATATAAATATTTCTTATTTTATGAATAAGAAGTCCATGGATAAAAAGGACTTGCTAGGTTTGATTTATAAGTGATGATTATACCTGGCATTTTTAGCCTATGTTATTTTTCAAAAGATGAATTTTGCCTGCAAAGCATGGATACAACAAGCTGAGTCATCATCTCTAATTTTTCATAAAAATGTTCATAGACTGAATTCAAGCATAGATACTGGAAATGATTTTCAGAGTTTTCCCTCATCCTAATATACTTGAAATTCCACAGTCACAGCTGGATTTCAGATGGTTACAGTCTCACACAGCTGCTTGGTGAGCCTCATGACTCTGCCTTGGTAAACAGGAGTTCCTTGAAATTGTGAAAAGCCAGAAATGAAATCATTTTACATAATGGGAATATAAATCAGAATCTCTTGTGTGCATTGCATTTGCATGAAGGTTGCTGCTAAAGTTTGGTCTTCTTCTATGATTTCATCCTTTTATCTATTCACCCTCTAGCACATGTAAGCTACAGGCAGTCTGCAACTGCAAATATTTACTATGATTGAGAATAAGAACAAAACAGAGTCCAAGGAAGTAAATACACTGCACTTTATGAAATTTTAAGCAAACATTATATAAAGAGGACACAATTCATCCTTTGTTTTCCTACTTGATAAGATAAATCATATAGCAAACCATAACACAAGATATAGTACTTAACATACATTTAGCATAATGGCTTAAGCACATTTTCTCTGGAGGAAGTATTCCTATGATAATAGGGCACCATGAAAAATTGCCTATGATAAAAATAAAGCATGACCATGAAAGATAGCTCAGCATCTGACACCCCAAATATGATATTGTAACAAATGTACATCTATTTTTATATGTATATACACTGAGATCTTATTAAGTAAATATCAATATGTAATTCTATATACTTTCCTTTGATAATTTTGTAAAAATGTTAAATGCAGCACTGAGTAAATTAAAAGTTTTGCCCTATCTTGTTGCATCTCAGGTTTTATATTAAAAAGCACTTTATACTTTATAATGCCAACATGCAAATAAGCACTAGTCTAGCCATTAAAACACATTAATCAAGTGTTTATTTTATCTGGACTCATCTAGGTCATGCAAATAACATTAACTGTGTGTGAAATTATGACAAACAATTTATATTAACCAAAATATTCAGATAAGAAACTCTCTAGACACTTTTAATAATATACATATGGCAGAAACCTCTATTTAAACACCCCAAATCTCTTCTTTCTACCTTACTTAGAATATCTAGTTTTGGTTTATGATAGATAATCAGTCAGTTCATTTTAGACACTCAGTCATATCCAACTCTTTGTGACCCCATGGACTGCAGTACGCCAGGCCTCCATATCCATCACTAACTCCCAGAGTCTAGTCAACCTCAGGTCCATTGAGTCAGTGATGCCATCCAACCGTCTCATCCTCTGTTGTCCCCTTCTCCTCCCACCTTCAATCTTTCCCAGCATCAGGGTCTTTTCCAGTGAGTCAGTGCTTCGCATCAGGTGGCCAAAGTATTAGAGTTTCAGCTTCAATGTCAGTCCTTCCAATGAATAGTCGGGACTGATCTCCTTTAGGATGGACTGGTTGGATCTCTTTGCAGTCCAAGGGACTCTCAAGAGTCTTCTCCAACACCATATTCCAAAAGCATCAATTCTTCAGTGCTCAGCTTTCTTTATACTCCAACTCTCACATCCATACATGACTACTGGAAAAAACATAGCCTTGATTAGATGGAACTCTGTTGGCAAAATAATGTCTCTGCTTTTTAATACGCTGTCTAGGTTGGTCATAACTTCCAAGGAGTAAGCATCTTTTAATTTCATGGCTGCAGTCACCATGTGCCGTGATTTGGGGGCCCCCAAAATAAAGTCCGCCAATATTTCCACTGTTTCCCCATCTATTTGCAATGAAGTGATGGGACCAGAAGCCATGATCTTAGTTTTCTGAATGTTGAGCTTTAAGCCAATTTTTTTCAGTCTCCTCTTTCACTTTCTTCATGAGGCTCTTTAGTTCTTCACTTTCTGCCATAAGGGTGGTGTCATCTGCATATCTGAAATTACTGATACTACTCCCAGCAATCGTGATTCCAGCTTCATCCAGCCCAGCATTTATCATGATGTATTCTGCATATAAGTTAAATAAGCAGGGTGACAATATACAGCCTTGGCGTACTCCTTTTCCTATTTGGAACCAGTCTGTTGTTCCATGTCCAGTTCTAACTATTGCTTCCTGACCTGCATACAGGTTTCTCAAGAGGCAAGTCAGGTGGTCTGGTATTCCCATCTCTTTCAGAATTTTCCACAGTTTATTGTGATCCATACAGTCAAAGGCTTTGACATAGGCAATAAAGCAGAAATAAATGGTTTACTGGAACTCTCTTGCTTTTTCGATGATCCAGCAGATGTTGGCAATTTGATCTCTGGTTTCCCTGACTTTTCTAAAACCAGCTTGAACATTGGGAAGTTCACAGTTCATATATTATTGAAGCCTGGCTTGGAGAATTTTGAGTATTACTTTACTAGCGTGTGAGTTGAGTGCAATTGTGCAGTAGCTTGAGCATTCTTTGTCATTGCCTTTCTTTGGAATTAGAATGAAAACTGACCTTTTCCAGTCCTGTGGTCACTGCCGAGTTTTCCAAATTTGCTGGCATGCTGAGTGCAACACTTTCACAGCATCATCTTTTAGGATTTGAAATAGCTCATGAACCTCCATCCGTAGTTCTGTATGCACTCTGTCATCAGACCTAATCCCTTGACTCTATTTGTCACTTCCACTGTATAATCATAAGGGATTTGATTTAGGTCATACCTGAATGGTCTAGCAGTTTTCCCTACTTTCTTCAATTTAAGCCTGAATTTGACAACAAGGAGTTCATGATCTAGGCCACAGACAGATCCAGTCTTGTTTTTGCTGACTGTATAGAGCTTCTCCATCTTTGGCTGCAAAGAATATAATCAATCTCATTTTGGTGTTGACCATCTGGTCATGTCCACGTGTAGAGTTCTCTCTTGTGTTGTTGGAAGAGGGTGTTTGCTATGACCAGTGCATTCTTTTGGCAAAACTCTATTAGCCTTTGCCCTGCTTCATTCTGTAATCCAAGGCCAATATTGCCTGTTACTCCAGGTGTTTCTTGACTTCCTACTTTTGCATTCCTTTCTTTGGTGTGAATTCTAGGTCACTAGTTTAGGTGCTAGTTCTAGTTGTTAATTCTAGTTCTAGGTTAGTTAGGTCATGTAGGTCTTCATAGAACCATTCAACTTCAGCTTCTTCAGCACTACTGGTCAGGGTATAGACTTGGATTACCATGGTATTGAATTGTTTATCTTGGAAATGAACAGAGATTATTCTATCTTTTTGAGACTGCATCCAAGTACTGCATTTCAGACTCTTTTGCTGACTATGATGGCTACTCCATTTCTTCTAAGGGATTCTTGCCCACAGTAGTAGATATTATGGTCATCTGAGTTAAATGCACCCATTCCAGTCCATTTTAGTCTGATGATTTCTAAAATGTCGATGTTCACTCTTGCCATCTCCTGTGCTACTGGAGATCAGTGGAGAAATAATTCCAGAAAGAATGAAGAGATGGAGCCAAAGCAAAAACAACACCAAGTTGTGGATGTGACTGCAGATGAAAGCAAGGTCTGATGCTGTAAAGAGCAATATTGCAAAGGAACCTGGAATGTTAGGTCCATGAATTGAGGCAAATGATAATAATAGACAGTGATTAGTATTACTCACTTGTAAGAATTATGTTTCTGGTTTTGATGTTCTACCTTGTAAGTAAAAATGGTCTTGAGTACCATCCAAATTTAATGAATCTAATGGGAAAATATTTCGGGGAAAGTAGATTTTTAAATATTTTTCTGGTAAATCAGTACAGGCATAGCTGTTCCTCTGTCCCACTAACCACTTCCTGCTGTGAACATTCCCATGGTATTTGGAATTGCAGGAGGAGGCAATTATGAGAAAGAATGCAAGCATGCAATGAACACAGATATAAAAAAAGTAAAATCTATTCCTAACCTACAGTTAGCTTGGTTTACTTGAAAGGATAAGGGCTTTCTGACCGACAAGGACATTTCCTAATACCTCTTCCCAAACTAAATTGTGTGTTTTTAAAATACATGAGAGACTTCCTTACCAACTAAAACTTTTAGTGAAAAACTACTGTGATTCAAGGCTACATATCCATATTCAGAAATTAAATTTTAAATTCTTGATCAATGACAAGTTTGCATTATGTTAGAACTGTCCTTTTTAAAATTAATTTATTTATTATATTGGAAGCTAGTTAATTTAGAATATTGTCGGTTTTGCCATATATTGACATGAATCAGCCACAAGTGTACATGTTTCCCCTCGTCCCAAACCCTACTCCCACCTCCCTCACCATCCCATCCCTCTGGGTTGTCCCAGTGAACTGGCTTTGAGTACCCTGTTTCATGCATCAGACTTGGACTGGTCATCTTTTTCACATATGGTAATATACATGTTTCAATGCTACTCTGTCAAATCATCCCACCCGCGCCTTCTCCCACAGAGTCAAAAAGTCTGTTCTTTATATCTGTGTCTTTTTGCTGTCTCACAAATAGAGTCATCGTTACCATTTTTATAAATTCCATATATATGCTTTAATATACTGTATTGGTGCTTTTCTTTCTGACTTACTTCATTCAGTATAATAGGCTCCAGTTTCATCCACCCAACAGACTCAAATGTGTTCTTTTTAATAGCTGAGTAATATTCCATTGTGTATGTGTACCACAACTTTCTTAAACATTCATCTGCCAATGGACATCTGGGTTCGTTCCACGTCCTGGCTATTGTAAATAGTGCTGTGGTGAACATTTGGAAACACATGTTTCTTTCAGTTCTGGATTCCTTGCTGTGTATGCCTAGCAGTGGGATTGCTGGGTTGTATGGCAGTTCTATTTCTGGTTTTTTTAAAGGAATTTCCACACTGTTCTCCATAGTGGCTGTACTAGTTTGTATTCTCACCAGCAGTGTAAGAGAGTTCTCTTTCTCCACACCCTCTCCAGCATTTATTGTTTGTAGATTTTTACAGCCATTCTGACCAGCGTGAGATGGTACCTCACTGTGATTTTGATTTGCATTTATCTAATAAATGATGTTGTAGAGAAGGCAATGGCACCCCACTCCAGTACTCTTGCCTGGAAAATCCCATGGATGGAGGAGCCTGGTAGGCTGCAGTCCATGGGGTCACTAAGAGTCAGATACGACTGAGCGACTTCACTTTCACTTTTCACTTTCATGCATTGGAGAAGGAAATGACAACCCACTCCAGTGTTCTTGCCTGGAGAATCCCAGGGACAGGGGAGCCTGGTGGGCTGCCATCTATGGGGTCACACAGAGTTGGACACAACTGAAGTGACTTAGCAGAGTAGCAGAGAATAAGTGATGTTGAGCATTTTTCATGTCTTTGTTAGCCTTATGTGTGTCTTCTTTGAAGAAATGTCTGTTTAGTTCTTTGGCCCATTTTTTGACTGGGTCATTTATTTTTCTGGTATTGAGCTACATGAGCTGCTTATACATTTTTGAGATTAAATCTTTGTCAGTTGCTTCATTTTCTATTATTTTCTCCCATTCTGAAGGTTGTCTTTTCACCTTGCTAATAGTTTCCTTCATTGTGCAAAACCTTTTAAGTTTAATTAGGTGCCATTTGTTTATTTTTGCTTTTATTTCCATTATTCTGGGAGGTGGGTGTTCATTTGGTTTTATCACTCTCTTTTTATTTTTCTGCCTCAGTTTTTCTCTTATTCTCCCCTGAATAGAAGCTAAAAATACTCAAGGTCTGTGGCCCAGGGACCTTGGAAGTATTAGGAAAAGACTAAAGGAAAGTTCCGCTTTCAGGATATTTTAGAGATACCAGCATAACTGATTCAGTATCTGTAACCCTTATTTATTTTTAGCTGTGGTAAGTAGACATCCACAGCATGTACTATAAAACCAAACAACAAGCACAAATAGCCCTTGCACTGACCAGAAATTACCTTCAAGCATCTGATCATTAATGGCACTCTTGTTAGCCAACTGACTTTTTGGATTGAAGTCCTTAGAGAATTTCCAGACTATGGTATTGTACAGTTAAGATGCTTTGACTAAAAATACAAGAATACACAATAGAATGTGGCTAATATAATAGGTTTTTCTTTTTCAGCTCATATAATTTCTGGGCCTACTGATACCAGGGTTTTTGCAGTGTCCTACACAAGTACACAAGTTCATTCCACTTCTGATATACACTCAATGTGTTGGTGACGTTTACCACACGGTTAGAAGACATCTGTAGTACTCTGTGAGACAATTTCTGTAGCAGAGGATAAAGAGGTGGAGAGAGAGACATCTCTTCTTACATGGTAGTCTCTTTCCTTAGAAGGAAAACTCATTTCCAGAAGGCTCTTAGCAGATTCCCCTTGTGAGTCATTGGCCAGAGCTCCATTGTATGAGTTTTTAGATCAGTGAGGGGCAACTTAGAGTAGGATTACTATGAGTAGGCTGGAGGAGAACTCAGCTTCCTTGAATCTATATGATCATCCAAATTATATCTGAATAAAATTAAGTTGCAGCTAATAATGACTGTCAGGTACTCTAAGATAATTGTTAAGGTGTTTTATTTTTTCTTGAAGATTTTGGAGTAACTGGCTCTTTTAGTTTTCTAGAACTGAGATAACAAAGAACTACAAACTGGTTGGCTTAAAAACAAAAGACATTTATTCTTTCTTTCTGCATACTAGAAATCTGAAATCTAGGTGTTGGCATGCTCTCTCTTAAATTCTCTAAGGGAAAAAGTCTCTATTCTCAGCCCGTTTCTTAGCTTCTGATGTTACATGTAATTCTTGACTTGTAAACCCATCACTCCAATTTCTGCCTCGGACATCATATCATTTCTTGCCCGTGTATTTGTTTCTGGGCCTCTTCTCTTCTTTTAAGGATGATAGTCAGATTAGGACCCACCTTCATGATTTCATCTTAATTTGATTACATCTGCAAAGATCCTCTTTTAAAATCAGGCCACATTCATAAGTACTGTGAATTAGGACTTCAACGTATATTTTGGAGCTCATAAATCAACTATTGATGGAGTGCTTGGGAGTGTGGAATAAGGGAAACAACCCTTAGGAAGAACCAAAACACCTACAGTTGTGAATTCATGCGATAGAAATTAATAAATAGTGTTGTCAGAATGTTGTCAGTGAGACAAACTAGTTACTTAATAACTTGTTAATTTATTTTTAGTTTTTCTGTTTCTTTGCTCAAGATTCAAATTTCTAAGAGTGACAGCTGGACTGGTTATGTTTGAACAGCATGCCTCCCCATTGGCAAGGCACAAGGGAAGTCAACAGAGCACTTTGATCAAAGTCCTACTAAAATTTCACCCATGGTCAGTGAGGGAGTTCCCTGGAAGAAAACTAGGTGTGTTTACCAGAAAAAAAGAAAGCACTATGTAAATAAAAGTAAAAAATAAAATGGTCTACCTGATTTAGTCAGTCCTATCTTTTCTGCTGGGAAAGCTTGAAGGCAGGAAGAGAAGGGGACGGCAGAAGATGACATGGATGTATGACATCACTGTCTAGATGGACATGGGTTTGAGCAAGCACTTGGGGTTGGTTATGGACAGGGAGGCCTGGTGTGTTTAGTCCATGGGGTTGCAAAGTGTAGGACACAACTGAGCAACTGAACTGATCTTATCTCCCCCAGTGATTGGCAACTAGCCCCTTAACTGCCTCACTGACCATGAGAAATAGAATAGTCTTGGCTCCCCTTGGACACACTGATAATAGGACATGGAGGTGCTGTAGAAAATGATATGGCACAAACATTAGACAATAAGAATTGACAGCGTATATAAACAGTCTGTTCATATCAGCATGCGCTGGATGAATATCAACTCAGGATATTCACGCAAGTAAAATGTAATATTGACTGGTATATGTATGAATATTTTATACACAATATGTGTCATCCTTAGCATTGAATAGAAGTTATAACAAGGGGAATTTGAAGCAGCAAAAGAAGAGAAATATGAATATAAATTTCACTTGTCACTATATACCATAGATAACAAACTAATTTGACTCAGTGTATAGTTTAACATTCTGGAATTGGCCTAAAGTTTTGGAAGACAAAAGAGGATAGAGATGAAACAGACCAAGCTACAGAAAGATCTGGATTAAAATCTGGGTTCTGATCACTGTTGTGTTTATAAACCATAGTCCAGGTAAGCCATATAGTGCTTTTATATTAATGCTTGCATATCAATAGTATGTTAGTCGTTCAGTTATGTCTGACTCTTTGTGACCACATGGACTGTAGCCCTCTAAGCTCCTCTGTTAGTGGAATTCTCCAGGCAAGAATACTGGGTTGTCAGTTCCCTTCTCCAGGGGATCTTCCTGACCCAGGAACTGAACCTGACTCCCCTCCCTTGCAGGCGGATTCTTCACCATCTCTGGATACTTCAGGGCTCTGCTTAGCAACAGGCATTTGTTAAATGAATGAATGAATAAAAGAATGGTTAGTCGTTTAATTTGATAGTAGTTCATGATGAGTCCAAGTATGTTTCTAAACAAATATTGAGAGGGGATATACACATATACAACTAAATCTCTTTTCAACTGTAATCTAAATGACACTATACATAAAATGTAAAACAAGAATCATGCTTGACTAACTCTAGTGATATACTGTGCCTAATCTCAATATCCATTCAGCACCTGTCTGGGTAAGGTACTAGGCTTGGTATTTGGAAAATACACTGAAGTTACAAAGTCTTTGCTCGTGAAAAATATGTAAACAATTTGGGGTTGGGAAGGGAGGCATAAACTTCATCCAATATAGTGGAAATAAGTCAGTAGAAGGGTCAATTTAAATAGTCTAATGAAAATTAAAAAAATTTAAAAAAAGGAAAAAAAATAGCCTAATGAGAGAAAACAGAGAAAGACTTGATTTATCAGATTGGTAATGCCAATAAAGTCTGCCATTGCAATAAAATCTGAAATTGGATACTGAAACTATTAGTAAGGTATTATTTTTATCCTAGTAAAATGAGATATTAAGAGAATAAAATGTTACATATTCTTACTCAATAAGAATTAGACGTCAAACCACTTTGAGCCGTTGCCCAAGTGTTTTTTTTTCTTATGAATTGGCGTTCATCTCATTGACTCACATATTTCCTAAAGCTAACTGTAAGATTCACATTTTTTTTTTTTTAAATTAGGGTATACTTGCTTTACAGGGCTTCCCTGCTGGCTCAGACAGTAAAGAATCTGCCTGCAATGCAGGACACCCAGATTCAGTCCCTGGTTTAGGAAGATCTCCCGGAGAAGGAAACGGCAACTCACTTGAGTATTCTTGCCTAGGAAATCCCATGGTCAGAGGAATCTGACAGGCTACAGTCCGTGGCATAACAGAGTTGAACATGACTGAGCAACTAACGCATAGTTGCTTTACAATGTTGTGTTAGTTTTTGCTGTACAACAGAGTGAATCAGTTAAATAAGAAAATATTATGAGGGATAAAAAAATGTGAAGGTTACAGCTATTATAAAGCATCATGTAAATAAGCAGCCTCAATTCAAATATTATAGAGGAAAGCGTGGATATTGTTTGTCATAGCTCCTGAGATAGGTTAGCTTTGCAAGGACAAGTAGGGACCATTTTGCTGTGGATCTTTACCTTTGCAGCGTGTCCCCTTACTTAGCTCTGATTGTTTTTTATTTAGGTAAGAATGAGCAATCCATATGCGGGTGTGCAGGTGATTAGTTTAGCTTACATAACCACTTACTTCCCTGAATCATTTGTCAACACATATCCCAGCAAAAACAGTAAGGTAAAACTGAAGGGTGAGGGAGAAAATAATACTTTTAAAAAGTATAACTGAGTTTGTGTTGAAGGGTACTTAGGCTGATGTATGGCAGTGTTCTTTAAAATAAATAGACACGTCATTTCAGTACAATACCCACAGCTTTCAACTTACCAGTTCCCCTGTGTTTAGTTAAGAGTTCAGATATTTTTGAAGGCACTCCAGTATAAATTAGAATAGTCTCCAGATGTTTTGGCACTGTAAATGGCCAGGCTAAAATTCACTTTTAATGAACCGTATTTTAATGTCAGTCTCTCCTGTCTTCATAAATGACAAAGAACTCATCTGACTTTGTAATGAATGCTCAACTGTTCCATTACCAATTCTGCCATTTATTGTGCCTCTGTACTTTCCTGTGAATTCATGGTGGTTTTAGATGTGTAGAGTAGGAAAAAGGTTAAGATTTAGGAAGAGAGTAAAGCTAGAATCAGTAGGACATGGATTCTCTGGGTAGAATACAAAAACCTAGTTGTGACAGTTTCCTTACTGAAAACTGAAGGTTTGGAGGCCAGAGAAAACATAAATAAATGCAGAGGATATTGAACAGAATAAATAACCTGAGACTGCAAGCTCAGAATCCATGACTTTGAGTCAACTGTAATTCCTGTGTCACTTTCCTGATATTTAGACTCTAAGGTTTAAGGAGAATTGTGTCCAAAGATTTCATAGAATTCAGCTTCAGGATTATTTGGATCATTGTATTTGCAATTGCTTTTGCTTTGTAAACTTACATACATATGGTGTTTTTCTCTCCTACCCACTAAATTATAACTCTTGACTTTATGACTGGATGGAGTAAAGGTTATATATCTTTCTCTGTAAGTTTCTCCTTTCATGCTTACATGCAACTTTAGTGCTAAAATTGGGGAAGTCATGGGCAAATCATGTACTTGGCCACTTTAGTTGCCTGGAAGAGCCCCTAGAAAAGAAAAACAGAAAGAAAACATTCAAAAATTGTTATCAATAAAATGAATGTGTAAATAAAGTGTAATTTATTGCATGTTTTCTTCCAGGTAATAAAGAATGACTTTTGATTTTAGAAAAATCAATGTATAAAATTATAGGTTGACATTGAATATATAAATAAGTGAAACCATACACAGAATGGTCTGACTCAGCAGAGTTTTTCTGTTACTTACAGATTCTAGGCCTTGTGATGAATATTATAGGAATAATTTGTCAAACTAATTTGACAAGTATAATCACCAAGTAAGTAAATTCAAAGAAGAAAGATTTTATTGAATCATATTATTTTTCTAGTTCCACAGTAGGAAAGGAGATATTTTAGATTAAATATGCATGTTAGAATGTGGAGTAGGGGAGACAGATGTATGCTTTTATAAAAAAAGTCTTTACTTATGATATGTTAAGCATTTATGAATTTGACATATTTCCTCATGAACGTACTTTTCAACCTTGTTCCCTAAAGCTGTTAAAGTAGATAAAGCTGCCATCCTGTTTGTAGTCATAAACCACCCAAGAATGTTATGTTGAAAGATGATACCTTTATGACATCTTTTATTTCTTTCATCAATTCTATTATTTAATTTGAATTTATGAATATAAAAAGAAGGTTTGAAAACGGATTGTGGAAAAGCTTCAAATATGTGGGCTCTTTGAAATGCACTTGGTTTTACTGTATTGCTACTTCACTTGCTTTCTGTATTATACCATTATTTTGTTAAATTTTGCATTTGAAATGTAATTGCCTATTCAGTAATTCCTAGCATTAGTCAGATTTCTTGGATGACATAAATATTGATTTACTTTGACTGATAAGAAGAATCAGTATCACTGAAGCATGTAAAATTAAAAAAAAAAAAAAACCTGTTGAGAAGTCTATTCAAAATGCTTTCATTTGAGCAATCTGTGTTTATATTTTTTTAATATGTCAGCTTTATTACAAAAGAAAAATCAACTTGAATTGCTTGAGTAAGATTTGGAAAGATGATTTTTGTGGATCTTTGGCTGCCAGTCCTAGAGTCTGCCCGTAAGAAAGGCAGCTATCAGTATCACCACCAACGAGATAATAACACGTCAGTTGGAGTCTTTTATACTTGATCATAATGAGCACCTATTAAATTGCACTCTCCGTGAAACAAGAATTTGATTTAGTATTCTAGGATATTCATTTCATGCATAAGGTTGCAAGATGCCAGGTCTGTAAAACCCTAAGGATGGAACAGGAGGTGACAAAGAATCTGCATAGAGTCTGTATTTCTATACTATAGCCTAATTATCTCTTACACATTCAAGGCCATGCATGTGAAAAGATCGATTCTCTTCAGTCCATTTATTTCCTGGATATAAACCAGGGTTTTCAACCTTGGCACTATTGACATTTGGGCTGGATAATTCTTCATTGTTGGGGAGCTGTCTTGTACGGTATAGAATAGTTAGCAGCAACCTTGGCCTCTACCTACTGGATGCCAATTGCTCCTCCTTAGTCGTGACCATAAAAGATATTTTCACACATTGTCAAATATCCTCTAGGGGTCAACATTTCCCTAGTTGAGAACTACTGGTGTCAACTGTAGTATAGTCTTCCAACACTTAAGCATATCATTTTACAAATTCAGGCTGCTATCAAAATAAACTGCAGCTATGCGACTGGATCAGCTCCTCCAAGAGGAAGACAGACACAGGAAAGAATCAAAAAGAAACTTAAGGGAAGGTTAGGTCAAATGCTCTGTCCTTTAACTTTGAGAACAGTAGAAGGTGTGTCAATATTTTACATGACTTCTGACTGTTATTATCGCCGACTGTACTTTATTTGCACTAATCCAGCCAACAGCTAAGGACTTCGTGAACTTGGCTCACTGAAGGGTCAGACTGTCATGCCTGTGAATGGTTCTTAAACAAATTCTCCATTGCATTAGGCACGAATAAGCTTTTCTTTAATGTCAGGCATGCCCATTATCTTATTCCTCCTCATTTTCTTCTGGAATATATGTGGACACTGAAAAGGCAATTCTGGCCTATGGATTCTGTTCCTGTGATGCACCTCTGTATATTAGATTCAATACCTCTTTCACCTAGTTGTTTTTATTTTCTAATGGTAATGTCAGCTGATAAAATGATCTTAAAACTAGATTTCACAACATTGTTTAAAGCAGCCATTCCTAAACTGTAGTCTGATTAGTAGTAGCATCCTCATCATCCTCACCTGGAACTTGTTTAAAATGCAAATTGTTGAAAACCATCTTACATCTTCTGAGTCAGAAATTTTGAGGGGATTTAACACACCCTCCAGGTGACTTTAACATACACTAAAGTTTGGGATCCACTGGTTTAGAGGTCTCATCTGGGGGGAAGTTACAGTTTATCCATAAACTGATTTGTGAGCACTAAATGGCCTTTACTATTCCTCCTTTAGCTGTCAGTGTGATAGTAGATTTTTATAAGGCAGACCTTTATAAAATTAACTAATGGCAAGTGAGATATCTGTATTGATAGTACCTCCTAAGCTCATACTCACTCCCACTTTTTTTCTTTCCCTGCTTCTAAGAGGCCATAAGTTTATCCCTTAGCCCTGTAAATTGGCAGTAATTGACAGCCCAACTGGGAGTTGGGCTATAATTCCAAGTTTGAAAGAGCTAGAGACACGAACTCTTGCTTCACCTCTTAAGACGGATGTTAGGTTGGGAGCAAGGAGTAATGGGATAAAGGGTTCGCTAGAAGCCTGGACTTAAGGCAGTTGCCTGCAGTCTTTGCTTTCAGTACACTGAGTTCAGCATGAGGGTTTATATACCTTTCCCTAGCATTACAATCATTTTTTTCTTTTTAACCTACACCTGAATGACCTAGAAAGGGTTATTCCCAAAGACAAATCCATCCATGCTGGCTGACAAACTCCAAGTGTTCCATTACCCTGAAGAAAACAGTGCAAAAGATTCTAAGCCAAGCTGCTGCTCCCTTTAGTAAATGGTAAATAATAACATCATCCTGACAATTACAGTTTCATGTGACTGACATGTCAGCAACATTTATACATTGAATGCATACAACTAATATCAAGTCTCAATCTACACTTTATTCTGAAACAAATGCCTCTTGAGTATTTATTTTGTCCAGGAACAGTCTATAGAAAGTTAACTTCATAGTCCTGGGCATCCAGATAATCGGAGTGTCATCTGAAAAATCATAAATTTATCAATATTTAAGAGCTAAATGCTATGATCCAGTATGTGGGAAATGCTAAATAAATTTATATCTGGAACTTTTAAAGACAGTATAGTATTTCATGTTTAATCCTCATGACCTCTTTCTTAATTTCTCAAGTCATGTATATTTCCCATTTTTGGCTTAGAGGATATGTAAAATAAAGTGTCTATGGATTTCATTTTAAGTCTGATTTTCCACCAATTCCTGTACAGTCTTTTCATAGTAAATCATTTGCTGTTTTTGAAATACAGGAAAGAACTTAGACATTTTTTGGTAGGCAGCAGAAAATCACATTATTTACAAGTACAGGAATATTACAAGCATTTCCATGTTTTAGGATATCCAGCAAAATTTACAGGAGTGTCAGAGTGGTGAGAAATTAACCAGGAGAGAGGAAAAAATTACTCTAATTAGTATTCGTGGAGCAATCTAACTGGAAACTGAAGGATAATGCAATTTAAAGCAAAGGGTATGAATCATTCCTTCATACAGAAAAGTGTCATAACTCTCTTTAATAGGGGTTATATTTAAACAATAGAACAATGGATTGTTACAGAACCATGCTATTTAGATCCTTGTGTGTGCATGCTCAGTCATGCCCAACTCTCTGTGACTCCATGGAATGTAGCCCACCAAGTTCCTATGTCTATGGAATTTTCCAGGCAAGAATACTTGGAGGGGGTTGTCGTTCCTTGCTCCATGGGATCTTCCTAACCCAGGGATCAAACCTGCATCTCCTGCTTTAGCAGGCAGATTCTTAACCACTGTGACAGCTGAGAAGCCCTTGATTGATCCTTAAATATATTAATAATAAATTAGAGAGCAATATTTATGACATTGTTTAATCCCATAAAAGTTTTTTTAAAAATATCTGAGCATTTATTAAAATAGGCCTCCCATAATGTTATATTCACTGGGTATTAGGCTAGACTGGAAAAATATTAGTAGTCATAAAAATAAAATTCATCCTCTAGGGAGCAATAGAATGAAAGTGAAAAAGTTTACTTTTGATTCAGCAACACTGTCATCACTGCCAAAATATGTTCCTTTTCTTTCTAGTCTTTATTATCAGTTTGCCGCAACGTCATCTACACTATTGCTTAATCCAGAAACTCGGAGATCTTTCTTAATTCTTTCTCATATCTTCCATTTACAACCGTGTTCTGTGAATTCTACCACTGAAATCATAACTCTCTGACACACCTCCCTAGTCAGAAACCACCACTCTCCCCCAAATATGCTACAACCTGCAAATTTCTTTTCTTATCTCCACTTTTCTCTCAGCCATCCATTCCTCACAAAGAAGTCAGACAGTCTTTCAAAAGAATAAATAGAAATTCTCCTTAAAACACGTTAGCGGTTTCCCATTGCTCTAATAATGAAACTCAGGCAACAGCATTATAAAGTAGCTATTACTATTATGCCCAGGCTGCAGGTAAGGGAGCCAAAGCTTTTAAAACTAAATTTTACTGAGGACATATAATTGGTAAGTGGTTCAGCCCAGCTAGTCTAAATCCAAAGTACTGCTCTGCTGCAAATTTGCTGCCCCCGATACACTAGGTTTACAGTATTACAGAATAGACATGACAAGATGCATAAAGCTAATTAAGAAACAATCATGCCAAGAGCTGTCAGATTAAAATATTAATAATGATAATCATAAAATCAACAACTAAGATTTGCCAAGCACACACATTGAAGACTTATAAACCTGAGGATCAGTAGAATGTTATGTTTGTGTCTAACAACAAAATTCATTAACTTATAAATTTAATAATAGTAAATAAATTCAATTAATTTACTCTGAATAGCAATTCAGCATTTTGGACATAAATGAGCAGCATATGGAGTTAAATATCTTGTATTCAAAGTATCCTGTCATTTAATTGCTATGTGATTTGGAAGAAAATAAACAATTCTAAGCCTTAGTTTCCTAAATCTGCAAAATGACCTTACTAATAATAATTTCACATAATTTTATTGAGCACAGGAAAAGATATATTATTATGAAATATGTGCCATTAAAACAGTTAAAGAATTATTAAAGATATATTTGCTTATGATTTTAAGTTTAGCTGTTTTTGCTAAACTGGCTTTTAGTTAGTTCAAATCCTTGATAAATTCAATCAGACTTCAAATAAGTAGATCTATATTGACAAAATGAGACACTGTAGAGTTAGTGGAATGTAATCATGTTGGCCAAATAACACATACTTTTGTTTTCTTTGATATTGGCAATTTTATAGGAATATTTCATGAGAGCACTTTAATTATGATTTATTTATAATCTATTTGTATTAGAATTCAGAGAAGCAGAACCACTGGAGATAAATGGATGGATTGATAGATGATAGATAAGAAGATATGTGTGTATATATCACACACACACACACACACACATACACACACATATCTGTTACACAGATTTGACCATATGCAGTTGTGGGAGTTGGTAAAGCAGTTTCTTCACAGCTGTGATCTTTGCTTCTAATGCAGAACTAGAAGTCCATAGGGAAGACAATTGGGAGGGAAGATGAATACAGAATGGGCAAGATAAAAAATAACCTAGCTAACAGAACTCTAGGAGGAGGAACTGAAATACATACCATTTCTTATTGCCTCTGACTTTCATGATGTGAGAACCCTGCAAAATGTGGGGTCCTTTACCCAGAGCTAAACACAAGCACTTGGCCCAAGAGTGTATCCAACCAATGCAGATACATATAAAATGGACATATAAATGGTATAGTATTTGCATTGTGAGTAGGTTTACTCACACTCATTTACTTTAAGTCATCTCTAGATTATTTATAATATTTAATACCACATAAAAGCTAGGTAATAGTTGTTAGTACATGGAAGATTCCCTGTTTTTTTTTTTTAACTTTCTGAATATTTTTGGTCTAGGTTGGTTTAATTTGTGGGCATGATGTGGAACCTGTGGATATAGAGGGCTGATTGTATACAAGAAAAGGGATTCTGAGAAATGCAGTTTAGTACAGTCATATTGTAGGTGCCATAGTAATACACACTTTATCAACTTGACACCTGTTACCATCTTAAATCATACTTTGCCTCCAATTAAAAATAATGGCAAATTCAAGCTTTTATCTTGTTGGTTGTTTTAAATATACCAGAAAACAAGCTCACTGTTTCCTCATGAGAGGACAGAAGCCCTTCTTTTGTTTTTGGATCATTTTCATTCTTCTCCTAATTCATACTTCAAGTTGGATATATTGTACTGGTTATAAATTTAACTTTCTATTAATACATCTTATAAATGATCAAGAGATGAGAGAGAGGAAGAAAAGAAAGATTGGAGGTTGATAAAGAAACATGGTCATATTAAAATAATGAGTAAATATTTCTGACTATCATAGCCCTCCTTTTTACAACTGGCTATATGGTCACAGCTGGTATTTATAGCTACTTCAATTCATTTTCTACCCCTTTTCCTCAGTTAACATCTCAGCTGTATTAGTTTCTTGCCTATGAGACCAGACATTTTCTTCCTGAAGGTTCTGGTTCTTAGCAGGACACCCTGAATTGAGTCATTTTATTATTCCATCAACTTTAATCAGAAAACACAGGAGCACTAAAGAACATCTAGGGGAACTTTTGCATTACAGACATGTTGTTCTTACCCTCATTGTGTAGCCGCATCCCAACTTCTCCTTGAAGGTCAAGATCAATAATCCCAGTCAGTCCAGTAACTATCTTCTTTGGCTGTTGACTTAGATTACTTCAGTAATCCCAACGTGACCAGGTGGCAGGCTCAGTTTGCAGTTTACCATAATCATTTTGTGTTTCCTGAGGTTAGTCTACAGTTCAGCAACATGTGTGAGCTACAAAATGGTTGATGTTTGCTTTGTTTCTCGAAATCTCATAGAATTTCCTTGTGGTCCACCCTAACCAGAAACAGAAGAAACGGATTTCTGGAGAATGTAGTTCAGACTAGCCAAGTTGAACAATAAGTAATCAAGCTATTGTAAAATTGTGAGAATTTTCAATTCCCTTGAGACTGAAATCTCCATATATTTTTGGTTTGGAGACCTTTGTTTATGCAGAAGTGTTCTTCTTTTGGAACTAAGAGCTCTATACCAACAGAACCTAAAATTATATGGAGAGAATGTATATATTTTTGTCATGGAATGCTAAGGACAATATTGTGAGGATCCACTCTTATTTCTATCCTTTGATTCCTGGTTAGCAGACAAACAACATCATAGACCAGACAAAGCATGTACCTTATCCTGGAGGACTGTGCAGAAGCCCTGAAACCCTTCAACGTACGGAGAACTTCTGCAGACCAGCATGGATAAACTATCCAGTACATTTCTGGACAGTACTGTGGGGGATGCACTACAAGCAGAGAGTGTGAATCTATACAATACTGTCTATTGTAATAATAGCAAAGTGTTGATCTGTAAATATTGGAAGAGGTCCACTATAATCCACTTGGCAGGCAGCTGACTGATTTTTCAGGAAATGGTGCCATAATAGGGATTACAAAGTTGGTTTTTGCTGTTGGCTAAAGGGCCATCTAGCAATGTCTGTAAGAAGACTGTCCAGGGTGAGTAGAAACCCAGGTTGCTGACCCTGTGAAAACTTCCATCCATGGCATCTTGTCCACTCTACTCATAAACCCATGACTCCATTGTGTAATGACAAGAGTGGCTGGGAAGACAGTCAGGGATGGGAGATAAGGAGATTGAGTAAGCTAGAGCCTCATGAAAACAAGACAGAAAACTGACAGTTCTTGTTGCTTCTGAAATTTTTGACATGGGTCTTCCACAAAAACCAGACTTTTTGTGGCATAGCTAAACACACACAGTGGAAACAGTGGCAGACTTTATTTTGGGGGCTCCAAAATCACTGCAGATGGTGATGCAGACATGAAATTCAAAGATGTTTACTCCTTGGAAGGAAAGTTATGACCAACATAGATAGCATATTAAAAAGCAGAGACATTACTTTGTCAACAAGTGTCGGTCTATCAAAGCTATGGTTTTTCCAGTAGTCATGTATATATGGATGTGAGAATTGGACCATAAAGAAAGCTGAGCACTGAAGAACTGGTGCTTTTGAACTGTGGTGTTGAAGAAGGCTGAGAGTTCCTTGGACTGCAAGGAGATCCAACAAGTCCATCCTAAAGGAAATTAATCCTAAGTGTTCATTGGAAGGATTGATGCTGAGGCTGAAACTCCAATACTTTGGCCACCTGATACAAAGAGCTGACTCATCTGAAAAGACCTTGATGCTGGGAAAGATTGAAGACAGGAGGAGAAGGGGATGAGAGAGGATGAGATGGTTGGATGGCATCACCAAAACAATGGACATGAGTTTGAGTAAATTCTGGGAGTTGGTGATGGACAGGGAGGCCTGGCATGCTATAGTCCATGGAGTCACGAAGAGTTGAACATGACTGAGTGACTGAACTGAACTGAACTGAAACACACACACCTGCGCTAGGAGTCAGAGAAGCTGAAGGAGGATCCAAAGACATGTGAAACACTTGCAGACCCAGTTGTAGGTTCACACTAGTGAGGTCAGTAAGCCAATCAGCAACAATGTATGTAAACTACAAAACCTTTGCTGACTTACTTCCCTTCTCAAAGTCTCAGAATAGTCTCCTTGTTAACCTGCCCTAACCAGAAACATACAAGAGAGGAATTTTGAAAAATAACATAGTTGAGTCTTGGCAAAATGAATATAAAGCTACTTTAAAATTGTGAGTAACTGTAGCTCCCTAGATGATTGAAATCACAACATATTGTGGTCTGGGAACTTTATTACAGGCATAGCAGGAAGAGTTCAGGATTGTGAATCCTGGGGTCTGGGAGTTTCTGTCATCATTCCATCATTATCTGGACATGAGAACTTGTTAAGTCATTTATTCTTACCTGGCCTTCATTTCTTCAACTGTAAAATACAGGGAATGCTCTAGATGATTTCTTGGAGATCTTGTTGCATAATGGATACAATGACTTCTTTCCATGCTATTGTGAATCAAGTTCTCATCAACTGTGTGACATCATATGGGATCTGGGAATTCTGTAATTCAGTCTCTTCATCTGTAAATAGAGATAATATTGAATCGGGGTGCTGTGAGAATTGAATAAGTTAAAATACTTAAAGCTTTTAGGAGCATGTAGTGAGCACATGTTAAATGTTAGCTAGTAGTAGTAATGTGCCTGTGGATTTTATGATTGCTTGTTTATTGTAGAGGTTTAAAAACCATATTGATTGCTTCCAAATGTGTGCTTTGGCTTAGAGAATTAAAAGGAAATTACTACAGGTCTGTGTGAATTTGTTTTACCATTTGTAAATCATGATCTTTTTTCCCCTCTTTGTTGACACCGATGCTATTAATAAGGGTGCATTGAATACCCATAATGAGGTAGACATTGTATAAATATGCAAATAAAGCAATTATTTAATAGCCTTAATGAAGAGTGAGTGTAATGGTATGGAGGGTTATTGTTTGTATAAAAATGCTGACAAAGGAGCTTTCCCCCTTTAATGATAATAATGCCCAAATAAGTTTAAATAATTATGATATGCATTTTCCATTTTGGACAACTACCAAATTTTTTTTAACAGGTACAAAATATGATTCTAGTAGAATTCTTGCTTTTATTTCCTCACCAGTATCCTAGTTTGTTCAGTAATCCCAAACATCATGTGAGCATGCGTTGAGAAGCCCACTCACACTATCTTTCCTAAAGAGCTATCTACTGCTTTTGTATTTGTGAGCTAATTCAACTCATTTTCTGCCTTCACTTCCTGTTCTTTTTAAGAGTTTATGTGGGAAACTGGGCTGAAACAGAATCAAGATATATAAGTTGTGACTCTTTTGATCAGAGGAGACAAGAATTCAATTAAAATCAGCTTAACGAAACCTAACAAAACAAGGAAAGAAGGAAGAAAGGAAAGGGGGATTTATTATTTCACATCACTAAAAAATCCATTGTGTCACTCGCTTCGGACATCATGCTCAGTTGCTTCACCTGTGTCCTACTCTTTGCAACCTCATGGACTGTAGCCTACCAGGCTCCTCTGTCCATGGAATTCTCTAGCAAGAATACTGGAGTGGGTTGCCATTCCCCTTCTCCAAGGGATCTTCCTGACCCAGGGACCAAACCCAGGTCTCCAACATCACAGACAGATTCTTTACTGTCTAATCTACCAGGAAAGCTTGGCTTCTGACATTATTGGACCCAAAATTTCAAACAGTGCATCAGCTCTTTGTCTCCATTCATGTGCCTCTGTCTCTACTTCTTTCCCCCAATCTCTGTGTTACTCTCACTCAGTTTTTATATTTTATATTCAGTTCAGTCACTCAGTCATGTCCAACTCTTTGTGACCACATGGACTGCAGCACACCAGGCCTCCCTGTCCATCACCAACTCCATGAGTTTACTCAAACTCATGTCCATTGAGTCAGTGATGCCATTCAATCATCTTATCCTCTGTTATCCCCTTCTCCTCCTGCCCCCAATCCCTGCCAGCATCAGGGTCTTTTCCAATGAGTCAGTTCTTCACATCAGGTGGCCAAATTATTGGAGTTTCAGCTTCAACATCAGTCTTTCCAATGAACACCCAGAACTGATCTCCTTTAGGATGGACTGGTTGGCTCTCCTTGCAGCCCAAGAAACTCTCAAGAGTCTTCTCCAACACCACAGTTCAAAAGCATCAATTCTTTGGCGCTCAGCTTTCTTTATAGTCCAACTCTCACATCCATACATGACTACTGGAAAAACCATAGTTTTGACTAGATGGACCTTTGTTGGAAAAGTAATGTCTCTGCTTTTTAATATGCTGTCCAGGTTGATCATACCTTTTCTTTCAAGTAGCAAATGTCTTTTAATTTAGTGGTTGAACTCATCATCTGTAGTGATTTTATATTATATTAAATATAAAAATCCTGTGTGTGTGTGAGAGAGAGAGGTTTTTTATAACACTGTATAAAGTATAGAGGCTTCTGCTCCAAGATTTTGTCCTCACAGAAAAAGAGAGCTGTCCTATCTCCCTCAATGCACATGCACTCCAATACGATCTACCTGGACTGTAATTGACATGCACATGAGTTACCAGTCTGCTTGGCGGCCAGAACAGAATACCCAGATGGGGTGGCTTAAACAACAGAACTTATTTTTCTCACAGAGCTGGAGGTCTGAACTCCAAAATCAAGGCATCTGTAGGGTTAGTTTTTGATGAGACTTTTCTTCCTGATTTACATATGGCCACCTTCTTGTTATGTGCTTGTATGGGTTTTGTCCTCTGGGTGAGCAGAGAGAGAGTTAGAGAGCTCTGCTGTCTCCTCCTCCCTTATAAGGACACCAGTCTTATATTAAGAATTAGCTTCTTAAAGACCCTATTCCAAATACAGTCACATTGAGAGCTAAGGCTTCAAGAAATGAATTTTGGAGGAACACAATTTAGTCCTCATGACATGTATGAACAAATCACTGTGCCTAGATTGATACTCAATTTGCTGATTGAGAGACTTTTGATTGGTAGCAAGGTCCATCCTATTGTCATCCCTACCATAATCATATAGACAAGGGCAATGGCCAACAGGGAAAAAAAAAAAAAAAAACATATAGGACAGACAAACATGATATCAAATTGATACTATAATAATATGCATGTTAAGATATTCTTGCTTGGGTGATGTTATCAAGGTGATGACACAGGTCATTCATGACTTTAATCTCCCTTGTAGAAGACAAATTAGCAACTATTTATAGAGTAGACACCACTATGAAAATCCCAAATCCTAGAGGTCAGGTTGAAGCACCCTTCTGGATTTCAGAGACTGAGAAAATCACATTAGAAAGAATACCTCTCTCCCTGGCAGGGACAAAACTGAGTTAAGTGTGCCAGGGGAAAAAGAGCACAAAATAGACATCCAGCTCCTTCAGAGGTCCACCTGTTTCTTGCCCTACAGAGTTCACTGAGGGAATCTGCAGGACTTGATCACCAGAGATCAGATAGAAGCAGAGAAATGGGATGGGGCTCACAGCAACCAATACTCATATCTTGGCCAACCATATTCCTCCCTGAAGCTGCAATTAAGCAGAGATCTCAGCCACATGCTCTGCCCATCTGTAGAACTGAGTCCGTATCTCCATTTGGCTAAGGAGTTCAGTTGATACAAGCTTTGTTGGCCATCAAGCCTGTTCTATGACCCCCACCTTGGCAGAGGAAAACAATAAAATTGATGTCCCACCCAACTGCTGAATATAGCATCCAGACCCTCCAGGCTAGAGAAGCTAGGTAGCTTCTGGTTCCATCCTGTAGCCAATTTAGGCAGGAAAGCAAATGAACAATCCTGCCCAGATACTGAGTACAGCCTCTAGCTCCACAAAACTAGTGGCTCAGACAGTAAAATATCTGCCTGCAATGCAGAAGACCTGGTTTTGATTCCTGGGTTCCATCCTTGGGTCTGGTCCCTGGGTTGATAAGATCCCCTGGGGATGGGGATGGGAATGGATACCCACTACAGTATTCTTGCCTGGAGAAGTCCATGGACACGGACTATAGTCCATGGGATCATAAAGAGTCAGACGCAACTGAGTGTTTCTGACTTTCTCTTCCCTGCACAACCAGGGAGCCTGAGCAGTGACCTTGGACAGCCTCAGAATTCAGCCTACAGCCCTGCCCAACTAGGGAAGGATGTCAAAACTGCCTTACCCTGGAGCACAGCCTCTAGACTCATGGGATTATTAGACACATATCCTCCAAGTCCATATGACATATGCACTGGTCATAGCAAACACCCTCTCCCACAACACAAGAAAAGACTCTACACATGGACATCACCAGATGGTCAACACCGAAATCAGAATGATTATATTCTTTGCAGCCAAAGATGGAGAAGCTCTATACAGTCAACAAAAAAAGACCAGGAACTGACTGTGGCTCAGATCATGAACTCCTTATTGCCAAATTCAGACTTAAATTGAAGAAAGTAGGGAAAACCACTAGACCATTCAGGTATGACCTAAATCAAATCCCTTATGATTATACAGAGGAAGTGAGAAATAGATTTAAGGGACTAGATCTGATAGATAGAGTGCCTGATGAACTATGGACGGAGGTTCGTGACATTGTACAGGAGACAGGGATCAAGACCATCCCCATGGAAAAGAAATGCAAAAAGCAAAATGGCTGTCTGAGGAGGCCTTACAAATAGCTGTGAAAAGAAGAGAGGTGAAAAGCAAAGGAAAAAGGAAAGATATAAGCATCTGAATGCAGAGTTCCAAAGAATAGCAAGGAGAGATAAGAAAGCCTTCTTCAGCGATCAGTGCAAAGAAATAGAGGAAAAGAACAGAATGGGAAAGACTAGAGATCTCTTCAAGAAAATTAGAGATACCAAGGGAACATTTCATGCAAAGATGGGCTCGATAAAGGACAGAAATGGTCTTGACCTAACAGAAGCAGAAGATATTAAGAAGAAGTGGCAAGAATACACAGAAGAACTATTCAAAACAGATCATCACGACCAAGATAATCACAATGGTGTGATCACTCACCTAGAACCAGATATCCTGGAATGTTAAGTCAAGTGGGCCTTAGAAAGTATCACTACAAACAAAGCTAGTGGAGGTGATGGAATTCCAGTTGAGCTATTTCAAATGCTGAAAGATGATGATGTGAAAGTGCTGCACTCAGTATGCCAGCAAACTTGGAAAACTCAGCAGTGGCCACAGGACTGGAAACGGTCAGTTTTCATTCCAATCCCAAAGAAAGGCAATGCCAAAGAATGCTCAAACTACCTCACAATTGCACTCATCTCACAAGCTAGAACTCTTGCCTGGAGAATCCCAGGGACTGGGGAGCCTGATGGGCTGCCATATATGGGGTCGCAGAGAGTCAGACACAACTGAAGCGAATTAGCAGAAGCAGCAGCATCACAAGCTAGTAAAGTAATGCTCAAAATTCTCCAAGCCAGGCTTCAGCAATATGTGAACTGTGAATTCCTGATGTTCAAGTTGGTTTTAGAAAAGGCAGAGGAACCAGAGATCAAATTGCCAACATCTGCTGGATCATGGAAAAAGCAAGAGAGTTCCAGAAAAACATCTATTTCTGCTTTATTGACTATGCCAAAGCCTTTGACTGTGTGGATCACAATAAACTGTGGAAAATTCTGAAAGAGATGAGAATACCAGACTACCTGACCTGCCTCTTGAGAAACCTATGTGCTGGTCAGGAAGCAGCAGTTAGAACTGGACATGGAATAACAGACTGGTTCCAAATAGGAAAAGGAGTACATCAAGGCTGTATACTGTCACCCTGCTTATTTAACTTATATGCAGAGTACACCATGAGAAATGCTGGGCTGGAAGAAGCATAAGTTGGAATCAAGATTCCAACTTGGAGAAATATCAGTAACCTCAGATATGCAGATGACACCAGCCTTATGGCAGAAAGTGAAGAGGAACTAAAAGCCTCTTGATGAAAGTGAAAGAGGAAAATGAAAAAGTAGGCTTAAAGCTCAACATTCAGAAAACGAAGATCATGGTATCTGGTCCTATCACTTCATGAAATAGATGGGGAAACAGTGGAAACAGTGTCAGACTTTATTTTGGGGGGCTCCAAAATCACTGCAGATGGTGACTGCAGCCATGAAAAAAAAAGATGCCTGCTCCTTGGAAGAAAAGTTATGACCAACCTAGATAGCATATTCAAAAGCAGAGAGATTACTTTGCCAACAAAGTTCCGTCTAGTCAAAGCTATGGCTTTTCCAGTGGTCATGTATGGATGTGAGAGTTGAACTGTGAAGAAAGCTGAATACCAAAGCATTGATGCTTTTTGAACTGTAGTGTTGGAGAAGACTCTTAAGAGTCCACTGGACTGCAAGGAGATCCAACCAGTCCATTCTAAAGATCAGCCCTGGGTGTTCTTTGGAAGGAATGATGCTAAAGCTGAAACTCTAGTACTTTGGCCACCTCATTTGAACAGCTGACTCATTGGAAAAGACTCTGATGCTCGGAGAGATTGGGGACAGGAAAAGAAGGGGAAGACAGAGGATGAGATGGCTGGATGGTATCACTGACTTGATGGACGTGAGTCTGAGTGAACTCCGGGGGTTGGTGATGGACAGGGAGGCCTGGCGTGCTGTGATTCATGTCACAAAGAGTCAGACATGACTGAGCAACTGAACTGAACTGAACTGATCCTCCCAAAAGAAAAGCACCACCACTGACTTACCAATTGAGTCAATTATTAAAAACATACCAAAAAAATCCAGACCAGATGGTTTCACTGGTAAACTGTTTATTGGTTTTTGCTTTTTTTTTTTTGCCATTTTTAAGTTTAAATAAATTGAATAAAAATTTTAAAAATAAATCAATAAAAATAAACAGAACCTCAGCTATCATTTAATATCTACTTAAAATTTTTCCAGATTGTTTTCCTAGCTATTTTAAACCCACAAATGTTTTATAGGAGATTCTTCAAACTGATTAATATTATATAGAACACCAGTGGCATTCATTTATTATTGGGAAATATTCTATTCACCTCAGTTCTACATTAGCTTTTATTCCTCAGTGTTAGCATCTGAAAGACATGATCTAACAATATATACATTATTAATAGCCTTGATTACCAAATTCTGCTCTATGTAAAATACAATATTCCTGACTAAAATGCTAAAACCTATAAAGACATCAAATATTTGTTAGCATTTTCTCTTATTCTTAATTTTGTTTTCTCATTGGATTTTTAAACAAGATTTCCACTTTGTCAACTATGGTGAAAAACCCCGCATGAAAAATTTGTACTTCACACAAAATAGAAAGCTGTTTTCCAGGTGATTGACATTCTATGTATGATAAATATATTACATTATTCTGAACTTAGGATATGGTGCTCAGTTGCTTAGTCATGTCCCACTCTCTGTGGCCTCATGGAGTGTATCCCTCCAGAAATTTTCCAGGCAAGAATACCTGAGTGGGTTGCCATTTCCTACTCTAGAGAATCTTCTTGATCCAGGGATCCTACCCATGTTTCTTAGGTTTCCTGTATTGACAGGCAGATTCTTTACTATTAGCACCACCTGGGAAGCATGGGAAGTTTAAAAATGAGGAATCAATCTAAAATTATAGTGTTTACAAAGCAGATTTCTCATTAACATACTTTTTGTTGATAAATCTTGCAGTAACACAAGCAGCAATACAGGAACAAAAAGAATTTAAACATTTAATGCCATTACTAACAGTTTAACTATTGTGAAAAATCTAGGAAATGTGAATCAAAGTATTGGCATTATATAAAACTGGTACAAGATTAGGTTAAAAAAATAGGTCACAACTAAAAAAAATTAAAGACAAAATATCAGGCTGTAAATGCTGGATCATAATTCAGGGATAAGCAGAGTATTTGGTACAAAGCAGAATACTAGTATAAGAATACTTTAAAATCTCCTATTCTTTTATCTACATATATTTAAAATGAGCTCCATTTCTATATAGTGTTTATTTTTCTCACATTAAATAGAATTGTACTAGTGATACTATTTTATAAAGTAATATTTCAACAGATTTTCAAATTGAAAGACATTGGAGTAGTAAAAATAAAATAAAATGCCTAGACTAGCAGTAACAGGCAGATGTTTATAGACAAGATCATTATATTGGTCAACCTATATTTCTTCTGATAGTGACTGATCATGATTCATCTTGTTATAAGAATAATATATATGTATACACGTACATATGTATATATGTTATTAGAATATATAATATGAAATAAAAATATATATGTATACACATATATATATATTATATATATATATATATATACATATATATTAAGGAAGAATTATCCTGTCTTTTCCAAAAATTTAGTAAGAAGGAATGCTTCCAAACTTATTTTATGAGATCAGCATTAACTTGATACCAAAGCTAGGTACTGCAAAATAAGAAAACTCTAGTCCAATATCCCTGATGGATACAGATGCAAATTTATCAACAAAAATTTAGTAGGCCAAATCTAAAATCATATTAAGAAAACACAAGGGCATAGGGAGAAAATTCTTTGACATTGGTCTTGGATTTATGGATTTAACACTATTTGACACCAAAGCACACGCAACAAAAACAAAAATACTTAAGTACTATACATCAAACTAAAGCCTTCTGCACAGCAAAAGAAATAGTCAACAAAATGAGAAGGCAACCTACCTACAGAATGAGAAAAAATATTTGGAAACCACAGATTTGCTAAGAGTTAATATCTAAACATATATAAAGAACTCATACAACTCAATCCAGTTGAAAACTGGACAAAGGACCTGAATATTCTTCCAAGGAAAATATTCAAATGCTCAACAGGTACATTAAAAGATACTAATCACAGGGGAAATGCAAATTCAAAACCACAGTGAGATATCACCTCATACGTGTTACAGTGGCTATCATAAAAGGAAACAGAACCTCGCATACTGCTGATGGAAATGTAAACTAGCATAGCCACTATGGAAAATAGTGTGGAAGTATTTCCTCAAAAAGTAATCAAGAGAACTACCCTACGATCTAGCATCCCATGTCTGAGTATATATCTGAAGGCAATGAGGTCACTATCTCAAAGGCATATTTACACTCATATTCATTGTAGCAGTATTTAACAACAGCCAAAATGTGGAATCAACCTAAGCGTCCATCGACAGATGGATGGATATGAAAACACAGTATCTATATACCACATTGTGGGGGAAGGGTGCCTGAGAAAACAGTCACTGTTTCCCATTTTGAAACAAAAGTAAAATTTGAAATTTACAATTTTTGTTCAGTAAAATGGTAGAACATTCCAATGTCCCTAGCTGCAAGGGAGTAGTTCTACTGAAAAGTGAACAGTGGAGACTAAAACTTTTGAAGACATTTGGGAAGAGAGAATGGTAGCCTTCTCTTAATTGATAAACATTCCAGTAGGGCTCTATTTTGGTTGGAATGTGTAATATTGTTATATTGGTATGACACACACATATTGATCAGAGTCTCAGCTGAGTTTGCAATGTTCAGAAAAGGTGGCTGGTAAAATTTTGATTGAAATGATAAATGAAATGATGAATGAACAGGAGGAATAGGGGGAGATATTAAGGAAGCATTGGGATTTACCCAAAACTAGAAGAGTACTGAGGAAAGACTGCAAATTCTGTCCCTCTCACCCACCTCCCATAAAAAGTTTAACAGTGCTGGGATTACTGTTGCTTCTAGAAATATTCTAGCCTAAAATTGTGTACTTTAATGCCTTTTGTGCACAGTCAATGAGTTGAAATCTTTATTTCCTGAAAAAGAAGTGTATATTTTCCCAGTGGTACCACCTTTTTTGTAGACTTTTAATATTCCAAATATATATATAATATATAATATAATGTATATTACATGTGTATAATATATAATAATAATATTATATATAATATATATATAATATACAACTATCATACAACAATAAGGAAAAAAATGTTTTTAGTCATATTATTTGACATGTTAGGGAAAGGACTTAGATTAAGGAAAGATGGAAGAAAGTGGGAAAGGAGAAAATATTGGAGGGAACTTAAAACCAGGAAATAAAGAATATTATTTAGTTAGTGCACTGAGATCAGATATAGAAATAGTTAATTATGTTCTATACTGTGTACATTCTCAGTAGCTAAGTCATGACCAACTCTTTGTGACCTCATGGACTGTATGTAACTCGCCAGTTTTCACTGCCCATGGGATTTTCCAGGCAAGAATACTGGAGTGGGTTGCCATTTCCTCTTCCAGGGGATCTTCTTGGCCCAGGGATCTAGCCTGAATCTCTCTCATTAGCAGGCAGATACTGTGCACTATATTCTGTACTTCTACTGGGGTTGGGGAGGGGATGGTTTCTTTATTTCTCATGGCAATCCTACAAAGTAGGCAGTGTTATGAAGGAAGAAAATAATTAGAGTATGTAATCTGTTCAAGGTCAAGCAACTAGTAAATATGTGAAGCTGGAATTCATATCCAGTGGACCCTACCTTGTTTTTCAGTACCTGAGTGTTACAGTGATCTTTACACTCAATAATTTGAAATGAAGGGAACTGTCTGAAAATTAAACTTTATGATGAGCTGACTCATTTGAAAAGACCCTGATGCTGGAAAAGATTGAAGGCAGGAGGAGAAGTGGACAACAGAGGATGCGATGGTTGGATGGCATCATCAACTCAAGGGACATGAGTTTGGGTAGGCTAGGGGAGTTGGTGATGGACAGGGAGGCCTGGCGTGCTACAGTTCATGGGGTCACAAAGAGTCAGACATGACTGAGTGACTGAACTGAACTGAACTGATGACAGGCTGTATTATATAAATAAACTCATTGTAACCACAAAGATGGATTTCTGGTCCAAAATCTCAGTATATGTATATTGATACCTGAGCTGAGCAGGTTTAGGATCACTATAAACCAAAAAGCTGCCCCTGCCAAATTGGTAGCACCATTTTTAGAATTCTATCAGGGTGAAATAAATTATCATGGCAGTGGGATTGTATTTTCAGCTGCTACTATGGAATTTTTGAAAAGGTCATAATATAATTTTAGGATATAATTGCATCATGGGCAATATTTAAGCCTTATTTATGGAACAAATGTGTAAGATTTTTTTCCTCTAGAAATAAAAGCAAAGATAAACAAATGGGATCTAATTAAAATTAAAAGCTTCTGCACAACAAAGGAAACTATAAGCAAGGTGAAAAGACAGCCTTCTGAATGGGAGAAAACAATAGCAAATGAAACAACTGACAAACAACTAATCTCAAAGATATATAAGCAACTTATGCAGCTCAACTCCAGAAAAATAAATGATCCAATAAAAAAATGGGCCAAAGAACTAAATAGGCATTTCTCCAAAGAAGACATACGGATGGCTAACAAACACATGAAAAGATGCTCAACATCACTCATTATCAGAGAAATGCAAATCAAGACCACAATGAGGTACCATTTCACACCAGTCAGAATGGCTGCAATTCAAAAGTCTACAAGCAATAAATGCTGGAGAGGGTGTGGAGAAAAGGGAACCCTCTTACACTGCTGGTGGGAATGCAAACTAGTACAGCCATTATGGAAAACAGTGTGGAGATTCCTTAAAAATTGCAAATAGAACTGCCTTATGACCCAGCAATCCCCCTGCTGGGCATACACACTGAGGAAACCAGAATTGAAAGAGACACATGTACCCCAATGTTCATTGCAGTGCTGTTTATAATAGCCAGGACATGGAAGCAACCTAGATGTCCATCAGCAGATGAATGGATAAGAAAGCTGTGGTTCATATACACTATGGAATACTACTCAGCCCTTAAAAAGAATAAATTTGACTCAGTTCTAATGAGATGGATGAAATTGGAACCGATTATACAGAGTGAAGTAAGCCAGAAAGAAAAACACCAATACAGTATACTGACACATATATATGGAATTTAGAAGACAGTAATGATGACCCTATATGTGAGACACAAAGAGACACAGAGGTATAGAGTGGACTTTTGGACTCTGAGGGAGAGGTAAAGGGTGGGATGGTTTGGGAGAATGGCAGTGAAGCATGTGTATTTTCCTGTAGGAAACGAAGCGCTAGTCTATGTTTGGTGTAGGATGCAGGATGCATGGGGCTGATGCACGGGATGATTCGGGTAGAGGATGTGGGGTGGGAGGTGGGAGGGGGCTTTGGCATTGGGCGATTGTGTTCACCTATGGCTGATTCGTGTCAATGTATGGCAAAACAAATACAGTATTGTAATTAAAAAAATAAAAATAAATTTAAAAAAATTTAAAAAAGAGAGAGAGATTAAAAAAAAAAAGATTTTTTTCCTCTTTCCTTGTTGCATATGTTAAGTGGTAATATTTTGAGGCTAATGAATTACACTGATTCGTTTTTTTTAATAGCAGATTTTAGGATAAGTAGAAATTCCAAACTTAAATTTGAATGTACTTTGAATGAAAGTATTTTTTTCAGGATGTCTAAATTTTTAGGGTAAAGATGTGTTCCTTTAGCAACTACTGAATAAGGAATAAAAGAGATAGGTTTAATCAATATAAAAGTAAATATATAACCAAACACAGCTGTTATTTTATTGTGTAGGATCTAATATCTTATTTTTAAATTTGGAATAATATTTTCATTATTTAAAGTTTTAATCTTGAATGCAAATTAAATTAGCATGTAGATATAAACTCCTTAAAAGTATTCGGTGTTCATGGTGTCCTGGGGTCATTTACTGAGTGGAGACTTCCTCTTTGACATTTAAAGAGAGGCACATTGACTAGCTAACAGAATTGCTGGTTCTGATTTTCCATGGTGGTTTCAGAGGCCATGAGGTTACAGAATTCGATTTCCTTGATGTCAGTCTCAGTCAGTCAGTCCCCACATGGGCCAACTCCTAGATATGTTGTTCTTCTTCTTTTTTTTCTACCTTTTACTTTCTGGGAAAGAAGAAGAGACAACCTACTCTTAAGTACTTTGGCTTAGTGGATAATTGTACGTGTTGGGAAACATGTGGCAATAACTGTAATGTCTATAAAATAATTGAAATAAAGGCTAAAGTATTACAGATTTTATTTGCTAAGCATTATCCCATGTCATAGCATGTAAACATTTATTTCACTTTTGAATATTTTTTGCATAATTAATTACATTTAGTCTTAAGGATACATTACTAATATTTGTTCACAAATTTATACCTTAAATTTTGCCTACTATATTAAAAAATATTTTATAGTCTATTATATGCAATACCAATTAATTAACTGGATCACTTAAACCCAGTTTAGTTATCATGGAATGAAGGCAAAAAGAGATCCTCTTTTAAAGATTTAGAAGATTTTGAAATATAAAATGTAGACATAGGGAACAGTGCCAACAAATGGAGGAATACAATAGAATGGAACCCATTAGAGATCTCTTCAAGAAAATGAGATACCAAGGATACACTTCATGCAAATGTGCACAGTAAAGGACACAAATGGTATGGACCTAACAGAAGCGAAAGATATTAAGAAGAGATGGCAACAATACACAGAAAAACTATAAAAAAAAAAAATATCTTCATGACCCAGATAACTATGATGGTGTGATCACTCGCCTAGAGCCAGACAACCTGGAGTGTGAAGTCAAGTGGGCCTTAGGAAGCCTCCCCACAAAGCTAGTGGAAGCTGATGGAATTCCAGTTGAGTTCTTTCAAATCTTAAAAGATGATGCTGTTAAAGTGTTGCACTCAATATGCCAGCAAATTTGGAAAACTCAGCAGTGGCCACAGGACTGGAAAATGTCAGTTTTCATTTCAATTTAAAAGAAGGCAATGCCAAAGAATGCTCAAACAACTGCACAATTGCACTCATCTCACACGCTAGCAAAGTAATACTTGAACTACTCCAAGCCAGGCTTCAGCTGGTCGTGGACCATGAACTTCCATGTTCAAGCTGGTTTTAGAAAACTCAGGGGAACCAGAGATCAAATTGCCAACATCTGCTGGATCATTGCAAAAGCAAGAGAGTTCCAGAAAAACATCTACTTCTGCTTCATTGACTATGTTAAAGCCGTTGACTGTGCGGATCACAACAAACTGTGGACAACTCTGAAAGAGATGGGAATAGCAGACCACCTGACCTGCCTCCTGAGAAATCTGTATGCAGGTCAAGAAGCAACAGTTAAAACCAGACATGGAACAATGGACTGTTTCTAAATCGGGAAAGGAGTATGTCAAGGCTGTATATTATCACCCTGCTTATTTAACTTTTATGCAGAGTACATCATGTAAAATGCCAGGGTGGACAGAGAACAAGCTGGAATCAAGATTGCAAGGAGAAATATCAATAACCTCAGATATTCAGATGATACCACCCTTATGGCAGAAACCAAAGAGGAATTAAAAAGTCTCTTGATGGAAGTGAAAGAGGAGAGTGAAAAAAATGGCTTAAAATTCAACATTCAAAAAACAAAGATCATGGCATCTGGTCCCATCACTTCATGGCAAATAGATGGGAAACAATGGAAACAGTGACAGAGTTTATTTTCTTGGGCTCCAGAGTCGCTGCAGAGGGTGACAGCAGCCATGAAATCAACAGATGCTTGCTCATTGGAAAAAAGCTATGACCAACCTAGACAGCATATTAAAAAGCAGAAACCTTATTTTGCTGTCTAGTACATCTAGTCAAAGCTAGGGCTTTTATAGTAGTCATGTGTGGATGTGAGAGTTGGACTATAAAGAAATTTGAGTGCCAAAAATTGATGCTTTTGAACTGTGGTGTTGGAGGAGACTCTTGAAAGTTCCTTGGATTGCAAGGAGACCCTACCAGTACATCCTAAAGGAAATCTGTCCTGAATACTCATTGGAAGGACTGATGCTGAAGCTGAAACTCCAATGCTTTGGCCACCTGATGGGAATAACTGACTCATTAGAAAAGATCCTGATGCTTGGAAGATTGAGGGCAGGAGGAGAAGGGGGATGACACAGGATGAGATGGCTGGATGGCATCACCAACTCAATGGACATGAGTTTGAGCATGCTCCAGAAGTTGGTGATGGTCAGGGAAGCCTGGTGTGCTGCAGTCCATGGGGGTCACAAAGAGTCAGACATGACTGAGGGACTGAACTAATCTGAACTGATATACAGATTAGTGAATAATGTTTTTGGAGATCTTTCCAGAATCTGATGTGACTGAAACACAGGGCAATAGCCTGGAGACAAGGATGGGGATACGATAGAGATCATAGAAGAAAGGGCTAAAGGCCAAACTAAAATGAACACATTTGTTTTTGGAGGATTTGTCATCTCTATCTTGACCTTGAATGGAACTAAATAGCAGATAACAGTCACTGATATATTCATTTAATATTTACAGAATCTGTATGTGTATTGAGCTGATTGATTAAAGAATAAATGTAGTAAAGCAAGACATATGCATCTCAGGAGAAATGTATTTAAAACACTTAAAAAAAAACTCTGTTGACAGCTATCTTCTTTAGATCTCTACATGGAATTTTTAATTTTTTGGATTGGTTTTAGTTTTTAGGTATTAATTCTATAATGAATATGAAAGTAAACTCTTTTTTTCGTTACAAAATGTTGAGAGATATTAAGTTGGTGATTTCAGATATTATTGGTTTGGAAAGGCTGATGCTAAACTGTAAAAGTATATATAATGTTTTGCTGACATGGTTAAGTTGCTGCAGTCAGTGTCTCAAATCCTTCTTATTCTTCATCTGTCCTCTCATCTCTGAAGTCAGTTAGCTGAATCTGTGATTAAAATCAGAGAAACTTCAGGTAAGGCAGGTGTTTTATTTAACCCTGCCCTGGATGATTCAATCTAATATGAGTTTGTTAGATGACAGTCACTGAACCATGAAATTTCATGTAACTCTGTAGTTATTGTTTTATAAATAAGATCATTGAGAAAAATTTCATTATAGCAAGAGTCACTATGGTAGATATGTCAAAAATACCTAAGTTGGTAGACCATAGACAGGCAGATTTTATATTTAAAAACTCTAATTTATATTTATTCTAACTTTGTTGAAGTTTCAGTTATCATGTTGTCATTTGATTTTATAGAAACAAAAATTAGAACCAAATAGTCCTTTTATCATAGGCATAAATTTAAAGATATGTGGAATATTTATCTTATTACAATTTTGTCGCAGAGCTAGGCTGATAAACTCACCTTTACTACAGAGTCCTTTGTTTCTAAATCTTTTGACAACAGAAATGAAACAATAATAATTCACAATTATAGGCACTGGAAAAAAACCGAGGTAACATTTTGGATGGCTGTGGCTTAAAAGGGAACTCAAGTTGGAGAGACAAATCTGTCTGTCATGATGTGCTGGTTAAGAAATTAAATGGAATATTGATTTTGGAGAACATGACCATGCTTTTTAATGACAGATGAAAGAAAGCCCAAGAGAAAGAGGAAGAAATAAAGAGAAAAATAAAGGAAGAAAGGATGGAGAAAAGAAAGAGAAGAAAGAAAATGGTAAAATAACTGATTACCTATAGGAGAGTAAGATGTGGACATCTTTTCTTTCTTTTTTTTTAATGCATAGTAATTGGAAGAAACAATAAAGCGAAATGTGTCAGAGTTTATTGGCATTATATACAGAAGTACCAGAAGAATGTATAATGAGGCTGAGAATATGGAACTAATGAAGAAGTATTACAAGGAAAAAGGAGGATTTGTGTGGGAAACTGGACATGAAGTAAAGAGTAGCCAGTGAGGAGATCAGAAGATTTCTCTAACCCTCCAGGAACTAAACACACAAAGGAGCCCAATTAGAAATAAACTAGCTAGAAGAAATATTTCATAATAAATTGGGGATTATCAGTTTGCCTAAAGGGAATGGCATCAGAGATTTGAGTCTCCTTGTTTCAAAACCACATACTTTCTTTCAATTTTGATACAAATGCTCTTGCTTTTCACATCTTGCTAAAAAACAATCACATATGAAACAAATTAGCAACTAACCAAACTTTCTTATCTTTGAAAGAAGAATCATTTTCAACTGAATTATGGATACAAGGAAATTTCGAAAGTATTTTTCCAGGTCTTTTTTGTCAACACCAGGTTGCTGTGATGTATTCTCTGGTATTCACAAATTTCTCAGAAACTTTCAACTGTTAATCAAACCTGAAATTTAGACAGATTATTACTTGTATTCTCCAGATATAAGTAACATGTATCATACAGCATAGAGAAACCTGATACTCTGCTTTAAATAGAATATAGATGAACAATTCAGGGTCATTTCTGGCTGCTTAAATAAATTAATTGGAAACAACAAAAACTGTTTTGCAATACTTAGGGAAATTCTGTTCCAGGGTCTTTTACCATATCAGTTCTTGTTGCTCATCAGCACTAAGTAAACCTAAGGGAAAACAAAGAATACCATCAGTGTGCAGTTACTTAGAAATTTTTATTATTCCTGAGAAATGTGTGACTCCATGAGTAAGAGAAGTATGCTTTCTCATTCTCCTCTTAAAGATTTAGTTAGGGTGTTTCTTTGTAACAATCTATTGCAATAGATGAAGTTTCTGATGACTCTGTTCTGAAGTCATTTCTCCTCAGTACCCACAGCACACAAAATGTTTCATCCTTCCGTGGCTACTTCAGATTTTCTGGAGGTTAAGACTGGCATCTTACTTTTAAAGATTCCAGGTTGTCTACTTTTCACACACAAGAGGGCGACCTAGACAGGATTTGAAGATTTAGCTGCCCTGTCTTACAACCATAAGCTGGGCATGTTTATTCATTCATTCCACAAATATTTATTGAGCATCTGATATTTGGCTGGGTGCTTAGGGACAAAACCTCTGATGTAATACATTCTCCAGCCTCAAGGAAATCACAAGTAAGCAAATAATTACAAAAGAATGTGATAAAGCTAGGATGAATGAAGCATGAGGAAGACTAGTAGGTAGTTTGGAGGGAAAGAAGAAATCAGAGTAGGATGCCTAGAAAAGTAGGCTTTTGAACTGAGTCTTAGAAAGCAAATAAAAGTTGAAATTAACTACTTGAAAGTGAGTTTTTGGGGAGATAGGGTAAGAATTGGGTTCCTCAGGTGGCTTAGTGGTAAATAATTATCTCCTGTTAATACAGGAGATACAGGTTCCATCCTTGGGTCAGGAAGATCCCCTGGTGAAGGAAATGTCAACCCACTTCAGTATTCTTGCCTGGGACGTCCCATGGACAGAAGAGCCTGGCAGGCTACAGTCCAGGGGGTTGCAAACAGTCAGAAATGACTAAACTATTGAGCTGAGCACACACACAGAGTATTCTACATTAAAAAGAAAAAGGAAATACAATTTTAAGGGAAATCTGAGAGAAGAACAACATGAGAACAGGAGGAGCAAAGCTGTTGTGACTGTCTGTAGTGGAGTGAGGACAGGGAGTAAGTGAAAAATGAATGTGAGAAGTAGATGGGGGCTGGGTAGCAGAGATCTCTTAGACTATGAAGAATCACTTGGAAAGTACCAATAATAGAACACTGTTTTATGTTAGACAGGAAAAGTAAATAACTGGTAGAGTATGGACTCCAAAGGCAGACCTCAGAGGAGATCTTGCTTTTTTCTAAATGAGCAAAGGGGGGTTCCTGGTCACCTTACTAGAAATAGGGAAACACAGGTCTTCTACCTAAATATGAATCCCAAATCTGCTTATTTCCCAATTTACATTTAACAGAGTCCTGTTCATCTTAGAAGCTTACTATGAGAAAGTTCAACAAATCAAAGAGAAATGAATAAGTCAGTTAGTTCAGTCACTCAGTCGTTTCTGACTCTTTGCAACCCCAGGGACTGCAGTACACCAGGCTTCCCTGTCCATCACCAACTCCCAGAGCTTGCTCAAACTCATGTCCATCGAGTCAGTAAGGCCATCCATCTATCTCATCCTCTGTTGCCACCTTCTCTTCTTGCCTTCAATCTTTCCCAGCATCAGGGTCTTTTCTAATGAGTCAGTTCTTCACATCAGGTGGCCAAAGTATTGGAGTTTCAGCTTCATTATCAGTCCTTCCAATGAGTATTCAGGACTGATTTCCTTTAGGATGGACTACTTTGATCTGTTTACAATCCAAGGAACTCTCAAGAGTCTTCAACACCACAGTTCAAAGCATCATTCTTTGGTACTCAGCTTTGTTTATAGTCCAACTCTCACATCAATACATGACTACTGGAAAAAGCACAGCTTTGACTAGATGGACCTTTGTTTCTGCTTTTTAAAATGCTGTCTAGGTTGGTCATAGCTTTTCTTCCAAGGAGCAAGCATCTGTTGATTTCATGACTGCTGCCACCCTCTGCAGTGACTCTGGAGCCCAAGAAAATAAAGTCTGTCACTGTTGCCATTGTTTCCCATTTATTTGCCATGAAGTGACGGGACCAGATGCCATGATCTTTATTTTTGAATGGTGAATTTTAAGCCATCTTTTTCACTCTTCTCTTTCATTTCCATCAAGAGACTTTTTAATTCCTCTTCACTTTCTACCATAAGGGTGGTATCATCTGGATATCTGAGGCTGTTGATATTTCTCCTTGCAATCTTGATTCCAGCTTGTTCTTTATCCACCCTGGCATTTTACATGATGTACTCTGCATAAAAGTTAAATAAGCAGGGTGACAATATACAGTCTTGACATACTCCTTTCCCAATTTGGAACCAGTCTGTTGTTCCATGTCTGATTCTAACTGTTGCTTCTTGACCTGCATACAGATTTCTCAAAAAGACAGTTAAGGTGGTCTAGTATTCCCATCACTTTCAGAATTGTCCACAGTTTGTTGTGATCCACACAGTCAAAGGCTTTGGCATAGTCAATAAAGCAGAAATAGATGTTTTTCTAGAACTCTCTTGCTTTGTCAATGATCCAATGGATGTCGGCAGGTTGACCTCTGGTTCCTCTGCCTTTTCTAAAAAGACATAGTAATACCAAGAGTACAACTTCCCAAGGCTACAGTCAATGGGATTTCAGAGTCATACATGACTTAATGACTTAGCAGGCACGTCCACAATACCAAGAGTGACTCCTTAGAATGAACAAACGATAACTGGTTTTGGTTTTTGTTCTTATTTTTCACTACTGCTTCTCCAACTTCAATATAGAACAGCTCTGTCTACTGTCTCCAGAGAGGGGGTGAGCAAGCTGAGAGGCAGGTGCTATCTGTCCTATGGAATTCCATGTGGGTATAGTTAAGGCAGGTCTGGAAGCCAGGTAATTTTCTCATGAGCATCTGAATACAAGAATTTCTGCTCTGTGGGCTCCTCATCTCAAATACTGTCATGTATGTGAATTCTAACATCTGCCAGTAAATGGATACTTGATATCACCGTTAACTCAATCATCAGCTAAAGTATTCTATCCAAATAATGATATTGGTGGATTGAATCTATGTGCAACTTTATTTTCCAGAACTAAGCAAGTGCGTGGTGAATTTATTTGATATGTTTGCTGCTTACTGCATGAGATGAGACATATTCTAGTAATGCCAAAGGGAGGGATTGAATCATTTATTAAGTACAGTCTTGGACAGGTGTCTCAAATGTCAGTTCTAGGATTTAATCTAAACTAATCTTCAGAAAAGTTAGATTTAATGGAAATAAAAACCCAGAGGAATTCAAAGTACAGGGAGCTGGATGCTTAAATCGCAGACACCTCTGTTTATAGCAATCTTTTAAATAAACCCTTTTATTTTGCTGTTATCCTTCTGTGTTCTGAGGTAGAAAGGGTTTGGAAAACTATATGGCTCATGGGTAAGCAGGATTTATACAAATCAAGTTGTTTACTCTTTATTTCTAACCCCAGCATACAGTCAGTTATTTGCAAATAAAGCCACAAAGTTAAATCTGAGTTCAGCCCACAGAGCTTTTGACTTCTATAAGTGTCCCCGCAGAGTTATTACATATAGAGTGTACTTAAAATCTGCTATTCTAGGTCATATTTCCTGACCACAAAATATGAGGACAGAAGGCGGCTTGAAATTGATAAGGAAAACCTGCCTAAATGGCCACCACATATCATATCTAAATATTGACAGGTCAAAAGGAATGCGGGTTATCCATCACAGAAAGCAATTTGTAAAATATATTGGCAAGGCTAAATCTGAAAACTAAACCCTTGCATCTGTCCCCACTTCAAGGCACTGTATCTCTGCGTGAGAGCTAAGTCACTTCAGTTGTGTCTGACCGCTTGCAATCCTGTGTACTGCAGCCCGCCAGGCTCCTATGTCCATGGGATTCTCCAGGCAAGAATCCTGGGGTGAGTTTCTGTGCCTTCTTCTAGGGGGTCTTCCTCACCCAGTGATTGAACCTGTGTCTCTATGTCTCCTGCATTGGCAGGCAGACTCTTTACCACTAGCACCATCCTACCAAATAACAAAAATTATATTTTTAATTGCAACTACACACACACACACACACACACACACACACACACACACACACATATATATTACATATCATGCAAAAAAAGAAAGTACTAGTCGCTCAGTTGTTTCTGACTCTATGTAACCCCACAGACTCCTCTGTCCATGGGATTTCCCAGGCAAGTCTGAGCCACTGGGGAAGTCCCATAAAATTTAAAATCTTGGCTTTCAACAGCACAGAATTAAATTGAAAATTGTACAAACAGATGCTAGAAAAGCAGAAATAATTCATGATATATTTTGTGAATATATTAATCTAAATTAATTTCCCAGTGATGGTGATATTTGGGAGCTCTTGCTGGCAGTTTTATAACACAGGAAATATCTTATGGAATATTTGCTTTTTAATATTAAAGAGAAAAGGGCTGGCACAAAAACAATTGCTAATGACCTGTTCAGTGATATAAAATCTAAAGACCACTTAAAGCAGTTAATAACTGCCAAGAAATTTAAGTAGAAGAGAGCATTGCTGAAGTTGTAAAGTAAATAAAGAACACAGTTCAAATAAGGGAAATGAGTTAAGGAGAAAGACATGAAGTAAATCAGTGAAGTCTATGAAGTTACCAGGGAATTTCCTAGGCTCTACAGACATTGACAAAGACTTTTCTTTCTTTCCTTGCTCTCTTTTTCCTCTTCCTCCTTCTCTCCTTCTTCTTCCTTCCTTCCCTACTTTTCTTTCTTTCTTTCCTTTTATTTCACTCTTTTTTCTCATATAGACACTCTGATAAACTATTGTATCTTGTGGAATTTAAGTTAATGAACGTTTTCTACAAATAACCCAGATAGTAAATATTTTCAGTTTTGCAAAGACGATGATCTTGGCTGCAACTCTCATTCTGCTATTGTATTCTGAAAGCAGTCATATATGATTGATAGTGAACAAATGGGTTTGGCTGTGTTTCAATAAAACTTTATTTGCAAAACCAGCAGCAGGTTAGATTTGACCAGAGAGGTGTTCTTTGCCAATCCTTGTTCTAAAAAGTGATCTTTTATAGACATTCTCCAATATTACATTTTCCATGAAAAACAGAAGAAAGGGTAATATTTTCTGGTATAATACTCAAAGAATGGACCTATTCATTATTGCTTATCACAAGTGTTTAAATATGAAATGGAATTAATTATTAATGAATATTTAGTATCTTCTAAATATTTGCAGTTTTCTTGTATGTGATATCATCTAATACTGAGGAGTGTAAAATAATCCCCATTTTTGAGAAATGCAGCAATGTTAAGAAACTTGGATGACTCTGTGTCAGCTTTAAGTGTCACTTTTGGAATTTAAGCTCCCCTGATAGCTCAGTTGGTAAAGAATCCACCTGCAATGCAGGGAACCCTGGTTCAATTCCTGAATCAGGAAGATACCCTGGAGAAGGGATAGGGTATCACACCAGTATTCTTGAACTTTCCTTGCGGTTCAGTGGGCAAAGAATCTGCCTGCAATGCGGGAGACCTGGGTTTGATTTCTGGGTTGGGAAGATCACCTGGAGAAGGGAAAGGCTACCCACTCTAGTACTCTGGCTTGGAGAATTCCTGGGTCATAGATAGTCGACCAAGACTGAGTGAGTTTCACTTTGGAATTTAAAGACTTCTCCAAAACTTATATTAATACATGCTTATGTGTAAAAATGTACACATTTTTTGTGATGAAAAAATGAGTTTATCTCAAAGATCTCATAACAATAAGAATATAAATAACTTGCCATAAAATATACTTTGAGAATTGTTCAATCTTGATCTCAAGCATTCTGTGATACTCCACTTCAAGAATTTGTTGATTTCTAAGTAGGCCCTTTTCCTTCAAAACACCCTAGAATTCAATTATGAAAATATCTATCTCCAGGAATATTTGGCAAAGTGTTTGTGTTGGGATTTTAGAAATGATCAGAGAAGTAATGAAACTGGCACATGGTGGATGACAGTCAAGGATGTTGAATTTCCTGCATTATGGATGACGGTCCCATGCAATGAAGAATTGTCATACCCATAGTACCAGCAGTTTACTGCACCACATGCTCATTACAACACAAAAAAACAAAAACAGAAGTATTGGCTTGTGGCTGATCTTATTGACTACCTAACCAATAGCCACTTCCTGCTTCTTCCTTGCTAATATAACCTTTATTTTATTCAGGTAGCATTTGGAAGCCAGTGAGCCTTTGGGAATGCTGACCCCTCCCCAGCTACAGAGGGTGAACCATGTTTTAAATCCAGTCACAGTAACATTCATTCCACTCTGCCATGATGGATTTAGTCAGGGGCATCCGACTCCATCCTTGCCTAATAGATGTTAAGAGAAAGCCTACTGAACAGCTCCTTGGAAAGTTCTCCCTCCATGATAAAAAGAGAAAGTGGAACAGAGAAACATCTTCCATCACCCGTTTCCTTTAGATTCTGATGTTATCATGTGAGAATTTCATGCTTGAAACTGTTACATATATTTCTCAACTCTGACCAAAAAACCAAGAGAATCTGAGAGAATCAAACCAGTGCCTGACATTACTGAGGTCCTCAATTAATGTGAAGGCTGCTGATCTTAGAGATTCTGTTATATGAGACTATCCTTAGAATGTAGCTCATTTTTAGTTAAGCATTCTTTTAGTTTCATCCTAAAGCATCCCAATTGCTACATGGAAAATATGATTTTCCTTTGCCCAGGAGGTCTACATACAGAGCAGAGCCCAGATATAGATTTTTCACAGTTGGCTAAAATAAATTTGAGTAGGACTTGAAAGACTCTCTAATCCCCCATATCCAAGTTCAAGTACAAAGCAAAATTTATATCTGTCACTGCAAATTTTGGAAATAAATGATTTATTTTCTTGATGAAGTGATTCAATGTCTTTATGACTAGGAAAACATAATGTACAAAATACATGACATGACTTGTTTTAGGGAAGCAAAGTCTCATTTTAGAAAGTAATGTTCTAATGTAAAGAACACTGCATCCTTTACAGGCAAGTTAGTAAAACATTAGTAAAATGAAAAGCAATTTGAAGGAACAGATTATAAAATGATAAATTTTCTAAAATTTTGTAAACTTTTACTAAAATAATTAAAATTAAGTAAAATATAATTTTATAGTTAACAATTATCTGGAAATAAAATAATAGGTAATTGGAAAGCTTCTAAATTTAAGTGCATGGAACCATGTGGGGAAAGCACATAGGATAGAGAAGGGCAATACCGTTTTCCATAAAAGAGGCTGAAGAGGAAATTTGACTAGAACTACAAATTACTCTGTTCCAGGCATTTCCATCAAGATGAACAGTCTCTTTACATAGGATGACATATTAATTTTTTACCTTTTATAGTGATCTCCTCTATAAATTATATTTATAGAAGAAACCTAAAAACACCTATATTAAGTCTATCAACCCAATAAAAGGAAGTTTCAGAAGAGTTTGAGGGGAAACATGAATACAATTAGGTTGATTTTGGAGATTATGAAGGCGTCATCTTATTACAAAACCAAGTTTGTATCTCAGTTGGAATAGTCTTCCTTGTTTTTTTGAGTGTCAGTCCTTTCCATGGTTATATGGCATCACATGTTTTCTTTTTGCTTAATAGCTTTTTTAGACATGTGGATGTGGGAGGGACAATGAGCATTGGCAGCAGAATCTATATCTTGGTGACTTTTCCAGGGCCATCTGCATTCCTGCATTTTCTCTCCACATCTATTCAGAAGGAGAATTAGATAAAAACAGATAAAGGGATGTAAACATGCCAGGGAAAAGTAAGCACTCTCTGTTCAACTCCCCAGTTGAGCTGCTTCCTGATTAAAATACTCACACACAGCAACTGGCCTGTAAAGTCCATGCTGAGGCCTGAGAGAGTTTGGCACAATCCAATAAGTGTATCATTTCTGCCTCTTTCTGTCAGCAGTAACTGAGCAATCCAGCCTGGTGATTGGAAGAGCACATTTTCTTTGTCCTGCACATGCTGTATTTATCCTTCACAAATATCCACAAAACTCAGCAGGGATTTGGCTGAGAGTGTAGGATCACTCCTTGCAGAAAACCTGGTAATAAATCTGGGAGGCTTTGTACAAGGTCTGAAAGCTGCCTTCAGAATTTGCCGGAGGAGGTGTGTGTAGCCAGGAGTAAGGAGATTATGTAAACTGCAGAGGAGCGCTCTGGAGCTTGGTGAGGCAAGGCCCAAGTCAGAATACCCTCTGAATACTCTCTCAGCAAGAGGGAGTTAGAGGTTCGGACTATGGTCTGGGAATATAAACTTCTCCCTCCACTCCTGGGAATTAAATAGGACACTTGCATGCTCTGTTTTCCTTGAAATACGTAGACATTTAAAAGATAGTTTCCATCTCTATCTTGGACTGCGTACTTTAAAGATCCATTTCAATTTTGTACTTTCACCTTAAGAATTGTTCCATGGTACTTATTTCCAGTGTTCTCTAAATTAGTCTTCCCGCCCCCCCAACAATTTGGAAAATGTACTTTGGCAATGGGTTCTGGAAATGAGATTTCAGTGTGCTCAGAGGAATACTTTCCTTTGCATTCACCTGGAAGCTTATTTTAAAATGTTAGAATCTGGCCACCACCCGCTCCCTGCCATGAACAGAGAATTTGAATCCTCTGGTGTAGGGCCCTGAAATCTGCTCTTTTAACAGATTCGCCAATGACTCTGATACACACTAATGTTAGGACACCACTGTTTTAGAAAGCTATAAGAGGATAGTTTGAGAAAAAGAAAACAAGGTGACAAGCTGTGAAAATATACACACCAGGTTAATTTTTTTTTCCACCATTGTTTTGGCATAGCGTGAATATCACTGTATACATACCATGTTTGCTTTAGAAGGCCACTTTACCCATAATATATATTCATGAGGATTTTTCTTAACAAACATCAATTTCATAACTAGGAATAAAAACTTTCTAAATCTAATTTGACAGAGTCTGGAAAATAGAACATGAAATCTCATAGGGAACATCTTTCTGTATAACCTTACAAAGAGAATCATTGTTTTCTATTTACTTTTCTTTTTATGGAACGCCTCTTCTAATATTGCATTCTTGTAAAGCATAGATCAAGAAACTGCACCGTGCCCTTAGGGAGAGAAGGAAGCTAGGCCTAGATGTTCTCAAATAAAATATATTAATATAATGATTATAAAGGTGCTTTGATGAGGAGAAATACATCAGGGAATATTTGGCTGGTAGGCCTCAATAACTTCTATTAAGTTATTTGAAGGAATATTTACCAGTAACTATAACGTTTACTTTTAAACAAGTATTTCTCTACATGGATTTTCCACAAACCATATCAATTTCATCAGACTTTTAATCTCTTCTCATGAAACCTACATTTTCAGCTATAATAACCATAGAAGTGAATACAAGAGTCCCAACAAGACTGAGATTTTTGCAAATTTAAAAACATTTCTCCACTTCAATGCTAGCATAAAAATAAATAGATTCCCACTATGGGTATGGACCTCAGTCTATCAGAAATGAGGCTTCTGCTAAAATTCCATTATTCGTTGGCTGATTGAATTGAAAACCAAGATCTGTCTTTTGGAGAATCTCAATTGTAGCAATGATTCAGTATGAAATGATATGGGAAATGTATTATTAGATTAATTAGATAATTAGAAAAATTCACAGCTGCACCCTTTGACAGTACATTTAGTGTTTCTGTGTTAATGAGGCGTACCATAAAGTCTCCAAAAATGAAATCTACAGAAACATTTGTTTATCTGATATTTATTGTGAAAGCTGATTTTAAAAAGGCCTTGTATTCTAAGGAACTAGACTCTTGTGGATGGTAATCAAGGGCCTGTTTTTATAGTCTTGATTTTGTATTTTTATTCATAATCATACAAAAATGTATTGTATATTTGTACTTTTATATGCATATCTTTAGTTCAGTTGTAAGATATTTATTACTGGTTTTCATAATTGAACCACTAATGAGGTGGTAGAATTGTAGCCTTGTGTCTCCATCAGGCAAAATACAAATCAAAAATCTTGTTACTCTCAAAGGCAGTTGTTATTTCTTTTTTTTTTTTTCTTCTTTTTTCATTATTAGGGCATACAAGATTATTTTCTAAGAGATTAGATATTATTTTCAGCTATTTAAATATTCTTTCAAATATCTTCCTAATAAGGAAGGGAAAATTTCCTCCTGTTGTCAAAAAGCACAGCTGTGAGTTTTTCTAATTGCTCAATTAATCTAATGATACACTTTTCCTATCATTATCAAACTACTATGTTTCAGCACCCAAGCTGTATTCTTTACTGGAGCTGTCTTGTTTGTTTTTGATAGTATTGACTTCTGAAATTATGTACATGCTTATTACAATTTCATAATATAAGCTCCATATTTTATAATGGATTGATTTTTGAATCTGGAAAAATGTTACTTTATGCAAAATATCTCAACTAACAATAACTTTAGCATTTTCACCTTTGTCTGAATTTCAGCTACAACTTTCTTGGAATTACCTATTCTCTAAATTAAATATATATATATACATAAAAGAAATGTTACCACCATAATAGTGAGCAATAAGCAAAAGAATAAATGGGCATAGGAATCCTTTCTTCTAATTTAAAGAATTATTATAGAGTATACTTATTTTCTAATGTAAAATAATTTGCATCAGAAAACAAATTGCTATACATTGTTATAATTGTTTGTCACACATTTTCTTTTTATGATATTTTAGAGGAAATAGCACATGAGTTTCCCTATCAGGTTAATAAAACTTCTTCAGAAATGGAACGTTTCATGAATACCTTTTAATATTATTATGTATTTTTCCTGTTTCAAGTGCTAGATTTGGTGAGATGATTGCTTCCTTACTCTTGCTCAGAGATTGTTTGTCCACATTATCCTTACAGTCTGTTCTTTTCACTGATTTCCATTTTCACCTTAAACACCTTAATTAAGCTCCTGCTGTAGTTCAGGGACACTGTAGGGCCTTTTGCAGGCATTGTCTCCTTGAATTCTCTGGTTGACCCTTTAGCATTGTTGTCTTTCACAGGGAAGAGAACTAAGACTTGGATAAGGAACTTGAAAGGAGAAAGAATTAGTAAATTATGAGACCAAGATGCCAACCTAATCTTGTTTCAGAGCCCATGTAGTTTATGTTATATTTTGCCAAGCACCATATTGAATTTATTACCTACAGTGTTGAATTTCTGACTGATTCAACCTGCTCTAAAATGAACCACACATCTCTGGCTTAGTCTTAGAGAACTCTAAGCCTTATTAAAGTGACATTTTTGATCAACTTGTTGATTTCTCTTTGAAATTTGTTCAGAGTTCCTCTCTTGTTCCCATCATGTCATTACAAGCTGGTAAGTTTGATCTTTGTTCTAGTTATAAAGATGGATCTGCGAACAGTTCTTCTCGTAAGAGCCCATGTATTTCCTCTGTCCCCTACATTAATAAGTAGTAAATAAGCTTCTATATACCACGCTTGACTTCTGCAATTGGAGGTTTGGGCATACAAGAAAAATAGTTAGACTTGCCATGCCATTTTAGTGGCACATTGGTCAATATTAAATATACAAAAAACTAATTTAAAAATGAATATACTACACATTTTCTCTTGAAGAGAAAAAAAAACTTTTAAAGTGGCTTTCTGGTCCCCCGGCTGTGAGTGAATTGAAACCCCCTCCCGCCCCGGCGCCTCGGGGCTGATGTGCTTGTGTCTATCAGGGTTCCTTGTTGGGGTAATTCAGCAATCCTCTAGGGATGACCCTCAAGGTGGAGAAACCTATCATCATAAACCTAGATGTTTTAACATTAGTGCTGAATAGATGGAAAAATCATGAGGCTATTGTAAAAATAAATCTGAAAACCAGAATCAGGAGGCATAAGTCCAAAGCCTGAGATCATCAAAGAATTCCTGAATACAGGGAACATTATCCAATAAGAGTTCATCAAACGCCTTCATACCTATACTGAAATTGAGCACTGCCCAAGGGCCAACAAGCTCCAGAGCAAGACATACCACGCAAATTCTCCAGCAACACAAGAACAAGCTCCTGAACTTCAATACACAGGCATCTCAAAATACTCCAAAACCATTGACGTCTCATAACCCATTACTTCACACTTCACAGCAATCCAGAGAGAGGGAAATCCAGCTCCACCCACCAGAACTCCAACACAAGCCTCCCTGATCAAGAAACTTTGACAAGCCACTGATATAACCCCAAACACAGAGAGAAAGCTCTATAAGAAAGAGAATTCCACAAATTCCCAGAATATAGAAAAGCCACCCCAAACGCAGCAATATAACCAAGATGAAGAGACAGAGGAATACCCAGCAGGTAAAGGAACAGGAGACATGCCCACCAAACCAAACAAAAGAGGAAGAGATAGGGAATCTACCTGAGAAAGAATTCCGAATACTGATAATGAAAATGATCCAAAATCTTGAATTCAAAATGGAATCACAGATAAATAGCCTGGGGTCAAGGATTGAGAAGATGCAAGAAAGGTTTAACAAGGACCTAGAAGAAATAAAAAAGAGTCAACATATAATGAATAATGCAATAAATGAGATCAGAAACACTCTGGAGGCTACAAATAGTAGAATATCAGAGGCAGAAGATAGGATTAGTGAAATAGAAGATAGAATGGTAGAAATAAGTGAATCAGCAAGGGAAAAAGAAAGAATTAAAAGAAATGAGGACAACCTCAGAGACCTCCAAGACAATATGAAACGCTCCAACATTCGAATTATAGGAGTCCCAGAAGAAGAAGACAAAAAGAAAGACCATGAGAAAATACTTGAGGAGATAATAGTTGAAAACTTCCCTAAAATGGGGAAGGAAATAATCACCCAAGTCCAAGAAACCCAGAGAATGCCAAACAGGATAAACCCAAGGCGAAACACCCCAAGACATATATTAATCAAACTAACAAAGACCAAACACAAAGAACAAATATTAAAAGCAGCAAGGGAAAAACAACAAATAACACACAAGGGGATCCCCATAAGAATAATTGCAGATCTTTCAATAGAAACTCTTCAGGCCAGGAGGGAATGGCAACACATATTTAAAGTGATGAAGGATAATAACCTTCAGCCAAGACTACTGTACCCAGCAAGGATCTCATTTAAATATGAAGGAGAAATCAAAAGCTTTACAGACAAGCAAACGCTGAGAGAATTCAGCACCACCAAACCAGCTCTCCAACAAATACTAAAGGATAGACTTTAGAAAAGAAACACAAAAAGGACGTATAAACCTGAACCCCAAACAATAAAGTAAATGGCAACAGGTGCATACTTATCAATAATTACCTTAAATGTAAATGGGTTGAATGCCCCAACCAAAAGGCAAAGACTAGCTGAATGGATACAAAAACAAGATCCCTATATATACTGCCTACAAGAGACCCACCTCAAAACAACGGACACATACGACTAAAAGTGAAGGGCTGGAAAAAGATATTCCATACAAATAAAGACCAAAAGAAAGCAGGAGTAGCAATACTCATATCCGATAAAATAGACTTTAAAACAAAGGCTGTGAAAAGGGACAAAGAAGGCCACTACATAATGATTAAAGGATCAATCCAAGAAGAAGATATAACAATTATAAATATATATGCACCCAACATAGGAGCACTGCAATATGTAAGACAATTGCTAACAAGCATGACAGGGGAAATTAATAATAACACAATAATAGTGGGAGACTTTAATACCCCACTCACACCTATGGACAGTTCAACTAAACAGAAAATTAACAAAGAAATGCAAACGTTAAATGATACAATAGACCAGTTAGACCTAATTGATATCTATAGGACATTTCACCCCAAAACAATGAACTTCACCTTTTACTCAAGTGCACACGGAACCTTTTCCAGGATAGATCACATTCTGGGTCATAAATCCAACCTTAGTAAATTCAAAAATTGAAATTATTCCAAGCATCTTCTCTGACCATAATGCACTAAGCTTAGATCTCAATTATAGGAGAAAAACTATTAAAAATTCCAACATTTGGAGGCTGAACAACACCCTTCTGAATAATCAACAAATCACAGAAGAAATCAAAAAGAAATCAAAATATGCATCAAAACGAATGAAAATGAAAACACAACTACACAGAACCTTTGGGACACTATAAAAGCAGTCCTAAGAGGAAAGTTCATAGCAATACAGGCATACCTCAAGAAACAAGAAAAAAGTCAAATAAATAACCTAACTCTACACCTAAAGCAACTGGAAAAGGAAGAAATAGAGAACCCCAGAGTAAGTAGAAGGAAAGAAATCCTAAAAATTAGGGCAGAAATAAATGCAAAAGAAACAAAAGAGACCATAGCAAAATCAACAAAGCAAAAAGCTGGTTCTTTGAAAGGATAAATAAAATTGACAAACCATTAGCCAGGCTCATCAAGAAACAAAGGGAAAAAAATCAAATCAACAAAATTAGAAATGAAAATGGAGAGATCACAACAGACAACTCAGAAATACAAAGAATCATAAGAGACTACTATCAGCAATTATATGCCAATAAAATGGACAACTTGGAAGAAATGGACAAATTCTTAGAAAAGTATAACTTTCCAAAACTGAACCAGGAAGAAATAGAAAATCTTAACAGACCCATCACAAGCATGGAAATTGAAACTGTAATCAGACATCTTCCAGCAAACAAAAGCCCAGGGTCCAGACAGCTTCACAGCTGAATTCTACCAAAATTTTCGAGAAGAGCTAACACCTATCTTACTGAAACTATTCCAGAAAATTGCAGAGGAAGGTAAACTGCCAAACTCATTCTATGAGGCCACCATCACCCTAATACCAAAACCTGACAAAGACACCACAAAAAAGAAAACTACAGGCCAATATCACTGATGAACATAGATGCAAAAATCCTCAACAAAATCCTAGCAATCAGAATCCAGCAACACATTAAAAAGATCATACACCATGACCAAGTGGGCTTTATCCCAGGGATGCAAGGATTCTTCAATATCCGCAATTCAATCAATGTAATTCATCACATCAACAAACTGAGAAATAAAAATCATATGATTATCTCAATAGATGCAGAAAAAGCCTTTGACAAAAGTCAACATCCATTTATGATAAAAACTCTCCAGAAAGCAGGAATAGAAGGAACATACCTCAACATAATAAAAGCTATATATGACAAACCCACAGCTAACATTATCCTCAATGGTGAAAAATTGAAACCATTTCCCCTAAAGTCAGGAACAAGACAAGGGTGTCCACTTTCACCACTACTCTTCAACATCGTACTGGAAGTTTTGGCCACAGCAATCAGAGCAGAAAAAGAAATACAAGGAATCCAAATTGGAAAAGAAGAAGTAAAACTCTTACTGTTTGCAGATGACATGATCCTCTACATAGAAAATCCTAAAGACTCGACCAGAAAACTACTAGAGCTAATCAATGAATATAGTAAAGTTGCAGGATATAAAATCAACACTCAGAAATCCCTTGCATTCCTATACACTAATAATGAGAAAGTAGAAAAAGAAGTTAAGGAAACAATTCCAATCACCATTGCAATGAAAAGAATAAAATACTTAGGAATATTCCTACCTAAAGAAACTAAAGACCTATATATCGAAAACTATAAAACACTGATGAAAGAAATTAAAGAGGACACTAATAGATGGAGAAATATACCATGCTCATGGGTTGGAAGAGTCAATATAGTGAAAATGAGTATATTACCTAAAGCAATCTACAGATTCAATGCAATTCCCATCAAGCTACCAGCAGTAATTTTCACAGAACTAGATCAAATAATCTCAAGATTTGTATGGAAATACAAAAAAGCTCAAATAGCCAAAGCAATCTTGAGAAAGAAGAATGGAACTGGAGGAATCAACTTGCCTGACTTCAGGCTGTACTACAAAGCCACAGTCATTAAGACAGTATGGTACTGGCACAAAGACAGAAATATAGATCAATGGAACAAAATAGAAAGCCCTGAGATAAACCCACATGCCTATGGACACCTTATCTTCGACAAAGGAGGCAAGAATATACAATGGAGTAAAGACAGTCTCTTTAATAGGTGGTGCTGGGAAAACTGGTCAACCACTTGTAAAAGAATGAAACTAGACCTGTTTCTAACACCATACACAAAAATAAACTCAAAATGGATTAAAGATCTAAATGTAAAACCAGAAACTATAAAACTCCTAGAGGAGAACATAGGTAAAACACTCGCCAACATAAATCACAGCAGGATCCTCTATGATCCAACTCCCACTATACTGGAAATAAAAGCAAAAATAAACAAATGGGATCTAATTAAAATTAAAAGCTTCTGCACCACAAAGGAAACTATAAGCAAGGTGAAAAGACAGCCTTCTGAATGGGAGAAAACAATAGCAAATGAAACAACTGACAAACAACTAATCTCAAAGATATATAAGCAACTTATGCAGCTCAACTCCAGAAAAATAAACGATCCAATAAAAAAATGGGCCAAAGAACTAAATAGGCATTTCACCAAAGAAGACATATGGATGGCTAACGAACACATGAAAAGATGTTCAACATCACTCATTATCAGAGAAATGCAAATCAAGACCACAATGAGGTACCATTTCACTCCAGTCAGAATGGCTGCGATCCAAAAGTCTACAAGCAATAAATGCTGGAGAGGATGTGGAGAAAAGGGAACCCTCTTACACTGCTGGTGGGAATGCAAACTAGTACAGCCATTATGGAAAACAGTGTGAAGATTCCTTAAAAAATTGCAAATAGAACTGCCTTATGACCCAGCAGTCCCACTACTGGGCATACACACCGAGGAAACCAGAATTGAAAGAGACACGTGTACCCCAATGTTCATTGCAGTGCTGTTTATAATAGCCAGGACATGGAAGCAATCTAGATGTCCATCAGCAGATGAATGGATAAGAAAGCTGTGGCACATATACACTATGGAATACTACTCAGCCCTTAAAAAGAATAAATTTGACTCAGTTCTAATGAGATGGATGAAATTGGAGCCGATTATACACAGTGAAGTAAGCCAGAAAGAAAAACACCAATACAGTATACTGACACATATATATGGAATTTAGAAGATAGTAATGATGACCCTATATGTGAGACAACAAAAGAGACACAGAGGTATAGAACGGACTTTTGGACTCTGAGGGAGAGGGAAAGGGTGGGATGGTTTGGGAGAATGACATTGAAACGTATACTTTCTTGTAAGAAACGAAGCACCGATCTATATTCAATGCAGGATGCAGGATGCATGGGGCTGGAGCACAGGATGATTCAGGTAGAGGATGTGGGGTGGGAGGTGGGTGGGGGCTTCGGCATTGGGAGATTATGTTCACCTGTGGCTGATTCATGTCAATGTATGGCAAAACAAATACAGTATTAAAAAAAATCATTCTTTTAAAAATAAATAAAAATAAATAAAAAAAATAAAGTGGCTTTCTGAAAAATAATATATAAAATGCCTTTCTGCTAGTTTCCTTTACTATTAGAATTAGCAATTAACCAATTGAGCTTTTGCCATTATTTTCTGCTTTTCTTTAACATTGAAAGTTATATCTATAGGATGAAAAGTTTACTGGAAATATTCATTCTTTAAACCATTTTATAACTTATACATTCATATGCCTCTCATTATTTTTATTATTTCTATTTTGATCCCCATAATATACTTAGAAGTGTGAGCAACAGTGCTCACATTAAAACAAAAACATTTATAGCTTGAACCCCTGCTTCATGTCAATGTTTGCGCAAGTATCAGGAACAAAGAGTATCCTATTGAACAACGTATCAGCTGTAGTTTTAGAAGTCATAATCAGACTGCAGTGCATTTCATGGCCATTTTTAATATTGCTCTTGATAGGATAATACAGCTTCAGTCTCTGATCCCAAGTCTCTGATCCCAAATGTCAAATAAAAAATCTATTTCTCTGTATTAGAATCATTGTTTGAAAAGAGAAATCAAAGCTAACTCAGCCAAGAAAATTTAAAACTAAGTGCTTTTGCATGACACACAGGAGCATTTTTTTTAAAGTATATTTTATTCCTTCAACCACTTTGGGTGACATGATAGTTAAAAGCCCATCAACCTAAACTTGAAGTTATGTCTTGACCACTGTCAGTAGTTGGAGGAGGATATTATTCACATGCCATTCAAGACCTAAGCATGTTTTTATTACCACTGCCCACAAAGTCATAAATAACAAATGTCATGTGTCAAGTTCCTGGTTTATATCAGAATACCAGTAGGCAAAAAAAAACAAAAACAAAGAATAAAAATGCAGTCTAACTTAGTTGATTTCAAAGTCTTAGACTTGTCCTGACTATTAGTAGCCCATCAACCTGGAAAAACCTGGAGTAGCTAACCTCTCTGGAGAAACAAAATTTTGCTTTGTCTCAATTTCCCAACTGAAAAATGAAGGCTTTTGGCCAAATAATATTTCAAGATTCTCAGGCTTTAAAATCCTATAATTTCCTACTTGAAGTTTTAGCCATTGTATGTGTAAACTACTTTAAAAATTACCTATCTCCTCCAAAATTATAATTATTTTGTTCTAAACACATACAGTAGACATGGCCCATGAAAAGTTTTCTTTCTTCACATTGTTTTACTATAAGAAATATTGTCTTGAAAAGTACCCCTCTGCATTCTGTATATTTGCTTTGTAGCTGATGTTCTTGCTCTTATTCAGCTAAGTATACAAACATTCCAATGGGGTTAAGGATTAATGGCAAGGAATTGCATGACTGTACAGCATGCAACCTTGAGGGAAGAGATCAAGGGAAATGTCAGTCAAACACCTGCCCTTAGTGCAGTTGCTAATTAATTCGTGAACATTGACTCGGGTTGCAGATTTGCTAGTGTACAAGGGAATCAAGTCCCATCCTATAAATACTGCCTTGATTTAATGAGGCTTTAATAGGATTAAATGGTTTTAACTTTATGACTCCATGTTTTTGATTATATGGTTGTGTAGTGCTTTTTGATATGGAGAGATGTGGATTTCACTGAGTTTCAACAGTAGACTCTAAATAAAAGGTGAGGGGAGAATGTGTTATTAACTCAATAACTTAATTTTCTGGAATCTTAAAATAATATGAAAGATTAAATTGGTCTCAGGCTACCTAGAAGTAAACATGATACATTACTCAGATTCCTCATCTAAAGTAATTTTCATTTAGTTAAATAGACTGCTTTTTATTACTCTGAATTAGAGCTATTTTACCATATTGAAGTCTCAAATGTATTCAGAGCTTGACTCTAAATCATTTCTTTAAATTATATTTCACTGTCTTTCATATTTGAAGATGATATACTGATGGTAACTGTTGTTATTCTGTAAATCTTTTAGTATAAAATAAGAATATCTTTGTGGATTTGTAATTGGTTGCTGTGGGTTTCTATTATTAAAATTTCATTTTGATTCTTAGAAAAACTGAAAAATGATTTCGTCATACTGCCATTTTGGGTGTTAGAATGATATTGTCAACTAATCAAACCAGTGAATTTTCAGGACTCAGCTCAACCTATTATAATTATTAATATGGTTACTATTATCATCATTATTATTTGTCATATTATTCCTCAGTGTAAATCAATTTAAACCTGTTGTGTTTAAGATAAAGACTAAAAGTATTCCTTGTGACCTCTGTTATCGATCCAGCCCTCTTTACAGACCATGCCATTTTAGACACTATCCTCATGTGCGTTTAGTCACTCAGTCATGTCTGACTCTTTGTGACTCCATGGACTGTAGCCTGCTGGCCTCCTCTGTTTGTTGAATTCTCCAGGCAAGAATGCTGGAGTAGGTAGCCATTGCATTCTCCAGGAGATCTTCCCGACCTAGGGATAGAACCTGGGCCTCCTGCCTTGCTGGAGGCAGATTCTTTACCATCTGAGCCACCGGGGAAGCCCTTTAGACGCTACAATTACCTCAGTGAAGAAAGGGGGTCCACATCCTTGATCTTAATGATAAAGCTGATAGTGTAATAAGGAAGACAGACAATAAATTAGTAAACCAAGGTAGATATAGACAGGCATGGGTATCAGGAAGGAACTGCTGACGCAGCAGCTATTTCAGAAAGAGTGAGGAAAGCAGGGGGCCATCCATGTAGGGCTGGTGGCCAGAAAATGCCATTTTGACCAGAGAACCGACAGCAATAAGAAGACACAGCCTTGTAGGTTCTGGAATCAGGCTATCCCAGACACGGAGAACAGCTAATACAGTAGGCTCAAAGGAAGGAACAGGCTGGACAAATGTTAGGGATGGATTGGAACAGAGTCAGGTAGGAGGAGAGAAGCACCATAAGAAACCATGGGTAGATTCTGTTAGATTTCCAGTGAATTGAGATGGAATTGCCTCCAACTATCCAGTTTCCTGGCCCTGTTTTCAGTTCCTGAAGTCAATCTTGTAACCCTCAGGCCCCAAAGCATAAAGCTTGCTTTTTTTTTTTAACTATGTTCATTGTATCCCCGGCCTCTAGCAGAATGGCCACAGTGCGTGCTTAATAAATACTTTTTACACAAACAAAAGAAATGGTTAACTAATTTGTATTGTTTAATGAGAATAGAGGCGTGTTCTCAATCATGCTTCTACCCTCTAACTCCTTGGGATAGAAGGTTTTAATTTGTTCCCAAATATGACGCCCAATCTCTTGCCCGTTTTTCACTAAAGGGCTTGAAGAAGGAATATATTTACCTTGCCAGCTTTTCCTGCAGCTGAGGATGCTCACAGGAGCCAGTTCTGAACAACAAAAACCAGAAACCAAGAAAGCGATATATTCCTTCTCTATGAAAGGGGAGATAAATATTTTACTGCCCTACCTACCCTTGCTTTCTGTCTTGGGACATGACTGTGAGGATAGTGCATCTGCATTTTCAAACCACTGATCATTGAGATTTATTTTTTTCAAACTTACTGCCCAATAATGTTTCATCACCTCATCCTTCTGTACATATGTCTTCAATGGCATTTCCTGTTCTCAGAGAGAAATCAGTTCTGACATCAGCCTGGAACAAGAGGTTCCTCTGATAAATATTGTCATTTGGTTCAATATCAAACACTATATCTACAGATGGCAAGCTTATTACACATCAGGAAAGTATCTTTCCTGATGCTGGCCATGTATGCTTTCAATTATTTCACTTCTTGACTTCTTTTCCCAACTTTCTTACTCCTTATAGCTTTTTCATGAACAACAAAGGGGTATAACTTCTGTTGCACATCTTTTCTTGCTGCATATTAGTTAATTAGGTAACTAATTTATTGTGTATTCTGTGCAAAACAACTTCCTCTTGAATAAGGAAAGGCCTTCATATTTTTAGCTTTTCCCAAATAAGAGAAGGTTATGTAATTTTTATAATTTTCTCTAGCACTTCTACTGTGTAGCTCTTTTAACTGAATTTGGCTATTTGTATTTGAATATATACTGTAATAGCCTAGAATGTCAGTGTGATGTGAAAAAAAAATCGACATGAGTAGCCTGTTTACAGAGTTTTAAAAAACTTTTCCATGCCCATCAGAATCACTGATTTTTTGGTTTATCTGAAACATAACTCAGAGGATTAATATTTTTTCTACTTGACTGTATCTTCTGTAATTCCCTGCCAGTTCAAAGTTTTGTCCCATTGTCATTAATTACCATTTATAATGGTTATGTTTATCAAAGTATAGTTAAAGAATCACTTTATATTATTTGTTGAAGTATAGTTGACTTATTATATTAGCTTTAAGTGTATAACAGAGTAATTCGATGTTTATATAGAATATACTCCATACAAAGTTATCATAAGTTTTGACTATATTCCCTGTTATGTACAGTATATCCTTGTAACTTATTTATTTTATACCTAGAAATTTTTCCCTCTTAATTCCCTCCACCTATCTTGTTTCTCCGTTCACCACTGTCCCCACTTGTAACAACTAGATTATTTCCTGTTTGTGAATCTGTTTCTGTTTTGTTATATCTGCTCATTTATTTTTTAGAGTGTATGTGTAAGTGGAATCATATACTGCCTTATTTCTCTAAGCATAATACCTTCCATGTTCATTCATGTTGTTTCAAATAACAAAATTCCATTCTTTTCTATGACTGACTAATATTCCACTGTATGATGGTGTTAGTCATTTCTATGCTTCTTCTGTGAATCACAGAAATTGTGTGTGTGTGTTCTTACTGACATGCTTACTACACTGTGTTGTTCTTAATTATGTCCATTTGTCTCCTTCACAAGAGCATGAACTCCTTGAGGGTAAGGAATTCATTCCATTCATCACAGTGTCTTTGATTCATAGAATCTAGTGCTGAGCAAGAAACTAACCAATATTTTGTAAGTCCTTGATTTGATAAAGGAGTGGATGAATGAATTAATATTTAAGTATTACTTCCTACATCTCATACATAGAATGACTGTATTTCTGCATAGCTGAAGGTTCACTTGTCAAGTCTCTGAAAAATCACTGGCAAACTATATCCTCTGGCATAGTTTATGACAATTTTTAATGTGATTTAGCAGCTTTGTAACTCAGTTGCCACATGAAAAATAACAGATATCCTTTCTTATTAAAATAAAATTTAATTTCTGTGACTCATTCTTATGCAAACCAGAATGTAGACGAGGAGTTCTAGCCTTATGTGGCCACAAATGGTGTTGATGGATATGGGACAAATTCCAGGGGATTTTTTTTTTTTTAAGAAGAATCTCTTTCATATCAGATTTTCTCTGGCAAATTCACAAAATAAAGATTTTGACTAAACTTTAGAAATCATAATCACAGTACATTTTTTCCTCCTCTATCCATTTCTCTCTTCTCAGTTGTGCTGGGTAGAAAATACAGATGATTTATCAGAATTAAAGCCTAAAGAGACTATCTCCTATCAAACCATTTCTTGGTAAGTGTTTTAAAAGAAAAACCTAATAGGAAAGTTACCAAGTAGAGAAACGGAAAACAGAACAGCTCAGGGAGAGTTCTCAGGCACTATCAGATCCTCCACTTTAGGGCACATCCTTTTCCCTCCCTTTGAATTCCACAAAGAAGATATAGACTAAAGCCTATCTTTTACTCTTTTTGAATTACATATTATCAGATAGAGTAGCCTGTATTCATAGAGGGACATGAATTCACAGGCTAAAATAACCAGATACCTAAGAAGTACAAAGAGTATTAAAAAAAAAAATAGATATCAGAGTGAACAATATCAGAGTAGTCATTAAAACAGATGACTGAGAATTTAATATCATATAATGAAAACAAGGATTATAAGGTTAGATAATAGCAATATGAATTGAGAACAATAAGTCATGAAAGAATCAGTAATAAATGAACACAATTGATGAGCTATATAGTGAGAAGGATAAAGCTGAAAAATGAATTATGTTGAAGATCAAACTGAGGAACATTTCTGGAAGGCAACAGTTAAGAATAAAGAGATTATTTTGAAATCAGCAGAAATATGGCCCATATAAATAAGATAACTCTTCAATTTGCGACCCCTTGAACTGTAGCTTGCCAGGCTCTTCTGTCCATGAGATTTTTTCAGGCAAGATTATTGGAGTTGCCATGCTCTGCTGCAGGGGATCTTCCTGATCCAGGGATCAAACCCACATCTCCTGTGTTTTCTGCATTGCAGATGGATTCTATTCTGCTGAGCAACAGGGAAGCCCTGAGTGTTAGAGAGGATGAAATGATAAAACAAGAATAGATCTAACAACATGTTATCTACAAGCCATATTTAAAACAAAAAGGCAAAGAAAGAGAAACATATACTTACTATATGCATGTGGAAAACAGTAATAAACACCTAACTTGACGAAATATAATTTGAGAAAAATATCTCAAAATAGCAGAGAAAGATATAATATTTTTAAAAAGACTAAAAGTATAAAATGCTATAATCATTGTAAACTTGTATGCACCCAGCAAAATCAGCTCAAAATATATAAAGCTTTAACTGTCAGAACTGAAGAGAGGGATAGATAAACTTAGAATTCTAGTTCAAGATTTTAACACATCATTCACAGAAAGTAACAGCTCAAACAGAAATAAGCAGATATTGAAGGCCTTAACAGTAGAATTCAAATAGTTATTTTAAAGATTTTAAATGAACCATGACTGTGTACATGTATACATTTGTGTATGAGACAGACAGACATCCATATAAAAATGTGAATAAAATTATTTTTGAACAAACATATAAAATTATTTTTGAACAAACATGCAACATTTACAAAGTAGACCATATGTTTGACCGAAAATATTACCTAATAAAGAAGATTTAGTGCAATGTTAGAGCCATTTTGGAGTCTATGTCATTTTAAAGCTGCATGGCATATTCTTTTCTTATACAGCAGTTATCTTACTATACAGTGATAGGGGAGATTAAGCTGCCTAAAAAGGAAGTGAAGTTAATGAAAAAGTGTCTATCATCCTACAATCCTACATACAAATGTGTAGCTACTTTGTAGAGAGTTCTTCAATCTTGTTTGATAATGGTATTGCTTTACTAATACTCTTAATTTATGAATCATTGGTTACATGGCAGAGAAGGAAATGGCAGAGAAGGAAATTACAACCCACTCCAGTATTGTTGCCTAGAGAATCCCATGGACAGGGAGCCTGCTGGGCTGCTGTCTATGGGGTCGCCCAGAATCAAACATGACTGAAGTGACTTAGCATGCATGCACTGGAGAAGGAAATGGCAACCCACTCCAGTATTCTTGCCTGGAGTATCCCAGGGATGAAGGAGCCTGGTGGGCTGCCATCTATGGGATTGCACAGAGTCGGACACGACTGAAGAGATGCAGCAGCAGCACCAGCACCAGCAGCAGATATAGTGTTAACAGTTATATTTTCAATACCTCAACAAAAGCTTCATGAAATAGGTGATAGTATGCAAATTTAATGAATGAAGAAACTGGGGCCTAAATGAATTAAGTAACTTTCAGCAACTGAACAGTGAGAATGTGTACTAGAACAATTTGGTTTCAGATGCTGAGACTTCCCCAGAGAAAAGTATTACTTGATAACAGGGCTAGCTATGTCCATAAGAATCATCCAGTAAATGCATATTAGATTGAATTAAATTCTCTTCACTGTAATGAAATTCTGACCACAAAAATAGAGGTGGATATTAATACCTCTTTGGGTACATAATTGATACAAAATAATTTAAAATAGAGCAAAATAAATCTCATGCCAGACAGCATGCGACTGTGTGCAGAACCACAGTCACAGCAATGAGCCCCATGTATCCTTGCAACGTACCACTTCATGAGTCCATGTGATAATTACAACCATAAGATCTGAGTAAATCAATTTCTTAATGTAGTAATGGCATTGCAAGTACAGTAATGGTAACATTAATAATGAAAATCATAATCCCATGAAAGTTTGGAAACATGAAGTCTCCTGAAGACTATGCAGCTATTTGCTAAATAACTTTTTTAAAGGGGAAATAATTTACTTTTACTGGACTTGACCCAACAAAATATTAATATCTTTACATCATTTTTATCTTGCTAATAAAAGAGTTCAGAATTTTTAGCATATTCTTGCTAGGCATTGCTCCAAATCTTGCCCTCTAGTTGGTATTACAGTATCAGTAATTGGTGTCTCATGTTAACATTTATTTAAATCTGCTGATTTAACATTTGAAAATTCTGAGGTTAATGGATCTGTATTCACAGATCCATTAACCTCAATAAAAACTAAATGGAACCTCTTGTGAACTAAAATCAGTTCAGATCATGGATTTGCTTTCTCTAATACTCACAGCATTTAGATGGTCCTGTTAAAAATGTCAGGTCATAAAGAGGTCTACTAATGTAGTAATATTCAAGGTGATTTTCAGTCTTTTTCCATTGTTATTGTCCTATGCAACAGAAGCACATCTTTCCCATAAAATATAGTTTGTATATACAGTAGTTTCCACATATACATTTGTTGAAGCTTATGGATTCTCTTCAGTTGCCTTCTCTCAAATTTCAGTGACTTAGTAGAGCACATTGTGTTTCCTCAGTACTTGTCATAGATCCATAAGTCTTAGGGACTTCAAAAGCTGGTTCTCTCTTTCGAGAAAATATAATAAAGTAATAAGACAAAAATTTGAATGTTATAGAAACTACTGGACTCCAAACAAACATTAAGGGTGGGAGGGAAGGTAGTAAAGCAATTTTTCCTACTGTTGTAGGAAAAGTTGTATCTGAATCTTTGTGACTTTATTGACTGCAACACGCCAGGTTTCCCTGTCCTGCACTATCTTGCAAAGTTTACTCAAATTCATGTCCACTGAGTCAGTGATGCTATTTAGCCATCTCATCCTCTCTGCCCACTCCTGCTTTTGCCTTCAGTCTTTTCTTTCCTAGCAATGTGAGTATGGACAAGTCACTGGAACTCAGGAAGTTTAAATTGCTTGATAGTAATATTCAAGCATAGGAAAGCTTTTATGTGTTTTTTTTCTTTCTTTTTTGTCTCTTGAGCATTTAAAATAGTTTTTCTTCCTAAATCAGGTGTACTATACTGAATAATTCACACACAATAAATGTACAATTCAAATGAAAATTGGAACATATTCAACATCCTAAAAGTGACCTAATTATTTTTCCCAGTGAGCATTCCACACTATAATGGAAACTATTATTTTGACTTCTAAAATGACTGAATGCAATCATTCAGAATGCAGTGTTTTGTATATAGCTTCCTTTAATCATTGGCAGGTCTGTGAGATTTATGTTACTAAGTCTGTCAACATTTGGTTATTTTTATTGCTATGCAATAGTATGTTGTATAAATATACCAAATCTTCAGTTCAGTTTAGTTCAGTTCTGTGGCTCAGAAGTGTCCAACTCTTTGCGAACTGATGAACTGCAGCATGCCAGGCCTCCCTGTCCATCACCAACTCCCAGAGTTCACCCAAACCCATGACCATCGAGTCAGTGATGCTATCCAACCATCTCATCCTCTGTCATCCCCTTCTCCTCCTGCCCGCATGAGTCAGTTCATCACATCATGTGGCCAAAGTATTGGAGTTTCAGCTTCAACATCAGTCCTTCCAATGAACACCCAGGGCTGATCTCTTTAGGATGGACTGGTTGGATCTCCCTTGCAGTCCAAGGGACTCTCAAGAGTCTTCTCCAACACCACAGTTCAAAAGCATCAATTCTTCGGTGCCCAGGTTTCTTTATAGTCCAATTCTCACATGCATACATGATTACTGGAAAAACCATAGCCTTGACTAAACTGACCTTTGTTGGCAAAGTAATGTCTCTGCTTTTGAATATGCTGTTTAGGCTGGTCATAACTTTTCTTCCAAGGAGTAAACATCTTTTTTTTTTCATGGCTGCAGTCACCATGTGCAGTGATTTTGGAGCCCCTTCAAAATAAAGTCTGACACTGTTTCCACCATTTTTCCATCTATTTCCCATGAAGTGATGGGATCAGATGCTTTCCCATGAAGTGATGGGATCAGATGCCATGATCTTCGTTTTCTGAATGTTGAGCTTTAAGCCAACTTTTTCACTCTCCTCTTTCACTTTCATCAACAGGCTTTTTAGTTCCTCTTCACTTTCTGCCATTAGGGTGGTGTCTTCTGCATTTCTGAGGTTATTGATATTTCTCCCGGCAATCTTGATTCCAGCTTGTGCTTCTTCCAGTCTAGCATTTCTCATGATGTACTCTGCATCCAAGTTAAATAAGCAAGGTGACAATATACAGCCTTGACATAGTCCTTTTCCTATTTGGAACCAGTCTGTTGTTCCATGTCCAGTTCTAACTGTTGCTTCCTGGCCTGCATACAGATTTCTCAAGAGGCAAGTCAGGTGGTCTGGTAGTCACATCTATTTCAGAATTTTCCACAGTTTATTGTGATCTACTCAGTCAAAGGCTTTGGCATAGTCAATAAAGCAGAAGTAGATGCTTTTCTGGAGCTCTCTTTCTTTTCCAATGATCCAGTGGATGTTGGCAGTTTGATCTCTGGTTCCTCTGCCTTTTATAAAACCAGCTTGAACATCTGGAAGTTCATGGTTCACGTATTGCTGAAGCCCAGCTTGGAGAATTTAAGCATTTCTTTACTAGTGTGTGAGATGAGTACAATTGTGAGGTAGTTTGAGCATTCTTTGGCATTGTCTTTCTTTAGGTTGAATGAAAACTGATCTTTTCCAGTCCTGTGGCCACTGCTGAGTTTTCCAAATTTGCTGGCATATTTAGTGCAGCACTTTCACAGCATCATCTTTCAGGATTTGAAATAGCTCAACTGGAATTCCATTACCTCCACTGTCTTTGTCTGTAATGTTACTTCCTAAGGCCCTCTTGATTTCACATTTCAGGATGTCTGGCTCTAGGTGAGTGATTATACCATTGTGATCATCTGGGTTGTGAAGATCTTTTTGTACAGTTCTTCCATGTATTCTTGCCACCTCTTCTTAATATCTTCTGCTTCTGTTAGGTCTCTAAAATTTCTGTTCTTTAGTGTGCCCATCTTTGCATGAAATGTTCCCTTGGTATGTCTAATTTTCTTGAAGAGATCTCTAGTCTTTCCCATTCTATTCTTTTGCTCTATTTATTTGCATTGATTGCTGAGAAAGGCTTTCTTATCTCTCCTTGCTATTCTTTGGAGCTCTGCATTCAAATGGGTATATCTTTCCTATCTTTCCTTTTTCCCTTTGCTTTTCACTTCCCTTTTTCACAGCTATTTGTTTGTAAGGCCTCCTCAGACAGCCATTTTGCTTTTTGCATTTCTTTTTCTTAGGGATGGTCTTGATTCCTGTCTCCTGTACAATGTCACGGACCTCCATCCATAGTTCATCAGGCACTCTGTCCATCAGATCTACTCCCTTAAATCTATTTCTCACTTCCACTGTATAATCATAAGGGATTTGATTTAGGTCATACCTATATGGTCTAGTGGTTTTCTCCACTCTCTTCAATTTCAGTCTGAATTTGGCAAATGAGTTCATGATCTGAGCCACAGTCAGCTCCTGGTCTTGTTTTTGCTAACTGTATAGAGCTTCTCCATCTTTGGCTGCAAAGAATATAATCAATCTAATTTCTGTGTCAACCATATGGTGATCTCCGTGTGCAGAGTCTTCTCTTGTGTTGTTGGAAAAGGGTGTTTGCTATGACCAGTGCATTCTCTTGGCAGAACACTATTAGCCTTTGCCCTGCTTCATTTTGTACTCCAAGGCCAAATTTGCCTGTTATACTTATCCAAATTCTCCTGTTGTATGTGGGGGTATTTCTAACTTTTGACCATTATGAAGAATGTCTTTTTCAGCTAAAAGCTTTCCATGATTGTGGTTTTAAAGAGAAACACAAGACTTTGCTGAATAATCATCATACTTTAAAAGGTATTTTAGTTATCTATAGCTATTTAGCAACCACCTCCAGAACAAACACAGCTTGAAACATCATTTTTTTAATTTATAAGAGCTATTTGGGTCAGCATTACCTCATGACTAGGATGGCAGTTCTTTTGTTCCACAGCGTGATGAGTGAGGTTACTCATAAAGCTGATTTTACCTAATAGTCAAACTGGGTTGAAAGAGCCAAGAAGGTTGCCTAAAGTGAAGTTGCTCAGTCGTATTCAACTCTGCGACCCCATGGACTGTAGCCTACAAGGCTCCTCTGTCCATGGAACTTTCCAGGCATGAGTATTGAAGTGGGTCGCCGTTTCCTTCTTCAAGGTATCTTCCCGGTTTGACTCCTGGGTCTCCTGCATTGCAGGCAGACACTCTATCATCAGAGCCGCCAGAAAAACCCAACACCTCATTTGCCTAACACATCAAGTCTAACACCTCATGTATCCTCTAGGTGGCTTTTTCACATAGTTAGCTTGTTTGTTCTGTGAGCATAATTTCTCACAAAATTGTGGGCTCAGGGTTGTTGCTTCTACAGAATAAAAATGGAAGGTCAAGGTTTTTGGTCTTACATTAGTTTGATTCCCCATGAAGCCATGTTTGCTACATCTGGTTGATTAAGGAAGTCCTGGAATCAGCATAGATTCCAGAAAGGGGAGATAGTGTCTACTTTCAGATGATAGTGTGCACACACATTCAGAGATGGAAGAGGCTTATGGTTGCCATCTTTGGAGACTACATATTACAAAGAAATTTGGCATTTTATAATTACAGTCTTGCAATTTATATAATATTTGCTGGCTGCACTAGATTATATTTAAATTCTAAGTATATAATGTGCTATCATTAGTCCTTGCAGTTTCCCTAATATGGATCGTCTCTTCTTCTTTCCTGTCTTCTCATCTTTAACAAGAATAACTCCTAGTAATGCTGTAGGACTTACTCCAGGAAATGTCTCTTTTCTCATTTTTCTCATAAGACTATTTACGTGCCCTTATTTATGCTCTAATACCAAAGCATGCTTAGTTTCATCATAACATTTATCGTGATTTCATTAAATTCTAAGCTCCCTGGGACCAGAACTGTCTTATTCCTTGTTGTACCTGCAAGACTTTATACTGTGCTGATCACAGAGTCCATTCACACTAAATATTTGTTAAATAAATCCTCTGCCATCAAGTATATTTGAATAACTGGACATACATATGAGAAGAATGTATCCATTCTATATAATGTATGATTCACCTAATACTGAGTATATATTAACCATCCACTAGGTCATATGCTAATTTTATATAGATGATGTGAATTCATCCACATAAAGCCATCATTATCCTCATTTTAGATATGAGAAAACTAAAGTTTACAGAGGTGAAATCCTTTCCCAGTGTGCCTCATGTTTTAAGTGATAAACTCTAAATATAAACTTGATCCTTCTTGACTTTTGAAGCTCTGCATTAATAGATTACTCTGCCTACAGAAAAACAGTTGTTCACATTTTTATTTCTAGTATATTTTAAAATAGTTCTGTAAGTCTCAGAAGGCTCTATTACCAGATTTGGACTATGGATAAATAATATTTATATCATAATTACTTTATGTAGAGGATTTAATACATAGCTACCATATGTCTGGAGCCTAAGCACCAATTATTCATTCATTTAGACTGTTGAATAATACATTTTGTCCTGGTACATTTATGTAGATTGCTACAAAGTCATAGGAGGCAATATTTATCCTAAGTGAGATCATGTCACTTTCTCATTCAAAATCCTCTGAAGAAGTTACTTAGAATTATACCTAAACTCCAAATCCTGGCACAGAAATATCACAACACTCTCCAAAACATGCCAGATTCATTTCTATCACAGAGGTTTTTCACTTGGTGCAACTGCTTCCTGGACTCTGTTCTCCTGTACCTTATAATCACTTATCCCATCCTTGTGATGTATACTTACATGCCAGTTTCTCAGAGTAGACTTCCCTGGTTTCTCCATTTAAAACAGTCTGCTTGTCAGGCTTCCTCCCCTTTGCCAGGATCAAAGAATATCTGATACCAATTCCTTATTAAAAACTACAATATATGTTTCCTTGCCTAATATGTCATCTCCGTCTTTTTCACCATAGCGTCATCATCATGAGGGCAAGTAAATGTTTTTGTTTTTTATCATGTATCTAGAAATAGATCAAGTCCTAACACTCAAGAGATGGTTATTCAGTTGTAGTTGAATGCATGAATGAATAGATGGCCATATTTTCTGAGAAAATCCCCACTCTGTGACCCACTGCTCAAGCCCCCTCTCTTTTGTTTAGTTACTGCACCTCATTATACTTCCCCAGTACCTTGCATTTATCTTTATTATTGCCCTTGCCAAAGGACTTCCCTGGCGGTTCAGATGGTAAAGTATGGGAAACTTGGGTTCAGTCCCTGGATCAGGAAGATCCCCTGGATGCTATCAGTGTTGCTTTACTAGTCTATCTCTTCTAGAAGACTGAGACAGAGTTTGGGCCTTACTCAGTCTATCCCAGTATTTCACACATTGCATGATATACTGTAGGTACTCAACAAATGTTTGTTGCATGAACATAGAATAACCTCTCCCTCCACTGAAGAAGAAGTTATACCATTTAGTTTAATCTACTGTTGACACAATACAATAGCTTAACATCAAATTGGCATTTTAATTATAAAATACACTATAATTACCGAGAAGATTGTATGTTAGGAAGATTGGCTGAAAATGACATTGTATCTTGAATCCATGTAATTTAATGAGGAAGATATGTTACTCTAATTAAATTTCTAAAGAGTTTCTACTATTTTAGTGCCTTGTTTATAATTCAGAGGAAATATAACCTTCGCATTGGAAATCCATTTGCTAGGCATAGTCCCCACAACAAGCAATCAAAGTAATGCTCAGCTCAGCTGAAATTTCTTGGTTGACCTTAGAAGGTCAGTTAAACATTTTCAGTTTAAATGGCCCAATCTGTAAAATGGAGGTGATGTGTGTGATGAGTCAACGGGATGAATAATGGTGGTTTTTTGAGAGTAAAATGTCCTGAGTAGTATTGTAGTATCTAACACTTACGGGGCTTTGGCTGTCCTTTTCATCATGACTTCTCATGTGACAAATGGATGAAAGGAATCATGTTCATACGCCCCTTCCAGCCTCCAGGCAAAATAAATCAGCTCTTGAGGAAAAGGCAGCAATATTTAAATGTTGAAATCTATCTACCTTTCCTTTGACCCAGTTTTGTCTCCTTCAATGAAAAGATGAACATAAAGACTGATTCTGCCCCATTAACAGATTTTACAATGCTCCTCTTTGTGTAGATTTTTAAAAATTTCCTTTCTAATTTCCCCCTCAAAGGAACTAATTTGTCAGTGTCAGAATCCTATGGATTCAGTTTTCTTTTCTATCTCCCATGAAATCACTGGTCAATTTATTAGTATCTTTTTTTCTGTATTTAATTTTTTTAACTGGAAAATAAGAATTTCGTATGGAAACAAAAAGTTAGTAAGAATAGCCTGAGACTTAGTACTAAATTATATATATAGAAGAGATTAAAAAAAAAAACAGTAAACCTGAACATTTTATACATAACACTAAATCAAACTGCTAAAGATTTATGATGGCATTTGATGACTGAAATTATACATGATAGTATATTCCCAGATAAGGTTTCCAGTACCAGTAAGGCAGTTGCTCATGGTAAACATTAAACTGGTTTTCAGAAGCTTGAAATATTTGACTATAATCAGGCTTTCAAACCTGTTCCAGAAAATCAGATGAGCATCAGAAGCTGACTCATAAACAGCTTTAATTACTATGAAAATAGTTGAAGACTTCACAATCAAAGACTATTTATTATTTTACATTGTATGTACTATAAGGCCTATTATTATAATGTATAGTTTGGAAAATAAGGCATAGCCAAGCTTAGAAAGTAGTGAAAAAATATTTAAAGTATTTCTCTATTTAGCAAAATAGACATTGTCAGTTTTCTGGTGCTGTGAGTTTGTTTCAACTCTACTAAGCATCAGCTAGATTGGATTCTCATGTTGGAGACTAGAATGCATCACGGTGTGAATTGAAATGCATTACTCTGTGAATTGGAATGAATTAGGCACACTCTATTGCACTTCTCTCCTGTCATATTTCTGCTGTTCTAAAAATGATTTCTATAGGAGTTTACTATCAGATCCAGGACAACACTTTATAAACAAAATTTAATGGATGCTTTCATCTGTTAAATTTCATTACAACTCACATTAGCTCTTTTTACACTATAAACACGCTTATTCTGTAAGTTACACTTGTATCACATCTACAACTGTTGAGGCAATGCAATGGTTTAAGCATTAATACCTCCGGTAGGAAGGAATTGAAAGCTTGTCTTTTTTTAGCTACTTGCCACCTCAATGTCTTTAAAAATTAAAAATCAAGCTAAAGCATCGTTTTTAAAAGTGATATTTGATTACATTTTGGAGAAAAGTTTCAGTTTTATCAGGATAATAATCCAAAGCACCATAGGACCAATATTGAAGCTTATTATTTTTAATTAGAATTTAAATATTTGGGTTTGGGGACTGAGAGATGGTTAAATGAAGTGATTGAATCAATTTTCAAAAACTAATATATTTCCATAATTAGGCATAATTTCTTATACCAGAATGGCTCTATTAGATCTATGTATGCCCTTAATAACTCACCCTCAACTTTGACAAGTTGACTGAAATGCTACCTCACTTGGTAGCATTTAAAATTTTGTGTGGGGGATATGTCAAGGGAAGTCAGAGTATCAGAATCATGATTCCCTTTGTTCTCATCCTGTGAAAGTGGGATTTACATGCAGACACAACATGAGTCTGATTTCAGTCCTCTATGTTTTACGTGTTCACGTGCAATTTTGCTTTAAACTTCATGATCTAAGAGAATGGCACCCTGTGTGAATGTGTGTGGAATCTCTGGATATAGGTGCGCGTTAAAAACAAAGGTATTTCATTTGGCAGCACATCCTAGCACATGCTAATATTAGCTTTGGTTTTCTTGGTGATTTTGCCCAGAGTTTCATACTGTTTTTATGCCCATGGATTTTTCATTTTGCTCAAATAAGTCATTGATCCCTAAGTTCAACTCTTTTCCCAATTACTACATCATGCCGGATGTCACGTCTTAACAGAGGGTGGCCTCTGTGCTGTTGCTTAAAATCATTGCTTGACAACAACTCATTTAACACATAATTCAATAAATACACAAAGTACACAGAAAGTTGACAGTGTACCTGTTTGAAGATAAGAATAATGCATCATTAATATGCTAGCTTTTTGTTTGAACACGTGTAATACCGTTTGTTACATTGCTATCTAAGAGATTAAACACTTCCTTTAATCCCATTTTAAAGATGAGAAAGCTATAGCTAATTTGAATATTTTTGCTGTCTATATGAAAATAACAATAGCAATAAATTACAGTCTTATTTGTAGAAATGAGTAGATATAGCAATGTTTATATTAATGAAGCATTCAGTAAGGCTGAACTGAAGAATACACTATTTCATATCTTGCTTCTTAATGTGTGTGTGCTTATTAACAGAATTCTTACCTGCACTCTATTTTTAATGTTACGTTGGTGAAGTCACATGTATACTATAATCAAAATATATTTAGGAGACCATATATTTATCTTGTTTTCTGGATAAACTGCTATTCTTGATCCCTAATCTAAGCTTTTCTACCAAAAAATTCTAAATTAATGAGATCTACCTCTTGATGTTTTTCTGAAAATGGCTGGCCCTAGTGAAAATAATGAAATCGTTTACGTCTACATTTCTAAGTTTTAGTCTAGCTCTGACACTTACCTGCTCTATTACCTCTAATAAATTCTTTAAATTTTCTGGACTCTTGTTTTCTTAATTTAAATATTGAAATGATAATAATCATATATATTTTATGGATACTGAATAAGTTAATATAATATAAAATAGTGATCATACTGTCAGGAACTCAGCAGGTACTTATCACATATCTATTCATTTCTTCCTTTCAGTCCTTTTTATGCTCTTTCTGGGGTTCATTTGTCTCATTATCCTCTCTAACTACTTAGGCTAGTTTGTAGTTGTACCTTTGGGCTGCACTAATGATACAGTGATGTGTTCATAGTGATTATTGCTTGACCCTGCCCACTATTTTATTCCATTTGCTCCTTATGACTACTCAGTGAAAAATGTCTTTCAGGTACAAGAAAACCTCTAGCTTTCTAAGCAACTACTTTATTCTCATTGGATGGACTTTATTCAGTTTTATAACAGAAGATCATAAATTCACTCTTGCTCTGCCAGCTCTTAAACTCACACTACTTTTGTGACATATTTGGAATATAAAGTATATGTTAATTTAACCTCAGATCCATCAGATACACATCCTTCTTTAACCTTCTTAATCCTCACCTGTGTTTTTCTTTTGTACGCATCTATATAGAACCCCTTGAAAATGTTTGTATTTAAGTAACAAAACTACACGTAAATGCACATGTATGCACACAGTTAAGATTTAAATCATGACATATCATTTTGCTTTTGTATTGAAAGCATGTTCAAGACACTGTGGGAACAGGATTGGAAAAAGAAGAGATATTTTTAGAGAAGCTGGACGACTGCAAAGAGGATAATTTGCTTTATCTTGATGTTCAAATGACAGAGTGGAAAGATGATAAAAATAATATCCACCCTTAAAAATGTAAAAACAAAACAAAAGAGAGCAAAGAATGTAAAAGAGCACACATAATTGAAGAAAGGTACCAAGTGTGTGTGGCTGTCACAGTGGTGGTTATATCATTGGTGTTATTCACTAAAACTATGAGTTTTAGTAACTTCTGCATATTTGCAAGACAGCAATTTGAAAATCACCATGTCTTTAACATTTGTAATACATTAAAATCTTAATCTTAGCAGATAAATAAATGTGAATACTTAGAGCACAAATGGCAATCCATTAAATTTATTTTACTTGACTTTAATACGGCCTACTTACTGATTTGAAGATTATGTACAAATTACTGCAATTATGTCCAAACTATGTCCAAATAAGAAACTAAAGGATAATGGCTGTTTATTTCTCACCATCAATAATAGTCTCGTTCAGAGTTTGCTATCATAATAGGAAAGTAAGGGTTTATCTTACTCTATATTTACAAAATATTTTTACATTTGCCAATTGCATACTAATAATAATAAATACCAAGATTTCAGTATTATAATGCATTGTTCAATAAGCCTGGTGCATATTGTACAGGGAATCTGATCATCCCTTTCTTAAGCCATAATAAATAAAACGGAACTTTTATTAATTAGAAGAGAAAGCATATTTTAGGTATCCCCAAAAGAAGACCTTTCTTTTACTCTAGTAGGAAAGAAAGGGCAGATGGTCACAAATTTTTGAATGCTTCAGTGTAAAGTTTCAGACAGCTTTACAGTATTTTTCATTGTAAGCATTCAAGAGTCTCTCTTTCTTCTTCCTTCCTTCCTTTTCTCTCTCCATTTCTGTCTGTCTGACTCTCACTTTCTCTCATTAATTTTATAAAGAATCAGTTATAATAACATTTGATGAGATGTCATATAGTTGGATGGATCAGTCAATGCTTTATTAAGAAAGTGTAAGCCCCCTTCCCCACAAATGACAGGAGTTGTCTGATAACACAGGGGATTCATGAAAGGGTCTTTCACTGAATCAATTTTGGAACAATTGCAATGACCACATCTCAGAAAGCCAGTGGACATTTTGTGGTGATCACAGGTCAGGGTATCCTAGAAGGTATGGTGTCCTTTTTGCAGAAGGCAATGGCACCCCACTCCAGTACTCTTGCCCAGAAAATCCCATGGACGGAGGAGCCTGGTAGGCTGCAGTCCATGGAGTCGCTAGGAGTTGGACACGACTAAGCGACTTCACTTTCACTTTTCACTTTCATGCATTGGAGGAGGAAATGGCAACCCACTCCAGTGTTCTTGCTGGGAGAGTCCCAGGGACAGGGAGCCTGGTGGGGTGCCGTCTATGGGGTCACACAGAGTTGGACACGACTGAAGCGACTTAGCAGCAGCAGAGAATCTCAGGTCCCACTTTTACCTGAGAGATCTCCAGCGTATTTACCATAACACTTCTGAAGACAGTGGGCATAAGCAGCTGCACCTTACATGTGGATAATCCACATGTAAGTCAACAAACAAAAACTCTTATTTAAATATAAAAGAAAATAAAACAAATTTGAAAATATGAAAAAACAAATATGCATTATTTTCTTATATACTTGAGACCATGGGACTTCTCAATTGCCTCAGTGGTAAAGAATCTGTTTGCCAATTCAGGAGACACAGGAGATTCAGGTTTGATCGCTGGGTTGGGAGAGATCCTCTGGAGGCACAAGTGACAACCCATTCCAGTATTCTTGCCTGAGAAATGCCATGACTGAGCAACCTGGTGGGCTACAGTCCATGGGGTCATGAACAGTTGGACACAATTGAGCAAGTGAGCATGCATGACACATCCTTGAGATCACATTGCTTATATAACTTTGTATCCTACTTTAGTGAAATCACTAAACCAAACCTTGTTGTTGAAGTTATGTTCTGCTTATGAGAAGGTTTCAAAAGAGTTCCTCATGTAGCTGACATGCTTCATGAATCCCAGGTCCAACTTCATTCTTAAGAATAAATGAGAAGACAAATATCAGGTCATGTTTGTGTTTGGTCATATGTAACAGTAAAACCACTTTGTTCCATTTGAAACCCATTTGCCTTAGGTCTGATATTTCTACTACCCTTGCAGGAGGCTCAAGCAATCTACAGAACCAGGCCATTAGAGTTTGATGGTTACAGGATTTTTCATTAGTGTAGGATGACCCAGCATAATAAAAAAAAAAAACAAGCCTGTTTCTAGAGCAAGGATTGACATGATTCTCTGCAAAGACACAGATAGCACATATCTGTGGACTGATGGGCCAAAAGGCAAAATTAAGCCTAGCAGGTAGCCTTTTTACAAATTTGTATTGATGGTGTTCTAAAATGTGACGACTGAGTATAACATTGTATAATACAAGTCTACTGATAAGAAGACTAACACTGGGCATATTTGTAGTTCAGAGTGTTAACTCATCATCATAGTAGAAATGTGGCCTCATTCTCCCATGAAGTTCCTCTTGCTTCTCTGAAACACAGTGATCTTCCTGGATCTCAGCAAAGTGTCTTATGTACATTACTTTTTGGGTGCTTTTGTATTAACCTCATGGTACTGGGAAACTTTGCATGGGGAACCAGGTTAAATCGACAGGCTCTAGAGTGAGACTTTGTGGGCTGGGGTTCCAGCTGAACTACTCACTAGCTGTGCAGTCTGATTTCTTACTTACCCTTTCTAGAAGGTTTTGTTCCTTGTCTATAAAATGGATATCAATAGCTTTCATAATTGTATTAAAATGAAATAAGTGTAGTAGGGAAATAATTAGAATTGTACATGAGATCTTATATAAAATATTGGATCTAAGTGTTATGCTTTTGATTTTCTTTAACCATTTAAAAAATTTAAGCTTTTCTTAGATTGTGGGCCATATCCTCCCCATTCCCCAAAAAAGGCTTATAGGTCATCACTTTTATTCTTCCTCTACCTGCAGGAACTGCTGGCTGCTTCTAAGCCACCGGCTAGGAACTGAGAATTGTCCTCTGAAGGGAGCTGTCTTAGCAAAGTCACACTCTGTCCCCAAGGGCAGCCTGTGTCCAGTGACTAATCAAGGTAGGGTTACAATGGCTCTATTCTTACATGCAGGACAGCTCTGACAGGCCATCTCAGCTTCTGAGCTCCTCATGGGAGCCTCTGAGATCTGTCTTGTAACCTTAATGCCATGTAACTTTCCCTCTGCCAAGCCCTGCATCCCCCACCTTTCATAGGTGTTCATGAGATGACTCAAAAGATTTCAGTTCTCCAACCTCAAAATCAAAAGATTTCAGTTCCCCAACTTCAAACTCTGTTTTAAGTCATTTCTATTGTCTGCCTCTAGTGTAGATTGATTTTATACAGCTTACTTAATGTCCATCCCCTTAAGCTGCTCATTATTTTTTAACAGACATACCTGATTTTTAGTAGCTTCGTAAAATGGTCCTTACACAGTATTCCGAGACAGAATGTATTGTGGGGGCATTGAGTATTCCCACATCATTGTCATGTTCCAGTGTGATTCTGTGATTTTCCCAGAAATGAAGTTGAGTGAAACATAAGATGCAAAAATATCTAAGGACCAAGTTTTACTGATCGATATTCTGTGTGACATAGCCCTTCAAACTGCAACAAACTGCTTTCTCTTTACTGTGGTTGTTTCATTCTAATCCACACCTACCAACTTCCAATCTTGCCTCTGATTTCAAAGTCTGAGAAAAGGCTCAATTGAAGGAAATATTTGCATCTAGTTATATAAATACAAATAAAAACTGCAAAGTTATACTTTCTTCAGTTTAATGCAATAATAATGCTACTGAGCTGGTGAGTAAAGTGGAGTGTAAACCATGCTGTGATAGATTACAATTATAAAAGATTTAAACTAGTCAAGTTTACAACCTTATATGATTATAGTGAAATGCTGGCATATAACAGAACTTTTCAGACTTCCATCAGTCCCCTTAGCTAATGGAAGACAAATAGAAAATGATTTCTCTGAAAATGTAATTTTTAGGGTTAAGTGAGACTTCCTCTTTCACCATGGATCGGATAGCTTTAGAACACATTTCCAAAAAAATGCTGCTTTACTTAATGAAATGTGAATGAATAAAAATTTTTATTTCCAGAAGTAGATAGAGGCTTGTACAATAACTAGATTCAAACAGGGGTCAAAGAAATGCAGGATTAATGGGTCCACATCAGTCTGCATATTAAGCTTTACATCTTTATTTTTCTGCCCCATATCATAAAGTTAACGTCAAAGGAGTACTCTCTCCTTCAGAGATGATGGTTAAAGAGAACCACCTCAACCATTGCTTGGACATAGTGTGAAGAATCAGTCTTCTGGAATGAAGAATGGAGTTTAATTTTATGTCACCAAGAGGGTCATTTTTTTCCTACAGAAGGTAACTGCCTCAAGTTCCAGGATTTTCTTTATCTTAGATAACCTGTATGTTGAAGTTCACATCCTAATATAAAGCAAGACTTTTTAGTAATGATTGCATCAGCCTCAACCTTGTTTAAGGTACATGATTTCATTCACTCAGCATCACCTGGCAACTTGTTAGAAATGCAGATTCTCAGGGCCTACCTTACATGTACTGAATCCAAAACTCTAGAGGTAGAACCTAGTTCTCTGGATTTTAACAAGTCCTCCATAATTATGACAATGAGTACCACTAATCAGAGGAAAAGTGAAATGAAAGGAAACAAAATAAAATGGAATCAAATTGCATGATAGAAAATAAGTTGCTAAATATAGCTATAAATGAATGATCACAGACCTTAAAAGTTGTGGTATCAGATTTTTTTAAGATTAGGCTTATCAGGAAGCCATTCTCTCCATAAAAATATATAGGCTTACGTGAAAACTCTCCCCATCTTGTCAGTAAGAGGCATACTGTAGAAACGCAACATAGTAGAAGCTACCCCTAAGAAGAAGTGAGAGTGAAAAAAATGCAATGTTTAAATTGATAAAGAGGAAATACTTTTGGTTTCAGGAAATTTAGTTCTTGAGATGTTTAGAGCCCAAGCAGATTAGATAATTAAAGACTGAACAATGAGTTGCTGAAGTCACAGTCTTTGAAAAGAAAGAAAAGAAAAAAACAGTAAAAGTTTTGACTTAAGAATAAAAGTACCCCTTTTATAGATTTCAGAGCATAAAGGGACAAATTTGGGGCAGAGGGACATTAATACATATACACTTGCTGTCGTTCTGTTGTGACCCCTGGGATTGCAGCATGCCCGGCGTCGCTGTCCTTCACTATCTCCTGGAGTTTTTCCAAATTCATGTCCATTGAGTCCGGGATGCCATTGTCTCTTGCTATAAGGTAATTAAGTTTGTTAACCAAGTAAACATAATGTCAGTGGTATTCCAGAATGACAATTAGGTATTACCAACTAATACTTTTGTGACATTTTTAATATGCTTGATTTGAGCAATTTATTCTGATATTGTTACTGAGAACCATTTATACCTGGTGAACCTCAACTAAACACTTGAAGTAAATAGCCATTGGTTCAAAATTGGAATTTAGTGGGCATCCTTAATGTAAAACTGAAAAATGAAAAATTACCTAATTAGTCACATTTTTTTCTCAATATGGCATTCAATAATGTTGGATTTTTCCCACCAAATCAACGTTCATTTTAGAAATTGGTAGCTGAATACTAAGTGTGGAAATATTAACAACTCTTCATATCAAGACACATATATGGATGATAATTGTTAGTGCTCACTCAGTATTGGATTTTTTTCATGAACATTATTGTTGTTTTTGTTTAGTCACTAAGTTATATCTTACTCTTCGCAACCCCATGGACTGCAGCTCACCAGGCCTCCTATATTACTGCATACACTTATCCTGTTTTATTTTCTCAACATTTGTATAAACCAGTATTTTTTCTTTCAAGTATTCATTCAATTGATATTGAGTGTCACTTATACACCAGCCGCTCATTTAGGTGAGGGGGAAAATAAAAGAAACCTAAATCCTTGCCCTCATGGATATATTTGGGTTACCTTTGAGTGGGAACTATGACTCAGAGAACTTAAATAATATGCCCATGATCACATATATTGCAAGTGTCCTAAAGAAATGCTTCAAATCTGTATGACATCAAAACTTGTGATTTTAACCATAACATTATATCCAGGACTCTGAAAGGCAATACAACTCTGATTTATCCTATCCCCCTACTCATAGAATATAAATTTCTATTGCTAATCAAAATTAGAGCTATGTACCCATTTCTTCCCTCTCTCACAAATATATATATTTATATATATTGACCTGGGGCTAACTGAATAGAGCTGAGCATAATATAATAGCACTGAGAATCAGAAATGACACAAACACCAATTCATAAATTGATGAGAAGTAAGTAGCTTTAAAGACTATATGCTAGGATGCTCTAAGATTTAAAAAATAAAAGGAAAGTAATATACTAGACAAATCAAAATATATGCTTTGTAGCAATACAATAAGATATTAGTTCTTTTGAAAAATTTTGACATTATATAAATAATTTATAGTATCTAATTATTTTTAGACATTCATGAATGAATTAACATTAAGGAAAGAGCTTATGAAGCTACATAAAACGTATCTTCTCTTCTTAAGACCCACCTATTATCTTAAATGCCTTTTAGGATGAGGAATCAGCAAAATATGATATTGTGCTTATTCTTATGTCTAATTCCAAAGCAAACATTACATAGAACAAGCATTCTGGTGATAAATTTTTAGTTGAAAGAGCATTCTTTTGGCATTGGGCAAGTTGTTTATAATCTTCAATTCAATGAACATGCTGGGTTGCACTATTTCATGTAAAGAGAATAATAGATTATAAGCCTTACTATTACCATTTCATATCTTATAGTCTCCCCAGCATACTCGAGGCTCATTTTTCAGCATGACCTCCAGTGAACACACATAAGTAAACAGAATCTTACATTCGCTTAGAAAAAAGAGTAAAAATGTTTTGAATTAAATCTTATTCAGCCAAATTGGTTGGAAATGGAAACATGATAAGCTCTCAAGTGAACATGAAGAAACACCATGGGATTACCCTTAACCCATGTCAATGAGCTCATACTATATAATTGTTGTTGGATATATTTAGTTGCTCACAGGTGACAGTAACTCACCATTGATCAGAGATTGAGAAGGAGAAAAAAAATACACTTACTCTTATTTAACTCAGCTTATAAAAGGAATAGTACTAATTCAGAATAGTAGCAAGGAGACTAATATGTTTTCTTTGTTTTTAGTAGAAGTTTGTAAATATTCTAAATATCAAATGTGCATTGTCAAGGCCAACGGTGTCATACACTCAAGTGAAAAGTTGCAAATAAAAATCTGATTAGTTATACAATTGTTATGTAGACAAAGTAGAAAAATACTAGATTGGAGTTTGTCACTATCTTGCAGAAAGTCTGGTACAGTGTATATACTATGACATTTGGAGAAGCAAAGGATGGCTACTTTTATTTAAAAGCAACTACAGATATTAACTTCCACTTCTAGCTCTGACAAAATAATTTATGCAAAAATCAGCCTTATTGCCTTTAAAGAAATAAAAGTATAAAACTGGCCAAAATTATTTTTTTAAACAATAAACTTTTAACAGCACATGAATCTGATACTAGAGAGAAGATCTTCCTGACCCAGGGATCGAACCCGGGTCTCCTGCATTGTAGGCAGATTATTTACCTTCTGAGCCACCAGGGAAGCCCAAAAAATAGAGGTAAACTCCATAACTGCCTGGGCCTTCTGCCAGACATCACTTTTTCAGTTTATGAAAGAACAGGAAAGGGCACCTAAAATTAAGTCCAGTGGTCTCCCTAAGTTGAAGATATAGGATAACCTAGAATTTGTAGAACAAGATTTCAGAGAGAAGCGATCTATCCAGGGAAGAACCTTCTGAATTCTACATAAGGATCCCTTTAAGTCTTTGGCTGAATACAAAGATGTGCGTGTTTAACAGGTCACTCTGTGTGGCTGATAAAAGAGCATCAGTGAAAGGATTATTATGCAGGAAGGGAACAATCACCAGAAATCTGGGAGCTTGAACAAGGCTGGGAGACATTTATCTTCTAAATAGCTAAATGGAGGAAGTTCACTGAACACCATAGATATTCAGTAGAGATTCCCAAGAAATATGCCTTGGGAGTAGCTCTAATTTAATATTAGAGTAAAAGATACTCTAGACCCTTTCTAATGAATCTGAAAATGAGTCTTGAAAGTATTAAGCTTATACTTAAGTAAATTAATAGCCTAGTAGAAAAAGAATTCCTCCATTATGGAATACAATAAAAGTCTAGCAATCAACAAGATAACTTTCAGGCAAAAATCACAAGAAAAATGAAGCTTATAACCAGGATAAAAATCAATCAATAGAACCAGGCCAGAAAAAAATAGAAATGATAGAATTAGCAGATAAGAAATTTAAAGCAGCTACTACCTTGAATATGTTCAATCAATGATTTAAGAGAAATTAAAGTGTAATGGGGATACAGTAAGGTATCTCAATAGAGAAATGGAAACCAAACTGAGGAAATAGAACTGGTAGTTAATAAATCTTCTCACTAGGAATATTTCATGTTGAGATGACTTTCCTGATTAATTTCATTAAAACTTTAAAGGAAAAATATAATAATAACAATACTATACAACCTCTGTCATAAACTAGAATAATATGGAATACACCTCAATTAATTTTACAGAAATAGTATATCTGAGTAAACCAGCAAAGAAATAACTGAATAGAGATCAGTATTGCTTTATGAACAGAGATGCAAAAGTCTCTAACAAAATTCTAGCAAATGGACTCCAGAAATATGGGGACATGCATATAATAAAAATATATCATGAAATGGGAGTTATTCAAAGAATGTAGGTTAACATACAAAGAACACAGAAACAGAATAAAATTTAAAAAAATACTATAGTCATCTCAAGTGGATGCAGAAAAATAACAATGTATTTTAATGCCACTTCATTATAAATGTTTTGATTATTTAGAAGGAGACTTCTTCAAGCTGAAAAAAATGTATCTATAAAAAAGTTAGAGCTAACATGGTTTAATGTTAGTTCATTAACATAAGACCTTTCACATAATATAATGAACAAGCCAAATATATAATATCATTTTTATGTGCAATTTGCTAGTGTCCTCAGCCAGTGCAATAATGAAAGAAAAATAAATTAAAAGTATAAATAGTGGGAAAGCAAGGTTACAGGACCCAAGATCAATAGAGACAAATTGACTACATTTTTATACAAAAGCAATGAAAAACTCAAACATGAAAAAAATGCCATTTACTAAAGTATGAAGAATAAAATACGTACAAATGAATCTAAGAAAAGTTGTAGAAAATTACCATATGAAAACAATAAATATCACTGAAAGAAAGTAATGAGTACCTTAATGAGAGTATTCAGTACATTTATGGCTAGCAATGTTAAATACTGGATAAATGTTATTTTCCCAAAATGATCTATAAATTCAGTAAAATCTCAATCACAGTTCCAGAGGAGCATGTTTTGAGTACAAATCTACAAACTGATCTTAAAATTGTATAGAAATTAAAAGAGCAAAGCATGACAAAGCAAATTTTAAAAGGACAAAGTTGAACTTATACTTTGTTATTTCAAGATACATTGTCAAACTGGTAATCAAGACTATAGTAATGCTGTATAGTAGAATTAAGAGCCCAGAAATAGATCCACCCTTCTATTATCAACTGATAAACCAAAGTAATCCAATGAGGAAAGACAGGATTTTTCAACAAATGGAGCTCAAAAACTGGTTATATATTTAGGGGCAAGAAGGTAAGTAAACTTTAACCCTTGCTTCATTCCATATATTATAATTAATTCAAGAAACCCCATAATCCTAAGTGTAAAAATTAAATGTTTTCATATAGCTTCTTCCAAAATAATGTATAAGAGAATATCTTCATCACCTTGGAATAGACCAATTGATTCCTTACACAAAACCCAGTAACAATCATAAAATTTTGTTAAAATATAAATCATAAACACATAAAAATTTGCTCATCAGAAAAAAATCCTTAATAAAATGGATAGGCAAGTTGCATTATGAGAGAAAATATATACATGTATGTGTGTGTATATATATATATATATATATATAAAATGAGAAAAACATTTATAAACAAACAACTTTATGGAGATGCAGATATAGAGGATGGACTTGTCTACACAGTGGGTATAGGAAAGTGTGGGATGATCAGAGAAAGTAGCATCAAGATATATACACTACCATGTGTAAAATATATACCTAGAAGATGTGGCTTCATAAAAGAGGGAGCCCAGCATAGACTGCGATGACTTAGAGTGATGGGATAGGGGAGAGGAGGGAAGATTAAGAAGGAGGTGGTATGTGTATGCATGTGTGTGTAAGTGTGTATGAAATACTATTTTATATACATATATATAAACATTATATGAACCCATGCAAAGATTGGCTCAATAAAGGACAGAAATGATATAGACCTAACAGAAGCAGAAGATATTACGAAGAGGTGGAAAGAATACACAGAAGAACTGTACAAAAAATATCTTCATGACCCAGATAATCATGATGATCTGATCACTCACCTAGAGCCAGACATCTTGGAATGTGAAGTCAAGTGGGCCTTAGGAGGCATCACTACAAACAAGGCTGTTGGAGGTTATGGAATTCCAATTGAGCTATTTCAAATCCTAAAAGATAATGCTGTGAAAGTGCTGCACTCAATATGCAAGCAAATTTGGGAAACTCAGCAGCGGACACAGACTGGAAAAGGTCAGTTATCATTCTAATCCCAAAGAAAGGCAATGCGAAAGAATGTTCAAACTACTGCACAATTACACTCATCTCACACACTAGTAAAGTAATGCTCAAAATTTTCCAAGACAGGCTTCAACAATACGTGAACCGTAAACTTCCAGATGTCAAGCTGGATTTAGAAAAGGCAGGGGAACCAGAGTTCAAATTGCCATCTGTTGGATCATAGAAAAAACAAGAGAGTTCTAGAAAGGCATCAATTTTTGCTTTATTGACTATGCCAAAGCCTTTGACTATGTGGATCACAACAAACTGTGGAAAATTCTGAATGTGATAGGAATACCAGACCACCTGACCTGCCTCTTAAGAAATCTGTATGTAGGTCAAGAAGCAACAATTAGAACTAGACATGGAACAATAGACTGGTTCCAAATAGGAAAGGAGTACATCAAGGCTGTATATTGTCACCCTGCTTATTTGACTTATATGCAGAGTACATCATGAGAAACGCTGGGCTGGAGGAAGCACAAGCTGGAATCAAGACTGTGGGGAGAAATATCAGTAACCTCAGATATGCAGATGACACCACCCTTATGGCAGAAAGTGAAGAGGAACTAAAAAGCCTCTTGATGAAAGTGAAAGAGGAGAGTGAAACAGTTGGCTTAAAACTGAACATTCAGAAAACTAAGATCATGGCATCTGGTCCCATCACTTCATGGCAAATAGATGGAAAACAGTGGAAACAGTGTCAAACTTTATTTTTGGAGGCTCCAAAATCACTGCAGATGGTGACTGCAGCCATGAAATTAAGATGCTTACTCCTTGGAAGAAAAGTTATGACCAACCTAGACAGCATATTAAAAAGCAGAGACATCACTTTGCCAACAAAGGTCCATCTAGTCAAGGCTATGGTTTTTCCAGTAGTCATGACTTCCCTGATGACTTAGATGGTAAAGCATCTGCCTACAATACAGGAAACCCAGTTTCAATCCCTGGGTTGGGAAGATCCTCTGGAGAAGGAAGTAGCAACTCACTCCAGTACTCTTGCCTGGAAAATCCCATGGACAGAGGAGGAGCATGGTAGGTTACAGTCTATGAGGTCACAAAGAGTTGCACACGACTGAGTGACCTCACTTTCACTTTTCACTTTCATGTATGGATGTGAGAGTTGGACTATAAAGAAAGCTGAGTGCCGAAGAATTGATGCTTTTGAACTATGGTGTTGGAGAAGACTCTTGAGAGTCCCTTGGACTGCAAGGAGATCCAACCAGTCCATTCTAAAGGAGATCAACCCTGGGATTTCTTTGGAAGGACTGATGTTGAAGCTGAAACTCCAATACCTTGGCCACCTGATGCAAAGAACTGACTCATTTGAATAGACCCCGATGCTGAGAAAGATTGAAGGCAGGAGGAGAATGGGATGACAGAGGATGAGATGGTTGGATGGCATCACTGACTCAATGGACATGAGTTTGGGTAAACTCTGGGAATTGGTGATGGACAAGGAGGCCTGGCATGTTGTAGCCCATGGAGTTGGAAAGAGTCAGACACGACTGAGAGACTGAACTGAAACATTATATATATATATATATATATATATATATATATATATACATATATAATTATGGCCAATTTGTGCTGTGTAGCAGAAACCAACACAACATTATAAAGAATTTTCTTCCTGTTAAAAAAATAAATTAAAAAAGCAAAGCAAGAAAATGAACAAAAACTTTGAACAGATACTCTTGAAGTCCAATTTGGAATTTGCCAATAAACACATGAAGATTTGCCAATAAGCATATGTAAACAACTGCATGACATCTTTAGACATCAGGGAAATGCAAATTAAAACCACATTATGATACCACTATATGCACATTACAATGGTTAAAATTAATAGACTAACCATATTAAATGCTTCAGCTGAAAATCTGAAGCAGCTGAAAATTTCATACATTGCTGGGTATTTGTAAAATTATACAATCTTCTTGGAAAATGGTCTAGATCTTTTTAAAATAAAGTTACTGCATTGGCTCTCTTTTGGTAGTATAAATTATCTTGAAACTGTGGCTCAGAGCAACACAAATTTGTTTTCTTTATAGTTCTCTATGTCAGAGATCCAGTGTGGTTCTTGCCAGGCTCAAAACAATGTGTCAGCAAGGTGTGTACTTTTCTGGATGCTAGACCATGTTCCTTTCCTCTACCTTTAAAAGCAGCCCATGTTCCCGTTCTCTAACTCCACTTCTGTTGTCACTTTTCTCGCTCTGACCCCAGCTAGGAATGACTGTGTACATTTTAGGAATTGTGTGATTAGATAGGACTCATCCAGATAATCCAAGGTAATTTTCATTTCCCCTTGCACACATGCATCTTTATATTCAATCAGATTCAAAGTAACTTCTCTTCAGCTTTCAGGAGCTCCTTGCCTGAAAAGCTCTCTTCTCTTTCAGACTCTGGCACATCTGCAAAATCCCTTTCACCATGTAAAGTAACATATTCACAGGTTCCTAGGGCCTGGGCATCTGTGAAGATCCATTTTCTGGTTTTCTTCATGTTTACTTCTAAATATTTATTAGCTAGAAAACAGATATAAAAGTATATGTATAAAATATATATAAAATACATATAAAATAAGAAATCTTATTCAAAATGGGCAAATACTAGAAGCAACCCAAACGTCACTCTAACAAATTGTGGGTTTTTTCTATACAGTGTAATGCACTCAGCATTAAAAAGGAACAAACTACTAATGTGTGCAACATTGAGGAATCTCAAAAAACATGCTGAGTACAAAAAATAGAAAGCAAAATGATACATATTGTACCATTCCATTTATACTAACTTCAAATACAGGTGATGAAAATCACAGCAGTGGTTTTATGGATATATATGTGTATATACATATAATGAGGCTGGTAAATAAATGAAGTAGTTAAATAATGTATGATAAAATATTATATAAAATAATGAGTGAATGTCATTGGACGGTGATTTTTACTGTTTATAATTGTAAAGGCATGATCTCAAATGCATTGGTATTATAGGCAGTGGCATTATAAAGCAGTTTCTTAAACTGGGTCTGCTGATACATTCTGGGGGTGATGGAAAAGTCAGCATTCTGTAACTTTTTAATGTTAATGAAGGAAAGGTTTTCAGTAGAAGCCTATAGGTGTAAAACAGTTTCACTGCATTTTAGCTTCCAAAATCAGTGGACTCTGTTATGGATCTGAGATTTATTTTCTTTCAAAATTGTGTGTTTGTATGTGTGTGTGACTCAAATTTGAGAAAAATATTATTTGTATCTCTCTATAAATTATAAAGGCAGTATTTTCCAGTATTTTCAAAACTGAGGTTCTTATAGTATTTTATACCCCTTTAAAAAACATTGATTATACTTATTGTAAAGTATCAACTGGTCAGCATTCGTGTTTCCCCATTGAAATGTAAGCTCCTTGGGGCCAGTATCATTTCTTACTTAGCTATGGCTATATACCCTTACATAGAATGTTGCCTGATACATAATCAGAATTTACAGTACTTGATGAATTAAGGAGTGCCCTGCTGCTGCTGCTGCTGCTGCTGCTGCTAAGTCACTTCAGTCGTGTCCGACTCTGTGTGACCCCATAGACCGCAGCCCACCAGGCTCCCCCGTCGTCCCTGGGATTCTCCAGGCAAGAACACTGGAGTGGGTTGCCATTTCTTTCTCCAGTGCATGAAAGGGAAAAGTGAAAGTCAAGTCGCTCAGTCGTATCCGACTCTTAGCTACACCTATGGACTGCAGCCCACCAGGCTCCTCTGCCCATGGGATTTTCCAGGCAAGAGTACTGGAGTGGGATGCCATCACCTTCTCCAGGAGTGCCCAATAATAAGAAATTATTTCCACCTCAAGTTAAGCAAAACAAACATTCCCCTATTAAAGATGGAAGCACCTTTTATTGTTTTCCTTTGCCTCCTTAAGCATCTCAGAGCATCCTCAAGCCCTGTTTTTTTTTGTTGTTGTTGTTGTTGTTTTGCTGGGAATTTTTAATAGGTTCATTGTTCTGAGCAATGTGCCAGGTCAAGTCAAAATTAATTTCACATTTGAATTTAATGGGTCTACATGTTTTTCTGATGTGACGAGGGTTAATCTAGCACCTTGGCAAGTTTTTGTAATTTAGTCATTTAGAAATCTATTCAAAGTGTATGTCTTTAGAATAGAGACACTGGATTTCAGAGATATGAGATTTAATAATTCATCAGAAGATAGAAAGTGATTTGGTCAAGAATTCTGGTCTCTTATTCATTACTTTTTCTGTCACTGGAAAATTGTTGCAACGGCAGCCCTCCTCTAACTTTTTCTAGTATAACTAAAGACTTATGTTTTTACTTTTGCTTCAGTGATAGGAAGTTTTGCATTTTTCTAAATCAATATTATTAATAATTTGGTCTCCCTTTTATAAAAAATAATCTCTAGTTAGTTTATAAAGACCTGCTAACTATACATATATATATATGTAACTATATATGTAATCAGGAATGTGAGTTACTCTAAATAATCAGTTGAATAAAAACTTTTATATTATATAATGTAAAACTTGTCAGCTGAAATATTTAAATAAATAACTGGCCAGTTATTACTGCAAACTTGAGTAATCTTTTTATTTTGGAAAAATGGATAATATTTCTATTTCTAAAATAAATAATTTTACTTTAACTTTGTCTTACATGTGCATACCCAGAATCCACTACGGTACACAGGCATGCATGTTTACGTATAGGTACTGACAAATTTTGCTAATTAAGTACAAAGAGTACCAGAAGCAGCTCAGATAAAATAAATCTGCTTAAAATTAAAATTTCATAGTAGAGAATGAAAGCAGGATTGATTGGAACATTAAGAACTTTAAAAGTATTTTTTCATATTAAAAACGTAGATTATAAATTGTACAAAATAAATAATGAAGTGCTAATTTTAATATGTAACATATCAAATTAAATGATATAGATAGATAGATATAATATACATATATGTCAATTTACTTTTTATTTAACTTTTAAAGTAAGATTTTCATGAGATTCAATATAACAAAATATTCAAGGGCTTTATTAATGTGTTTTTAATAAAGCTCCCATTAATATTTTGATACCTAAATCTTTTCCTTTTAAAACACACACCAGTTTTTCTTCTTTAAGCACAGTTTATTTTCTTTGATCACTATTTGTACATCTGTCAACTCTGTAGTTGCAGCATTTTCTTTTTCTTTTAATCACATCTAACATTTATTGAATTCCAACTATGTGTCAGACTCTGTTCTAAATGCATTACTTGCTTTATCTCATCTCATCCTCACAACATCACTACGTAATAGAAAATATTGTTGTCTCATTTCAGAGGCAAAACTACAGAACAGAGAGATTTCAACCTGCCCAAAGCCTTGGAATTAGTACATAGCAAGCAAAAATCTGAACCCAATCCGTGTCCAAAATTCACACACTTTGACCAAAGGAACCCACTTCTAGAATAAGCTTTTCTTACAAACATTAAATTTGTATGTAGAGCATGCAATGTCAATATTTTTGTGGAGTCATTTAGGATTCTTTCACTTGCTTTTGTATCTTACAGTAGCATTTTAATTGACTAACGTGAGAAAGTCTGCTTGAGTGGATATAAATAGTTTACTAGTGATATTTTTAAGAAAAAGTTTGCTTTTCTTCCAAACATATAAATAAAGAAACTCTGATAATCCATATTTAGTAACAAGGTCTGGCTTTGCCCACATAGGGATATGTGTTATCTGTGAAGGATGATCCTATTTTGACCTACAGGGGCATACAAAGATCACACAGTTGAGACTAGTATCTAAATATTCTCTCCTTCAGCACTGTTTGTGAGTTGCTTACAATTTTCAGAAAGAGAAGGAAACTTATCTTCTCTGCCCTTGCTCTACTCTTCACATTCTGTAAGTTTCCATTGAAGATTTTTGAACAAAAGACTAAGGTTAGATTTGATTTGTCGATGATTTTCAACAGAACTTTTTTTTTTTCAGACAAAAGTCTCTGTAGGCTGTAACTTTTTATGTCTCTAATTTAAAGCAACTTCAATAAAATTTGACCCCGTAAAGTTTATGCCATATGTTTGCTGACAGGTGGAACTAATGGTAAAGAATCCACCTGCTATTACAGGAGACACAAAGGTATGGGTTCGATCTCCAGGTCGGGAAGATCCCCTGGAGTAGGAAGTGGCAACCGATTTCAGTGTCATTGCCTGGAAAATCCCACAAACACAGGAACCTGGTGGGCTACAGTCCATGCGGTTGCAGAGTCAGACAGACACGGCGGAGGGACTAACCGTGCTAGTACTAAGAATCTTACTTGACACTGACTTTGCTATCCTTCCTCATTCAGTTATTAAACAGCTGGATCTTCTGGGTTTTTCTAAAAGTCTACAGAGACTACTTTTCCTAAGTTACTGACAAATATTTTTTGTAAAATGGGAGATATATGTTTTAGCCATCAGTGTTCAGATTTCTTCAATTTAAATTCAGGACACAGAATATGCTGAATGTCAGGAAATAATCATGCTTCATAACTTTTCGTTTTCCGCCTCTAATTGTCGGTTATTGTAGAAACATCTCTGCATCATTGTAGAAACATCATGATCAAAAGGAACTCTAATCCTGGAGAGTATAGTAGCTTTGTATTTTCTGTCTTGGGCCAGGTGCATCCATGCTTTGATCTTTGCTGATTTATAAAACTGCTCTAATCCTACCTGTGATTCATTGTCTCTTTCTTTTCCAAAGGCAAGAAGGCTTTATGTTGCTTTCTTTAAAGTCAAACTGCTGACTTTCAGTTGTCTAGAACAAATCTAATTTCAAGAAAATATATTAGGAAATACTAAGTAATGAACTTTTTCAAATTGTAAGATTGCCTCTACAAGAGTATCTACCTACAGTGTCCTTAATTTTTTTCTACTAAAACTGAATAAGAATCTTAAAGTTATAATTTTCCTTCTTACTGTGCAAATAACAGTGAATTCTCAGCACATTCAGTCACATGGCTCTTTGCTACGTGTAAACAGGCACTGGTAAAATGCTCCACTAACTTTACAATTTGGAAATTCTAGACGGTTACAATCCAATGCAACAATGCATCTTACACCTCTCATCAGGCAGGGCCATGAGCTCAAAGAGTGATCTCTACCATATATGCACTTCTACTTCATCAAATGATTTCTTACACTTCTTTTCCTTTATTTTTTCTAATTCCCCATTTCCTAAAACATCATGGATTATTTTAAGGGAGGAATTACATCACCCCATTCTCCTAATCTTCCCATTTTCTTCTCTGGCTGGGATTATAATACATGAGTTTTACACTTGACATTTATCAATATTTATAACTTAATATTTCACATCTAAGTCAAATTGTTTTAAAAAGTAACTTCTTACATAAAACAGAATGAGTATATTTCATAAATCTAATAAGGTCACCTTTAGAAAAATTGCAAAAATAGTTTTAATGTGATGGTTCAAATTGTTCACATGCTTCTCATTTCTGTGTGCTTAAAGTACTTCTTTCTCCTGTGACAATAATGTTTACATTTATTTTGAGCCTCTTTATAATAATAAATAGTGCTAAGATGATGTTTATTATATAAGACCAGTAACTGAACTTAGAGGGTTTTAGTAAGGTAGATTTAAGTATTTTATGATAGCTTTTAGAAGTAAGAATAAAGACTATCATTTTTACGTGCATCAGTTTATGATTTGGAAGTGCAGGGAACCTGGGCTCTAGGATCAAGAACATACCATAGACTCTTTAAGGACACACTCATCCCTACATGCTTCTGCATTTTTAGGAAGAAATATGTTTACTACTGGTTCTTTGATCTTTCTCTGAATTGAAGTTTTCTTATCACACACAGGCAGCATTCAAATCCATGAATATCTGAGTACCATCTATAGTCAATGATGTTTTGAAAAACTCCCCATGGAATATTTCTCTTTCAAACACTCTCTGCATCATGCTTACTAAATTTCATCACACCCAACAAGATTTCTTTGTGAATTTCCTCAGAAAACCCACTGAGATTCTAAATAGAGTGAACCACTGGTTAACTGAAAAGCTCAATTAATCAGCATTGTTTTCTTTTTCTTCCTGAGCTCCAGTTGAAGGATAAAGAATTTAATATTAATAAAAATACTGACAACAAAAAAATTATATTGTAAGTGAATAAAATTTCTTCTACAATGTGACTAGGATCACTCAAGATTAATTCTGATCTCTGGTGAACCAGTTTTTAGCTCTGCGGCCACTCATGAATCATGAGAATATAAATTAGGTCTTCTACAATGTAATATCCAAGGTATACATGGACAAAGACATCTAAGATATATTTCACCCTCTGGAAGGAGAAGACAAAAAAATAAATATTTCATGATACACTAAATAAGAAACATTATGAAGTCTGTACTATGATTGTTTCACACTTTTGCTTAACCAAATCATTATGTCCATTATCTTCAGAATCTTCTGGGAAATATGACCAGCTCTTAGTGTTTCCTGACTCTGATAACATATGTTTACCAGCAAGAGCAGGCTCTATATGCCTGAAGCCTTTGGCATAAGTGGGTAAGTCAGGAGGAGACTCAGTCCAAGCTGGACAGTCAGCTCCTGTCTCAGGCTGGCTGGTGGTACATTGCCAGAACCAAGGACACGTTCTCAGTCAGTGTGAGGATACTGTGGTGGGGGCAGATGGAAGCACGCCATTCAAGAACGCCCATGTGACCCCTGTGAGTGAGAGTAAGAGGTTGGCAGGCTTGGTGTCCCAGGGCTCTGTCGTTTCCTGATTCTGGGCTTTCCTAGCTCTACCTTCTGCTCTTGAATTGTATCATGTGCACCTTGATACTTGAACATGGTAAACCAGGGCTGGTAAACTTCAGCTATTTGAAGCCAGAAAAATCTTAACTCTTACACACCAAGTAGTAGTTAAGTCTCTATTACCTGCTATACTGGAAACATTTATTTTTTAATAGGATAGTGTTATTTACAAATATCATTATGATGCACTTCATATATGAAGCAAACTGCTTGCATTATCAAATTCTCATGACTTTAAAGTATGTCCTGTTTTTAACCCCTCTTTGGCAAGAGATGAAACTGTGGCACAAACATGTTAAGACTATTACAGGAGTGGTTGTGATGAAATGGGAGATGGAATGCAAGCAATTTTGTAGAGGGCTCTTGTCTTAAACTCCAGTTCAGTTTGGAAAATAAAACAATAATGATAGAGTTTATGCCCAGTACATGATGCTGGTGGTGGTTTATTTGCAAAGTGTGTCTGACTCTTGTAACCCTGTGGACTCTAGCCCACCAGGCTCCTCTGTCCATGGGATTTCCTAGGCAAGAATACTAGAGTGAGTTTCCATTTCCTTCTCTAGGGGATCTTGCCAACACAGGGATGAAACCAACGTCTCACGATTCTTTACCAGCTTAGCCACCAGAGAAGCCCCCATTCAGTACATGGTATCAGGGATTAAAACAATATGTAAATGTGACAATAAAAGGATTTGTGTTTATGTGTGTCCTCGTTCATTTGTATATGTGTGTATTTATATTTTTATGTATGTGGAGACTCATTCATCCAAACTGTATCAGGCTGTTGGCTGCAAATGAAAAATTTTATGTGAAATTATTATGAAAAAATTCAGATAACTTTTGTTTCTTGCTATGTTTTCTTGGAACACCTTCATTTGTTACAGCTCTAAGTAAAATATATGACATTGTACAATGGGCATAATTGGGCCGTCAGTGCCTACTGTTGATTTCCAGGCTCATGCAGACCTCTCTGAACCAAATCCCCAATTTGGACTGCTGCCCTCTGTAAGCAGTCATCACTTTTGCATAATCTCTCCACTCAGAGCTCTATCCAGGCAAACCAGGTGAGACAGGGCGAATTTAAAGGCCACCATAAACTGAGCCATGAATTACCAGCAGATCTGGTGGCTCAAGAATAATTTCCTCTTCAGCTCGAAATTTAAGTATGGCTCACTGAAAAGCTGTATTACCTCCTGATTCCAAGGAAGTCTTGTCAAAGCAGGGCTCACGGTGTGTAAAGTTTGTAAAGTGCATTTGTTATAGCTTGCTGGTCTGACTATTAAAGTGAAACACTACACACCGTTAAACCTTCAAACTAGCACTACAAAAATACTTATCAAAAATACAGCCTCTGGGAGATTTGTTTACTCTAGAAATATGCTGTCTTTGCAGTTAGTTTTTCCTTAATGAGAAGGCAATGCAGGATTTGTCCTTTTCAATGGAGGGCAAAAAGCCAAAGACAGGGAATTGTCCTTAAAGTGATATGGCCGTATCCAATTCCTAGGCAGGGTTCAGAAATCTTTCTGTAGACACTTAAGTTTTGAAATGAAGTTCCACATTTGAAAGTGATTCTTTTGCCTCCAACGTTTTTATTCAGCAAGTCACTGATACATAATATGACCACTGAAAATATGAGCCTGAAAATAAGCCCCTCCACAAGTGATACTGGTTTTTGAAAGCACAAAGCTATGTATTCCTTTGCATTTGAGATAATCTAAAATTACCAAGCACTTAAGGAATGTTGATGGGTTGAGTCAGTACTGTTTAAAAACACAGTAGACATTAAAAAATTTTTTTAATGCAGAGCTGTCACCAATTACTAGAAGATTCTGTCTTCTTTGGCAAAGCCCTTTTGGTTTGCACCTTGAGTATGGCATTTATTTGGAGAATATGTGACCTGCCTTATCAAACAATACAGGGTAGAATAAAGGTGGAGGAAAAAAGTAAGTAAACCTTCAGGGGCATCGTCCTGCTTTTTCCATTTAATTTTTCACTTGGATTATAAATGGTATCTCAGAAAGAAGGCAGTCTCCTAGGTTCCTCAGGATCCTTGGCTGGCTTAATCATGAACATGACCTGTGTAGAAGTAAGCATTAAGAGAATTAGTAATTGCATCAAAGAGAATTAGTGATTGCAGCAAGAAGAAGGGAAGAATGATCAATTATTCACCATCTGCCACTAAACATAAGGAGTATGACCATGGCTTGTCTCTCTCCTCTCCTGAAGGCAAACACACAAATGTGTGGCTCTTTCTGCAAATTCTGTGCCATTCAAAGAAATATTCTTTTCTAGCAATTCCCACTTTTATCAATATGATTTTTTAACTCAGCTCAGTTCAGTTGCTCAGTGTGTCTAACTTTTTGTGACACCCCATGGACTGCAGCAGCCAGTCTTTCTTGTCCATCACCAACTCCCTGGGCTTGCTCAAACTCATGTCCATCAAGTCAGTGCTGCCATCCAATCATCTATTCCTCTGTCATCACCTTCTCCTCTTGCCTTCAGTCTTTCCCAGCATCAGGGTCTTTTCTGAGTCAGCTCTTCACATCAGGTGGCCAAAGTACTGGAACTCCAGCTTCAGCATCAGCCCTTCCAATGAATATTCAGGACTGATTTCCTTTAGGATTGACTGGGTGGATCTCCTTGCAGTCCAAGGGACTCTCAAGAGTCTTCTCCAACACCTCAGTTCAAAAGCATCAGTTCTTTGCTGCTCAGCTTTCTATATGGTCCAACTCTCACATCCATACATGACCACTGAAAAAACCATAGCTTTGACTAGAGGGACCTTTGTTTGCAAAGAATGTCTCTGCTTTTTATATGCTGTCCAGTTTTGTCATAGCTTTTCTTCCAAGGAGCAAGGGTCTTTTAATTTCATGGCTGTAGTTACCACCTGCCGTAACTTTGGAGCCCCAAAAACAAACCCTGTAACTGTTTCCATTGTTTCCCCATCTGTTTGACATGAAGTGATGGTACCAGATACCATGATCTTTGCTTTTTGAGTGCTCTAAGCCAGCTTTTTCATGCTCCTCTTTCAACTTTCTTTAAGAGGCTCTTTAATTCCTCTTCACTCCCTGCCATAGGGTGGTATCATTTGCATTTCTGAGGTTATTGCTGTTTCTCCTGGCAATCTTGATTCCAGCCTGTGCTTCACCTACTCTGGCATTTCTCATGATGTACTGGTGCATATAAGTTAAATAAACAGGTTAACAGAATACAGCCCTAATGCAATCCTTTCCCAATTAGGAACTAGTCTGTTTTTCCATGTCTGGTTCTAACTGCTGCTTCTTGAGCTGCACACAGATTTCTTGGGAGGCAGGTAAGGTGGTCTGGTATTCCCATCTCTTTCAGAATTTTCCAGTTTGTTGTGATCCAGACAGTCAAAGGCTTTAATATAGTCAATGAAGCAGAAGTAGATGTTTTTATGGAACTCTCTTGTTTTTTCCTATGATCCAACAGGTGTTAGCAACTTGATCTCTGGTTCCTCTGACTTTTCTAAATCCAGCTTGAACATCTGAAGGTTCTCAGTTCACATACTGTTGAAGCCTAGCTTTGAGAATTTTGAGCATTACTTTGCTAGTGTGTGAGATGAATACAATTGTGCAGTTGATAGAACATTCTTTGGCAGTGCCTTTCTTTGGGATTGGAATGAAAACTGACTTTTCTAGTCCTGTGGCCACTGCTGAATTTTCCAAGTTTTCTGGCATATGGAGTACAGCACTTTCACAGCCTCATCTTTTAGGATTTGAAATAGCTCAGCTGGAATTCCATCACCTCTGCCAGCTTTGTTCATAGTGATACTTCCTAAGGCCCACCTGACCTCTCACTCCAGGATATCTGGCTCTAGGAGAGTGATCACATCATTGTGGTTATCTGGGTCATGAAGATCTTTTTGTATAGTTCTTCTGGGTAGTCTTGCCACCTCTTTTTAATCTCTTCTGCTTGTTTTAGGTCCATACCATTTCTGTCCTTTATTGTGCCCATCTTTGCATGAAATGTTCCCTTAGTATCTCTAATTTTCATCAAGAGATCTCTAGTCTGACCATCTATTAGTCTAGAGCATATTATTTTTTCCAACTAGTTAATTTTCTTGAGTGAAACATCAGTAGAATTAATTTTTGTTAAAACAATAGCAGCCTAACATTAAGAAAGGAAAAAGAGGTAATGGGAGCAAAGAGGAGAGAGAGAGAGGAGAAAAGAGGAAACTCATAGCAGAGAAGAGGAAGGAAGATAAACAAAAAGACCACAGAGGTTAATGTTGTGGAGGCCTCAGAATCCAGGAGATGAGAATTGTTAATAGGATGATCGGGAAAATCCAGGACCTGGTTTTCAGCTCTTTCATCCTAGGAACAGTGTGTGTCACTCATCATTGGCTGACCTAGTCCATGGATACTTTGCTTTTGCTACATAATTGCCTGTGGCTTCATTCCCCAAAATCTTGCTCTCAGTTCTCTTCTTTGGAAAACAGTAGTGCAGGGGTCAGATAACAACACATACTAATGAGGATCTAATATGTGCCAGGAGGAGAAGGGGACGACAGAAGGTGAGATGGCTGGATGGCATCACCGACTCGATGCACATGAGTTTGCGTGAACTCCGGGAGTTGGTGATGGACAGGGAAGTCTGGCGTGCTGCTATTCATGGGGTCACAAAGAGTCAGACGCGACTGAGCGACTGAACTGATCTGAACTGAATATGTGCTAGGCACTGTGGTGAACAAGAAGTTGTGGGCCCTGACCTCATACAGCTTAGAGAATAATGAGGAAGTCAGGAGTCATAGGCAAATACAACCATTCCCACTCAGACTTTGTCCTAACAAGACCTAACTTTTGGCTTCTTGCCTATAATTCCCAAATCTTCTTGCTATGATTTTTATATTTATAAGTTTTTGGTACTGGACCACTAAGTTTCTTTATACGTGTATAGTAAAAATAGAAAAAAAAAAGACTTTTCATCACTGTGTTGGAGAAAATGCATATGGGCATGCATGTGTCTTTGCATCTCCTTCATCACTGCATAATTTTATATTGTATATTTTGTATGAGTATAGTTAACACAGATTCTGATTGTCCATATAAATATCACTGCGCTTACTAGTAGATTCATCCAAATCAGATAAAGCCAGCAGGATTGTGTGTGATAATAAAAATCACTTAATTAAATAAAATTTATATACATTTTTTTCATATATTCTAAATGGTAGAGGTTACTTGGGACAGAGGTGATATAAACACATGTTCCTATAAATGTATGTTTATGGTTTATTCAGTAAACCCAAAATATGGTTCTAGCATAAGGGAGCAAAAATAAGTACAGACTTGTAACCTCTACTTATGGAGTTTACAGTCTAGTAGAAGAGACAGAATAATATACAAACCAAGGACATATTAGGAAATACTCAGTAGTATAAAACAAAGAATCTAAACTAAAATGGATTTTGGGGAAAAAGTCTTGAAGACTTCTCTAGAAGAGATGACAAGAGTTGAAATCTAGAAGAATGACTCAAAAGCTGAGGTTGAAGCAACTGTTGTGAAAGAGGGCGTGGCTTTTCTAGGAACTCACTCAGTGTGTCTGGAGGGCAGAAAATGTAACAGAAAGATCAGGAAGAGACTGTGTGCAACCTAAGGTTCTTTGGATACATGGTATGGCAATGACCATCTATCAAAGCAAACCAAACAACATTTCTGCGATTCAGCCCTAACCACAATAATTTAAGTATGCTAAGTTGCTTCAGTCGTGTCCGACTCTGTGTGACCCCATAGACGGCAGCCCACCAGGCTCCCCGTCCCTGGGATTCTTCAAGCAAGAACACTGGCGTGGGTTGCCATTTCCTTCTCCAATGCATAAACGTGAAAAGTTTACGTGAAGTCGCTCAGTCGTATTCGACTCTTGGTGATCCCATGGACTGCAGCCTACCAGGCTCCTCCACCCATGGGATTTTTCAGGCAAGAGTACTGGAGAATGTAATACAAATAACAGGGAAGACAGTTTTCAAATTTCTTTCAATCACTTTGTCCTGAGGTTCTTTAAGTCAGCACATGTTGGCCTTAGGTGTCCAGGTCAAAGTTGGCTTCTTTGACTCTGACTTCTCATAGGTGTCCTTTGCTACTTCCTATTTCCTCTTATGCTCAAATGGAAACTGAGATTAAGGAGGTAGAAAAATCATCTTCAGTTTCATTTGCATTATAATGCCTTATATCACAAAAATGGTATTTATGTTGAATTCTAAAAATTGTTGCTTGGGACTCTCACAGAGCAGTATGTTTTGCTAGGGTCACTGCAAATCTTTGTGCAAATTGTGCAGGGGCCATCTTATGTAATGGATCTTTTAAATAATCTTCAGTCACCAATTTCCATGCCCTAAACTTGCCTGCTCTTACTATCTTACCTGGATGTAAGCATTTGAATTGCATCAGGGTCCTCAGTGCTAGTCATATATAAATATACTTATGTGAAACCATTAATCTTAATACAGCCCCATTTCCACCACCTCCTGTGATGTGCGTTCACAGCTCAGCTTTCCATTCTAAAACACATGTTGTAATATAAGTCCCAAATATGTTAAAATGAGCCAAGATTTTACTGAGCACATACTAAGTATGGATACTACCTTATCCATTTATTTATTCATTTTATATCTCTTAAGTGCTTTCTATAAGGTAATAGAGGTACCAGGGATACAATGGTGAAAAAACAAACTTGGGTCCCACATTTACTGAAATTATATTCAGTAGCATAACACTGGAAAAGGCAATGGTACCCCACTCCAGTACTCTTGCCTGGAAAATCCCATGGATGGAGGAGCCTGGGTTGCGAAGAGTCGGACACAACTAAGCGACTTCACTTTCACGTTTCACTTTCATGCATTGGAGAAGGAAATGGCAACCCACTCCAGTGTTCTTGCCTGGAGAATCCCAGGGATGGGGAGCCTGGTGGGCTGCCGTCTATGGGGTCTCACAGAATCGGACACGACTGAAGCGACTTAGCAGCAGCAGCAGCAGCAGCAGCAGAACATTGCTCTGAGAATCAGTTGAGGCAGTACATGTGAAAGAACTTTGAAAATGACACACACACACACATGCATTCATCATTTTATTCTTCACTCTCATGGTGAAGCAATTCATAAGACTTTCAGGGCAACAATGTTAACATCAATAAAACACAAAAAATAAATTTACCAGAAAAAAATAGAGGAGCCAGGTAGTGTATTTCATACTCTAGTCCACAAATGTAGTAAGATTGCAAAGCAGACATTTCAAGTGCTATGGAACAGAGAGCTTTCTTGGAGGAGATAAAACCTGAGCTGACAGACTGAGGGACTGACAGAGAAATTTCTCTGCCCCTCTGACCTTTGGAATGTTTCATGAATAAGAATATCCGTGGTAACTTGGTGCATTGATTTGATATATTTAACATAGAGATCCCATAGTATCACTGCGATTGTAACTGAAAGGACTAGATCTAATTACTTTTCCTCTAAAAGCATGACTCTGAAGCAGATTTAGAGATTTCACTGCTCCTTAAAATGAAATGGAAAAGAAACCGATGGTTTTACAAAAGAGAAAGAATGGCGATTTATTTCTTCTACTGAAAATGCAGCAGATACCGTGTTGTTGCCTCTGCCTCTGTTGAATTATAGTGTGGTCAGCTGGAATTGATATTCAGGTCAAAGTCATTCTTTGAAACTGGTAATTCTTTGTGGATATAATCTGTTCCTTATATGTTACTTTAAGACATTTTAAAAGGAACTTCACAGGTTCCCAGGAAACTTTTGCCCATTTCAACTCTCATGAAAAAGTAGCATAAAAAAACGAAACGATTAGTGAAATGGGTGACAAAATGCTTCATATTTGTTGAAATAAAAAGCAGTGGTGTGCTCCATTAAAAAATGCATAAGAAACAAAAAACACCTCCAACTGGGATTCTGACTCAATATTTTCTTCTTATCTCCATGTGGGCTCTTTAATACAAGAAACTAATCTTAGAGTAAATATGGATGTCTCTTGGAAACGGCAGCCTTTGAAGAAAAATGTGAAAATATATGTTAAGGGTATGTATGTTAGAACAGTTTTGATTTATAATCTTTTTGTATAACAATAATAGTTACAAAAATCTAACTGCCTATTAGGTTTGTTTCCATATTTAACCCCAATTACCCTGTGCAGGGGAATTCTTTAAAAATGTAATTCCCTCTCTCACTTTTTTTTTCCTGCTTCTGCAAGCCTTTTCTCCTCATGTAAATTGCAGCAGGTGCACAAAATTGAAGACATCACAATTAAATGTAATCAAATATTTTAGGCACTAATGAACAGCTCCAGGAAAACAAGTCAAAAGAGAAAAAAAAAAAAAAAGCCTTTAAGTGAGTGGATTTTCAAACACCCAAGGCACCATAGGACCAATTAAGAGAGTCAGATACCAGGACACATACTGACATTAATTATCTTTGAGTTCAGGGAAATAAAAAATAAAAGCAACAATTATCATAATAAATCTCCACACAGTGCTTGTAAGTTGTGCTAATCTACAACACACCTGGGTTTCAGATATTTAAGGCGAATACTCAATCAGTTGGTAACGACCTCACAGAGGGGCTCATGGGACATTTTTGCTTCCTGTGATCTGCCAATCAGACAGAGGGGCTAAAATGATGTCCAACAGTTATGTCTGCTTTATTTTGCATCACTCACACGAGTTGCAGACAGAAGCAGTGCATAATTTATTCAATAAAGTAAGTCACAAAGCCAGTATTCTCTTTAGGGGATGTTTATTTTAAAAGAAGGAAAAGTCAAGAATAGATACTCAAGGTAAAAATTTGAATCGTTGGAGTCTCAAAGTCCCAGGACATCTCTGTAAATTTATTCTCCCTGAAGCCAGAAAGAATCTTACTAAAGAGAACAAATATTTCAGTCTGGGAATAAGGGCTTTCATTTTTAAAATGCACAGGAGGGGCAGGAAAAGAAAGTTAAATGCTGTAAGCTATCAGGAATAGAAAGAAAGAAAGAAAGGAAAAAAAAAGCCTTGTTATTAAAATTGATCTAAATTTGACTGATAATTTGAAACAATAATATTTTAACAAAAAGAGTATGTTAAATAGAATGTTGCTAGTTTTCTATAATCATGAGTGAGATTAACATAAATATGAAATATTAGAAAGAACTATACACATTTTTTAGATTAAATGCCCTTAATATTGTCCTAGTATAAATTTAAAATTACAGACTCACCTTTCTAAATTTTAGCAAAATAATTTAATGCATTAATATGTGCCAGTGTACTACTAGATGATAAAAGAGAAGGCTTTTTATTCTTTTGGTCTTCTTGTTCTCTTTATTCCTGTACCATGGAGATTACTCCTTCTTAAAGATAGACATATATAATTTAAGTATGATTAATATTTTTCTACATCTGGTTCAATATATGGGACTGTGCTGCTTATGCTGTAAATATAATTTTGATTTATTTTGTCTACTTAATCAGTTGAGGACTGTAATGATCTATATGGCAATATCTTAAGTATAAAAAATATGATATTAGGAGGTATGTGACATTCATATGTATATTTTTTGTATGTAATTTTTGAATATGTTTCTAATGTAGTAGAAAAAATAGAAGACACATGTAAGTGTACTGAGGATTTTAAAAATTATTTTGCTTGAGATCCATTATTTCAGTAGAGGTAGTCTGAAATTGGAGAGAACAAAGTATGCAGTTCTTTTCACAATATTGCTTATTAATTCACTAGTCCTGATACACAGTGGAAATTCCTTTTAAATTATATACTTGTCAAGTTTTTATTTCTTGACAAATATATACCTTCAGATTAAAGAGAAAGCATTTAGTGGCAAAATATAAGTTATTTTTATTGCACATCTGTATTTAAATATGTAAAATATCACATGTTCAAATGTTTAGTCCACCATTTTTAAATGAATTTGTAGCCTTTGGTTCTGAAAGTTTTTTTGTGTTTTATCAATATTAAAAGCATATAAAACTGACAGATTATATGACATCAAAATTTAAAATATATTTATAATAAAATATATGATAGAAAAGATATAACAGACAGTAAGCTGGAGAAAAATATTTACCACACATATAGGGAAGATTAATAACCTTAGTAAGTAAATTACTTACAAACCATAAAGAATATTTTTAAATTTCCAATTATAAAACTTATAATTAATTTAAATTTCCTATAAAAGAGAATATTTAATTTAGAATAAATGTATAAAATGGTGAGAAAATTGACTAGCAGTTTAGGAAATGCAAACTTAAAAAATGACATTTTTCAAAAATCAACCTATAAAAATTAAATCAACTGATAGTACTTAATAATTAGTCACCATCGTAAATAATAAATGAGTAAATATAAATTATGTTTATTAAAGGTTTTGATTTATAATATTTTTATTAATAGAAAATTAGAATCAGTGCATAGGTCCATCATTTATAGGTTGAATAAATGTGATGAATTTATAATCTACTTATGTTAGTCATTAAAAATTAGAATTTTAAGCTTACTAACATAAAGGAATTCTATGCATATATTTAAATGAAAGTTGCAGATATTTAAATATTTTATAGTATTATTAATTATCCAATATATTTAAAGCACAGTGAACACATATGTGTATATAAATATATATATATGCACAAATTTATGTATATATATATATATATATATGAATACATTCATTATGTGTAATAAACTGTTATGGCAGAGTGGCTGTATCTAGGAGCGAGGATTAAAGGCACTGTATTCCCTGTATATATGTCTGTATTTTTCAAAATGATTTTAAAAATCAGAAAACTGTCCAAATAAATACCAACATTTCTATATTGTCTATATATTCTCAGGTGTTTTTTTACAATGTTCATATCAGAGATTTAAATCTTTCTGTTTTTCTGTTTTTTTAAAATTTTTCCTGTTATAACTAGTATGTGATTAGTTTTATGCAAAATTAATTTTTAAATTTGGTATAGAGAGATTCTGAGCTGGAATAACTGAGCCAAAGGAAACAAAATATTTGGGCGTTATTTGTTATTTAAGAAATTACTTTTCCAAACTCTACTGAGAGTATATATTTACATTACAGTATTATAAAGAGAGTAGCCAAGCTGTTATTTGCTATTACTCATCAATATTCAGAGAGAGAAAGACCAACATTTGTATATCTTTAATGCATTTTATATACCAAAGAACACAGGACAAGAAAGCAGAATACTTTTATTCAGCTCCGCAACTGAGCTGCAATATGATCTGTGTACAACCTTTGTTTTTCAAAACAATGTTTAGACTGGAGTAAAAAATACCACAGGTCATTTCTGAATGAAAATTCTATGGTTGAAAATAAACTGTATTCTTTTTTTCTCCCATCATTCCCTCAAACCAGCAGTTAAGATATGTTTTGCTGGCAAAAACGTTGCTTTTATAAAGGAGCAAACACTGAGATGGCAATCAGAAGTTTTCCCTTAAATCCAAACTTAGGACTTCTAGAGAACCCCGGATATTCGGCCCCATTGGCCCCACATTTCAGGAGAGGAGCATCAGCGGGCGTGTGTAATAGACAGGGCCAGACAGACGCTCTCCAGTTCCCCGCGCACTCCCTGTTGCTTTGACTGACACTGACTAGAGGAGCTCATGCCATTTCGGTTGCGTTTGAACGCTTGTTTTTGTTTGGTAGGAAAATATTACTTACACTATTTGGCCTCACCCATTTGTGTGCTTTGCAAGTATTTCTCTACATCCCAGATCTGCTCTTCTCAGCCTGCTTTAGTTTCAAGAACTGAGTAAAAGGATTCAGACGCATACACTGAACTTTAATTTGCCCTGGCATGCTGCTGCTGCTGCTGCTAAGTCGCTTCAGTCCTGTCCGACTGTGAGACCCCATAGACGGCAGCCCACCAGGCTCCCCCCGTCCCTGGGATTCTCCAGGCAAGAACGCTGGAGTGGGTTGCCATTTCCTTCTCCAATGCATGAAAGTGAAAAGTGGAAGTGAAGTCGCTCAGTCATGTCCGACCCTTAGTGACCCCCATGGACTGCAGCCCACCAGTTTCCTTCATCCATGGGATTTTCCAGGAAAGAGTGCTGGAGTGGGGTGCCATTGCCTTCTCCGGGCCCTAGTATGTGAAGTCGCTCAGTTGTGTCCGACTCTTTGCGACCCCCTGGACTGTAGCCTACCAGGCTCCTCTGTCCATGGGATTTTCCAGGCAATATTACTGGAGTGGATTGTCATTTTCTTCTCCAAGGGATCTTCCCAACCCAGGGATCGAACCCTGGTCTCCCACATCGCAGACAGATGCTTTACCATCTGAGCTACCAGGGAAGTCTAAATTCCAAGTTTTCTGACTAAACTTAATGTTTAACTTTTAATTTTAATGCTCTCCCTTATAAATTCATAGTCCTGGAACCTCTCAATATCTGTATGGCCGTGACATTTTGGACCTGTGATTTTCCCTATGAATGTATATTTTTCCTTGTTAGACAGTGTGACAGTGTTCACTTCTGTGATGCTAGAGTTTTTAATTGCTTACTCTATAATATACGTTACTCCTGATGGTACCACTTTCATTATCCAGTTTAAGAAATTCATCTAAATTGCAATTTCATTAGTAAAGTTTTTCTCCTTATTAAGGGTATTTAGAGACTTATTTATAATTGAATAAAGTTGAAAATCCAAATAAGTGAAAACTTATATGGTAAACTTAAAAAATAATCATTCAATATATTTAATAGAATGCTGCTTACATTTTCTTAATAAATGTAAAAGAATGTTGGGACATCTCACATCATTAAAGTCATGTGTGCCTATTAAACCTTTGCATTTAATTGAGGTTTCAAACCATGGAGCAATTGTAAATTTTAAGAATCTGGAAAGGAGTTTTGTTTCTTTCTTTCCTTCTTTCTTTTTTTAACAATTAACCATGCATTTTCTTTCAAGCAAAAAACCATTAATTTTATTTTTTTAAACGACTTTTTACTTTGCTTTTTGTTTTAATTTTACCCTCCAGTGGGCCAAGTCCTACAGTCAGTGCTAGGAGGGGAAGAGGAATGGGGATTAAAAAGAAAGGATTAGAGGGAGGTATGTGGAGAAAGACAGGATGAATAGTGCGTTTCCCTTGAATATTTTATTTTCTTAATTGAAAAAAAAAATGCTTAGGACCTGGGGACACCAGCCACTAATTGTTTTGCTTCATTTTTCTTTTTGTACAAAACAGATCAATGAATCTGTTTGTTTATTCCTAAACTATCCTGTTATGTGAAGGGATAACCAAAGGAGAATATACAAAAATATTTATTTCTTCACTTTCCATTCCTTTATACAAATGTCAGTATGAAGGAAAATATATGAAATAACACAATCAGTGGTATGAATTATGAAAAATAAGAGGTCTCAGTTTTTCAGTTAAGAAAGGATAGATTAAATTTGTAAAGTTCTTTAGGCATATAAAATTATCAGTATGTAATATGTTTATAAGAAATAAAGTATGTCTACCCTGATTTCTTTTCTTCTCTTTCCTCCTTCTCACTTGGCTCTGTGTACTCAGAAAGAAAATGTTATTTGTCCCAAAATATCAATGCCAGGATCCTGGCAAACAGAGGGGTTTTCCCAGAAGACTTATTATGATGGTCTGTTGTTAGACTTCTTATTGCAACAATCAGTCCAATAATTTTTAAACCCAAAGAAAAATTGAAGAACATATATCTTTTAACTTTCTATTTTTGTCTCTTTATATATTTTGTCTCTTGTATATAAGTGGTTATGTATGGAATTTCCAGTGATTTATTTTTTAAATTCTGGATTTTGTATTTAAATATTGTGAAAAAATTATTGAAATGCATACTTTGATGGATACATGTATATACATATCTTGACTTTCCATGAAGAGCTCTTTATCTCCTTAACTTTTAAATTCATCTTTGCTACTTAAACAAATTTGATAATGTGGTCAAGCTACTCAAATTCATGTCACTGCTAAAATTTAAATTTAAAAGATGATCCCTTAGTTATTAGCCCCTGTTCTTAGCTAAAAATAAATTCTTCTCCATACAATGAGAATTTTAAAAAGAACAGTTGTATCCATTCCTCTGATTACTTATTTTAAAAAGTGACTTTCTTCTTCAATTTTTTTTTTTAAAAACTACATTTAGTAAAGAGCATGTCATGAGGTAAACCTGTATGAGAATTTTTCTTAATATTTTGATTAAAACCTGCATGTTGCATTTATACACAAGTGAAATATTTAAAAGCTAGGTTTAATTTGTAAGGAAAACAACCACTGATATGGAGGGTTTAGAGATTACTTGCTTATTTTATCATTATTATATTATTTGAATTTTTTAGGAAGCTCCCTCTGAAATGTCACTTTTTCTACTATAAATTTTTGAAAATGTATCACTTATTGGCCTTATAACTGGAAAGAAATTGACTTGTAGTACACAGATCATTTTGGTGCAGACGGTCTTAGATACAACTAAATATTTTGTACAAGTAGCTTTATTTCCTCAATAAATATTTGTCTTTCTCCTGTAACACAACCTAGAACTTAACAGGCAAAGCTTACCCTCCTGCACTAGATTTTGAATATGGGGCTGGGACTAGGGAACTCACAAAATAAAAGCATAGAAATAATCATTGCAGATTTTCATAACTGTTATGAAGGAAATAAATATGATTCTGTGATTAAGGATAGAGGCAAAGGTTTTATTTAAAGGGGGTAAGGAGGCCTTTCTGAGAAAATAGTGAAAATACTGTTTAAGCTAAGCTGAGCCATGAATGGTATAGAACAACCAGATGGGGAAAAAGTCTTTGTATCAAGAGTGTCAATGTCCTAGTTTGGAAAAAATAATAATAATAATTTTGGCTATGTTGAAAACTAATAGAAGGACATTTGTTGAAGTCACATGGCAGACAGTGTGCACAAGTTTATATCGATTTGGATAAAGGGTACAGGGCTAGATTTTGCAGAGCTTCCTAGACCTCAGTTATCAGTTTTAATTTTAAATATTTATTAATACATTTGTATGGTATGCAGAAGGGGAAAATATTACATGAAAGGTGGCAGGAGTGGAAAGATTTTTAGAACAAAAAAATGTTACTCTAGCTTATATAGTGTAAAAAAAAATCACTGAGTAAAACCTCATTGTTTTATCTAGTTATTGCCAGAGATTTTTATGTTTAAAAATAATCTGTACAGTTGAAACCACAATCTAGATTTCTTTCAGTGTTTTTAAGATTGGCTACACACAGTCATTGGACACCCAATAAAAATTCACCTTCATTAAAAGAGCACAGGAAATATGCTATTCAGCTTAGAAACACAGCGGGTTTCACCATCATGCTTCAGTGTAAAAGTAAGTTTTACATTTTGAGCACTTTGAAAGTGCTGAAAAAGGAAATGTTTGTATAAAGTGTAAGCATCTGGGCATAATTTATCAACAATACTGTAATACCTTCAGAAAAAGAAAAAAGCATAAAATTCTACCATAAATAACTTAAAAGTTATTTCTGTCAAATAAATCATGAAAACACTTATAATGACAAATTTCATACAGCCTGAGTTTCTTCTTTTGCGTGTGGAGCTGCCTTTTAAATTCATACTCCTATATAAAAGAGCCTGTATTGTATCACTTACATCTGTTCTTTAAATAATGAGGGTAATTTATTGCCATACTTTGTCAGGGTGAACCTTTTGTATCTTTACAGGGAGCTACTTTTGATATTTTTGTACTTATTGTGGATTCTTTATAATATAATCAGTCTCTGAAGTTTAATTCTTTATGTTTATCCAGATGCTAAAAAATTTAAAAATACTTCAGTGAATTTTTATTTAAAATAAATACAATTAGTGATGCCGTTTTCTCCAAATATGTGGCAGTAATTTTAGATTGAAAGCATGTGGGTGTATATGTGCTGAGCTAAATTTATTATTTACAACAGCCATTTAGAAATAAAAGCATATAGTACTCTGTAGCAGTGGGAACATCCAAATATATGGGTTGAATTTTCTTTGTCATGTGTCTAGAATAGTAGAAGTAAATTATATTAAAATTAAGATAGTTGAGAGATAATATATATATAGTTGGAAGATTTTTAAATCCCTTTGATATGACAGCAGGATTTTAAGAATCTTTCTTATCAGTTGAAGAAAAGTAGCAAAACATATCTCTTAACTACATATATATTTGCCGATGTTGCTTTAAAATATATATATTCACTCACTTCACAGTCTTATTTTAGGCTCTCTGTCCATTTCTAACCCGTATTTATATCTCATTGAAAGAACTAGGTCAATAAATACAAGACGCATTTCTTTTTCAAAAAAAAACTTGTAAAAATCATACTGAATATTTTTTTCTTTGGGCTTTCCCTGGTGGCTCAGACGGTAAAGAATGTGGAAGACCTGGGTTTGATCTCTGGGTTGGAAAGATCCCCTGGAGAAGGGTATGGAGTAAAAGTTTGCAAATTGCTTAAATTAATCTAGTTTCTAAATCTGACCACAATGAGTATCCACTCATTAAATACTGTCATTCAAAACGCTCCTACTTTGAGTTATAATTTTTAAAGAAAAAAAAAACACACATTAGTCTGTTATGTGTGTTATAAAGGCACTATAAAATGCAGTTATGTGTTTTATGCTAAATTGTTTCTTATTTTGAATAAACAAAGAAATGCCTAGAATAGGAAGATTGAAAAGAAAATTTGGACATTGTCATTCTATCCTAGATTGTTGGAGGAAATTGTTCTGGATGATAATGAGGCTTGATACATCTCCTTAGATCATCATAATCATTACTATAGTAATTAGGCAAGCAAATTAATTTGAATTATGTTTTCATTTCTATTTCTGATGAAATTTTCTTTATTTATTGGGTCTTAACTATGTGTATTTATTCTCAGGACTAAGAATGAAATAATGCCATTGTTTCACCTTCAAGAAAACATCAGTTTATTTTCCTTCATATTGGTTAAAATATAATCAATATCACATTTTCTCTAAGAAAATGTAGAAGTACTGCTTATATTAGTTATCAATTATTATGTGCAGAGCTTTAAATAATAAACATCTTAATAATAAGAAAAGTAGACCTGATTTTTTAAATTGGGAAAATATTTGAATAGTCACATGTCTAAAGAAGATATATATGCAAGTGGCTAATAAATACAGTATGACCAACATAATTAGTCATTATGGAAATACAAGTCAAATGACATTGAGATACCACCTCACACTCACTAGGATGACAAGTTTCAAAAGGCAGGTATGTTTGGGCAAGGATGTGGAAAAATGTGAACCATCACACACTACTGGTGGGAATCTGAATTGGGGCAGCCACTTTGGAAAACAGACTGGCAGTTCCTCAAAAATTTAAACAGGGAGTTATTTGATCCACAATTGTATTCCTAGGCACATATCCAAAAGAAAGGAAAAAGCATATGTCCGCCAAAATGTATGACCACTAAAAGGCATAAATGAATGATCAAAGCAGCATTATTTATAACAACCAAAAAAAAGAAAAAATGGAAATAGCTGTCAACAGATGAAAAGATACCATCAGTCCCATTCAGTTCAGTTGCTCAGTCGTGTCCGACTCTTTGCCACCCCATGGACTGCACCATGCCAGGCCTCCCTGTCCATTCACCAACTCCTGGAGTTTACTCACACTCATGCTCATTGAGTCAGTGATGCCATCCAACCATCTCATCTTCTGTCGTCCCCTTCTTCTCCCACCTTCAGTCTTTCCCAGGATCAGGGTCTTTTCAAATAAGTCAGTTCTTCACATCAGTTGGCCAAAGTACTGGAGTTTCAGCTTCAGCATCAGTCCTTCCAATGAATATTCAGGACTGATCTCCTTTAGGATTGACTGGTTGGATCTCCTTGCAGTCCAAGGGACTCTCAAGAGTCTCCTCCAACACTACAGTTCAAAAGTATCAATTCTTTGGTGCTCAGCTTTCTTTACAGTGCATTTTATATGCTGTCTGGGTTGGTCATAACTTTTCTTCCAAGGAGCAAGCATCTTTTAATTTCATGGCTGCAGTCACCATCTGCAGTGATTTTGGAGTCCAAAAATGAAGTCTGGCACTGCTTCCACTGTTTTCCCATCTATTTTGCCATGAAGTGATAGGACCAGATGCCATGATCTTAGTTTTCTGAATGTTTCACTTTCATCAAGATGCTCTTTAGTTCTTCTTAGCTTTCTGGCATAAGAGTGGGGTCATCTGCCTATGTGAGGTTATTTAGCTTATTTAACTTACATGCTTATATAACTTATATGCAGAGTACATCATGGTAAATGCTGGACTGGATGAAGCACCTCAAAGATACCCATACAATGGAATATGATTTGGTTAAATAAAAAGAATGGAAAAATACCTACTACATGGATGACCCTCAAAAACACTATTTTAAATAAAGTTGGCCAATTACTAAAACAGCACAAATTGTATTCCATTTATACTGAATGACCATAATAGGCAAATGTATAGAGACAGAAGTAAATCAGCTGTTGTGTAGGACTGAGGAGTGGGATGTAATAAATGATGGAAGGGTGGAGGTAGGGAGATAATGGGGTAACAAGTAACTGATATTGGATAAATGTTTACTTTTAGGATAATGAAAATGCTCTAAAATTACATTATGATAAGAGTCATAGAACTATTTAATTGAACACTTCAAAGTGGTGAACTTTATGATATGTAATTTATTTCTCAATAGAGATTTTACAATAGAAACAACAAACAATTATTTTCTTATGCTTCTCATGCTTATGGCATTTAAGAGCAGCCTAGCTGGTTGGTCCTGACATAGTGTCTTTTGTGATGCTGCAATCAAAATGTCATCTGAGACGGCAGTAACTTAAAGCCTTATCAGGCTAGAAGGTGCATTTGCAATGTTGCTCTCTCATATGGCTGTTAGCAGGAGGCATCAGTTTCTTACTTTGTTTCTCTATATTGGGCAGCTTAAGCATCTACATAATATGGCTGATGGCTTCCCCAAAGCAAATGATACAAAGAGGAAGGCAGGAACCACAATGTCTCCTTATGAACTAGCTTCAGATGTCATACATTATCACTTCTACAAAGTGTAAAGAAAATGGAACATTCCTATACTGTTAGTGGGAATGTAAATTGGTGCAACCACTATGGAAAACAGTATGGAGATTCCTTAAAAAACTGAAAATGGAGTTACCATATAATTCAGTAATCCCATTCCTGGGCATATATCCAGGAAAGACAAAAACTCTACTTCCAAAAGATACATGCACACTAATGTATATAGCAGCACTATTCATAATGGCCAAGACATGGCAGCAAATTATATCCATCACCAAATGAATGGATATATCAGAAAATATGATGTGGTATATAAAGAGAAATTGCTCAGTTATGTCCAACTGTTTGCGAACCCATGGGCAATACAGTTCCTGGAACTCTCCGGGCCAGAATACTGGAGTGGGTAGCCTTTCCCTTCTCCAGGGGATCTGTCCAACCCAGGGATCGAGCCCAGGTCTCCTGCATTGGAGGCGGATTCTTTACCAGCTGAGCCACAAGGGAAGCCCTACATGGTATGAAAAAAATAATATAAATCAACTATTTACAAAACAGAAACAATGCACAGACGTAGGAAACAAGCTTAAGGTTACCAGTTACCAAAGGGGAAAGGAGAAAGGGAGCAATAAACTAAGAGTGTGGATTTAATAGATGCAAATATATTCAAAATAGATAAACAACAGAGATTTACTGTATAGCAAAAGGAATTTTATCTCTTGTAATAACCTGTAATGGGAAAGAATCTGAAGCTGTACACTAGAAAATAACATAATATGTAGATCATCTACAGTTAAATAAAATTTTTAAAAGAATCGTATTAATGATATTGAATTACATAAATACCACTCCATAGTTTCCAGTTATAGCTGTCCCTTCTATATAACAATAATATAAATCAATATGCTTCATGTAAATGAATTGAATAATTATTAAGAGCTAAACTAAATGAGATCTAGATCCTTCAATCTTAAAAGACATGAAGGTTGCTTTGGAAAGGACTGGAGCTAGAGACAAAGGAATAATATAATTCAAAGGAATAATAATAATATCAAATAAATAATATCATTTGAGTTATGATGGAGCTGCTCAATATTTGAAATGATACTACTCAGAAGTCTTAAAGCTATATTTATTGCTATCAATAATATTAGTAAGATAAATAGTTGCAAGTCAAAGAGAGATATATTTTGGTTGAACATCATTACAAAAATAGAAAGCCAACAACTTCCTATGAGTTATTTAATAAGATGCCAAGCATCTTTCTCATCAGTGAATTTATTCAAACAGAAACTGAATGTCATCTGCCAGGATAGCTGTATAAGACATCTCTGCATTAGTACAGGAGGTGGGAAAAGATGACATTGTATAGCCTTTCCAGCTGTTAGTAAACAACCCACATTTACTGACTGTCTATAATTTGCAATGTTTTACACTAGGATGAGAGAGGCAGAGATAAAGGCCACAAGTCCATAAGAAGCTTCAGTCTAGATATTAAGCCAGATCATTCAGTAAAATTCTAAAATTATAGAGTGATACAAAAACGCTAGGAGAGCACAGAGGTGTAACAAAAAATTGAGAAGTAATGGAGAAGATGATGTGGTGAGTTCTAAAAGATATATACAAAATAGTGCAAAAACAAAGAGAGAGATTCTATAATTCTGATCAGTATATATCTGTAAATTTGTTCCCCTGCTTTGAAAGCAAAAAGATTTAAGAACATACTTTGTCTTTACCAAGAGTACTGGAGTGGGTTGCCATTTCCTTCTCCAAGAGGATCTTCCTGACCCAGGGATCGAACCCAGGTCTCCTGCAGTGTAGGCAGACACTTTACTGTCTGAGCCACCAGGGAAATCCATCTTAATCATAGTTACTTTTAATTCTGTGTATGCAGTTGCTCTAACTAGATTCAAGAATCATTTAAAAAGAACACTGTAAAAAATTAAAATGTCAGCACCTTTCAACTTGCAAACCACAGGGGAAAATATGTAAATAAAATCCAGCTAAATAATTGGCTTTCTTAGAGCACTGAAATTTGGAAGCAACTATTTTAAGTAGCCTTGTTATCTTGTCCAATTAAAGGAATTCTTAGTAGTTAATAATTCCCTGCACATCTCAGTTGCCATGCAAGAAAAAAAGAAAGAAAGAAAGAATATCTTTATGAAATTCCTTAGAAATGTAAGGATAATCATATGAGATCCCTTTGTGGTAGATGTAACAAGTATGATATTGTTATACTGGATTCCCTCTACAGATTAAATTAACTTGAGAAGTATGGCTTTAAAATGTCAAGTTGTTAGCAATGTAGTAGGAAATATGTACCTAAAATTCTATGGAAATGTCCTTATTTCAAGTATCGTTTTATTGTAAAATGCACATTTTAATTTGAGGTTAGAAAATAGGATGAGATAATAATCATAAACATCCAGCCTTATGCAGCATTCTAGAGTGAACAGGGCTGGCCTGTGTAGCGGTTAGGGTACTGTACATGTACACCCTTTGATTTTTGTAGGTGTTTTGATGATTGACTTTCTGACCAGTGTGAGGTGATAACTCATTGCAGTTTTGATTTACATTTCTCTGATAATCAGTGACATGGAGCATCTTTTCATGTGCCTGTTGGCCATCTGCATAAGACCATCTTTTTGTTTAATAAAACCTCAAATGTGTCCATGGCCCATCTAATCTGAGTGGTTTCAAGAATACAAAGATTTAGCCTTTCTTTTTTTTTTCTCAATATCCACTTTGGACTCATAAAACAACATATTTTCTTGCTACCGAGTACATAGAAAGCTATTTTTCTATATATTAGATTGATCCAAAAATATGCAAAGTAGTTATAAATAGTGTAGAATAAAAACTATATTTCATTGGTGTAATAGTAATAATAGCATTTATGAACATTTAATATGAGCCAGATGCTTTGCTACATATGTTACATGTCTTAACTCACGTCTTTCTCACAAGAACCTAAGAATTAACAGTGTTATCCTCTTATGTAGACATCAAAACTGAGGCTAACAGAATTGATCTCAAATTACATACCCAATCTAGAACTCAATTTTTAAATATAATTTTAGAATCATTTTAAACATTGACACTGTTACCTATTTTTTAAATTTATCTCTATTTTGAAAACCATGAACATAAAAATATAAATATGATTTTCATACACTTTTTTCCCTATTTACTGACAAAAGAAAGTGGCTCCAAATGGAACTTTATAAATACCTAACTAATCTTCAGTAGTATATAATACATCAAAGTGGTATATTGTCATCCTGCTTATTTAACTTCTATGCAGAGTACATCATGAGACATGCTGGGCTGGAGGAAGCACAAGCTGCAGTAAAGATTGCCAGGGGAAATATCAATAACCTCAGATGTGTAGATGACACCACACTTATGGCAGAAAGTGAAGAATATCTAAAGAGCCTCTTGATGAAGATGAAAGAGGAGAATGAAAAACTTGACTCAAAACTCAACATTCAGAAAACTAAGATCATGGCATCCGATCTCATCCCTTCATGGCAAATAGATGGGGAAACAGTGGAAACAGTGACGGTGATGGACTTTATTTTGAGGGGTTCTAAAATCACTACAGATGGTGACTGCAACCATGAAATTAAAAGACACTTGATCCTTGAAAGAAAAGCTATGACCAACCTAGACAGCATATTGAAAAACAGAGACATTACTTTGCCAACAAAGGTCCATCTAGTCAAAGCTATGGTTTTTCCAGTAGTCATATGCATGTGAGAGTTGGACTATAAAGAAGGCTGAGTGCCAAAGAATTGATGCTTTTGAACTGTGGTGTTGGAGAAGACTCTTGAGAGTCCCTTGGACTGCAAGGAGATCCAATTAGTCAATCCTAAAGGAGATCAGTCCTGAATATTCATTGGAAAGACTGGTGCTAAAGCTGAAACTCCAGTATTTTGGCCATCTGATGCGAAGAACTGACTCACTGGAAAAGACCCTGATGCTGGGGAAGATTGAAGGCAGGAGAAGAAGGGGAAGACAGAGGATGAGATGGTTGGATGGCATCACCAACTCGATGGACATGAGTTTGAGTAAGCTTTGGAAGTTGGTGATGATCAGGAAAACCTGGTGTGCTGCAGCCCATGGGGTTGTAAAGAGTTGGACATGGCTGAGCAACCGACCTGACTGAGGAACTTAGAAAAAGCCACTCAGTTTTTCTTTAGAATAGTCATAAATATCCTCAGATATTTCTTATTTATCTAACTAAAACTATGTTGCCTAAAGCAATCAAAACCAACATGAATAAAAACTAATTTCTATTTTAAAATGTTTGTTTCTAGGGTAACAACAGGAGTATGTTGTACTTTCTTCACAAAATCATATATTGTAAGCTAAATTTGGGGGATATGCCTGTCAAGCTAAACGTTCTTTATAATTTACTTTAGAAGGTGCAATTTTATCCTAATTCCTAGTAATCTATTCTTAGATAAAATTTTGAAGCACTGATGATTCACATCCTGGAATCCTCCTATGAGTATGTAATTTCAAATAACATGTTGGTTATTTTATTTTAATTACGTTATTGTTAGTTTTGATTGCATAGTCTGAGACCTTATCCCAATATCAAAATTCTCTGTAGAATTAAATGATTCCCTTAAGAATTCAGTTTTATCTCAACAACAACAACAACAAAAAGCATTATGGTAAAAATGTTTCCTTTGAAGGAAATGAATCAGCTGAGGTGAGATGAATTTCCCATTTTATGGATTTAAGTGAGTTAAAGTTGGTCTTTTATCATATAGTTAGAATAAAATAGAATCATGTAGAAAGGCCAGGCATCAAATTCACCTCTCTCCTTAAATATCTGTAGTTGGAACCACGCAATAATTACTTGAGGTTTTAAAAGATCAGACTCTTGCACTTGTTCTCTTAGAAGTTTCCTACTAACATCTTTATATAATGTATTTTCTTCTGCATTTTTAAGTTGTGAGCAAAACATAAACATTTAAGATGAATCTCCTAATTCTTATCCTGGTTTCTGGAAAACTCTCTCTCTCACTCTCTCATACACAGTACACATTAAGAGAATCACAGGCCATCTGTGTAATTTATTACCAAAGAAAAGCTTATAATCTGTTTATAAGCAGTTGTGAAATTGTGATCACTCTCTTATTGTTGATGGCATTCGTGTTGGAAGTCTGGTATTGATAGATAGGACAGGCAATGAATCTATCAGAGAGAAAGCTTTGTTAATAGCGTACCCAAGCATAATGAAAATCCATAAACTGTGCTTGCCTTGCTGTTTGTTTCATCTGGATCACTGCAAAACCTGAGTGAAATATTATGCCTAACTAAGTAAGGTTTTTGATATCATTTTTCCTTCCCCCAAAGTCAATCATGGCTGGTAAAGATCTGTTCACTTAAATTATAAACATTACCTCTGAGGCAGTTTAAAACACACTGCTTCTGATCAAATGCTACTGGAGAATTATTTGATAGTATCAAGGAAACCTTTTGGTGAAACTGACCACCTGGAAATGGAATAAAGTAATTGTTTCTAAATATTTGTACACATGATTTTTGTATATATCTCTCCTTACTTATAGTGCCCATTCTCTACCTCCTTTGGATCAATTTGAATTTTCCCTATTTCACTTTTCCTTTCTCCATGATGCTTTTTTTTTGATAACTTCCTTCTTCATTATTTATTATTCCATTCACCAGTTACTCATTGCATATCTATTATATGATTGTCCAGATTTCTTAGTGTTAAAGGTAATGTACGTAAGAACTTAGAACTTCCCAGGTGGCTCAGTGATAAAGAATCTGCCTGCCAATGCAGGAGACCCAAGAGACACAGGTTCAATCTCTGGTCCAGGAAGATCCCCTTGAGAAGGAAATGACAACTCACTCAGTATTCTGGCATGAAAAACCCTTGGGCAGAGGAGCCTGGCAGGTTACAGTCCATAGGGTCACAAAGAGTCAGACATGACTTAGCAACTAAACAACAAACTTAAGGACTCAGACTCCTATCTTTGGCATCTTTAATCAAGGACTTTCTATGGCACTGTCCCTGCAGCCACAGTGAAGAGCTCTATATGGTCTGATGACAATCTCATTTTCATCTTTTGTGTTTTCTGTTCGAATAGCGCTCCACAGAACCTCAACCACCCCCCTCTAAATGCACACATCCCCTCTTTATTTAAATCTGTTCTGCGACCTCCCAATCCAACTTTTCACCCTTGTGATCAGTGCCATGGCCCATATTTCAAAGGCCTAATCTGCAGACACTATTTATCCTCAAATTCTTGCCTACTCACCAATGGAAATGGACTTTCTCTGCCTCTCACATCAGCTGGACCAGTCACACTTGTGTGTGTCTCAGTCTCTAAAGTATGGTATAATCATACCTTAATATTTAAACAGATTCTGGACATCTGGAATGTTGCATTTATCTCTGCTGCTGCTGCTGCTGCTAAGTCACTTCAGTAGTGTCTCATTCTGTGCGACCCCATAGACAGCAGCCCACCAGGCTCCCCCCGTCCCTGGGAGTCTCCAGGCAAGAACACTGGAGTGGATTGACATTTCTTTCTCCATACGTTTATTTCTAGAAACTGTTTATTGAAGAAATACATTTAACTTTTTGATGGACTTTGAGAGTACTCCTGATATGAACTTGATTGAATAGAACTTTTTCCCTTTGGTTTTAGTTTTGATCCTTCAAAATGTTAAAATTACATATTAGATTTAATAATAAATGTTCCTGTTAAGATATCTTGAAATATCCTCTCCTGTATGTAGTATTTAGATTTGAACTACAAAATATTTTTTATACAACTCCATAAACTTCTGATAATGTAATGCCTAAGAGTTCTTCATTAATTCTTGCTCATGGAATTACTCTAAATCACTAAAATACATGTATAAAAGCTAACATTAACGTTTCTAAATGAATTTTCTTGAACAGTCTGACTACCATTCAAGTTTTGCCAACATTACCAAAGGTGATATTGCCACTTTGTAGCAGTAGATGGTGAGAGTACTCAGTGTTTCCATTTTTATGAAGAACATTTTGGCATTTATGCATCTTCAATATTATGTTACACTGTGTGTGGTTTTCTACCAATATATTAATAGCTTTCAAAATAATGATTCTGCTAGTTAAATTTCACCACTTGCAATTTACTGTGTTACCTGGGTACACCAGGATGCACTGAGGCATATTTAATACTATGTGTAGTAATATATGGGCTTCCCAGTTTGACTCAGATGGTAAAAATCTGTCTACAATTCAGGAGACCTGCATTCAGTCCCTGGGTTGGGAATAGCCCCTGGAGAAGGAAATGGCAACCCACTCCAGTATTCTTGTCTGGAAAATTCCATGGACAGAGGAGCCTGGTGGGCTACAGTCCATGGGATCGCAAAGAGTTAGACACAACTGAGCCACTAACATTTCACTTCATAGTAACATATAATAATAACGCAAGGCAGCAAAACAATATAAATTAGCATTTTCTTGAGGATTCACATGTATCAGGTTTACCAGTAAGCACTTGATATGGATTCCAGAATGTGATTTTACCAAAAAAAAAAAAAAAATCTGAAATAGGTACTATCATATTTCCCATTTTAGGGGTAGGAAAAACTGAGGCTTAAAGATTGAATTCTCAGTCCAAGCACACAGAAATAGGAAATCTAGATTCTAGGGAATCTGATTTCAGAGTTAATGCTCATATTCATTTAATTATGACAAAATAATCAGTTCATATAGGCACTACTCTTCAAAGATTAACCACCTGTTGTTATTAAGCTCTGGACTCCCCAGGTGGTAAAGAATACACAGGACCGGGTAGGAGATGTGGGTTTGATTCCTGATCAGGTAGATCCCCTGGAGTAGGAAATAGCAACCCACTCCAGTATTCTTCCTGGAAAATCCCCTGAACAGAGAAGCCTGGCAGGCTATATCCACAAGGTCACAAAGAGTGGAGTTGGACACACCTGAGCGTGTATGTATTACTAAGTTCTGTAGTTAACACAGGTGTAACCACACCTTGCTGCCGATTACTGGCATGATGACACTTCATTACAAAACAGCCCTTCCCTACTGTAAAAGGCACCCTACTGAACAGGTATTTTGCTATCACAAGTTCAATTGAGTATTGAATGAACTGGAAAGCAGGAGTGGGAGGAACATAAAGTTTTTTTACCTATCCTAGGTTGAAAGAATTTAAGGCTATAATGTCTTCAATGATACAACACAGTGCTTGAGCACTTAACAGACATCACCTGTGTCTATTTATGACCTTGTTACTAAAGCAAGCCCTTGAACTCTGTAATGAATAGAAATTGATGAGAAGGTAGATGAGAATTTCAGGCAAGGCTTTACTGGGACTCCTGCTGCAGCACATGGTAGTGAAAACAAGTAATAGCTTTACTTGTTCACTCCCAGAGGGTTAGCAGTCCCCAAAACGGGGCGTGGGTAGAGTGCAGTCTCAGGTGGCCTGTCCACCCCTCAGGGGCTCTGGGCACAGCTTGAATGCACAGTATCCTGCTTCTCCTCCCCCCCATCTGAGAAGAGGCGGTTGGGCTTGTGGTCTCTTCAGTCCTCAGTATTACAAATGCAACATTGCATAAAGTCAGTTCCTTTCTTCTTGTCATCTGCATTCCTCAGCCTGTTTGTCTTCATCACAAACTGGGTAAGCACCCTGAGGTCCGAGATCAAGTTTTAAACGTTTTTGGTCAGAATTATAGGGTCTAAATGTATCTGTCAATTTACTGATTAATTGAAACTTGAAGCTGTGATAGTGCTATTAATAATGATCCCGAGGTGAACAATAAAAACATGGGGTAGTGATTGCATATCTAGAAAAAATAAATGCCAGCGAAGCACACACCAGCCATCCCCAGACAAGTCTCGTTTTCATTGGAAAGGGAAATTCTTCCTAATAATTTTACTTTTCCGTTGTTTTCGAGGGCACATCTGAAGGGAGAGTGTCAGTCTAACCCAGCATTTCTCAGTCATGGCTGCACCGTAGCGTCCTCTGTGAAGACACTAACACGTACTGATGCCTGCTCTAGGGCGTGGGACAACTAAGCTGGATTCTCCACAGCTGCAGCTCCAGGGGTGCTAAGTTTTAGAAGCTCCCCACGTGATTCTAAGGTGCAGCTAGACTTGAGAAACTAGCTGTATATGTGTGAAGAGATAGATTGAGTGATAGAGGAAACAAGGTTTTCTTGATAATTGTGTAGAATTGAAAGTAACCAGTTCTCTCCCCATATTCCTTAACTGAGGCTATCGATATTCTTAACATTGTATTTAAGAATTATGGCAAATATTTTAATCACTACCTTTAAGACTATTTTGTTTGACTTGTTGTTCTTATATGATCTCTGCTCACAGAAACGAAATTAGAAAACGGTCTTATGGTAGAAGTTTAAAAACTCTTTGGGAAACTGCAACGCATTTTTACCCTTCATTTCAACCTTCTGGAGAGCCCTAGGTTTGGTGAGGGAGAGGGTAGATTAATCAGGCTATAGGATCATTTATTTTTATCCTTTCTCTGGAGGATATCAGCAAGAGCTCCTACGTAGGAGACTTATTTTTGTAATGTGAGCAATTGTTCTTTAGGAATGAAATTCTGTTCCACTTACAAAAGATGTGAGAAAGCTCAGGGTGCCCCCTTGAACTGTCTGACACTTTGCACAAAAGGTAAATCTGCTAAAAATATTTTTTTAAATACTTGAAATTCTCTCCCAACATTTTCTAAAGTGCAGAAGAATGAGAAATCAACTTCTAGAAAAAGGAAGAAAGGACAGAAAGGCTAACAAGCCTCACAAGAAAGCAATTTTCTGAATAGAAAAAAAAACTCATAGTTTTCTAAAATTGAAGAACATTATTCCTTCAAAGAAAATGTCTCAAAGTGTCCTTAAAAATACCAGTCCCTGTTAAAATCAAATTGTGTCATTTTTATCGAAGTACCCATAGATTTGTCAATTTTGTAATTGGGTTGGTTGGGTCATCCAATTTGACACCTGTGGGGATTTCACCACCAGGCATTCTTATCAATTTTTTAATAAATTCCACAGATTGAGAACAGTAAATAATAAATGATACAGAGCTTGCAAAGTCAATATTTAATTTAACATAGACTCAGGGAAAGTACACTATACATACACATAATTCTATGGCTTAAGTTTAAAGAAATAAGTGTCTTTATTATAAAAACTGAAAAGAAGGAAGAAATCAAGGTATTAAAAGGCATGAGACTGTAGCAAATTATGCACCTCAAAAGGCTAATACATGCGTGCAGTTAATCAGCTTACTCATCTAAGTAGAGAAATACTTGGAAACCAAAAACAAGGCTCCCTAATTTCTTGTTAGAGCTGGAACATACCAAGGAGCTATATTAATGATTAACCAACATTGCTTTTCCAAAATGGATATTTAAGTATCAAAGGACTTTTAAAAATTAAGGAAAACCCACTCACACAGAAGACAGAATAATAGTAGTTATTGAATTTGGAGACACAGAGTGCAGAGAAAACATTCTGATAGGATCACAGTAACTACATTTTAAAAATGCGAACTTCAGCCTATTTTTGGTATAAAATTTGGTTTTACTTGTGTTTAGAAGTCCAACATATTCACAGTTTGGTGCCTTATTGAATATTTGAATAGGAATTTTTCATGGAAAATGTGGTTTCTACTACCTGGTTTTACTGGAGAAACAGATTTGTCCTGGGCTTAAATACTACATATTTGAATATTATGATTAATAACCTCAACCAACCAGCAAACTATGCCCAAAACTTTAAAGATATCTAAGTGGCTCAGATGGTAAAAGAATCTGCCTACAATTCTGGACACCTGGGTTCAATCCCTGGGTCAGGAAGATGTCCTGGAGAAGGGAATAGCTACCCACTCCACAACTCTTGCCTGGAGAACTCCATGGACAGAGGAACATACAGTCCATGGAGTTGCACAGAGTTGAACATGACTATCACTTTCACCATTTTTTAAAGCAAGCAAGCAGCTAATGTTTACAAAGCCAGAGAGAGTCAAATGAAATGAAGAAATGAAGACATTGAGTCTTAAAAAATAATGTCATTACTAACTCCTGGAAAGAAAGGGCCCTGTCTTACTGTTCCTCACTTTCCTCATTATAGTACTTTGCACAAAGGGTATTTGTTTGAATTGGCTTTTTGTCCCCTCAAGTTTCAGTTTTGAAGAGTGTTTTCCTAATGTTATATGCCTCTCTTATTATTTTAAGACAGTTTTTTAAAATTCAGTTTTTTTAAAAAACAGCTTTTTGGTTTTCTTTTAGAAATTTAGAAAATAAGATTAGCACTAGTAGAAATATGTAGAATTCATCTAAAATAGGATGGGGTAAATATAATTGTATAATTGTTTTGGAAAATAATGGTAAATGTAAAGTTTGAACATCCACTTACAGGTTCAAATTATGTGTAGATCAAGGCAGGATACAAAAACAGATATCCCATAGGTAAACCCTTTTATAGGATGGGGACCATGGGTTAGAAGTCCTATTCTGTTCAGTTTCTTCTGTTCTCTGTCTCGTTCTTTCAGGTTGCTATCCTCTGATAATATTTTTTTAATCTAATTTAATTTTTTTAATTTTTATTTTTACTTTATTTTACTTTACAATACTCTATTGGTTTTGCCATACATTATATTTTTCTATCTTCTCAGTAAAATATTCACTGTTTACTCAGATATTTAGCCTTTGCAACCCAATGAGATGAATCTAATGTTAACAACATTAGGCATCACAATAGATTAGTAATAGATAAGGTTTATATCATGTAAAAGTTGTCTAGTTCCCCTCTCCAACACACATCATAAAAACGAAGGTAGCTAGTGCCCTCCACCTCCACGCACAACTTAAAAATGTAGGTAGCTGCCTATAGCTAATGTATACAGCTGGTCCTACTCAGGATTTACTGAAAAACTAAAGAAGAATGATCACCCAAAATTTGGATAAATGAAATATAGTGAGAGAAAAAATTATAAAGTATAGCTAGGAGAGTTCAGCTACCAAGCCATTAGGAGGCAAAAATCTGCTAGTGACAGATATACTTAAAGCTTCCAGCAAGTATCTCCTGTGTTTGTCTGAAAAACAGGGTACAATGTAAGGTCAAAAGCATAAGCCAATGCAAAAACAACAAAAAAGTCAAACAACAGGGCACTGAATTTCAGTCGTCATTTAGAAACAGAGGAGCTTATTGGCAGTTAAACTAAATCAATGTGTGTCTTGGTTTTAAATCCTGCAATAGGTTTCCATTGGACTTAGAATAAAAGTCAGATTCCAAGCCCTGGCCAGTGGAACCCCTGCCTGTTTCTCTGACATTATTTTGCTTCTCCCATCCTTCTCTATGCTCCTTGTTTAGGCATCTGTTCTGTCCAGAAATAGGACAAGGATTCCAGTCCCTGAGTTCTTAAGAGTTCTTGCTTCTCATCTTGTTTCTCACGGCTTCTCATCTCCAACCCCTTGGTCCCACAAGAGCTTTCCCAAATCAGAATCTGTCCCTCTATCACAATCACTTAACACACATTTCTTTACAGCACTTAGCTCCATTAAATAGTATCTTGTTTATCTGTTTTCATACCTATTTCTGTAATTTTTCTCTATAATGTAAGTTCAATATTCCAAAGATGTGAGCTATTCTGCCTGGTCCATCATATTTCAAATGAACTGGAATAGCATTGGTGCCTAACTGATTCTTAAAGACAATGTAATTTTTAATGTCATATATTTATTTATTAAACACTGATGTAGTATTACTATAACCTAGTCATTATTTCAACCCCTTTATGAACAGTAACTAATCTAACCACATTATGACATAGGCATTAGAGTTATTCCCGTTTTACAGATGAAGAAACTGAAGTATAGGGAGGTTCAGTTACTTGCCAGAAGTCAAAAAGCTAGTAAGAGGCAGAGTGTGGTCTAGAGCCCAGAAAGTCAAGCTCTGGGATTCATGCTACTAGCACAATCGATTGCTGACTTTATTGTAAGCTATCAAGACAGAGTTAACAAGGAAGAACTACAATATTTGAGATAGAACCGCAATTTAGTCTGTTTGTAGGAAGAGTGGCTGGTTTTCAGAAAGTTCCAGAATGTTTCAGGGCTTTAGTTTGGTGGCCTCGCTTAGAACAGTTTCCCTTTACAATTAATCTTCAGCTAAACTAATGCCTTCACATCTTCTGATGCCTTTCTTTCCTGACCAAATTTCTGAGTAGTAGTATTTTACTTAGAGAAGAAAATCTTGTTACCTTTATTATTTATTTATTTACTGGTCTCTCCACCCAGCATATGGAATCCTAGTTTCCCAACCAGGGATCAAACCCACACTCCCCGACCCACTGCATTGGAAGCTTGGAGTCTTAACCAGTGGACCACCAGAGCAGGCCCTTAAGTCATAACTTTTAAATTACACTTACCCAGTGTTCTTGCCTGAGAATGCCAGGGACGGGGGAACCTGATGGGCTGCCATCTATGGAGCTGCACAGAGTCAGACACAACTGAAGCGACTTAGCAGCAGCAGTGGCCCATGACATTTGCATAGCTGTTCCTTTAAAAAAAAGAAAAAGCTTATGTGGTGGAAACAATGTATAATGAAGAGTAAAAGTTAAAAATTAAAATAATATTTTGTAACACATATAAGAAAAAGAATGTAAAATATGTAAATTGGTCCCACATTGTGAAGCCATATGATGTTTACAAAATATTATATTTGTATATTTCCAAGGTCTTTTATATTTATTAGAATGCTTTAGGCTAAATTGAATTTTGAGTACTAAATGAGGAAACAAAATGATTAATTCTCTAAATTTTTGAAGAATTGAGGACTGCATTTAAATAATATTTTAAAAGCATTTTCATTCACCTGTTGTTATGCCACTTTTTCCTACTTTTCCCAAATAATCAGTGATGACTTGCAGAGTTTTCCTGATCTAAGTTTCTGCCTATCAATTAAAAACACATGAAGGCCTCTAATGGCGTTTTCCTTGTGGCCCTCCTTAGCCAGAATTCCTAAAGAAATTCAGCTGAAACCATGATCTAGACTCTATCAACCCTACAGGCTGCAGAGCTGACATCCAAGAGAGACTGATGTGGTTTATCAACAAAATTTAGCTTTTCAACACAGTTATTAATCAGCCTGTTGAGATCCTATTTCCGAATGACACAATTTTCTGTAAGTCAAGAAATCTCCACAAAATTAGAGTTAGTCTGGGGGTGCAGGTGGAAGAGATATTGAATATGGCCAGGGAGTGATTTCTCCTGGGAACTTCAAACATTTCAAAAGATGAGGGCCTCTTCTGTGTGTGTGTGTGTGTGTGTGTGTGTGTAGTGTGTGTGTGTGTGTGTGTGTGTGTAGTGTGTGTGTGTGTGTGTAGTGTGTGTGTGTAGTGATGTTATACTTCTTTTCTTCCCTTCCATCTCTCCCTTCTTCTTCATCTTTATTACTTCTATTGCTAAATGTCTGATCTGAATTTTTATATACAAATTGGTGTGTTGATATTTATTCTAATGCCATCCTTCACTTACAATTTAAATGCTCTCTTTCTAGGATGTGCAGGCCATATTTATTTGCATTCAGAATGTGAACCAAAATAGAAACTGGAATTGCCTGTTTACAAAATTTAAACTTTGGATGAGGAAAATGGATTGTGATCAAATGTCAAGTATGTCATTGCTGTGGTTGTGTCTTAAGGAGAGAAATAGTTTTAAGCAAATATTTAGAGCACTTTCACCCAATTAAAATTCCTCTACTCTTCTTTATATTTGTATGCCTCAGGGTAGACTTTAAATTATTTTTATTTTTGTTTTCCCTTTTGTATCCTCCCGTAGTGATCCCAACAGTAATTTTCCTTGACAGCCTTTATGTTTTCTTCTAATTCCCATTAGCATGTGTTTGTTATTTTCCCTTCATATCACTGTCTTCTTTCTCTTTTAAATTTTATGGCATCTGTATCTGTTGAGATAATTGGGCCACAATCATAATCTGTGTCACAATCATTATGTGATAGGTATTTCTGCATATATATTTAGATGTTAGAAATGCTTAGAATCTAGACAAAATGAACCAGTCACATCTTTTGTAGAGTCTGTACTCATCTTTTTGATTTTGTGGTGGGAAAAATATGGTTTTAGCTTAATTAAGTGAAAGATGACAAGAGTAAGACAGTGTCTCTGTGTTAAATAAACCTTTCCATTTAAATGACAGAAACAGCTAGCAAATGCAGATAGAGTAAGCCATGTGTGAGTCTGTCACAATGAACAGATTCACAGTTGATTCCCAGTAGGGCTAGGAAGTGGTTTAATACTGTACAAATATCATTCACAGGTATTTTTTCAAAATAATTTGACCAGTAAATAGCTTATCTTGACCAGATACATTTTTCATCTCCAAAGTGTTGCAAGTCAGTTAGTAACAACTGTGCAAGGGACTTAATTGTGGTAACTTTTGGTTTATTATCTATAAAATGATAACATGGCTTTCTTTATAGATTTAGAATGAGAGTTAAACTAAATTGTCTATGTAAAGCCCTTAGTACAGTGCCTAGAGAATGTTTTTTGTGGTTGTTCAGTCACTGAGTCATCTCCCAGTCTTGTGACCCCGTGGACTATATAGCCTGCCTGGCTCCTCTGTCCATGGAATTTCCTAGGCAAGAATACTACAGTGGCTTGCCATTTCTTTCTCCAAGGGATCTTCTCAACCTAGGGATCAAACTGGTGTCCCCAGCATTGGCTGGTGGATTAAAATAGTAAGCATTAAATACGATTACAAATTCATATTCACATAATCTATACTGGACAGAGGGCTTCCTTGGCAGCTCAGCTGGTTAAGAATCTACCTCCAAAGCAGGAGACCCCAGTTTGATTCTTGGATCGGGAAGTTCCCCTGGAGAACGGATAGGCTATCCACTCCAGTATTCTTGAGCTTCCCTGGTGGCTCAAATGGTAAAGAATCTGCCTGCAATGCAGGAGACCTGGGTTCTATACTTGGGTTGGGAAGATCCCCTGGAGGAGAGCATGGCAACCCACTCCAGTATTCTTGCCTGGAGAATCTCATGGACAGAGGAACCTGGCAGCCTACAGTCCCGGGTCACAAAGAGTCGTACATGACTGAGTGACTAAACACAGGCAGCATTCATTTAAAATATAAGCTAGGTAAGTGAATGATACAGAAATATATGGCAGAAGTCTTATCCTTGAGGTGTTTTCTATCTATCGGAAACAAAATATTACATAAAACGTATGGATCTAGTCAGAATATAAGGGCTAAATTACATGGTAGGAAGTATAAGCAATATAGCAGATTAGAGGTGGAAACGTGTATTATGGATGATGTTACTATGGAAGGTAGTTGTCACCTCAGTAAATACTTTCAGTAGTTGTAAATTTTGTACTGAGTAGTAATAATATAAGACTACTTCACGCTCATGTTTAAATCTCTCATTTTGTTATCATGATATGCCCTTCTTGACTTCTCACATTTCTTTATTATCCCAAATATAAATCATCATTCAAGACTATTGCCCTCTCTTCTTAGCCACTAAGTTGATCTTTATTAAGTATAAATAGCTTCCTCGTGAATTTGAAATAAAGCCCAAGCCTGCCTCTGGGGCATAAGAAACCTGGAGCTCTGTCCCCTGCCTGTTTCTCCAGCGTGTCCTCTGCTGCAGTCTCCTTTGTTCATCTGGCTGAAGTCTTTTTCTATCAGTTCTGAGAACAAAGTCCTCTCTCCCTAGGACATTCCTATTTTTCTGTTCCTTTGCCCGGGAATGCTCATTCCCCCACTTTCCCTGTAATTCAACGCTTATCTAAAATATCACAACTTTCTACCAGCTCTCCCTCAGTCTCTTTCCATGCTTGCCCTTAGCCTCTGTATCTTAGTCCCTTATTTCCTTCACAGAATGTACTGCATTTCTAAAGTATTTTATTTTCTCTTTGGATAATATTTTTGTTAACCATTTGTCTCTGACCTCTAGGGGAATGCAAGTTTCCTGAAGGCATGGAACATGTCTGTCTTATTCACCATTGCATCACAGAGCACAATAAACATTTACTTTAAAAATGGATAATCTGTTCTTCCTAGAGTTCTCATTTCTCTCTAAAGTTATATGCATGAACTGAGGTTGTTCCTAACCCCCAGTCACATCTTGAACTTGCTTTCCCTTGATCTCGTCACTGATACTGCTCTCTCCTCCTTAGACAGGCTCTGATCCCCATCATCTTGTATGAAAATCTCATCCATGAAACTATTTTTAAGCAAACATGAGCAAGCTCTCCCTCCTCTATCCCTCCCACAATTATATATGTGTGTGTGTGTGTGTGTGTGTGTGTGTGCATATATACATATATATATATATATAACACCACTCCAGTGTTCTTGCCTGGAGAATCCCAGGGACGGAGAAGCCTGGTGGGCTGCCGTCTATGGAGTCGCACAGAGTCGGACACGACTCAGGTGACTTAGCAGCAGCAGCAGCAGCATATATGTATTATACATATATACATATACATATATGTATATATGTATATATTTATCTTTTCTCCCTTTGGGTACTCATTACTTTTCTCATAATACAATTTTTCTTAACCCTTGCTTCATCTCATATACACTTTTCTATCAGTTTGTGTCAGTTGGGATACTTTGATTATAAACAATAGAAGCCATCTATGCGTAACTTAACCCACTCCAGTGTTCTTGCCTGGAGAATCCCAGGGACAGGGGAGCCTGGTGGGCTGCCGTCTATGGGGTCGTACAGAGTCGGACACGACTGAAGCGACTTAGCAGCAGCAGTATGGGTAATTTGAGTTAAAAAATTGCAATACATGAGGCACTTTATGGAATGGATGAAAAATACAACCACCAGGCTTTAAGAAAGACTGAAATAAGGTAACTTCTAGAGCCAGGAATTTAAAACAAATGAAAAGAATCATCAGGTTTCCACTGTCACAGAAAGAATAAAGTGTTTTCTATTAGCTCATTGTATTCAGGATTCATATTCCTGAGAGAGATTTTGGTTGACCTAATTTAGGTTATTTTCCACCCATATTGTGTTAATATTATAATCAACACCTCAAATAAATGTCCCACCAAAATTACAGTCCAATGAAGGGAGTGTGCTCTCTAACAAGTAATTGAGGTCATCTCTTTACAGAAGAGGGTAACTCTGAGTAGGCAAACACTAAGCACTTTTGGCTACGGCAAGCTTCACTGAGATGAGAAAGAACCTGACCAATTAAAGAACATAATAAAATATACCATATGTATAAAATGCAAACATGCTTTTCTGATGACTAAAACTGGGGAAAATAGATTTAAAACTTTATAAAACAGATGTTATTGCTTTACTGCCTCATTTCTTGGGGGATTTTTAGACCGAAAAGCAGAGATTTGTTTTTTCCACTCAGGTCTTATATTGAAAGTGAAAAGTGGAAGTGAAAGTCACTCAGTCATGTCCAACTCTTTGCGTCCCCATGTAAAATACAGTCCATGGAATCCTCCAGGCCAGAATACTGGAGTGGGTAGCCTTTGCCTTCTCCAGGGAATGTTCCCAACCCAGGGATCAACCCCAGGTCTCCCTCATTGCAGGCGAATTCTTTACCAGCTGAGCCACAAGGGAAGCCAAAGAATACTGGAGTGGATAGCCTATCCCTTCTCAAGGGGATCTTCCCAATCCAAGAATCAAACTGGGGTCTCCTGTATTGCAGACAGATTCTTTACCAACTGAGGTATCAGGTCTTATATTACTGTAACTTAAAAACTAGATCATGGCATCCAATGCCATCACTTCATGGAAAATAGATGGGGAAAAAGTGGAACCAGTGGCAGATTTTTTTTTTCTTTACTTTAGTGTCCAACATCACTGTGGACAGTGACTGCAGCCACAAAATTAAAAGACACTTCCTCTTTGAAAGAAAAGATGTGACATACCTAGACAGTGTATCAAAAACAGAGACATCACTTTGCCAGCAAAGTTCTATGTAATCAAAGATATGATTTTCCAGTAGTCTTGTGTGGATGTGAGAGTTGGACTATAAAGGAAGCTGAGCACAGAAGAATTGATGCTTTTGAACTGTGATGTTGAAGAAGACTCTTGAGGGTGACTGGTACAGCAAAGAGATCAAACCATTTGATCCTAAGGAAAATCAACCCTGAATATTCATTGAAAGGACTGATGCTGAAGCTGAAGCTTCAGTACTTTGGCCACCTGATGTGAAGAGCCAAGTCATTGGAGAAGACACTGATGCTGGGAACAACTGAGGCAGAAGGAGAAAGGGGTGACAGAGAATGAGATGTTGGATAGCATCGCTGACTAAATGAACAAAAGTTTGAGCAGACTGCAAGGGATGGTGAAGGGCAGAAGCTTGGTGTGCTGCAATTCATGGCATCACAAAGAGCTGGACATGACTTAGTGACTGAACAACGATTAAGAATTTGTAAGAACTGCTGTAGTTCTGGCCAGAACTAAATTTTTCAGTTCTAGTCAGCAGAACTCTTATTTTGTTCATTCAGACCATTGATTAGATCTAGACCATTGATTAGATCTAGAAATGCACATAATTCAGTATAATCCAAGTTGATGGCATAGGAGCCTAAACTTACTGCACACAGTTTATTTATGGGAACAAAACCTACTTATAGGCTCAGCAGTTCTTGAGACAAAAGCACAGAATTCATGTTTCCACACCACCTACAGCATCTTCTCACTAACAGCTCTTTTTTTCTTGTGTTTAAGGTAAAATATAATTGGATGGAGCTTTGAAGTTATCAGGGAGGGAAGCAGACCCACCTGGTGTCTAGTTCTCCCTGTTTATGAGGACTGAAATTTGAAGAGTTACCACATGCTTATGCATTTCAAACATGGGCCTCTCCTCCCTCTGTCTCTCCTAGGAACACTAGTTGAAAAACCCTGTTTACATAGAGGATTTTGCAAATACACTTTTAAACCAATGACATACTTGAATGACTTTGTTTCACAACTTTAGATCACATAGATGTTTATACTTGATATATACCAATTTGTTTTTTTACTATTTTGCTGAATAAGCCTATTGCATATGTTAATTATATGAAAATAAATCATTTTGCAAAACTATCACAAATTCCTAAACATTTAGGTTTGCCAGGCTAGTTCCAAAAAATAGAAGGGTCAAAAAAAAAAAAAAAAAAGAAAGAAAGAAAAGAAAATCATATATGTGTATACATATGTGTATGCATATTTATATGGGTGCCTATATATATTACTCCATGGACACAAACTGGCCCATTTGCAAAGAGCCATCTTATCAGCATCCCAGCTTAAACAAACCCAAAGAAAAACTTCTTTGTTCAGTCTTTACAAAATAAAAGCCAAAAAAAAAGTTACATATATTCAAAACACATGTGACCATGTGAATGAAAACACTTTGAGATAAACTTTAGAAAAACTTATATTAATGAGTTTAAAGTTAATTGGCAAAAATAATTTAGTAAGATTTTAAGGCCTCCAATGAGGCTGACACTCCAGAAGGCTTTGTTTTTATTGCTCAAAATCTGATTGTAATTTATATTCTGTAATCAGGTCCCTTCTCTTTAACAGAGCCCGTAAGTCAGGTGAGATTTATCTCCTCATATGTACCCAGACTTAGCTCTTTCTTATATTTTTAAGCTCTTTCACTTCTGTCTTCTAAATAATTCTCCATACCTGTATGTCCAGTGTCAATTGATTATCCACTAGGGAAATAGATGGAAAAACAGTGGAAACAGTGTCAGACTTTATTTTGGGGGCTCCAAAATCATGGCAGATGGTGATTGTAGCCATGAAATTAAAAGATGCTTACTCCTTGGAAGGAAACCTAGACAGCATATTAAAAAGCAGAGACATTACCTTACCAACAAAGGTCCATCTAGTCAAGGCTATGGTTTTTCCAGTAGTCATGTATAGATGTGAGAGCTGGACTGTGAAGAAAGCTGAGCACCGAAAGAATTGATGCCTTTGAACTGTGGTGTTGGAGAAAACTCTTGAGAGTCCCTTGGACTGTAAGGAGATTGAACCAGTCCATTCTAAAGGAAATCAGTCCTGGGTGTTCACTGGAAGGACTGATTCTAAAGCTGAAACTCCAATAATTTGGCCACCTCATTGAAAGAGTTGACTCATTGGAAAAGACTCTGATGCTGGGAGGGATTGGGGGCAGGAAGAGAAGGGGACAACAGAGGATGAGATGGCTGGATGGCATCACTGACTCAATGGACATGAGTTTGAGTGAGCTGTTGGAGTTGGTGATGGACAGGGAGGCCTGGTGTGCTGCAATTCATGGGGTCGCAAAGAGTCAGACACAACTGAGCAACTGAACTCAACACTTCCTTCAGCTCTGCGGTTGAAAGTTTTTGTTTTTGTTTTTGTTTTTACCTTTACTCTCTTTTCTCCTCCCAAATTTAGGAAATAAGTAGACTCCAGCATAACCTATGACCATCACATTTTCCCCATTGCATTAAAATGGTGTATATTCTTATCTTTTTATACAGCTGCACTGGAAACTCTGGAAAAACAGTCTAAGTCTTGTTCATCATTGTAACTGTGCATAGTGGGCAATCCATAAATGTGTACTGAATGATGACCTTGCTTAACGTGTCTTTCTCCATCTTCTCTCATGCCTTCGACTTCCTTCCTCAAATAAAATGTAACAGCATCCTTTGTAAAAGCAATTCCTGAAGCCAAACTAGTCTTGTATATACAGTGTCTTTTCCCCCATGTTTTACACTACTCGGATGCGTTCTAGCCTCTTCATTCTGACCATGTATTCAGCAAGTTGACTGCTGTAACAAGATGTTTCTGTTTTATATTCCTGAGTGCACCACATCTGAAGCAAGTACAAGGTGACTTTGCTGTAACTCAGCAGTCTTTTCAAAATGTCTTTTTCTCCCCTTTTAGGTCCCTGGAACACTGTCATTAAGGGCTGAGAGGTGAAGATACATTAGATAAGAAAATAGCAGACAGGGACCCTGAAGCACTTTAAGAAACCCCAGTCTGCAGGAAATCCTCATCTTGGCTCCAATCATCAGAAAACCTGTTCTTTACCAAAGGTAGGTCCTTCAACCTACATTTCTTAAGATTTTCTACAAATGTCCTTCATAGGAAAGAAAGTTTTGTTTCTCTGTTGTATCTAAAGTATAAAAACACATAAATTAACTTTCAAAATTGTAACAATCCTACTAGAGTTCTTCTAAATTGAATAATTTTGATAGGAAATACAGTATCTTCTCTATTTTTTCTTCTTTGGGAATTCTGCAGATGACTTATATATTCCAAAGAAGTTTGCTTTAAATGACATTGTTTGGCAACAGCCTTTCTGATACTTCTGCATTTAGCAGCTGAATCTCTATGAGCATAAGGATTCTGTTTCTCTGGAACAGGGCGCCCTCAGGTCATGAAAACTGAAGCAGAGTAAAATGGATATAATTTTAGTTACTACTGTCTCATCGTCTTCATGAGGGAGATAGATTCAGCATAACAGAGGGTGTTAAAGCAAAAAAAAACTTAGGCAATGACACCTGTTAAAGATGGCAAGGCAGACTTTATTAAGGATCTCAGCCATAGATTCAGAACCACTACTGAGGGATTTCACTGTGGGGCAGAGAGATTGTACTCAACTCCTAATATAGCATGGGCAAGTGACAAGTTACTGCCAAGGAGCAGGGTCAGGGCGTCAGTGGATAGAAAACTACCCAGAGGGAACATCAGAAGTAAGGGAGATAAAATGACCTAGTGACCAGCAGTGTGTGCTGAATAGACATCACCTGGGAAATGGTGGAGGATGAAGGACCTGATTAAGGGTTAGGGGTTATGATTAAACTGACTTAGCAGGGTTCTTATTAAAACTAGTACAAGGAAATGTATAGATGTACCTAGAATATCAAACTTCAGTTTTGTTCTGAGACTATTTCACTGTTCAGTTTTCTTGAAAGTATGAGAAAGCTTTGGTTGTATTTATCACAGAATCGCTCACGTTATCAAACCACGGTGCTTGAAACTGCAGAACTATGTATCAACATTATCATAATGCTTGAATATTCAATCCCTTGGCATAATTCATAAGTATTTATAACAGAAAATTTCCTGAACTGCTATGTGCATAATATGTTTTCTGTATAATATTTGCCTGGTATCTTTTGAGAGGCCAAAGCACTCTTTGTCTCTGAAACCACAGAGGAGTAAATCTGTAACTATATCTCTCTTCTGCAGCCTTCATGCTTTCTCACTCATGCGTCCAGAAATGTAGATGTCTATATATTAAACAAATATGTTCACCATCGATTTCAAATACGTCGATGTGAGCTAACCATCTTTCGTTTTGTAATTTCTTTGCTAATTCTCCTGTTCTCAAGGTCTCCCATGCTTTCTACCATTTATGTTATTATTTTTTTTTATTCCTCTGTGGTTTTGTGGTTGTTGTTGTTCTGATTACATCACTAGGCATTTATACTGTTGTTTTTATTTTCAAATCAAATCTATTTCCCAGAATTCCATTGCAGCCTTCCCCTTGCTCAAACTTTCATGGCCTCTTTCCTGAATTAACACATTCTATCCCTAAGTAGTCACCACCTCTATATACATAAGCTGAAATTCAGCCCACCCAGATAAAATAATCAGATTTCTTAAATAGCACTGCCATTTTTCCTACCAGTTTATAAAAATTTAGATGCATTTCATTATGTTAATTTTAAACCTGAGGGGAATAGCATTCACAATGAAACCTCATACAATCAGTACATCGTTTTCTATTTAGAAAATGCATAAATGTATCAGGAATGAAATGATTGTATTTTTAAAGGATATAAGCATATTTTACATACTCAACTCATTAGTTAATTTTGGAATTTAAAACAAATTATAAATCCTTAGAATTTTTGAGACTTTGGAAGAGAAGTGGAAAGACAGAGATGGAGGTTGGAGGCACTTTTGAGTAAATTCCTAGTTAGAAAACAAGCTCCCAACTGAAACTTTTCTTCCTGGAGATAAAATACACATCTGGCGTGTGCTAGTTTGATGGAGGGGGCATGACAAGACGAGTTTCCAGACACTATTGCATTGATAAAAATGAGTAACAGTGGTCTTTTAAAAAAATCAAAATATAAGCTTTCTTAATGCATCTCTTCCATAAAGGGAAGGAAAAAAAAGCTGCCAACCTATAACAGTTTTATCAGGGGCCTGGGGCATTATGGTTTATTTCAGCCAAATAAAACAACAATTGCTGCAAGAAATGCTAATAGGAGTACCCTTAAGCTGGTGCATTCCCACCACTCACTGTATAATTAAAACCCTTCAACTTCACATTTTTTTACTGTAATGACTACTTGTACTTCCAAAGAATTTGTAGAGTAATTTGAAAGAGTATATTGTTTATTCCCTTCATTTTCAAATTTTGTTCTTATTGTTTTATCACCTCTTTCTACGGTATTACAGTCTGAACTCTACCTTTCTTTCCCTACACTTGTAAACTGTTTGTAGGTACCATATTATTATTGTTATTATATAAAAGCCAGCACCATGCTTGCTATGACTATGATGCGATGTTTCGATAATGAATTTCCAGTGTAAGCTGCTTTATTGATGACAGCAAAATGATCACTCCAAGCATCCTAACTTGACATATGAAAAATCTCAATGATAATACTGATTAACATATCTTTTGCATTTAAATTACTGTGTTTTTTTTTTTTTTAAGAAGGGAAAATTATACATTTGGTGGGTTGTTTGCATAGTCAAATAAACATATATCAGGATGTACAATCTAGTAATTAGGTGCATTTATCTACTTGTGACACCACTGGAAAATACTCTGAATGAAGACTCTAGGGGCAAAAATACTTTGACTTCAATTATCATTTCCAAACACATGACCTTGCATAGCAAAATGAGTGCTTATGCCTAAACAAAGGAAGTATTTGCCTAAGTGCTTGATTACTTAAGATATAGCAATGTATTTGAAATAAATCTTTATTTCTTTAATAATTCATTTTTTATTTATGGATGTATTTATCTTATGTGTTATCATTCATTATAACAGTCTCTAATTTATTTGGTAAAAATACAAGTCTAGAGCATCTCTGTTTTCCTGAGAATGTAGGTATTTAGCAACTGTTTTAGCATTTAAAAGTATCTTGTTGACCAATGTCCAAACAAAGGAGTGCTGAGAAATGCAACATGTTTCAATATGACATGTATTCTACAAACATAAATGAAATTAAGGTATTGAAGCTTTCAGGGCATACTTCACTCAGGATTAAGAATCATCGTTCTGTAGGTTTTTTAAATGGAAATTCATACACGATCATAATATCTGAGGCTTCTTCCAAAATGTCCAAATGTTACTATAAATATTTACCAATTCAATGAATAGATTCATTGTATTGGATTCATTGTCTGTCAGCTGCACGGAGTTATGTGATGTAAAGCCCTGACCTAAACAGCAAGTCTCCTGAGAGACACCACCACCCACTTTAACCCCAGCAGACTGAGTGGGGTTTCAGGTAATGTTAAGGAACCATGCTCTTTCTGAAACTCAGATTTTCTGATCCACGTTTATGTAACAACTTTCTCTCTTTGATACCGCCTCACTTTAAACATAATAACATAATTGACTTCACTATGTTCATGTCAGGCATGTTTTAGTGAACTCTGTTTTAGTGAATTGACAAGAAAGAAAAATTAATTTGTTCTTCTAAAGGGAGGGTGGATCCAGATCCAAAGAAGTGCAGCTTTTGTTCTTGTAGGAATGGGAATGAGCGGAATATCAATCTGAGATCTCAGTTACTACACATCAGAAAGAAATGTCAGGGTACAGGGTGAAGGGATTCGATGCTTAGGATAAAGGAATAGCTTGATTAAGGGAGCAAGAAACTTTGAAAAAGTACAATCAAAATAAAGATTGTCAGGTATAACACTCTTCCATTTATGTCTTCACAAAACCATTAGTTGGAAAAACTCTCATCAGAAATTTCTCAACAATGCTATTGGAGAATGTGATTTTGTGATATAATAAAATGTGTATATATATATATATTTTTTTCATCCTTGGTTCCTGGCACATGACTCCCAAATCCGTGTAGTGTCTTGGATGATAGGAGTGGGAAGAACATCTTTTATTACTCATTAGCCCCTTTCAAGTATATGTGAACGTTAGTCACTCAGTTGTATCCAACTCTGTCGCCTCCCAGACTAGACTAGCCCGCTAGACTCCTCTGTCCATTGGCTTTTCCAGGCAAGACACTGAATGGGTTGCCATTCTCTCCTCCAGGGGATATTCCCAACCCAGAGACTGAACCCGGGTCTCCTGCATTGCAGGCAGATTCTTTACCATCTGAGCCACCAGGGAAGCTCATGCCTGAGTTTATGATAGAGAGGTGACTCTTAGATGATGGGGGCAAGTTGCTAGAGGCACCAATCATGTGATTAGAGGGTTAGGACTTCTAGTACCAATTTCCAACCTTGACTTAATGATTTAATCAAATCAACCATGAATAAGTAATATAACAGCCTTAAAAAAATAGTATTTGGACATCTTCCAGGTTGGTGAACAGGTGGAGGTGCTGGGAGGTAATCACATCCAAAGAAGTCACGGTGCTCTGTGCACACATTTCCTGGCTTGCCTTATTCACCTCTTCATCTGACTGTTCATCAGTATTCTTTATTAGATCCTTTATGATAAAGTGCTAAAAGTCCATGTTTCCCTGAGTTATGTGAGCTCTTAAAGCAAATTATTGAACCAGAAGAGAGGGTCATACAAACTCCCACTTTACAGCTGACTGAAGTATGGGAGGCCTGGACTTGTGATTGGTGTCTGAAAGAAGGCACAGTCTTTGTGGGACTAAGTCCTTTTTCTGTGTGTTCCGAGGTTACTCCAGGTAGCTAGTGTCAGAATTTCTCAGTGTGCAAGAAAATTCCTCACAGTTGATGTCAGAATATTATGAGTAGAAGAAGCAGGAGTTTTTCTTCTAGAGGAGAATTTGGCAATTGTTTATTAGCTTTTTTATAAACGCACGCAGATCTGATGGCAGGAACTGGTTAAGAGAGGCGTAAAATTTTATTAATCTGCACTGAACAGATGATTTCCTCTCTTGCCTGTAGCTATGGTTCTTAATTTAGTTGAGCTTCCCACTGCTTATAGTTATGGTTCTCAATTTAACTGAGGGGCCAAAGTCTGACATACCTAGACAACTTTCAAAATTAGTATTAGAGGATACCTTCAATAAGATTCCATTCCAGTAGAATGGGTAGGCCCGTGAATTTTCAAACTATTCCCCTGATAATTCTGATACACATTTGCTATTGGCAGAGAGAGACACACAGACAATCTTATCATGATGAACAGAAGGATGAAATATACTAATGTTAATTATTATATTTATTGCAGCTGAATAGTTTTCTTTTGACATTCAGAAGCAATCAATATTTTAGATATGTTAAATGTGTTTAATACAATACAATATTTTATGGCATCTTTGATATGTAATATGTAATATATGAAATATATGAAAAATATCATGAAATATATGTAATATTTTGTAGTAAATATTTTATGCCACTACCTTTGATTAGAGCTAACATGACATTAAATGTAATTCACTGAACATGGCTAGGGGTGAGGAGTGGAGGTAGGATATAAAACCAGTGTTACTGAAAGATTATTACACACTTAAGTGGATAGATAACATGTTTGTTATACAGCCTGAGAATTGCCAGCTAAAAAGTTATGTGGGTTACTTGTTTAAATTACAGATTCTTAGTCCTGATAGAATTGTCCTCGTTGTTTAGTCACTAAGTCGTGTCCATCTCTTTTGCAACCCCATGGACTATACCCCACCAGACTCCTTTGTCCAGGGAAGAATACTGGACTGTGTTGCGATTTCCTTCTCCAGAGGGTCTTCCCAACTCAGGGATCAAATCCACATCTGCTGCATTGGCAGGTGGATTCTTTACCACTGAGCCACTAGGGAAGTCCCATCATATTAATAGACTCAGTCCTATGTAATCAGAATCTGCAAGTATGGAGTATGGGAATTTGAATTTTTACAAGATCTCAGTTAAAATGATGCACTATAAACTTTGATATCTAACATTTAGAACTTCTAGAATTTCGAACTGGTATTGCGAAGCACACAATTCAAAATATTAACTTTTATGATGTGCAGGAAATGTCAGCATTCAGTACCTTTGACTGAACAAGAGTGAACCTCTTACTTTGACTTGTCTTAATTCAAAGCCATTCTATCTTAGCACAATACTCTGCATTAAAGCAGAATAGTAATAATAGAAACAATGATAGCAAAAGCAAAGCAAAATATAACCATTACTTGGATACACATTCATTCATTCAACAGTTGTCTGTTAAGTGACTAAAATGCACAATACTGGATTCTTAATATTACAGCTGCATTTTTGAAGGTGAAATGGCTGGTATTCTACAGCACTTTCTTAATAGTAAAGCTTTACAGTAATCCATTTAATAAGCTCATGAAGAGTCCTTAATTTTCTTGATAGTTTAGGCTAAAATATTGTGTTCATTGATTCTTCTGCAAAATTGCCTCAATAATCTTCTGTAAGATGAGAGACTCAAGACACTATTTGGGTATAATGGAATAAAAATATAATTTTAAAATTATTTTGTAACTTTAATTCTAGTTGCCTATAAAAATATGTAAAGCAGTTTGTTGGGTTCTTCACTTTCTATTAAGTGAGAATTAAATTAGGACTTAGCACAATCTGATTTTAAAGCTCTACATTTCCTAAGTAATTGAAATTTTGTAGACCTAGTGTCTTTCTATACAACTGTTTAACTTTTATATTATACTTATATTTAGTATTAGAATAATAGTTGGCATTTTCAAATTATCATAAGACAAATGATTTTATGGCAATTATCTAGAAAAATGATCATGGAATATGGTACAAATTTATGATGGTATTATTTTAAAAATCTAACTATATCATATGTAATGATGCAAGTACAGTGTAGCACTTTTAAATTTATTAAAATTAGATTTTAATTATGATATAATAAAGAAACTTTGGGGTACTTATTACAAACACTATTATGAGTTAACCAAATTCAAGTTATATAAATTGGAAGTGTTTTCCCACTAATGCTTATATTGATCTCAAAGTATTGAATATTTTATTTGAAGCTAAATATGTCATTGTTGGGGTTTCTCTGGTGCCTCAGCAGTAAAGAATCCACCTGCAATGCAGGAGACATGGGTTTGATTCCTGGGTTGGGAAGAAAGCCTGGAGGAGGGCATAGCAGTCCACTCCAGTGTTCTTGCTTGGAGAATCACATGAACAGAGGAGCCTGGCAGGCTACAACCCATGAGGTCAAAAAGAGCCACACGTGGCTGAATTGATTGAGCATGCATGTATATTATTGTATATGACTAAATTTAAACAGGTGTTATAAAGTAGAGTGAACTTTTAAAAGTAAAATAACTGAAATCAAGTGAATACCTAAGAACCTTTGGAAAAAAATCATTTGGAATTAATAAATCATGGTTGTATAAACTCAAACTTGTAAAACCTAAGTGTAGATATTGCACAGAATACCTTTACATGGTGTTTTATCTATTTATACCTTTACCATTGCACTTATATTCTTTACATCTTAAAAATGTTAGTAAAAAGATAATTATATATATATATGTTTCATTTAATTGTAGATAATATATTGAGCTAAAATTTAAATGAAATACTCAAGAATAAATTTGGTGAAAAATTTAAAAAGAATTACAAATTACCTGGAAATAGTACAGTACAGTTGTAAGGGAAGGATCATAATTTAGCTGTATTAGTAAGATATCTTAACTAATCATTTCAAACATTAAGATAAATTATTCAGAGTAGTCAATCTATTGAAAGACAGTTTCTCTACTTTTCAACCACTTTTATTGCAGATTTTTAGCAGTTTTTTTCCTTTGAAGAATTTGTCTACTCATGTCTGCATAATATACAGGTTATGCTTGCATAAATCATTGCCTTAAATTGTTAACTACCAGAGGACTGTTCAGCATGCAGACTTTCTAGAGGCTTTAACTTATCATGGGAGCAAAACCAGGTATTAGCAAAGAGTTATTGATCTAAAAGTTACAATACAGGGTCCAAAATTCTTCACAATTTAACCTAGTAAACATTAGTTGAGTTTGCCTACATATCTTCCATATACACATCTTACCTCCCAGGTAAAAACATTTCATATTTTCTTTATACGATGACTATCAGTTGACCTATCTGTGATCAGATAGCTTGACTACACCTTAGGCTTCTTCAATGAGAAGATATTCCCTTGGCTAAATAGTAATTAATTTATGGATGAGTAGTTGGGGCTTGCCCCATAGCTCAGTTGGTAAAGAATCTACCTGCAATGCAGGAGACCTGGGTTCAATTCCTAGGTCGGGAAGACCCCCTGAATAAGGAAATGGCAACTCACTCAAATATTCTTGCCTGGAGAATCCCACAGACAAAGTAGCCTGGCAGGCTACAGTCCATGGGGGTCACAAGAGTCAGACATGACATAGTGACTAAATCACCACCACCAGATAATCTAAACCTGACTAATTAGAGCCTGTGAGCTTAAATTGTTGACTAGACAGAACTGCTTTAAGTAAAGTCTGAGACACCTAAAATCATAGGAAGAAAGTCTAAGGACTCTGCCTGCCATCTTGTTATCAAGGAGATACATACTTAATAAATGGATGAAATAAAGCAAAGCAAAAGACAACACTGAGTTCCAGAATTATGACCTAAATCCACCTATTCCAGAAGTTAGAACTATCACTGGCCTATTCAGTTATGTAAGCCAATAATTTCATACATAAAAATGAATTTATCACAATTGAATTGGAAATTTTTCTTAGGAGTTTAAAAATTTTGGCTGTTACACGTTCATTATTCAGCATCAATAATTCACATTGCTTAAGATAGGTTGAATACTTTCTGGTAGTGCTTTTGAGCCAAAAACTTGACTAATTTACCAAGCATCTGATCTATACCTATTATTTTTTCACATCTGACCCTTAATCAAATTGAAATGGACATAGTATTTCCAGAAAATAATTTGGGCTTTTATGTATCTGGTGTGCCTATATCTCTATTGTTTCCTCCACTTGGAGTGTGCTATGCTATCAGAACTTTCTGTAACTTTCTGCAGTATTCTTCTTTACTAGGTACACATAATTAGTAAATACTGTTTAACTGTTACTTGTCTCAATTGGGAGGTTCCATATATGGACATAAATGAACACTGCCTTTCAAAGATTCAGTATGAGAAATTTAAGTGCAGTAACTCATTAACATTTTTATATTGATTGACCATTGAAATGATAATATTTTGATCTTATTTAACTGGGAAACATTTATGATTAAAATCAATTTCAAGTACATCTTTTGCTTATGATGCTGTGAAAGTGCTACACTCAATATGCCAACAAATTTGGAAAACTCAGCAGTGGCCATGGGACTGGAAAATATGTTTTCATTCCAGTCCCAAAAAAGGCAATGCCAAAGTTGGCAATGTGTGCCAACTACCACACAATTGCACTCATCTCACATGCTGGTAAAAGTGAAGTCACTCAGTTGTGCCCTACTCTGTGACCCCATGGACAGTAGCACCAAGCTCCTCCATCCATGGGATTTTCTAGGCAAGAGTACTGGAGTGGTTTGCCATTTGTTTCTGCAGGGAATCTTCCCTACCCAGGGATCAAACCCAGGTCTCCTGCATTGTAGACAAATAATTACCATCTGATCTACCAGGGAAGTCCACACGCTGGTAAAGTGATGCTTAAAATTCTCTAAGCCAGGCTTCAGCAATACGTGAACCATGAACTTCCAGATGTTCAAGCTCATTTTAGAAAAGGCAGAGGAACCAGAGATAAAATTGCCACCATCTGCTGGATCATTGAAAAAAGCAAGAGAATTCCAGAAAAACATCTATTTCGGCTTTATTGACTATGCCAAAGCCTTTGACTGTGTGGATCACAATAAACTCTGGAAAATTCTGAAAGAGATGGGAATACCAGACTACCTGACCTGCCTCTTGAGAAACCTGTATGCAGGTCAGGAAGCAACAGTTAGAACTGGACATGGAACAACAGACTGGTTCCAAATAGGAAAAGGAGTACGTCAAGGCTGCATATTGTTACCCTGCTTATTTAACTTATACGCAGAGTACATCATAAGAAACGCTGGGCTGGAGGAAAGACAAGCTGGAATCAAGATTGCCAGGAAAGATATCAATAACCTCAGATATGCAGATGACACCACCCTTATGGGAGAAAGTGAAGAAAAACTAAAGAGCTTCTTATTGAAAGTGAAAGAGAAGAGTGAAAAAAATTGGCTTAAAGCTCAACATTCAGAAAACTAAGATCACAGCATCCAGTCCCATCACTTCATGGGAAATAGATGGGGAAACAGTGGAAACAGTGGCTGACTTTATTCTTCTGGGCTCCAAGATTGCTGCAAATGGTGATTGCAGCCATGAAATTAAAAGACGCTTACTCCTTGGGAGGAAAGTTATGACAAGCCTAGACAGCATATTAAAAGCAGAAACATTACTTTGCCAACAAAGGTCCGTCTAGTCAAAGCTATGGTTTTTCCAGTAGTCACGTATGGATGTGAGAGTTGAACTATAAAGAAAGCTGAGCACTGAAGAATTGATGCTTTTGAACTGTGGTGTTGGAGAAAACTCTTGAGAGTCCCTTGGACTGCAAGGAGATCCAACCAGTCCATCTTAAAGGAGATCAGTCCTGAGTGTTCATTGGAAGGACTGATGTTGAAACTGAAACTCCAGTATTTTGGCCACCTGATGCGAAGAGATGACTCACTTGAAAAGACCGTGATGCTGGGAAAAATTGGGGGCAGGAGGAAAAGGGGACGACAGAGGATGAAATGGCTGGATGGCATCACCGACTCGATGGACATGGGTTTGGGTAGACTCTGGGAGTTGGTGATGGACAGGGAGGTGTGGCGTGCTGCAATTCATGATGTCGCAAAGAGTCAGACACGACTGAGCAACTGAAATGAACTGAACTAGAATTTTAAAATTAGATTTTTGGCTTGCATTATATTTCTCCGGACAGACTTTATCTAAAAGCATGCTTTGAGTAGTTTATAGACTTTTTCCTGTTCCTCTCTCCTATGTCCAAATTATCAAGACATCCTCAGTCTTTGTGAACTGAGGATGTAGTTTTATAGCACCACTTACATTATCTCTGAAGTACATTTGATCACCACTTGTAGATTCTTCTTGAGAACAGAGATGATCATATTGGTCAGTGTGACCCCTGCAGCAGTAACAGAGTGACCTGCAGGGTCATTTTTGTTTATTTTGTTTTCAGCTTATTTGATGGTAAAGGGATTTGGCTTTTGATAGTCAGGGGTAGGGTCATCAAATCAAAGGCTGACAGATACCATTTAAGTATAGTAAATGATGAGAATCAGAATGGATTAGACAAACGGGCACTATAGAATCTCTGGTAAACTGAGATGGTAAACAGCAGATGCTCCATATGAAAGAAACAGTAGATATTTAGCCAACTTTGGCCATGCAGGTATTGCAGTGTAAAGATGCCAGATTTTCAAGTTTTTCAAGAGAAACTGAAAAATGCACATCCATAACTCCTTCACTTCAGTTCAGTTCAGTCACTCAGTCATGTCCGACTATTTGCAACCCCATGAATCCCAGCATGCCAGGCCTCCCTGTCCATCACCATCTCCCGGAGTTCACTCAGATTCACGTCCATCGAGTCAGTGATGCCATCCAGCCATCTCATCCTCGGTCGTCCCCTTCTCCTGCCCCCAATCCCTCCAAGCATCAGAGTCTTTTCCAATGAGTCAACTCTTTGCATGAGTACTGGAGTTTCAGCTTTAGCATCATTCCTTCCAAAGAAATCCCAGGGCTGATCTTCTTCAGAATGGACTGGTTGGATCTCCTTGCAGTCCAAGGGACTCTCAAGAGTCTTCTCCAACACCACAGTTCAAAAGCATCAATTCTTCGGCACTCAGCTTTCTTCACAGTCCAACTCTCAGATCCATACATGCCTCCTTAATGCTCTTTAAAAATTGACATTATAATCTAAACCTTTTAAAAATATTTGCGAGCAGAAATACTGCTATGGACTAGCTCGGGCCACCCAGACTTGGCCTGAGGTTTTCATGTCCAGAAGTTCCCTTCTTTGTTTTAGAATTTGTAGTTTCTTATAGTTAAGGATAATGTAAGGCAAAGCTGCATATTAGTCCCAGACTGATTAGTAACAGACTGAAAAGAAAACCACAGGAATACAAAGTTTCTGACTATCCTTCATGTTATTGAGTCTGCCACTCTCTGTAATTAGGGGATGGCATTAATCATTAATTAGAAAAGAAACCCTAAGTGAACAGTGTGAGATATCTCCATGGGAACACCGCTGGCTTAGTCTCAATAAGAAAGATTGAGGAGTACATAACAGATGTACTGTGCATCTCTGTAGGTCTGATTTAGACAGCTAATATTCTATCTGTGTAAAGACCAAATAAAACCCATTGTTTCCCTTCTGTGTATAGCCATATTTTCTCTTTCATCCTTTTCTTTTCAATCTTTGGTGATATTTTCTGTTTGAATGAGGTAGTCCGACCTATAGTACTCATAGGAGTGAAATATCTTCTCTCCCTGCAACATCAAACACTGAAACAAAAGAGCAGTTGTACTGAGTTCATTGCGATTCTCTGAAAAGTGCTGCCCGCCTGCCGAGCAGGTGAAAGTTTCCTGCCGGTTTCTCATTTAGGGAAAACCCCTTGGCTTATGCCTCCAGAACTGTACAAGCCTCCAAAGAGTGGCAGTGAGTACTAGATAGTTTTTTTTTTTCTTTCTTTTTTTTTTTTTTTTTGCCTATAGAGATAGTTAAGTTATACAATGGAATAAGGATCCGAGAATTAATGAGAAAAGAAAAAGAGAGATATGATGGACTTAACAGTCTGAGTCTTTTTCTAACAAGCTGTCCTCAAGTTTTTTACCCATCTGCCGTGGAGTTTGAAATACCACCTTGCTAGAGAAGTGCATAAAGCAGAGTATGTTACCACTTGTCTCATCCTTACGAGCCAGCTCCATTTTACCTTACATTGGAGAAGAAATATTTTCACCTGTTCCTCTAAAATCATTTATTTGTGTCAGATCTTTATATCAAATCTTGAGAAAGCCCTATATCAGATATAAGCAATCAGTGATTGTCTGGATATATTCAGGGAATAGATAGATGATTTTGGTGGAATTTCTTAATTTAAAAAGTTAGGAAACACAAGCAAATTCTAGAGACCTGAATAGATTAAGTTTCTTATCTTAAATGGCAAAGAATGTGATCAAACATTCACGATTATTAAAAACAGGGCAACTTACTCTGTGTCAGACACAGGTGTAAAGGCTTACCATAAATGATCTCATCTGCTCTTCCCAGCATGCAGAAGACACTGTTATTGTCCCTATTTTATAGGAACTTAAAATGGTTAAATAATATGTCAATGGATCTCACTATCACCCAGCTAGTAATTAGTGGTCTAGGATTTGAATTAAATTGGCTCTGACTCCATAATTAACTCCTATAGATAACAATAATAAAGTAGTAGTAGCAACCACTTGCAGTGCATTTACTATGATCCAGGGTCTGTTCTAAACACTTTACATATATTAACCATTTAATCACAAGAATGCTTTGAGGTAGGTATTATTATTATCCTCATTTGACAGAGCAAAACTGAGTTGCAGAAACATATTGCAATGTGTCCACTGACTTCCAATAACTTTCTAATGTGAGATATAGCACACGAACTAAAGCAAGCCTTTCTGAAACTAAAATCTTACATTTATAAGATAAGTAATAGCTCCTCAATACCAAATAGATAGTATTTCCAAAAAAAAAAAATACTTGCAAGAGAAGGCGATTTTCTTCTTTTCACTCTAGCAACACAGTTATATATTATCAATTTTTCTTCTTTTGCAAACTTGGAACCTGGTAATAGTTACTTTAGTTACTATCCCTTTGCTGTAGTATAAGAGTCTCTCTTTGTCAAGGTCCAAAATAATTTAAAGACAACTTATCTTTATTATTGTTAAGTTCTTAATATTCTCTTCATCAGTTTTTGTTTGACCTTCTGTTGGTGGTTTCTGTTCTGACCCTACATTCTATCTGCTACTACAACTGTAGGCACTGAGTTTCTCTTATAAACAATAATAATAAATTATGTATATACATGTATCTATAGTACACACACATACGTATGATTGAATAATTGCTAACACATTTCAGAAATGTTTCTATTGTTCAAAGTAAAATCAGTATTTAAAAATTAAGCTTACATTCCTGAAGCCTGCAGGATAAGAAAGAAATGATCCAAAGAATAATAACGAAAGTGTGAACTATGGATCTCATGGTATCTGATCTAATAGTTTGAAGAATATATAGATTCCCTTTCATGAGAGTAAATAAGTCAGCTGAAGGATTGAACTGGAGTGACTAATGCAGTACAGCAATGGAACTGTGTCCTTCTCCCGCCCCCCCACCCACTTAAAAATAATGATAGGTTCTTCTGGACCTGCTTAAGTACGTGACACTCGTAGAGACAGATTGCTATGCTGTGACACACGGTGTGCTGGTATTGCGGTTGTATTGTAGAGATTATTACTAGCAGCAAGATTTTATAGTTATTGCCTGTCAAAGCTGGTGTTTTAATCACTATCATCAACACCGCCTTCAGGTTTTACCGTGTCTTCTATCCAGCAAGCCAGACCAGTGTGTCATCCAAAGAGAAACTCATTGGTTTGGGCCCGTTATTTCATTAAGATATATATTTGAAGGGGACAAGTGAAAGATGATTTTTACAAGGAGGGAAAGATACTCTCCTAGAGAGAAGAATTTAAGGACTGCAATTACTGATCTGAGGAGGTGTAATACCAGCTAGTTTGTGAAGAATCCATAAGCCTGCCTTGGAGATGAGAGAGGACTAAGGATGCAGGTGTTTCCTCTTGTTCCTGAGAGCAATTAAGAGATCCAAATTATTTCCACTGTTACCTAATAAGGCAACAAGTGTCACCTGATGAGGTTAATTCCCAGCACTATTAATGTAAACATTGCTCAGCTTCTTCAGTTCACTGGCATTTTGTGTATTTCACAGCCTCAGAGAGGAGAGGTGAAAGATGCAAACCGTCAGTAACTAAGTCACAAGTGAAGGAGTAAATGGAAATGAGTTAGGGGTCCTTTGGCATTTGGCCTTTAGTTATCTGGGAGCGTCCCTGGTGACTCAAAGAACACACCTCCCAATGCAGGAGATGCAGGAGACGTGGGTTTGATCCCTGGGTCGGGAAGATCTCCTGGAGAAGGAAATGCAACCCACTCCAGTATTTTTGCCTGGAAAATCCCATGGACAGAGGCACCTGGCGGGCTACAGTCCATGGACTGGCAAAGAGTCAAACATGACTAAGCACAGCATAGCACCAGTATTTTATTACAGTTAAAAAATAAAGTCAACTCAAGTAACCCTTTATGTGAACCAAATCCCACCCTGATGTCACCCCCAAGGTTTTCAAAGCTAACTATTCCTAGTGTTAGTTATCAGTTTTACAAGGTAGAATACACTCTAATATTTTCATTTTGTTTTGTTTAGAGGGAAACTAGACTATTTCCTCAAATCCTTTTCTTCCTCCTGTTGAAATATAAATCTGGTGGAGAAGCTTTGACAGTGAAAGGTACAGCTGTGGGGCTCTTTTCCCCTTTGTTACGACTGACCTCTTTCCCAGCACATTAGATTCAGCCTCAGACTTAAATTGCAAGGTATAATGAATAACGTGTGAGTCACTTCAGGCTTGGCTGGTAGAGTTCTTCTTTCCCGGCTTCTCAGCACATAGCACCTCCTAAAGAGCCAAGAGAGACAAATTTCTCATTTATGGAGCACAGCAGGTCAGCCCCTTCCATATGCTCAAGATTTGTGGCTGTGTCACAGGCAGCCATTCTCATCCTTCAAGTCCTAATAGTTCAAGAGCCTCAAATCCCTTTGAACCCAGATTAAATGGGTTCTGGAAAACATGCTACCATTTGTGGGCGTGTAATGTTCTCTTGAAGTACAGTGCATCCTGAGCCTTCCTAGACTACCCTTTGCCTATCTATCTAAATGGTTCAGTACCAATCTTTGGTCTATTTATCATTGAAACATGGTGTGTGTGGATAACTATGTATATATGCATATTTATGTATAATTCAGCATGCATATTTGTATCATTTTACTCTCTTGGCAAGCATACTTCAAGACTCGGCTTTCTCAGCCAAAATGAGTTTCACAATTTAAATATAATGCCACATCACTTTCTTGCCAAATACGGGGACACATTGAGATATTTTCTCCCCACTGAGCTTAGCCTACAAGTATTATAGGACATTCCCACTGCACTGTGATCCTAAAGGAAGAAACACCTAATCTCTGGAACCATTCTTGATGGGGTATTAGGAGACAAGAAGTCCTCTTAATTTCCTTTCCACTAGGATCAGCATTTCAAGAAAGTATCCCCAATATCCTAGCTTATCTTTATTTTATTTTTTTCTTTTACATAAAGAGTAAATATTTTAGATAAACGTTTTAAGCTCTTCCAAGTTTGGTGGTAACTTAAATGGACTCTTGCTTAAGGTAACATTTTAAAAATCATTGTTAAATGTGCTTATTAAAAGCATCTTCTAGCCTCAGGGGTCAGCGAACAAATCTGTTCTGGATATTATTGTTTCTATAGAACCAGCGCCCCTTCTTCACTTAGGAATAAAACTACCATATGACCCAGCAGTCCCACTGCTGGGCATATACCATGAGAAAAGCAGAATTCAAAAATACACATGTAGCCCGTTGTTCACTCTAGTATAACCAGGACATGGAAGCCACCTAGATGGTCACTGACAGATGAATCGATAAATAAGTAGTGGCATATATATACAATGGAGTATAGCTCAGCCATAAAAAAGAACACATTTAAGTCAGTTCTAATGAAGTGGTGATGGACAGGGAGGCCTGGCATGCTGCAACTCATGGGGTCGCAAAGAGTCGGGCATGACTGAGCAACTGAGCTGAACTGAATAAAGTGGATGAACCTAGAGCCTGTTATACAGAGTGAAGTAATTCAGAAGGAGAAAAACAAATATCATATATTGATGCATATAAATGGAATCTAGAAAAATCATACTGATGAACCCATTTGCAGGGCAGGAATATAGGTGCAGGAAGAGTGAACAGGTTTGTGGACACTGTGGGGTAAGGAGAGGGTGTGATGAACTGAGACAGTAGCATTGAAGCATATAAATATTGAAGTGAAGTCGCTCAGTCGTGTCTGACTCTTTGCGACCCCATGGACTGTAGCCTACCAGGCTTCTCTGTCCATGGGATTCTCCAGGCAAGAATACTGGAGTGGGTTACCATTTCCTTCTCCAGGGGATCTTCCCGACCCAGGGATCAAACCCAGGTCTCTTGCATCAGAGCCAGACGCTTTAACCTCTGAGCCACCAGGGAAACCCATTTACCATGTATAAAACAACTAGTGGGAAGTTGCTGTATAACACAGGGAGCTCAACCTGGTGCTTTGTGACAGCCTAGAGGTATGGGATGGGGGTAGGGAGTGGGAGAGAGGTTTGAAAGGGAGTGGATTATATTTATACTTATGGCTGATTCACATTGTTATAGGCAGAAAGCAACACAACATTGTAAAGCAGTTATCCTCCAATTAAAAATAAATTTAAAAAAGAACCCATCTTCCTTCCATCTTCCCACCAGTTGGAGAAACTTTACTTTGATCAATATTGCTGTTTCTGATGTCATCGTAGTAGGGAAGACAATTTTTCATTATTATTGATTTTGAAACTGTTCTTGGCATTCCTTATATACTCATTCTTCCTTGTAAAGTTTAGTATATATTTTATAATTTGTATTTCCCCATGAAGTGTTAGTCATTCAGTTGTGCCTGACTCTTTTGACCTTCTGGACTGCAGCCTGCCAGGGTCTTCTGCCCGTGGAATTCTCTAGGCAAGAATACTGGAGTGGGCTGCCATTCCCCATATTCCACCAAAATGAAATTTTTGACTGACACTTATTTCTATCATTTAAATAATTGAGGGAAAATTGAGATATTCCCATCTTGATTATTTCCACTTTTACCTTGGTAAGGATCTCTATTGGGGCTTCCCTGGTGCCTCAGATGGTAAATGCAAGAGACCTGGGTTTGATCCCTGGGTGGGAAAGATCTGCTGAAGAAGGAAATGGCAACCCACTCCAGTATTCTTGCCTGGAAAATCCCATGGATGGAGGAGCCTGGTAGGCTACAGTCCATGGGTTTGCAAAAAGTCGGACATGACTGAGCAACTTCATCATCCAAGGCTCTCTGTTGATCCCAATCCTATTTTTTTCAAGTTTTATAGTTTCCTATTTTATAGATCATTTATTTAGCTTAGTTTTGTGACATTAAATTTTATTGCTCTTGTGAATCAAATCTTTTCCTTACACATATCCCAACCGGTTACTGATGATGTTAATAAAGTTACTGACTGTAAATCTCGTAACTTTTAAATTATTTTGTTAATTGTGAAAGATTTGAATTCATTTTTCACGGGTACAATCATATCATCTCTGTATGGATAATAATTAAAACTGTTTAAGCTCTTATTTTCAGTATTTTCCTTATGTTCTCAATCATTATTATTTAACAAGATGCCTCTCAGACCTTCCTAATATGAACATACCCTGTGCATACTATAAGAACCAGGTCAAACACTTTCTTTATAATGAAGAACAGTCCACTAATATCAACAATAAGTAATATCCTCTTTCTAGAAATATCTATATCATATTACCTCTCTTAGAATTTATAGCATTTGTGTGTGTGTGTTGTGCTTTTATATTTAACCTCTTATGTACTAGAAGACAAGAGTTCATTACAGTCCCTAAATATTTGTATAATAAATATACTTCATTTGGTATTTAGAATTTTCTCTTCAACAAAGTGAAAATAACAGTAGCACTGACTATAAAGTTGTGTTAATAATATTATAATGACATAAGCAAATTAATAACCTAAAATAATTATTATTAAATATGCATAGCATAATTTTCCTTTATAAAAGTATGTCACTATTTCTTCTACATTTTAAAATATCTCCCACCACCTATGTCTTGTGTGGAAGAGCTCTTTGGCACTGAAGAGTCATTCCAGAACCATTTAGGACTGTATTGTCACTGTTCATTTCCCCAGCTTGTTAGTTTTTTCATAGGGCAGGTTGTCTATTTTACTAAAAAAGTAAAATTGTGCCCTTAATTTTCCACAGAAGGTTTAACTGGGTGCCATGCACAGATAGTGATTTATCTACTTCAAGTTTGCCTATTCATCTACTTGGTCTTCTGTGCTTTTCGCATGATTAGATCAGTACCCCCCACCTGCCCAGTTCTAAAGCATTTTGAGCTTAAATTTCACTAAAGTCTTTACAGTGTAGACTCTGTGTGTGTGTGTGTGTGTGTGTGCGTGCGTGCGTGCGTGTTAGTTGCTCAGTCATATCCAGCTCTTTGCAATCCCATGGACCATAGTCTGCCAAGTTCCTCTGTCCATGGGATTTCCCAGGCAAGAATACTGGAGTGGCTTGCCATTCCCTTCTCCAGGGGATCTTCCCAACCCAGGGATCAAACCTAGGTCTCCTACATTGCAGGCAGACTCTTTACCATCTGAGCCACCACAGAAGTCTAAATTATTTGGTTTCACACTATAGCCTTTTTATCTTAATGCATCTTTTATCTAAGGATCACTGAATGGGCACACTGTTTCCCTAGAAGATGTATTGCTAATTTTGAAATATCTGCAGAATTACTATTAGATAACCTTACTTGTCATTTCTCATGTCTAATTTGAGCTCACTTACTCACAATATATGTTTCATTATTCATCTCATCTTGACCACCTTTCCCCCTTAGGTGTTATATTTATCACTTGACATAACCATTTGGTAGCTTTGTGAAACTTTCAAGTCATTTGTGACCTGTATCATATGGTCCCCTTCCCCAGGGTTTTTAAAAAGTTTTTCATACATTCTTTAGGTCTCCTATTTTTCTTTTGCTTTTTTTTTTAAATAAATTGTATTCTTCTAACTAATGCCCTTATTTAGTTATGTTTTCCATTCTCACATTCCAAGAATTAGAGTGACTTAATTACTTATGAGTCACATGTTATTTATAGTATAAATTGAGTCTTTTTAGTTGTGTCTATTTTATGTAACAATATTAGCTGAAAGGAGCTCTAAAATGAAAATGGAAGGCAATAATGAAAATGATTCATTAATTAAGCAGATACTCCATGGGTAGGCAGCGTGCTAGACAGTTAATAGACATTATCTAGAAACTTGATAGTGATTCTGCAGGATACGTAGAATCACAGGGGCTGATGTGCTGAGTGCTGAATAGGCACAGACACTTTTCTACACGCTTTACCTGAATTGGGCTTCCCTGTTGACTCAGGCAGTGAAGAATCCATCTGCAATGTGGAAGACTCAGATTTGACCCCTGGGTCAGGAAGATCCTCTGGAGGAGGGCATGGCAACCCACTCCAGTATTTTTGCTTGGAGAATTCCATGAATGGAGGCTACAGTCCATGAGGTCTCAGAGTCGGACACGACTGAGCGACTCTCACAATAGTCACACGCTGAGGGGAAAGGGTGTCTCTCTCTCTCTCTGTTTTTTTGTTTTTGTTTTTGTTTTGATTTTTACTTTTTCTTATTTTAAAAATTCATTTATTTTTAACTGAAGAATAATTGGTTTCTGCCATACATCATCATGAATCAGCCATAGGTACACATATGTCTCCTCCCTCTTGAACCACCCTCCCAGCCCCCACCCCCCACCCCCCTGTCTAGATTGTCACAGAGCCCTAGTTTGGATCTCTTTTAATTTTTTTTTTCTCTCTTCCTTCATCAGGGTCATGAATAGTTGGTAGCTTGTGTGGTAGTTTTATGTCCTGTACTGGGTCACCCAGATGAAGGGGAAAATATATGTGAAATCCAGTCTGTTTTCTGCTTTCTAAGATAGCCTGGATTGTGTCCACTTAAAGTCAAGGGTAACTTTGATAATTTATAGAAAGTCATTGTTTGTGCTAAATGTGATATTTCAACTCATCTGGAGAATTTTTTTTTAAGATAAAAGAAAAAAATGGATAAAAGAAAGGAAATAAAAGGTGGAAGAAGGGAAAGAGGTAAATGAGAAAAAGGAAAAGATAAGTGAACTACTCTTTTCTAAAAAAAAAAAAATTAATTCTATTCCTATTTTTCCTCTCTATACAAGTAAATAATAACAAGTATTGGTCTTAGAGATGCATGGCAATGAAAAGAATTGCAAATTTCCCTCAATTCTTTGAGCTCTTTCTGAGTTGCATGCCAGTTATTTTATAACTCGACACATCAAAAGTTTTTTTACATTTATATTTATTGAAGGATAATTGCTTTGAGAATTTTGTTGTTTTCTGTCAAACCTCAACATGAATCAGCCATAGGTATACATATATCCCCTCCCTTTTGAACCTCCCTCCCATCTCCCTTTCCACCCACCCCTCTAGGTTGATACAGAGCCCCGGTTGAGTTTCCTGAGCCATCATCAAATTCCCATTGGCTATCTAATTTATATGTGGTAATTTAAGTTTCCATGTTACTCTTTCATACATCTCACCCTCTCCTTCCCTCTCCCCAGGTCCATAAGTCTATTCTCGATGTCTGTTTCTCCACTGCTGCCCTGTTAATAAATTCTTCAGAGCCATTTTTCTGTATTCCGTGTATGTGCGTTAGAATACGATATTTTTCTTTCTCTTTCTGACTTACTTCACTCTGTATATTAGGTTCTAGGTTCATCTACCTCATCAGAAATGATACAAATGTGTTTTGTTTAATGGCTGAGTAATATTCCATTCTGTATATGTACCACAGCTTCTTTATCCATTCATCTGTCGATGGACATCTAGATAGCTTCCATGTTCTAGCTATTGTAAACAGTGCTGCAATGAGCAATGGGATACATGTGTCATTTTCAACCTTGGTTTCCTCAGGGTATATGCCTAGGAGTGGGACTGGTGGGTCATATGGTGGTTTTATTCCTAGTTTTTTTAAGGAATCTTCACACCATCTTCCATAGTGGCTGTATCAATTTACATTCCCACAAACAGTGCAAAAGTGTTCCCTTTTCTCCACACCCTCTCCAGCATTTACTGTTTGTAGACTTTTTGATGGTGGCCATTCTGACTGGTGTGAGGTGATATCTCATTGTGGTTTTGATTTGCATTTCTCTAATAATGAATGATGTTGAGCATCTTTTCATGTATTTGTTAGCTGTCTGTATGTCTTCTTTGGAGAAATGTCTGTTTAGGTCTTTTCCCCACTTTTTGATTGGGTTGTTTTCTTGGTGTTGAATTGTATGAAATGCTTATATATTTTGGAGATTAATCCTTTGTCAGTTGTTTCATTTGCTATTATTTTCCCCCATATACCAAGGGTTGTCTTTTCACCTTGCTTATAGTTTTTTTGGCTGTGCAAGAGCTTTTAAGTTTAATCAGTTTCCACTTGTTTACTTTTGTTTTTATTTCTGTTACCCTAGGAGGTAGGTCATAGAGGATCTTGCTTTGATTGACGTTATTGAGTGTTCTGCGTATGTTTTCCTCTAAGAGTTTTTATAGTTTCTGGTCTTACATTTAGGTCTTTAATCCATTTTGAGTCTATCTTTTGTGTATGGTATTAGGAAGTATTTTAATTTTATTCTTTTATATGCAGCTGTCCAGTTTTCTCAGCACCATTTATTGAAGAGGCGGTCTTTACCCCATATTCTTGCCTCCTTTGTCAAAAACAAAGTACCCATAGGTGCATGGACTTATTTCTGGACTTTCTATCTTGTTCCATTGATCTATATTTCTGTTTTTGTGCCAGTACCATTCTTTCCTGATGACTGTAGCTTTGTAGTGTAATCTGAAGTCAGGAAGGTTGATTCCTCCAGCTCCATTCTTCTTTCTCAAGACTGCTTTGGCTGTTCAGGGTCTTTTGTGTTTCCATATGAATTGTGAAATTTCTGTTCTAGTTCTGTGAGAAATGCCATTGGTAATTTGAATGGGATCAGTGAACTACCACTGAATATTACTTTTGCAAAATAATTATTTGGAGGTGGTTAATAACATTGACAGAGGAGCCTGATGGGCATCTATGGGTTGCAAAGAGTTGGTATGACTGAGTGACAGACCAAAAAAATGAATATAATATATTGTATTCTCTTTGTGATGTCTATTATAATAGAAATTATAATTAAAAAGCTGGGAATAGTCCCACAAGTAGATATTTGAATTATTTATAACGTGTGTCTCTGCGACTTTGGAAGTTTTCTTAGTACACAGGTATTGAACTAATTATTTTTTTCTTTATCGCTTTAGGGATCATGAAGCAATGTGATTTATTTAATTTGAAAATACTGTTTAAAATACATTTTGGTAAATATTTCAATTTTAAGGAAAATTGACTTTATAATTAAGTACCCTATAATGTTTAAAATATGTGCTGAAGCATATGTATAGATACATTTGATATTTTTACAGAAGCCTGCAATATTTAAATAGCTTAATATAGATATATTGATGGTAATAAAACCATGAGAGTTGATTTCATCATTTGTTCATTAGTAACCACTTTAAATATACATCAAAACACTATTAAATCATTGATGAGGTTTTTCATTAAAGAGACTGATGATGAAGATAAAATCTTTAAAAGCTAAGTGTAAATATATATCAATGGATGTACTTAATTTAATTTTTATCAGTGATTTTTACCGACATATAACACATACAGAAGAGCTTACTCAGCATAATTTCAGTGAAGTTTTACAAATGTGAACATACTATGCAATTACCAACCAGATTAAAAGCTAGACCATTACCATTACATCACCTAGCCTGTTTAAACCAAAGGGAACCATTACCCTGATATCTGATGTTACTGTCTATAGATTAGTTCTATTTATAAATTTTGCTCTTTGACTTTTATATTAAATAGTATTTTTATCAAAATCACCTATGCTGTGTTAAGTATCTTTCCTTTCATTCTCATACTTTACAAGAGTCAGTATGAAGATACAGTTTATTTACTCATCTTACTATTGATGGACTTTTAGTTGTTTTCCAGATTTTACTATCACAAATGGTGCAGACAAGAACAAACTTATATGTGCCATTTGGGCATATACATGTACATATCTATTGTGTATTCTCTTCGAGTGCAATTACTGAGTCATAGGCTATTTCTGTATTCAGTTTTTCTTCCCTGTTCTCTCGCTCCCTTTCTTTCTTCCCTCCCCCACCCTCTCTCCTTCCTACTTTATTTTCTCTCTGTGTGTGTTTCTTTCAGAATTCATTTCTGGTAACTCTAGCTCTTGATTTATTTTAAAATATATATATAATATACAAGTACTATTAGCATTTCCCATGTAATGCTAAGATACTAGAACATGTTAACTCTGCCTCATTTCCAATTTTTGCTATCATGCTTTATTTTTCTATACATATTTTTAAAAATATATTGTTATTGTTCATATGGTAAGTATTCAATTGGATTCACCCATATATTGACATTTCTCTGTCTCTTCATTTTTGTTATCTTATATAGGAAATATATTTCACAAATGGAAGCATTTTTATTCTTATTGAGTAACATCTTTTAGCATCACTTTTATTGTTTGCATGCCGGAAAAATCAACTTCTTTTTGAAATATCTTTATTTTCTTGCAGATGTTCAGTCACTAAGTTGCATCTGACTCTTTGCAATCCCATGGACTGTAACCCACCAGTCTCCTCCGTCCATGGGATTTCCCAGGCAAGAATAATGGAGTGGGTTGCCATTTCCTTCGTCAGGGGTTCTTCTTGACCCATGAATCACACCCCCATCTTCTGCACTGATAAGCAGATTCTTTAGCACTGAGCAACCTGGGAAACTCATCTTTATTTTACTTTTAATTTCTTATTTTCTTTTACTAATCTGTTTATCTATATATATGGTACTGATCTAAGAACTCCATAGGATTTATAGTGAAAAGTAAACCTTGCTACACAACTTCAAGTCAGTTAGCTGCCTTCAGCAGTGGCAACCACTGTTACCAGTTTCTTGTGAAAGTTGAAAGTATTCTATGCATCAATGTATTCATTGATAGCAATACCTATCCAGTTTCCCAATTATCTATTTTATATTCTTTATACCTATTATTGTCATCATCTATATACAAATGGTAGAATGTTATACGCATTGCTTTTTAATCATTTTTATTTTAAATTAATTCTATTGTTATAATTTACATACAAGTGAAAATGTGAAAGTCAAAGTTACTCAGTCATGTCCAATTCTTTGAAGCCCCATAGACTGTAGGCTGCCAGGCTCCTCTGTCCATGGAATTCTCCAGGCAAGAATGCAGGAGTGGGTAGCTGTTCCCTTCTACAGGGGATCATTCCAACCCAGGGACTGAACCCAGTTCTCCCAATTTGCAGGCATATTCTTTTATCATTTGAGGCACCAGCCTACCCTGGTGGCTCAGAGAGTAAAGAATTTACACAAAATGACATGTAAACTTTTAAACTCTAGGTTGATACACTTCAACAAAGATATTTACTTTGCATAATCAGCATCATAATCAAGATAAAGAATATTTCCATCATCTACAAAATTACTTTTGTTCCCTTTCTAAATTAGTCCAACCTACCTACCAACCCCTGGCTTCCAGTAGCTGTGAGATATTTTTATCACTAAAAATAGATGTATATTTTCTCTTATTGTTGTTGTTCAGTTGCCAAGTCATGTCTGACACTTTGCAAACCCAGGTACTGCAGCACACCAGGCTTCCCCGTCCTTCACCATCCCCCAAAGATTGCTCAAACTCATGTCCATTGAGTCAGTGATGCCATCCAACCATCTCATCTTCTGTTGTCCCCTTCTCCTCCTGCCTTCAGTCTTTCCCAGCAGTAGGGTTTTACCGGTGAGTTGGTCTGTCTAGTCAAGGCTATGGTTTTTCCAGTGGTCATGTATGGATGCAAGAGTTGGACTGTGAAGAAAGCTGAGCACTGAAGAATTGGTGCTTTTGAAATGTGGCATTGGAGAAGACTCTTGAGAGTCCCTTGGACTGCAAGGAGATCCAACCAGTCTATTCTAAAGGAGATCAGCCCTAGGTGTTCTTTGGAAGGAATGATGCTAAAGCTGAAACTCCAGTACTTTGGCCACCTCATGCAAAGAGTTGACTCATTGGAAAAGACTCTGATGCTGGGAGGGATTGGGGGCAGGAGGAGAAGGGGACGACAGAGGATGAGATGGCTTGATGGCATCACTGACTCAATGGACGTGAGTTTGAGTGAACTACAGGAGACGGTGATGGACAGGGAGGCCTGGCGTGCTGTGATTCATGGGGTCACAAAGAGTAGGACATGACTGAGTGACAGAACTGAATTGGCTCTTCACATAAAGTGGCCAAAGTATTGGAGCTTCTGCTTTAGCATCAGTCATTTCAATGAATATTCAGGACTGATTTCCTTTAGGATTGACTGGTGTGATCTCTTGCAGTCCAAGGGACTCTCAAGAGTCTTCAACACCACATTTCAAAAGCATCAGTTATTCAGCACTCAACCTTCTTTAAGGTCCAACTTTCATCTTGGTCACTGATTACTGTGAAAACAATATCTTTGACTATATCTACCTTTATCGGCAAAGTTATGTCTCTGCTTTTTAATATGATGTGTAGGTTTGTCATAGCTTTTCTTCCAAGGAGTAAGCAACTTTTAATTTCATGACTGCAGTCACTGTCTGCAGTGGTTTGGGAGCCCAAGAAAATGAAGTCTGTGACTGTTTCCATTGTTTCCCCAACTATTTGCCATGAAGTAATGGGACTAGATTCCATCCCTCTTAGTTTTTTTAATGTTGAGTTTTAAGCCAACTTTTAAAGTCTTCTCTTTCACCCTCATCAAGAGGCTCTTCAGTTCCTCTTCACTTTCTGCCATAAGAGAGGTGTCATCTGCATATCTCAGGTTGTTATTTCTTCCAGCATACTTGATTATAGCTTATGCTTCATCTAGCCTTGTATTTCACATGATGTACTCTGCATATTAGTTAAATAAGTGGGGTGACAATATACAGCCTTGATGTACTTCTTTCCCAATTTTGAACCAGATCTTTGTTCCATGTCTGGTTCCAACTGTTGCTTCCTGACCTGCATACAGGTTTCTTGGGGAGCAGGTAAGGTGATCTGGAATTCCCATCTCGAAGAATTTTCCAGTCTGTTGTGATCCACACAGTCAAAGGCTTCAGTGTAGTCAATGGAATGGAAGTAGATGTTTTCTGGAATACTCTTGCTTTTTCTACAATCCAGTGGATGTTAGCAATTTGATCTCTGGTTCCTCTGCCTCTTTCTAAATCCAGCTTGAACATCTGGATGCTCTCAGTTCACATACTGTCAAAGCCCAGCTTGGAGGATTTTGAGCATTACCTTGCTAGCCTGTGAAATGAGTGCAATTGTGTAGTAGTCTGTACATTCTTTGGCATTGCCCTTCTTTGAGATTGCAATGAAAACCATCCTTTGCCAGTCCTGGGACCACTGCTGAGTTTTCCAAATTTGCTGGCATACTGGGTGTAGCACTTTCACAGCATCCTCTTTTAGGATTTAAAATAGCTCAGCTAGAATTCCATCAATTTCATTAGCTTTGTTCACAGTGCTGCTTCCTAATTCCCACTTGACTTCACATTCCAGGATGTCTGACTCTAGGTGGGTGATCGCACCATTATGGTTATCTGGGTCATTAAGTTCTTTTTGTACAGTTCTTTTGTGTATTCTTGCCACCTGTTCTTAATATCTTCTCCTTCTATTAGGTCCATACTGTTTCTGTCCTTTTTGTGCCCATCTTTGCATGAAATGTACCCTTAGTATCTCTAAATTTTTTGAAGCAATCTCTAGTCTTTTGCATTCTAATTGTTTCCCTCTATTTCTTTGCATTGTTCACTTGAGAAGCCTTTCTCATCTCTTCTTTCTCTTCCTTGGGACTCTGCATTCAGATGGGTATATCTTTCAGATGGGTATATCTTTTTATTTCTCCTTTGCCTTTTACTTCTCTTTTCTAAGCTATGTGTAAGGCCTCCACAAACAACCATTTTGCCTTTTGCATTTTTTTCCCTTGAAGATAGTTTTGATCACCACCTCCTATACAATATTTCATAGTTCTGTCCATAGTTCTTCAGGCACTCTATCAGTTCTAATCCTTTGAATCTGTCACTTCCACTGTAAAGTCATAAGGGATTTGATTTAGCTAATATCTGAATATCCTAGTGGTTTTCTCTACTTTCTTCAATTGAAGTCTGAATTTAGCAATAAAGGGTTTATTATCTGAGCCTTAGTTGTCTCCTTGTCTTGTTGTTGCAGCTGCATAGAATATAATTAATCTGATTTTGATATTGACCATCTGGTGATGTCCATGTGTAGAGTTGCCTCTTGTGTTCTTGGAAGAAAGTGTTTGCTATGACCAGTGTGTTCTCTTGAAAAAATTCTGTTAGCCTTTGCCCTGCTTCATTTTGTACTTTAAGGCCAAAGGAATTGGGGGAAGGATAAATTAGGAGTTAGGGATTAACAGATACAAACTACTATATATAAAATAAATAACAAGGTCCTATTGTACAGCACAGGGGACTATATTCAATATCCTTTAATAAACACAATGCAAAAGAATATTAAAAGAACATATATGTATACACACATAATACATATAAATAGGTACTGTGCATGTTATATGTGTGTCAACTACATATATATATGTATGCACACATATATATAAGATATATGCATGTTTTTATATATGTGTGTGTATGTCAATTACATATGTGTGTGTGTATATATATATATATATATATATAATAGAGTCACTTTGCTATACACCAGAAATTAATGCAACACTATAAATCAAATTTATTTCAATAAAGAAAATAATACAATTGTATTCAGAGTCTCATGTTTTTTGTTAGAAGTTTTAATACCTTATAAACTTTTATCATAGGCTAAAATAAAATGTAGTTATTTAATGTACTTAAAGCCAGAGTCTGATGAGCTAACCACCAAAATGAAAGATGTGGATATCTAAAAGTAACAATAGTAAACCTAAAAGTATTTTTAAATGACTAATAATGGTTGATTTAGTTTATCTAAAAAGTAAGGAAAGCTGAAGAAAGTTGAGATTTGTAATTTTCTATTTTGCAAATCCCTCTCTTCTGTTCCACTCCCCCATACCCCAAGCTCAGTCATTCTTGTGGTTTCTATGGAACAAACAACTGGTGGCGTGAACACTGGAATGAATAAAGCAGGACTGTCTCTACCTGCTGATTTGGGATAAATACCTTTTACATCATCTTGACAGCCTTCAGGTCCTCTTATCCTTCATCTCAAGTGTTAAAATAAAGATGAAGTTCATTATCATTTATAAATAACATATGTTCCTGACAAAGAAAAAAATAAGAGAAAGGAATAAAAGCTTAAAATTTTAAGAGACTGTGGAATCAGCCCATCATAGTTTTATGCTCTGTTTCAAACACCCTCATCCAGCAATTCCTTTAAAACTTAAAAATGTGTGAAAGAAATTATTCATTTGACTGGCTTTTTATTCAGGCATTGAATGCATTCAAAGCCATATTATTCCTTCATTAGAGGTTGAGTGTTCAGTTCTATTTAGAAGGAAGAAAACAACAGAATACAATGACAATCAAAGGGCCCAATCAGCATAAATTTACCTTAAAGAGTAGTTTGCCTTTTTATAACATGAGGTCAGGCAGCAGGTAAGTTTCTATATTATAATTAAGAATAATAAGGATTTGCTGATCCTAAATTCTACTTTTCTTTGATCACCTCTAAGTTAACATACAAGTAAAAGGATCACACACTAAAGGGGTTGATGTCTCTATTGACTTGCTAATCAACTGACTTTTTACAAATTCATTATTTTTCCAAAACTGACCTAATTTTCACAGTCTTGTTTTAAATGAGAAACAAATTAGAGGGTTTGTTTTCTTCCTCACTCCTCTATACTACATTGGTTTAGAGGTGAACAAAAATACACAGAGAATCAGTATGCCTTTGAGTGAGATTTCCTTGCCAGATTTAAGCATTTGTCAAAACAAAATCTGTTTAAAATGTATCAAACTTGTCTGTTATTCTTACTTTAAAATGTGGGATGTAAGGGCTTAATAGATGCAAGTAAAATCATCATGGCTAATATTTACTCAGCACTTATTATTTTCACTGTATTAATGTGCTTGGGTACGTTATCTTCTTTAACTCTCAGGCCAAGCCTATGAAGTCAGTGTTGTTATCTCTGTTTCACAGACAGAATGAAAAACTGGCCTAGAGAGGTTAGAGAAGTTGCCTAAAGTCATGCAGCTTTGAAATGGGTAAATCAGAGTTCATTTTCACGTAATTTCTCTCCAGAGCTAGCATGTATAAGCAGCCCATAATTCTACTTCTCTTCTTTCTTTAAAATTTAAAAATTAGTTTTTGCAACATTATTGAAGGAAAAAAGAGATACATGTATCTCCTAAAATAAGTGATTTATGCATTTTACCAGCACTAGGCAAACTTCTCAGTTTCTCTTGCTCATTTTTTAATTGCTTAGAATAAGGCAACGTATAATTGAATCATATTAAATTTATATGATTGAATCCATAGAAAACAACCCAGTAAATTGGAAACTTGGTTGATTTTTTTTTCCAAACCATTATTTAAAACATTAGAAACAAAAGTATTAGTCTAGACAGTAAGATGATCAAGGAAACAATTATCTGCTAATTGGTCCATTTGTTTTGTTTTTGTAGAAACATGTATAAAATTAACCATGGAACAGGTGAATCATTACTACCATAGTATTTGATCTAATTTGCAACCTCAGAAAGTCACCCTTGTCTTGGAGAGGAGAAAAAGTTTTTGCTTACTCCCTTCTAGGTTTTTTTTTAATGAGTCTACTAATTGACATAAGACAGATGAATAGGAGAAAAAATTAACTTTGTGCGCATATGGGTATCCAAAAGTATTCAGCTCTCAGATAGGTATTTAAGGCTTATTTGCCATCGTGATATAAGGAAAAGGAGGTAGGGATCTAGGACTTCTAGGGGAGGAAGATAATTTATAGGCAGATGGGAAGAACAAATGTTTAGAAAACACGTTTGCCATACCATGCAGATAAATTTCTGATGGAAAATATTGTCTGTTGCTGGTACAGACCCTTTGTTTAAATTGATTTAGGAAGTTAAGGGAGAAGTTAGGGAAAAAAAATCTTTCTGGGTCCATTAGGCTGATTATCTTCAGCTAAAATAATCCATGTATCAAAGTGGAATATTTTGGGGTCACATATTTGGCTACCCACTCGCCTGTAAAATATAGGATCCAAATGATAGTAAGAAAATTATATTTATATTCCAAATAAACTAACTTTGTAAATAAAACTGCTTCCACAACACTTCTCTCCTTCTTCCCTTTAAACTTGATATCCAAAGTTGCTAGGTGAATTATGAATTCCTTTAGATTTCAGTAAGAATGCTTGATCACAAGTACTTGCTTATCTTCATAAAATCTGAAGTTGAAGCAGCAATAATGCTAATCACCTATATTTGCATCTAGATGAGACAGTATGTAAGGCCAATTTTGAAAAGCATGAATTTTTTTTTTTTGATTGCCTTCTCCAAATTAAGCTTTTACTCTTTGAAACTACCACTGTAGCACTTCATACAATTAATATTTTCTAGTCTTTTAATCCAATAAAATCTAGCTCTCTGGTGCCCTAATTTTCTTAAACATTTTATCTTTACTAAATAACAGCTAAATAAATGTTCTGAATTGTTAATTTCTTGCTAGATAAGTATTCACCAATTACCATAGTTAATGCTTTTAAATATTATGGAGTAAACTGTCACTTCTAAAGCAGATACTATGTGCCAACTATTCATATATGTATTTTGCACATAGTATTTAATCCTCAGTATAAATCTATGATAAAGCTATCATCATCCTTATTATAAATGGAAATTTGCCTTCAGAAGGGTTAATTGACTGATCTATGACCACATGGCTACCCCAAGCCCCAAGTAACATGGAGAGGATTTATATCACAGTGTATATTTTTTTAATGGATGCTTTTTCCATGAATCCAGAATCCCTGAAACTCGAAAACATGACTCTGATATCATGATCATTTAGTCACTCAAAGGCAGTAGATTTAAGAAGTAGGTTAGAAGTCCCCAAGGTAACTGTCAACATATTTGAGAAAATAGCCCAGCTATTTTCAAGCTATCTGCCTGGTTTGAATCTTTATTCCCTCTTTATGTTAAGCAGTGACTAGCAGAGATACTTACTCTGGATTTAGAGTATTAGGTAAAATTCTCTGCATCCAGAAGGCCAATTGGTATTATTAGTGGTTAGGGACTCAGGGGACTTCAACAGGGGTAGTCACACTACCAACACATTGTATTAACAGCAATTCTGTGGCTCACCCATTTTATCTGAAAACAATTCATAGTAAATAGAAATAGCACCTCAAAACTGGTGAATATTGAACCCCAAATAAAAATATAACATATAGCTAAACAATAGGCATTTGAGAAAAATCAGTGGTATCAAAGACATCAACAAAACTGAAAATGGAAAACTAACCTACAAACCCACAGTGCTAACAGAGCAAATGCAAGGATTTTAAAAAGATATTTTATATTTTCAGAAAGTGGGAATGACTATTACATTTTGGATATTTACTGGGGGTGTCTGTTTTTAAAGTATTTAAATATATACCTTGAAAATGGGAAAATATCAAAGAGAAAAAAATATTTATAATAGGTACTTGGGTAGAATGGATAGATTTTTTAAAACTGGGAGAAACTTACTGAAAATACAATAAAAAACACATATTTAAAAATATGAAAGATAATTTAAATGCTTTTAAGAAAAGGCAATGTAAAACCATACTTACCTAATATAACTTCTACAAAGAAAAATCAATGAAAAATGGAAGGAACTAATCAGAGGCAATAGAAGAAAATATCAAGAGCTAATAAAGTTATAATTATTCACAGGAGAAGTGACTGCAAATTCTCAAGTGGGATACATGAAAAAAGAAGTGCATCGTACATGTTGTTCAGACAACATATTAAACCAAAGCTGATGAGAAAATCTTTTGCTTTTTAAAGGAAATTTAACATAATTTACTACAAAATAAGAGTCAGCATCCCTAGAGAATCAAGAGGACCACTGACTGTTAGATGGCTATAAAGCGATAACAAAAAATTCTCTACTCAGCTATAGCAGTGCTCAAGAGAGGAGAAAGCATTTCAGTAATACAAGAGCTGAGAATTCTAACAACCCACAGATATATTCTGACATTTCAATAGAATATAAGTTAGCATGATAGAGTTAAAATTCAAAAATCATATACATATTAAAATAAATAACATAAGAAAAACCAGTTAGTGATATGATTAAATATAAAAAAATTTTCATTGTAAAATATAATAATCATATGGGGAAAAATCTGAAATAAAATGATGGGGAAGGGAATTGTGAAGTCATGTTAGAATACACTATCACTTAATATCAAACATAAGATATGGAAATTCTATCTATTGTTTATGGCTCCATACAGGCAGAAAAATTATAATCACTTAATTAAGAATGATGCACAATAATTTCAAGAAATTAATCTGTTCTCTAAAATGAGAAGGAGAGGAATAACATTAGGAATGGAAAAAAGTATTATCTGTATTGATGTTTTCCCTTCTAATCTCAGTGCAAAAAACAAAGAAAGGTTAAGATTAGATATAGCTGAATAGGGGCCACTAATTGGGTGCTATGCTTATTCATTGTGATTTTATAGATGTCTGAAATATTCCACAATAACATAAAATATAATGAAAGTATAAACAAGTGAATAAAGGGAAATTATAGTGATTTATTAAACTAATAAATAATTATTTGATTTTCTATTTAGAAAACAAAGTTAGAAGACAAAATTTTAGTATACACAAAAATACTTCCCAAGTTGATTGACTAAATATTTGAATGTAGGGCCAAATAGAAAAGCAATTTGAAATAAGTTTTGAATAATTGTTATAATTTCCTGGTAGGAGCAAACCTGACTATACCTGAGAATGCACCTGAATCTTAAAAAAATGATGTTTAACAGTATAAAGATTAAATGCTCTGCAGAAATGAACTATATTAGCAAAGGTAAATTTTCTGTTGAATATTTAGGTAAGATATTTATTTCCTCTGTGTAAAATGACTAAAAATTAATATCAGGAATAGAAAAATATTAAAATAAATACCAAAATGATAATTTATAGAAAAAAGACAAATATATGAATAACCTAATCACAAAAAGAATATAATGTGTTTGTCAATAAATGTCTGTCAAGATAACTGAATAATTAGGGAATGCAAGTTAAAATGGATTTATTTTGCCTATTACATTTGTAAGAATAAATAAAATGATTAATGATATCAATTTTAGGTAAGGTTGTGGGGAAACATGTCTCATTTGCCAATGATAATATACATTTGTAAAACATTCTTATGTATTTAATTTGACAGTAGCTATCAAACTTTATCAGAGAAGGCGATGGCAACCCACTCCAGTACTCTTGCCTGGAAAATCCCATGGATGGAGGAACCTGATAGGCTGCAGTCCATGGGGTCATGAAGAGTTGGACAGGACTGAATGACTTCACTTTCACTTTTCACATTCATGCATTGGACAGGAAAATGGCAATCCACTCCAGTGTTCTTGCGGGGAGAATCCCAGGGACAGGGGAGCCTGGTGGGCTGCCATCTATGGGGTCTCACAGAGCTGGACACAATTTGCTCACCTATTCTTTTGGCCATTACTGTAAAACTAGATATTTAGGCCAGATAATTACTGACACATATGCAGAAAAATTCATATGCTGCTGTTGCTGCTAAGATGCTTCAGTTGTGTCCGACTCTGTGCGACCCCAGGGATGGCAGCCCACCAGGCTCTCCCGTTCCCGGGATTCTCCAGGCAAGAACACTGGAGTGGGTTGCCATTTCCTTCTCCAGTGCGTGAAAGTGAAAAGTCAAAGAGAAGTCACTCAGTCGTATATGAATGTATATTATAGCAGCATTTATAACAGCCAAAAAGTTGAACGCAACCTATTGCCTTAAACAAGGAATATTGAAATGCCATATCATGGTATCTTCATATTCTGTCTTACAATACAGTAGATAAAATCAGGAGTGAGGTAGAACCTATATGGACATATCTGGAATGATTTCCATGTCACATTAGTGAGGAAAGAATATTTCAGAACAATACACAGAGTACCATTTCTGACTATATCATCTAAAACAAAGCCATATGCTCTAATGCTACATGGATATGTATATAAATATTTAAGCAAAGGTTTTGAAGAACAAAGGGCAAGCTATTTATAATGATTCTCTTCAGAAAGAAAAATACATCTCTGAACATTCCTCCCAATGTTGTATAAATCTAAAACTGTCCTAAAAAATAGTCTTAAAAAGAGAATCGCAACTGGGGTTGAGGAAAGGTGGATGCTGTGTGTTTTTCACTTAACATATTTTTTGATAGTTTAAATGTTTACAAGGGAAATTTTTCCATATATTTTGTTTAATTTGATAAATATATTTATCATTTATAAGATCAAACATTTTAGTAATAACTGGAGACCCTCTTTTACTTGAGGAACCTAGCTAAGCTTTCCAACACTTGAAATTATTTGAGAAAGTCTTCTTAATCCCCTTGGTCCTACCCTCATGGTGGCTTGAAAAGCTTCAGGCATCATATCTGTGTTAAAGGCAAGACAAAAGTAGAAAGGAATGGCACTAGCTGTATCTGTCACTTTTTATTACTGAATAAGAAATTCTCAGAAACCCATCAAGAAAATTCTGCTTACATCTCACCGTATATAACTATGTTGCATGGGCAAGGCAACCTGTAAGGGTGGTTGTGAAAATTAGTATTTGATTTTCCAAACTTTACACTTAGGTGGAACAGGGGAAAAATGTAAAGGGCAGTTGGGTCAACATCTATCATAACAGGTTTTGAATGTTTTATCTAATGATTGAAATTTATATAAAAATCTATATAACATTTTGTTGATTGTGTTTAACTGATAACAAAGTATCTGACTCTAGATATTTGCCAGAGAATATAATGTCTAACTCACTGCCTCTAGATAATTACGCATGATTGTGGCTGAGAGAACCAATATTAGGAAGACTTTACTGGAAGATATTGACTGTCAGTTCCAAATACTTTAAGCTCTGTTCTGTAAGTAAACATCCAGCTTAGCACCATGCACTCTACTGTCTCTCTCCTTTTGCTTTAAATTGTCCTTAAATTGGTTTTCTCAAATTGGTCTTGGCAGTGATACCATCATCCATTCATGAAGAATATTATAAGAAACCACACTGTGAAATTAATTGCCTGTTTTCTTACAAATTATATATCTGCAGTGTTGCATAATATAAAACTTCATCCATTAAACAATTATTATGTTTTGAAACCTTTTTTTAAATTCAAGGATAAGCACTATATATTTTTTTTCTGTGAGAACATAAAGTTTTCAACAACTTGGTTTTTAATACCTCATTTTTTGTTGTATTGATGTGCTATAATTTATTTCGCTAATTCTCTCCTCAGCATACCAAGGTTTCTGATGTTGTTGCTATTATAAAGTTTCAATGAACATCCTTGTCACTAAATCTTGTTGACCCTCATTGACTATTCCCAGAAATAGATCAATGAGTAAGAATGGGTTTAAGTCTTTTAATTTGCAATGAAGTGGTATTTTAAGGGAATTGAGTGACGTGAGCTGGTAAAGAGGAGACTGGAGAATATTTTATTTGAAAGAATTGCAATGATCAAAGAAACAGCAGTAAGCCTAATATACAACTTGGCACAGCAAACATTGGTTTGGTAGCAGTGATGATAATTTTGGAAAGCTGAGGATGGAAGTGCATTCATGAAATAGACAAGGAAGAAGGTGGATCTGACAGGGTGATAAACAAAATCTTGCATCATAATTTGAATGTGTTTGACTCGATCTGCAGATGATATAACACCTATGGTGCCATTCGCCTAAGAGGGGGGGTGATGCAAAAATAGTTTTGGAAGAAGCTTAATCTGACTACTGTGCATGCGACAAAATTGTTGTATAAGGAAGCAATTGGAATAATAGAGATATGACATAATATCACTGGGATTTGTATTAAATTTCATGTCAGTACTGTTTTTGTGTTTTCCTTTTTTGGTGTGTGTGTTTTTAATGTTTATTCTTTTACTTTAATTCAGAGAGATACATAAGGACAAAGTATATATGAATGTAGAAAGTGATTATATGTTTTATTCTTAGAATGGTATTTTCTTTGACTCCCCCTCCATAATTCCTATGTGAATATATTTTCCTTCCATATATAAAGAATCTTATCTATCTTTACATGTGCTCACAGCCGTGGGTGTATACTCAGGTACTCACTTGTATACAATGTACACATAATACATGTCAAAGTTTTTTTAAATTGTTTTTCAAGAAGAATTATACATAAATATTGAAACTGTTGTTTTCTCATTCATTAATACCTTACACAAGCCATTTGAGTTATCTATAATATTTCTAATTCCTTTCTTAGATTATACAAATTTTCACATAATGGATATCCTAAAATTTATTTAACAATCCTTTTTTTCTGAACAATGGTTGTGTCTCCAGTTTTTTGCCACTGTGGACAATGCTGTATCACTCATTCTTGTTCATGGCTATCTATGACCTAATTATGGGACTTGCCAGCCACTCTTAGCCCCATCTATATGCCCACCTAAACAACTGGCTTTTTCTACAGAGAAAGCCTAATGACCACCATTATTTCATGTCTCCATTACTGATTCTTTAATCCTTCCTCTAGAGGTAAGCAGGATGTCTGTCACACCTGATACTAACTTCCAAAGTGATAACTTTCACTAGCAGCTACCAGAAGAATTCAGAATACAGGTTCCATGGGTAGGATGGAAAATGCAGACGAGAAGTGGACAGGAAAATTCTTTCTCTTCCTGTCTTTCCCTTGATAACTGTTCAGAAGGCAGTAGTTTATAAAACTTTTCAATAGCCATCATATATGATTGAGCAATGGGCTGTATTTCCTGTGAAGCTGTAGTTACCTTGATTAAACAACATTTGATACACCCTTTCTCTTCTACTCTGATTTTCTATTGCATCTGAATTGTATCTCTACTAACCTGTTAGAAGTAAAACTATAACATATCCTCTGTTTGGGGAGGAAACTTAGCTAAGGCTATATTATTTAATATGTTATTTTTTGTGAGAAAGATTGTATGTGTGTGGGTGCATATAATTTTGATATTTCCAGATTACAGTCTCTAAAGGTAGCTTATGTTTTTACCATCACTGGTTGAGCTCCCTTTTCCACTTTCCTATTAACCCAATGGGTTATTATGGCTTTCTAAAAAATATTGGCAGGACTGCTGCTGCTGCTGCTAAGTTGTGGCAGTCGTGTCTGACTCCATGTGACCACATAGACAGCAGCCCACAAGAGTTTATATAAAAAAAAAAAAAACTGCCACGTTAATTTTGTTTTATCTGACTGTTAGTAAATCATAACATGTTAGTTCAAGATAATCTTTTCCTGTGAAATATCTATTTATATTCTCCATATTTCAAATGAATATTTGTGGTCAGTTTGTCAATAGGCCAGATGTCTTTGTGTATCACAGATCGTAACACTGGGCATTGAGTTTACATTGTTTTCTATCGTGAGCTTTTTTCATCATAGTTTTGGTCAGTTAACATTTTTGATCTTTATATTTCCATACTTGGCTCTATTTATTTTGTGGCTTTTGAAATTCCAGAAATCACTCATATTGTATGAACCATGAGATAACCCGTGATTGTACCCATAGTCTTGATTACTTTCGAAGAGCTTAATGTTTTATATTATTTGAATTTGATTTTAATATATCTATAATGTTTAATTTTATGCATGTGAATATCTGGGGATTTTTTTCCAGAAGCATTAGTAGCTTTGCTAGCACTATTTTACTGAGACAGTTTCCCATTAAATGGCAGCCTTTACCGTAGCACATGTACATCCATACACAGGGCTGTGCTTCTGGATTAGCTACTCAGTTCTGATCCTATATGTAATTTTCTATACTAATACCATATTGTTTTGATCACAGTGACTTTATAGCATATATTGTTGCTGGCAAGGTATTTTTCTCCCTCACTGTTCTTTCATTTGAAATGTAAAGTTATTTTATCTAGTTCTTCACACAAATGGTCTTTCTTTGGTGTTCTGATTAGAATTGCAATTAACTTTTATATTAAATGTGGAAGAATTGACATTTTATGATATATTTATATATAATTTTCCATAATATATTCCTTTACACATATTCTTATGAATTAAATTTTTCTTATGACTGTAAATGAGATCTCTCTCTCTTTGGTTTATTACACTTATTACAGGAGTAGAGAAAAATCTATCTATGCTCTTACATTTGACTTTTATCCAGCCATATTACAAAATTTCTTATTAAATCTAGTCACTTTCACTAGATTCCGTTGGGTTCAGCCCCAAATAAAAACTTAATATATTTTCCAGTTATTAACTTTCTGTCTGTTGCATTTGTGAAAATTTTCAATACAATATTAAGTTAAAACTGTACTAACAGGCATCACTTTATAGTATCTGATTTAAAATAAGAGAAGATTAGTGTCTTGGCACTTAGAATAATATTTGCTGAAGGTTTGGAGTAATTGGTCTTTTTTCTTTTTAATATTAAAGCCATTTCCCTCTATTTCCACTATCACAAAGAATGGCTGCTCAATTTGATCTGAGCCCTTTCAAGCATCTAATGATATGATTTAACACATTTTCCAAAGTTTTAAATAAAATTTTTCATTTAGACATGAGCACTAGTACAATGAACACATGCATAATTTCTCCCTATATTCAACAGCTATGAACATTTGACCATACTTTCTTAATATCTATATTTCTTGTGTTATACATATGTGCAATATATATTATATATAGAAAGAGGGAACAACTTGAAAGAAAATGGCAGACATCAAAATACTTCACTTCATGGATATCTTAATAATAAGTACTTTTTTATTCAAAACAATATAATTATTGCACTTAAGAAAATTACTATTACCCTAATAATGTCTAATATTTGGTATGCATTCTGTTTTCTGTATTTATTTTATATATACTCTTTTAGATAGCTTTAATGAGATATACTTTATGAACCATTTATTTCATTCATTTTAGATATACAGTTCAATGCTTTTTAGTAAATTAACAGAGTTGTACACTACCACCACAATTCAATTTTAAAACATTTCCATCACATCAAAAGATCTCTTGTGCCAATAATCTGTTAGTATCTGACCCTTAGTTTGCTTCCAGCCCCACTAATCTTTCTCTATAGATTTGTTTATTCTGACCATCTGATGCAAGTGGAATCATATAATATGAAGTAGTTTGTGACCCGCTCAGTTTATTTAGTGAAAAGCTTTTGTTGCTTATCAATGTAGTAATAAGTATTAGCAACTTACTCATTTTATTAACAAATGGTATTATATTGTATGGATATACCATAATGTATTTATGTATTCATCAGTGTGTGATTGTTAGGGCTGTTTCCACTTTTTGGCTACTATGAATAATGTTACTGTGAGCAGTCACATACAGCCTTTATGTAAGCATGTATTTTTAATTTTCTTGGTTAGATACCTAAGAGCAGAATTGCTAGTTTATTTGGTGATCACATAAAAACATAAAATATTTAGGGCTAAATATGACCAAATATGTAGACTTGTAGACCAAATTTATAAGAGTGCTGAGAGGAAGTAAATGAACGGAGTGATATACTGTATTAATGAATGAGAGATTCTACAGTGTTTCAGAAGTCAGTTATTCCTGAAATTATATATAGATTCGTTCCAACCCCGATCAACATTCAAGCAGAGTTTACATAAAATTGACAAGTAATTTATAAAATTTATAAGGAAATACAAATGACTTAGGCAAAGCAATTTTGAAAAAGAATGATGCTGGAGGATTACCAGTTCAAGTTTATGTTAAAGTTTCCTTGATAAAGGCTATGTTAGTTACAAGATAAACAGTTTAATGGAAGAGGATAGAGAGTCCAGAAATAGACCCTTTCTTACGTGTTCAACAGATTTATGTCAAAAATGCAAAGGAATTCATGGAAGAAAGGATCATCCTTTTAAAAATTCCTGCTCAACCAAAAAAAAAAAGGCATTTCAGCTCAAACTTGTATCATATACATTGCTGTTGCTCACTCACTCAGTTGTGTCTGACTCTGTTACCCCATGGAATGCAGCACACCTGTCCTTGACTACCTCTCAAACTTTGCTCAGACTTATGCCCATTGAGTCAGTGATGTTTTCCAGCTATTTCAGCCTATTTAATCCCCTTCTCCTCCTGCCTTAATCTTTCCCAGTATCAGGGGATTTTCCAAAGAATCAGCTCTTTGCCTCAGGTGGCCAAAGTATTGGAGCTTTAGTTTCAGCATCAGTCATTCCAATTAAAATTCAGGATGGATTTCCTTTAAGATTGACTGGTTAGATCTCCTTGCAGGCCAAGGGACTCTCAAGAGTTTTCTCCAACACCACAGTTTAAAAACATCAGTTCTTTGGTGCTCAACCTTCTTTATGGTCCAACTCTCACATTCATACATGACTACTGGAAAAACTATGGCTTTGACTATGTACAGAGCTTCATCAGAAAAGTGATGTCTCTGCTTTTTAATACTCTGTTTAGGATTGTCATACCTTTCCTTCAAAGGAGCAATGGTCTTTTAATTTCATGGCTGCATTCACCTTTCACAGTGATTTGGGAACCCAAGAAAATGTTTGTGATTGTTTTCATTGTTTCCCCATCTATTTGCCATGAAGTGATGGGACCAGATGCCATGATCTTACTTTTCTGAATGTTGAGTTTTAAGCAAGCTTTTTCTCTCTCCTTTTTCACCCTCATCAGGATGCTCTTTTGTTCCTCTTCACTTTCTGCCATAAGGGTGGTGTCATCTGCATTTCTGAAGTTATTGATATTTCTCCTGGAAATCTTGATTCCAGCTTATGCTTCATCTAGCCCAGCATTTTGCATGATGTACTCTGAATATAAGTTAAATATCAGGGTGGCAATAGACAGCCTTGACATACTCCTTTCCCAATTTTGAACCAGCCCATTGTTGGTGGCTCAGAGGTTAAAGCATCTGCCTCCAATGCGGGAGACCAGGGTTCGATCCCTGGGTCGAGAAGATCCTCTGGAGATGGAAATGGCAATCCACTCCAGTATTCTTGCCTGGAGAATCCCATGGACGGAGAAGCCTAGTAGGTTACAGTCCACGGGGTCACAGAGAGTCGGACACGAGTGAGCGACTTCATCTTCAGCTTCACCTTCATTGTTTCATGTCTGGTTTTAACAGTGGCTTCTTGATTTGCATATTCACCATAGTGGAGTAGAAGAATGTTCTCCTGCGAGAACACCAAAATCACAACTAGCTGCTGAGGAACCTACCAAAAAGATAAACCTACATCCAAGGGCAAAAGAGTAGCTGCAACAGGGTGGTAGCTGCAAAACATGTGATTGCAATTAAAATCAAACCTTATACTGCCAGAGATGCTAGGAGAGTGCCAACAAATCCTTGTGCTCACCAGGATCCAGGAAAAGGGGCAGTGATGTCCCCAAGAGACTAAGCCAGACCTGCCTTTGACTGTGGATCTCCTTTAGAGGTACAGGGCAGCAGGAACAGGGGCTCTGGCATCTGCAGTCCTCAGAGGTGCAGTGTGTGGCGTAAGTCCCTTTGGAGAATGTTGCCGTTACCCCCACTATAGCGCCACTGGGAGGCTGATCCACAAAGTGGAGAACAACTATACCAAAGAAGTTCTCACGCTGTTGTGAAAGTTCTAGGCTCCACAAAAGTTTTGCCAACCTGGGGATATGACAAAGGGACTAAGAACCCCCAGGAAAATTGACTTTGAAGGTCAAAGGGATTTGATCACAGAACTTCCACAGGACTGGGGAAACAGAGACTCTTGAAAGGTACAAACACAGCCTTGTGTGTACCAGGAACCAGGATAAAGGAGCAGTTACCCCTTCAGAGACTGAGCCAGACTTACCTGTGTGTGCTTGAGAATCTTTGGCAACAGATTGGGTCGATGGTGGCCTGCCGTGGTGTCTGGGGCACTAGCTGCAGCAGGCCTGGCAGGCACAGCGTGCTGGCATAAGTCCATCTGGAGTAGGTCACCATTACCTCTACTATAGTCTGGCCTCAGGCAAAACTACAGGGAGGAAACACAGACCCACCCATTGGCAGGAAGTTGAATTAAAGATTTACTTTAGCCTTGCCCACTAGAGGAAGACCTAGTTTTTCCCACAGCCAGTCCCTCCCATCAGGATGTTTCCACAAGCCTCTTAACCTAATCCATCAGAAGGCAGGGAGAATGAAAAGCACAATCACAGGAAACTAACAAACATATGACCTTGTCTCACTCAATGAAACTATGAGCCGTGTCATGCAGGGCCACCCAAGAGGATGGGTCATTGTGGAAAGTTCTGAAAAAATGTGTCCCACTGGGGAAGGGAATGGCAAACCACTGCAGCATTCTTGCCTTGTGAACTGCATGAACAGTATAAAAAGGCAAAAAGATATGACACTGAAAGATCAACTCCCTAGGTTAGTAGGTGTCCAATATGCTACAGGAGAAGAGTGGAGAAATAGCTCCAGAAGGAGTGAAGAGGCTGAGACAAAGCAGAAACAATGCCCAGTTGAGGATGTGTCTGGTGGTGAAAGTAAAGTCCAATGCTGTAAAAAACAATTGCATAGGAACCTGGAATGTTAGGTACATGAATCAAGGTAAACTGGAAGTGGTCAGACAGGAAATGGCAAGAGTGAACCATATGCATACATTCACTCATAAGGAATCATAAACATAAGAGCTAAAATTATACAACTTAAAGTTGAAAAATAGAGAAAGTTTATGGCCTATGTTTAGGCAAATATGTATATTTGATATAACAAGAAAAGGTTGATCTTTTCTTGTTAAAAAGAAAAGCTTGGTCTATAATGTTATTTTTTAATATTTGGACTTAATAAAAATTAATATCTAGTCATTAAAAAAGAGATTTAAAAGATACGCAACAAGCATGGACTTGAATCAGAATATATAAAATACTCTGAAAACAACAATAACGTATCAAACAAAATTGAACAGATACTTCACCATTGAAGATATTGAATAGAAAATGGACATTTTCAGTTAATCAATGCTCATTAATCATTAGGGGAATAAAAATGAAAAGGACAATGAAATAACATGAAGTACTTATTAAAATGTCTAAAGTTTTAGAATGACCATACCCAGTGTTGACAAAGACATGAAGCAGCTGATAATCCCATGTATTGTAGTGGAATGTAAAATGATGTAATCACATGGAAAACAGTTTGCTGGTTTCCTTAAAAGTTAAGTGTACATTCACCATATGTCTTGACTCAGTAGTCCTACTCTTTTCCCAAATGAAATTATGTGTTTATGCAATACTTGTACACCTATATTAAGAGAAGCTTATTCATAATTACAAATAATTTGTAAGTTGTAAGCAAAAATTGCAAATGACCCAGATATCCCTAAATAGATGAGTGAATAAATGAAATATGGTAAATACAATGGAGCAGTACTTATCATTAAAAAGTAATGACCATCAACTATTCAGTTCAGTTCAATTCAGTAACTCAGGCATGCCCAACTCTTTGTGACCCCATGGACTACAGCACGCCAGGCCTCTCTGTCATCACCAACTCCTGGAGTTTACTCAAACTCATATCCATTGAGTCAGTAATGTCATCCAATCATCTCATCCTCTGTCATCCCCTTCTCCTCCCACCTTCAATCTTTCCCAGCATCAGGGCCTTTTCTAATGAGTCACTTCTCATCTGGTTGCCAAAATATTGAAGCTTCAGCTTCAACATCAGTCCTTCCAATGAATATTCAGGACTGATCTCCTAAAGGATTGACTGGTTGGATCTCCTTGCAGTCCAAGGGACTCTCAAGAGTCTTCTCCAACACCACTGTTCAAAAGCATCAATTCTTCTGCACTCAGCCTTCTTTATAGTCCAACTCCCACATCCATACATGACCACTGGAAAAACCACAGCTTTGACTAGACAGAGCTTCTTTGGCAAAGTAATGTCTCTGCTTTTTAATTTGCTGTCTAGGCTGGTCATAACTTTCCAAGAAGTAAGCATCTTTTAATATCATGGCTACAATCACCATTTGCAGTGATTTTGGACCCCAAGAAAATTGTCACAGTTTCCATTGTTTCTCCATCTATTTGTTGTGAAGTGATAGGACCAGATTCCATGATCTTAGTTTTTGAATGCTGAGTTTTAAGCCAACTTTTTCTCTCCTCTTCCACGTTCATCAAGAGGCTCTTTAGTTCCTCTTTGCTTTCTGCCATAACGATGATGGCATCTGCTAGAATGGGTCACTGTTCCTTTCTCCAGGGGATCTTCCTAACTCAGGGATCAAACCCAGGTCTTCTGCATTGCAGGCAGATTCTTTACTATCTGAGCCACCAGGAAAGCCCCTGGGAATGGTGAGAAGTGGTAATTCCTAAGGGGCATGAAATAACTTTAGGAGGTGATGAACATATTCATTTATTTACTACTGTTTGAGTCCTTGGTGTATACTTAACAAATCCTGCACTTTAAATGTATTCTAACTATTGTATATCATTCCCACCTCAATCAGTTCTGTCCAGTTGCAGAGTCATGTCCTACTCTTTGCAACCCTATGCACTTGCAGCATGCCAGGTCTCCTTGTCCATCACCAGCTCACGGAGTTTACTCAAACTCATGACCATGGAGTTGGTGATGCCATCCAACCATTTCATCCTCTGTCATCCTCTTCTCCTCCAGCCTTTAATGTTTCCCAGCATTAGGGTCTTTTCAAATGAGTCAGTTCTTTGCATCTGTATCGCAATCCAAAGTATTGGAGTTTCAGCTTCAACATCAGTCCTTCCAATGAATATTCAGGACTGATTTCCTCTAAAATGGACTGGTTGGATCTCCTTGCAGTCCAACAGACTCTCAAGAGTCTTCTCCAAAGCCACAGTTCAAAAGCATCAATTCTTCGGCACTTAGCTTTCCTTATACTTCAATAGTGCTACTAAAATGTATAAAGATTGATGTGGATAAAGAGGAGGCTGAGGAAGTTTTGTGTGTGTGTGTGTGTGTGTGTGTGTGTGTGTGTGTGTGTGTGTGTGTGTGCGCTACATTTTAATCTTTTAAATTACTCCTCATGTATGTATAACATGGATACACATATATGCTGTTGCTGCCAATAGGTGTTTATCTTGCTCCTCCAACAGTCCAGCAGTTTTGTTTCCCTAAATACTGTGGTGATTTTACCTTATTTTTATTTTGATGTTAGGATCCCTGAGATCGGCTGGTATTGTTATATTGTTCACTGGGCTCCAGTTCTTGTTGGAGTGTTTTATATTGTAGATATCCTTTCAATGATGAGAAGCAAAAGGTCTTCCAAGGACTGATTTTTGTAGAGAATCTAGAATAACCTAGAGTGGCATCCTTCTTGGCTCCAAGGAAGAGAGATTTGGCAATCTTGGACTTTGGGACTTAAAGGGGATCCTTGATCCTTTTGAAGGTCAATCATACTCACATATGGCTCAGAGGGTAAAGAGTCTGCCTGCAATGTGGGAGACCTGAGTTTGATCCCTGGATTGGGAAGATCCCCTGGAGAAGGAAATGGCAACCCACTTCAGTACTCTTGCCTGGAGAATTCCATGGATGAAGGAGCCTTGTAGGCTACAGTCCATGGGGTCACAAAGAGTTGGACACGACTGAGCAACTTCACTTCACTTCACTTTCACTCACACATACTCAGTGGTGACCACTCTGTAAGAGGTTCATAGTCTCTAATCTGAGAATATACCTGAATGTATTGCCTTCTCTTCCTCATTTCTGTGACCTGATGTTCTCCAGTCTCCTTCAGACACTTCTAGGTTGGAAGCCCTTTATTATATCTCTGACAAGATCCCAGCAGAGCCCAAGACATGACGACACCTAGTTTCCTGTGTGTCCAGCAGCTGGTTGGCACTAGAGTGTGTCAGTTGTTGTAGATAACTGCAGTGTTGTCTTAACTTCTCATTTGTTTCAAAAGATTTATTTTCAGCAAGACAGTGGTCATGTTTATGATGGCCTAAATGGTTTGAGAACTCTTAAGATCACAACAGACAGAGCAATGCTTCCTATGTACTCCTGGGATTTTTCATTCGTGCATTATTTTAAAAATATAATTACTATTCTTAATGTATAATGGAAAGTGGGCTCACAGGCTGTTAGCTATTAAAATTAAATCTTATTTGTCTTTTAACATAGTGTTATATTCTTGTATAATTGAATAAGGATTGATGCCAGCTATGTGATAGACAGTAAGTTTATCCGATATGACCAAGATAGATTTCCAAGAAGACAGGCTCTGCTGTTTTTGTGTACAAGGGATATGAGTAGACCATATCAGCAAAATTTAATTATCTGTAGGTAATTATTCATTTGAGGAGCACAACTTTTCAGAGAAAGAGAAAAGAAGACAGACCAATACAATTACTATTTGTCTGAGGACATCGTTTGGTGAGAAACCATAACTAGTTTTTCATTAACTTTGCTTGAAGTGATTTTAAAAAAATAACAAGGAGTTAAATGTATATGTTCAAATACAAAAAGTTTGAATGTGAGTTAACTTTATATTATAGGCTGATTTTTATAAGGCAAAAGTACAAGTGGCAATTTCTCAGATCTGAATTAAAAGCTGATTGGAGTTTTATGATAACAGTCACTTAAAATGCAGTTTCATGAAATATATTTTGAAAACCCAGTAAGACATTCCATTATGGATATTTTTTAGTTTTACTTGTGGGCTAAATTTTAAATTTGTATTTGTATATGTGGCTTTAATTCCAAGAGCTCAGTTTTTTGAGTTTAATATTATACCTCTAGAACAATGTGTAATTATCTGTGTTTTGCTTGCTACACCAAGTTTATTAGTATATTTCTACCAGTGTTAATGGAGAAGAAAAATCAGCATTATTGTGAAGTGTATATATAGGCTAAGCCCAGAAGATGTGTCTTTAAGTAGAAAGATTGCCATTATTTCATTTTACAAAGCAGACAATCTTTTTGAAATGCAGATTGAACAATTAAAATGAAAAGATGGATTACTCCACTCATGCATTTCAATTTTGGCTTGAATTAGCTTTTTCTAGGTTAAAAAAATTCGTATCATTAATAATTGTCTCAACCTTAATACCAAACACTAAAGTCTGTTTTCTTTGAACCACGCAGATATTTGTCCTCTATTATATTCATCTGGCTGAACTATGACTCTAGTTAAATTCAACCTGCTGCTTATATCACACCTGTGCCTGCACAGTTGAACACAGCAGGAGACACGCAGTCTCTGCTTTCCCACCTTCCCAACTATTTTAGATTTCTGCTTTTTTCAAATCTCAACCCTTGCTTCCAAGAGAAGCATTAAAAAGAGACATTTTATAAACACTACCCACCATGGATCCTGAATACACATATACTTCATTAGCGCCTGTATTCTGCCCTCTCCAGATACTGTTCTGAATGAACAGTCATCCTAGCTAAGGCCAACATCTTTGTGCATAGGATCCCTTCTTCTCTAGCATGTGTGAATATTGATCTTTAGCGATTCTTCCCTCTCTGTTTTATCATTCTTCAGTGTTAAGAAAAATTACCACAAACTTGGAAATGGGTAAGATTATTTTGTGTTTTCCTAAAATTATACTAGAGTATTTTAAGAATCATCTCACACCTGAGAATGCATTTTCCTAAAAAAAAACCCTGGTGTCTCAGAGGGTAAAGAATCTGCCTGCAATGCAGGAGACCTGGTTCAATCTCTGGGTCAGGAAGATCCCCTGAAGAAGGGAACGGCAACCCACTCCAGAATTCTTGCCTGGAGAATTCCAGGGATAGAGGAACTTGGCAGGCTATAGTGCCCATGGGGTCGCAAAATGCTAGCCACGACTGAGTGACGAACACTTTTACTTCTCTTCACCTGAAGCATATTGCAAATTAGAATAATTTTACAGTGTTAAACAATACATGTATAACCAAAATCCTATAATTAACATTTTACTATACTTGTTTCTTTCTCTGGAGAAGGAAATGGCAACCCACTCCAGGATTCTTGCCTGGAGAATCCCATGGATGGAGGAGCCTGATGGGTCACAGTCCATGGGGTCGTAAAGAGTTGGACATGACTGAGCCACTTCCCTTCACTTCACTTATACTTGTTTATTTAAATATGAACTCTGGGAGTTGGTGACGGACAGGAGGCCTGGCTTGCTGTGATTCATGGGGTCACAAAGAATCGGACACAACTGAGCAACTGAACTGACTGAACAGTCATTTTACCCCAGTATCCATCCATTTACTGATCTTTAGTGCATTTTAAAATAGATTATTAAAAATGATATAATTTTGTTTGATGTACTATTTACTATTGATTATGTTCCCATACTTATAAAGTTTGATGTTAATTTGCAAGAAATTGATAAATTATAAGTTATTTTAATCTGGAAAAAACAATTCTATCAAATAAGGAGGAAAATGATACCAAAGATTATAGTTTAATTACTATAAGATATCAGTCTGTTTTGTGTGTAATTTTGCATTCTTACCCCATATATTTTATACTTTACAATATTACTGCATATTCTTTTTTCCCAAGCTCTCTTTTTACTGAATCTTCTTTACCATTGTTCAGGTTCTCTCATTCTTTAGTTAAATAAAGAACTGATAATAACTATACATTTGTATGGTATTAACATTTTTAAACTACTTAATATTTATATTTTCTCACCCTCAATCAAATCTTTTCCACTATCAGATGAATATGCAATTGTTTCTTTCTAAAATAACCTTCTTTTGACCTCACATGCCTTTTTAACAATTACTTCATTTCTTTCTGCTTTATAGCAAAACACATCCAAAAAAAAAATTGATGTTCTCTATATTCCCTTGAATTCCCATCAATTAGGTTATCTCCCTCAACTCCATCAAATTATCTTATCAAGATCCCCAGTCCTCTAAACAATATTTTACTCAGTTATTTCATCTCACATTTTACCCAGAAGCTGAATTTCACAACATTTATCTTCTGATTGCCTTTGAAAAGCTTTCATCCTTGACTTGTAGTCCACCATTTTGTCCTGGTTTTCTTTCTCTTTCACTGAATGCTTTTTAAAATCTCCTTTGCTGCTTGTTTCTCTTTTTCCAGACCCCTTCATGATGATGGCTTCAGAGTAAATCTGAGATATACGGATCTAAATGGATTTTGTATGTGCTATACTTTAAAGTTACATGTAATCAAATAAAATGATTCTCTTATCCAAAAAATCAACCAGCTACCGGCTGCTTTAAAATATGCAGTTGGTCTGTTGCATTCTGCATTTATAAGTGCTTCAGTTCAGTTCAGTTCAGTTGCTTAGTCATGTCCAACTCTTTGTGACCCCATGAAACACAGCACGCCAGGCCTCCCTGTCCATCACCAAATCCCAGAATCCACACAAACCCATGTCCATTGACTCAGTGATGCCATTCAACCATCTCATCCTCTGTCGTCCCCTTCTCCTCCTGTCCTCAATCTTTCCTAGCATCACAGTCTTTTCAAATGAGTCAGCTCTTCACATCAGGTGGCCTAAGCATTGGAGTTTCAGCTTCAGCATCAGTACTTCCAATGAACACCCAGGACTGATCTTTAGGATGAATTGGTTGGATCTTCTTGCAGTCCAAGGGACTTTCAAGAGTCTTCTCCAACAACACAATTCAAAAGTATCAATTCTTCGGTGCACAGCTTTCTTCACAATCCAACTTTCACATCCATACACGACCACTGGAAAACCCATAGCCTTGACTAGATAGGCCTTTGTTGACAAAGTAATGTCTCTGCTTTTGAATATGCTGTTTAGGCTGGTCATAACTTTTCTTCCAAGGAGTAAACATCTTTTTTTTTTTCATGGCTGCAGTCACCATGTGCAGTGATTTTGGAGCCCCTCAAAATAAAGTCTGACACTGTTTCCACCATTTTTCTATCTATTTCCCATGAAGTGATGGGACCAGATGCCATGATCTTCGTTTTCTGAATGTTGAGCGTTAAGCCAACTTTTCACTCTCCTCGTTCACTTTCATCAAAAGGCTTTTAGTTCCTCTTCACTTTCTGCCATAAGGGTGGTGTCATCTTCACATCTGAGGTTATTGATATCTTTCCTGGCAATCTTGATTCCAGCTTGTGCTTCCTCCAGCCCAGCGTTTCTCATGATTTACTCTACATGTAAGTTAAATAAGCAGGGTAACAATATACAGCCTTGACATATTCCTTTTCCTATTTGGAACTAGTCTGTTTTTCTATTTCCAGTTCCAACTGTTGCTTCATGACCTGCATACAGGTTTCTCAAGGGGCAGGTCAGGTGGTCTGATATCCCCATCTCTTTCAGAATTTTCCACAGTTTATTGTGATCCACAGAGTCAAAGGCTTTGGCATAGTCAATAAAGCAGAAATAGATGTTTTTTCTGGAACTCTCTTGCTTTTCTGATGATCCAGTGGATTTGCTAATTTGATCCCAGGCTCCTCTGCCTTTTCTATAACCAGCTTGAACATCTGGAAAGTCACGATTCATTTATTGCTGAAGCCTGGCTTGGAGAATTTTGAGCATTACTTTATTAGCATGTGTGATGAGTGCAATTGTGCAGTAGTTTGAGCATTCTTTGGCATTGTTTTTCTTTGGGATTGGAATGAAAACTGAACTTTTCCAGTCCTGTGGCCACTGCTGAGTTTTGAGTGATCAAACCATTGTGATTATCTGAGTCATGAAGATCTTTTTGTGCAAGTTACAGGTACTTACCTCTACACAAACAGTAGTCAAAAGGCAGTGAATTTAAATAATATGACTCTGTGAGATATATTTATTCTGTTATTGTTCTCGTTTAGTTGGCCAGTCATGTTTGACTCTTTGTGACCCATGGATTGCAGCATGCCAGGACTTTCTATCCCTCACCATCTCCTGAAGTTTGCCCAAGTTCATTTCCATTGCATCAGTGATACCCTCTAGCCATCTCATTCTCTGATGCCCTCTTCTCCTTCTGCCTTTAATCTTCCCCAGCATCAGGGACTTTTCCAATAAGTCACCATTTGTGTCAGGTGACCAAAGTATTAGAGCTTCAGCTTCAGCATCAGTCCTTCCAATGAATATTCAAGGTTGATTTCCTTTAGAATTGACTGGTTTGATCTCCTTGTTGTCCAAGGGCTTCTCAATAGTCTTCTCCAACACCACAGTTTGAGAGCATTAGTTCTTCAGTGCTCAGTATTCTTTATGATACAACTTTCACATCTCTACATGACTACTGGAAAAACCATAGCTTTAACTATATGGACCTTTGTTGGCAAAATGATATCTCTTCTTTTTCATTGCTGTCTAGGTTAGTCTTATCTTTTCTTCCAAGGAGTAAGCACCCTTTAATTTCATGGCTGCAGTGACCATTCACAGTGATTTTAGAGTCCAATAAAATAAATAATACAATAAGTAATGACAGTTTCTATTTTATCATGACCATAATGAAACCTGTAGACTGCATGTGCATTTTTCCATGTAGCTCAAAACTAATGAGGGATTAGATTATTCTTATATTTGAGTATATATATATATATATATATATATATATATATATACACAAATGAAACATGTGCTTCAGAAAAATAACAATGATCAGGTTTAGATGTTTTCTGGTTTTGCTGTCATTAGCCCATACATTCAAAAAAGTTATTCTTGAACAGTTGTCTTTGACTTAAGCTTAAATAGGGCTTCCCTGGTGGCTCAGATGGTAAAGAATCCACCTGCAATGTGGAAGACCTGAGTTTGATCCCTGGGTTGGGAAGATGCCCTGGAGAAAGGCATGGCAACCCACTCCAATATTCTTGCCTGCAGAATCCCCATGGACAGAGGAGTTGGAGGGCTATAGTCCATGGGGTCGCAAAGAGTTGAAAACAACTGAGCAACTAAGTGCACAGTGTCTAAGTATGCCTCTTAATTCATATAGATTTCTGATTGTTGGTCTATTTCTTCTAAGAAGGTATGCTATTGATTGGTTTTAAAACTGAGTTTGTCAGGTATGTTATAGTCTTTGAATTTGGAGAGTGGATAATGGGTTCCTTTCCCTTTTAATTATTTCTAGGCCAAGGCAAAACTTAGTTTATTGGCTAGATTAAGCCAACCACATATTTGGACCATGAGGCTGAGGGCTTCTAGATCATGATGCTCTTATCTTCACCCAAACAAATACCTGCTGCATATCCTGCTTTAGATGCTTCAGTCACTAAATGCCAAGTAGATGTGAGAGGAGGAAGGAATAGAGAAGAAGAGAAATCAGTCTCAGTTGTGTGTGAAGAAATATAGAATCCTGAAATATTTCAGAGTAAGCCCTGAGAATTTGAATTCCTTAACATCAGCTCTTTTCTTTAAAAGTATCTATGTGGAAGTTTAAGAAAATCAGATATTTCTACTTGTTACAGATAGCTTCTCTAGTGTTCATTAATTCAGCTTTCTGCAAGAACATGATATCGCTTTAAAAAGCCATTTGCTAACATCAGTATGTCACTTTGGACAATGCATTTTTAAGGACTTTGTGCTATATCACCTCAGTTATGTCTTATTCTTTGCGACCCCATGAATTGTGTAGCCCACCAGGCTCCTCTGCTCATGGGGATTCTCCAGGCAAGAATACTGGAGAGGATTGCCATGCCTTCCTCCAGGGGATCTTCCAACCCAGAGATCGAACCTGAGTCTCTTATGTAATATTCTAAATGGTATTAGTTAAAATTTGACGTCTAAATACTCATGGCTAGAATACTAAAATGCATGCCCTTTAGTCATTTTTCTTGCCTTATGATATTGGCTAAAACTTCCAGGGTGGATTTGAACAGTAATGGTGAAATCTAATATATTTTCCCACTTTCTGTTATAGAAAAGGAAACATTTCTGTCTTTAATTATTGATACTGGTATTACTATCCATGTGTCTGAGATTCCATCTACAACATTAATGAAGTTGCCTTCTATTCCAAATTTACTAAGCATTTTTATGATGAATAGGTTTTAAATGATGTCAAATGGTTTTCTTTATGCACCTATTATGATACGTTTTCTTTTCCAGTTTGAATGATTTTTCTTCTTCTTCTTTAATGTTTATTTGGCTGTGCTGGGTCTTAGTTGTGGCACATGGAATCTTTGATCTCCCTTGTGACATGCCGGATCTTTTAGCTGAGGCATGCAATGTCTTGGTTGCAGCATGTGGTCGAATTCCTTGACTAGGGATCGAATCTAGGTCCTTTGTGTTGAGAGTTCAGCGTCTTAATCACTGGTCCACCAGGGAAGTCCCTCCTGATCTTAAATAGTAAAATATCTTTTCCCTCAGGAACTTGCTTTTCAACATAACTGACACATGAAATAAGTAATCATATATGTTACCTATGTGACCTAATGATCAAGATCCACTGATTTTACTCACAAGAATTAAGTCATTCAACCAAATTTCACCATTTTCATGGAAATACCACTGATAATTTAAAGGCATATCCCCTGGTCACATCTGAGAGTTCCCTTTGGTCAATGTTCTATGTTCTTTGTCTGGCATCTGCTTCCCTGTGTAGTGCCGAAATGAATGAATGAATGCAATGCATAATGGAAAGTGAGCATCACGATATTTATGGTGTGGTTTCAACTCCCTTGGGACCTGTTGGTCAGATCACTAGTTCTCTCACTGATGTAAAGACTGCTGCTTTTTAGCAGGCTACATTTTAAAACTCCTATTGTGAAATTTGTTTTAATGTAAGAGGAGTTCCTTTTCTGATACCAGTTATAAGAAACATTTTATTAAAGTAAACTCTGAGACTCTTTTAAAGGCATTTTATAGTTTAAACAAATATTCTGTCTTTTTCAATATTCAGATTATATGTGATCAAAAACAAATGTCTGTTGAAAGATCTCAGTACATAGCTCATGTTTTTTTTTAAAAATGGAAATGATAATGAAATAATAATTCTAAAAAATTCATTGACTTAATATGAACCTCCAAACTATGAAGAGCCATATAATCAAGAGAAAAAAAATCTCAATAGCTTATCTCTTTTTAAAACTTTAAGAACATTTTTATTAGTATTGATTTGGTTTGAAAAGTTGAAACTAAACACTTTTTTTTTCAGTGGTAAACTTTCCTCTGGATGTCATTCATTTAATTGCATGGACAGAAGATGGAAGCTCTGGGTGGAAGCTGATAGAAATTTTGTAGAACACCATACTCAGCTTATGGGTGACTGGTCTAGAACAAAGAATACAAAAAATTCCAGGGGCAAATTACCAAAAATTTACTTTCAAGTTCAGAAAGCTATTTTAGCCTCTTCAAGATCATGTGTCCAACCACTAAATAGATGAGAGTCAGGCAATCACTTTTCTATAATTGTCATAGAGTTTTGTGAGCAATAAAATGTTCTGTTCCTTTTGTGATATTGTCATTGTATATGTCAACATCAATTATTTTTTTCAGTGGTAGGAAGTACCCCCCAAAGAGGATTTTTAAAATTGATTATGAAACATACAGCCTTTTAGTAGAAATTATTTCTTAAATTTGTTAAATAACCGTAAAGTGAAAGCATTATTGTTCAGTTGTGTCCAACTCTTTGCAACCCCAGGGACTGTAGCCCGCCAGGCTCTTCTGTCCATGGAATCCTCTAGGCAAGAATACTGGAGTATATTGCCATTCCCTTCTCCAGGGGAGCTTCCCAACCCAGGGATCAAACCCAGGTCTCCTGCATTACAGGCAGATTCTTTACTATCTGAGCCACCAGGGAAGTCCCAAATATTCATATTCCCTATTCAAATGTGACCTGCTAACTGATGCCGATCTAAGAACTGCTTATTGCTGATCTGCAATGAGATGATATCAAAATTAAGAGTATCTATGTAGAAGCTTTTGTATAAAACATGTTGACATTGTTGCAGTATTCATGTGTGATAATTTTTATATTATTTTAATTATTTACAAAAATATCCCTCTGCAACTGGCAGTATATTTTTAAAAAAACAAGCTGGTGATTTTTCACAGAAGTCAGAAGCAGGGCTCTGTGATCTTTGAATACTGCTGTGCAGTACAGATTCTGATCTCCATGGCAAGAATAAATCTCTTTTCTTGTCTTTTCCTTTGTCCCTCTCTAATACCAATAGCTTTGGGACAAGGACAAACTAGACTAAAGTTAAAGGAAAGGAAAGAAACTTGTTCTCTTAATTTTATTTAATAATTACATTATTTTCAATTATATCTCATAGTTAAAAAATCATAACTTTTAATCCTCCTAATTATAGTTCTCTCAGGCTCCCCATAGGAAAAGAGCTTAATTTTGTTAGATTACATTTTTTTCCACAGTGGTCATTTGATGAATCAGTGTCATGTAATATTTGAAATTTAAATTAATGGCTAATTTAATTTTGTTAAAATTTTTCCAGGTTTGAGATATTTATAAAAATATAAAAATGTGTTGTTTATAACAGAAATATCTATGATCTGATGTTTTTCTGATGCCATTGAAAGGAGAAGTCTGAATTCAATCTGATGAACTTTTTTGGCATGGAGGAAGGCCTTGTTGAATGCCTGTGTAAAACCTATACCACCTACTGGGAAGAAAGAAAAAAAGAGTTCAATAACCATGTTAAAGTCAAGTTCAGTGAAAGAAAATAAGGAAGAAAAATCTCTGATAGCATCTCTGGGGAGGTGCAGAACATTGTGTATATCAAATTGTCTACCGATTCTCATCCCGCCTGCTTCCCCCAAACTCCAAATGAGTTAAATCACACCAAAATACATACGGTGTCACATTGCATAGGAAACCAAGGGAAATGGAACAAAGAGGAAGCTGAAATTTGGAGATTTGAGGGAGGCGAGTTAAGCTGATGGATTGTAAAATGTTACAGTTATTCACTCAACTTACAGTGATCTTTAAACTAATTCAGAGGATACATGTTTGCTAAAACTATTTCCCAAAAGTTACATATAGTTTTCTACATCGTAATTTGTGTTACAACTGTAATTGTGTAAATTAAGCCACCTCAAAAACAGTTTTGGAAAATGATGCAGACAATAAACAAGATAAAATTTCCACTGTTAAATTGAAACTGTGCCCAATCCTATATCTCAAAGTATATGTTTAAGTTTTTGTCATTATTTAATATCAGGGATTTTTTATTGTGATTTTGTTAATGAATATCACCACTGAAGTCTTTAGCTCACTGTCTTACAGAGTTACCTGGGACGTGTCACAACCATGCATGCATGCTAAGTTGCTTCAGTCATGTCCAGCTCTTTGCAACCCTAAGGACTGTAACCCACAGAAGTCCACTGGGCTCCTCTGTCCATAGATTCTCCAGGCAAGAATACTGCATTGGGTTGCCATTCCCTCCTCCAGGGATAGAATCCACGTCTATTATGTCTCCTGCTTTGACAGTTAGATTCTTTACTTCTTGCTCCACCTGGGGAATCCCATGTCACAACCATCACCATGTAAATGAAAATGTAGTCTCTGAATCAGCTTATCTGAATAATAACACTGAAGAGCTTTTTGGCATGGTAGGGTCCATATTTACTTAGAAATTAATTCTTTAATAAACATAAATATAGGTGGTTAATTCCACTATTCACTTTTGAGGATGTTAAACATTTTGAGGATAACTTAAATTTTCTAAGAATCAATCTCCTTTGTGAATAATTAAACAATTATTAGAAGTTCCTTTTGTCTAACTATAGGTCACAAAAGCAATATAATAACAGTAAATATAATTAATAGCAATGATAATAATAACTTATACTTTGAACATTTATTATCAGGTAGTTTTATATGTGTATATATGATATATATTTTATGTATATTTATAGATATAGAAATATATGACCTATGTATGATGCAAATAAAAGCAGTTCCTTGATCATACAATTGTTGTGGAGAATAAATTAGATTATATGATCAAAGATCTCTTATTCCCATTTTATAGATGAGTAAACTGTGTCATAGATTAAGTATCTTGTTGAAAATAAGACATGACAAAAGGCAAAGCTAGGAGGGTACATTATTTTGACCAGAGCTGGTCATAATTTTCTCTATACAACTGGGGAAAGGAAAATAGATTTTCAAAGTGATGCCATGAGAAAAGAAAGGAAAGAAAAGAAATAAATAACTAGAAGGAAGGAAGGAGGAAGTAAGGGAGAGAGGGTAGAAGGGAGTGTGGGAGCAAGGAGAGTTACTAGGGGTACACATTTATTATTCAATGTTGTCTTAAAATTTGTCAGAATTGAGTATAATATTTAAGGGATATCTTACCAGTAGATAATTTACTGTTATTGTTATACTCCATCATCTTGACACCATACCTTTGTTTGAATCATCAAGATTCTGTTTAAATTTATTTCATTACATGTTTAGTGCATATCAGCCTTTTAGGTACAGTGACAAATGAAGATTAAGTATTGTGCTTTTAAAGCTATTTTGTTAAACATTGTATTTTTCTTTTATTTATTTAAAAGAGTAAATGTGTCATTAGCTATGCTTCTAATTAAAAAAAAAATAGTTCCACACTATCTTTATACAGGTTGAGTTAATTAAAGCTAGATCAGTGATGTCATAGTGAATTAATTACCCAGACAGTTTGTGGATAAAATCAACCTACTATGGTAAACATAGTTTTACAACTTTGAAGTGAGTACAAACATGTTTCTACAACAAATATTTTAACAAACATGCTTTCTTATAACAAATGTTCAGACACACTTATGAAGGAGAAAAAACACACTTTCCGTCCTTAAGCAAAGTATTGTCATTACAAACAAGCTTTTTTTCTTTCAGCTCAGTTGAGATATAGCTGACATCCAGCACTGATTATTTCTAAGATGTACAGCATATGGTTTGACTTATATACATCATGAAATGATTAGCACGATACCTTTAGTAAGCATTCATCTCGTGTAGATTCAAATAAAAGAAATTTTAAAAGAACATAATCTTCCTTGTGATGGAAACTCTTTGGGTTTATTCTCTTAACAAGGCTCATATATAACTTATGGCAGTGTTAATTATATTTACCACGCTATACACTACCTCTCTAGTATTTAATCATCTTCTAACTGCAAGTTTGTACATTTTGACTGCATTTGTGCAGTTTTCCCTCCCACAACCCCTTCTCTGATAACCACACATCTGATTTCTTTTTTTCTATGCATTTGTCTTTAAAAGTGTATTTTTAAATTGGAGAATGATTGCTTTACAATGTTTCGCTGGTTTCTACCAACAACATAAATGAGCCAGAAGTATACGTATGTCCCCTCCCTCGAGCCTGTCTTCTAGCCCCACCCCATTCCACCCCTCTAGGGTGTCATAGAGCACTGGATTGAGCTCTCTGTGTTACACAGCAACTTCTGTTTAGCTATAGATTTTACATATGATAATGTATATATTTCAATATCACCCTCTCAATTTATCCATCCCCTGTTCACTGCAGCAATATTTATGATAGCTTGGATATGGAAACAATCTAGATTTACATTTGTAGATGAATGGATAAAAAATTATGTTTCATACACACACACACACACACACACACACACAAGAATATTACTCAGCCATAAAAGGAACATGTTGGAGTCAGTTTTATTGAGGTGGATGAACCTAGAGCCTGTTATACAGAGTGAAGTAAGTTAAAAAGAGAAAAACAAATTCTGTATGTTAACAAATATTTATGGACTCTAGAAAAATGGTACTGATGAACCTATTTATAGAACAAGAATAGAGATGCATACATAGAAAACAGACTCATTTGTTTATTTTTAAAGTATAACTGACCTACAGCACTACATTAGTTCCTGTTACACAACATGGTAATTAAGTATTTTTATATATTTAAAAATGAATACCATGAAAAGTCTAGTTATGCTATATCACTATATGAAGATGTTAGATGGTTATTATTTATTCCTCACACTGTACATTTTATACCTATGACTCATTTGTTTTGCAACTGGAAGTTTATAACATTTAATCTCTCTCATTTATTTCTTTCATTCTCCTTCCTTGCTCCCCTCTCACAACCACCTATTTGTTCTCTGTATCGATGACTATTTCTGTCTTATTTGTTCATTTATTTTGTTTGATTGATATTACATATAAGTGAAATCATATAGCTCTAATCTTCTCAGTCTGATTTATTTCACTTAACATAATACCATCTAGGCCCATCTATAGTGTCACAAATGGCAAGATTTTATTCTTTTTATGGCTGTGTAATGTACCATTGTTATAGCCATTGTATGCATCACATCTTCTTTATTCATTTGTCTGCTGATGGGCCTTTAGGTTGCTTCCATATTTTGGTTATTGTAAATAATGCTGCAATGAACATAGGGGTGTATATACTTTTCTAATTAGTCTTTTCATTTTCTTTGAATAAACAGTCTTGAGTATAATTGCTGGATTATATATTAGTTCTAGGGTTTCCCAGGTGGCTCAGTGTTAAAGAATCCACCTACCAATGCAGGAGGCCCAGGAGATGCCAATTTGATTCTTGGGTTGGAAAGATCTTCTGGAGGAAGAAATGGCAACCCACTCCAGTGTTCATGCCTAGCAAATCCCATGGGCAGTGGAGCCTGGTGGGCTACAGTGAACAGGGTTGCAAAGAGTTGAATAGGACTTAACAACTGAGCATGCATACATGTATAGTAATTCTAATTTAATTTGTTTTTTTGTGAATCTCCACACTGTTTTCCATAGAGGTTATACAAATTTATATTCTCAATAATGCATAAAGGTTACCTTTTTTCCACCTCCTCACCAACACTTATTTGTTGTCTTTTTGGTAATAGCCATTCTGACAAGTGTAAGGTGGTATCTCATTGTGGTTTTTAATGTGCATTTCCCCGATGATTAGTGAGCATCTTTACATGTGCCTCTTAGCCATCTGTTGTTAGTCATTTTTTGCAAAAATATCTATTCAGATTACTGCTCATTTTTTAAAAATTGAATTGTTTGTTTTTGATGCTGAGTTGTATGAGTTCTTTGTATATTTTGGATATTAACTTCTCATCAATTTCAGTTCAGTTCAGTTGCTCAGCCATGTCCAACTCTTTGCGACCCCAAGGACCACACCACGTCAGGCTTCCCTGTCCATCACCAACTCCTGGAGCTTGCTCAAACTCATGTTCATCGAGTAGGTGATGCCATCCAACCATCTCATCCTCTGTTGTCCATGTCTCCTCCTGCCTTCAGTCTTTCCCAGTATCAGGGTCTTTTCCAATGAGTCAGTTCTTCGCATCAGGTGGCCAAAGTATTAGAACTTTAGCTTCAGCATCAGTCCTTCCAATGAAAATTCAGAACTGATCTCCTTTACTGGTTTGAACTCCTTGCAGGATAAGAGACTCTCAAGAGTCTTCTCCAACACTACAATTCAAAAGCATCAATTCTTCAGTGCTCAGCTTTCTTTATAGTTCAACTCTCACATCCATACATCACTACTGGAGAAACCATAGCTTTGACTAGATGGACCTTGGTTGGCAAAGTAATGTCTCTGCTTTTTAATATGCTGTCTACGTTGGTCATAACTTTTCTTCCAAGGAGTAAGCATCTTTTAGGTTCAAGGCTGCAGATACCATTTGCAGTGATTTTGGAGCCCCCAGATTAAAATCTCTCACTGTTCCCATTGTTTTCCCATCTATTTGCCATGAAGTGATGGGTCCTGCTGCCATGATCTTAGTTTTCTGAATGTTTCATGGAATATATCATTTGCAAATATCTTTTCCCATTCAGTAAGTGATCTTTTTGTTGTATTGATGGGTTCATTTCATGATAAAATAACACATAATGAAAGCAGACAACCTACATAGTATTGTAGCTAGTATGGACATATTTGCATATCTCTCCTCTCCTTTTTTAATGTATCTAATGTATATCATAAGATTTTTCAACTGAAAGCATTGTGTCAACAAATAACTTCTTTAAAAATTATCTATTACCCCTGAGGTCAGTTTGTTACTATTTCAGTTACTTTCTAACCAAACTCCTCCTGGTTACCTCTTATATTTGCCTTTCTTCATCTAAAGTAATGCAGTCATATTTTCCTGGACTAATTCTGAAACAGTAGATATCTCTTGTCTTAAATGTATCCTGTTTTACAGTTTAGTGCTGTGTACTTGGTTTCAGCCTGCTGCTAAGTCACTTCAGACGCGTCCGAGTCTGTGCGACCCCATAGACGGCAGCCCACCAGGCTCCCCCATCCCTGGGAGTCTCAAGGCAAGAATACTGGAGTGGGGTGCCATTTCCTTCTCCAGTGCATGAAAGTGAAAAGTCAAAGTGAAGTCACTCAGTCGTGTCCGACTCTTAATAACTCCATGGACTGCAGCCCACCAGGCTTCTGCGTCCATGGGATTTTTCCAGGCAAGAGTACTGTAGTGGGGTGCCATTGGTTTTAGCCTATCTATGGATTTAAGTTTAAAAAGTAGTTGCTATGGTAGAACACTGACTTAAACCTGGCTGAATGGAGTGTCCATGCAAATGGGTGAGTGAGTGAGTGAGTGAAGTTGCTCAATCGTGTCCGACTCTTTGCGACCCCATGGACTGTAGCCCACCAGGCTCCTCCGTCCATGAGATTCTCCAGGCAAGAATACTGGAGTGGGTTGCCATTTCCTTCTCCAGGGGATCTTCCCAACCCAGCGATCAAACCCAGGTCTCTTGCATTGCAGGAAGACGCTTTAACCTCTGAGCTACCAGGGAAGCCTTTGTTTGTTTTAAACATAAACAGCAATTCCCTGGACACATTCATCTCACAGATACATTTTGGTGGTTTTTTATAACGTTAAAAAGAGAATGACTTATTAACATGTAGAAACTGGCTACTTTCATATGAACTGAGAATATCCGTCTTGTGAATAAGCGGAATTGAGCCTACATGCCATTTCCAGGTAGCAAATATTGACCAGAAATGGATTGTAGGTGCTTCTTTTAAAGGGCAACTTCCACTGAATTCCTTTCCCTGCCTCTCCTCTTTAGCAATCATTCTTTACTCATTTAAGACAATTGCTTTAGCTCTGCAAGAATTCAAGTTTGTGATTCTTTTATAAAAAGCATACTTAATACATCTTCTGAAAAAGTTATATTTTTATTCACATGGCAATAATGGGAACCTTAGAAAATATTTTGTGAAATAAGGCTATCCTGTGGTAGGTACAACTTTTATGAATCACTTAAGATCTTCCAAAGCATAAGTCACTAAAGAAGAATAGTATTTAAAGCAGGAAGAAAAAAATAATCCCATATGTCGATTTTATACTTGGTTTCAATATTATGTTGTTAAGTATAATTTGTGAAAGTGAGACTTTCTTTCTATCGTAGGTTTCAGTATACTAGCAGTTCTGCATGTAAAGCTCAGCAAAATTTATGAAAGTCATACATATGGTAATTCACATTTATTGTCATTTGTTGTCAGGCAGCAGTGAAGATAGACGCCATAATGAACAGTAATAGTAAAAGTAAAACAGAGAAATGAAACATGATATTAAACTTGCTCAATTACTGTTTTATTTACTGATTGATGTTATTTTTCATTTGCCCATTGATGTTATTCTTCATTTGCCCAAAATTTACATGACTGTAAATTTTGATCAGTTTTATACTTTCAAGTATACAAGTCTATAGACACATAGATACATGTAACCCACTGTATAGCATATCACTATTCTTTAAGATTGACTATATTTTTACAATGAATTGCACATCAAACCTGCACTTACGTATTTTCTAATTCTTTTTTTGTTATTGAGTTTATTTATTTATTTTTTATTTTACTTTACAATACTGTATTGGTTTTGTCATACATCAACATGAATCCACCATGGGTGTACACATGTTACCAATCCTGAACCCCCCCCCACCTCCCACCTCCCACCCCATATCATCTCTCTGGGTCATCCCAGTGCACCAGCCCCAAGCATCCTGTATCCTGCATCGAACCTAGACTGGAGATTCGTTTCGTAAATGATATTATACATGTTTCAATGCCATTCTCCCAAATTATCCCACCCTCTCCCTCTCCCACAGAGTCCAAAAGACTGTTCTATACATCTGTGTCTCCTTTGCTGTCTCGCATACAGGGTTATCATTACCATGTTTCTAAATTCCATATATATATATATGCGTTAGTATACTGTATTGGTGTTTTTCTTTCTGGCTTACTTCACTCTGATGATTGGCTCCAGTTTCATCCACCTCATTATAACTGATTCAAATGTATTCTTTTAGTGGCTGAATAATACTCCATTGTGTATTTGTACCACAGCTTTCTTGAAAGAGACACATGTACCCCAATGTTCATGACAACACTGTTTATAATAGCCAGGACATGGAAGCAACCTAGATGTCCATCAGCAGATGAATGGATAAGAAAGTTGTTACTGAGTTTAAACTTCACATAATATAAACGTTTACAAACAGTGATATTTAGTACATGCATAACATTGTGTGACCACAACATCTAATTAGTTCCAAAATATCTTCATCACTCCAAAGAAAATCCAATATTAATTCATCCAGCAATCTGTCTATATAACCCTCACTCCCCTAGCCACTAGCAACCACAATTTGCTTTCTGTCTCTATGCATTCACTTATTTTGTTGTTGTCTAGTCACTAAGTTGTATTTGACTCTCTGTGATTCCATGGACTGTAGGACTCCAGACTCCACTGTCCATGGATTTCCCAGGCAAAACTACTGGAGTGGGTTGCTATTTCCTTCTCCGGAGGATCTTCCAAACCCAAGGATCAAACTTTGGGCTTGGCTCTTTTACTTAGTATCACATATTCAGAGTTCAATCACACTGTAACATGAATTGGCACATCACTGCTTTTTACTACTGAAAAATATTCCATTGTTTGCACAGATCACATTTTATCCTGGGGCATGATTTTTCCCCAGAGTGTAAATACTTACTATATTGAGCTCAACTCTTTCTCTTGTTTTTGTTTGTTTGTTTGTTTGTTTTGTTTTGTTTTTGAGGGGTGGGGCTTCATGTCCCTTCCTTCTTTTCCTTTCTTTTTTCCCCTTTCTTTCGTCCCTACTATTAACACCCTCTATCAGAGTGGTGCACTTATGCAAATCTGCATTTCAAAACTGATGAACAGGGATTGTATTTTTACTTAATGCCAAAATTAAAAGCTGTGACGTCAGATTTCAATGTAGTACAATTGCTTAAAACTAACAATTACTTGGTTGCAAGTTGCACTCTTGTCCCAAAAGACTGAAAAACTGGCAATAATGAAATAATAAAACATATAAAAATAATCTGTGATATATATGAAACATGAAGTAAGAAGAATGCAATAGTATGGATTCTTAATAAAAACTATTAAGATGTGAGACAGTAAGCACAACTCTTCCTCCAAGTAATTCTTTATTTATGTTAGCTTCTATCAGGAAAAATATTAAATTTTGTTATAATTTTTTCTTTCCTTTACAATATAAGTTTAGTGAAATTTTTCTGTTTAAAAATACCAATTATCATTCCTTATGATAATTTTTTTCTTAGTCCACAAATAGGGAGTTTAACATAGTACTCAAGAGAGCAGACACACTTGAGTTGAATCTTAACATAGATGTATTCAGTTCAGTTGCTCAGTCATGTCCGACTCTTTGAGACCCCATGGATTGCTCCACGCCAGGCCTCCCTGTCCATCTCCAACTGCCAGAGTTTACTCAAACTCATGTCCATTGAGTCGGTGATGCCATCCAACCATCTTACTCTTTGTTGTCCCCTTCTCCTCCTGCCTTCAAGCTTTCCTAGCATCAGGGTCTTTTCAAATGAGACAGTTCTTCACATCAGGTGGTCTAAGTATTGGAGTTTCAGCTACAGCATCAGTCCTTCCAATGAATATTCACTACTGCTTTCCTCTAGGATGGACTGGTTGGATCTCCTTGCAGTCCAAGAGACTCTCAAGAGTCTTCTCCAATACCACAGTTCATAAGCATCTATTCTTTGGTGCTCAGCTTTCCTTATAGTCCAGCTTTCACATCCATATATGACAACTAGAAAAACCATAGCTTTGACTCAATGGCTCTGTGGGCAAAATAATGTCCCCGTGTTTTAATATGCTGTCTTCAGTTCAGTTCAGTCACTTGGTCATGTCCAACTCTTTGTGACTCCATGAATCACAGCATGCCAGGCCTCCCTGTCCATCACCAACTCCCAGAGTTCACTCAAACTCATGTCCATCGAGTCACTGATGCCATCCAGCCTCTGTCGTCCCCTTCTCTCCTATCCCCAAATCCCTCCCAGCATCAGGGTCTTTTCCAATGAGTTAACTCCACATGAGGTGGCCAAAGTATTGGAGTTTCAGCTTCAGCATCAGTCTTCCAATGAACACCCAGAACAGCTCTCCTTTAGGATGGACTGGTTGGATCTCCTTGCAGTCCAAGGGACTCTCAAGAGTCTTCTCCAACAACACAGTTCAAAAGCTTCAATGCTTCGGTGCTCAGCTTTCTTCACAGTCCAACTCTCACATCCATACATGACCGCTAGAAAAACCATAACCTTGACTAGATGGACCTTTATTGGCAAAGTAATATCTCTGCTTTTCAGTATGCTATCTAGGTTGGTCGTAACTTTCCTTCCAAGGAGTTAGCGTCTTTTAATTTCATGACTGCAATCACCATCTTCAGTGATTTTGGAGCCTCCCAAAATAAAGTTTGACACTGTTTCCACTGTTTCTCTATCGATCTGCCATGAAGTGATGGGACCAGATGCCGTGATCTTAGTTTTCTGAATATTGAGCTTTAAGCCAACTTTTTCACTCTTCTCTTTCACTTTCATCAAGAGGCTTTTTAGTCCTCTTCACTCTCTGCCATAAGTGTGGTGTCATCTGCATATCTGAGGTAATATGCTCTCCAGGTTGGTCATAGCTTTTCTTCCAAGAAGCAGGCCTCTTTTATTTCATGGCTGCAGTCGCCATCTGCAGTGATTTTGGAGCCCTGCAAAATAAACTTAGATGTGTAACCTTAAGCTAATTAATTCCCCCTAGCTTCTGATTTCTATCTCTTAGTTCAGTGCATACAAAGCACTTGGCCAGAAATCTTTTATATTTATGCATGTACACGTTTAACTCTGTCTACATCTAAAACTATATTAGATAATTCATATGGATGTATGGACATACATACATGCTATTTGTGTAAGCTAGTAAAGTCAAAAGAATTACAAAATATTTTTATTTAATATGCTTTTTATGGTTGCTTTTTCTTTCATTGTGTGGATATTTCTTAATTTGTGTGTGTCTCCTGTTGTTGAGGGCTTCCCTGGTGGCTTAGATGGTAAAACATCTGTCTACAATGCGGGAGACCTGGGTTCGATCCCTGGCTGGAGAAGGAAATGGCAATCCACTCCAGGACTATTGCCTGGAAAATCCCATGGACAGAGGAGCCTGGTACAGCCCATGGGGTCACAAAGAGTCGGACACGACTGAGTGACTTCACTTCACTTCACTTCACTTCCTGTTGTTGAACATTTAGACCACTTCCAATACTATGCTCAAGTCAACATTCAGAAAACTAAGATCATGGCATCCGGACCCATTGCTTCATGGCAAATGGATAGGGAAACAGTGGAAACAGTGAGAGACTTTAATTTGGGGGCTCCAAAATCACTGGAGATGTTGAATGCAGCCATGAAATTAAAAGATGCTTACTCCTTGGAAAAAGATATGACCATCCTAGACAGCATATTAAAAACCATAGACATTACTTTGCCAACAAAAGTCTGTCTAGTCAAAGCTATAGTTTTTCCAGTAGTGATGTATGGATGTGAGAGTTGGACTATAAAGAAAGCTGAGTGCTGAAGAATTGATGCTTTTGAATTGTAGTGCTGGGAGAGGACTCTTGAGAGTCCCTTGGTCTGCAAGGAGATCCAACCAGTCTATCCTAGAGGAAATCAGTCCTGAGTATTCATTAAATGGACTGATGTAGAAGCTGAAACTCCAGTACTTTGGCCACCTGATACAAAGAACTGACTCATTGGAAAAGACCCTGATGCTGGGGAAGATTGAAGGCAGGAGAAGAAGGGGATGACAGAGGATGAGATGGTTGCATGGCATCACCAACTCAATGGACATGAGTTTGAGTAAGCTTCAGGAGTTGGTGTTAGACAAGCCTGGCATGCTGCAGTCCATGGAGCTGCAAAGAGCCCTACACGACTGAGTGACTGAACTGATTAATACTTTGCTCTTAGAAATGAAATTATGATGAACTCTCTTTTAACTATATTTCTGTGCAAGTTGCATTTAAAAGAGGGCGTTTAATTTAATAAATTTAATAGATATCATATTCACAGGAACTTCAGAATATAATATTTATTTAATATTGTTTTGTTAGTTGCTAAGCCATGTCTGACTCTTTGCAACCCCATGGACCATAGCCCTCCAGGCTGCTGTGTCCATGGGATTTTATAGGCAAGAGTACTGTAATGGATTAGTATTTCCTTCTCTAGGGTATCTTCCTGACCCAGGGATCAAATTCACATCTCCTGCATTGGCAGGCGTATTCATTACTGCTGAGCCACTAGGGGATCCCTATATTAAATATATATGGATTGTATTTTCACTTTTTCATAAAGCAGACCTTGAAGTGTTAGAAAAATAGAGTTCTCCAAATATATATATATATAAGATGATCTGAGAAGTATCTTGTAGTATAACAAAATATATTATTCTCCTACCTTTTGGTTAATTGATTTTTTTTAAATATAAGTAACATTTTGTCCACAGTGATTAGGCTGCTAAAATATTAAATTATTTTATTCTGATTGGAGTTAAAGTAATTTTATGTTATGTGCAGGACTACAACAACTCATCCATCCTCAAGAAATTCAATCACTGTTGCTTTTCTTGTGAGGATCCATTTTATAAGCTATCTCCATGACATTAATGTACTGTTGGAATTTCTACAGTAGCTGTATTTCAAAATATTGAAAGGAATATTATTTTCCACAGAGAGAACATTTTTTGTGGAGAGCAACTGACATGGCATTTTTATTTTTAGCATTATATCATGCATTAGAAAAATATGGAAATCCCTGCATAATTTTAAATAGGGCATGTCAAACTTATCAGTTATTTGAGAACAAGAAACTAACCAAGCATGGGGGAAAATATCAGAAACTGAATCTCAAGTTGGAGAGAATTATAAAGGCTCCACAAATGTTGACAGTTCAAAGAGAAAAATAAAATGATTAATTGTATAATTCAAAGAAACCTTTTAATACAAACCCTTGTTAGCCAAAATGCAAATTTACTGTCATTTATTGTTGATAATAATGACAAAGACAGAGGTCTTCAATAACATGGAGAGTACAAAAGAAGCATGTATTCTAACATTTTATGTTTATGGGATTTTGAAATAAATGAGTCTACGGTTATGGAGCTGTAGTCCATAACTACATGTCTGAGTATAAACATCGTAATTTTTTTTTTTTTAACTGCATCAACATTGACAGATAACTTCAGTAGCAATTATAAAGAAAGATAAATACCTCTAACTTGATGATATTTTATTTAAAGGAGCTAAAAGTAAGTACGGCTCAATAATAATAGCTAATTGATGCTTTTGAACTGTGGTGTTGGAGAAGACTCTTGAGAGTCCCTTGGACTGCAAGGAGATCCAACCAGTCCATTCTGAAGAAGATCAGCCATGGGATTTCTTGGGAAGGAATGATGCTGAAGCTGAAACTCCAGTACTTTGGCCACCTCATGCGAAGAGTTGACTCAATGGATGGAAAAGACTCTGATGCTGGGAAAGAGTGGGGGCAGGAGGAGAAGGGGACAACAGAGGATGAGATGGCTGGATGGCATCACTGACTCGGTGGATGTGAGTGTGAGTAAACTCCAGGAGTTGGTGATGGACAGGGAGGCCTGGTGTGCTGCGATTCATTGGGCCGCAAAGAGTCGGACACGACTAAGCAACTGAACTGAACACTCATGTAGCATTTATTGTGCGCTAAATAGAGTCCTAAGCACAGTGACTAAATAATTGAATTAATGAATTAACATCATTAACCCAATGAAGTAGTTTCGATAACTCAAAACAGCTCTATGAGGTAGATACTATTATGGTACCAGTAGTCTCTCCCTGTTTAGCCGATAGGGAATCTGAGGAACAGAGAAGGTAAAGTATCAGGCAGCAGGGTTGTATAGTACTATAGTGTATCATGTGGTCTCTTCCAAGTGACTGTATTGAGACACAAGAAACTGGAGATGCTAAATTGAGACAGTATTATTAAGTTTGCCTCTAGTAAAAGAAACTGAGGTCAAATAAGCTTATGAAATACAACATTCTCAACTCTTGTTTGAAAATTCCCATTTTGCACGTTTTTCTTTAAAAAAGTAAAAAAGTCTGCCCTCTGTGGATGAAGGTAAGATCGTTATATAAACTTCCTGATGGGAGGGGGCTCGTGCTGGGAAAATTGAGTCCTATTCTGGTGGGCAGGGCCATGCTCAGTCAAACCTCAGTCCAATTGTCTGCTGATGGGTGCAGCTGCCCTCCTTCCCTGTTTGTTCTCTGGCCTGAGGCAAGCCACCCTGGAGTCCACAGGCTCTAGGTAGGATTAATGGTGACCTCCAAGAGGGCTAATGCCGAGAGGCCTGCTGCTGCCTGTGCTTCTGTCCCTGTGGTGAGCCACTGCTGACCCACCCCTCCACAGGAGACCCTCCAAAACTAGCAGGTAGGTCTGATTCAGTCTCCTAAAATGTCACTGTTCCTTTCCCCTGGGTCCTGGTGTGCACAGGTTTTTGTGTCCTCTGAGAGTGGCATCTCTGTTTTCCCCAGTCCTGTGGAAGTCCTGCAATCAAATCTTGCTGACCTTAAAAGTCAGATTTCCTTGGGATTCTCAGTCCTCTTGCCCAATCTCCAGGCTGGGAAGCCTGATGTAGGGCTCAGAACCTTCACAGTGGGAGAACCTCTTGGCATTATTGATCTCCAGTTTGTGGGTTGCCCATCTGGTGGGTATAGGATTTGATTTTATCATGATTGTGCCCCTCCTGCCATCTGCTGTGGCTTCTCCATTGTCTTTGGCTGAGAGGTATGTTTTGTTGTTGCTGTATCCCAGCACACTCCTGTCAATGGTTGTTCAACAGCTTGTTGCAACTTTAGTGCTCTGGCAGGAGGAGACGAGCACACATACTTCTAATCTGCCAACACAAACCTCTTAGTCTCATCCACCAGAGGGTTGACAGATAAGCAAGAACTACAATCCCATAGCTGCCAGAAAGAAAACTATATCACAGAAAGTTAACTAAAATGAAAAGACAGTGGGTTATCTCCCAGATGAAGGAATAAGATAAAACCCCAGAAAAACAACTAAATGAAATGAAACTAGGCAACTTTTCAGGAAAAAAAAAAATCATCAAAATAATGATAGTGAAGGTGATCCAGGATCTTGGAAAAATAATGGAGAAAATACAAGGACTATTTACCAAAGAACTAGAAAAACTGAAGAGCAATCAAACAGAGATGAACAATACAGTAGAAGGAATAAGTAGCAGAATAACTGAGGCAAAAGAACAGATTAGTGAATTGAAAGGCAGAATGATGGAAATCACTGCCACAAAACAGAGTATAGAAAAAGGAATGAAAAACAACAAAAAATGAAGACAGCCTAACAGACCTCTGCATTAAGTACATACTCACATAATATGGGGTCCCAGAAGGAGAAGAGAGAGAGAAAGAATCCAAGAAAATATTTGAAGAAATAAGAGCTGAAAACTTTTGTTTCACTGATTCTATTTCACATTTAGTACTCCCATTTCATTTAATTTATGTTTTTCAGTTTCTATTTTTTGTTATTGTTGTTCTTTTATCAAGTGTAGTAGAAAAGCTTTTGTATGCATACCTATATATGAATAGTATGTATGATATCATTCAATATATTTTTAGAAAAATTATGAATTTTTGCTTAGCTAAAACATTTATGATTTAGTCCATGGGGTCACAAAGAGTCAGACATGATTTAGCAACTGAACAAAAATTTATGACATTTTGTTCCACTTGTTTGACTAAAATGAAAAGAATACTAGATTTCTAATTTATATTCCCTGAAAACTTTGATATAGTTCCATTTATAACAGCATCTAGTATTACTGCTAAAAGTTTAGAAAACATTATTTTAGTGATTTTTAAAGGCAATTAAATGAAGCTTAAAATTTCTAATCCAGTTCTGAAAACATAAATAAAATATTATGCTGTTTAAAGAAAGGAAATTGACATGTGGTACTATATTACTAACTAAAGTACAGATTGTGTTCAGATTTTTTAAAAGAGGATATTTTATGTATTTAATAAGACCTATGGTTCTTAACAAAAAAATTGATGTACTACAATTTAAAGTACATAATGCAATCCAAAAATAATCAGTCTTCTTGAATGAATTGACTAAAGCAATCTAAACTAGCTGTGTGACAAGAGAGAGACAGAAATGCTATTAAATTAGTGGCAAGATTTTTTTTTTTTTAATTTTCTTAGGCTGATGACTGATGTGATCCTTCAGTTAGCAAGTTGCACAATTAACCTTAACCTGAGGACATATATTAACAAGCAACCATCTAGTTCAAGTTTCAGATAATTTTCTTCAAGTAACTCTGAAAAAAAAATATAGATAAGAATAAAGGAGTTTATGTAACAACCTGAATGACAAAAGAATTTGAAAATGAATAGATATGTATGTATATGTATAACTGAATTACTTTGCTGTATACCTGAAGCTCAAAACATTTTTGATCAACTATACTCCAATATAAAATAAAAGTTAACAAAAATACAAAACCATTAAAAAAAGAGGAGATTTTTAAACCTATAGATGTACCACTGACCTCTGAACAGTGAGATTTAGGGGCACTGATCCTTCACATCATCAAAAATCTGTATATGCTTTATAGTGAGCCCTCTGCATCTGCAGATTCAACTAACTGTGTATGGTTGTAGTATTGTAGTATTTATTGTTGAGAGAAATCATTGTGTAAGTGGACATACACAGTTCAAATCCATGTTGTTCAAGGGGTAATTGTAATCATTACATGTTCTTGTTATTGGCGACGATATAAGAGAAAATACAAACTGACAAAACTTGCCAAACTTCAGGATACCTGACTCTCTCCAGTGCGCAAGTTCTGAATTGTGCTACCAGAGGCTCGTTTACAGTTCACGTCTGGTTTTCTGATTCTTCCTGTAAATTTTCACAATTCAAATTATGGTCAGATATTTATTCCAAAGTGAAATAAGAAAAAGAAAATAGAGATAAGATTTTAATGGTGGAAAAATAAAATAAAGCTGCATTTATCTTCTAGATATACTTGTGACCCATGAATATGTGAGAAATAATGTGGTGTATGAGTGTAGTCCATGCTGTTTCCCAGCTCGAAAGTTCACGGTATTCAGGAGTGTTTTCCAGTTCCTGTTGTCTCTAAAATGTTTGCTATTCAGACATTGAAGATATAGTCTGAATTAGATGCATGACATTTTGTTTATGTAATTTTAATTTTAGCAAAGACACAATCTAGCCTTGAAGCCAAACAAGAACAAAGGAGCATTTAAGAGAAAATAAATGAGAAAAACAGCCAATATTTTTGCTCAAAAATGAGTTTGTTTTTGGATAATGCTTTCATAGTCAGACCTTATGAATTGAATTGTTTTATATATCATTATTTAAAAATGTAAGATTAATAACTGACTTTTTCTGTGTTATTTTTATTAAAATGTAATAATTAAAAAGTATTTTATTTTATTAGCAGAAATTATAGACATTGTAGTTCATTATAAAGCTATTTTTAAATATTTGATTATTTTTGGTGTTTTCTATGTATTCAGACATATAGGACTACTTTGATGTCAATCACTGGTGATTGAGGGATGAGGGTAAAGCAAATGAAACTTGGTAACTCTAGAATTTGCTCTGAGCTGCATAAATGCTTTATAAACTGCATATGCAAAACCATCTGGATAAGTGGACATGGCAGCTTGATAACATTCTATAAGCTCACCATTTATATAGGTAGCATGATCTCATCCTAAGGATGTCTATAGATGTCAAGAGGATAAAAAGCTCAAGAGGGTGAGGAAGAGAGGATGTTTTCATTAAAAGGGGGAATAAAAGCTCTTTCATAGATAGTCACATTATAAGACTTTTAAAAGCTCATTTGTCTGCCAGAGCATGTGAACATAATACCTGAGTCACTTTTAGTTGCTATAGTTGTGAAAGAACCATTTTCCCTAAAAGGATTTTGCATAAAATCCTACCAGGTTAAGGCTTCCTAGGACCTGCTTTGGTTTCTAAGTAATAGGACTTTCTGAAATTCTAGCTAAATATTAGATTTATGAAGATTAGTATTTTTCAACAGTAATAGATTATGCAGTTTGGGGATGATCTGCTACATTAGTTGACTTTCTAAGTTCAATTTTTAATTGAATCTTTTTTTCATATTCTCTCCTTTTCCCCATCTCTCTAATGTAAAAAATAATTCAAATACTAATAAAGGCTTTACAGCATTCTACAAAAGATTAGCAAAATCATCAGGTTAGGAGTTATATTAGCAAAGAGAAAACTTGTTGCCTCAGTATCTTTTTAGAGTCTCTTTATATTTTCCCTTTCAAGTAAATATTAAATATCCACATTTAATTAAACTAGGGGAATCTCTAAGGGTGAGAAAGAACAATAGAAAAACAAACAAGAATAGCAAAATGATACGATAGGCAAAATAATTCTGAATTCCAGAAACTTGCCAAAATGAGGAAATAGAAGACAAGTAATATCCAGGAAGAGATATGCTGGATCCTGTCAAATATTTTAGGAATGCGTTAGTCAGTGTTATGACCAGTGGTGACACTTACAGAACAGACTTCAGATTTACAATGTATCTTTATATTTGATATTACTGTGACAGTTTGTCTTAGGAGTCTTGTTGCTGAAAGACTGAAAATCAGTAACATAGATAATAGGTACCTTTGAAAATCAAATTTTAAAATATAAAGCTTCTCAATATCTCTCACATCAGTGACACTGTTTAAATTAGCAGCTTCCTAAACTAGATTGTTGAAACATCATTTCTTTCATCAAAATCCTTTTATGTTGAGATTAAAAACCAGCATTTAAAAAATGAAAATAATTCCTTACTTTCAGCAATGTATGATTTTTGACAGTTTTTTAATAATGTAATTTTTGATGGCTAATATATTATATTGTCAGGATTATCAAATGTTACCAAATCAGCTAGGAAATTACTTAATTGTTGTCCATGCATCATTCTTTCTTGAAAACTGAAGCAGGATATTTATGAGGTATGTCCAATAAGTAGACGATGCATTAAAACAAAGATCATAAACATTTGTGGTTACTTTCTACCAATTTTTCAAAGGAACCAGGTTGCCACCAAACTGGAAATGAAAGTCTATTTATTTTTGAAGGACCGTTATTTATTTAACTGAGGTCCCAAAAGGAGAATCAAAGTCTTACTGTTGGACAATAAGAAATATATTTCTATGAACTAAGATAGATGGCGTGGAGGGATGTGCGGCAGGGACAAGAAAAACAAATCTAATAGGGAAAATTGTGAGTGGGTTCTTGGGCAGAAAACTGGGGCTGTTTATTAATATGCTCGTGTTGGTAGCCCAACGTGGTTCCATTAGTCAGAAAGAGGGCTACAAATAAAAGCGAATGCAGCTATTTTTCTTAGTGACTGCAAAACTGGATGCCTAAGCTGAGATATCTGGGAGTCCAGTAGACAAAGACACAGTTCAAGAAATGGCCAAGTTTCCCAAACCTCTTTGCCTCATCCCCCTTTTCCATGAAATGTACTATGGTTCTGTTCAGAGAAATGAAAGGAAACCAGTGCCCTTTGTCAATTTAGCAAAAGCAGGTGTATGAGGTGGAAAGAATGGTATTAAACAGAACAGAACCACATGTCTACATAACACAAGCAACTATGATCATTGGTTATAAAAACTGATTCACTTTTTCAACATGAACATATGCTAGTTACAGCGCATATGTTGAAAACTTTATATTCAAAGGAGTGAAGGCTGAATTTCCTTATGTAGAAGAAATTGATTTTTGCTTGAGTAAAGATCAAACCCTCTTTTGGCACCATGGCACAGATTCTGTAGTGTGTAAAGAGAGTCAGTAAAACACCTCCCCTTAAAATGTGGTAAGGTTTCCAATAAATCAGCTACTTTATTAGACTCGCCTCGTCATTCACAATGAAATAGCAGAGCTGTGTATCCTCACCAATATTTCAGTTTTGTTTTGAAAAGTATCTTCTCTAGTGTTCTGCCAGAATTCTATGATTTACTGTTCTAAACTCAGTTCTGAAATATCCATTTGCATCTCAGCTATTCTATTCTTGGCACCAGGAAAGATTTTGCTTCAGGTTTTATTTATTCAGCGCCTGTTAATGTTGTAATTTTATATCACTGTCATGTCATTTTGCCACTAATGTCATATATTTGATAAAAGAGCACAGGGAGAGGAGCAGTGTTCTTATTAATTACAGAGGTCTGATAAATGGATTATCTTATTTAGTAAGCAAGTCTTTGACAAGCAAGTGAATACAGATGGGCATATTAATGCTGGCTTCCTAATTTACTGCTGTGTTAACATGAGTTTTAATTTCTTTGGTGAATTTCTGAACATCTCCTTGAAATCTGCTTTAGTAATAGCAACTAAAAGTTATTTAATGACAACCATAAATTATTGTATATGAATTATTCATATGGATTATTTAATTTTAATCCCTTCAGCAGCTCTATGAGGGATGAGCTGCCTTGTAATATCCATTTTACAGATGGGGAAACTGAGGCAAAGTAAGGTTATAGTAACACAAGATTTCACAGCTAATGAAGGTAGAATTAAAATGATCCCTGGTAATTCTTCTATGAAGATGCTTTCTCTACTGTCTTTGTAAGTGTTGACATCCTATAATTCTCATACTGCCTTCTGATAAATATATAGATATTTATATAAAACATGTATTTATATAAAATTACATAGTAGCTTTTTATCTGGATTTTATCTTATTATTTTCTCATTGAGAAAATATACCATTTTTGCTTCCATCCTATAACATAATGCTAACTTCCTCACGATACCCTTGATGAGGATTCAGAGTAATGTTGTATTTTAAAATGTAAAAGAATATTAGCAACATTTATCTTGTTTTTATGTAGGAAAAAGTAATTTCCATCTAGGGCCATCATTCAGATACTTTCCACTTTGAAAATAAATCTGTTTGCCCCTGAAATCCTCTTTACTTTTTTGTTGGCCAGATTACTGACTAGCTTGTCATATAGAATGTACATAAGAATGATTGGTTTCTTATGCCTATGTCTTAGCTTTGCCATTTGATGTTAAGTTTCTGAAACCTTCCTTGAAACACACACATGCACCCAAATTGGGCTTTAAGTGTTGATTTTATGAACAGATATGTGAAATAGCAGGAAAGTGGTAAGAAAACGTGTACTAATACCTGGATATAGCTTTATCATTGTTACATGTAAGACTTGTTCAAAAGGAATTTCAAGAAGAAAAGTGTATTTATTTTAAAAGCAGTATAAGACAAAATTGAACTCATTTCCAATTCCAATGAAATTCAGCTGTGTTTTTCTTCTCTGTTGAGTGATTTTCATTCATCTGGTTATGACCCACTCTCTGCCAAATCTTGCCCAGGATTTGTGGGTTGTTGGGATCAACCGTATCCAACTCAGACCAACTGGATTCCAACTGTTCCTAAAGACTTAGCCACATTCTGCTCCTTAGTCTCTCCCGACCAACTCAGGAAGCACTTTAAGAGCTTCCACAGTCCATAACAATGAGTCAGTGTGGAAGTGCCTTAGGCTTTTGCAGGCTCAGCACTTTAAATACCCCAAACTTGATGCTTGAATCCCAGTTTGTAGGGCTGTTTTTCTACCTTGGTTTCTTGTCTCCCTCAGGAATTTAAGTCCCTCTCAAGGCCACAGCTTCCTTAGGTGGGGCCCTAATGGTGGTCTCTGTTCTGTCAATTACCTTCTTGGATGCTTCTCTTTTTTCTCTCATTAAATTCTGTAACTCTGCCTGCCCCCAAAGGTTATTCTGAGGTTTTGAAGGCTAGATTCCTTTGACTTTGAGTTTTATAACCTTACAGAAGCCCTCACTTTATTGTCTACCAGATAACATCCTCTTGGACATTGCCCTTGGCCTGGACCAAGTCTGAATGTATTAAATTCCTTAAGGTCAACATTATGTGTTAGAGTGTTGTGTCATGGTTCCATCCTGGAGGTTACTTGTTTAGCTGTGATCCTTATTATGATGACTTCCTCCCTTTCTTCACAAAGTTCCCAGCTTGTCTGTGAACTAAACACATTTAGGTAGTTACAATAAATATATGGCTTTTCTTCTCAACTGGCTTCCCTGGTGGCTTAGACAGTAAAGAGTCTGCTTGCAAAGCAGGAGACCCAGGTTCAATCCCCGGGTCAGGAAAATCCTCTGGAGAATGGAATCGCAACCAACTTCAGTATTCTTGCCTAAAGAATCCCATGGACAGAGGATGTGACCCTACAGACAGCCCATGGTGGGCTGTGGGCCACAGAGTTGCAAAGACTCAGGCATGCCTGAGAAACTAACACTTTCATTTTCACTTTCTTTTCAAGCCTCTGGCTGTATCAAATTCATTACTCATAAATGCATCCTAGATATTGAATATTGCTTTAACTTTGATTTGGCTGGAAAAGGGCAATGTGATCCCTAGATCTCTGCTGATATAAGAGCTGGATATTAACTTGATAATATCCTCCTGGCTAAGCAATAGGACACAACATGCCATATAATACACTGTTCATGGTGGTCTGTAAGAGATTTCAACTTTCAAGGGCTTAACTACAAGGTGTAACCCTTATATCTCCTATCACTACCTCACTTTCCATAACAGTGCTCAAATTAGCTGGGTTGACTCATTGTCAGTGACTCGTTGTCACTTAGCTCCCTGAGCTTTATAAACTTTTCATTAAATCAAGGAGATGGACAATATGCTATCTTCTTTTAGTTTTTGAAGTAGGATGTTGTGTGGATGTGTGTTAAGTTGCTTCAATTGTGTCTAACTGTTTTGTGAGACCCTATAGACTGTAGCCTACCCATAGGGTTTTTCTGTCCATGAGGTTCTCCAGGCAAGAATACTGGAGTGGGTTGCCATGCCCTTCTCCAGGGGATCTTCCTGATCCAGAGATCAAACCAGCATCTCTATGTCTCCTGCACTGGCAGGCAGGTTCTTAGCCACTATAAGATGGCATGCTAAGTATCAAATCATAATTCTAGTGACTAATGCCCTTATGTATGTGTGTGTGTTTGTGTGTGTGCATGTGTGTGTGCATGCTCAGTCACGTCCAACTTTTGTAACCCCTTGGACTGTAGCGAACAGGCTCCTCTGTTCATGGAATTTTCTAGGTTAGAATACTAGAGTGGGTAGCCATTTCCGACCGGAAAATATCTTCCCAAACCAGGGACCGAACCCAAGTCCCTTGCTTCTAATACATCAACAGGTGGATTTTTACCATTGCGCCACTAGGAATACCCTCTTAGTAGTCTCTAAAAAACTAGAAATGAAAAGAGCAAGAACTGCTTCTCACCAGAATCTGGTTTTACTGAGAACTAGCTCTGGCTTGCATCAGTGTCTTTGTGATCTGATATTTTATACTTTGTTATCCTTACTATATATTGACTGACTTTAAGTTTGTTTATCTCAAATACTTAAAATTTTCTATCCAAACTTTATGAGAAATAGATTTATCTAACATCTAATTTTACTCAATAAATTTTTAGTGGGAAAAAATGTATATTTTCATTAGAAGCAACCACTTTCTTATTTCTTGTTTCTCATTTTTATTTCACTTATTACAAAGAGCATATTGGGGATCACTCAACCCAACAGAGTTTACAAAAAAACCTTTAAAAAATAAACATGGATTCTCCTTTATTCCTTCAAATTGCACAGGCATAGACATACGGTGGGTAGAAATATTCTGAGGTAAGTACTCAGAATTCTGAACTTTTTCTGTAATAAAGTACCCCAATACTTTCTTACAGATTCAGCTCACTAGTTACTGCAGATTTGGTTGCAACCCAAGTCACTATAGTACCTTACAAAAAGTGAGATGCTTCAGGCAAGATTATCAGCATGAGAATAAATGAGTTAGTGAGCATTAATAAAACCTGGAGAACAACAGTGCTAAATGTTTAATGCATCATTTGGGTATGTGCCACTACAGAAAATTGAATGAACAGCTTGTTGGTTATGGGTATTGGAAATAAGAAATTCTTAGCATTGTTTTGCATTTCTTTTGGTGCCAGACTTATCAAAATTAATAATTTCTGATAGAGAATGCTTAGTAGGCTTTCTCTCTTTAAGAACTTAGTGGTGTGCATAAAAACTCCAGTCAGTCACCTTTCCTTCTCTTTTGAAGAACCATTTATCTGTAAAGCATTTGCTAAATGTTGACTCAATGTCAGCCTCAGGGGTGTATTGTTCCCATACTTACTGCTACAATGAAAGAGAATTATGTTGTATACTCTAGATAGTCACTAAATTCTGGAGCAATTCTTAATATTCAAATTTTATTAGATTCTTGAACAATGAATGATAGTATAATACTGGTTATTTTCTTAACAACAAAAATTTGTTGAATAGCTATCATGTGCATAATGAATGGTCTTTATTTCAGATATGACACAGTTCCTAGCCTCCGGGAGGACATTCAGGTGGGTTCACATATAGATTGTCTGCTTGAATATCATCCTAGTGATAGAAACGGAGAAGGAGGAAAGCAAGAGAAATGGGAAGAGGAACAGGGCAGGAATAACAATAAAAATATATAGTTTGTGTGTCTAATATTTGCTAGAATTCTTTAGGTTTCAAATGAGGCATAGCATGATATCTTTAAAATGACTTACCTATCTGGAGTAGAAACCAACATTTATTATGTCCTTCCTATTACATAGCTTTAGGGCCTCTGTCTAATAATAATTATCAATGTTTATTGAGAACTAACTAGGTGTTTTACATAAATTACCTTTACATGGATTGTTGTATCTAATCCTTCCCATGATTTTTCACTGCTGTTTTACATGAGCTATTTTATCCAGTCACCTCCAAAATCCTATGAGATGGATAGATACCAGGTCTGTCCCCATTTTAAAGATGAGAAAGTCTAGGCATAGAGAGATTGATAGATCGCCCAAATTCACATAGCTAGTGAGATGTGAATCCAAGATTTAATTCCACTTTCACAGATTCTTTCCAAGGACTTATACTTAAATTGTATCTGTAATTTTGAACTTTTCTCTTAAAAGCACTCTAAAATGTTTATAACCTTCAGACCCCAGTCAATTGTGCTTTCTACAACAACTTCAGCTTCCAGTTAATGAAAATGTGAACCTATCTGCTTCTTGGGTGGCTCAGATGGTAAAGTGTCTGCCTACAGTGCAGGAGACCTGGGTTCAATCCCTGGGTCAGGAAGATCCTCTGGAAAAGGAAATGACAACCCACTCAGTATTCTTGCCTGGAAAATCCCACGGATGGAAGAGCCTGGTAGGCTACAGTCCTTGGGGTCGCAAAGAGTCGGACACGACTGAGCAACTTCACCTTCACATCTCTTCTTGAACTGTCTTCTTCCCTCTTCTGATGGTAGAGAAAGTGGATTTTCTGGAAACAAAGACCGCTCTGCCCGTTTCTCAAACAGATCCTGTTTGCTGTCCATTTCAGGGATTGATTGGTCAGTCATATTTATTTTATTTCTTTCTCCTTCATCTCTATTATCAATCTGTTTCTCTCTACTCTATTAGTCTCATCAGCATTCAAACATACACGTTTTTTCACACTTAAAAAGGGTAAAAAATGATTAAATAAAGAAAAAAAATTTCCAAATCTCCCCATTTCCATCTCAGCTCTTTCCAGACCACTCAGCTTGCTTTCCCAGCTAGCAAAAGCCTCTCTGCTTGGATAGCTTTACTATACTCCATTCTTTTATTTACTAATAAATGCTCATTGATACCTGCTAGATGCCAGGCTTTGTGCTGTCACAGAATTAAAGAATAGCACAGACTTCACGGGAACAGTAACTTAGAGTAGAAGCTTGTATGTGATGTGTCCTATTATCACACATGCGTCTAAGAGATAATTCTAGAGATCTCTGTTTTCTGCCTTTAGTCCTGTCTCTTATCAAATATGTCTAGATTTTAGATACGTTGAGTTTGTCTATACCCAAATAAACTACCACTGCTTTGAAAAAAATCAATGCAAAATGTTAGAGAAACTTTTAGAGTTCAAATCTACCCTTAGTATCTACATTTATCAAGCTTCATTGCCATCTAAGGGCATCTGTCTGCTTTTAAGATATTCACCTTACCTAATTATAATATTTAAATATTTGAATGACTAAAATGAATAAAATCTCTCATTTCCATGTCCCCAAACAAGTGGGCCATTGGCCCATAAAATCAGATTTTCCTGGGCATTTCTATCAATATTGGGAAATTTTATTTATCCTCATTTTATAGATTAAACCAATGAGCATTGCAGATATATGAAAAACTTGCCCAGTCTTATCTAATCAATTATACATACAGCATTCAAATACAGCTCTCTTTAATTACACAGCCTATAAGATCTTTTAAATATACATTATTCATGTAGCAAAATCAAGAGATGGATGAGACTGGTTGGAGATAAAGGGGCCAGAAAGTGAGTGTTATAAGAGCATGACCTTAAGGGGAGGAAACCAGAGAAAAAACTGTATAGGAAACCCTTAAGTAGAAAACATATACTCATTTGTGCTTGAGTAGAACAGAAAATCCACGGCAGGAGTGTCAATAGATTAACTGTGTTCTTTGAAATCTTCCCTATTGTGTCTCTGGCCACGGAAGACAGACATTTAACAAGTTTGGTCAAAGATACATCAGTTGATGAGTGACTATACTATTGATAACTTATTTTATTATCATTTTCTATAAAACCAGTTTCAGTGTTTGTTTGTAAAATACTCACAAGCTGTTGCTATTTTTGCTTTCAAAGTATTGAATTATTTTGCTGCTTTAGAAGAAGCATTTTAAAGGGAGGATTTGGTCCTAGTTTCCTTTAGCTGATGTTATTTAAATTTTTGCATGATTTAGTGTTCTGCAGAGAGTTTTCCTCCCTTAATTTTAACTTGAACAGCTTGATGAGACTTTAATAGAATTTGTTTTAAAGTTATTGCTGACCTTGAATTAAGTGGGAACCAGTCTATCGCCATGCAGGTATGGGCTTCAATTTATGGCAAATATGTTTGTCTTTACAGTCATGCATAATTTCCAAATTCTAGAAATTACTTCTGTTTTATAGCTGTACCTTCCAAACCCATCATAAGGAGGGCTCTGTCAGCATTTCTATTACATTCTTCACAGAGGTTTATAACATAGCCATAAAATCACCTCCAGGATCAGTTTTGTCAGAAAAACTCTCATCTAGGGAAGAAAGGTGCTTTTTTGTTTGTTTTAACCTTTTCCAACAGTTTAAGAAGAATATACTGAATTGTCTGTTCTCACACAATTGGAGTTCATAGACTCCTTTTTTTTTTTTTTTGGTGCTATAAAACATATGTTTCTCTGAAAGAAGATGCCCTAATTGGCCTTTATGTAAGTATGCACTAGAACTGCTCTTCTCCTCAGAAGAGTTACATAGCAACACAGAGCTTGAACACAAGCGCTCATCAGACAGAAGTTCAAATCCCTATCTATCACTTAAGTAAGAGATTGTGAGTTAGCTACTCACAGAATATGATAAGGACTTAATAAATCCTGGCTATAGAGGTATAGGTTATTATTTTTAGTCCTGTTATCACTTTGGAACTTAATCAACTCCTTAATCTGATGTATATCTCTAAGTAATAAATTAAATTTGCTCCTTCATTTATTCAATCAGTTCTTATTGAGCATCAGACTGGATGCCAGAGATATAAAGACAATATAACATGACCCCTACCCTCAAGGAATATGCAGTTCAGTAGGAAGAGTCAGAATTGAGGAGACCCAGGACAGAATATTTAATACTTCCCTTGAGGCGTGAGCCGTTCAGTCACTTTTCTCAGGCCAGGGCATCACTGAGGGTTTTTAGGGAGTAGGTAGAAAGTTGGCTATTTCTGTACTAAATGCTAAAGGATGATAAGGAACTAGATAAACATGCTTGGGTCATGGAAGCAGCAATATGCAGAGTATAAAGAGGCAAATTGTGGAATAAACTGGGAGCTAGAATATACTGCAGTTAAGAGAATAGGGAACTGGAAGAATAGCAAGAAGTATAATGGAAAGATATTTCTATTCATTCTTCATTATAATAAACCTGACTAGGTTCTCTCTTGGCTCAGTTATTCTGCATGCCATGTATTTCTCTAGTTTGGTTTAATACCTTTATTTTGATGAAGCACATTCTCCAATTACTTTAAAAATAATGGTATGGAAGGTACACTTTTTAAAGTTCTCTTGTAACTTAAAATGAATCTTCTATGCTCTCCTCTTGATATATAATGTAGTGCTGAGTATGTAATTCTTAAATTTTGATTCTTAAGTTAGAAATTATTTTCCTTTAGAATGTTGGAAGGTATTGCCCCATTGTGTTCTAGCATGTGAAAGTGATGGTGATAAATGTCAAGCCCTTCTGATCGCTAATAATTTGCATTGTGACCTATAATTTTTTCTTTGGAAACTTTTAGAATATCCTCTTTGCCATTATGTTTCTGGAATTTTCATATTTTTGATAGTCATTTTAGACTATCTGTTGGACCGTTAACTCAGAAACTCATATCCTTTAGGGCTGAACATTTTCTCAAAATATTTTATTTGTTATTTTTATATTTTTTTCTTTTCACAATTTTTTTAGCTTTTCCTATTCAAATGTGAGATAATATCATATGCTGTAATTTTCTTGTCTTTTATCTTGTTATTGCAGGTTTGATATGTTTCACGGATTTGTAAAGTTTAATTTTCAATCCTACTGATATGTTTTTCATTTTTTGTTTTTAATTAACAAGGACCATTTTTGTTCTCTAAATAATCATTCAAAATTAACATCCACATTTATTAACCTGAAGGTAATTATAATAGTTTTCTTTTCTGCAAACTTTCTATTTCATTCATTTTTTTTTCTTAATTGAATTGACTGTTCTTGTATCTTCCTTCCCTATTGAGAATTTTTTCAGGTATTTGGTAATCTCTGTTGCTTTTTCATGATCAGATTAAGAAAGTTAAGAGGTGATTTGAAGCTATAAATAGGTAAGTGCCATTTGTTGACTGTATACTTAACTGGGCAGGTCATTTTTAAGGGATTTCTTAGATTAGCATTTTGTTATATCTCTTAGTTTGTTCAGATTCTCCAAAAAGCCTTTTCAAACTTCTATTAGAGAGTAAATAGAGAGTAGGTAATGATATTATAGGCAAAGTTACTCAAAGTTAACATCAACAAAACTGAGCTCTTCATCACCTCCCCCAGGTCAGTTTGTTCTTTCTAAAATCTTCCCCATTACAGTAAATAACACATACTTTCTCTCAATCACCCAAAGCTTGAGTTGTCCTTGACTTCACTTTCTCAAACACTACATCTAATCAGAAAACCTAGTTGACTCTAACTTTAAAATATATCATCAATCTGGTATCTTTATTATTTCCATCACTATCACTCTTATTTAAACTACTATTTTCATCCACATTGATTATGGTGGCCAATCTGCTATTTCTCTTGTCTTGCTTGCAAAGAGCAGTCTAACTGATTATTTTCAAAGCACTCCAGTGGGTTCCCATTTGCTCGGTGTAGAATCAGAATTCTTGTGATTGCCACCGAGTCCATGAATGATCTCCTTTCTTTTACCTCCCATTCCAAATTACCTTTCTGATTTTTTTCTGTCTTTATTTCTGTTTTTCATTACTATAGCTATTTTTTTTTCTTGGTAGTTCCTTGAACAGGTTCTCTGTCCTCCATCTGAGCAACTCTCTACTTTGTGTTCTCTCTGTCTGGAACATCCTTCATCCTTGCTCCTTCCCTCCACCAACATTTGCACCTCCTTCAAGTCTGTGGTTAAAACACACCCTTCTAATGGCAACATCTGTCTAAAATAGAATTCCCTACGGACTCATCATTTTGTACTTACTTTTTCACCTCCTATCAAGTAATAACATATTATATACTGTGTTTATTTTGTTTAGTAGCCACTAGATTGCATGATCCAAGTGAGTAAGGATTTTCATCTTTTTCCTCAGTGATTTGCTGCCAGTATTTGCAACATGGCTTCATACAGAGCGGGATCTTGATAAATGTATGTTGAGTAAATAATTTAAAAAGGTAGATTAGTTTCATTATCATTTTGTATTTGAGGAGACTGAAGCTCAGGATTAAGCAACTTGCCCAAGGCCTCAGATTCCTTAATGTGTGAAGCACAGTTTAATTCAGATCTCTCTGGCTTCACTGCCTATGCATTATCTAAGAATAAACTGCAACTGATAAGTTAAGTAAGATGAAGATTAGAAATTGTCTCATGGACTTAAGAACAAAGAAATTTTCTGCTGGCCTTGTCAGTCACAATCCCAGGAAAGTAATGAGATAGAAGCTATAATGTAATAGATTTAGGAATGAATGGAGACAAGTTTAGCCATTGAAAAAGAGGAAAGGGGTAAATAAGGTGTTTGTTTGTTTGTTTGAATCATGAGGTTATTGATATGCAGAGCATATTAAGAGCCAGTGGAGAGTGAAAAAGATGCTAAGGGAGAGAGGGGAGAAAAGTGATGAAGAAAAACTAAACACTGAGTGGATGAGAGAAGTATAAAAAGCTTATAGGAAGAAAGGTTTACTTTCTTAATGATTTGTTAATAATATCCAGAGTTATTAGGCTCATTCATTTATTCATCTCATAAATTTTTATCACGATGTTGAAGCTGAAACTCCAGTACTTTGGCCACCTGATGCAAAGAACTGACTCTTTCTGAAAAGACCCCGATACTAGGAAAGATTGAAGGCAGGAGAAGGGGACGACAGAGGATGAGATGGTTGGGTGGCATTACTGACTCAATGGGCATGAGTTTGAATAAACTCCAGGAGCTGGTAATAGACAGGGAGGCCTGGCGTGTTGTAGTCCATGGGGTCACAAAGAGTCAGACACGACTGAACAACTGAACTGAGCTGAACTGAAATATATATCAAGTTATAAGGCCCTAGGCACTGCTATATGAACTGGGTATCTGATGGTGAATAATAACAAGTAGCGTTATTGTAATCTATGCATTATGTCATTGTATCTTCACAACAACCTTCTGAGATAGATGTTATTATTTTTTTAATTCAAGAGGAGGCTGAATCTTAAGAGAAGGGAATGGTCTTGCCCAAAGTAATTCATCTAGGAAGTGTTGGTGTCTAAATCCTAACCATTGCAGTTTGACTCTACAACCCATGCTTTTAATTACTTTTATCCACCACTTAAGACAAAATTTATATTCTGATGAGAGGGATAGAAACAAACAAACACCAAATCATTAAACATTCTACAAAGTCATTATACATTCTACAAAAAAGATTTAACATAGACTATAAGATTGATAATGACTGGGTAGCTATTTTGAATGATCAGAGAAAGCTTCTCTGAGGAAATGGTGTTTAGGCTTAGATACAGGATATAATCAGAAACTAGCCATTAAAAGGGAAAAGCATTTCAGGCCCATGAGAGAACTAGTTCCAGGCAATCTGTGGATTTCAACTTTCTGTAACTGAGAATATTAAATAAGTGCATCTGGAGAATAGGGAGTGAGCATAAAAACAACAGCAACAAAGGTGGGATTCAGATCAATTCATACAGGTATTCAAACAAATTCCAAGTAGAAATTTTTGAAAATTTAATATTTGGGTCAAAAACTTGCCACAAGCATGTTTTAGTATGCGTTTAGTGGGATATAATTTACATTGTTGAATGATTACTCTGATTTCATCAAGACCTAGTGATCAGGTTTCTTAATGGTTAAAGTAAATTAGAAATTCAAGTTAAATTTGGTTTTCAACATGTCTCTCAATCTACCAATTTATTACTGCAAAAATGGAGCACATAGAGTCATTTCTGCTTTCTTTACTCAGTGATTTCCTCCTCCCAGCTTTGTGAAATGGAGAAATGGAGAAGGATTGTTGTCAGAAAATTGAGAGGGGACGTGAATTCCTTCCTTAGTTTTGTCAGCATTCAGTGGTTACTTTTCAGTATTGTACTAAGTGCTGAAGGAAATGAAGCCCTAAAGGAAAACATGGCATGTGCCCACAGTGGGTTAAAAGTGGGCTACTGAATGGTCAGTAAGACAGTGACCAAATGTTGATATTGCAACCACTCACTATATGAACCAACTAAATAATACATGAGAGTTTAAAAACGAATGAAAAGGAATTAAACTGGTTAAGAGAAATAGATGGGGAAACAGTGGAAACAGTGTCAGACTTTATTTTGGGGGGCTCCAAAATCACTGCAGATGGTGATTGCAGCCATGAAATTAAAAGATGCTTGCTCCTTGGAAGGAAAGTTATGATCAACCTAGACAGCATGTTAAAAAGCAGAGACATTACCTTGCCAACAAAGGTCCATCTAGTCAAGGCTATGGTTTTTCCAGTGGTCATGTATGGATGTGACAGTTGGACTGTGAAAAAGCTGAGCACCAAGAATTGATGGTTTTGAACTGTGGTGTTGGAGAAGACTCTTGAGAGTCCCTTGGACTGCAAGGAGATCCAACCAGTCCATCCTGAAGGAGACCAGTCCTGGGTATTCATTGGAAGGACTGATACTGAGGCTGAAACTCCAATACTTTGGCCACCTCATGCAAATTGACTCATTGGAAAAGACCCTGATGCTGGGAGGGATTGGGGGCAGGAGGAGAAGGGGACGACAAAAGATGAGATGGCTGGATGGCATTACCAGCTCGATGAACATGAATTTGAGTGAACTCCGGGAGTTGGTGATGGACAGCGAGGCCTGGTGTGCTGCGATTCATAGGGTCGCAGTCGGAAGCGACTGAGCGACTGAACTGAACTGAACTGAAACTGAAGAATTTAGATGGACTAGTAATAGTCACTTTATAAACACCAAGCAAAGATAATGAAATTCCTTGCAGAATGACATTATACTATATATGGTCCCTGGTTGTAGCTAGTCAACATGAAACTCTAAAGAGAAAAAATGAAACAGAGCAATATAGAATGATAAAAAGAAGAGGATGTAGAAGATAGGTTGTAGAATGCTAGAACAAAATACCTAAAGCAGTGTCATTTAGAAGAATACTTCAGAAAGATAAAATGCAGAAAGAACTATATTAACAAGCAATTTATTTAAAGCTTTAATTTTTTGGAAATTTTTCTGTTTGCTGATTCTCTCGAGCAGGTTAGGCTCTGCACTCCTCAGAACAGAGAACACTTGTAAAGTAATGTTGCAATGGCTCATGGAGGCATGTGGCATTAAACAACAAGCAAGAATGACAAAATCCTGAACTCAAACCCTGCCGATACAATTTATTAGTTGTCTGAACTTGAGTAAGATAATCAGCAACAGAGTGATCTCCTTCCCAAACCAAAGAAAACATTTTAGAACTAGAAAGGAACTTAATTATCTAACTCAAAACACATTTATTACTGATAAGGAAATGTAAATTCAAGGTTGGTAAGTTACATTCCCACGTGACCAAGTTGCCATCAATGGCTAATATTCGGAGCTCCATAGTCTCAACCATGCCGAGGACAGTATTCCCTTTAGAACCGAGATGGCAGCCTGAGATGGCACCTGGAATGTTTGATAAACTTTGAAATATCCTCATAATAATTAAGGCACATCCACAGAAAAATTCTGGGGTCACATTTTTATCAGTTTTCCTTTTAATTTCTTTGTCAGTACTCAAATGTAGTTTTCTTCAACTCCCTGATTGAAATATATCTTGCAACTTCTTTCAGTAGCCCTGCAGACTTGCACACACACACACATTCTACTTAATTTCTGTCTATGTTTCCCATTTTTCTCTGCCATTTGTTATGGGTCCACCTAGAAATGGAAAGACTTTCCCAAATAAAGAACGGAAAGTAAGATATGGGGAGAATTACAGCAGACAAATGGCAGTAATGGACACTAAGTTGCTTGTTATCTCTTTCCACACATGACTAGTGTTGGATGTATCCTAATATATTTATTTATATATAAACATAGTTATGTCTGGGCTTCCCTGGTGGCTCAGAGGGTAAAGAATCCACCAGCAATTCTGGGTTCAGTCCCTGGGTTGGGAAGATCCCCTGGAGGAGGATATGACAACCCACTCCAGTATTCTTGCCTGGAGAATCCCCATGGACAGAGGAGACTGGTGGGCTATAGTCCATGGAGTCAGACATGGCTGAGCAAATAAACACAGTGCAGCACATAGTTATATCTATAGCTATATTTGTATAAATGTATACAGATACACTATAGCTACATGCAGATAGATATTTAGTCAGACCTACATTACGTCTATCAGTTCAGTTCAGTTCAGTCGCTCAATCGTGTCTGGACTCTTTGCAACCCCATGAATCACAGCACACCAGGCCTCCCTGTCCATCACCACCTCCAGGAGTTCACTCAGACTCACATCCATCGAGTCCGTGATGCCATCCAGCCAGCTCATCCTCGGTCGTCCCCTTCTCCTCCTGCCCCCAATCCCTCCCAGCATCAGAGTCTTTTCCAAAGAGTCAGCTCTTCTCATGAGGTGGCCAAAGTACTGGAGTTTCAGCTTCAGCATCATTCCTTCCAAAGAAATCCCAGGGTTGATCTTCAGAATGGACTGGTTGGATCTCCTTGCAGTCCAAGGGAGTCTCAAGAGTCTTCTCCAGTACCACAGTTCTAAAGCATCAATTCTTCGGCGCTCAGCCTATAGCAATTGATATATAGATTTACATAGATACATAGATGCTGCTATACTTATATCTCCATTTAGGCTATTGCCAAGGATATATAGAATCCTAAGTAGGATATTCTGGTGATCCACAATACAATATCCATCTCAGTCTGGTTAATCTGAATACCCTTCATATGTGTTTGCTTCAAGAGAGAACTTGTGTTTGAATAGGAGCAGGTACAAGTGATTAAACTCGAGTCAAAATTTGAAATTTTCTGATCTTCAAACATCAATACTTTGTTCATACTCCAGTGATGTTTGTTGGAACATCAGTATGCAGAAAAGTATACTGTAAATGGCAAAACAACATTTTTCCTGCTCTATGGCAAAGCCCCAACTATATTGGCCTTGTTTTTGTCATATCAGGCTTTAGTGCCAAAACACGGAAGTCTATTAAAGATACTTGCCATATCCATAGAGTGATGTGAACTCTTTTAAATTTGCTCATCACTGATTTAATGCATAATAACTAGCCGATTAAAATGATTTTAGAATTGGCATATAAAATATGTGGCCATTATAGCCATCTTTTCAAGAGTGGGAAAAACTCCTGCTGAAGCTACAGCTGGAAAATAATTTGCTGAAAAATAGGCTGAAGCAGGAGGTTCCAGCTCATTGAAACTCAATTTATTATATGCTTAAATGACTCCTGGAACAGTGGAATATGTAGGCAGTACAACTAGACAAGACAAATTCTGTGCTGATAACAAATGTGTAAAACTCCAATACCTATTGGAGAAGTGATAGCAGCCAAAATTCTGTACTTGCCAACTAGTAGAAAATGTGAACATGCTGTTAGATAATTAACATTTTCCTTATTATGCAGAACTGTGTAGAGTGAATATGTAACCCAACTTTCCCTCCCCACCCTCTGGATAAGTTACAATTTCAAAGAGCATATGATTAAAGCAAAGCACCCTTTTCTGAGAAACTTCATATTATGTGCTATAAAGTTGTGATCTTTTAGCTTGTGATTTGGGTGTTAGGGGAAGCTACTTAACATCTTAATCCTCCTTTGTGTAAAGTATGGGTGGCTATATTTTTATGATGTGATCTGTAATCATGAACCTCAGTAATAAGATCAAAGGAGTGGTAGCTTGACGTTTTATCTTCCACAGTTCTGTTAAACTTGAAACTTGGTATTGAAGATTTGCTGTGCTAATGCAACTCATTTGCCATATAATTTATATAGAGAGATAACACTTTAATAGGAACTTTCAGAGCCACACAATATAGTGCAGAATTCAAAATGGTCAACATACTAGTTACTAATATTATGACATTTTGAGCAGTTGTGCTTTTAGATGAAATGCTTTTATAATTGGTTTGAATTTCTCATATTTTTATGCTAAAATGCAATTTAACTACTACCTGATGATGCTTAAGGTATTGCCAAGGTCATATGGTCCAAACCTTTCTAGATATTACAAGCACTAGACTTAATATTTGCCATACATATCAAGATAATTGAGAATATATTTGCAAACAGGAATTTTATTTTATCTGTCTCTTTAACCAAGATGATATTTCATTTCAGCCAATTCTTTGCATTCAGGAAGGTGGCCTTATAATGTGACTTTGTTTTGTTCTTGTGCAAAAGGTTTTAGCACAAACTAAATTCCAAACTGGAGTTCAGTGAATATTTCTTGGAATCAATTAAATTGACATTTATTTTCTTTGAATCAGTTTATCAAGACTGAATGATATCAACTGTCAGATCCTGTTATTCTCTCTCCCCCTCTTTTCTCACCTCTCTCTAAACTTAAAAAGCACAGTGGAAGGAATTATCAAGATAACTAACCCACCATGGCCGTGAGTTGAATCATTGATTTTACTGGTTGCTTCCACGGTGATGATGGTTGAATCTGTCCATACTTCATTAGCTCAGCAGTAACGAATTCACCTGCAAATGCAGGAGACACAGAAAACATGGGTTTGATCCCTGGGTCAGGAAGATGCCCTGGAGCAGAAAATGGCAACCCACTACCATATTCTTGCCTGGGGAATGCAGTGGACAGCGGAGTCTGGTGGACTGCAGTCCATAGCATTGCAAAGAACTGAGCTAGAGTGAGCCATTGAACATACACACATACAAAGTGAAGAGCAGGAAGTTAAGTAGCGAGACAAACCCAGAGAACACAGGGTAATAAACCATAACTTTACAGCATATATCATACAGGATGTGAAAGTGAAGTCGCTCAGTCTGCGACCCCATGGACTGTAGCCTACAAGGCTCCTCTGTCCATGGGATTTTCCAGACAATAGTGCTGGAGTGGATTGCCATTTCCTTCTCTAGGGGGTCTTCCTGACCCAGGGATCGAACCCGGATCTCCTGCTTTGTAGACAGACGTTTTACCATCTTAGCCACCAGGGAAGTCCTCATACAGGATGATTTGTAGTTAATTTTTTTTTTCTGAGAATTGTTTTATCGTTGGCATCATCTTCATCATCATTGTAATTTTTTGTCTTCCTCATAATTTATTATCTAACATAGACCTGATCTCCCGCCCAAGAGTCTTCTGTACCTTATCTTATGCTTAATCTAGCCCCTCTCAACTCATCTACCTCCCTCCCTTCTTTACTTTGCCTTGAGAATGCTATACCCACAGTGTGCATCAGCCCTTTCTTTTGTGTCACCCTGCTCTTCCTTTGATAAACCTCTCTCATTCTTCCTAACTTGTCCTTTTATATTATTAGGGGAATGTTCTACATTCATTTTTAAAAAATTCAGATTCCTTGTCCTCTTTATAAGTAATCATGTAATTATTTCATTAATGCCTGTTTCCTTAATGGGAATGTAGCTTCCTTAGAGTAGGGACTCTATCCAACTTATGTAACGCATCTCCTTTGACTAGATATTGCAAGGCATATAGTTTAAAATCATCTTAAACATATAAATGATTTCATTTAGTTTTCTCATTTAATCTTACCAGCAACCTTATCTGTTAAGCATGCTTATACCTAGTTGAAGACAAGGCAGTGGACAGATTGAATGTAGCCTACTTTATAAACAATAAGTCCAGGATTCTAATGTTGTTTTCTTCGTTCCGAATTTGAAGATCCTTAGCCTTATATCATTATTATTGAATCTTAGGTAAAGCATTTGTTTATTCAGCTAACATATAATGAATAGCAGACACTATGTTAAGTGGCAGGAATTGAAAGATAGCCAAGACTTCATCCATGCCTTCAAGAAGTGCAGAGCAAAATCGATAAAATAGAAAAGCCTTCCCTAAGGGAAATAATCAAAATTTTGATTCAAATTCCAAAGCTATTGTCTGTTGCATTATAGAAGATGAAATGCATTGTCAGAGGATCTCTGGAAGACTGGAATTATCAAAAACAAGGTATGTTGTCAGTTTTGATCCTAAATAAGAAAAGTTAGAGATGTGTGAAAAAGAGAATTTTAATCACAATAATAAATGATTAGGAAGTAGATACCTCATTTTGCTATGATAACCAGAGATGGCATTTCACTGAGGGTACAGCTTTTGTCATATATATTTATAGCCCCTTGTCCAGGATGGGATTTGTCAACTCAAGAATACTAAGTCAATTCATTATTAGCTTCCAAAATTTAGGGGTGATTACTAAATACACATAATAGTATGCCTTATTACCATTTTATAATCTTTTTCTAACAATAATGATAATTAAAGATACTGAAAGATTGCTAACATTGTGTCTTTATATTCCAAAGTATCTTATTTGAAATATAGAAAGGGAGCCATAAGAATGTTAAGCACCATAAGTAAATTTTGGTATTCACAGTTTATGTCCAAGCTCCCAGCTTATAGCCTGCTTCTTTTCAAACTTACAGCAAACTTCCAGAAAGATCTGAAATCTATTTTTTTTCATCACAGAAGTATTACTTAATAGTCTTCTTTTAATTTTAAAAAATAGGGTAAAGGTGAAATATATTTTTCAACCCACATCATTGTAAATTGTAATTCTCTTCACAAGGGTTGTGGGAAGATCCCCTGGAGAAGGGAAAGGCTACCCACTCCAGTATTCTGGCCTGGGTCATGGCATTGCAGATCAGATATGACTGAGAGACTTTCACTTCACTCACAAGGATTAGATTTATTTTCTTGTGCATTTCTTATATCTTCTATGTTAAAACAACCTTTTTTACATTGCATTTATAGAAATATACTTTCACAAATGTAGTTTGGATTTGTGTGTGTGTATGTGTGTGAATGTATGTTTTTACAAAAATATTCTTGAATCATAGCTTTGTACATTTTTCAGTATAAATTATCTTGAAGAGAAATTCTATTTATAGATAAGCAGTTAATATCTGTACATCTATTTCAGATCTATGAACATTATTCTGCATTGTAGACATTTTGTTAAAGCATTTGTTAAAGCATTTTATATTCATGGAATTTAGAAGACTTCCTTTTTAACATAAATAATAAGAATAGTGACAATCTTTGCACCTACCTAAACTATAAGATTCTCTATTAGAAATTTACAAGCAGAATTGCTGAGTAAAAAGAAAACACTTTAAAATTTTAATAGATAATTAAAAACTTATTTCAACGAATACATGAGTTTATTTCCTTACATCTTTGTCAACGTTAGATATTTTCACTCTTGCAGATATTTCATTGTTTAAATTTGCATTTTTAAAGTTACTTATTAGTCATTTGTATCTTCCTTTTATAAATTTCTTGTTCATTATATTTCCATATTTTATTAACTCCATTGTCTTCTATTGAATTTTAGGAGCTATATATATATATATATTTGTGTGTGCATGCATGCATGCTCAGTACTTAATTATGTCCTACTCTTTGCAACCTTATGGACTGTGTGGCCCACCAGGCTCCTTTGTCCATGGGATTTTCCCAGCCAGAATTCTGGAGTGGCTTGCCATTTCCTTCTCCAGGAGATCTTCCTGACCCAGGGATTGAACCTGCATGTCCTGTGCTCCTTGATTAACTGGTAGATTGCCTACCACTGAGCCATATATATGGGAATCCCTATATATGAAGGTGAGAGAGATGTTTTATATATATATATATAAAATAAGATATACTAATATATATTGTTATTATAAGATATATATCTTATATATAATATATATATTGTTATTATAAGAAATATATCTTATATTATATCTATACATAATAATAAGATATATAAGATATTTTATATATATATAAAAATATGAGAGGAAGAGAGAAATTTTGCAAATATTTTGTTTTATGTACCTTGGTGTCACATTGCTCCGTAGAGGGCTGGTAAATTTTACAGTTTTTCAATTTATCAGATATTGACTATGATACAATTTTTAAACTACTTTTCTTACATATATTCCCATTTTTTTCATTTAATTCTTCAGATAGGAACTCATATTTGTAAACTTTATAATTATGAAAACTGAACTCAGTGAGATGCTATGATTATCTAAAGATAAACATTAGAAAATGTAAGAGTCAGAATACCAATCAGATTATGCTGATTCTCCATATTAAACTGTGCTACTGACATCTGTATAAATCTTGATATTATCTGTATCTCTTTATCTGTTAGTATACAAATCCACAGGTAGAACTCTCATTATTATCAGTATTATTTTATTTAAATCTATTGTACAGATTAATTATAAACATTAGGTGTTCTCATAAAATACTTTATACCTGTTTGGTGTAATGTAACAGAGTGTGTAATGTAACATATTGTGTCCTTGAAACTTTTTAGTTAGGTGAAAAATAAAGTATTTCACTTTGCTAAATGTATAAGAGTACCAACTGGTTTTCATTAAAACGTAGCTGATTTAAGAAACAGATATGCTTTAGGCAAAATAGTTAAATAGGTATTGTTATATCTGATTATTCTATAATTCGCTTTGTGACCCCTACTTCTCTTAAACATTAACCCTTTCCCAAAAGCCTGAAACCTTCATACTTCCCCTCAAAACCCATATGAATTCCTCCAACCTACTCCACATAATACTACACCATGATAGAGTAGGTTTTCACAAACACTTGCTTTCTGGGTCATAATACCACAGTCCTAGACATGCATCAGTTTAAAACCTTGCTGGATGATCAAAGTAAAAAGCCAGACATATACTGGATTTGGATGTTTAGGTTGGCTTAATACTGTGATTGTTTTAAAAGAGGTCAATGATAAAGAGTATACTTTTGGAGTTACTCAGGCCATGGTTTGAATTCTGTGTTAGTTGTGTTACCTTGTATACAGAACTGCATTAACATCTCTGCACCTACTTTTATCTGTTTAAAGACTGTTGTAATTCATTTCAATAATTAAGAAAGATAATTTGTATAGTGTATTGCCAGACACATAGAAAACTTCAATTTGTATCGATGATTATTATATATCACTTGAAAATTAACAAAAAATTTCACTGTTCTTCTCTTTAAATCTGCCCCTCAAATTGGTTCCTGTCTAGCTATATTCTTGGCTTGATCTTAGACATTGCTTTCTCAGGTAGTTCTACCCAGGGTTTTCTGACTGACCCAATAAAATATCAATGCCTTGTATATCGCATTTCATTGAACATATCACATTGTAATTTTCCCTTTAATAGCTGAATATTCTCCTATTTCCTTAGACTTCAAATTCCACAAGGGAAGGAACTTTGTTTTGTTTCATCTTTTTTTTTCTTTAAATGATATATATCTCATTATACTAGCATATGTCACAATTTTTGCTGAATTTAAAAAAGAATGCATATGTACATGAAGAAATATTTCCTGATACAAATGTGTGCATGTCTGAAAGCATGGTTGAATGGTAGGCTATGTAGCTGAATGTACAGACTGATGGATAGGTGAAGGCCTTATCAAGAAGGCTTAGGAATAATGGTAATGTCAATTACAATGATGGCAAGCAGAGAATATATTTTTAGATTGGCTTTTTAAAATCATTTAAATTATGCTAAATGTCATGCCTTCAGAGAGTGCTGACCTCAACTGCCTCAGTGAGTGCAAATCCAGGGAAGTTGGCAATATAATGCATTTCACTTGGTGTGTGGCAGAGCCTAGAGACTAAATAATATGTCACAATATGCTTAAGTTTTCCTCCCAACAAATTAAGAAAACACTTTCATAAATACATGTCCACTTCTACCTGCTATGTTCACTTAGCATAAAGTTAAAATATGAAATAGTTTATTTCATATGCTGTACATTTCATTATTCTGTATTATAGACTCTCTGGATTCTTTGGAGGTGTTTCATTATGCAATTTAATCTGATAGTGAAAATCCCCAAACAATACAGAACAACCTACAAACTTGCAATGAATTTTAAGTCATATATCTTGCTTAATGTGTGTGCTGATTTATCCAGCACACCAAAATTAAACTTGTCAGATATGTATTGTATTTTATTGTTTGGAAAACTGTAAATAGTCCACATGTGTTCTGTATATTTTCAGATATTAAAACTATTATTCAGCTTAATTCTATATCATTGAGATTTGACCGTGGACTGTGTCTGCATTATACTAGCTTAGTAGGTACAAGAGTGATGGGAAATATTGTCTGCCACAGCTGTGGTACTGACCCCTATATGCTAACCTTAGAAGATGGAAGGGAAAACATTTTTCTCCCAAACTGACCTTTCCCAGATTAATTACTCACATCCAACTTGATTATATTTTACCTGTTAATCTCCAGCATTAACTTTTTGTAAACCATGGTTGAATCCATGTGAACTTGTCAGCTTCATTATGTAAAATTAATTAATAGTGATTGGATATATGAATTTTAACAATTTTGAATATGTTTAATGATTTAAAATATATTTTATAACATACAGTTATTTTTTGAAACAACATTTATGTTTCTCTCAAGAGAAACTTCCAAATTATATATATGCCTAAACATATATATGTATGTACATCATATATGTACTGTAGATATAAAGGAATAAACCTGAAATTTAAAAAAAAACTACTTGTCTCAATCCAAGTACTACAGGACAGTTTTATATTACTTATTTTTAAGGGTAAACCAGGTTCAAATTAAACGTCAAACATAATTTTGTATTCAAAATTTGATATATGTGATTGTCCATAGAGAAATTCTTAAAACCCATGTCTTCTTGCCAAATTTGTATTTGCATAATAGTGAACTATAAGGTTTTAGATCACTTTACAGCAGAATGCCAACCCATAAACTGCTTGGTAAAGCTACTAAAAACTTCAATCTGCAATATATTTATCTCAGTTAGGATTTTGAATTCTTTGCATAAAAAATGAAATGCACCAGAGTCTCTTAGTTCTTAAAAAGAGAGAGCAAATTCTAAATTCTGTTTATTTCCCCATTTCTTCCTTTAACTGCTGCAGACATAAATGCAAAATGAATGTTGACATATTTGTTTAGCATCCCTGAACAAATTAAACTGCTTTAGAAGTTCTTCTATAATCAGGCTTGAAAAACAGAAACTAGCATTCACATCCCTGGATAGAATAAACTGTTTCAAAAGTTTCTCATTAATCAGACATAAAAATATATTATAAAAGTAGTAATAGGTCCTTTGAAAAGTACTTGAACTTTCCCTTGCAGCAAACTTTTTACCGTTTCATTGTATATTGTTATTTTTGGTCATACACATATAAAATTATAAGTATATAATTTATCTGTTTTCTGTAGGTGAATTTCTAAGTATGAATGAATATTGCTCATTGGGAAGCATGGTGTGTGTATATGATAAAGAACACAGCCTCACTGTAGAGCTACTGATTACTTTTGATGTGTCTTTGGACAAATAAAATAGAAAGAAGATATAATTTTAAAAATTTTGAACTTTGAAGAATTACAAACATTTGAGTGTTATTCTTCATAATAATTCTGTAAGTTTAACAATGTTATACTCACTTGAGAGATGAGGAAACTGAACTTCAAAGATATTAATTGACTTGTCTCATATAATATAGCTATTAAGTAGTAGAGATGATATTCCATATTAGATCTATCTCATCCCAAAGTTCCCGTTCCTCCCATTCCCTGCTATTTCTCTGACATACATTTTCTTCTTTGTGAAATGAAGGGGTTAGGTTATATTAATAGTACTCTCTCATTCAAATTCTGTAAATTCTTGATGAACAATCATTGAGACTTTGGATAAGGAAATATTCGTTTGTTATGGAAATGGATATTACTCTAACATTGTGAATCCTTAACTTCATTTTCCTTATTCAGACAATGAGTATCAATGACTGACTTACTTTCCCTAGACACCATGCAGGCAATAAAAACATATGAACCACAAAGTTTTTATTTCATTTGATAAATTTAGCCAAAGATTTGAAGATAGTTAACAATGAATCACCAGTAGTTACATTAATTTGCCTAATAGTCTTGCCATTCAGATATTATTCTTTTTAAAGTTTGTATGGCATTGAGTTGTTTCAATTACCAAATAGTTATCAGGAAGGACAGGTCATTTTCTTTGCTTTTAGAGAATACTTTAAAATTTAAAATCTATATAAATAAATTTTAATTTCTCTTTTCCTTTCATGCAAAAATCACTAGATTCAGTTCATTCATTTTGAAGGGTATATTTAGTGTGGCTTACTGACATTTTTTCAGCTTTATTTCAAAGAGGCAGTCTTGCCGGGGTCCAGCCCTGGTGGATCCAGGGTAATTCGAAGGTGGGGATGGAGTAGGCGTCCTAGAAAAAACTTATTTAATTACAGATAGAGAGGGATTAGGAATTTAGCAGAGAAAAAGAGGCCAAATAACTTGGTTAACACAGGGTACCAATTACCACCTACGTAAGCTGCAGGCATCTTCCCGTTTTCTGAAGGAGAGGAGGCACAGAGGCCCCCCGCCGGTCCAATCTTAGAAGCCCAGGCAGAATTAGTAGGCTTGGTGAGTCCTATGCACCAGATGGGAATTCGACCAGAAAACAGTAAGAGAGAGAGAAAGGTGCTGAATAACTTGGTTTACGTGGGGTACCAATAAAATTCCGGACAAGGAATTTGCACCATCTGCATGGAAGGCACCCATGCTCCAGATGGGAATTCAGCCAGAAAATTGGGGAGTAGAAAGGAACGACATGAGGGAATCAGTCTTTCTGGAACTGATCTGATTTCTTTATTTTTCAGGGTTGTTTATATACCTTTTTGTTACACATAGGGATGAATACAGAGTCACGTGAGGGTCAGCAGACCTGACCCTTGTCACAATCAGGTGTTTCATATAAAATTATACAAAGGTCTTATGAGTTTTTACATCATCTTCTGACCATGAGGTCTGCTGATATTTTATGTCCCTTTCTGATACTGGTCAGTTAACCAGAAAGCTTATTTTTCCAGGAGTGATTTTTTCAGGTACCACCCTCCAAATAAAGTTGCATTCCTATAGGGTGAGGGTGTAGTGAGTTACAATCAAGAAAGGAATTTACTTAACCTAAGATTTAACATGATTAGTCTTAAAGGTTAATACTTATTTCTCCTATATGCTAGTTATATTTACTATAAGGACAGGGAATATGGAGATTTAGCAGTAAACATCAGTCCAACAAATGAAAATCCTTCACCAATGTTCCCTTTACAATCTATTTAGTCTTAAAGATAGTGATAAGGTTACATTTTTGCATAGCAAGGACACAGTGATTTATAACAAAGTACAGTAGTCTATAACAAAAGAGAAACTTCATTAACTCAAAAAGTCTAATATTGCTAACATCAAAAACTACTATATTTCCTTTTCTATATGCCAAATACATTGATTAATATATTCTCAGGTGCCTAAGGATATGAAGGCCTGGTGGCAATCAAATGAGAAAAGCCCTATGCTAATACTCCAAACTCTCTGTGCTGTTTATGATTGAGAGGTTGTCACACAAGCTAGTCTGTCAGCAGAGAGGTTTGAACTGAGCCACCCTTGTCACACCCAAGGCAGGGAATTAGCAGTAATTATTGGCATGACAAATGAAAAAACCCTTCACCAATATAATTCCTAATCATCCCACTAATACTATACTAATAATCTTCTAACTTCTCAAAAGACTCTGTATTTAGACAGTTTTAAAGCATCCCATGCCTCTCACAGTTGGGAGGCTATAAACAATCACATGTGGCTGGACAACCTGATCAGGCAGGCTAGAGAGCCTTCAGAGTTTGTTAAGTTGAAACACTCTTGTCACGCCCAGGAATTTTTACTAACTGGGGCTGCAAGTTAACTCCTTCTCTGAGAGAAATGGTTATGGGGGAGAGCTCCCCGTAAAGTACTCTGGTTTTGGGTAGATGCTTGGGAACAGGGGATTTCCTGAGGCTTGATCACGCCTTTGCGTATGCCAAGCTTCTTTTTCCTCATGACCTTTGCCATGGGTGGAGTTCCTCACACTGGCCCCCAACAGCAGTTATACTAAATGGTAGCTTAAATAGTCAAAGAAGAGGTCAGAATTTTAGTCAAGTGCCTCATGACACAAAGGATGCCAAAATTGTTAGGATGTCATGGATATATTTCTGATTTCAACTATGATGGAGTAATTTGTATCCCCAACTTGCCTCCATATACATTATAGAATTTTTAAGATATATGAGGTCACAACATTCGGGTACTGGAAAATAGGCAATATTGGAGAAGTTTCTTCAAAAAGAGAAATGTGAAAGATATGTTCTACTTCCATTCTGGATTTTTACATCGAGATGCTTTCTAAATGTGATGGAAGGGAATGGAGCTCCAATAGAAACAAGGAATTCACTGGAGAGAGTAAGAATCACACTTTGTGATTGTTGAGGGTGCTAGAATTTGTGGATAAGTGTCATAGGGACAAGAGATCTGTGGAGAGAAATCTTGGGCATCTGCATAAGTTTCCACTTGAATATTTGGCCAAATATGTGCATGGGGTAAAGCACTATACTTGGTAGAGAACAGCTGTTGAAGGTCTGTGAGATGGGGCTGGGCGGGGGAACGAAACAAAACAGGAAATTACAAAATGATGGGGCACACTGGTGACCATACAGTCAACAGAGAAACCATTCTGAACTCACCGAACATTCTATTTATTCCCCTGGGAAGCCCAAATTTTGCAGGAAGTTTATTTTAACTTCACTCTAACAAAGCTTTAAACAAGGCTTCAGTGGGATGAAACTGTACAACTCAATAACTGGTTTAATAAAAAAAAAAGCAAACAAAAAAGACAATTTAGACTCTAAAAATAGTGTCTATATCTCTAGATAAGTAACCATTCACTCTTCCCCCTAACTAAAAAGGAAAATGAACCATAATTATGAGAAAAATCAATCACTAGAATATCACTAGAGGCTCCAAGTATATTTGATTTAACAGAGAAGAACTTTAAAGATGATATTATGGAGATGTTCAGTGTTTTAGTGAAAATGTATACAAAAAATGATAAATGGAGAAGTTCAGCTGAAAAATTATATAATATAGGCCTATTAACAAGTGGACATTTAAGAAATGGAATTTTTCTGTAAAGCTGAGCTGTAGATTAGACAATAAAAACAGAAATTTTAATAGACTTAGAGGCATATCAGAAGAAATGAAACAAGGCACATAAAAGCCAGAAAAAACAAACATGTGTTAATGACTTGTAGAAAAAAAAGGTCGTGTATTTTAATGTATGTAATTGAAGACATAAGAAAGGAGATAGAACTTCCACACCTGACAAAATGTAAAATTCACAGACTGAGGAAAACTTATGTATAGTCAAGTTTTGAAAAGCAGAAAAAGGGAGAATATTAAAAGCAGTCAGAAATTAAAGGAAGCTTTATATATGAGAGCCTCTTCTTGAAAGTAGAAGAGAAGAGTGAAAAAGTTTGCTTAAAGATCAACATTCAAAAGACAAAGATCATGGCATCTGGTCCAATCACTTCATGGCAAATAAATGGGGAAATAATGACAGACTTTATTTTCTTGGGCTCCAAAATCATGACAGATGGTTCTGCAGCCATGAAATTAAAAGACACTTGCTCCTTGGAAGAAAAGCTATTACTAACCTAGACAGCATATTAAAAAGCAGAGACTTACTTTGCCAACTAAGGTCCATATAGTCAAAGCTATGGTTTTCCCAGTAGTCATGTATGGATGTGAGAGTTGGACTATAAAGAAAGCTGAGTGCTGAAGAATTGATGCTTTTGAACTGTGGTGTTGGAGAAGACTCTTGTGAGTCTCTTGGAGAGCAAGGAGATCCAACCAGACCATCCTAAAGGAAATCAGTCCTGAATATTCACTGGAAGGACTGATGCTGACTCTGAAGCTCCAATACTTTGGCCACCTAATGTGAAGAACTGACTCATTTGAAAAGACCCTGATGCTGGGAAAGATTGAACGTGGGAGGAAGAAGGGACACAGAGGATGAAATGGTTGGATGTTGTCACTGACTCTTTGGACATGAGTTTGAGCAAGCTCTGGGAGTTGGTGATGGATAGGGAAGCCTGGTGTGCTGCAGTCGTGAGGTTGCAGTCCATGGGGCTGCAGAGTCAGACATGACTTAGCACTGAACTGAGCTGAACTGATATGAGAGAACAGTGAAAAACTGCTGACTTCTTATCTGATACAGTATAAGACAGTAGATAATGGAATCCTATTTTTAAAGGCTATAGAGGAAAGAGCTGCATAGAAATCTAATCCTGTGAGTTATATTCTTTAAAGAGAAAGTTGAAACAATGACAGTTTAATATAAGCTAAAGCTGGGAATATTTGTAGTAAGCAGAATTTCATTAAGTAAATATTAAAGGGTGTTTACTCATCAAGATGAGTGAAGATGTTATTAGAAGTAATCTAAGATTTACATGAAGGGATGAAAAATAGAGGAAGCTGTTAATATGTGGGTAAATAAAATTATTTATTAAAAATTAATACCTAATATAGCAGTGATATGCTTGGATTTAAAATATATTTAAAATAGATTAGGGCAATAACACAGAACAGTGGATAGTGTTGAATGATATTGTTGTAAGCTTCTAAGATTATATGTGAAGTTGTAAATATTATTTAAGGTATACTTTATTACTTACAGAAATCACAATGATTATTTAAAAAAAAGGATACCTAATGAGTCAATAGAGAAGTTAAAAGTTGAATGCCAAATTATAATTTAGTAATCAAAATAAGGCAGGCAAGGAAGGAAAAAGAGAAATGAAAAGAAGAAAAATGGGGAAATGTAACATGGTAGAGTTAAAATTAACCATTTCAATAATTGTGTTAAATATTAATTGATAAAACCTTTAAAGGAGTAATTGTATATTGAATGAAAGCGGTTAAGACTCAAATGCATTACAAGAGAATAAATTTAAATTTTAGGAGACACATAAAGTAAAATGATGAAAAAAATTTCTATGTGAACAGTAAATAATAATAAAGCCAAACTGGATATATTATTATCAGAAAAATTAAACTTAAGGACAATGCATTTTACTAGCAAAATATAGAAAATTTATTTAAGATTAAACCTACCATAAGTCAAGATATAGCAACCCTAAATATAGGTGTACCTAATAAAGGGGACCAGAATACATGAAAATAGAATCTAACAGGAACTAAGGACAAATTTACACTCAGATTTGGATTTGTACCTCTCTAACAGAAGTGGGTAAAGCATGGTGACAAAAAATTAATCATGATTTAAACAACCTACTTGGATTATCAACCATCGTAAGCTAACTGACATTCATAGATCAATGCAATCAGCATCAACAAAATACATGTTTTTTTTTGAAAGTGCACTTTATATTTTTCATGATATAGATCATACTATATGCCATATAACATTTTTCAGTAAATATCGAAGGATTTAATTCATCCAAGATGTATTCACTGATTAGAAAAGAATTTTTTCTTTTTTTTTTTAAATTTTACTTTATAATACTGTATTGGTTTTATTTTAAAAGTCAATATCAGAACAAAATTTGAAATTCTTCAAAATTTAGAAATTAAACTGCATATTCCTAATGATTTTAAATTATCTTTGGATCAATGAAGAAGTTAGAAAATGAAGTAGGTAATCATTAGAATGGAAACAAAAGTAAAAGATATATCAAAATTTGTGGAATACAGCAAAGTGGTTCTCAGGGAATAACTTATGGCTTGACATGATTATATTAAAAAAAAAAAGAAACTAAACATAAGTGATCTAAAATTCTAACTTAAGGAACCAGAAACATAGGAATAAATTAATTTCAATATAAACAATAGAGTGCAATCATGTAAAATGTAGAAACCACTGGAAAATGACAATGAATTAAAAATTGACATTTTAAAAATATTAAAACTTTGATATAATGCCCCACTAGTCACAGTGAAAAAATCAGAAAACAAGTGCAGTCAAAGATAGTATTCATTAAATAGCCTATATTTGCTAAAAGGAGATAAGGAAATTTATCAATAATTTTATACAGATACATTTTACAATTTTGATTATGTTAGCAATTGAAATGAAAGGTACATGTTATCAAAACTGACACTGGAAGGGTTAAAGACTCTGAGTAGCCTTATTTCTATTAAAGAAATTAATTTGTATTTGTAAATAATAATTTTCTACAAAGAAAGGTTCAGGCCCAGATGTATATAAGAAATAAGTAATACCAGTCCTCCATAAGTTCTTTCAGAAAATAGAAAAGAAGAGAGGGAATATGTTACACCTCAGCATAATCGTGGCATCAAAATAAGACAAGAACATTAGGATAAAAAAATTACACTGAATATCTCTCATGACCATTAATGTAAATGTTCTTAGCAAATCATTAGCAACTTTAAGATAGTAATATATGTATAAAGGATGATACACCATGGCCAATTCATTTTAATTCCAGGAGTGCTAGTTTGTTCAACATTTAAAATGAATCACCAGACTAAAAAATGAAAAATAAAATGAATATGATCATCTCAATAATTGCAGAAGAAACATTTGATAAAATAAATTCCTATTTATGATAAAAACATCCAGAAAACTAGAAAGAAAGAAGCACTTTCTTATTCAGGTAAAGATCATCTTAGAAGGTCTTGCAGCTAACACAATATTTAATATTAAAATAATTAATAATTTTTCTAAGATTAGAAACAAAACAAGTGTAAATCCCCTTACCAGTTCTTTCTTTAAAGCTTTAAGCTCATTCCTGTATTTCATGTAAGTTCCTTTTGCTCCTTCAATGGAGAATGGAGAATTGGGTCTGATTGCATTTTACTTCTCTAGAAAGTGTGTGTGTGTGTGTGTGTGTGATTCTTTGGAGGGATATGTGCTACTAGGATCACACTCTTTAGTAGCTGATAAATTTTTGTTGTTGTTAAAGCTTATAATGAGGTTTATACTGTAATATATCTAAGTGTTTACTAACAGCCAAACTTCTTATATGGCCTTCCCTGGTGGCTCAGTGCTAAAGATCAGGTTCAATCCCTGGGTGAGAAAGATTCCTTGGATAAGGAAGGAAATGCCAGCTTTCTCCAGTATTCTTGCCTGAGAAATCCATGGACAGAGGAGACTGGGGAGTAACAGTTCATGGGGTCACAAAGAGTTGGACACTACTTAGCAGTTAAGACAAGCAACCAGTTCTTTCAGCAATATGTAATAGGGCCTACTTAGAAGTAAAACAAGACAGACCTTCAAAGGGGCTAGTAAGACTTTTATTTATACACAACATGAATGTTAGAAGTCCCAGTGCATTTGCCAAAAATATACTAGAACTATTATATTTAGGAAGTCCACAGTATAAAAAAAATGTACAAATATTTCTTAGAGAAATGAAAGAATATCTAAATTAATTGCATTGATTAAATGAATTATTTAGAACACTTACTATAAATAAACTATCAATTATCTTCAAACTGATCTATAGATAAAATGACACCTCAATACAATTCCCATCAGATTTTAAATTTGTTTTTGGTGAAACTGATAACATAAATATAAAATTTATATGAAAGTGCAGCCAACCTTAAAAAGCCACGTGCTCTATAAAAATGGAAAAAAAAAAAAAAACACAGGAAAACTTTTACTGTCTGATACAAACTTATTGTAAAGCTACATTAGTCTAACCAATGTGGCATCAACATAAAGTTAGGGCAATAAAGCTGAATAGATTACATTACTATCTGCAAAATAGATAGCTAGCGAGAAGTTTCTGTATAACACAAGGAGCTCAACCAGGCGCTCTGTGACAACTTAACTAGTGTCACAGAGGGAGGTGTCAGAGAGAGGGGACGTATGTATACTTATGGCTTATTTACCTTATATGGCAAAAACAAACAAAACTTTGTAAAGCTATTATCATCCAATTAAAAATAATTATATTAATTTAAAAAGGGAGAGAGAATAGAGTCCTGAAGTAAATGCACTTATACATAGTCAGTATATTTTCATCAAAGCCATCAAAGAAATATAATGGGTGAAAAGCATGTCTTTCAACCAATGCTTAGAAAACAGTTCAAGATCTGTATAAAGAGATGATCCTTAACTCCTCCTATCTTACACCATTTACAAGCATTAATTCAAGATGGATGATGTACCTAAAGGTAAAGGCAAAAAAATATATATACATATAACTCTAAATATAAACACTTGAGAAATTCCTCATGACACAGTGGGAGGGTGGGGTTGGGGGTGATATTTTTATAGATAAATATTTTTTAATTAGGAAGTAAAAAACAGCCATTTACAAAGGGATAAATTTCACTTTCTGCCCTGTAATGACAAAATTACGACAATGGAAAGGTTAAGACAGAAACAGAGGGAAAATAGTTTCAAAACATATATATGACAGACTGTTGCCTATTGCATATAAGTACAAACACCCAGAAGGATAAGGCTAGGTATCCTCTCCTCTCATTTTTCCTCAATAACTAGTGGAAATTTAAAATGATAAATCAGTGAAAATGGAATATTGTAGATCCCCACAGGAAAAAAATAATTTCTTATTAAGTATATAATTTTCATTTAAACCTTAGGTATTTACCCAAAAGGAACGAAAACATATCAACAAGAATTGTAGAATATATAACTCGTACATGAATATTAATAACATATTTTCATAGTAGTCCAAAGCTCGGGAGAAAAATAGTAGAATAGAAAAATTAATTCTGTATTACTGCAATGAACAATACAGTACAATTGTGATAACTAATCACTTATTAAAATATATAACAATGTGAATAATCCTAGAAACATACTATCTAATGGGAGAAGAGATATATTTAGTTTTGTATAAACTATATGATTATATAAATTCTAAACTATGACATGAGAAGTCAAAATGGCCATTACTCTTTGAGAAGGCAGTTTGCAAAGCATACTTCTGAAGTTCCAATGATACTGTTTTTTTACTTGGATGCAGGGTTCAGGGCTTTCTTAATTTTGTAAAAATACATTCTGCCATAAACTGCGATTTGTGCTTTTATCATTGTATTATTATTTTCTTAATTCAAAAAAAATTTGTGGTATTTCAGGAACAGTCACATGAATTTGAGGTAAAATGAGTATTTAGTATGACTTTTGAAAACTGATTAGAATTACAGTACCCCAAATATTTTTATTCTAATAGTCATAATTTTATGTATAATATCTAGTGTTTGAGACATAGTAGACACATAAAGAACTGCATTCATTTTTGTTTCAATAATGAAATCAAGTGACTACTATCTATAAAACCGAGTATAATATTTATTACTATTTTGACAATAGTAAAAATATAATGGGAATAAAGACACTTGATGGTAATGAGAGCAATATATTTTCCTTAATGTATTAAATTCTAACATAAGAAGATATATAGATAATAAAACTTGCAGAAACTTCACACAATTTTTCACTTAGTTTTTGTTCTTTTTTTTTTTTTTGTGGCAATAGCAGTTCTTTAAAAGTTGAACCATTTATTGACAATGGCTTTTTTCAGTGCAATGAATTTTTAATCCTGAAACATTCTAAATAACTATACTACGAGAAGTGATGTTTTCACATGACAATTCCAGGCAATGAAACACTCATTAATTTTCATGATATAATAGTTTATATTCAGAACATATCATACAGAACAAAACTGAACTGTATACCATTCAATTACAAATGATTCCAACATGCTTTTCTTTGTCTGTGTATGGTAAGTGAGAAGGAAGCAGAGATAACTTTGTCTATAAATATTTATCTCTTTTGCGTAGTTTCTGCACTTGTTTTGAAGTATCCAAATATTTGTCTGTAGTTTTGCACCAAAAATACATTAACTTAATATTTAAGTATAAATTGAGTGCAAGACTAGTTTTCTGTGATTATGAGTTGGTGATAGACAGGGAGGCCTGGTGTGCTGCGATTTATGGGGTTGCAAAGAGTCAGACACGACTGAGCGGCAGAACTGAACTGAACTGAATTGAGGACAAGATGACTGTGAGCCTGTAAAAGTTAGTAAAACTGGTGAAGAAAATGCAGCGAAAAGAATGAATTTTCTTTCTGAAGAATGACTCCCTCACACACATTCTCTGCCAGTTACCAGCCATTATGACACATCCTGCTTTGGCGAGTGTAATATGTATTTACTGTTACATGTTAATTTATATAATTTCTACCTATAAAAGTGTATATCTTGGATTAGGTTGGACTGCATTGTAATTTTACTCATTAGAAATTAAAGAAAGATATTTTCATGTTACTGTATTTTTTCGTAACAGTAAGGTTTCTAGGAATAAATTGAAGCAAGCAAGGGAATGGGTATGTTTGATCTTTTAAGCAGACCAGTAACATTAATTACAATACAAATTTTAAGGAAACAGGTTTTTTTACAGACGAGGTACTACATTTTTCCTTAAAATGGATGTATCAACTATTTCAGACTGGAGATTCTCCTTAATTTCTGCATTTGTTCACTTAAATCTTCTTAGAGTTTCCAAATTCTGCATGTTCAAAAACAAACTTATGAGCCATCCTCAAAAGACAAACGCCCCTCTTTTGTGTTTCCTATCTTGTTTAATAACCTCAAACTCATTTAACACCTTAAAACCATGATCAGTCCTCACCCCGCCTCTGTGAAATGCTTCCTTCAAAGTGTTTTTTTTTTAAATCTCACCGGCAGTTCAGACGTCTTTATAAATGAGTCTGACTTTACCTCTGATTCATGAATATACATTTAACATGCACACACTCAATGGCCAATACAACATATGCTTATATTTTCTGTTCTCTGGGAAGTCACTGTCTAGTAAGACAGAGGGGTCTTTGCTTTCTTGATCTTTGCATATTCTTTTTTTCTTTCATTAATAAGCTCCTCAGTAGAGATCATAGAATTATGGATCCTTCATCACTATTACAAAATCTCTTGGGATGTGTCCTGGAAAAGCCAGCATTCCCTTTAATTTATGCATATATTCTCAAACAATGAAGTGTGTGTGTGTGTGTGTGTGTGTGTGTGTGTGTGTGTGGCTTATCAGGCCTGGTATACCAGTGGTATCATACAGTGATGATTAAGATGCAGGATATGCCCTGCAGAAATTAATTGTCCACAAGAAGAGAAAAAGTATTAAACAAATGAGTAAATAAAATACGATCGGGTCAACATATTACTTTGTGGGAATATTGTGGAGACCTCTAAACTTGTCTTTGACAGGACAAAGAAGTTATCCTGGACAAACTGACTTTTAAACTATGAATAATCTGAGTTATCGAGTGAAAAACTGAGGGGAATATGCCTCATTTGAAAAATATGAAAAGAATTGAATGCAAAAGGAGAGGACTATTATGTTTCTCTTACCCCCTTATGGAGCATTATAGATGCTGTTTACCAAGGGCCCAGCATGCAACACCTCAGAGCTGAATCCTCCTTTCAAACAGTACTTCTGTTAATACTACACAATCCTACTCAAGCCTCCCTTTCTAAAAGTAGCCAGATTTTCCTTTGGCCTTGTTCCCTTTCCTCAAAGCAATGGAGGGGAAGGTGACTCCATTTCAGGCTCTTGGGTTGGGCACTCATTTATTTAAGCAAATTAGTATTTTCTGACCCTCGACCTTAAATAGTCCAGTCACAATGAACTTCATTTAGAGTCTCCTTCGGGATGGAATAAGGCTTCCCTGGTGGCTCAGAGGTTAAAGCATCTGCCTCCAATGCAGGAGACCTGGGTTCTATTCCTGGGTCAGGAAGATCCCCTGGAGAAGGAAATGGTAACCCACTCCAGTATTCTTGCCTGGGGAATCCCATGGACGTAGAAGCCTGCTAGGCTACAGTCCGCGGGGGTCTCAAAGAGTGGGACACAACTGAGCGAAACTCCTCCTCCTCCTTCTCCTGGGGATGGAATGATGTGCAAATGTGAAGACTGGAAATGGTGTAATGATTTTGCCATCATTGCAAGAAATCAGCCATGGAATGAAGCTGGCACTGAAAGGAAGAATAGGAAAATTAATCCTAACCTCCTAATCAAATGAACTTTGAATGCAAAATTATCTCTAAACTTTCAATTATGAGAGCCAGTAAATTCCCAGAAAGCAGTAAATTCCCAGAAAGCATGTTGAGCTTTCTGGGAAGTAAACTTTAGTTGGAGATCAACCTGCAAGAAATTTATTATCCAGTATTCATGGGATAAACATCTAAGGAAAGGAAGGAAAAAGACAGGATTGAGCAGAGGAAGAAATTAAGCTTCAGTCAGTTCAGTTCAGTTCAGTTCAGTCGCTCAGTCATGTCCGACTCTTTGTGACCCCATGAATAGCAGCACGCCAGGCCTCCCTGTCCATCACCAACTCCCAGAGTTCACTCAGATTCACGTCCATCGAGTGCGTGATGCCATCCAGCCATCTCATCCTCTGTCATCCCCTTCTCCTCCCACCTTCAATCTTTCCCAGCATCAGGGTCTTGTCAAATAAGTCAGTTCTTTGCATCAGGTGGCCAAAGTATTGGAGTTTCAGCTTCAATGTCAGTCCTTCCAATGAATATTCAAAACTGATTTCCTTTAGGATGGACTGATAGGATCTCCTTGTGGTCCAAGAGACTCTCAAGTGTCTTCTCCAACACCACAGTTCAAAAGCATCAATTCATCAGTGCTCAGCTTTCTTTATAGTCCAACACTCACATCCATACATGACTACTAGAAAAACTATAGCTTTGACTAGACAGACTTTGTTGGTAAAGTACATTTGGCCTGATGTCAAATCTCATCTCTACACACTTGCTCTGTCATCCTGAATGTGCTGTTTGCCATCTCTGTGGCTCTTTTTCTTCATCCTTTAAATAGCAAGAACAGCACAACACATAAAATTTAAGGCTATTAACCAGCTAATACAGGCAGACAATAATGCATGAAAAATAGTAAGCTCTTTGTGGTGGTGGTGGTTTGAGTCGCATTCAGTTCAGTTCAGTTCAGTTGCTCAGTCGTGTCCTACTTTTTGCGACCCCATGAATCACAGCACACCAGGCCTCCCTGTCCATCACCATCTCCCAGAGTTCACTCAGACTCACGTTCATCAAGTCCGTGATGCCATCCAGCCATCTCATCCTCGGTCGTCCCCTCCTCCTCCTGCCCCCAATCCTTCCCAGCATCAGAGTCTTTTCCAATGAGTCAACTCTTTGCATGAGGTGGCCAAAGTACTTTCCTTCCAAAGAAATCCCAGGGCTGATCTCCTTCAGAATGGACTGATTGGATCTCCTTGCAGTCCAAGGAACTCTCAAGAGTCTTCTCCAACACCACAGTTCAAAAGCATCAATTCTTCAGTGCTCAGCCTTCTTCACAGTCCAACTCTCACACCCATACATGACCACAGGAAAAACCATAGCCTTGATAAGACGGACCTTAGTCAGCAAAGTAATGTCTCTGCTTTTGAATATACTATCTAGGTTGGTCATAACTTTTCTTCCAAGGAGTAAGCGTCTTTTAATTTTATAGCTGCAGTCACCATCTGCAGTGATTTTGGACCCCCAAAAATAAAGTCTGACACTGTTTCCAGTTTACCCATCTATTTCCCATGAAGTGATGGGACCAGATATCATGATCTTCATTTTCTGAATGTTGAGCTTTAAGCCAACTTTTTCGCTTTCCTCTTCACTTTCATCAAGAGGTTTTTAGTTCCTCTTCACTTTCTGCCATAATGGTGGTGTCATCTAACTCTTGTGACCCCATGACTGCAGCCAACTAGCTTCTCTAGTTTCCCAGGCAAGAATACTGGAGTAGGTTACCATTTCCTACTCCTGGGGATCTTCCTAGCCTAGGGATCGAACCTATGTCTCCTGCATTGCAAGTGGAACTCAAGCTTCCCTGGTGGCTGAGTGATAAAGAATCCACCTGCAGTGCAGGAGTCCTGGGTTTGATCCCTGAGTTAGAAAGATCTGGAGCAGGAAATGACAACCCACTCCAGTATTCTTGCCTGCAGAATCCCATGGACAAGAGGAGCCTGGTGGGCTACAGTCCATTGGGTCACAAGAGTCAGACATGACTTAGTGACTAAAGAAACAATTTTCTCTGACATATTTTGGCCCATCTATGCAGTGTCAGTAAAGCTATAAAATGACAGACAATCGCCCAACAGTCGTGCTTAAGGTTTTATTCCATAAGTGTGTCTCAGAGATAGTAATCAAATAATAAAACATGAAATAAATTTTGTACATTAAATTTCAGTACTTTTGGTAGATGTTTCAAAGCTTAATATGGAAACTAAATCACTATGCATGTGAATCTGAAGGGATGGGGGAAAACAGTGGGGAAAAAAAAAGAACTGAGAATCTCTACTATTTCAAGTGTGAATTTCTAGATTTTCCCATGGCAAACTGTTGATCAGATTCTTTAATGGCACTTGAAATATCAATTTTTGAATATATTATGAAAATATTCATTGCATTGACAGTTGGGCAGGGAGAGAAACAAGAGTAAATTACATGGAGGTAAAATTTATTCTTAAAATAAATCACAAAGCAATTTCTGCACATTCATTAAAACTCTTGACAGTGCTAATTTAAAGTAGCACTTTATCAAAGACCAAAATAAAGACTGATATATGTGTATATGAATGGTGATGCACATATGTCCACATAAATCACATTGCTAACATAATGATTTAAAATTGACACTGCACTGCTACAGAAAATCGGTCACATTGTTAGATTAATGAGAATATCTGTTTTATTAAGAAATGAAGACACTGTGCTATGGTTCTAAAACTTAAGCTGTCTAAAAGAAATGAAATATAATTAATTGAGTTTGTTTCTGTCTTAGTTCTTATTTTAAAGATTAAAATTTTCCCTAAAAACTACCATTACTGTATCTCCTGGATCTGTAAGGGATTAAGTTTCCTGTGCTTCTTAATCTTTAAAAATTTGATTTAAATTTGACTTTGGTATAAAATATAATTGTCAGAAGGAGATGCTGTAGAAAATTCTTTGAACAAGATTAATGCAATTCTATATTTATTATTCCTGCCTTAAGCATAAAATCCAGAACTCCATGATGACATGTACTATCTCAGAACACACTTTTTAATACATCTATTTTGAGTTATTTCAAAGTTTTCAAAGTATGAGTATTAAAGAAGGAATCTGATTCAAAGTGCAAGTCTCAGAAGTAAGATTTCAAACCGTTTTCTTATAAGGCAGAGATCAGAAGTGGTATGGACAAACTTGGATTCGGCTCAGAACATCCCTTGAGCTTTCTAAAACAAATGTTGTTCAATTAAGAAAGTACTGGGCTTGACAGTCCAATATATTAATGAAATGTACTGTATTTTTACATTTCGATTCTTCTTTGAAACTTGCTTTGGATAATTATTTTGCTTGTTATCTCTTTTCTTGAGGATAGTTAATTTTTTTTTCTCTTGTCTGCTGTATCAGATGAGATTCTTTTGGTTACAAGCAATAGACACCTCAATCAGACTAGCTGTGCTGAAAGAAAAAGACAAAGAATAGAATTGACAAAATAATAAGGGCCATCTCAGTCAAAGGTGGTGTAGTATAGTTCCTCTTCTGAAAAGGAATGTACAAAAGAACTGGAATGATAGGCAAGCATCTTAGTCTCTCTGATACTATATGCTCTTCAGCCTCTTCTTTGGACATGTGCTCATTTCATTCTCTACACACTGTTTTTTCTCTGCTTTGGTGCCCTGATTTTAGAAAAACAAAGGCTCTTGTCACTACATAGAATCTCTTAATTCTAATTCCAAATAACAGGTAAAGAGACTACAATGATTTCATTTGAGTTAGGTGTTCATTCAGTGCAGGGAAGAGTGCTATTATTCATTCAACAGAAGTAATAGGATCAGAATTGAAGCCGGGCACTTGGGGGCAGTAGCTGTAGGTAAAGGTAGGTAATAAGCAGTTCTAAGGAAAGGAGACCACAGATCCAATATGCACGCAGAAACATTGCCTACACTCACACTGAGAGTGTTCATTTATCTCTATACTTTTCACACTAAGAATTCCTTGAATCCAAAATTTTACACTTATAATAAAAACTTACCCAATATGAAAACCTCATTCATATGAGGTTTTATTTTTTTAATTATAATATGAATATGAATTTTATTATATCTTACTTATCATGAATTTTTATTATAAATTTTATTTATTATGAATTTTATAATGACATTATAATTTGATTCTATAGAATTTAAGAATCCTGAGGCCTGTCAACATAAGTTCATAAGTACTTTTAATCATAACTGACATGCAAAAACAATCTTAAATATTTATGTAATGATTAAGAGAAGGTATCTTAAAGTCACTAGGCACAAAATATAATTGACAGAATTAAACATTATGGAAATCATATACAGAATATTATATAAAGTAGTGAAGAGGCTTCTTTTTGTTTGACTTTTATGAACTCCCTAAAATAGTTTTTTTCAAGTTGAATCCAGACGTACTGGCATGGATCACTCAGCCTTCACTCAAACGTAGCTTTCCATTTTCCTTACTAGAAAGAAAACAAAAAAAAAATCCAACCTGGATTTATTCAACTCCCTCTTCGCCTCCTGAGACAATCAAAATGCCTCCAGGATCTCAGCAATAGGCAGAATGTTGCCAAATGAAAATGTCTGCAGGATTCCCATTCTCATTTTAGCTCCTAGCTTTGAGGAGGCAGGTCCAGTGCAAATCTCTGTTGCCTGCCCTGTAAGTTTTTCATTCTAAAGTAGTTGTGGGTCAAAAGTGAATCCAGCCCTCAGTGATGACAAAAGCAAGATAACAGTCTTTGGAGGATTGAATCAGGACTCTGCAGATTGTATCATCTTCCCCAGCTACTCAATTTAAATCTTGAATCAAGAAACAAAAGGATACATGTTCTGTATTGTTTTCCTTTTTAACATTAAGTGGTCAGAACCAAATATGCCTTGTTGACTTCATCTTAAAATGCCATTAGAAGCAATAAGTTTCTTGCTCAGTAATTGTCCAAGGATGAAAGGTGCTTCTCAAAGATGAAATTCTAAGTCCTGGTGATAGGAAAGAATATGATTGTGTAGGGCACTTTATTTTTCTTTCCTTTTCCTGACACCTGCAAATAATTCTGAATAGCATGTTTATCTAATCTGAATGAAGCATTTTATTCTTTTTAAAAGCAATACAGTTAGCACCTGAAAATATTATCTTGGTCTGTGGCTGATACAGTTTCTCAGCTCAACTAGTAATTAAAGAGCATGAAATAATTCCATACATGATATATACAGCATATCAAATATAACTTTTTCAACAAGTGACGGGAATATGAGCAAACATTTGACAGTTTTGAAAAATTAAGTTCTATCATCTAAACAATGCAACTCCTAAGTGAAGTCCTATTTCTAACCATAAAAAAACAAACAAACAACAACAACAACAAAAACACTTGGTATGTGAAAGCAAATCTATCTTGGCCAAATCTGTCTTATTAACACCAACCTTCTTAGTGAAAGAGATACTAAAGAAAACTGCTAGTTTGTTTATACATTATAAATAAGTCAGAAAAGATGACAAAATTCACAACAGCTTAATGCATGAGAGAAGGAATTTATATAAAGACCTATAAATCATATAGGATCATCAAGTTGAAAGGTCAAATGAACTTAAAAAAAAAAAGAAAACTAGTCAAATTTCCCTTCCTTTTGCAAATAAGGAAGCAAAAGGTTAAACATCTTGCCCTTAGTCTATTGTTTTCTCCTCTATTTCATATGCTTTCAGTTAATCCTACTCTGGCTATATTTGTATAAAGATTTGGGCAGAGTCAAAGCACTTGACCTCTCTAATAGTCAAGTTCTCTTAGTTGTCTAGAATTATGTGTCTCTTCTCATTTGCTTCCAAGTGGGGATCATGATATTCAAAGAAGTAGTAGAATGCTTATCTCTGTACTAAATGAAAGCTCCCAGTTCAAGTTATGTTTCACAATAATTACTTCCTAAGATGAAATCAGACAACAAAGGGGCTTAGAAAGAGGAAAAAAAAAAGCTTTCAAACTCTTTACTTGACTGCTGCTGCTGCTGCTGCTGCTGCTGCTGCTGCTGCTAAGTCACTTCAGTCGTGTCCGACTCTGTGTGACCCTATAGATAGCAGCCCGCCAGGCTCCCCCATCCCTGGGATTCTCCAGGCAAGGACATTGGAGTGGGTCTTGACTAGATTTCAGTTATTTTCAAAAGGTTGTATGTACAGTGCTTGAGTTTTACTTTATTTTTTTATGACATAATAATATTGAAGTAGAACCCTGATGATCTTGAACAAAGAAACTCAATATCACCCTATATGAAAAGTAATTTGACAAACAGAATCATCTTGTTCATATGGTGATATTTTAAACTTTTTCTTGAGTGAAGCTTTCAAGGAAGTACCAATTTATCTTTCAGTTCCAATGCTATGTACAACAAGTCAACAGGAATTTATTTAATTCAAACAAGCTAAAACTGTAATACAATTACCTTTTCTAGAAGACTTTCCATGAGTTTGTTTTTCTTTTTAGATAAATTCTTACTGAGTGACTATTATATTACTAAATCTGTTTTTGTTTCTTTAAATTGAAAAACTAAATGCAAGTAAAACTAATGTAAAGGTACATGGATATTTGTTCACAAAAACTATAAATCAGTTTTTTAAAAAACAAGCATATATTAGATTAGACATTTGAATCCATTACAAAGATTTTCTTACCCCAATAATCAATATTTTAAAAATCAATGAACATTTTCTTAACATTGATGACACTAGTTTTATTAGTTAAAACATTCCTGGAAGTTTATGAACATTCATTAAAATTTATCTTTGTCACCTCCTAGAAAAATGCTTTTGCAAAAATGCCAGGTCTTTATATGGCATTCTGGTAAGTCAGAGACACAGGTTGTCTCATTCTAATCATGACTATTTTCAAATAAAATCTTATTCCAGATGTGCTAAAGGAAACAATAATCAAACCCAAGCCTCACCATCTCTAATATATGCTACTCCACTTGGAGTTTTTGCCTTTGAATTCTTAATTTAAAAAAATCTTTTAATGAGAAGCAGCCTGAGTGTGAAGCTGACAGATCTACCCTCATCCTTGATGCATACCAAAAAAGGAGATTTCACTTTTAAAAGAAGCTCCAGTTTCTTGAGACATTTGTATTCAAACATGACTCTCTTTCTCCTTCTTTCTCCTGGGAGAACAGCTCTACTCTTCAAATGAAAAAGAAATAATAAAACACATCAGGAACAGCGGACCTCAGACCTAACGTTTCTCTCCTTGTCTTGGAATGTTATTTCCATATAGAAAGCTACTCTAATGGGACACTTGTAAATGGCAGGGAATTTAGCCCTTGTGGAGTCCTCTCCAGAAATTGGATTTTTGCTTAAGCAAACAGCAAACCATGCAGCGGGGGAAAAGCTATTTATTTGGCTGCCTATTGAAGAGCCTTACAAAAATACAATTCAGTCTGTGCTGACCGTTGAGTCAGTCGGCATACATTGGAAAACAAAATCCAGTTACTCATGTCAGATAGCAGATGAGCCCTTTCATGTAACAGTTAATCTCAAATACACTTTAATGATATTTTTCTTGATTACCCTTTTATTAGACATAACAGCGTTTGCAGTTTACTTTCACATTAAAGAAGGGTAAAAGGCTTATACAAGCTGCCAACGTCTACCCAGTCTTTTGAGAGATTATTTAGAATCTTTGCGGTTCAGAAACAAGCAAATTTGTACAGAGGAAAGTTAATCTCCAGTTTACGACATTTAATAATGTCATTCAAAATGCCTTATGACAACACGTTTACCTTCTTAAATCTGATTCAGTTTCTAAACAGTTCTTATGATTTATATGATAAATGTTTCATAATCTTTTCCCTTCCTCTGTCATTTAAGTATCAGACATCCTTCTACACATGGTGAAGCTTTTCTTCTTTAAGCAAATAACTTCCCCCACCAAAAACATTTTCTAATGTCTCCGAGTGTCCTTCTAAAGGATAAGAGGACATATCTCTACTGAAGGATCTTTTATTAGGGATAAGAAAGATAAAGGTAATTCTTAAGAGGTGACAGGTCTGTTAATTTAAGTTTTGCAAATATTCACTTACACTTGCTGACATTTTGGTGTGTCCTTTGCAGCAGGTAGATCTTCTTTCACTGTATTTCCCAGAAACAGCTTTTTTATACTAAAATGATTTCCTCCTTTCTACCAACAATTTCTATAGTCATATATCAATGAAGAAAATGAATACTTCTCTCTGATTTTTCCTTCTCCTCACCTCCCAACCTATGAAAACTTGATATTTCACTGCACTCTGAGAAAAAGTATAGAACAGTGACAGCTTTCTAGTCAGATATGTTTGTCATTTAGAGAGTGGAAGAGCCAGCTCTCTCCCGTAAGTCCAGGAATAATTTGTTCTGGCAGAGTTCTTTGTTAGTGAAATGTGTTAGAACCTAGATAATTTGGAACCAGTATGGCTGATCATTACCTAAGCGTGATGGTAGAATTTCCCAGGCAAATGTTTAGTTCGGACTCCTTTGATTGTATTATATGCTAGACATGTCTTAAGTACTTGATATCACTGATGAACATATAAATCATTGTACAGATATTTTGCAGTAGTTTATATCATTTACTCATTTTAAAGTACATGCATTTTTCACTGAAGTGTTCATGACTATCCATAGTTGACATGCAAAAATCATAAAAGGTCTGCATAGGAGTATACATTTATTTAACATTATAGCAAGAGCCATAGTTTGAATTGGGGGAGGCAGGAGGAAAAGTTCAGTCTACTTCTTTCTTTCCTCCCTCAGAAATAAATAATATCAAGGCTAAGCCTTCACATAATGCTTAAGAAATTTAAATAATTTCTTGTAAACAATTTCTGGCATTTCCAAATTATAATTAGTCTGGTTTAAATTATATGCAATGTAACAATAATTGTTTTCCTTGTTTTTAAAGTTGTAATTTTATTTCTGAGATAAAGTGTATAAGCAACAATTGATTGCAAAAAATTATTTGGTAACAAAGCAATAATACATTCACATTAGCATAGAAATGTTTATTTGTAATTACTGGACTTTTACTTGTTAATAGAAGAGATAATTAAAAGAACAAAACATTATAAGGAAGAAAATAAAAATTACTTATAATCCTGTTTCACTTTTCATCAAAAATATGCTAATTAAAACTACAAAAAAAAAAAATACTCCTACATGCCCACTAGAATCGAAGAACTAAAAAAACAAACAAAAAAGAGCAGAACAATGTAAAATGCTGATCAGGATGTGGCAAAACAGGAAATGTACTGATGGTAGTGTGAAAAACATTTTGAAAACTCTTTTGCAGTGCTCAATAAGGTTGATCATAGTTGAGTTCTATGACTCCATTCCTAAGACTCTAACCTATAGACATGTATAGATACATGCTCTGGAAGAAAGGAACCTTGAGGATCTTCATAGCCTTATTTGCAATAACTAATATTGGAAACTGAGCAAATATTTATCAATATTTATCAATATATCAGTAGAACTGATATAAATATACTATGATGTATATTTCATAGGATGAAATATAATAAAGTGATGAAAATAAATAAATTGTAGTTCCACAAAACATAGATACATTTCATGAATATAATTTTGACCCAGTGAAGCCACACACAAGAACTTATACATATTATATTATTCCATTTATAAAATTCAAAAGCAATTAATGCCAATTCATGGTATCAAAAGTAATGATACTAACCTATTTGTTTTTTTCTTATGTAGGGACTGAAAGGGCATAGTTGGTTTCAGAGGGTTTATTAAATTTTATGCTTAGGATTTGGGCATTTTCCAATAAAAACAAATGCATTATTTTCAGCCATTTAAACTGCTAAAAGAGTTGAACTTTTAACAATATTTTGACATAATCATTGGAATCATAGCATGAATTTTATTGTATTTTTAATAACGTAGTGTGTATTTATCTTTGTTTTTCTAAGGACATAATTTTTAAGGTTACATGGCATCTAAATATATAAGTAAAAACCAATTAACTTAAAATAAATTTTTTGTGGATAGTTTCGGAGAAGGTGATGGCTCCTGACTCCAGTACTCTTGCCTGGAAAATCCTATGGATGGAAGAGCCTGGTAGGCTGCAGTCGGACAAGACTGAGCGACTTCCCTTTCACTTTTCACTTTCATGCATTGGAGAAGGAAATGGCAACCCTCTCCAGTGTTCTTGCCTGGAGAATCCCAGAGACAGAGGAGCCTGGTGGGCTGCCGTCTATGGGGTCACACAGTGTCAGACACGACAGGAAGAGACTTAGCAGCAGCAGCAGCAGTTGCTGTGTAGTTTCAGTAGCATAAACAGTGCAGCAGCTGTCATTCTATATTGCTGATTTTCTCCAGGATTAAATCTAAATAGTGTGATAACTAAGTCAAATAATATGATCACATTTTGGGCTTTTGATACATTTATCAAATTTCTCTAAAAATATTCTACCAATTTTCACTCCCATCGACTGATAGAAACAAAATTATAAAATTTGAAGATTTTTGTCAAATGGGGAAAATAATTTCATTATTTTAATTTGAATATTTATTTTCATATAGTTTGACTTTTTAATAAACTTCAATAGATAATTATGCTTTTTCTGTAGCTAATTTCCATGCTTAATCCACTTCCATTTTAGTTGGGAGATGTTTGTCTCTTTTACTTTTTCTTGATTTCAAAGCATTCTTTATCAATCATAGTAACACTTTGCTTCTTGCACATATTCTTTCAAGTTACTTTATTGCCATTTCTTTTGTAATTTTTTTTTTAACTAGAAGAGTTTAAAATGTATAGATATAGTTTGCTGAATTTTTCTTTAAAGTTTTTAAAATTTATTTTGACAATATGTGCATTAGGTTTATCTGTTACAGTTATTTCCCAATTGCATATTGCTTAAATTAAGGTATGCATTTTTGACACATAATTATCACACTGTAGTGTATTACTGAATGAAAGAACTGAATGTTTTAAATAATGAACAAAGAATTTTATTCAGGAGCAAATGCAATTCCTAATAACATATGCAGAAGCTGAGTCTGGAAATTTTATAATTATAAATTTTAATAATTTTTGAAGTTACATTTAAGGCTTAGAAGAAAATTTATCTAGTTAAATCAATCACATGATGATTGAATGACTATGTAATACTCTTCAGTTTGTCTTTACTTGGATTAGATTCAGAATTGTAAATAATTTTGAGGTATGGTCTCTGGCTTTCAGTTCAGTTCAATTCAGTTCAGTTGCTCAGTCATGTCCAACTCCTTGTGACCCCATGAATCGCAGCACACCAGGCCTCCCTGTCCATCGCCAACTCCCAGAGTTCACTCAAACTCATGTCCATCGAGTCAGTGATGCCATCCAGCCATCCCATCCTCTGTCGTCCCCTTCCCTCCTGCCCCCAATCCCTCCCAGCATCACAGTCTTTTCCAATATAGATCCTAGTTTCAGACATTGCTGTCAAGAGTAAGTGACTTTCCATTTCCCAGTTAGGCTTTCCTTTGTGTTGGTTGATTATCAGGCAAGTTGTTTCCAAAGGTCACTAAAGTAGCTGCAGAAGCTCCGGGCAGCTCCAAGCTAACAGCTGAGCAACCTTAGTAGAAAGCTAGTCTTCTTTTTAATAGTGCTTGTACAGTCTTGGAGATTATTTAATTCATTCAGTCTGGTTGCTTTCCTATGTCTGAACCAGTCCTGTGGCTACAGGGATGCAGATTTCTCATTGCCCATACCTAAATTACATGCAAACATCCAGAAGTTTGGAAGTGGGATCAGGCATTAAGAGCCAGATAATGGCTTGAGAGTTGAGAAAACTGGTTCTTTAATGGAAGCCATGTTGCTGTTACATGAGGAGTAAATGAGTTTAGGCATACAAAAAGAAAAAGACCATGTGTTTTTATGTATATATACACACACATATATATGTAACTTAAACTATAATTTATGTATGTGATTTTAATGGTATAAAATGCATTATAAATATGTTTATTTTTGTAGAAAAATATTTTAAATTAACCCAAGCAGCTAGGAGTTAGACATGACTTAGTGACAGAATAGCAACAAGCCTCATCTGCTCTTTACTTTTACAGTTGCCTACTAAATAAATCAAAATGCAAAAATTACATTTACTGATGAAGTATCATCATTAGATTTGGTCTATCATCCTTAATATTTTAGATCTTTATGGGTCATATCTTCCAAATTAGGGTCATATGCAAATTTATATAATCAGCATTAGATTAATGTCCCCATGCGAGTCATCCAGAAAATGTTGAATGGTACAAGGTTAAGTTCATACAAATTTTAGATGTAGAGCTATATACCACATCACTAGAGAATTTTCTCCAGATTGTCACCCATCCTTTCATCAGGACCTCAAGATAAGGATTTAGTACCAATTGTAAATACATTTATATCATTATTAAAGCATACTTCTTCATCATGTCCTATAAGAATACCATGAAATACGTTGTTAAATGCTTTCTCAACTCCAGATTTACTGTGTTTAAATAATCTTTTATTAGTCTAATTCTATTATCAAAAGCACCCTAAGCCAGTTGTGATGCAAGCATTTGGTATTGAATACCATTTCTTGTTTTTCTAAATACTCATACATCATGCTTTTGACATTTTCACAGAGTGAGTTACAAGCTCCCTGGCCCACAGTTTATTTAATCCTAAGTTATTCATATTTTAGAAAGAAAAGCCTTGTATATAATTCTTTAAATATTACCTATATACCAAAAGAATCACATTTTTAAGTTATTTCAAGACCAACCTTGGAATGCAGCTCATCTGTATCTGAATCTATTTTAGATAGGCTCTTAAGAATAATTCATTCACTTAACTGACTTTCAATTATTCTACATTTTTTATTTGAAAATCAGTTTTTGACAAAGAATATTGAGCAAAATTAGTATTGACTCTATCATACCGTATACCCTTCATTGCATCAGTTCTTTGCCTAGTTATTAGTCCTATTCTAAATACTACAATATTTCCAATTGTTACTTTTATTATTATTCACCAGCTTAATTCATTTAAAACTTTGGTTTCCTATTGCCATTTTTACAATCTAGCCAAACATTTCTTTTCATTCCTGATGGTTCTAATTCTTTTGTACCCTGTTGTGAATTTCTTTTTCACTGAGTTCCTGATTTCTTCCTCATTAGGACTTCTCCCTAATTGTGCTGTCAGATGTTATCAATAATTTTGTAAGTCTCTCAGAACTCTTGCAGTGGCATCCCTGTATGAAAAAATGTTATCACTATTTTGTGAGTGATTTTTAAGAAATCAGATTTAAATATTGATAAATGTAGCTCTCCCCCAGATTTCCTTACTTAAATACCATAACCTTAAGGTAACAATTTTATCTGATGATGTACACAAAGAAAAAGCTTATAGTGCAATGTTTCAAGACCTAAATTCAAATTTTTGGTGGGTTTCCTGTTGGCTCTATGTTCAGGGACATATCGCTGAATAACTAACTCCAGATCTCAAGTTTTTTTCTCTATTAAAGTTAAATCATGTAGATAATGTAGTATGACAAAAATCCTGTGAAAATAAATATAAAAATAAAAAAGAATAAAAGAAAGAGAACAAACATCATGTAGGAAGGGATTGAGAGCTAGAAGAATCCTCCCATTTACTTCCCCAGCTAGTTCTGCGTTGCTCAGAATAGGAGTTAACTGATCATTTTCTCTTTATTCTAAAAGGTAGAGTGGTTAGCAAGTCAATCAGTTCAGTTCAGTTCAGTCGCTCAGTCATGTCCGACTCTTTGCAACCCCGTGAATTGCAGCACGCCAGGCCTTCCTATCCATCATCACCAACTCCCGGAGTTCACTCAAACTCACGTCCATCGAGTCAGTGATGTCATCCAGCCATCTCATCCTCTGTCGTCCCCTTCTCCTCCTGCCCCCAATCCCTCTCAGCATCAGAATCTTTTCCAATGAGTCAACTCTTCGCATGAGGTGGCCAAAGTATAGGAGTTTCAGCTTTAGCATCATTCCTTCCAAAGAACACCCAGGACTGATCTCCTTTAGAATGGACTGGTTGGATCTCCTTGCAGTCCAAGGGACTCTCAAGAGTCTTCTCCAACACCACAGTTCAAAAGCATCAATTGTTCAGCACTCAGCTTTCTTAACAGTCCAACTCACATCCATACATGACTGCTGGAAAAACCATTAGTCAATAGTTTATTATAAATGCCACTTTATTCAATTTAAAGTATTTTTACTTCTCTGATCACAAAGTAACATTCTCATGGTGCAAAATAAATGTAGACATTTCAGAAATACAATGCAGAAATTCAAAATCCTCTATAATCTCACTACCTGAGACAGTCATTGCTAATTATTGCTGAAAACTCCCATGTATATTTTGCCTCATTTTTACCCTGTATATTCACTAATAAACATGCTTTCATAAAAAGTAGACCAAGTTTAACCATATGCTTATTTACTTGCTTTATTTAATATGCCTTGCATATTTTCCCATATCATAACTTGTTAATACACCCAGTCTTTTAAACAGGATTGTTTGCTGCTAGTAGTAACAGGTATCTGTAAAGTTGAAGTATTCTATTCCACTGGCCAGTTTAGCCCCATGACAGTTTAATGACATGCCCTATATAATGTTCCCATGTAAATCAATTTTCTGGTACTCTATTCTTTATTCTGGTGTTTCTTTTCAGTGAAACCACCTGCAGTTGCTAATAGTGATTTTGGATCCACTACATATCAGTTACTTATATTTTGAACTAATATTACCAACTTTAGATCCCATTTATGAATTCCTAAGAATTCATTGCTAAACTGATCTCCAGTGTCTATTCGCATGGTGGTAGAAGAGGCAGCGAGAAGAGAGGATGCTCAGACCTGGTTCTTTAGAAAACTGATCTAATGGAAAATGGCTGAGTTAATTTATCCCCAAATTGAGATAATCTCTCCCTCACCAGTTACATCACTTCATAAAATTCAATGTTAGGAAGATATATTCTTTTTCTTTCTCTTGCCTGCCCTCTCAACCTCTTACAATAAGCTGATTTTTTTTCACTTCAACAAGCCATGCAACTTCAAAGACTAAAGCTGTTGGTCTCAGAGGCTCTGTTCAGTCACAGGTCACAGATCCTTCCACCCTGTCCAAGCTTGTACAGATCAGCTTCTTTGTAGGATTCCATTGCTTTGATCTTTGATGGATTACTAGCCAGATCAGGATTTCCATGGAAGCAGCCTTTTGCTGTGGGGAGAGAATTTGGCAACATGTTCTTTAAAATGTTGTTATGATAGACAGGCATATCTACACTTGATAAAGTATTATGCCATATATCATTGGCTTCAATAAATACCATCTAGATTATAATTTAATAATAATAATGAAAGTGAATTCTATATATTTAGAGAGAAAATACGATATAGATACTCATGTCATGCTAGTGTTACTTGACATAGAAAGAGAGTGTTACCCAATACTTCCTGACTGAGTGGAATAACTATTACTTATCTGTCTCTATCAAATCACATCAACACTCCAGTGTCCTATACATGCAGAGTTTGCTAATTCTTTTATAGTAAAAAATAGATTTAGCCTTTCTAGAACACATTTGTTTACTTCAGTCAAAAAAAAGTAATTGACATTTTATTTAACTTTAAATTGCATTTCTTTTATAATTCTTAGTGTTGCTATGTTTTATTTTAATTTCCTGGTGGTCTTTTGATTTGTTTTTAGTAGAGCAGAAAACTTGCTTCTTTGTATATTATGCTGGTTTGAAAAACATAATGAAAAATTCATTTCATTCATTTTTCATTGTTTTATATTAAGCATCCCCTTTGGATTTGCATTTTGTGTTTCAAAACAGATTAGTGGAATGAGAATAATGGCAAAAATCTTATTACATTTCCAACTGTCCTTAAATTACTTATATTTCTTTATTATATTACTTAAACATTTGTTGCAGTGGTGGGAAACCACAGCATCCTTTATACTTCATAGTTAACACAGAAAATATTTTAATGGTTGTGATGAAGAAATATCTCTAAACGTTTCTGTCCAGTTGTGGTATTTAAGTGCTGATTCAATTAGAGCTAAGTGAATATTCACCAAGAGAGAAAATGAACTTTATAAACTTAACCAAGAGGCAAGTGATGATTAATTCTTTGACTTCATTCTCTCTTGCTTAATATTAAAATAATTCATGTGCAGTATAGAAGAAGCAATCCATTGGAATTTCCTGTCTTTATGGAAGGTATGGTTAAAAAAAAAAAAAAAAAAGGTAGTATTCTCTAACCACTGGAGTCAAAAAGCATGATTTTGGCTGTTTTCCTTAGCATCCCCTGGTCGTCTTGGGGGAATAAATTACAAATGGTCACTGAGCATGCCTATTAATTTGAAGACGGAAGTTGTGAATAGCTTTTATTATGCTATTACCTTACCCATAGTATTGAATGAGAGCACCTTGCTTATTTTTTACAGCATTTACAGAGAAATCTAAATTTTAGGAATGTGTTCTGTCACTTCAGTTGTATTCAACTCTGTTCGGCCCTGTGGACTGTAGCCCACCAGGCTCCTCTGTCCGTGGGATTCTCCAGGGCAAGAATACTGGAGTGGGTGGCCAAGCCCTCCTCCAGGGGATCTTCCTGACCCAGGGATTGAACCAGTGGCTGCTCCTGCGACTTCTACTCTGCAGATGAGTTCTTTACCACTAAGCCACCAGGGAAGCCCAAATTTAAGTATAGTGAAAATGAAGTCACTCAGTCGTGTCCGACTCTTTGCGACCCCATGGACTGTAGCCTTTCAGGCTCCTCCGTCCATGGGATTTTCCAGGCAAGAGTGCTGGAGTGGATTGCCATTTCCTTCTCCAGGGATCTTCCCGACCCAGGAATCAAAACCGGGTCTCCTGCATTCCAGGCAGACGCTTTACTGTCTGAGCCACCAGGGAAGCCAAAATTTAAGTATAATACTTAATAAATGAAGTATTCCTAGTGTGGAAAAGTATCTTTCTTTTTTTCTTTCAACTAGTTTCCTGGTACTTTTCCGTGGAAACTGGATTATTGTATATATTATACCTTAGCCTGGCTATAATCCCTTAAATATCAAAAATATTTTAACTGCATCATATGTTTCATGAAAAAGAATGAGAGGTTTCTAGATAATAAAATGCTAAGCCAAATTGCCTCAAGTCACTGTTTCTCTAAATATGTTCAAACCTAATGAAAGGGCAAGTTCATGTTCAAACTCTTTTGAAAGGGCAAGTTGTGTACTTTTACTTTCTTCTTTCCAACTGAAGTAACATTGGTCTTTAGCATTAATAAGTTTCATGTGTACAACACTGTGTTTTGATTTTTGTATCTACTACACCATAGGCACACCAAAATTTGGTTTCCATCTGTCACTGCACAGTAGACCATTTTCACCTATTTTTCCTTCCCTGCCCCTTCTCCTTTGGTAGCCAATACTCTGTTCTATTTGCTTTGGTTTGTTTATGTATATATGTTTTCATATTTCACATATGAGTAACATCATGTGGTATATCTCTTTTTCTGTCTAACTTATTTGGCTTAGCATAATACCCTCATAAGTCCACTCATATTGTCACAAATGCCAAGATGTCATTTTTTTTTAATTTCAGAGAAGCAGTGTTCTGTTAGATTTTTGAGGGGTTGGCAGTTAGATTTGACCCAGTAACAGTAACAATGAGTGGGTGTGAGATTCTTAATATATTCTGTGCCCCTTTGCTATGTGCTATAAGTCCATCGTCTCCTTTAATTCTTATAGTAACTTTATGCAGTTGATGTCATTTTATATTCACATTTTCCAACTAAAAGGCTAAAATATAAAAAAATAAAATAAAATACAGCATTTCCAAAGATGATAAGACTAGTTCACAATGGATCTGGGACTCATATCCGGGAAACGTGATTCTAGATTCTGGATTCTTGACTACTGTATTGAAAGAGGCCTTCCCAGATTGCTCCATATAAAACAGTATCACCCCCTACAGAGTATGCCATCAAGCTGGCATTCTACAACCTCTTATCCTGTCTTTTTCCCTGCAGCTTTTATAAACCCTTGCATATACTATATTGGAAAGGGGTGGAGGTGTGGTAAACACTTTAAACCACTGTCTGGAAGCTTGTGTACACCTGTGGCTGGTTCATGTCAATGTATGACAAAACCAATACAGTATTATAACGTAGAATAAAGTAAAAATAAAATTTTAAAAAAGAAAAGAAAAAAAAATAATTTGCCTATTTTATCCTCCCTCTATTGAGTATGGGTAGGAGCATTGCCTCTTTGGTTCTTGGTTATAGCCCATGTTCCCAGAACAATGTCTGACTAAAGTAGCCCTCCCCTCCGCCCTGCCCCTCAAATCTTTGGGAATTTCCATCTGGAGTGAAACTGAGATGATTCAAGGAGAATTCAAAGCTCTCAGAATGAGGGGGATGGCATGGATAAAAGATGATAAAGTGATACAAGAGAGGAATTTCAAGACTAATATCATATGCATGGCCAACAAGTAGGATCAGACCAAATAAAAGCATGGATCTTGAGCCAGAGCTAAGAAGTGAGAGTGAGAGCTGGTGTGGCAGGCTAGAATTCTGCTTCTTTGGCAAGCAATATAGATGTTCTAGGAAATCCCTTTGCTTGCACAAGATCTGAAGTTAATGATACTCTTTATCCTAGGTCCTTGTAATCTGTTTGGCCAGCTCTAAGCTAGACAAATTCTTCACCGTCCTGAAGAGCTCCCTCTTAGCAAAGCTACACCTTCAGTAACAAGGGCCTCTTGTTTTACACTGGAAAAAATCAGAGTTAATCTTCAGTATCCTCTGGTTCTTCTTCTTGAAGTCCTCCTTTGCCAAGGGTCTGACATGCTTCCAGGAATAGATTTGAGTCAGTCACATTCTTTCTTTTCTACCAACACTATTAGTTTATTTCTACAAAGCAAGGTAGAAAGTATCTGTGGCAATCAGCAATTAGGCTACAATATCTGTCTGAGGTTATAGACTGAAGGGCTGATTGCTTTCCAATTAATATACTTTCCACAGTTCCTATTCCAGATATTGATAGGAACTTGAACAAGGACACAAGAGACTATTTTGACTTGGTCTCAATAATGTTGTAAGTTAATTTTAAAAGAAAGTATAGGCAATATATAAATTAGTCCATGATAAAATAGAGGATAATTTCTCTAGGAATATTCAGTGTAAAAATTTTGTTTTGACAGGAGTACCCTTTCAAGGAAATACATTCCTGGGCTTTGAACTAGGCCTTTAAAAATAGGTTAGAAATCAATAGAGAGCAAGGAGGGAGGCGGTCCAACAGAGAGAGAGAGCAAGAACATAATATGAGGATGTGGATGTTTATGGGCAATTCTTATTAATAATGTCTGCATTTGTTTTAGATTGCAGTGACATAAAAGCATGGTCCCTTTTTTTTTTTTAATACCTCTAAACTGGTATTGTATATATTATACAAATTAGACACTCAATAAATAGCTGTTGAAAGAATTAACAATGAAAGAAATGTTTGAAAAGCTTAAGAAATATTACATAGTATTTCACAGACCAGTTTGATTGAAACTGAAAAAATAGTTAATAATACTAATAATTTTTGTTGAGTCCTTATTTTGTGTCATACACTAACCTGAACACTTGACATTTATTAACTCTTTTAACTCTCAGAAAATTCCTCTGTGGTAGGTACTTTTATTATCTCTATTTCATAGTAGAGGAAATGAAACAGAAAAATGAAGTAAATTGACCAGGGCCACGCAGCAATTACTTGTAAACAGGCAATTCCAACCACTCTGTCTTTGCCTTATGTGCTTTCAACCCGGTAGTGTACCTTCTACTTTTTAAATAAAGTTGTAAACATGGCGTGGAAGTACTTTATTTTTTGAAAGTCATTGGATGCCAAATTAAGAGAATTTTAGAGTTTGGTGTATTCTTTTTAAAATTTTATTTCTCTAACTTTATTGGGATATAATTGATAAATAGAAATTGTTATATACGCACAAGCTGGAATCAAGATTGCCAGGAGAACTATCAATAACCTCAGATACACAGATGACACCACTTTAATAGAAGAAAGTGAAGAGGAACAAAAGAGTCTCTTGATGAAAGTGAAAGAGGAGAGTGAAAAAAGTTGGCTTAAAGCTCAACATTCAGAAAACGAAGATCATGGCATCTGGTCCCATCACTTCATGGGAAATAGATGGGGAAACAGTGGAAACAGTGACAGACTTTTTTTTTTTTTTGGCTCTAAAATCACTGCAGATGGTGACTACAGCCGTGAAATTAAAAACGCTTGCTCCTTGGAAGAGAAGTTGTGACCAACCTAGACAGCATATTAAAAAGCAGACATTACTTGACCAGCAAAGGTCCATCTAGTCAAAGCTATAGTTTTTCCAGGAGTCATCTATGGATGTGAGAGTTAGACTATAAAGAAAGCTGAGTGTCAAAGAATTGATACTTTTGAACTGTGGTGTTGGAGAAGACTCCTGAGAGTCCCTTGGACTACAAGGAGGTCCAACCAGGCCATCCTAAAGGAGACCAGCCCTGAATATTCATCGGAAGGACTGAGGCTTACACTGAAGCTCCAATACTTTGGTCACCTGATCCAAAGAACTGTCTCACTGAAAAAAAAACCTGATGCTGGGAAAGATTGAGGGCAGGAGGAGAGGGGGATGGCAGAGGATGAGATGGTAGGATGGCATCTCTTACTCGATGGACATGAATTTGAGAAAGCTCCAGATGTTAGTGATGGACAGGGAAGCCTGCTGTGCTGCAGTCCTTTGGGTCACAAAAATTTTGACACAAGTTGGCTACTGAACTGAACCAAAGATGTACAACTTGATGTTTTGGTGTACCTGTCCACTGTGAAGTAATTACCACACTGAAGCAGTCAATATATCCAGAAGCTTACATAGTTACCTTGTGTGTGTGTGTGTGTGTGTGTGTGGAAATGCTTTAAAAAAAAAATTTGTTGATTCTCTGTTTATACTGGAGGGAATTCCATAAAAGATGAAGTGGAAAGGCACTTTACAGCAGTATGTACAGTGGGTCGGGGGAAAAGCATGGCTCCTTGGTTTCATAGGCATCATGGATGGAGTGCATGATCCCAGGTGATTGCGATAACTGGAAATGCATGCAGGAAAGTGTGATGTGATAAAAGCTGGAAGAATATGACTCCAAAATGATTCTTGCCCTCAGAATTGACTGTCGGGGAAAATAACGATACTCTTCTGATCCAACAATGTATTTCTAGGGGCCAATTTTAGTAGAAATATTATAGGTGGATAAGACAGTGAGTCTGCAATAGCTTCATAAAATCTAAGCAGATGTGAATAGTAGGTAGTGCATAAGGAGAAGATTGTTCCCATAGATAAAAGAGAAACTCCTGTTCCTTCAGGGAACCTAATTCTTATTTTTAGGAAACTGATCAGTAGACCCTAGACACAAGAATTGCAGATTAACTAAACAATTTGTTTGTGGAGAGAAAAAGGAAATTATTCTAGGCGGAAAATTCTGACTATTGAACCATAATTTAAAAAGTGACAGTCCACCATAAAGACAACCTGGTCTACAACACAGATTATACTAATGAGATTCTTGAGATCTAAAAAATGTTAAGAAACATTTAAAGAAAGAGAACATTAGTATTGGACTCGAAGAAGAAGCTAGTTTCATCTTCCAGATTACTGGTAGTCACACTGGAAAACCAAGTACGCTGAAGAGATCATGTTTCAACCAGACTCCTCTCTTCTCTTCCCCCTATGGAAGGTGCTGCCATGCCCTGCCCACATCCTGTTTGCTGGACAGGACAACTTTTTCCCCAGCTACTGTGATTATTACTGAATGGCTCATAGAAACACTTTTCTCTGGAGAATGACCCTTCCCCAATGGGAGTCACTACCCACAGAGATATCTGCAAGTATACTCCCTTCCCTACTCCCCCCACCGCCGAGCATGGTGCCCAGTAGTCAGTGTGACTGTTAATGCCCAGCCCCCTCCTGTCAAGGTGGAAAAGCTATGGTATTCCTGGTGCTCCAGAGCTCCCTCTGGAATCAAGTCTGAGATGAGATTTTCATACTTTCCATATCTTTTCTTGGTTTCATCCCATGCGTCTTTTTTTCTGCTCCTCTCTTTTCCCCCGCCAGTCTGTGGACGATGGTTTTGTTCTCAGAGCACTTCCTCAGGAGGTCACCTACAGGAGGCCCGTTGTCTTAGATGCTACTTCTCCAGGAGCCCCATCTAAGACAGTAACCAGCCCTGAGACACAGAGTGACTCCTAGCTGCCAAATTCGAACGCAGAACCATTTGGTGATGCAATCTGAGCTGTTTATGTTGGAGTCTGAACAGCTGATCATGGGGTCTCCAGAGGCAGCTTGGCTGAAGACTTCCCTGAGAGTCTGAGGTCAGACGAGAGTCAGTGTGGGTTCAGGTTCCAGTGTGGAACAAATTAACTCTGTGTTTAAAATAATCTACTAACCTCAAATAATTTGTTTGAGGATAATTAATAGGCAAAGAAAGTAAACAGCAACAGCAATATAGTTTGCTGCATTGCTTCAGTCATGTCCGACTCTGTGCGACCCCATAGACGGCAGCCCACCAGGCTCCCCCGTGCCTGGGATTCTCCAGGCAATATAGTTTAGCCATATGCATATATAGTTTAGCAATGTAGTTTAGTGACTTTGAGCAAATAACTAATAGTAACAAGAAGTAACATTTCTATCTAGGTTATAATATTAACAAATTAACTATAGCACATTTCAGTCAGTTCAGTTTAGTTCAGTCGCTCAGTGCTGTCCGACTCTTTGTGAACCCATGAATCGCAGCACACCAGGCCTCACTGTCCATCACTAACTCTCAGAGTTTACTCAAACCCATGTCCATCGTGTCGGTGATGTCATCCAGCCATCTCATCCTCTGTCGTCCCCTTCTCCTTCTTCCCCCAATCCCTCCCAGCATCAGAGTCTTTTCCAATGAGTCAACTCTTCACATCAGGTGGCCAAAGTACTGGAGTTTCATCTTTAGCATCAGTCCTTCCAGTGAACACCCAGGACTGATTTCCTTTAGAATGGACTGGTTCAATCTCCTTGCAGTCCAAGGGACTCTCAAGAGTAGTCTCCAACACCACAGTTTAGAAGCATCAATTCCTCAGCACTCACCTTTCTTCACAGTCCAACTCTCACATCCATACATGACTACTGGAAAAACCATAGCCTTAACTAGACAGACCATTGTTGGCAAAGTAATGTCTCTTCTTTTTAATATGCTATCTAGGTTGGTCATAACCTTCCAAGGAGTAAGTGTCTTTTAATTTCATGGCTGCAGTCATCATCTGCATTTGGAGCCCAAAAAATAAAGTCAGCCACTTTTTCCACTGTTTCCCCATCTATTTGCCATGAAGTGATGGGATCAGATGCCATGATCTTAGTTTTCTGAATGTTGAGCTTTAGGCCAACTTTTTCACTCTCCTCTTTCAATTTCATCAAGAGGCTTTTTAGTTCCTCTTCACTTTCTGCCATAAGGGTGGTGTCATCTGCATATCTGAGGTTATTGATATTTCTCCCAGCAATCTTGATTCCAGCTTGTGCATCTTCCAGCCCAGCGTTTCTCAAGATGTACTCTGCATGTAAGTTAAATAAGCAGGGTGACAATATACAGCCTTGATGTCCTCCTTTTCCTATTTGGAACCAATCTGTTGTTCCATGTCCAATTCTAACTCTTGCTTCCTGACCTGCATATAGGTTTCTCCAGAAGCAGGTCAGGTGGTCTGGTATTCCCATCTCTTTCAGAATTTTCCACAGTTTATTGTGATCCACACAGTCAAAGGCTTTGGCATAGTCAATAAAGCAGAAATAGATGTTTTTCTGGAACTCTCTTGTTTTTCGATGATCCAGCAGAAGTTGGCATTTTGCTCTCTGGTTCCTCTGCCATTTCTAAAGCCAGCTTGAACATCTGGAAGTTCACAGTTCACGTATTGCTGAAGCCTGGCTTGGAGAATTTTGAACATTACTTTACTAGCGTGTGAGATGAGTGCAATTGTGTGGTAGTTTGAGCATTCTTTGGCATTGACTTTCTTTGGAATTGGAATGAAAACTGACCTTTTCCAGTCCTGTGGCCACTGCTGAGTTTTCCAAATTTTCTGGTGTATTGAGTGTAGCACTTTCACAGCATCATCTTTCAGGATTTGAAATAGCTCAACTGGAATTCCATCACCTCCACTAGCATTGTTCATCGTGATGCTTACCTAACATTAAAAAAAAAATAGTTCAGTTTTATAATCCTATAAATATTAGTTGATGACTATTTTTAAGACATTACCCTGACGGAATAGGGAGATTTGATGGAGTGGGGAACAGCAGAAAAAATATATTGTCACTCACTCCACCAAAAAAACATTTTTGCTTGCCTTTGACGAGTGAGTAGGTTGATATTTTCAAGCATAGCTTTAGTATAAATTTTCCAAAAGCAGCTCAATTGAAAACTGAAACACTTACAATTTTGGAGAGCAGATTTTGTAAATGCTAGTACATGTTATTTTGCTTATTTGTTTGATTTTTCCCAATCTACTAAGTAAGAAATTTTCATCCACAACTAATGGATATTTCTGTTTTTAAGATTCAGAGATGAAAAAACAAAAGAATTGGCAGTAAGTGACCTAAAATGTTAACCTCTGATTTGTACATCGGTGCTACCATGGTGATTTTTACAGTCATGAATAATTTTCTAGCTTGAATTGAGATACATAAATATTTTTTTAAAGAAAGAAAAATGAAAGCAAAAAGAAAAACACTATCAATGAATATGATATAAGTACTCATCTGGTCAGAAAATTAAATAAAATGTACTTAGAAAAATTATCATCTAATCAGCTCTCCCAGGTGATTTATTTTTAGTCACCCCTATGCCCTTACTACATGGTACCTGGTGCCTGATCAATTATTAGTTTGAACGTGGAGTGCTGCTTTTTAGAGAGCTATCAAGCCCCTTGAAGTAAATTGTATCCTGTGGCTAAAATTTGACATGGTTCAGGAAACACATACATCGTATATTCTTCAGCGGTGGGTTGCTATTTCTCAGACCCCTCAGAGGCATTTACATCCTCAGTGTTTGAGCCAAACTTTTCAGGGCTTGAATTCTTTGAAAACTTCAAATGCTCTGTACTGTTATCAGACCAGTGGTGAAGCTGATCTCAAAGTCCACTATTAAAACTCCCCTCAAGGACATTTTCATTAGAACTTTGTACATGGGCAGTTCAAAAGATCCAGCTATTGATTTTTGTTCAGAAGTCCTGTCTCCACTTTCATATTACGCAACTTTTTTGACAGACTTTCAAAAACCACAAACTGTAGGCTGCCTGCGATTCCAGCCAGGATTTTATGCTGCTCATTTGATTTCCTCAGGCCACATCCTTCTTGTGTCCTTGTCAACACTGCAAGGAGAAGAGCCGTCTTAGAAGATTTGCTAAAAAGCAGAAGCAATTTCACAGCCATGGAAGAAAAAAAATCTGACCTTTCAATGCACACAAAAATCTCACTTAAGTAAATAACCTTTTGAGCTGTAAAATTTTGTTGCAGCATTCATTTATCAGACACATAGATAATCAGAGTGTTTATCTCTTTTCACCATTTAAATTTCATAAAAGAAGTCAGGAGCCAACGTGTATAAATTGCAGCAAAAGCCTCTAACATATGCGCTCAGCACATATTTAAGGGAATTATCTGTTGGAGAGTAGGTGGCAGAGGCAGCTGAGGAATTAATTATTCGGATAGATATGTTATATCTATCTGCCAGTGTCATGTGAAATAAGACTTGTCTCCATATTACTTCTGTCACTTTGTGTGGCCTTTGAAAAGTGGCAGTTTCTCAAAAGATAAGAGAATTTAATCATGTGTTTGGTCCTGAACCACTCTGTGAACATTTCATGGCCCACCAGTTCATTCCAAACAGAGCGATTTTGCTAGAGTGTGTGTAGAGTTCAGTTGTGAGGCAGCTAAGTGAAAGCAGTGAAAACAGGTAGGACCCTTGTTGATTTCAACTTTCACAAATCATACCAATTGAGCTTTCATCATCGGAATAAATGGCAGACTCTGTAGGAAAATCTCTGTAGCTTTTTTTTCATATATATGAGTTTTCAACTAATATTACTATTACTTATTATTAGCATAAGCTTTTTACTGAGTGCTTACTCTCGTTTGGCTTTGTTCAATGGATTTCACCTACATTATCAGATTTAGTTCTCATAGCAACCCCTTGAAATAAGTGGTATTAGATATTCCCATTTTATGAATGAGGAAACCATGACTAAGAGAAAGGAAGAAAAGTGTTCATAGAGAGCAGACTCTGGGCACAGCAGGAGAAGGAGAGAATGGGGTGAACTGAGAGTGTAACACATACACACTACCATAAGCAAAACAGATAGCCAGTAGGAATTTGGTTTGACACAGGGAGCTCAATCCTGTGCTTTATGACAACCCAGAGTAGGTGGGACAGAGGTTCACGACAGAGGGTGCATATGTATATTTTGAGGTATGGCAGAAACCAACACAACATTGTAAAGCAATTATCCTCCAATTAAAAATATTTTTTTAAAGAAAATCATTCAAAGTCTAGTAAATTTTGAATGTGAGACAAGGTGAAAATTTTGCTGTGCTCATTCTGTTTAAAAGGCTCAGGATTGGGAACTCTTGTACACCGTGGCAGACTGATGTCAATGTATGGCAAAACCAATACAGTATTGTAAAGCAAAATAAAGTAAAAATTAAAAAAAAAAAAAAATGAGCCAGAGGATATGTGCCATCCAAAGATGGAGTCCAGCACAAGTGCACGAATTCCAACTCCAAAAGGAGATCCTGGTTATAATATTGCTTGCCACTAGGGGGCAACAGAGACTCTTCATCTCCTTGAGCCCCTTTGTTCCCAAAATGTCTAAAAGACAGTGGAACAAACACCAAACAAACAAAAAGGACTGATAAAAGCACATAAATCAAGCACTTCAGTATTTAAAACAGAAATGATACTTTATTAAAATATCATGTGTCCCTTATTAATGATTAAAAATGTCACTTTATATATCAAAGAAAAATAGTCTTTTCTTATTGATATGAGTGCTTTAATCAAATGCTTTATCTTTTTCTTTCCTGACCCCATTCTCCTCCCAAACTCAACTTGCAGTCGGTTGTACAATGACAACCAGACAGTGAAACATGGTCTCATTTGGGTTTTCTTGTCAACCTTTTCAAGGAAGGATTGGGAGTACAGTAGGTTTGCCTCACACAAAACATTGGTATCCAAGGCCAGTTTTTAAATGTCAGACAGTGAAGAGTTCCATGCTGCCACAATTCAGGATGCTGGTGGACACTGGTGAACACTCAGATACGTCTCTTTTAGATCAAATGTAGAAAGCACACTGTTCCTATAAAAAGCTGTTAGCAAGTTCATGAACCTGACAGCTTAGGGCAACAGCTTCCTATTGTAGGAGGAAATGAAAGCGTACGATACTTGGTTTCCCTGATACTTCTCTCTTATTTGATCCTTTTGAATTCATTTTCATACTCCCCCTGCTGGACTTAATCAGGCCTAAACAAATGAGTTTGAGTGGTTGCAGTCTGTTGACCTGTGGATGACACATTTCATATCAAGTTGCCCAGGAGTTCTGTTCCTTTATGCCTTGTTGAGTAGAAATCAGTCGTTTGAGGCCCACAGCCATCTCACCCCTTCAGTATTGTATGCTGAAACTTATAAAAGAAGGGCTAAATTCAGTACTGTGTGAATTAAGCTGTCTAAGTTCTGATAAAATGTTAGAAACAAATGAACTGCTCCTGTAAAATATCACAACAGCACTCAGATTGAAGAAATTTGTGAAATGATTGGTTCTTTTGACATTGGGGGACCAAAAATTGACACAGAGTATATGAAAGATAGGATTACGTGATAACTAAAGAAAAATGGTATCTAGCATACTTATCCGGAGAAGGCAATGGCATCTCACTCCAGTACTCTTGCCTGGAAAATCCTATGGACGGAGGAGCCTGGTGGGCTGCAGTCCATGGGGTCACTAAGAGTCAGGCACAACTGAGAGACTTCCCTTTCACTTTTCACTTTCATGCATCGGAGAAAGAAATGGCAACCTGCTCCAGCGTTCTTGCCTGGAGAATCCCAGGGACGGTGGAGCCTGGTGGGCTGCCATCTATGGGGTCGCACAGAGTTGGACACGACTGAAGCGACTTAGCAGCAGCAGCAACAGCAACAGCAGCATACTTATCTTTTATACTGCCTTAAAATACACATTAACATCTCTCTCTCTCTCTCTCTCTCTCTCTCTATATATATATATATATATATATATATATATATAGACACACATATATCTTCAATATTGAAAATAAACACAAATAGAGATATCTTTATTCCTGGATTATAATAATTACTAGCTTTTTACTGAATAGTCTCTGGGAGTCAGGCTCTGAACTATGCCTTTGAAAATAAGTAGCTGCAAATATTGTAAGTAGAAGTTGGGAAGATGGTTTTTTCATGGTATGGTTCTTGAACATCTCTTGCTTTAGATCAAGAATTGATCAAGAATGAACAAGTTACATGTAAATTACAGGAGATTCTTTTGTAATGATCACATTTAAGTCCTTTGATTTCCTACAGCTTCCTGGCAGAGTGATGCCAAGAGAATTAGAGTCATCAGCTTGCCTCTGCTGTTTTCACCCTTATTTAAAACTTTTCCCTTGAAAGCCTCCTGTCTAATCCTCATAAACCTGTGGCACCATATTCATATACTCATACAATGACTGATGGATTTTAGCCTATTTCTTGTCTTCCTCAGATTTTGGGAGGCCCTCATTTAGCTTCAGTAAATGTGGCAAATGCCAAAATCCCATTGATCTTATGTATCAACTAGAAAGAACAAGACTAAATATTATAAGACAAATAGAGTGCAGTTTATCCAGGTTTTTCTGTTTCAAAACTAGTAATACAGAAAGATAGAGAACTTAGCACTTGAAGAAGGAGGAAAAATATGATATTAATAGAAAAAATGTAGACTTTATGCCCCTCTATTAAATGGGTCTAGATTAGCTTTCTCCATTTTCCTGAACACAAGATCAACATATTGCCTCATGTAATCTTCAAGCACATTTTATAGGACTCATATTCATTGCAATATCAATCTCTATCCTCTTCAGAATACCTCAAAGAGACCCCTCCTAGCCATTCTACTTAAAAGACCACTACTTTCATGTTTTAAGTGTTTTTAAATTATTTGACATGATTCAGATATTGTTTACAAATTGTATGGTTAGACAAGTTCTGAAATAGAGTGGTTTTGTTTGCTTGATTATTTATGTTTTCTTGGATAAGTTCTATCTTTTTTCCCCTTTGTTTTCTCCAGTTTTATTTAGGTATAAGTAACACATAACTTTGTATTAGCTTAGGTGTGCAAAATAATGAATGTGTATATGTGTGTGTGTGTGTGTGTGTGTGTGTGTGTAGTCTTCCCAGGTGGCACTGCTGCTGCTAAGTCACTTCAGTCATGTCCAACTCTGTGCGACCCCATAGACGGCAGCCAACCAAGCTCCCCAGTCCCTGGGATTCTCCAGGCAAGAACACCGGAACGGGTTGCCATTTCCTTCTCCAATGCATGAAAGTGAAAAGTGAAAGTCAAGTCGCTCAGTTGTGTCCAACTCTTCACAATCCCACGGACTGCAGCCTACCAGGCTCCTCCATCCATGGGATTCTCCAGGCAAGAGTGGTAGGTAAAGAATCTGCCTGCCAATATAAGAGACACAAGAGATGCCAGTTGGCTATTTGAATTAGAAAGATCCCCTAGAGTAGAAAATGGTAACAGACTCAAATATTCTCGCCTGGAAGATTCCATGGACAGAGGAGATTGGTAGGCTACAGTCCATGGGGTCATGGACATGACTGAGCATACACAACACAGTATATATACACGTATACATATATATACAATACAGCATACACACCAAAATATACATATATAAGTCTCTCTCTATATATATACTGTGATAGTATATATTACCACAGAAAACTAACTAAACTGATCACATGGACCACAGCCTTGTCTAACTCAATGAAACTATGAGCCATGCCATGTAGGTCCACCCAAGACGGACGGGTCATGGTGGAGAGTTCTGACACAACATGATCCACTGGAGAAGGGAATGGCAAACCACTTCAGTGTTCTTGCCTTGAGAACCCCATGAACAGTAAAAAACGGCAAAAGATATGACAATGAAAGATGAATTCCCCAGTCGGTAGGTGCCCAGTATGCTACTGGAGAAGAGTGGAGAAATAATTCCAGAAAGAATGAAGAGACAGAGCCAAACCAAAAACAACACCCAGTTTTGAATGTGACTGATGATGGTAGTGAAGTCCAATGCTGTAAAAACAATATTACATAGGAACCTAGAAGTTTAGGTCCATGAATCAAGGTAAATTGGAAGTGGTCAAATAGGAGATGGCAAGAGTGAACATCAACATTCTAGTAATCAGTGAACTAAAATGGACCAGAATGGGCAAATTCAATTCAGATGACCATTATATCTACTACTGTGGGCAAAGAATCCCTTAGAAAAAAATGGAGGAACCATCATTGTCAATGAAAGAGTCCAAAATGCAGTATTGGGAGCAATCTCAAATTAACAGAATGATCTCTGTTCATTTCCAAGTCAAAGCATTCAATATCGCAGTAATCCAAGTCTATGCCCCATCCACTAATGCTGAAGAAGATGAAGTTGAATGGTTCTATGATGACCTACAACCTTCTAGAACTAACACCAAAAAAACTGTCCTTTTCATCTTAGAATGCCCGAAGTAAAAATAGGAAGCCAAGAGATACCTGGAGTAACAGGCAAGTTTGGTTTTGGAGTACAAAATGAAACAGGGAAAAAACTAACAAGAGTTTTTCCAAGAGAACACACTGGTCATAATAAACACCATCTTCCAACAACACAAGAGATGACTCTACATATGGACATCACCAGATGGTCAGTACCGAAGTCAAGTTGATTACATTATTTGCAGTCAAATGTGGAGAAGCTCTATACAGTCAGCAAATCAAGAGTGGGAGCTAACAGTGGCTCTGATCATGAACTCCCTATTGCAAAATTCAGACTTAAATTAAAGAAAGTAGGGATAACCAGTAGACCATTCAGGTATGACCTAAACAATTATACAGTGGAAGTGTCAAATAGATTCAAGGGATTAAGCCTGATAGACAGAATGCCTGAAGAACTATGGACAGAGGTTCATGACCTTTGCACAGGAGGTAGTGATCAAGACTATCTGCAAGAAAAAGAAATACAAAAAGGCAAAATGGTTGTCAGAGTAGGCCTTACAAATAGCTGAAAAAGAAGAGAAGCTAAAGACAAAGTATAAAAGGAGAGATATACCCCATTCAAAGAATAGCAAGCTGAGATCAAAGACTATTCAAACTACCATAGAGTTGCACTCATCTCACACGCTAGCAAAGTAATGCTCAAAATTTTCCAAGTGAGACTTCAATAGTATGTGATCTGAAAACTTCCACATGTTCAAGCTGGATTTAGAAAAGGCAGGGGAACCAGAAATCAAGTTGCCAACATCTGTTGGATCATAGAAAAAGCAAGAGAGTTCCAGAGAAACATCTACTTCTGCTTTATTGAGTATACCAAAGCCTTTAACTGTGTGGATCACAACAAACTGGAAAATCCTTCAAAGGAGGGGGAATACCAGATCATCTGATCTGCCTCCTGAGAAATTTGTGTGTAGGTCAAGGAGCAACAGTTAGATCTGGATATGGAACAATGGACTGGTTCAAAATTGGTAAAGGAGTGCATCAAGGCTGTATATTGTCATCCTGATTTTTTAACTTACATGCAGAGTACATCATGTCAAGTGCTGGGCTGGATGAAGCACAAGCTGGAATCAAGATTGCCAGGAGAAATATTAACCTCAGCTATGCAGATAACATCACCCTTATGGCAGATGTGAAGAGGAACTAAAGAGAATCTTGATAAAAGTGAAGAAGAGGGTAAAAATCTGGCTTAAAACTCAACATTCAAAAAATGAATATCGTGGCATCCAGTTCCATCATTTTATTGCGATTAGATGGGGAAACAATGGAAACGGTGAAATACTTTATATTCTTGGGCTCCAAAATCACTGCAGATGGTGATTTAGCCATAAAATTAAAACACACTTGCACCTTGGAAGAAAAGTTATGACAAACATAGATGGCATATTGAAAAGCATAGACATTGCTTTGCCAACAAAGGTCAACCTAGTCAAAGCTATGGTTTTTCCAGTAGTCATGTATGGATGTGAGAGTTGGACTATAAAGAAAGCTGAGCACTGAAGAATTGCTGCTTTTGAACTGTGGTGTTGGAGAAGACTCTTGAGAGTCCCTTGGACTGCAAGGACATCCAACCAGTCCATCCTGAAGCAAATCAGTCCTGAATATTCATTGGAAGGATTGATGCTGAAGCTGAAACTCTAGTACTTTGGCCACCTGATTCAAAGAACTGACTCATTGGAAAAGACCCTGATGCTGGGAAAAATTGAAGGCGGGAAGAGAAGGGGACGACATAGGATGAGATGGTTGGATGACATCACTGACTCGATGGACATGCATTTAAGCAAGCTCTGGGAGTTGGTGATGGACAGGGAAGCCTGGCATGCTGCAGTCCATGGTGTTTCAAAGAACTGCACAGACTGAGTGACTCAATTTACTGATATATAAAATGATTGCTGCAGTAAGTTTAGTTAATGTTCATCAGTTCATCTGGTTACACTTATTATTATTATTTTGTTGTGGTAAGGGCTTAAAAGATTTATCCTTTTAGCAATTTTCAAATATATAATACAGTATCATTAGCTATTGTCAACTTGTTGTACATTACATTCCAAGAATTTATTAATTCTGAAACTAGAAGTTTATACCTTATGACTACTTTCACTCATTTCCTTTATCCTCCACCTCACACCTGTTGCAACCACCAAGCTGCCCTTTGTTTCTACGAGTTCTTTTATTTTTTCCCTTTTAAGATTACACATATAAGTAAGATCACATAGTATTTGTCTTTATTTCTCTCAACGTAATGCCGTTAAAGTCCATCCATGTTATCACAAATGACTGGATTTCCTTCTTTGTTGTTGTTGATTACTATCTCATTGTATAATATACGTATATACCATATTATCTTTATTCATTAATTTGTGGATGGACTTTTAGGTTGTTTCCGTGTTTTGAGTACTATATATGATGCTTCAGTGAACTTAGGCATGTGCCTATCTCTGCAACAGTGATTTTGTTTCCTAGGGATATACACCCAAACTGGAATTGCTGGATCATACAGTAATTTTTAATATTTTGAGGAATCTCCTTGCTGTTTTCCATAGTTGCTGCACCAATTTACATTCCCACCAACAGTGCACAAGTGTTCCTTTTTCCCACATCCTCAACACTTGTTATCTCTTGTCTTTTTGCTAATAGCGATTTTAAGAGGTGTGAAGTGATAATTCACTGTGGTTTTGATTTGTATTTCCCTGATGATTAGTGATATTGAACACCTTTTCAGGTAGCTGTTGGCCATGTGCATGTCTTCCTTGGTTATAAAAAAAAAAAAAGTCTATTCCTTTTCTCTTTTTTTTTTTTTTTGAGTCTTGCCCTTTTAATATAGGTGTCCTGAAAGGGTACCAGACACATATTTGGAACTGAGTAAATATTTGTTAAATCCACTGCAATCCCATCATTTGGAACAATAGAATAAAGGCAGGAGGATTGTTATGTGCATGTCTAGATAGTCGCATCTAATAAACTGGAAAAGAAAAGGTCAATCCCTTGGCATAAAGAATGGGGGATCTTATGACTTTACATAAAATATTGGCCTCTGAACCAATGATAATAGTATTAAAGGTTTAATGAACACTTAATAGTGTGCCAGACACTATACAACACATTTTAAGACATTTGAGTACTCACAAAAACATTTGTTTTAATCAGTTTAGGAGACTGGGTCTTAGAAAGGTGAAGAAATTTGTCTATAATTACTTGACGGGTGCTTTGTTTGCAAATATTTTCTTCTGTTCTGAGGGTTGTGTTTTTGTCTTGTGTATGGTTTCCTTTGCTGTGCAAAATCTTTTAAGTTTAGTTATTTCCCATTTGTTTATTTTGTTTTTATTTTCATTACTTTAGGAAGTGAATTTAAAAAAGTCTTGCTGTGGTTTATGTCAAAGTGTTCTGCCTGTGTTTTCTTTGAGTTTATAGTGTCTGGTCTTGCATTTGAGTCTTTAATCCATTTTAAGATTATTTTTGTGCATGGTGTTAAAGAAGGTTCTAACCTCATTCTTTTTCATGTAGCTGTCCATCTTTCCCCTGGAGTGGCACCCCACTCCAGTACTCTTGCCTGGAAAATCCCATGGACAGAGGTACCTGGTAGGCTGCAGTCCATAGGGTCACTAAGAGTCAGACATGACTGAGTGTCTTCACTTCCACTTTTCACTTGCGTGCATTGGAGAAGGAAATGGCAACCAATTCCAGTGTTGTTGCCTGGAGAATCCCAGGCATGGGGGAGTCTTGTGGGCTGCCGTCTATGGGGTCGCACAGAGTCGGACACAACTGAAGCGACTTAGCAGCAGCAGCAGCAGCAGTCCAGCTTTCCCAGCACCACTTGTTGAAGAGATTGTCTTTTCTTCATTGTATATTCTTGCCTCCTTTGTCATAGATTAGGTGACCACAGGTGCATAGTTTTATTTCTGGGACACGTGTTGGGGAGTGGGGTGAATTGGGAGATTGGAATTGAGGTATGTGTACTGCGACATGTGAAACAGATAGCTAGTAGAAACCGACTGTATAGCTCAGGGAGTTTAGCTCAGTGGTCTGTGGTAATCTAGACAGATGGGATGGGAGCATGGGAGGGAGGACCAAGAGAGGGGGTGTTTATATACATTTAGCTGACTCACTTCGTTGTATAGCAGCAACTAACAACATTTTAAAGCAGTTATGCCCCAATAAAAATAAATTTTAAAAAATCACTTGAGTAGCAAATGAGATTGAGTCAGTGTACAAACCTAGGTCTGTGTCCTAAATTACTCTCTATCGCCTCTCTATGACCCTGCAGGATTTCCTTTCAAGTGAGATTTTAAAATCATACTTTTTTCATCTTTGCTACTCACAGCCAGTCACAAATTTCTATATAACCTGTTCCAGAAATTGCTCATCAGTTTATTCTGCATTCTGTACCCTTATGGTACACTTCTTAAGATTTAAGGCCTCCTTAATTCTCATCTGTGTTATTTTGATAGTGTTATATGGTGCCCTTAACATAAAACCTAACAAAGAACTCTTCTATCTCCCAGTTCAGTGTAGTTTTTTTCACCTTTTTTTCTTTTGTAATATTCTTGAAACCTACATTTCTTCAAAATATGCCCCCACAGATTACCTTTCCAAATGTATTTCTTTCAACATGACATCACATATCCTAGAATTTGGCCACAGGGAATTTTTCACAATCTGTCCATGTTCTTCAACATGAATTGTTCATCTTCAGCTATGTTCTTTTCATGAATTGGTCGTAAACACCCTTGCATACTTTCTCTGCTTTGAAGTCCTCTATTTATCCATCCAGAACATGCTCAAATTTGAAGCTTTTAGTTATTTTTCCAAGGTAGCATTATTCCTGTATTCCCACAGCACTTTGCACATAACTATCAATGAAATTTACATATGTGTCTCCTATTTTCAACAGTCATGTTTTATTCATCTTCTATTCTTGTTAAATATCACATTACTAGCCAAAAAATTTATGTTTCTAAACACTATAGGAAAGAAATAATGAGTTTAAATATTTAATCAAATATTTGAAAGAAAAGAAAATTTAGTCGCTCAGTCTTGTCCAACTCCTTGCGACCTCATGGACTGTAGCTTACCGGACTCTTCCATCTGCTTTACTGTCTGAGCCACCAGCAAAGTCAAATATTAAATTTCTCTCAAATCTTTTAGAGGAAAAAAATATATATATTAGTGGTAGAAACTGTTTTACCAAGAAAAGTTTTACATTTAAAGTTCAGTATTTTAAAAAAGATGAAAGTAGGAGGAGTAAGACCACCTCACTGAGTCTTCCTCTTATACCCTAGAGTGGCCTGCAAATAACCCTGAGATTCTATGCAACTTCGTTTAAAAAATACAGGCACAGGATGCCAAAATCTTGCATGAATTTTCATTTTTTGTTATTGTTTTGCCAGCTCATATTTGAAACCCAGTTCACTTAAAAGAAATACTCCCACTCTTAGCAAAATGCATTCATGTGATATTCTTAATTTGAATTTCTGTAAAATGTTTTCTTTTCATTACTGACTTTATCATCTTCTTCTGTGTGGACATTTTATCCTGGGAATTCCAAACAATGTACCTGAGAAAATACTAAAACAATGTTGAAAGGATCCTTTTAACACATTCTTGGATCCAACTAGAAAAGTCGAAAGCAATTTGGGAAAGATTTTATGAAAGAAAGAAACCACCTCTGGTGAGTGAAGAAAAAAAAAAGTGTCTTTATTTTCATAACTTACTGGTTCAAACACAGTCATTTCTATGGGGGCTCTGGCTGTTTTCATTAAACCTGTTTGAGTTTTAATTATCTTTCACTTAAAAGCAGCTGTTTTAATTAAAATACTTCAATAAGTTATTTTAAACATGTATAAATATTTTGTCACCTATCAATGTATACAAGTTTTATTCATATTAATGAAATTAAAAATTATGATATACTAATTCCAATTCCAAAGAAAGGCAATGCCAAAGAGTACCCAAACTACTGCATAACTGCCCTCATCTCACATGCTAGTAAAGTAATGTTCAAAATTCTCCAAGCCAGGCTTCAGCAATACGTGAACCATGAACCCCCTGATGTTCAAGCTGGTTTTAGAAAAGGCAGAGGAACCAGAGATCAAATTGCCAACATCTGCTGGACCATCGAAAAAGCAAGAGAGTTCCAGAAAACCATCTATTTCTACTTTATCGACTATGACAAAGCCTTTGACTGTTTGGATCACAATAAACTGTGGAAAATTCTGAAAGAGATGGGAATACCAGACCACCTAACCTGCCTCTTGAGAAACCCGTATGCAGGTCAGGAAGCAACAGTTAGAACTGGACATGGAACAACAGACTGGTTACAAATAGGAAAAGGAGTCCGTCAAGGCTGTATATTGTCACCCTGCTTATTTAACTTATATGCAGAGTACATCGTGAGAAAAGCTGGACTGGAAGAAACACAAGCTGGAATCAAGATTGCCGGGAGAAATAAAAATAACCTCAGATATGCAGATGACACCACCCTTATGGCAGAAAGTGAAGAGGAGCTAAAGAGCCTCTTGATGAAAGTGAAAGAGGAGAGTGAAAAAGTTGACTTAAAGCTCAACATTCAGAAAACAAAGATCATGGCATCCAGTCCCATCACTTCATGGGAAATAGATGGGGAAACAGTGGAAACAGTGTCAGATATTATTTTGGGGGCTCCAAAATCATTGCAGATGGTTAATGCAGCCATGAAATTAGAAGACGCTTACTCCTTGGAAGAAAAGTTATGACCAACCTAGATAGTATATTCAAAAGCAGAGACATTACTTTGCCGACTAAGGTCCATCTAATCAAGGCTATGGTTTTTCCTACGGTCATGTATGAATGTGAGAGTTGGACTGTGAAGAAGGCTGAGCGCTGAAGAATTGCGCACAGTTCAAATGCTTTTGAACTGTGGTGTTGGAGAAGACTCTTGAGAGTTCCTTGGACTGCTAGGAGATCCAACCAGTACATTCTGAAGGAGATCAGCCCTGGGACTACTTTGGAAGGAATGATGCTGAAGCTGAAACTCCAGTACTTTGGCCATCTCATGTGAAGAGTTGACTCACTGGAAAAGACTCTGATGCTGGGAGGGATTGGGGGCAGGAGGAGAAGGGGACTACCGTGGTTGAGATGGCTGGATGGCATCACGGACTCGATGGACGTGAGTCTGAGTGAACTCGGAGAGATGATGATGAACAAGGAGGCCAGCCTGCTGCAGTTCATGGGGTCGCAAAGAGTCGGACATGACTGAGCGACTGAACTGAAATATGTACTAGGCACTAGGAATCCACTATTGCAGGTGCTTCTGGCTACTGTGATGAGCAAGAAAGATATCTTCCTTTCTTCAGAATGATTAGAATCTTTTAGAAAAGACTGATATTAAACATGTAACATCTAAAAACACCAAAGAGAAGTATTGTGGGAGTGCCTAATTGTGGGAGTCACCTGTAATGGAGAGTCTCAGAGCTGGGCTCCCTAAGGAAGTGATATTTTAGGCTGAGGCTTAGAGAAAAATTTCAAGTTAGATTAACTAAGAAAATGGGTCTAGGAGTGCACCAGGGAGAGGGGAAAAACAAGTGATAATTCATGACTACATGGATTTGTAATTACTTTAGATTTATGCAAAATTTCATTATCTAGAAATGAAAATCATCTTATATATGGAAAAAAGTTTCTCAGACTTGCTAATTGAACCAACTTTTTATTAATAAATTGTTATAAACCTTCCATATGTCCAACACTATGAAATAAACTAGAATATGTGGGTAGCTCCTCTTGATAATGACACCATTTTAACATTCTATGGTGGCTCAGACGGTTAAGAATCTGTCTGCCATGTAGGTGACATAGATTCAGTCCCTGAGTTGGGAAGATCGTCTGGAGTAGGGAATGGTTACCCACTCCAGGACTCTGGCCTGGGGAATCCCATGGACAGAGGAGCCTGGTAGGCTACAGTACAAGGGGTTGCAAAGAGTTGGACAGGACTGAGCAACTTTCACTTTCACTTTCAACCATTCAAATAGTAATTGCATTGAGGATTGTGAGGCAACATAGAAAACATTTAATTCATAATATGTGGAAATAGGAAATGATAGTATACCATTCCTCATGATTGTATTGGAGAAGGCAATGGCAACCCACTCCAGTACTCTTGCCTGGAAAATCCCACGGATGGAGGAGCCTGGTAGGCTGCAGTACATGGGGTCACGGAGAGTTGGACACGACTGAGCCACTTGACTTTCACTTTTCACTTTCATGCAATGGAGAAGGAAATGGCAACCCACTCCAGTGTTCTTGCCTGGAGAATCCCAGGGATGGGGGAGGTTATTGGGCTGCTGTCTATGGGGTCCCACAGAGTTGGACACAACTGAAGCAACTTAGCAGCAGCATGATTGCATATAAATTGGATATGAAAGACACTGGAAAATATATTAAAATTATTTTTGCATTTGTACTAAAAATGTGGGTTTCCATGCCACAAAATTTATTTTCTAACTTTCCACACTGCAGTAATATAAATTTTTTAAAAGATTAATGAAAGAAAACATTGAGTTAAGGAAGTTCTACTTTAAAACTACAGCGAAGCAAAGTAAATTTCATTTTCAAATGAATGTCATGAAAGATTTTTTTAGAAACTAAAAATTCCAACTTCAATAAAAAGAGTAAAAATGATTTATCATGTTCTTTATAATAAAGCCAAATAATGGCATATACTCTATTTTATTGATTTGATAGAGCATCTCATAGAATGGTAGAGCTGGAAGATTACCTTACGTTAATCTCACTCAGTTTCCTCTCTTTGTAGTAGAGAAAATAGAGAGGGGTCATATATGCATATTGAGTAGGCATTATGAAACTTTGTATTGGGTTATCAATGAGCCAGACATATTAAATGGAGGAATGCAAAACTGTAAACTCCTTCTTCTATCTTCTTTGAGATTAAAATTTATAACAAAAGGGAAGATATAACACTTCCCTAACTAACTAACTCATTTCCTAGGCTCTTTTCACTTTCATTTCCATCATGATTGTAAAAATGCATAAGAGTTTTTAGAAAGCAAGCCACACATTTTCTATTTGTCTAACTACCATTTCTCTCATCATAGGACAAACTGACAATCTGTGCAGAGTGTTACAGATTCCTCACTGCCACAATAACAAATGGCTCTAAAATGCCATACGAGTCTTCTTCCTGCTCTCCTTGTTGGGAACAAAACCAATACAGAAGGTTTGGGCTGTGAGTCAAGAAAGTAGATAAACAAACCAAACTAGCAGTTGGGAGTAGGATTAGAGAAAATGTTCTCCTGAGATTTCTATTGTTAGAAGAATGGATAGGGCTGCTAACAATAACGGGAAATAAAGAACATACACAAAAAAGGCAAAACTCTAAACCTGTTGCCAGCAAATAGGGCAAGAGACAAAATTGGGTTCAGCAGAGATGGACAGGTTTGTTTTTACCCCTTGAAAAGTATTGGCTCAGCTTGGGTTTTTTTTTCCCTATTTTCCCCTTTTAAAGTTATATGCTAATTTGGTTTACAGAGTCACTATTTATTCATGGTTTTCCTCGACATCTAGTTGTTGTTTATGAAGTCACATATTGTTCAGACACAATTTTTTTCCCTACCTTTGGCCCTTTTGAGGCAGGTTAAATGAAGTGGGAAGTTATCATTTACTGGAGAGACTGATAAATCTGAGAGCCCAAAAAAGATATTTAAGCTCAGTGAACATTTTCTACAAGCTCTCTTTTAGATGATGATAGAGTAATTGTTGATATGTTTTTCCAGATTTGTTTGAATATTGACTACAAATTAGTCAATTCAAAGAGGTAGTTGAATGTAGAAAAATCAGTCAAATAAAATATTTGCAATCTTGTAAATATCAATACCAGTACCTGCTAGATTAACATGTAAATTGTATTTTGCAAGAGGTAAGATTCTGATCATTGAAGGTTTTTGTTCCCATTCTGTCAAATGATGCTGTGGTGTTAGATTATCTGCAAGGTATTTCACACCCTTAAATTTTGTAATTTTTTTAATTAAAACACATTTTGACTACTGCTAGGATAAGAAAATTATTTGAATAGCAAAACTGGATTCCTCACAGCAGGATTTGACATATTCCTCAATGAGTAGCCTTACAAATTTGACCACACTGCTAAATTTGTAATTCATAGTGCATTTCATGCTATAATATATTATTTCTAATTTAATTTCATAGTTCACTTACTGTTTTAATGTTTGTAAATACATATTCCTAAGATGTCTTTGTCTTCTCTCTTCCAAAAGGAGCAATTCAGCCATAAATCAGTTAAAATATCAGTTAAATGTAATTTAAAACAGCAATAAGGAAAAACACAAATTCTGCTTCTTCAGTGAAATGCTCTATAAAGTCATAAATTTATGTCAAAATGCTGAATATGTTAACCAAATGTGATTTTAAACTTCAAAATAATACATTTCTACTACAACTTACAAGGAGTTAAAGAAGTACTAGACCTGATTTATTGCCTAAGTTTCTGGTTCTGAAAAGCTCCTGGAAATCACTCAAGACTAGTTGTAAAACTGCCCTGAAGGTTTTAATTTCTGTCCTTATAAAGGCTAATGCCATCTTTGCCTTCCATATCCTTTCACTTTCTGAAAGGAAAAAGAAATTTTGCAGATTTCATGGAATGGAAAAACACCAATAAAAGGAAAATAGTTGGCAATGTTAAGTCTAAGCAGAAAGCCAAACATTTGCTCTTTTACTTTATCATAGGATTGAATGGGGTAAATCAGGCATTAGTCTCTGAGAAGTGAATCTTGTTTTTTTAATTTAGAAAATGAGAAAGCCAGCTTGTAGGTAGAAAAAAAAAAAAGTAAATGAAGGGATTATACGGATTATGGGTCATGAGTATGTGTATGCATGTAACCTTTCTTCCCTCAGTAATGTGGCAACCTGTACTTTTGAACTGAAAGGGAATCCCAAGGTGTTTGTACCTGATGGAGTGTTTCAAGTTTTGCAAACAGACATGAGTTGCGGTTTAAACTAAATGTTTCAGACTTTTGAAGGTTTTATTCAGATCCTTCACCTTTCTATAATGCAGCTTTCAAAGTGTCAATATAATTAATGCTTCTCCACAATAATGTTCTTGTTGTTGCCTAAATTATCATCCGTTTGCCACCTAACTCTCAGACATGTTACTTGATCGCCTAATTGTCTTATCCTTTTTCTGATTTTCTTTCACATCAAGGAGAAAGTGGGCTCGGTTTTATAGACTCCTCTTTGCTTGTCAGAGATATACCTCATCAGCATTTCTTGATATATTCTCCTTGGTAAAATTGTTAAATTTACTTGTCTCCTTTTATTATGTAGATCTATCATCTGTTTTAATTTAACAAGATAAAAATGTACTTCTTTCTCATCTTCAAAATATTATTTATTAATCCAAGTCCAAGTATACCACATTTTTTTAATCAGCCAGTATGTGAAGCACCTGAATTAATTTTTAATGGGTTAAAGTGTAATCCTTTTGAAAATTAACATCTACTTTATAACGAAAAGCAAGGTAATATGTTTCATAAAAAGACATTGAACAATCCAACTATGATAGAAGTGGAACTTTCTGATACTATCCTGATATGTAATTCTTTACTATGATCATTTTTATCTATTATGCTTTATTTGTTTACAAGCTGGAAAAATTTAAAACTTTTTTCTTTATTCCTTCTTTTCCTGATATTTCCTAATAACATGCTTTAGCATATGCCCTTTTCAATTCGATCTGTAAGTTTCTTTCCTTTGCTTCTGACAAATTATATTTTATTATTATTTTCTGTTAATTTATTTCATTCCTATTTTAATTATTAATAGCTATCCCTTTCAATTTGGCATTGACCTTCCTTGTTAATGCTTTCCTTTCATAGTGTTTTTTCGTTTTATTTTTTAATGAGACTTTTGGGTTCTCTTATTGTCTACATCTTTAAGTTCTATTTGGGAGTAAATTTCTGTTTTGCTTCTAAGCATTTAATCTACTTTTAGATTATATTTATGCTATTATTTTAATTCATATAGAACTCTTTGTGTTGTACTCATAATGTTCTTCTCTATCAAGTTATTTTTGTTGTCATTCGTATGTAATATTTTTTCTGTGTGTTTCTCTGAGTAAACTGGTTTTGAAGTATTTCACTTACCCTGCGTTATTTGCTTCCTCCAGTGAAGTCGGTCGGTGAAGTCGCTCAGTCATATCCGACTCTGCGACCCTGTGGACTGTAACCTAGTAGGCTTCTCTGTCCATGGGATTCTCCATGCAAGAATACTGGAGTGGATTGCCATTCTTTGAATTTGCTTGTTTTTCCTGTTTTTTCTTTTCCCAAGTAGGAGAATTTAAATTTTGATTATTGATTTACACTTAACAGTGAGACACTATATAAAAAGTTGAATCTGCTATGTGCAGGTACAACCCTTATTTACTGGCATGGATTCATAGTGGAGACATGGCAACTTTCTTGGGAATCATCCAAGCTTTGGTCTCTGAAAAGCTTGTATATGGGGTTTCTCAGCTTCCAAAGAGAAGGAAAGTACAGTATCCTTCCTTGAGGCTAGGGGAGATGTGAAAGCCAGTGTTCCAAGTGTCCCCTGTGTTTCAGAGGTCTTTCTTTCAGGAATGGGTAAAGTCCTGAGCCTAAACTTTATATATATATATTCCATTTCTTCACTTTGGGGCACTTTCCTTACCCACTGACGTGAGGTCAACAAGATATATTGTGGAAGTCTCTGTGGCTGACTTCAATTCCAAAAGAGCAGCGAGTCTGTGACTCATTCCCACTGAGATATTTCATTATTTTAAAAATCATGTGAGTTCAGGCCACCAGAATGTTACCAAAATATTAATTTGTGGTGATTCACTCATATCAGACAGAAGATGAGAGCAGATCTCTTGGCTCCTGATGATTTGTCACTGACCTGTGAGCTTGAGCCTGTGTGTGAGCCCATGTGTTGCCTGTAGTCATCCATGATCCCCCAGAGCCCTCCATCTGTTCTGTCGACTCCAGTGATGTTAGGGGGCAGTAGGTATTCTTTATTTTATTCATACTTTGCCAGTGTCATTAGCCTGCTGCAGAAACTACAGTCATGTCTGGTGGTCTTCTAGTGTCTGTGTCTATTTCCTCCCAAAATATTTAAGGTCTTTTTTTTTTTACAATTCTAATCTTTCACCTCTATAACATGATGAGGTTGCATTGCCCTAGTTTGGTGTTCAACCATATTGAACAAAAAATGGACATTCTTTGTGCTGATAGCTCTTCTCACTCTGACCATGGGCCCCATCTCTCCCCTTTTTAGTGACTGGGATGGTATGGTAATATCATGACCATGAACACAGTGATCATAGCCAACAGAGCCCAGGAGAAGACAGAGTTGAAAAGAGTGTTTTGTTATCTTTATGCTAAAATTCTAAAATGATGGGAAAAAAATATATCATTCACACATTCCAATGTGCTCTGGTCAGACTTATACTTGTGTTCATCATCAACAAAGTATAGTTATAGCCTTTGAGAAAGTCAATAATATCTGTTATTCCTGAGCAACACAGTGGGCCATGAGAAATGGTCTAACCATAAATAAACGATAGTAGTAACTTCAGAAGCCAGAAGATTTATATTGTTTTAATAGAAAAACAACAACATTGCTACATTTTTCACTCAGTGAAATATATGAATTACTCAGAAATGATGTATTTGACAGTCTAGAATACGAATATATGATTCTGGAGTTGAAGATGAAAAGGTAGTGCCTTAAGGCTATGAAGAATCTTCATGTGTACTGAATGGATGATAAACCAGTGTGTACATGTATTTTCTCTACTCCACTGTTCAGAATATTAATCAATCGATCAATATGGCTTACTTGAGTTCATATAGCTCTATTAAAAATATTGCCCAGGCCCCACTCATATGAGAGCACAAAAACTTACCTCCTTTCCCAAAGCGGAGAAAATTCTGTGGTGACATTCACACTCTACAGCTTCCTATGGCATCAGGCTGAGATTAGATTTCAGCAAACCACATTTTGCTCAGCTTCTTCCTCTGCTCTATCCTGCTTCCCTTGTATCCTTATAGATTTCTCCTAAAAATATTTCTCAATGAATCACTCGCATACGAATCCTCATCTTATAACTAACGGAAATGTGCTGTATGACTCAGGCAACTCAAACCAGGGCTTTGTAACAACCTGTGCTGTGCTTAGTCACTCAGTCATGTCCGACTCTTTGTGATCCTATGGACTGTAGCCTGCCAGGCTCCTCTGTCCATGGGATTCTTCAGGAAGAATACTGGAGTGGGTTGCCATTTCCTTTGCCAAGGAATCTCCCTGACCCAAGGATCAAAGCCAGGTCTCCCGCATTGCAGGTGGATTCTTTACCATCTCAGCCAACAGAGAAGCCCCTTGTAACAACCTAGAGGGGGTGGAGAAGGGCGGAAGGTGGGAAAGGGGCTCAAGAGGGAGGGGGCACATGTACACCTATGGCTGATCAACATGTTGATGTATGATAGACATGAAACAGATATTGTAGAGCAATTATCCTTCAATTAAAAATAAATAAATTAAAAAAGGAAGAATCCTCATCTTAGGTTTTTCTCCTTAAAATCCATCCTTGCCTAAGGCAGAGTCTAACCTCTCTTTTACTCAGACATTCAACCAATCCCTGTATTTTCACCTCTACTCCACCGATTTGCTTTAAGTTTTTGGGTCTTGAATCCAGAGTCTTGTCATAGCTCTGCAACACATTTAGCCCACTACTTAGCTCCTCCCACTCTCTCAACACACATGAAAGAACTGCATTTCTAGCCTTCTTCACTCTGCTACAGCAGATATCAATGCAAATTGATCTCTCTCAAAATTCGTCTAGCTTCTATCATCTGGTTTTGCTTCCTCTCATATTATTTTTCTGTGATTAAAAAAAAAAAAATCCCTTATTTTAGTTCATCTAGTCCTATTTGATTCCAAACATCTCTGATTTTTTTTTTTAATATATAATTGTTAAATTTATGTGGGTCTTTTCTAGTTGTTTCAACACAAATCTCCCATAGCCTACTGGAAACTGAAAGTTGCATTGACTCTATTTTAGCAGCAATTGCTTTCCATCTTAAACACAATGTTTCAGAAGTTGAAAAGCTTATTTTAAGACTGGTAAGGAAGAGCTTACTAAGAAAGTGACCTTTAACAAGAGTTCAAAAATGAGGGCTAAACTGTTGCTACCCGGGATAGGAGACTTGCAGATAGAAGGAACAGCATGTGTGGATTTCTGAGGTGGCGGTGGTCCTCAAATTTTGTAGGAACAGCCAGAGGAGAGTGTGGCTGGAGCACAGTAAGATCAGGAGAAAATATAAAGATATGCATGGTCAAACATGACAATAATGATAATGGGGTTAGTATTGAATGGCACAAATAGCCTCATAGATCTCAGGAACACCAGTCCTAAGGCTTTTTGAAATAAACTAATCTAACCTAACCGTTTTATAGTGCTGCAATATAGGAACAAAGAAGAAAGCACTGGCATAAAGTTTTGTTTTTCTTTTTCTTGAAAGATGTATTACATATAACTAACTCCACTTCCACATAACATTCCCAACAAAATCGCCTCTCCTATTTAATTTAGTAAGGAGCCTCCTTTGACTGAGCTTCCCTGGTGACTGAATCAGTAAAGAATCCACCTGCAATACTGGAAACCCAGGTTCAATCCCTGGATCAGGAAGATCCCCTGGAGGAGAGCTGGCAACTCACTCCAGTATTCTTGCCCAGGAATTCCTATGGACAGAGGAGTCTGACAGGCTTCAGCCCATGAGGTTCCACAAGTCAGAGATGACTTAGCAGCTAAACCACTACCACTATCTTCTTTGACTATTCAGAAACAAATTTATCTGACAGTCTAGCTACAAAACATATTTGCTTTTTGCAGCTCACTTTAATTTTTAGTACAGTGGCCTTTTTCAGCAAGAGCAAAACCATATAAAGTGCACAGTCTAATGAGCACTGATAAATATTGCATTCCCTTACAGTGAACAAAACCTTGCCCCCCGCTGTTTCCTTAATAGCTTACATTAGCAGGCCATGATTACTGCAGTTTCATTGCTCTTCATCAAAGAAATGGCTGTGATTGTCTTTTCCCACACTCTGCATTCATTCATCACAGAGACTCTGAGCTGTAAATATAAGGCATTTCTATTACTAATGGCACAGTCGATCTTATATTAACTGTCTTCCAATTTAGCAATGTATCCTGAGGTCTTTTTACTGAGATCATTGGCAATGGTATTGTGTACTGTGACAGTCTCTACAGTACATGCTTTATATGCTTTAATTCTTCATTTAATTCTCATAACCAATCGTCAAGTTACACATTTTCATACTAATGTTGCAAATATGGAATGTAAGGTCGTAGAGAAGGCTGAATGCCAAAGAATTGGTGCTTTCAAATTGTGGTGCTGGAGGACTCCTGAGAGTCCCTTGGACAGCAAGATCAAACCAGTCAATATTTAGGAAATCTACCCTAAATATCCATTGGAAGGACTGATGCTGAAGCTGAAGGAAGCTTCAATACTTTGACCACATGATGTGAAGAGCAGACTCATTGATAAAGATGGGCAAAGATTAAGGAGTAGCAGAGGAAGAGAGGATTAGATACCATCATTAACTCTATAAACAGTAGATGAGCAAACTCTGTGAGATAGTGAAAGATAGGGAAGTCTGAGATGTTGCATACAGTACATAGGGTTGCAAAGAGTCAGACAAGACTTAATTACTGAACGATAACAACAGCAAAAACAAGGTCCTTATAGACTTAGTTTGGTACAAAGTCACAAAGATTTTACTCTTTCTCCAAACCCACACTTTCCGGTCCTCCATATTGCCGTATTCCTATTCAGTTCTCAAGACTTCCTTCTTTAGGGGGTGAATTCTTTAGAATAGGAAATGTCAATTCTAAAGTATGCTTTTCATCTACATCCCGTAATTTTGGGTCATATCATTACTCTATGGGAAAATGGTTGTGGAATCCTAACTTGGGCCCAAGAGGCTAAGGGAAAGGGATATCATATTCAAAATTAGATTGATATTGATATTGAAGCAAAAACTAAAATAATTAATGTACTATGTCAATCAAAAACTTTTCTTCAAAATATATTTTTGTGAAAAATCATACCAAAAATAGTGTTTTTCCTTTCTATCTTTACTTGTGGAAAATCCTTTCTGCTACTCTTCAAGTTGTTTCCAGAAATAATTTGTCTATAGTCATAATTTTTGTGTATCTGTAGAAAGAGACAAAACTGGGATTTTTCTTACTCCACCATCTTGCCATGCCCTCTGTCATGATCAGTTTCTGAAGTTCACTTTCTCTAACTCACAACTGGAATAAAACATTTCTCCCAAAATAATTGATTTCTCTTAATTTTGTGTGGTATGTAGAAAACAAGACCTGGGCACTCAGCATATTCACTAATACTGAGTTGTTATTGATCTGGGCTTTCTCAATCAACAGGAGGAAAAATAAAATACATTGCCAGCGCTATGATTATCTCTCCATAAATGTAGACTATTTGATGAGGAAAAAATGTTTAACTTTGATAAGATTTCATTTAAGGTTTTCTTTTCTGTGTCCTTTCTAAAAAGTATATTACTCACAAGTCATGCTGATATTTTCCAGTATATTGTTCCAATAGGTTTATGATTTTAGACCTTATGTTTAAGTCCATATCCATCTCTAATTAATTCATGTTTGTATATGGAGTAAGTGGAGTTGGAGTTTATTTTCTTACAGATACCGTTATTCTAGAATAATTTCTTATAATTTTGTTGTTCTTGCTATTCTCCATTTGATTGCTAATGTACTTTTATTTAAAAAAAAATATATATATATATAACAAGGAAGTTCTATTTTTGAACTTTTAATATTGTGTCATTGATATATTTGTCAAAATTTGTTACAGAGTCACACTACCTTCGTTACTGTAGTATTATAAGAAGTCTTGAAATCAAGTAGTGTAAATTCTCAAATTTATTCTTTTAAAGATTATTTGGATAGTCTAGTTTCTTTGCATTTACGTATAGATTTTAGAGTGAGATTGTTCACTTCTAAGGAAATGGCAGTCCACTCCAGTATTCTTGCCTGGAGTATCCCATGGACAGAGACGCCTAGTAGGTTACAGTCCATGGGGTCGCAAAGAGTCGGACACTACTGAGCGACTTCACCTCACCTCACCAAAATAAAGGCTGAAAGGATTTTAGTTAGAGTTGAATCAAATCTACACATGATTTTGGGAATATATGGTATCTTAACAACACTGAGTTTTCTACCATTAAAGAGCTATATTTAACTCTTCATTAGCAATCTCTCAGGAATGTGTTTTAATCTTCTATTGTAGAGTTCTTCCATGCCTCTTGTGAAATTTCTTTCTTATTCTTTTATTTATTTATTAACTTTAAAAAATAGCATTTTAAAAATTTAATTTTCCAAATCTTTGCTACTTGTATGTAAAAATACAATGGATCTTGTATATTAAATTTGTATCCTGCAATCTTGCTGAATTTCAGTTCAGTTCAGTCACTCAGTTTTGCCCAATTCTTTGTGATCCAAGGACTGCAGCACTTGAGGCTTCCCAGTCCATCACCACTCCAGGAGTTTGCTCAAACTCATGTCCATCAAGTTGGCAATCTCATCCTCTGTTGTCCCCTTCTTCTCCTGTCTTCAATCTTCCCCAGTATCAGGGCCTTTTCCACTGAGTCAGTACTTTGCATCAGGTGGCCAAAGTATTGGAGCTTCAGTTTCAGCATCAGTCCTTCCAATGAATATTCAGGACTGACTTCCTTTAGGATTGACTGGTTTGATCTACTTGCAGTCCAAGGGGATATAAAGAGTCTTCTCCAACATCACAGTACAAAAGCATCATTTCTTCAGTACTCGGTTTTCTTTATGGTCCAGTTCTCACATCCATACATGACTACTGGAAAAACCATAGCTTTGACTAGATGGACCTTTGTTGGTCAAGTAATGTCTCTGCTTTTTAATATGCTGTCTAGGTTGGCCATAGCTTTGCTTTCAAGGAGCAAGCGTCTTTTAGTTTCATGACTGTATCACCATCTGCAGTGATTTTCGAGCCTAAGAAAATAAAATCTTTCATTGTTTCCATTGTTTTCCTATCTATTTGCCATGAAATGATGGGATCAGATGCCATGATTTTTGGTTTTTGAATGTTGAGTTTTAAGCCAGCTTTTTCAATATCTTCCTTCACTTTCTTCAAAAGGTTCTTTAATTCCTCTTCACTTTCTGCCATAAGGGTGGTGCCATCTGCATATCTGTTATTATTGATATTTCTCCTGGCAATCTTGATTCCAGCTTGTGTTCATCCAGCCTGGCATGTAGCATGATATATTCTGCATATAAGTTAAATAAGCAGAGTGACAATATACAGCCCTGATGCACTCCTTTCCCAATTTGGAACCAGTCTGTTGTTCCCTGTACAGATCTAACTGCTGCATCTTGACCTCCATACACATTTCTCAAGAGGCAGGTCAGGTGGTCTGGTATTCCCATCTCTTTCAGAATTTTCCACAGTTTGTTGTGATCTACCCAGTCAAAGGATTTGACATAGTCAATTAAGGAGATGTTTTTCTGGAACTCTCTTGCTTTTTCTATGATCCAATGGATGTCAGCAATTTGATCTCTAGTTTCTCTGCCTTCTCTAATTCAGCTTGAACATCTTGAAGTTCTCAGTTCATGTATCTGGAGCCTGGCTTGGAGAATCTTGAGCATCACTTTGCTAATGTGTGAGATGAGTACAATTATGCAATAGTTTGAACATTCTTTGGCATTGCCTTTTTTAGATTTGAAATGAAACTGACATTTTCCAGTCCTGTGGCCACTGCTGAGTTTTCCAAATATAATGACATATTGAGTGCAGAACTTTAACAGCATCATCTTTTAGGATTTGAAATAGCTCAACTGGAATCCCATCACTTCCTCTAGCTTTGTTTATAGTGATGCTTCCTAAGGCCCACTTGACTTCACCTTCCAGGATGTCTGGTTCTAGGTGAGTGGTCACAGTATCATGGTTATCTGGGTCATGAAGATACTTTTTGTATAGTCCTTCTGTGTATTCTTGCCACTTGTTTTTAATATCCTCCACTTATGTTAGGTCCATACCATTTCTTTCCCTTTATTGTGCCCATCTTTGCATGAAATATTCCCTTGGTATATCTAATTTTTTTAAAAGAGAGCTTTAGTGTTTTCCCTTCTATTGTTTTAGTCTATTTCTTTGCATTGATCACTGAGGAAGGCTTTCTCATCTCAACTTGATATTCTTTGGAACTCTGTATTCAAATGAGTATATCTTTCCTTTTCTCTTTTTCCTTTAGCTTCTCTTCTTTTCTCAGCTATTTGCAAGGCCTCCTCAGACAATCATTTTGCCTTTTTCATTCTTTTTTTGAGAGGTTGGTCTTGATCCCTGCCTCCTATACAATGTCACAAACCTCCGTCCATAGTTCTTCAGGCACTCTATCAGATCTAATCCCTTGAATCTATTTGTCATTTCCACATCATAGGGGATTTGATTTAGGTCATAACTGAATGGTCTACTGGTTTTGCCTACTTTCTTTAAGTCTAAATTTTACAGTAAGATTTCATGATCTGATCCACAGTAAGCTCCTGGTATTGTTTTTGCTGATTGTATAGAGCTTCTCCATCTTTGACTGCAAAGAAGATAATCAGTCTGGTGATGTCCATGTTTAGCGTCATCTCTTGTGTTGTTGGAAGAGGGTATTTGCTATGACCAGTGTGTTCTCTAGGCAAAACTCTTATCCTTTTCCCTGCTTCATTTTGTACTACTAGGCCAAACTTGCCTGTTATTCCACATATCTTTTGACTTCCTACTTTTGCATTCCAGCCCCCTATGATGAAAAGACACTTTTGTGTTTTTGGTGCTTGTTCTAAAAGGTCTTGTAGGTCATCATAGAATCATTCAACTTCAGCTACTTTGGCGTTAGTGGTTGAGGCATAGACTGGGATTGCTGTGATGTTGAATGGCTTTCCTTGGAAAGGAAGAGAGATCATTCTGTTGTTTTTGAGACTGCACCCAAGTATTGCATTTTGGACTGGTTTTTGACTATGATAGCTACTCTTTTTCTTCTAAGGGGTTCTTGCCAACAGTAGTAGGTATAATGGTCATCTGATTTAAGTTTGCCCATTCTGGTCCATTTAAGTTCACTGCTTACTAAAATGTCAAAATTCACTCTTGTCATCTCCTGTTTGACCACTTTCAATTTACCTTGATTCATGGGCCTAACCTTCCAGATTCCTATGCAATATTGTTCTTTACAGTATCAGACTTTACTTCCATCATGTGTCACATCCACAACTGGGCATTGTTTTCATTTTGACTCCATCTCTTCAATCTTTCTTGAGTTATTTCTCCACTCTTCCAGTAGTATATTGGACACCTTCCACTTGGGGAGTTTACCATTTATTGTTATATCTTTTGCCTTTTCATACTGTTCATGAGGTTCTCAAGGCAAGAATTCTGAAGTAGTTTGTTATTCCCTTCTCCAGTGGACCACATTTTGTCAGAACTCAGTTTCGTTGAATTAGACAAGGCTCTGATTCATGCTAAATTTAGGCGGTGGCTAGTTTTCCTAGTTATTTTGTAGACTGCTTAGGATTCTTAAACAATGAAATCATAGAGAGATAATGGTGATGGACAGGGGAGGCCTGGCGTGCTGCAATTCATGGGGTCACAAAGAGTTGGACAGGACTGAGCGACTGAACTGGACCAAACTGAATGACATCTTTCTATTTTCTTTCCAAACTGTTATATTTTATTTCTTTATCTTGTTAGAAATTCATTTTCTATAACTTCCAACAATGATGAATCAAGATAATTAGTGTGGGGATTCTTTGTTTCTAATCTTAAGAAAAGACTGTATACCATTATCTATAAAAACTTTATGGGGTGTATTACAGAGTAACTACTACTTCTTCTTCTTCTTCTTCTTCTTCTTCTTCTTCTTCTTCTTCTTCCTCTTCTTCTTCTTCTTTTTAAATGCTTTTTTCACCAAGATTTGTTTTTGGATGATACTCTCTTGTGAATGAAATGTCTTACACAGTTTAAGATTAGTATCATTTCCTCTTTAAATATTTAAAAGAATACACCAATTAAGAGAGTATTTAAAAATCTGCCTGCAGTGCAGGACACTTGGGTTCGATTCCAGTGTTGGGAAAATCTCCTGGAGAAGGGAATGGCAACTGACTCAAGTTTTTGCCAGAGAATCCCATGGACAGTGGAGCCTGGCAGGCTACAGTTGATGGGGTTGCAAAGAACTGCACATGAGCAATTAACATTTAAAGAGTTAAACCAAAAAGACTTGGCTTTTTCCTTTTGTGGCTACCTTGTACTTTGGGAGGAAGTTTTTACCTTCTGTTCAGTTCAGTCGCTCAGTCTTGTCCAACTCTTTGTGACCTTATGAACCGTAGCATGCCAGGCCTCCCTGTCCATCATCAACTCCTGGAGTCTACCTAAACTCGTGTGCATTCAGTTGGTGATGCCATCCAACCATCTCATCCTCTGTTGTCCCTTCTCATCCTGCCCTCAGTCTTTCCCAGGATCAGGATCTTTTCCAATGAGTCAGTTCTTTGCATCAGGTGGCCGAAGTGTTGGAGTTTCAGCTTCAACATCAGTCCTTCCAAAGTACACCCAGGACTGAGCTCCTTTAGGGTAGACTGTTTGGTTCTTCTTGCAATCCAAGGGACTCTCAAGAGTCTTCTCCAACACCACAGTTCAAAAGCATCAATTCTTCAGCACTCAGCTTTCTTTATAGTCCCACTCTCACATCCATACATGACTACTGGAAAAACCATAGCCTTGACTAGACAGATATAGTCAAATTAAGTATAAAATTCCTTATTACTTCCCTAGTATATAGAGTAATAAGAACAATTGTTTTTGTTCCTTATTTGATAATCTGTGTTCTAAGTTTTTTTTATTGATCAATATAGAGATTTCTTGATTTTATTAATTTTTTAAGATGTTTTCACTTTTTATTTTCTTACTGTAAAATATTTCAATGATCTAGTGTTATCTTTTCTCCTACTGTGCATTTACTCTGCTGTTTTCTTTCTGGCTTATTAACATAGGCTCTTAGGTGATTGAGTCTAGACCTTTCATTTCTAATAAAAGCCCATAAAACTATATATCTCCTCATTGCTACTTTAAAGTAATCACTTATTTTGCATATGTTGTATGTTTTTATTTTTCAATTCAAAGTGTTTTCCGTGTTCCCTTGAGATTGACTTCATAGTTTTTATATTTAGAGGTCCGTTGATTGATTTCTCAACAGATGGGGTTTTTTCTAAATATCTAACTTTTTTTTAAATTTCTAACTTTACTCTATTTAAAATCTTAATACGCCCCATGAATTTATTCTTAGTAGTCTTATTGAAGTATAATTAATATTCAGTAATTATATACATTGAAATTATGTGGTTTGATATGTGTTTGGCATAGGTAAAAACTAGGAAACCATTGATAAAATTAAGACAGTGAGGATTCTGAGGGTTCTTAACCCCTAACCTCAACCCATCCATAATCCAACATAAACATTAACATACTCTGACATTATAGATGAAGTTACATTTTTAAAAGAATTATATAAAGACTATATCGTATATACTTTTAAAACTCTGGTGAAAATCTGCTTTACTCATATTTTATTCATCATTTACTAATTATTGAATCTTACATCTTCTTTATATATTCTGGATATAATTTCTTTATCACCTTTATGATGCAAATGTTTTCTACTAAACTTTGGCTCTTAACAGTATCCTAAAAACAAAAATTGTGTGTATGCAATTTTAGTAAAGGCAAATTAATCAATTCTTTTTTTAGATTTTGTCTGGGTATTTTCTTTGGGATATATTTGCCTAATCCAAAGTTATAAGTTTTTCTCCTGTTTATTTTTACTCTACTATACCATACTATACCATACCATACCATACCATACCATACCATACCATACTATACTGTAGTCTTCCCAAGTGTCTCTGCAGTAAAGAATCCACCTGCCAGTGCAGGAGACGTGGGTTCCATCCTTGGGTTGGGAAGATCCCTTGGAGGAGAAAATGGCCATCTAGTCCAGCATTCTTGCCTGGGAAATCTCATGGACAGAGGATCCTGGAGCCCTTCAGTCCATGCAGTCCCAAAGAGAGACAATTTAACTACTAAAAAACAACAACATATTATATTATCTTGCATTATATTATAGTATATTATATTAATTGTGGTACCATAGACATTATGTACTTTTAGATTTTCCATGTTAAATACCACTGCTCAATTTTGAGTTAATTTTTGTATGTAGTTGAAGAATGGATCAAAGTTTATATATTTGCATAGCACCAAAGAATTGATGCTTTTGAACTGTGATGTTGGAGAAGACTCTTGAGAGTCCCTTGGACTGCAAGGAGATCCAGCCAGTCCATTCTGTTGATGTATGGCAAAACCAATACAATATTGTAAAGTAAAAAATAAATAAAGAAAAATAAATAAAGAAATACATAAAGGAGATCAGTCTTCAGTGTTCTTTGGAAGGAACGATGCTAAAACTGAAACTCCAGTACTTTGGCCACCTCAATCGAAGAGTTGACTCATTGGAAAAGACTCTGATGCTGGGAGGGATTAGGGACAGGAGAAGAAAGGGATGACAGAGAATGAGACAGCCAGATGGCATCACTGACTTGATGGACGTGAGTCTGAGTGAATTCTGGGAGTTGGTGATGGACAGGGAGGCCTGGTGTGCCGCGATTCATGGGGTTGCAAAGCGTCGGACATGAGTGAGAACTGAACTGAACTAAACTGAACAGTTATCCTAGACTATTTGTTTAAAAGGCTATATTTTCTATCTAGATAGCACTAAAAATATATTATTTAGATGTAGATATGCATATGCATGTAGATGTATGCACACACATGCATACAGATAGAAAACAGACCTATTTACCAAAGAGAAATAGATAAGAAAGCACTATATCAATAAAATAACAGCAAATATGTTTTGGTGGTGAGATTATGGTTGAATTTTCTTCTTTTTAATATTTTCTTCTGTTTTAGAAATGTTTTGTAGTGAATAGAGACTATGTTTATAATCAGAAAAAGATAAGAATTCATTGTCAAGAACATTTTTTTCTCCAATAGTGGCTCAAATACAATTATATATATTTGCATTTAGTTCAGGCTTCATTAAGATTAATTCAGTTTGATCCACAATTTTGGTAATTTTATTTTTTCCAGTTTTACTGAGATACAGTTGGCATACAGCATTCTATGTTTTTTGTGTCATTCTTTCTAGCATATCTTTCCAAAAGTATTTGTATTATTATGCTTTTTACTATGTTAACTTTACCTATTTTTGACCCTTTTTTTAGAAAGAACAAGCTTTTAAAACTTCTTTAAAACTTCTTTTAAAACAAGCTTTAAAACATTTACTTATGTTTACCATTTATTATTTCTACTTGTATATTTATTGTTTCCTTCATTTCTCCTGTTTACTTTACTCTTCTTTCCACACTTTTGAGATGAATAATTTTTTTGGCATCAAATATTTTCCAGTAAGTGTACTTTTAAGGCTCTATACTTTCCTATGATTTTCCTTTATTTATGTATATAAGATTCTGATGTAGGGATTTTTAAAATTATCATTAGCTTTAATAAATATGCATTTTGTTTTGTACTTCTTTTGGATAAGTTATTTAGTGGAGTTTTAAAAATTTACAGATATAATGTTGTTTGTAAAATTTTTAATTCACTTCTAGTTTTATCACATTGTTATCAGAGAATACTATTCATATTATTCCATTATTATAGAACTTATCATGATTTTTAGAATTATATAATATTTGGTTAGCTTTAATAAATTCCTCATATACCCCCTGAAAATGTTGTATTATCTATGTATTATTGGTATGCTATATTCTCTCCCTATATAATTATCTTCCTCCCAAGACATCTATATATATCCAAAATATTTTTGCTGTCTAGTTCTTCTCTACATTCTTAATAAAATGTGTCCTATTGATTAATCAATTTAAAAATGAATCTAACTCTGCCCTTACATGATATTCATATTTTCTGCTTGTCATACCTTTTACTGGTTTATTCTACAGCATATATTCAGCACTTACTATGTTCTACAAACATGCTAGAGTCTGAGAACATAGTTATTAAAAAGACCATCATTTTCCGTTCTTCTCTGGGACTTTTCTGGGACATGAGTCATGTAATTCTGAGGCATCTGAATCTTCACAGTGATGGGTGACTTTTTTTCTTATAAAAATCTGTCAGAATAATGGATCTTAAGCAAAAGTCTTCTGACTAAGAACTATTGCAATCTCCATGAAACAGGACCACAGAAAAATGGAAAATATTCTCCATTTTAATCAAACCTCAAAACTTGTCCCACAGAAAGCATATGAGCAGTTTGCAAAATGCTAATTATTAAGCAGTTTGATAGCATTTATAAGCTGAAAATGATTTGGAAACAACACTTTAGAAAAATATTAGGGTTCATAAATCCTGATCTCTTTGAAATAATTTTCTCTCCTACTTATTTGTTGTTTTCTGATTTTATGAATATTACATAGCTACCATTGAAAGAAGAGACTTTACCCAAAAACTCTGTAATGAGAGATGCTGAAATATGAAACCTAATTGAGCATGTCATTGTCATTAATCTTTGGATTAAATCCCAGGTCATCATTCATTTTTGAAATGTCATTTGATTACATCATTAGGTTCTAATATCGTTACACCATCGTAACACCTAATTAAATTTTAAAAATATAGAATACTTCCACCATTTTTAAATCATATCAGCACCACAAGATTATCTATAGACCTACCAGTTTTCTAGAAATTTGATGATTTTCATAATTAAAGCCTGCAAGAAAATATTTGTTGAGCACAATCACTCTATTTATTTGATTGATAATAAGTTTCCATTTCAAAATCAGGTTTGCTTATGATGTTGATCATAATGTAAGAACATCTCACAACTGTCATCAGTGAGGGATCAATGATATCAAATAAGATATCATTGATCAAAATGGCTTTGAATTTACATTAAGAAAAATTTTAAAACAATTTTCAAAGAAGTTGCATGTGTGTGTGCATGTGTGTTATTAAATATTCTCACTTGAAATATATAAAAAATGTAATACCACAAGTGGTCAGTACATAGATTTTTCACTGAAGCATCTTCAATCTGGATAAGAGTAACCATGTAGCATGCCCAGATAATGGGAGTCTCTAATGATAATTTCTGACTTTATAATTGTTCTCTAAATTTCCATTTGGTGACAACCTTTGTGAGATAATTACACATCATCAATGTTCTAATGAACTATGAGACACTTAATGCCTGGACATGAGGCCGAGTAGCTAGGAAACATGTGTCATAGACAGTTCTGCAGGAGCTAACATACAAAAATGTAGGCTTCATTAACAGTGCTCTGAAAGACAGATGAGTCTCCATCCTGCCTAACCTAGTGGTTAATTTATTGACTGACTTTAACAGTGACGTCCCTTTGGAGGGTTTTTAATAGTTTCTAAGTTGCTTGCTGAGGTTTTAATAGACATTTGCCTCACTGAACTCAATAAATATAGAGTGCAGTTTGAAATCTTGCAACGTAAAATGTAAGCAACTGACTGAATGAGGTTAGAAAGGATTTATATTTCTTCTAAATATACTTCTGAGCCGAAGTTCAAGTGAAAATGAATTCTAAAATATCTACCTACTTTTTGGAAAACTTTCTCCTATTTTCTGTTAAGACCTTTGGTGCTATAAAACAGAGAGAAAAATGTGTCAGAATAAAGAATGACTAAGCAATTTCTTTCAGTTGGCTCCAGAATGGATGTTGGAAAGCTGAATAGAAATTCAAGACTTAGATGTAACCATTCAAGTTAAATCAAAATAAATAGCAAATAATTCATTTCCCAGGTTTTAATTACTTAGAATCAGAGGCATTCTATTATACAAGGACACTCCATCATTTATGCAATGCTGCAGATTACCTATTTGGTCATTTGTAAAGAGTGGTTTTGGCTCCAATATTTTTAAGTACAAGAAAAATAATAATAGTTAATGGGCATTAAATACTTTCTCTGCTAGGCACAATATGCTACTTACAAGATTATAAACTCACTGATACCTCAGAAGAATCCTACGAGACAATTTAGGTACATTTTTCAAGATCATAGAGCTAATAAACTTCAAAATTTAGGGTTGAAACTACATAATTTATCTTCAGGACCAGAACTCCAAAACATCAAATTATTGTGTGGAAATATCTCCTTTTTAGGAAAAAAGGGTTTTGGTGTTTTTTGTTTTTGTTTTTGGTTGGTTTGGCATGTTTTTATTAAATCCAATCAATTTTGCATATAGTTATCAGGTACCTTTCAATAATAATGTGTGTATTAGTCAATAAGTCATGTCCAACTTTTTTGTGACTGATGGACTGTAGCCCACCAGGCTCCTCAGTCCATCGAATTCTCCAGGCAAGGATACTGGAGTGTGTTCCCATTCCCATCTCCAGGGGATCTTCCCCAATCTGGGATTAAACACAGTCCTCCCGCATTGCAGGCAAATTCTTTACCATCACAGCTACCATAAACTGGACTTGCCAATTATAAGTGAACTTGAAAAATTAGAAACCAAAGATCAAATCTTTTCATTGCTTGTAATTTTAATGTGTTGCACATTTTAAAATATTAATTTCTGATCATGATTTTTTAATTTTTAATAATGCAATATATAAAATCAAAGCTTTAGCAAATAAACAATATAACTTTATAGTATAACTATCTCAGATATTGTATATTCTCTATTTTTATTATTAATTTCCAGAAATTAAATTGTCATAGCCATTTATATATCATATCAGCCAGGGATTTCATGAAAATATCATTGTCAGATTTTACTTACCTATATGGAGAAAGAGACTGTGAGTTATAATTTTAAAATAGCCAAATATAATGTATGTCAATGAAATGATTAATTTTGAGGTGATTGGACTACTATTTGGAGAAAACAGAAAAAAATGTGATTACCCTGAAACTTTTATGTTAACAATCAATGTTCTCTAGACTAATCATTATAAATCAGGTCTATATTTAAATAGCAGCATCTACCTAATGAGAATTGTATTATAAAATTATAATTTTGATATTCATGGTTATAACTGCACTTTTAAATTTGTGTAGAATATTTTCAAGTTTACGACTTCAGAAGGCTGTGGTTTGGTCTATCCTGGAACATCATGTTATTAATATACTGACTATATAGACTATGATTTTCTTGGAAAATACTTGGGCTATATTTTGACTCTATTATGTGTGATTATATTGAATATTTTTTGGATATTCTCTTGGTAAGTTCTTTATAGTGTAGTGGCAAAATGAAGAACACACATTGAAACAGGAGATTTTGCAGCCCATTTCTTCAGAGGTTTCTTTAAAGTGCTAAGGATGTCTTGGTCAAGCTACCTAATCTAATAGAATCATTGTGAAGAGTCAGTGACTTAATTCAGGTAGACCTGTTGGCCCAGTTCCTGGCTACTCTGAACATTCAGAAGTGGTTTGGTGGTATAGTTGCTAAGTCATGTCTGACTGTTTGCAACCCCATGGACTATAGCTTGCCAGACTCCCCTGTCCGTGGAATTTCCCAGACAATACTGGAGTGGGCTGCCATGACCTTCTCTGGGGGATCTTCTTGACCCAAGGATCCAACCCCTTGTCTCTGCAGTACAGGCAAATTCTTTATTGCTGAGTCACCAGGGAAATGATTGCTAGGTATCAGGGTAAAGTGTCACTTCTCTCTCATTCCTTTGCTCTGCCTACCAAGAATTCCTTAGTTTCCAAAATTTAAGAAATGCTGTCTTCTCCTCAAGCCTATTTAAGTAAAATTTCTTACAAATATTGTCACACATTTTTGATGTATATAACTTAAAGACAGAATATCCCTTCTTCTCAAACTAATATACATTTCTAGTACTATGAGTTTTTCTCTGGGACTACATCTGAAAAGTATCACAATTTGGTGTTTATGTTCAAATACTCAGGTCTTGGAAATATAGCCAGGGTCTTTTCCCCCTTTATTTCCCTAGAAATCTAGAACATCTTAAAACATGATGTGGGGAGAACATAGCTATTTAATCCTTCTCATTTTTTGTTAAACATTTTCATGTATATTGCCTTTTGTGCTCTTTATAGCAACCCTAAAGCAAGCTATTATCACCTTTCTTGCTGCCCGCCCCCAACACCTCCACCCCTATAGCTCAGCTGGTAAAGACACCCGTTCAATTCCTGGGTCAGAAAGATCCATTGGAATAAGGGATAGGCTACCCACTCCAGTGTTCTTGGTCTTCCCTGTTAGTTCCGCTGGTAAAGAATCTGCCTGCAACGTGGGAGACCTGGGTTTAATCCCTGGGTTGGGAAAATCCCCTGGAGAATGAAATGGTTACCCACTCCAGTATTCTTGCCTGGAGAATTACACGGACTGTGTAGTACAAGACTGAGGGATTTTCACTTTCACTTCCCACTCTTACTCCCCCCTCCCTTCCCTGCATGAGTGACTGAGCAAAGAAGAAATGCTGGCTCAAAGAGATGAGCCAACATACTCAAAACCACGCAGCTGAAAGCAGTACCAGGGTATTTTCTCTATATTGCAACATTGAAAGCAATGTTTGGCACATAGAAGCTGCTCATAAAATGATTATTAAACTAGATGGAACATCTAATGAAAGAGAGTAATTATTCTATTAGATATACCTAGGTAAATATATATTTAACTTTACAAAAAGTTATGTGAACATGTAGTATAATATATCAACCACATATACAGAGATTTACAAGTTCTTAAAAACAATGAAGAAATAACAAACAGGTTACCAATACAGTTCACAAAATTAGCCTTTCAGCCTCAACTACATCTCAGTTTTTAGAGCCAACAATTCATGGCAACATTAACAAAATTAGCCTTGGGCGGAACTCACAAGGTGATTGAAGTTTGCTATGCTATGAAACTATGTATTTCTGAGTTGTCATCCTCAGATCCTTTCCTCAGTGGCATGTGGTGATATCACTAGGCAGACTCTCCACACTATACAATCCTTGCATAATTGTCACTTTGTTCTAAATGCTAATATGCATACATGGGCTGCTGACACAAATCCTCTATATATCTTTCTCATTATGTATCTTGCGTTGTCTACTCATGTTCCTGTGCTTAATGCCCATGCTGTGTTTTCTGATACACTATATGATTTTAACAAAGAAGATGCATGGGACAAAGTCTCTTGTTCTCTAATAGACAATTTTCTGTGTACTCCCTCATACTTAACCTCACGGATTAAAGGATCTTACACAATAATAACAACCATCACAAATACATAGTGTTGCAAATTATATGAGTTCATTTCTCCCAAACAAAAGTGGAGGATTTCATCTCAACCTTGGCCTCCAAGGATAAGACTCTTGAAAGTTATAGCTGCAGCATGCACTGGTGACCACATTCACCGAAAATAGGAAAACAGTCATTCTTCCTTACCAAATGGTACACATAATCAGGTTGCCAAGGAGAACAATTATCTTTCATACTAATTGGCAACTTGTGTTTAACCTTTAATTAGCTGTGAATTTATAATGGCTCTACATGGCCTTTTTCTTTTCTTGTAGAAGGTCATAGAAGCACTCTCTGTTCTTTCTCTGCTCTCACTCTCAGCCTCCCAAGATAGGATAATAACAGTTTTAATGGAAAACAGGCTCTGCAGCTTCAGGGTTGTTGTCCTTGTGCATGCTCTGAGCTGCCACATGCATGACAAACTTAAATTGTTGAAAGGCAGGAATCCCTTGTTACTTCTGGCTTCAAAGGGATATTCAAATAGATTTTTCTTTTCCTTTTTCCTTTTTTCCATTTGTTTCTCTTGGCACACACAGTTTGATGCAATCAGTTTTCTTTTTTTCCACTTGAAAGGTGTAGGACTGATTAGCATAGAGACTGTCTTCTTTGAGGGTCATTCTGTTCTTAGTTTGGCAAAGATTACTCTGGTTGAAAGAAGCAGGGCGGCATTTCCTTCTTCTGTGATGAACACTTCAAATATTGTGTAGGGTATGCTACTTTCTTTTGGGGTGAATAATTTATCTTTTGATGTCCAGGGTCCTATAAAGAAGGAACTTAGTAGTGATGAGTGCACTACTTTTTCCTTGTTAAAATGTTTATGAGTAGAAATACACTTTGGCTTTTACAGAAAAAAATGCCACAAAAATCCTCAAAGGAAGGAGATAGTCTTCAACCTGCTTCTTGCTGTAGTGACCCTGCAAGATATTACTTGCTATTGTTTGATTGAAGACTTTTGTGTGTGTGTGTGTGTGAATTGACTTTATATGCTGGCTGGTTAAACCACTGTGTGATTGAATAATTGAATATTACAAAAAGTAAAAGAAAATAGAAAACATATAGCTTAAAAAATCATAAATCAATTAAAATAAAAATAATAATATATATAAATGGCTGAGTTACTATTTTCTCTGAAGAGTATTAGCTCTGTTCTCAAAATGCAATGAAAATATTGTTATTTACAAAAATAAGCCATTCTTCTAGTGGAATTTATAAACAGTCTTAAAATAGTCCTACAGTTTTAATCTTTTATTTTCCTTTTGTGGTCCATCCCTTCAGTTCCAACTAACTTCTGCTACAGATAGGTTAGCTCTGTTTCTCCAAGGCCATCCATCCCCTCTGAGTCATGGTAATACGCAGAGATCTCTATGGCAAACATGGATGATGCTCATCTATATCCCCAGCCCTTTCAGTTTGGTTCAGTCGCACAGTTGGGTCCGACTCTTTGTGACCCCATGGGCTATAGCACACCAGAGACTTCCCTGTCCATCACCAACTCCCAGAGCTTGCTCAGACTCTTGCTTCTTGCTCAGACTATCAAGCCAGTGATGCCATCCAACCATCTCATCCTCTGTCATCCCCTTCTCCTCCCACCTTCAATCTTTCCCAGCATCAGGGTCTTTTCCAGTTAGTCACTTCTTCACATCAGGTGGCCAAAATATTAAAACTTCAGCTTTAGCATCAGTCCTTCCAATGAATATTCAGGACTGATTTCCTTTTTGGATTAACTGGTTTGATCTCCTTGCAGTCCAAGTGACACTCAAGAGTCTTCTCCAACACCATAGTTTAAAAGCACCAATTATACAGAGTGAAGTAAGCCAGAAAGAAAAACACCAATACAGTATACTGACACATATATATGGAATTTAGAAGACAGTAATGATGACCCTGTATGTGAGACAACCAAGAGACACAGAGGTATAGAGTGGACTTTTGGACTCTGAGGGAGAGGAAAGGGTGGGATGGTTTGGGAGAATGGCAATGAAACGTATATTTTCGTGTAAGAAACGAAGCGCCAATCTATGTTCAATGTAGGATGCAGGATGCATGGGGCTGATGCACAGGATGATTCAAGTAGAGGATGTGGGGTGGGAGGTGGGAGGGGGCTTCGGCATTGGGAGATTGTGTTCACCTATGGCTGATTCATGTCAATGTATGGCAAAACAAATACAGTATTGTAATTTAAAATAAATAAATAAATAAATTAAAAAAAAATAAAATAAAAGCATCAGTTCTTCAGCACTCAGCTTTCTTTATGGTCCAACTCTCACATGCATACAGAACTACTGGAATATCCCCAGCCCTTAGCACTTAAGAACTAACTAGCCAGGTATCTCACTACCAGTGTCTGAGTTTCTTTGATAGGAGGTTTTTTGTTTTTTGTTTGTTTGTTTGTTTGTTTTTTTCCTTGCTGCTGGAGGCTGTTTTGTCATTATCAGTCCAAGATTGCTGGAAATTTACATGACGGCATCCTAGGAGCAGCCCTCAACCAATGACATGTGGAGACTTGAGGATTAACTACCCTAGATCCTCACCCTTGAGTAAGAGCACTCTTGGGTCTGAGTTTTACAGTGACTCCCAGGTTATCTCTAGCAAACAGCAATCCTTTGCTCGTTGTTATATCTGCCTTGATAATGCATTTCCTGGTGGCCTTGTTTTTGTTTTAACTCTTCATTCAACTAGCTGTAGATTTTTACCTTCCAAATAAACCACTGAGGATCTTCCCTACCCAGGGATCGAACCCAGGTCTCTCATGTTGGAGGCAGACACTTTAACCTCTGAGCCAACAGGGAAGCCCGAGCTGAGTCTGTATCTATGACAAATGAGCTAGAACTACTGGACATAATTACTTTGAATACTAACTTAGAGCTGTGTAACCTTACATTCTGGATCTGTTTCTCTTCTGTAAAATGGCTAGCACATGTCAAATCTCCCATGTAACAAGAGTTTGTGAAAATTAAATGAGATAATGTAAAAATGCCTAGAATATTGTAGGAAAAAAAAAAAAGAGTGAGCTGGTAAAGTTTGCAACCTGATAAACTAGGAAGTTTTACAGCAGGCTACACATTCTTTGCCTCATCATTCTGGTATACAGTAGGCACCTCACAGAAGGGTAAGCACATCTGCTTACTTTTCCTCTGTGCCTATGACAAGTGTATAAGGTGCACTTATGGGAGAATATTTTCTGATACCATCAGTTATTGAAGTTTTTAAGGGAATCCATTTTCTTATTCCTTTTGTGCCCAAATGAACACATTGTTTGCAAATGCAGAGGTGGCAAGTTATGCTCATTTTAAAGTCTGTGTTAAAGGTTTCTAGGATGCTATAACAGGTTTGGGGGCTTCCCAGGTGGTGCAGTGGTAAAGAATCCACCTGCAAATGCAGGAGACACAAACATTGATCCCTGTGTCAGGAAGATCCCCTGGACTAGGAAATGACAACCCACTCCAGTATTCTTACATAGGAAATCCCACGGACAGAGGAGCCTGGTAGGCTGCAGTCCATGGGATGCAAAAAGTTGGCAGATTCCAAGTTCAAGACAGTAACACAAGAGCCTACTGACCTCATTTTTCGTGGACACACCAATTCTAAATGTACACACAGAACAATTTCTTCTCGAAGGAATCCCAAAATTAGCTGAGTGACTCCTACACATCTGGAAGAAGAAAAGCAGCTCATCAAAACAGGTGGGAGAGGTGGAGATACAGTCTCATCACAAACCCCACCCCACCGTGGCATGGTGACACAGATAAGAAGGAGTAAATCCCAGCTTCTCCCTGAGGAGTAATGAGTTTAGACCTAATATCTAGTGCCTAAATGTTTAAAACTTCTATCTGTCTGAAAGATGAACCCCCGAAACTTCTAGCTCTGAAAGCCAACAGGGTTTCTGCCCATGACCCCCTCCCAAGACAAAGAATCAATTCTTAATAGGCTAAAGAGGACTCTCTGTGCCTATATAATTGTCCCCATAGGTCTCACTGCACACGCAACAGATGGAAATGCCTATCTTCTAGTGTTTCGGGGAAGGAGTTCTATTCATGAATCTTAAAGCTGCAGCCTGGGGCTTCCTTCATGGTCCAGTGGCTAAGGCTCTGTGCTCCCAACGCAAGGGACCTGGGTTCAGTCCCTGCTCACGGAACTAGATCTCACATGCTGCAACTAAGGACCCTGCATGTTGTGACTGAGACCCGTGGAGCCAAATACACACACACACACACACACACACACACACACACATATACATATATATACGCATATATATATATATATATATATATATATATATAAGCTGTAGCCTGAGAGCTATATATAGCTATAGATATAGATATAGATATAGATATAGATATATACGCTATATAGCTGTAGCGTGTATATATATATATACGCATATATATATATAAGCTGTAGCCTGACAGTCAGGCTCCAGATTTAATAAAAACTACTGGCTAACTGCAAGGCTCACCAGAGATAGGTAGCATTATTGCTCTAACTCTCTGCTGTGCTCTGCTCATTGGTATCTTACTCAAAGAAGCTTGTATACACATCAGGCACACCAGCTCTTTTATCTACCACCCAGAGGGGCTTCATTCATAGGCCCACCAGGATTTTAGTAAACAAAGACAATGTTTTTAATAAACTGTCTCCCCGAGAGCACAATGTAGAGGAAGCAGACAGAAACACCTATCTTCCAGTCTTCTAAGAAAGAGGCAGATTTGCATAAAAGCTGCAGCATGACTATCAATATTCTACCATACCACACTTTTAGGATTTGAATCCATTCCTCTCTGGAGACAAGGGAAATTAGCACAGCCTCCATGTTCTCCCACTGGCCCACTTTAAGACATCATTTTCTCACTCAGTTCAGTTCAGTCGCTCAGTCATGTCTGACTCATTGCGACCACATGGACTGCAGTCTGCAAGGCTTCCCTGTCCATCACCAGCTCCTGGAGCTTACTCAAACTCCTGTCCATTGAGTCAGTGATGCCACCCAACCATCTCATCCTCTGTTGTCCCCTTCTCCTCCTGCCTTTAATCTGTCCCAGCAGCAGGGTCTTTTCAAATGAGTCAGCTATTCGTATTAGGTGGCCAAAGTATTGGAGTTTCAGCATCAGTCCTTCCAATGAATATTCAGGACTGGTTTCCTTTAGGATGGATGGGTTGGATCTCCTTGCAGTCCAAGGGACTCTCAAGAGTCTTCTCCAACACCACACTTCACAAGCATCAATTCTTCAGCACTCAGTTTTCTTTGTAGTCCAGCTCTCACATCCATAAATGACTACTGGAAAAACCAGAGCTTTGACTACACAGACTTTTGTTGGCAAAGTAATGTCTCTGTTTTTAATAGGCTATGCAGGTTGGTCATAGATTTTCTTCCAAGGAACAAATGTCTTTTCATTTCATGGCTTCAGTCACCGTCTGCAGTGATTTTGGAGCCCAAGAAAATAAAGTCTGTCATTATTTCCATTGTTCCCTGTCTATTTGCCATGAAGTGATGGACTGGAAGCCATGATCTTTGTTTTTTGAATGTTTTTTAAGCCAGCTTTTTCACTCTCTTTTTCACTTTCACCAAGAAGTTTTTAGTTCATCACTTCCGTAAGGGTGGTGTCAACTCTGTATCTGTGGTTATTGATATTTCTCCTGACAATCTTGATTTCAGCTTGTGCTTCATCCAGCCTTGCATTTTGCATGATGTACTCTACATGTGTGAAAAGATGGGAAGCAAAAATCAAAGGAGGAAAGGAAAGATATATCCATTTGAATGCAGAGTTCCAAAGAATAGCAAGGAGAGATAAGAAAGCCTTCCTCAGCGATCAGTGCAAAGAAATAGAGGAAAACAATAGAGTGGGAAAGACTAGACTTCTCTTTAAGAAAACTAGAGATACCAAGGGAACATTTCATGGGAAGATGGGCTCAATAAAGGAAAGAAATTGTAGGGACCTAACAGAAGCAGAAGATATTAAGAAGTGGCAAGAATACACAGAAGATTTGTACAAAAAAGATCGATTTGTACAAAAAGATCTTCATGACTCAGATAATCACAATGGTGTGATCGCACACTTAGAGCCAGACATCCTGGAATGTGAAGTCAAGTGGGCCTTAGGAAGCATCACTATGAACAAAGCTAGTGGAGGTGATGGAATTCCAGTTGAGCTGTTTCAAATCCTGAAAGATGATGCTGGGAAAGTGCTGCACTCAATATGCCAGCAAATTTGGAAAACTCAGCAGTGGCCACAGGACTGGAAAAGGTCAGTTTTTATTTCAATCCCAAAGAAAGGCAATGCCAAAGAATGCTCAAACTACCACACAATTGCACTCATCTCACACACTAGTAAAGTAATGCTTAAAATTCTCCAAGCCAGTCTTCAGCAATACGTGAACTATGGACTTCCAGATGTTCAAGCTGTCTTTAGAAAGGCAGAGGAACCAGAGATCAAATTGGCAACATCTGATGGATCATTGAAAAAGCAAGAGAGTTCCAGAAAAACATCTGTTTCTGCCTTATTGACTATGCCAAAGCCTTTGACTGTGTGGATCACAATAAACTGTGGAAAATTCTGAAAGAGATGGCATACCAACCAACTGACTTGCTTCTTGAGAAACCCATATGAAGGTCAGGAAGCATGAGCTAGAATAGGACATAGAACAACAGACTGGTTCCAAATAGGAAAAGGAGTACATCAAGGCTGTATATTGTGACCCTGCTTGTTTAACTTACATGCAGAGTACATCATGAAAAACGCTGGGCTGGAGGAAGCACAAGTTGGAATCAAGATTGCTGGGAGAAATATCAATAATCTCAGATATGCATTTGACACCACCCTTATGGCAGAAAGGGAAGAAGAACTCAAGAGCCTCTTGATGAAAGTGAAAGAGGAGAGTGAAAAAGTTGGCTTAAAGCTCAACATTCAGAAAACTAAGATCATGGCATCTGGTCCCATCACTTCATGGCAGATAGATGGGGAAACATTGGAAATGGTGTCAGACTTTATTTTTCTGGGCTCCAAAATCACTGCAGATGGTGACTGCAGCCATGAAATTAAAAGAAGCTTACTCCTTGGAAGGAAAGTTATGACCAACCTGGATAGCATATTGAAAAGCAGAGACATTACTTTGCCAACAAAGGTCAGTCTAGTCAAGGCTATGGTTTTTCCAGTGGTCATGTATGGATGTGAAGTTGGACTATAAAGAAAGCTGAGCGCTGAAGAATTGTTGCTTTTGAACTGTGGTGATGGAGTAGACTCTTGAGAGTCCCTTGGACTGCAAGGAGGTCCAACCAGTCCATCCTAAAGGAGATCAGTCCTGGGTGTTCATTGGAAGGACTAATGTTGAAGCTGAAACTCCAATATTTTGGCCACCTGATGTAAAGAATTGACTCACTTGAAAAGACCCTGATGCTGTGAAAGATTTAGGGCAGGAGGTGAAGGGGACGACAGATGATGAGATGGTTGGATGACATCATCGACTTTATGGACATAGGTTTGGGTGGACTCCAGGAGTTGGTGATGGACTAGGAGACCTGGCATGCTGTAGTTCATGGGGTCGGAAAGAGTTGGACATGACTGAGTGACTGAACTGAACTGGAACTGAACTCTACATATAAGTTAAATTAGCAGAATGACAATATACAGACTTGACGTACTCCTTTCCCTATTTGCAACCAGTCTGTTTTTCCATGTCCAGTTCTAACTGCTGCTTCTTGACCTCCATACAGATTTCTCAGGAAGCAGGTAAGGTTATATTCACATCTCCTTCTGAATTTTCCACAGTTTGTTGAGATCTACACAGTCAAAGGCTTTGACATAATCAATAAAGCAGAAATAGATGTTTTTCTGGAATTATCTTGCTTTTTTGATGATCCATAGGATGTTGGCAACTTAATCACTGGTTTCTCTGCCTTCTCTAAATCCAGCTTGAACATCTGGAAGTTCACTATTTATATACTGTTGAAGCCTGGCTTAGAGAATTGTGTGCATTACTTTGCCAGCTTGTGAGATGAGTGCAGTTCTGTGGTAGTTTGAGCATTGTTTGGCTTGCCTTTCTTTGGGATTGGAATGGAAACTGACCTTTTCCAGTCCTGTGTTCACTGCTGAGTTTTCCAAATTTACTGGTATACTGAGTGCAGCACTTTCACAGGATTTGAGTTATTTCAGCTGAAATTCCATCACCTCCACTAGCTTTATTCATTGTGATGCTTCCTAAAGCCCACTTGACTTTACATTCCAGGATGTCTGGCCCTAGGTAAGTGATCACATCATTGTGGTTGTCTGGGTCATTAAGGTCTTTTTGTATAGTTCTGTTTTTTCTACCACCTCTTCTTAATATCTTCTGCTTCTTTTAGGTCCATACCATTTCTGTTTTTTATTGTCTCCATCATTGCATGAAATGTTTCCTTTGTATCTCTAATTTCTTTGAAGAGATTTTAGCACTTCCATTCTATTGTTTTCATCTATTTCTTTGCATTGACCACTGAGGAAGACTTTCTTATTTCACCTTGTTTTAGTTTGGAACTCTGCATTCAAATGGGTAAATCTTTCCTTTTCTCCTTTTCCTTTTACTTCTCTTCTTTACTCAGCTATTTTTAAGGCCTCCTCAGACTACCATTTTGCCTTTTTGTATCTCTTTTTCTTGGGGATGGTCTTGACCCCTGCCTCCTGTACAGTGTCATGAACCTCCATCCATAGTTCTTCAGGCATTCTGTCTATCAAGTCTAATCCCTTGAATCTCTTTATCTCTTCCACTGTATAATCATAAAGGGTTTGATTTAGTTCATACCTGAAGGTCCTAGTGGCTTCCCCTACTTTCTTCAATTTGAGTCTGAATTTGGCAATAATTTGTTCATGATCTGAGCCACAAAACTCCCATTCTTGTTTTTGCTGACTGTATAGAGCTTATCCATCTTTGACTAGAAAGAATATAATCAATCTGATTTTGGTATTGACCATCTGGTGATGTCCATGTGCAGAGTCATCTCTTGTGTTGTTGGAGGAGGGTGTTTGCTATAACCAATGTGTTCTCTTGGCCAAACTCTGTTAGCCTTTGCCCTGCTTCATTCTATACTCCAAGGCCAAATTTGCCAGTTACTCCAGGTACTTCATGACTTCCTACTTTTGCATTTCAGTCCCCTATGATGAAAAGGACATCTTTTGGGGGGTGTTAGTTCTAGAATTTCTTGTAGGTCTTCATAGAACCATTCAACTTCAGCTTCCTCAGCATTAATGATTGGGGTATAGACTTGGATTACTGTGGTGTTGAATGGCTTGCCTTGGAAACAAACAAAGGTCATTCTGTTGTTTTTGAGATTGCCCCCAAAGTACTGCACTTCAGACTCTTTTGTTGACTATGAGGGCTACTCCATTTTTTTCTAAGGTATTCTTGCCTACAGTAGTAGATATGTTTATCTGAATTAAATCCGCCCATTCTGGTCCATTTTAGTTCACTGATTCCTAAAACGTTGATGTTCATTTTATCCCTGGAAGGAGGTTATACAGATATTTGGCACCCTGACTTTTGTGGCTGACACTCAGGGGACATACCAGTTTGATCACCTGACCTCGGTAGTTGGGCGGCTAGCACTTAGGAGATCCACAGGATTATAGCAAACAAAGAAACAATTCTTAACCAAAGATCCCTGTAGAACTCAGCACACCACCAACAGACAGAAACAACAATTGCCCAGCTTTCCCTGAAACAGGTGTATTTCATACTTCTAAAGCTGCTGTCTGAAGGTCTGACTTCTAAGCATTCTGACTCTAGTAACGAGCTGAGATCCTACCTTTTGGGATGCTAACAGGTCTTGGCATACCCTCAATTGCTGGGAACCATTAGGAACAAGGGAGATAGCTTGAATAATCACAGAGAAACAGCTAAGAACTAGGGCCAGGCTACACAGTAAGATTCATTTGTTTGTTTGTTTTGTTTTTATGGGAGACCCCTCTTTAAAGGAACTTCCTTGGTGGCTCAGATATAAAGAATTTTCCTGCAATGCAGGAGATCCAGGTTCAGTCCCTGGGTCAGGAAGTTCCCTTGGAAAAGAGAATGGCAACCCACTCCAATATTCTTGCCTGGAAAATTCCGTGGACAGAGGAGACTGGCAGGTTATAGTCCATGGGGTTGCATAGTTAAACAGGACTGTGTAACTACACTTTCACTTTCACTTTTTAAAGACTAGGAAAAGTGGCTCTTTTATTTAATGCACAAAAATAAACACATGAGAGTCAAGGATAATGACTAAATAGAGGACTATATCCCAAATGGAAAAAAAAAAAAAAGATAAAACCCCAAGAACACACCTTAGTGAAAGGAGACAAATGATTTTCCTGATAAAAAGTTCAAAATAGAAGTATAAAGATCCTCATTGAACTTATAAAAAAAAAGTGTGAAAAAGCAAGGTTTTCAAAAAGAGATAGAGAATATTAAAAGATACTAAACAGAATCTCTTTGAGAAAATTAGAGATACCAAGGGAACATTTCATGCAAAGATGGGCTCGATAAAGGAAAGAAATGGTAGGGACCTAACAGAAGCAGAAGATATTAAGAAGAGGTGGCAAGAATACACAGAAGAACTGTACAAAAAGATCTTCATGACCCAGATAATCATGATGATGTGATCACTAATCTAGAGCCAAACATCTTGGAATGTGAAGTCAAGTGGGCCTTAGAAAGCATCACTACGAACAAAGCTAGTGGATGTGATGGAATTCCAGTTGAGCTGTTTCAAATCCTGAAAGATGATGCTGGGAAAGTGCTACACTCAATATGCCAGCAAATTTGAAAAACTCAGCAGTGGCCACAGGACTGGAAAACATCAGTTTTCATTCCAATTCCAAAGAAAGGCAATGCCAAAGAATGCTCAAACTACCACACAATTGCACTCATCTCACCCACTAGTAAAGTAATGCTCAAAATTCTGCAAGCCAGGCTTCAGGAATACGTGAACCGTGAACTCTCTGATGTTCAAGCTGGTTTTAGAAAAGGCAGAGGAACCAGAGATACAATTGCCAGCATCTGCTGGAACATTGAAAAAACAAGAGAGTTCCAGAAAACAATCTATTTCTGCTTTATTGACTATGCCAAAGCCTTTGACTGTGTGGATCACAATAAACTGTGGAAAATTCTGAAAGAGATGGGAATACCAGACCACCTAACCTGCCTCTTGAGAAATCTGTATGCAGGTCAGGAAACAACAGTTAGAACTGGATATGGAACAACAGACTGGTTTCAAATAGGAAAAGGAGTCTGTCAAGGCTGTATATTGTCACCCTGCTTATTTAACTTATATGCAGAGTACATCATGAGAAACGCTGGACTGGAAGAAACACAAGCTGGAATCAAGATTGCCAGGAGAAATATCAATAACCTGAGATATGCAGATGACATCACCCTCATGGCAGAAAGTGAAGAGAAGCTAAAAAGCCTCTTGATGAAAGTGAAAGAGGAGAGTGAAAAAGTTGGCTTAAAGCTCAACATTCAGAAAACAAAGATCATGGCATCTGGTCCCATCACTTCATGGGAAATAGGTGGAGAAACAGTGGAAACAGTGCCAGACTTTATTTTTTGGGGTTCCAAAATCACTGCAGATGGTGAATGCATCCATGAAATTAAAAGACACTTGCTCCTTGGAAGAAAAGTTATGACCAACCTAGATAGCATATTCAAAAGCAGAGACATTACTTTGCTGACTAAGGTTCATCTAGTCAAGGCAATGGTTTTTCCTGTGGTCATGTATGGATATGAGAGTTGGACTGTGAAGAAGGTTGAGCACCGAAGAATTGATGGTTTTGAACTGTGATGTTGGAGAAGACTCTTCAGAGTGCCTTGGACTGCAAGGAGATCCAACCAGTCCATTCTGAAGGAGATCAACCCTGGGATTACTTTGGAAGGAATGATGCTAAAGCTGAAACTCCAGTACTTTGGCCACCTCATTCGAAGAGTTGACTCATTGGAAAAGACTCTGATGTTGGGAGGGATTGGAGGCAGGAGGAGAAGGGCACAACCGAGGATGAGATGGCTGGATGGCATCACTGACTCGATGGACGTGAGTCTGAGTGAACTCTAGGAGATGGTGATGAACAGGTAGGCCTGGCGTGCTACGATTCATGGGGTCGCAAAGAGTCAGACACGACTGAGTGACTGAACTGAACTGAACTGAAACAGAAATTATGAAACTGAAGAATAGCTAAATTGAAAATTCAGTAAAGAACAGAAAACTATATGAAGCAGAAGAAAAGGATCAACATCCTCAAAGACAAGAGTCACACAAAAAAAAAAAAAGAAAAAGAAAAAGAGAGATGACTTAAGGGGCTTATGAAATAGACCACTATTCATATTATAGGAATCCCAGAAGGAGAAAAGAGTAATCAAGGGGCAGAAAGCTTATCTGAAAAGATAATGGAGGCTAAAAATTCCCGAACCTGAAGAAAGAAATAGACATACAGATACAGGAATTCCAGGGAGTTCAAAACAAGATGAAACCAAAGCACCTCACACCAAGATTATTTTAATTAAATTATCAAATGTCAAAGATAGAATCGTAAAAGCAGCAGAAAAAAATCCAACTTCTTATGTTCGAAAGCACCCCCATAAGAGTAGCAGCATATTTTTCAGTAGAAACTTTGAAGGCCAGAGGGAAACAGTGTAATAGACTCAAAGGGCTAAAAGAAAAAAAAAGAAAAAGAAAAGAAAGCAAAAAGTTTCCCAACCAAGATTATTCTATCCTGCAAAATTTTCATTCAGAACTGAAAGAGAGAAATAGTTGCAGAGTCAAGCAAAAACTGAAGTCGTTTATCACCACTGGACCAGCTTTAAGAAGTGTTAAAGGGACTTATTTAAGATGAAATGAAAGAGCACTAATCAATAACAGGAAACGTATGAAAGCATAAATCTCAGTTGTAAGTAGCTATATAATTACATTCAGAACATTTTAGTGCTGTAATGGTGGTAGGTTAATCACTTGCAAATCTAGTAGGAAGGTTAAAATGGAAAGTGATAAAAATAACTATAAATATAATAATTTGTTAGTGATATACAATGTAATACAAAGGCAAAGAGACAAAAGGATTAATTCAATAAAGAAATATTTCCAATTATTTATGTATCCAGTATATAAGCACCTAAATATATAAAGCAAATATTAACAGAAATAAATGGATATAACAGACATAAGCCTTCATAATGCAATAAGAGCAGGGACTTCAGTACCCCCACTTTCAATAATGAATAGAGCATACAGATATAAAATCAATAAGAAACCTTGAGCTTAAATGACATAATAGACTGGTTGGACTTAGCAAACATTTACAGAACATTCCATCCAAAGGCAGAAGAAAGCCTATTCCTCTCAAGTGCACATGGGGCATTCTTCAGGATATATCATATGTGTTATACCATGAAACAAATATTAATAACTTTAGGAAGATGAATATCATATAAAGCATCTTTTCTGACTATAGAGGTATGAAAATAGTAATCGGTTACAAGAGGAAAACTGGAAAATTTACAAATATGTGAAGATTAAAACTACATACTTATGCGTAGCCAATAGGTCAAAGAAGAAATCAAAAGAGAAGTCAAGTAATATTTTGAGACAAGTGACAATGTAGTTACAACAAACCAGGATGCTACAAAAGCTGTTTTAAGAGGAAAGTCCGTGGCAGTGATATACAGTCAATATAGAATTCTAGTTATTTGTATATACTAACAACAAGCTATCTGAAAAGGAAATTAAGAAAGCAATTTTATTTACAATTTCATAAAGTAGACTATCTTGGAATAAATTGAATCTTGGAAATGAAGGATTTGTACAATGAGAATTTTGTAGGTCTTTAAGATGGAATGGAGAAATGTGACAGTTACCAGAAGAATAGGCCAAGAGCTCATAGGATCACTATGTCTATCAGGGCTCACCAGAGAAATGAAAGTGATGATAGGATATTTAAGGAGACTTATTGGAAGGAATTGGCTTACATTATTGTAGGGGGTGCAAGTCCAAATCCACAGGTCAAGTTGGCAGGTTAGAAAGCCTGTCAGAAGTTGTTGCAGCAAACTTTGGATTTTATTCTCATAAAGGCATCAATCCCATTGGATTTAGGGTCAACCCTAATCCAGCATATCCTTGATTTGATTACATTTGCAAAAGCTGTATTTCAAATACGCATATTTCAGGTAGACATGAATTTTTCAGGGTGACATTATTCAGTCATGCACAATCATTTTGTCATTGTCCTCTGATTTTTGTTGGTTTAAAACAAAGAAAAAAAATAGAATAATGAAAAGGTCAGAGAGCTTTGACACAGAGATACCCGGGCTAAAATTCTTTTACTGTTTAATTATGTGAACTTTTATTTAACCACTCTTAGAATATATTTTATATTCTGTACAATATGAACATAATACCTGCATTATATACATGATTATCATATCAAATCCAATTATATATGTGAAATGCCAAGAACATAGTTGTATGTAGGCAATGGTAGATATAGTTATTTATTAAAATTAACTAGAAAAAGATAAATTCATATTAAATAATATTCTGTCATTATGGATATTGACAGCATTCTTAGAAAAACTGAAGCAAATCCATGGAGACTTACAGAATTCTATATATTTCTTATGGACTATGTCATGGCTTCCCTGGAAGAAAATGAGGAAAGTCAGTTTGAGCAGGTGGCTAGATACTAGCCACTTCTTAAAGGTAGATATTTGAAAGTGGTGGTATGTTCTACGTGTGTAAGAGAGGCAGAGACACAGAGAGAGAGAGGGTGTGAAGGAGAGGGAGATGGAGAGAATGATCCTTTATTGAATTATGAGTGCTAATTACGTGTTAAACACAATGGCAAATTATCTTTGAAATATATTCATAAGAGAACGTGTATGCATGCTAAGTTGCATGTTGCTAAAGAGTATCTGACTCTTTATAACCCTATGTCTGGGCTGGCTCTTCTGTTCATGGGACTCTCCAGGCAAAGATATTGGAGCAAGTTGCCATGCTCTCCTCCAGGGAACTTTCTGACCCAGGGATCGAACCCACGTCTCCTGCAGCTGCAGCATTGCAGACAGATTTTTTTACTACTAAGACACTGAGGAGGCCCCCATTCATGACAGTACTAAGAAATAAATATAATTATTGAAAATCTTTATAGAGAAAGCAACAGGGAGAACAGATCACTGTTTCCCTTCAGGACAAAAATCTGATATAAGGCAGATTATATAAATAAAGTTAAAGCCTGTTGCTGCTGCTGCTGCTGCTAAGTCACTTCATTCATGTGCGACTCTGTGCGACAGCACAGATGGCAGCCCACCAGGCTCCACCATCCCTGGGATTCTCTAGGCAAGAACACTGGAGTGGGTTGCCATTTCCTTCTCCAATGCATGAAAGTGAAAAGTGAAAGTGAAGTCGCTCAGTCGTGTCCGACTCTTAAGATGGTAATTTTTGGAAACATGAATGAGTAAGGGGCAGTATTGATGGTGGAGAAAATTTCTTCAAGAATGTATTCATTACGGGTTGAATCATGTCCCACCAAAAATCGTGATTGAAGTCTTCACCCACAGTACCTCAGAATGTGACCATATTTTGAGATAGAGTATTTCTAGAGATAATTAAGTTTAAAATAAAGATATTGGGTGAACCCCAATGTAACTGGCATCCTTATAAAAATAGGAAAGTAGAACAGAGAGGAAAGGCTGTATGAAGATACTACACAGCCATCTGCAAGCCAAGGAAAGAAAGAAGCCTTGCGAAAGAACAGTTCTACCAACACCTTGATCTTGAGCTGCATGGGTGATCAGTCGCTAAGTCGTGTCTGCCTCTGACCCCAGAGATTATAACCTGCTAGGCTCCTCTGTCCATGAGATTTCCCAGGCAAGAACACTGGAGTGGGTTGTCATTTCCTTCTCCAGGGGATCTTCCCGAGCCAGGGATCAAACCCAAGTTTCATGCACTGGCAGGTGAATTCTTTGCTGCTGAGCCAACAGGGAATCCCAATCTTGGGCTACTAGACTCCAAAATTATGAGAAAATATTTTTCAGCTGTTTAAGCCACCCAGTCTGTTACACTACTGAAGAATCCATGGCAAATTAATACAGTGACCTTCAAAGATAGATGTCTAAGGAAAGGGGACAATTTATAAGGATTCTGAATAGAAATATTTCTCCAGATTAATTTAAGTATTAAGGGAATTTATAGGGCTTATCAAAGTTAGTTAAATGACGCCAATTTCCAGTGTCATCTATAAAGCTACCAAGGTACTTTTGCTTCAGTCTATATTCATAGCTTTGAATCTATTTTCTGAAACCTAGGGATGAGTAAGAAAAGGTAGTAAGTCATTTTGTGATATAAAAATCCTTATATTTTCTTGTAATTCCTTTCAAATAATCCACAAACATTCTAGATCTGCACTATTTGAATCAAACTCTGGGAATCCATCGTTGGAGTCTGGGTTGGAGCCCTGTATTTTCACTAGATCCTGTGTCTCTTATGCATATCCTCGTGTGACTTATGAATGAAATGTCAAATATTAGCCAGTTGAATAAAGTGAGGGCCTCAAGCCCATTTTAACCTATAATTTAAGAGTAATAGTGTTAATCATTTTCTTAATGTGTCACAATAAAGATAATATAATCTAGTGACTTGATAGATTTTATTCTCCTCTACCCCCATGCAAAATTTTTAATCCATAGTAATTATGTTTCTTCCTGTTGCATTTTCCCATGCATTTTTCATGATGCTTCAGTTTAATGTAGATTTATCTTTTGAGGACTGGTCTTATGCTGCTTACTACAATTGTTGTAAGCATAGTGTATTTAAAATTATAATTTTATTCATACAAATGTGTTCAGATTATACAGTTTATTAAAAATTTAAAGTTATTTATAATTTATAAAACAAATATAATAATCTTGCAGAAAAATAAAAGAGAAATATGACCTTTTAGTGCTCTCAAAAAGTAAATTTAAATATTGCTGAATATCTGGATGACTGACAATAAATCTTAGGGGAAGGAATTAATGTTCCTGTGCCCAATATTCAATAACTTCCTCTGTATTAATATGGTTGGGGAATTCACAAAAAGACTCAACTTTCCCTCAAGATATATAATTAGCCAATTAAGAACACTTTATGAATATACTTCTTTTAATACAAATGACAGGGAAAACACATTAATTTATAACTATTTAGAAACAAGGCACTGAGTAAATAAAAACATCAGAAAATAAAATAATAAATTTTATTCAGTTACCAAGCATTCATCAAATGTCTCCCACAGTGTAGAAGGTATTAGAATAGGCAAAAGGGGATACATCAGACATGAATTTTGCATGGAACTTAACTTCTGATCTAGTAAAGGAAATAAGATATTTGTAAGTATTCAGTCACACTTACATACCCCCACATACACACACAAACACACACTTTCCAACAAAAAAAGTACTGAGTGAAGTAAACAGTGGACCAGATTCAAGAGGATTGTTCTTTCAGTTCAATTCAGTCACTCAGTCGGGTCTGACTCTTTGTGACACCATGGACCACAGCACCCCAGGCCTCCCTGTCCATCACCACCACCAAGAGTCCACCCAAATTCATATTCATCGAGTCGGTGATGCCATCCATCTCATCCTCTGTCATCCCTTTCTCCTCCTGCCCTCAGTCTTTCCCAGCATCAGGGTCTTTTCAAGTGAGTCAGCTCTTCTCATCAGGTGGCTAAAGTATTGGAGTTTCAGCTTCAACATCAGTCCTTCCAATGAACACTCAGGACTGATCACCTTTAGGATGGACTGGTTGGACCTCCTTGCAGTCCAAGGGACTCTTAAGTCTTCTCCAACACCACAATTCAGAAGCATCAATTCTTTGACGCTCAGCTTTCTTTATATTCCAACTCTCACATCCATACATGACTACTGGAAAAACCATAGCCTTTACTGGATGGAACTTTGTTGGCAAAGTAATGTCTCTGCTTTTTAATGTGCTATCTAGGTTGGTCATAACTTTCCTTCCAAGGAGTAAGCGTCTTTTAATTTCATGGCTGCAGTCACCATCTGCAGTGATTCTGGAGCCCCAAAAATAAAGTCAGCCATCTTTAGATGTTTCTCCATCAATTTGCCATGAAGTGATGGGACCAGCTGCCATGATCTTCGTTTTCTGAATGTTGAGCTTTAAGCCAACTTTTACACTCTCCCAACTTTTTCACTCTCCTCTTTCACTTTCATCAAGAGGCTCTTTAGTTCTTCACTTTCTGCCATAAGGGTGATGTTATCTACATATCTGAGGTTATTGATATTTCTCCCAGCAATCTTGATTCCAGCTTGTGTTTCATCCATTGTTATTTATATGTTACCAAATTTATAGTGTTACATCTTTATGGACTCTATAGTTAGATATCCTCATTGTGAATCATTTTTATTTTACAAAAGGGAGAAGGGTCAGATCATGAATGGAGAAGCATTCTCCATAATCAAAACTAAGAAGATTTGGAATTTCTTTATGAAGAAGATGACAATTGCCTTTTAGGCTGAGTACAATTTGGGCTTCCTGCAATGCAAGTGACCTGGGTTTGATCCCTGAGTTGGGAAAATCCCTTGGAGAAGGTAATGGCAACCCACTCCAGTTTTCTTGCCTAGAGAATTCCGTGGTTTGAGGGCAACAACCCATGTGGTTACAGACTTGGACACAATTGAAGCAACTAACACTTGTACTTGAGTAAAATTTACATCCATGTAATAACAACATTTGAGAGAAATGACTTAGAACAGAGCTTTATGGGAAAAAATTAATGTAATATTTTCTGAGTATAACACATAAGACACAATTTAGAAGGTCCCAGTATGGCTACTGAAGTCTTTGAAAGTTACAGAACTGACAGAAAATCAGATGCAAGGAATAGGTTAGATTAAAAGACTAGTGTAGCAGTTTCATTGAGAGGATTGAGGCAATGAGACTGGAGAAGAGTAAATAAATTTGCAGAGGGTTGGTGTGCATAGCATCAGTTCAGTTCAGTTGTTCAGTTATGTACAACCCTTTGTAACCACATGGAATGCAGCACACCAGACTTCCCTGTCCATCACCAACTCCCACAGCTTGCTCAAACTCATGTCCTTCAAGTCAGTGATGCAATCCAACCATTTCATCTGCTGTCATACCCTTCTCCTCCTGCCTTCAATCTTTCCCATCAGGGTTTTTCCTGAGAGTCAGTTCTTCACATAACGTGGGCAAAGTATTAGAGTTTCAGCTTCAGCATCAGTCCTTCCAATGAATATTCAGGATGGATTTCCTTTTGGATTGACTGCTTTGATCTCCTTTTAGTCCAGGGGACTCCCAAGAGTCTTTTCCAACTCCACAGTTAAAAAGCATCAAATCTTTGGCACTCAGCTTTCTTCATAGTCCATCTCTCACATCCATACATGGTGGTTTAGTCACTAAGTCCTGTCTGACTCTTGCAACACCATGGACTGTAGCCTAACAGGCTCCTCTGTCCATGGGATTCTCCAGGTAAGAATACTGGAGTGGGTTGCCATTTCCTTCTTTAGGGGATTTTCCCAACTAAGGAATCAAACCCAGGTCTCTTGCATTGCAGACAGATTCTTTACTAACTGAGCTCTGTGAGAAGCCCTATCCATACATGACTCCTGGAAAATCCATAGCTTTGACTAGATGGACCTTTGTTGGCAACATAATGTCTCTGCTTTTTAATATGCTGTCTAGGTTGGCCTTAGCTTTTCTTCCAAGGAGCAAGTATCTTTTAATTTCATGACTGCTGTCACCATCTGCACTGATTTTGGAGCCCAGGAAAATAAAGTCTGTCACTGTTTGCATTGTTTTCCCATCTATTTGCCATGAAGTGGTGGGACCAGATGCCATGATCTTAGTTTTTTGAATGTTGAGTTTTAAGCCAGCTTTTGCACTCTTCTCTTTCACTTTCATCAAGGGGTTCTTTAGTTTCTCTTCGCTTTCTGCCATAAGGTTGGTGTCTTCTGCATATGTGAGGTTACTGATATTTCTCCTAACAATCTTGATTCTAGCTTGAGCTTCATCCAGCCCAGCATTTTGCATGATATATTCTGTATACAAGTTAAATAAACAGGGTAACAATATATAGCCTTGATGTACTTGTTTCCCTATTTGGAACCAGTCTGTTGTTCTATGTCCGGTTCTAACTGTTGCTTCTTGACTTGCATAGATTTTTATCAGGAGGCAGGGAAGGTGGTTTGGTATTCTCACCTCTTTAAGCATTTTCCACAGTTTGTTGTGATCCACACAGAGGCTTTAGCGTAGTCAATGAGGCAGAGGTAGGTATTTTTTTCCAGTATTCTCTTGCTTTTTCTATGATCCAACAAATGTTGGCAATTTGATCTCTGGTTCCTCTGCCTTTCTAAATCCACCGTGCATAGCATAGATGTAGCACAAAGGATGAAGCAAGGGTCCAAGACAATTGAAGATTTAGAAACAGGGAGAAAATGCAGAAGACCAACTAACTACTCCATATGGGGGCTGTGATCCTGCCTTCATATATCACTCCAGAGAGGTATTTTTGGTCCATAATATGCAAGTGCTCAGCATCACAACCAGTAGTTAGGAGAGAGGATTTAAATCCAAGTCTTTTCTTTGTACTCCATCATACAGAATCCCCACTTTATGTTTTAGGGATAAAAGAATCTGAAATAATTTTGACTTATTTCACTCTGAATCTGTTATTTCCCTTTATGTAATTTAATACATGTTACTTCAACATTATATTTAAAAATGAATAGATGGAAGTTCAAGGACATTCTGAAGTTTCAGATGTTTTAAACCATCCAGTTCTTAACTGTTCCCTTGCAATGCAGATCATCTGGTCTGTTTTCGTCTGTTCCCTACCACAAAATGTGAAGCAGAATGCCAACATCCTTAGGCAAGATCTCACTTTTCAAATGTATACAGGAAGTTGTTGCTGATAGACACTTTTGATGAGGCCAGAAAACAGAATCAACAGAAATCATGATATACTATATTAATGACCTCAATGGGGTGCTTTATTAACCTTGCTGTTTTATATTTGAATTACTGTTGGTTCCTTAAGGAAGAATTGACTACATATAATTATTATTATATGTGAAAATAATCTGGAACACTTCCTGATTTGCTTTTTTACAATTAGAGAGCTGTAATATAAAAGCCAGTAGGCTATTAAGACAGACCTAATTGTTTTGTTTTGATTTTAAAAAGAAGTACATAACCTAAAAATTATGTCTCAGTAATATTATAATTACCCACTATAAAGAGTTGCAACAACCAACAGCATAAAAGCAGACTCCATCTTAGTAACTGGGGTATAAATTTGAAGTTTGCTTTTCTTATCAAACTTCATAGTCAACTTTAAAGTTGATTAGTGTCATGTGAATAGACAAAAACCACTCCTGCAACGCCCTCTCTAGTGGCTTCTTCATATGATAATGTCTCTATTATTAATGTTTTGCAAAGGACATAGGATTACATGATTATTACAAAATTTAAAAATACAATATGAACTATATTAACTGTAATAATAATAATTTTTAACAAATTACCCCACTAGATCTTGTCTTTCTTATCATTCATCTAGTATGCACAAATAGATGAAAAAAGTCTTTATCTAGAAGTTAACCAGTATTTGTCACAAAAGTTATACCCTGCTCTCTTTGTGATATGCTTTGGTCCTTGGGAAATTGACACATAAAATGAAAGAAAACAGAAGTAAAACCCATTTTTTAAGAATTTCTAGTTTTAACCTTTCCTCTAAAATAGAGTTTTAAGAAATTAGTATTAATATTTTTCCCTTTCTGGAATTTAAATATTATATAATTAAATGTAATCAGGTGCTAAGGCTGAGGGCATGGTTTGTAAAGTCCTTGTTTCAAACTCTCCATCTTCAAGGTATAAACAGACCAAATTTAGAGTCAACACACTAACTTGGATGAATTTCAAAGTTTAAATGCCATTTTATTCTCTATAAAAAGATAACCTTATGTAGTTTTGGAAAGATTTTTGAAATTTGCTCTATATGGGTTTGTAACCCAGGCTTTTTCAATTTCTTGCTATATAAAGTTTTCCCCTTTTAATTGACTTCTCAGCCTTTCCTTCCCTTAGGTAAATGGTACTATTAACATCCACCTTGCAGGTTTCTTTTGAAATTAAATGAGATATTGTGTATACGAGTCCAGAATTTAAAAGTGCCCAATAAACAGTAGATTTTGTTTTACCTATCAATCTGATGATGTATAATACAGCCGCACTACACAACAGAATTTATGATTCATATGATTTATGAATTTCCTCTTAACTTTATCTACTCCTGCTTTTTTCAGTAACTTGCAGATCTTTCCATTTTCACCATATATGGGTTTCTTTCCTTCTTCTTTGGCTGTGTTCCTCTACTAAATTGATTCATGGACCATGGTGTCCATGTGAAACTGTGTTAAAGATGTTTTTGGGGGATCAATATCATGTTGTATTTTATAGCCATTTTAAAGGTCTGTAGGTCTTTCTTTAACCTAAGAAAATGAGACATTCTTGAAGGTGTTTAAGGAGGATGGGAGGGATTTACATTGTTACTGTTGAGTCACTCAGTCGTGTCTGATTCTTTGCAGCACGCCGGGCTTCCCTGTCCATCACCATTTCCTGGAACTTGCTCAAACTCATGTCCATTTAGTCAGTGATGCCGTCCGGTGATGTCATCCCCTTCTTCTGCTTTCAATCTTTCCCAGCATCAGGGTCTTTTCTAATGATTCGGCTCTTTGCATCAGGTGGCCAAAGTATTGGAGCTTCAGCTGCAGCATCAGTCCTTCCAATGAATATTCAGGATTGATTTTCTTTAGGATGGACTGGTTGGATCTCCTTGCAGTCCAGGGGACTCTCAAGAGTCTTCTCCGTCTCTGTGTGAAGTAGGGCCAGTGCAAGTAGCTTGCACTGCACAAATTTAGGGGATATAAAAACATTTTCATTTTGGCTTTAAACTTATGTGTAGTGTAAGTATGATAAGTTCTCCTTTTGTTGAATATTTAAAATTGTCTACAGATGGTAGAAAGTCTGAGTGCCTTCTCAAAGGCCATCAACAATGACACAAAATTTCTATAGAACATTACCCTCCAGGCTGAGAGTTACTTGTTTTATGTGTCCCCCCAAACAAATTAAATGTAAAGATAAACCATATAAAGGGCAAAATGGGGCCTAAAAGCGTGATACTCCATCTCACAAGTTGTGTTTGGAATTTAAAACTGAAGTTTCTATGAATTAATTAATTTTTTCATAATGATGAGTTAAGAGAATGATTTGAAAAGAAAATTATTTGCAAATTATTAACTGAATGTGGCTGTCAGTCTAATGGAGGCACTGTTTCTCCTCCTATTGGTGATATTACACTATGTCATCCACTCCTCCTTAGCTGTGAAATCCCCTTCTACCCAGGTACCTACCCATTCACCAGCCAATCTTATAGCCACCCCCCACCCCCCCATATTTCCTTACCACTGTTGCTTCATTACTCTTATGAAAATTGGAGATATTCTATCGGGCTTCTGCAAGTTTAGAAGATTAAATTTTTTAAATGTCTGTCAAAAAATTTTCCAAAATTCAAGGGATTTACAAAGAATATTAAATTTCTTAGAGCATCTAGTCAAAGGCAATAAAGATGTGCAAATAAATTATAATCAGCATTAGTATTAGCTACATGTTGAGCAAACTGGAATATCTAATTAATATTTAACATATTGGTATTTCCTGTGGTATATGCCTCCATAGAGGGGAGTTTTTAACAGGTACACATTGGTTTTTCCATGTGACTTTCTCTGGCCAGTGAGTGTGTGTGGAGGCAACACATATCACTTCTGAGCAGCTACTTTAAGAGTCGTTACTTGGCCCTACCACTTTCTTTTTCCCTGTAAACCTAACCATTCCCTCAGTAAGGAATCTACTTTAAATCTTGGTCCCACAATAAATAAGATGACAGGGTGGGGGTGATTACAGCCATTCTACAAAGTATATGTAGTAATACTGAGAAATCAATCTCTGTACTTGCAAGCTACCAAGGTTTTGAAATCATTTGTTACTATATTATAACTTAAAGAGAGCTAACCTACTTAAATTGTTATTAAAGGTTCTCTATGAGACTGGTCTATAGCCAATTAAAGAAAAAAAAAAACTCAAAGCGTCCAAACAACAAAATATGTTCTATATGTAGTTGGTAAGAACATTCATTTCTCTTTATTCCTCATATACATTTATTAGTCATCCTTCATAACCTACCTGAAAAGCCATCATTTCTACCAAATCTTATTAATTCTCTCGTTATTAGTTAATCTTTGTATACATTTCTCACATGCTTAAGACGTTTATCTCATTGATTTTTATTTGTGTCCCTCACTAAATGAGAAGCATGTATTACACCTTGGCCCTTAGCATAAGTACCTTACATGCACTGACTTTTCGGTGAATAACTGCAAGGAGATTGAATGAAGCTCCTTATGAGAAGATCTGAGTTTTTTCATTCTGCGTGCTTAACAATCACAAATTGCAGTATACATTTTCAGCAATTTGAAATGTTCCAATAATGCTCTATTAATTGTGCCAATGGCCAAAAAAAAAAAAAAAAAAAATCATTCAAGGTGGCCAGACTGTCTCTGCCCTCCTTAATACTCTGTTTATTTTAGTTTGTTTGTCTGTCTACTAGTGAAAAAATGTAGTCTCTTCTGAAGCTGATTGTGGTCTGGGAGAATAATTGTCAAGGGAAACTTTTGGAAACATAGAAAGGGGAGAGAAAATAGGAGCTTTAAAAATAAACTAATAAATGGAAAATATTTGTTTAGTTTAGAGGTTATTTAATACTGAAAGTGCAAGTTGCTCAGTTATGTCTGACTGTTTATGACCACATGAACTATACAGTCTGTGGAATTCTCTAGGTCAAAATACTGGAGTAGGTATCCTTTCCCTTCTCCAGAGGATCTTCCCCATCCCAGGGATCAAACCCAAGTCTCCCACATTGCAGGCGGATTCTTTACCAGCTGAGCCACAAGGGAAGCCCAAGAATACTGGAGTGGGCAGTTTTAATAGTAGTAGGTATTCAAAAGGCTCTTAAGAGATGACTTTCTTTGTTTATTTGTTGGTTTCCTAAAAGAAAATTATCGCAAGGCTATATCTGCCAGAATAGAATCATTTCATAGAGTATCATCAGTAGAAGTAAAACCAGTTATTGATCACATAGGCTGTGTCAAGTATATAGCTATATACTCTGAATATTATTCAATGTGCACAATAGTCTGTTTGAGGGAGATACTATTATTTGACACAATATGGACACATTTATTTTTAAATAATTTTAAAGTGTTTATTTAGCAGATTTTGTGTGTGTGCCAAAAGCACTGCTAACTGATCAGTAAGCATTGCTGAAGAAACCAGACAAGGTCCTTGCCCTCAAGTAACTTGCGGAATTAAAAGATGCTTAAAACAAGATCTGAAGAAACAGATAATTACAAGTTGCAGTTTTAGAGGCAAGTGTATAGGGAATCTACCTAGGTAAGTAGGCAAGAGGCCCCTCTGAAAACATGCCATCTAAGGTGAGAGCTGAAAGGTGAGGAAAAATAAAGGAGATGATGAGCAAAGTCTCTGAGGAAAAAAAAAAGTTCATTGGAAAATTGACATCAAATCAATGTGGCTGGAACACACTAATTTGAAGACAACGGCATGAGATGCAGTGACAGAGGTAGACAGTGAACAGCAAAAGTATGAATTTTTAAAGCACATAGGACACAGCAAAGAACTTATTTTTCATTCGTGGTGCATCAGGGGAAAAGTAGTTAAAGTATGGTTGCCAGATAAAATGCAGGGTTACGGTTAGTGGTTACTTTGGCCACCTCGTGCGAAGATTCGACTCACTGGAAAAGACCCTGATGCTGGGAAAGATTGAGGGCAGGATGAGAAGGGACAACAAAGGATAAGATGGCTGGATGGCATCACCGACTCGATGGACATGGGTTTGGGTGGACTCTGGGAGTTGGTGATGGACAGGGAGGCCTGGTGTGCTGCAGTTTGTGGGGTCGCAAAGAGTCGGACACGACTGAGCGACTGAACTGAACCAAAAATAGAAACACCTCCTTCGTAGACTGGCCATAATAAAATTTCTAGCCAAGTGCTCACATCACACACTTCATAAGTGGAACATTTTATTTTGTACTATCATAAGGTCTTTTCTCTCTTTTGCTAATACCTATCAGTACCCACTGAGCAAATGGTAGATGTAGAACTGAGATATAGCCTGATTTACTCTTTCTAAAGATATCCAAAAATATACTGAAATTTGGGGTTATCAGGAAAAAAACTACTCAACACATTTACTATAACTTTGGGAATAACAGATTAGCACATTGAACACAATTTTCAATGCAAGCTATTTTTCTAGATCACTCTGGGAATATAGTTCTGAATAACTTTACCTGAAAGAGTAGAATCAGGCTGACTTTGTTAAATTTTCAAGTAGGGAAGTTTTGTCTTTTGGTATTTTCCCAACTCCACTTCTGTATTCTGCAAATCTCTACCTCTCTTCAAAGAATTCCCTTCTGAACAATAGGTCAAACATTTACAGGTGGCTGGTTTTGTTTTCTGGGTTTGGAGTCTGAATGTTATGAACTTGGATAGAGCTCATTAAAGCTTCCTTTCTGACTTTCATTATAAAAAGCCCAAGTGACAGCACTTGAAAAACAGCCTCTGGCTAAATATTATTGAAATCCAAAGGCCAGTAAGTGAAGAATCATTTGCTGGTCAAATCTATATTAATCTAACTTGTTATATTGTCTTAACAACATTCTCAAGGGTGTTTTTTCTTCTACTGAAAAGATTCATTTCAATAAACTGAACATACTCTATCTACTTAAATTAGTGTACTTATGCTATGCCAATTTCATAATTGTTCTTAAAAAATTATCTCTCAATAGTCCATCTTGACCAGACTGCTGTTTATCAAACAAGGCAGTAGAGTCAATTTAACTCTGAATATCACTTGATTTGAAAATCATAGCCTTTCCATTAATTAACACTGACTTGGTGGCAGAGGTGACAGTGATTTAATATGGGTCAGAATCTCATTATATAAAAATAATTTATAATAAAATCCTCAAATTACAGGAAACTCTCTAAATTCCACTTAAATTCAGACTATTATAATTTGTTATAACCCAAACCCAATGACAGCCAAGGAGTGTTTTTGAATCGGATGTCTTTTACTACCCATCATGAACAATGATCATGGAACTCGTACCATGAAATCTCTTAAGTTAGTGAAACCATACATCTTTTCCTCTTCCATGCACCCACCACAACACTTTCATTTCAACCAATTTAGCCTTTTTTCATTCTTCATGTCCCAGCTTAAACCACACCTCTCTGAAAATCCTGGTGACATAAAAGTGCCTTGTCCTCTCATAGTCTCAAAACCCTGAAGTTTTTCTCTATCATTTTTACTCAGGGAAAATTAAGCATATTTTATGCAGTTACTTAAATATGCCTCTCCTATTGGCCTTTAAGTTCTTTGAAGGAACTGAGTCAGTGTTTTGTTCTGAATTCTCTGATAAAACATTTCCATGTAAACCTGGTAAGATTTTGGATTTTTTTTTTTTTAATGATGAAAGATTGATAAGTATCACCTCACACTGGTCAAAATGGCCATCTCAAAAAATCTACAAACATTAAGTGCTGGAGAGGGTGTGGAGAATAGAGTTCTCTTCTATTACATTGGTAGAAATATAAATAGGTACAGTTACTATGGAGAGTAGTATGGAAACTCTTTAAAAAACTAAAATAGACCCACTGTATGATCCAGCAATTCCACTCCTGGACAAAGATTAGGAGAATATCATAATTTGAAAAGATACATGCAGTCCAATACTCATCATTGCACCATTTACAATATCCAGGATATGGATGTCCTAAACTAATGTCCAATTGGAGGAATGGATAAAGAAGATATAGTACATATATACAGTGAAATGTTACTCAGCCATAAAAAGAACAACATAATGCCATTTGCAGCAAGTGGATGGGCTTAGAGATTGTCATTGACTGAGCAAATTTACTTTCACTTTTCACCTTCATGCATTAGAGGAGGAAATGGCAACCCACTCCAGAGTTCTTGCCTGGAGAATCCCAGGGATGGGGTAGCCTGGTGGGCTGCCATCTATGGGGTCACACAGAGTCGGACACGACTGAAGCGACTTAGCAGCAGCAGCAGCAGAGAGTGTCATACTGACTAAAGCAACTCAGAGAAAGACAAATATATGATATTGATTATATGTGGAATCTAATAAAAAGGGGAGTACAAATGAACTATAGAAAACAAACATCATTGCTGTGGGGAATTACTGTGGGGATAAGGGGGCGGTAGATCGGGAGACTGGGATTGACATATCCACAGCTACTATATATGAAATAGATAACTAGCAAGGACCTACTCTACTCAATACTTGATAATGGCCTATATGAGCAAAAAGAAAATCTAAAGACGAGTGGATGTTTGTATAACTGATTCACTTTGTTGTACACCTGAAACTAACACAACATTGTGAATCAACTATACTCCAATAAAATTTTTTTTAAAAAATGAATGTTTTGTCTGTTTGTTTTCTTGGTGCCAGTCACACTGAAGGTGTGAGACATTCTGGTCCTAATCTCATCTTGGTTCACATGGTAACTCAGTTTTCAAGGTAAAAAAGAAAAGATACCTAATGCATGCCTTTCTAACCATTTCTTCTGGTTTCTACTTCTGGAAAGGAAAGATCCTATGATTTTTGCCCTCTTCTGGGGGCTTGACACATTGAGTCCTTCTACTCAATCTCATTATCCAGGATTTTCACAATTTAAAGCAGAACTGCATTAAGAACTCATGAAATAATAAAATTTTAGACTAGGAAAGAAATATCCACATGTCCATCCATCTCTCTAAAATTATCCTTCTGTTTATTTAGTCACTGAATGAAGACTTAAAGATAAACCACAACAGACTGGTTCCAAATAAGAAAAGGAGTACGTCAAGGCTGTATATTGTCACTCAGCTTATTTAACTTATATGCAGAGTACATCATGAGGTACACTGGGCTGGAGGAAGTGCAAGATGGAATCAAGATTGCCAGGAGAGTGAAAGTGAAAGTGGCTCAGTTGTGTCTGACTCGTTGTGACCCCATGGACTGTATAGTCCATGGAATTCTCCAGGCCAGAATACTGGAGTGGGTAGCCTTTCCCTTCTCCAGGGGATCATCCCAACCCAGAAATTGAAGACAGGTCTCCTACATTGCAAGTGGATTCTTTATCAGCTGAGCCAAAAGGAAGCCCAAGAATCTTCCCAACCCAGGAATCGAACAGGGGTCTCCTGCACTGCAGACAACTTCTTTACCAACTGAGCCATGAGGAAATCTCCAAGATTGCTAGGAGAAATATCAATAACCTCAGATATGCAGATGACACCACCCTTATGGCAGAAAGTGAAGAACTAAAGAGCCTCTTGATGAAAGTGAAAGAGGAGAGTGAAAAACTTGGCTTAAAGCTCAACATTCAGAAAACTAAGATCATGGCATCTGGTCCCATCACTTCATGGCAAATAGATGGAGAAACAGTGGCTGATTCTTTTTTTTTTTTTTTTTTTTGCTCCAAAATCACTGCACATGGTGATTGCAGCCATGAAACTGAAACGAGTCACCAGTCCAGGTTCAATGCATGATACTGGATGCTTGGGACTGGTGCACGGAGATGACCCAGAGGGATGGTACAGGGAGGGAGGATGGAGGGGGGTTCAGGATGGGGAACACATGTATACCTGTGGCGGATTCATGTTGATGTATGGCAAAACCAATACAATATTGTAAAGTAATTAACCTCCAATTAAAATAAGTAAATTTAAAAAAAGGACGCTCACTCCTTGGAAGGAAAGTTATGACCAACCTAGACAGCATATTAAAAAGCAGAGACATTACTTTGCCAACAAAGGTCCATCTAGTCAAGGCTATGTTTTTTCTAGTAGTCACGTATGGATATGAGAGTTGGATTATAAAGAAAGCTGAGTGCCAAAGAATTGATGCTTTTGAACTACAGTGTTTGAGAAGACTCCAACCAGTCCATCCTAAAGGAGATCAGTCCTGGGTGTTCATTGGAAGGACTGATGTTGAAGCTGAAACTTCAATTCTTTGGCTACCTGATGGGAATAACTGACTCATTTGAAAAGACCTTGCTGCTGGGAAAGATTGAGGGCAGGAAGAGAAGGGGACGACAGAGGATGAGAGAGTTGAATGGCATCACTGACTCAATGGACATGAGTTTGAGTAGGCTCTGGGAGCTGGTGATGGACAGGGAGCCTGGTGTGCTGCAGTCCATGGGCTTGCAAAGCACTGGACATGACTGAGTGACTGAACTGGACTGATTATTTATCTAAGGATTGCAAGTGGGCATAAAACTGCTAGAAACCAGTGGGATAAAATACACAGAAAGTGAAGGGAGTGTTTTGGTTCTATTAGTACTGTGTACTATGTACACTCCAAGAGACATGGGTATGCCTATATGGAGAATCAGCAAATGTGGCATACAAAGCAATAGGTATATAAATTGGGTTTCCCTGGTGGCTTAGTGGTAAAGAATCTGCCTGCCATGCAGGAGGTGCAGGTTCTACCTCTGTGTCAGGAATATACCCTGGAGAAGGAAATGGCAACTCACTCCAGTATTCTTGCCTGGGAAATCCCATGGACAGAGGATCCTGGAAGGGTACAGTCTATTGTGTCGCAAAGATTTGTTGACTAAATAACAACAGCAATAGCATATAAACTAGTTCAACAAGAGAAGAATGACATTCTAGGAAGAAAAAAGAGTGTAAACATAGAGATAAGTCACTCATGAATCATAAGTTTAGATAAAGTGTTCAAGTTAAGGGAGATTGAATAAAAAAGTAAGAAGACTAGAGTTACCTAGAAAAAAGATGATGTTAATATGATGACTGCTAATCATCATTATTTGACTAGTTAGTAATTTTGAATTATCCTATAGATCACAGTCCATTGAAGGTTTTAAGTACAATTTATATGGCAGAAATGTGGATTTGGAAGAAGTGTGATGAATCATTGGAAAAAATGGGAAACTGGAAAACAAGAAACTGAATTAAAGTTGAGATGGCTTACGAATGGAGCAAATGAGGCAGGTCCTGAAATGTGAAGTGAAGTGAAGTCGCTCAGTCGTGTCCGACTCTTTGCGACCCCATGGACTGTAGCCTACCAGGCTTCTCCGTCCATGGGATTCTCCAGTCAAGAATACTGGAGTGGGTTACCATTTCCTTCTCCAGGGGATCTTCCTGAAGTAAATAGAATTTATAGGATGTGACTAGGCCTGCTAGGACTTCAGTTGGTAAAGAATCTGCTTGTAGTGCAGGAGATCCTAGTTTGATTCCTGGGTTGGGAAGATCCTCTGGAGAAGGGATAGGCTACTCACGCCAGTATTCTTGGGCTTCCCTGGTGGCTCAGATGGGAAAGAATCCACCTGCTATGCGGGAGACCTGGGTCCCATCCCTGGGTTGGGAAGATCCCCTGGAGGAGGGAATGGCTATCCACTACAGTTTCTTGCCTGGAGAATCCCCCAGACAGAGGAGCCTGGTGGGCTACAGTCCATGGGGTCACAGAGTCGGACGTGACTGAGGGACTGAACACGGAACAGCAAGGCCTGCTAAGTTTCCATCTTGGTCAGCGCAGATTCTGGTTGTGCCATTCTTGAAAGGAGGAATACTTTGGGGGAATGATATATTGCATTTAATTTTGAACATGTAGCATTTAAGATACTACTAGAGATACACCAACCCATGCAGAAAGTATCTTTTAAGTACTCAAATAGTTGATGCATATCCAGGATGTCTGTCATATCCTGTTTTTCTATGCTTTGTATTTATTTGCCTTGCTAATTAACTCTATGTTCCATGTACCTTACAATCTCAAAAATGCTCATAGAAGTTCCTTTGTTATATAGTCTTATCTTAAAGGCATTTCTCCATCAAGCTGTAAAACAGTATCATAGGTTTAAACAAGACATAAAAAACAATGCAGTTTTGAGCAATTTCCAAAATGATTTCTCCAAAAACATCATTAATTATAGAGCTTGGAAACGAGGTATGTCTTAATGAAATTTGTTATTTTAGAAAGATGTCTTTGCTAGTGGAACTGAATAGATTGACATCAAGAAAGTCTGAAATCAGAAGTATACTGAAGAAATTTAGGCATGAAGTAACTCAGATTGAGAAAGAAGGAAAAGGAGTAAACTCAGAGGTATTCAAGAAGGAAGAAACAACAGTACATTGCTAAATTGTATATAAAGAAGGAAGATATAGAACTTTCTATGATGTTCATAATTTATGACTTTTCCAAGAGACAGAATCATATTATAGATTGTTGGCAAGTTTCCTGATCAGCAGGTTGCCAATTACAGTGTGTGTTTGCGTGTGTGCACACTTGCATGTGTTCGCTGTCTCGATGTGTGTAAACCTTAAAAGAAAAGAAGGGTAATGTTCATTTACCTATTCTCAAATGAGTGAGCTCATCTTTCATTTAGTTTCCATTTTTAATCTTCAGGGACATGTTTTTATAATAAAAAATTTAAAGGCCTCAGCATTTCTGGTGGGTTTAATTTGGTAATAGGGAATACACCGCCAGCTCCTTCAGGTTTCATATGCTGTCTCTGTTTATCATTTAAAAAAAAAAAAGATATCAGAGTCTTGTTTATTATTCCAACCTGCGTCCTTTGGTCCCTCGTGTACCTTCTCTGTCTTCTGCTGGCAGTCAGGAACAGATTGAAAGGAACTCTCTTTGGCAGACCACGATGATGAATTTCACTGATTTCTGTGATACTCTAATAAACAGCAGCTACTACAAGGCAATGATCCCAATGTGGGTATCACTAGAGGGCTCTGTACAAAACACTTTTAAAGCTCTTTCTTTTCAGGGTAAAAAGAAGGGTAATCACATTTCATTCAAAGCAGGAATTATATGATTTAAAATGTTCATATACTAATTACCTGATTAACCTGGAGATTTTATTCTTCTCTAGAAAATATTTATGGGAATTTAGATGCTAAAATTGGATAAGGCAATGGCACCCCACTCCAGTACTCTTGTTTGGAAAATCCTATGGACAGTGGAGCCTGGTAGGCTGCAGTCCATGGGGTTGCTAAGGGTTGGACATGACTGAGCGACTTCCCTTTCACCTTTTACTTTCATGCATTGGAGAAGGAAATGGCAACCCACTCCAGTGTTCTTGCCTAGAGAATCCCAGGGACAGGGGAGCCTGGTGGACTGCAATCTATGGGGTCGCACAGAGTCGGACATGACTGAAGCAACTTAGCAGCAGCAGCAGCAGCAGCAGCAGACACTAAAATAGAAACTTACTTTACCACATGTAAAACAGATAGCTAACAGGAATTTGTTACATGGCTCAGGAAACTCAAACAGGGCTCTATATCAATCTAGAGGGTTGGGATGGGGCAGGAGATGGGAGGGAGGGTCAAAAGGAGGGGATACATGTGTACTTATGGCTGATTCATGTTAAGGTTTGACAGAAAACAACAAAATTCTATAAAGCAATTATTCTTCACTAAAAAATAAATTAAAAATTTTAAAATGGGATAAAAAATAAACAAAAGTTCAATTCAGTCGCTCATTCATGTCTGACTCCTTGCGACCCCATGAACTGCAGCTCAGCCAGGCCTCCCTGTCCATCACCAACTCCCAGAGTTTACTCAGACCCATGTCCATCGAGTCAGTGATGCCATCCAGCCATCTCATCCTCTGTTGTCCCCTTCTCCTCCTGCCCCCAATCCCTCCCAACAAAAGTTAGAGGCCATAAATGCATTCCTCTCAGAATTTATTTCATAGAATTATTTTCCAAACTTTTGCTGATGTAGCAGAACTGTATTTTGCACCAAGTAAAATTTTCTTGTTGTGTTGGAAATGGCTAGAAATACGTAACCTATCCCTGTAAGAGTCTAGAAGTGACAACAGGAAAGAGGCTCCTAAAATTCTTCAGCCTGTATACCTTCAGTTTCTATTCACTCAAGTCACTGAGCTGCTGCTCCAGAGTTCTTGGGTAAAGACAAAAAGCTTTGAATCAAGTGTAAGATTGAGGTTTTAATGAAGATAACGCTACTGTCTGTAACAAACACGAAAATATTGTCTCAACTCAACAGACCTTCTTCTTGCTTTCATAAACTATCAGCATGCCATAAGGAAACAAGAGGGTGACATGCTCCAGCTACTGTTTAGAAACCAAGGTTGGCAGGGGTTTTGCCATCTGTACCACCTAGTGTCCTAGAGCACCATGGACTCTGATATTACTGGTGTTAAGGATTCTGTGTGAGTGCTTTTATAAGGGTTTATCCCATAAGTGGAACAGATCAGTTCCATTAGCCAGAAGTGTCACATTTATTCACAGCTAACTGCAAGGGAATAAATAAATAAATATCTATTCTACCCACATGCCCTAGGAAAGCAGTGAATGTGTTTCATGAGGAAGTAGGTAGCCTATGCTCCAAACACCAATTCTTCAGTATTAGAATACGATCATTCTAACAACTGAACTTGGATGAAGAGTTACAGAATCAGGACAAAATTAGAGTAAGAAACCAGTTGCCATCCACAGAATGTGCTTTAATATAGGAAATTAGGAGGTAATCTTTGGGAAAAATAAAGTCATTCCATGTTGATACCCCTATATTGAGATTCCTTTAAAAAATCAGGTCTTCTCAATTATCTTTTAATATTTTTCTTCATTAGATATTTTCATTTACACAAAAATAGACCTTCTTGAATAGATCAAATATAGATGACATGACGTTCAAATCTACAGAAATGTCTTATTTAGTAATTTTTGTGCCAAATATAACATCCATACAGAAAAGAGTACAAAATAGAAATATAAATTTCAATGAAATGTTACACAAGCAATTTGTGGTCATCATGAACATTAAGAAATAAGATATTTGTAGATTCCTAAAGCCTCTCTCATTCACTTTTAATATACCTCTCCTTTCCCCACAAAGTAATCACTCTTCTTTTATAGTAATCCTTTCTAGGTTTTTTTTTTTAGTTATATTATATTTTAACCACTTAGGCATGTATCTATCTCCAGACATTACAATTTAGTACCTCAGCTTTTTCTTTATACTTATAGGAACAAAACAATATATATTCTTTTGTGATGGGCATCAGTTACTCAGTGTTATATTACTAGATTCATATTATACAGTTGTATAGTCTGTTTCCATTGGTATAGAAGTTTATAGATGTATCCCAGTTTATTTATATATTTTACTGTTGATAAACATTCGAGTTGTTTCTAGTTTTACTGTATTCTTAGTTAATGTTGCTGTTACAAGCATATTTGTATATATCTCTTCATACAGGGGTGTACACACTTTTAGGAAATAGATATATTTGGATGGAGGTTGTGTATCTCCACCTTTCATGCGGCTGCTGCTAAGTTGCTTCAGTCGTGCGGCAGCCCACCAGGCTCCCCCATCCCTGGGATTCTCAAGGCAAGAACACTGGAGTGGGTTGCCATTTCCTTCTCCCCACCTTCAGAGATCATGCTAAATACTTTTCATTGTGATTATTCTACTTTAACACTCCCACCAACAGTTGTATGTAAATTCCAGTTATTTTATACACTCACCAACTATTGTTCTTGGTCACTTGATTAATTTTAAGTTTTCTAATTTATACATACTCTTTTTTTTTTATTTGTATTCCTTAATTAGTAGTGATATTTTAAAAACACCTTCTTACTTGTTTTTTGGGCACTGTTTTGTACTCTCTGTTGAACTGTCTTTTCAAAGCTCTCTTTTGGTAATTATCACAAATACATCTGCAACTTATATGTATTATATATTTTTTGAGTGTACTATTCTAAATATGCCAATAGGTCACATTATTTAAATGTGATGTTCAGCTTTTTTAAATCTTACTGGGTTTTATCTGTTTTTTATATTATTTAGGAGATTGTTTAACATTTTCCTATAGAATTACAGATTTGTCTGTCTCAGTAGTTACATTCATTTTTATTTCCGTGCTTTTAAAGCTAAGTTATCAGGTGTACAAATACATAGAATTATTATATCTCCCTATCCAGCTGTTCCTTTATCACATTAAAGTACCCCCTCCTTATGACACTTCATTTACTACTTGCCTTAAAGTCTACTTTGTTTATGTTAATTCTGCTATACTTTCTCTTGATTAATGTTTGCATAAATGTTTGCTATTATATATTTTCTATTATTTTGTTATGGATTATACTGAAATTACCAGATGCATTTTTACCTGTTAAAATCTTTTGTAATTTTTTAACATCTTAAAATATTTCCACATAATGTAAGAACTTTATGACAGTTTAACTGTTTTTATTCACCTTCTTTTGTTTCTGACATCAGATTATTTTCCTGCTGTGTATAATATAGCCCCACAGAAAAACAGTTATTATTATTTTAAATAGTAATTATCTATTGGTCTTTCTACAGTTGTACTTTTTCCAGTAATCCTTGTTTATCTTGAAGTTTCATGCTCTTCTGTAGCATCATTTTGCTTCAATCTGGAGAAATTTATTCTTGTCTTTTAATGTGTAGGTTTCTTGGTGACAAATTATCTCATTATTTTTAACCTTAATATATTTTTCTATTGCTTTCATTTCTGAAGGATTGTTTAACATAAGGTAGAATTCTAGTTTGAAATCCTTTTTTTTTTTTTAACTTTCTTTCTTCACTTTATATTGTCATTATTGTTTCTGATAAATACAGTAACAGTTGAAAAGCAACCACTAGCCATATTATTGCTCTTTTGAACAAAATGTCTTTTTTTTCTCTAGCTGCTAATATTTTACTTTGTTTTTTAGCAGTTTGACTAAGATGCACATAAATATGGTTTTATGTTTATTTTTCTTGCTTAAGGTTTGCTAAACTTCTTGGATATCTCTATGCTCCTGTTTAGCTATTTCTTTTTTCCCTTGAGGTCACTGATCATACTTTCTGATGTCAAACTAATCATCTTTTCAATTCTAGAGTTCTATTTTCATTCCATTTTTAAGAAGCCAATTTCCTATTGAAATTCTCACTCTTTTAATCAATTCTATTATTCTTTTACTTGTGTTTTTAAGCAAATTTATAATATTTTAAAGTCCTTGTGTGAAAATGTCAATACTAGGAATATCTATGAGTCTTATTTTTTACATTAAAAAAATAAACAAAGTTATGCTTTGCCCCTTTTCTGCATGCCTTGTAGCTTTTATTGCAATCTGAAAATTGTACAGTCGTCCCCAATCTGTTTGGCACTAGGTACTGGTTTTGTGGAAGACAGTTTTTCCACGGACTGGTATGGGGGATAGTTTGGGGATGATTCAAGAGCATTACATTTATTATGCACTTTATTTCAAATCTAATGCTGCCACTGATCTGACAAGATGCACTAGTTGGTGGCCCAGAGGTTGGGGATCCCTGGTAGGAGAACTATAGAATTTACGGACGATTTTTCCCCTTCAGAGAAGTTTCCCCTCCAGTGATGTGAGGTTCTAATCACTCCAGACAATCAGGTAGGGGTTGAGTCTGAGTGGTAATTTTAATAACTCTTAATCCACATGCAGTGGTCCCCCATTCCTCAAAGTCTCTCTTGGAGACTCTTGATTGAGAATCTCACCATCCTTTGTTTCTTTAGCTCTAAAAGATGGAAAGCAATACAGTTCTCCTCTTTAGAGATTTTGAATTAAGATCTTTAGACTGCTGCCCAGAGAAGCTTATGTTGTGGCCTTTGTGGAGAAGGAGATCTAGCCTCAGGCACATGACAGCTTTCCAGTATGACTCTGCCTCCTAAGTACCGTGATAAAAGTGAAGATTTCTTTATGCCTTTTATTAGTTTCTGATGAGTGCCTTGCTCAAAACTGAGCCGGTTTCAATTAGAGAAAACTGACCATGCTTAAGAACTTTTCTAGATTTCAATCTATCATACCAGCCTGTCAGACCACCAGTAATTAGCTAGTTTTTCTTTCCCTTTAATTTAGTTGTTCTGCTCAGCCCAGGCCTAACCTTTAGCTTCAAACCAGAATTAGAAAAAGACCCACAATATTCCCTGGTGACTCAGACAATAAAGAATCTTCCTGCAATGCAGGAGACCTGGGTTCAATCCCTGGGCAGGAAGATCCTCTGAAGGAGGGCATGGCAACCCACTCCAGTATTCCTACCTGGAGAATCCCATGGACAGAGGAGCCTGGAGGGCTACAGTCCATGGGGTTGCAAAGAGTCAGAGACGACTGAGTGACTAAGCACACTGCACGATAATTATCAGTCTTCTTAGCAAGGACTATTTCTTCTCTCAAACCTTTTTCCACCAAATATTTATTTTTTTCCTTAGAAATATAATCTCCATAAAATTGTTATTACAAATTGTCCAGTTTTCTTTCTGATTCTTACAGTAAAAACGTTAACCTAGTATCTCCTCGCCAGAGGACAAACCTCAGAATAATCACTTTTTCAAAGTGCATTATCTCGTTTTCTTGATCTTCAACTGTCAGTTTACCAAGTATTTCAATTTAGCTTTACAAAAAGCTTATTCTTGTCTAAATATAGTTTGGTTTTTAAATCATATTAAAGCATAAGTCTTTTTCTTATGATATCCAGTCCTGATTTTCTATTCTATCATGCCCAGATAACCCATTCCATTTTGTGCAAAATGTAATTTCTAGAAACACTAACACTCATTTGATTATTCCTTGTGACAGTGATCTGAAGTTTCAGGGGAACAAAAGTCCATGGAAAAAACAGAGAAAATGCCCAGTGAAAAGAGGCCGGGTGACATAGACTTTAAATGTGCAATTGTTCTGATGCCAGATTTCCTCCCAAGCAGTGCCAATTGGCAGACACAGAAATCCTCACCTCCTCCCAGTGTTAAACTCAGCAGTCAAAAACTAGATGGAGTGGGAAGTGTTGATTTAACACCAGGGAAGAAACATAGTCTTATGCTAGCTTTAGTAAACATTTAAAAGAAGGTTTTTAAGAGTGTTAACTTAAAAGGCAGACAGAGGGACATGGAATAAGAGCTGAGGAGCCAAGATGAGGGAATTACAGGAGTGTGGGGAGAGGCTCCCTGACTGAGAGAGGAAGAATGAGGCTTGTAATATCTAGAGTGTGTGTGGGCATGCTCAGTTGCTTCAGCTGTGTCCTACTCATGGGTTTTTCCAGGCAAGAATACTGGAGTGGGTTTCTAGGTCCTCCTGCAGCAGATCCTCCGGACACAAGAATCAAGCCTGCCTCTCTTAAATCTCCTGTGCTGGCACCTGTGTTCTTTCCTACTAGGGCCACCTGGGAAGAATTCCACTTTAAGAAATATTTATATTAGATTAGATCAAGTGAGATTTTCTCTGTGTCCCCGTAATTGTGTACAGAAACACCTACATGAGCATAAACGTCTACTTAACGTATTAAGTAAATACATATATGTGCACATACATATATAAAATGTGTATGCAAATGTATCTAAAAATCTATTACTGGGTCTGTAATGTCTTTGTTGTCTCTTCTTCTTCTGAGAAATACGGAAAATAAATACATCAGTTCACTTCAGTCACTCACTCATGTCTCACACTTTGTGATACCATGAATCGCAGCACGCCAGGCCTCCCTGTCCATCACCAACTCCCAGAGTTCACCCAAACTTGTTTGCATCGAGTCAGTGATGCCAGCCAGTCATCTCATCCTCTGTCGTCCCCTTTGCCTCCTGCCCCCAATCCCTCCCAGCATCAGAGTCTTTTCCAGGGAGTCAACTCTTCACATGAAGTGGCTAAAGTATTGGATTTCAGCCTTAGCATCAGTTCTTCTAATGAACACCCAGGACTGATCTCCTTTAGGATGGACTGGCTGGATCTCCTTGCAGTTCAAGGGACTCTCAAGAGTCTTCTCCAACACCACAGTTCAAAAGCATCAATTCTTCGGTGCTCAGCTTTCTTCACAGTCCAACTCTCACATCCATGTATGACTATTGGAAAAACCATAGCCTTGACTAGATGGACCTTTGTTGGCAAAGTAATGTCTCTGTTTTTAATATGCTATCTAGGTTGATCATAGCTTTCCTTCCAAAGAGTAAGCATCTTTTAATTTCATGGCTGCAATCACCATCTGCAGTGATTTTGGAGCCCCCAAAATAAAGTCTGACACTGTTTTCACTGTTTACCCATCTATTTCCCATGAAGTGATGGGACCAGATGCCATGATCTTCATTTTCTGAATGTTGAGCTTTAAGCCAACTTTTTCACTCTCCTCTTTCACTTTCATCAAGAGTTTTTAGTTCCTCTTCACTTTCTGCCATAAGGGTGGTGTGATCTGCATATCTGAGGTTACTGATATATGTATACACACACATATGTATATAATATACACATGCAAATGGTTCCAAATAGGAAAAGAAGTACGTCAAGGCTATATACTGTCACCCTGCTTATTTAACTTCTATGCAGAGTACATCATGAGAAATTCTGGGCTGGAAGAAGCACACACTGGAATCAAGATTGCCAGGAGAAATATTAATCACCTCAGATATGCAGATGACACCACTCTTATGGCAGAAAGTGAAGAGGAGCTAAAAAGCCTCTTGATGAACGTGAAAGAGGAGAGTGAAAAAGTTGGCTTAAAGCTCAACATTCAGAAAACGAAGATCATGGCATCTGGTCCCATCACTTCATGGGAAATAGATGGGGAAACAGTGGAAACAGTATCAAAGTTTATTTTGAGTGGCTCCAAAATCACTGCAGATGGTAATTGCAGCCATGAAATTAAAAGACACTTACTCCTTGGAAGGAAAGTTATGACCAACCTAGATAGCATATTGAAAAGCAGAGACATTACTTTGCCAACAAAGGTCCGTCTAGTCAAGGCTATGGTTTTTCCAGTGGTCATGTGTGGATGTCGTGCTGCTGCTGCTGCTGCTAATTCGCTTCAGTCGTGTCTGACTCTGTGTGACCCCATAGACGGCAGCCCACCCGGCTCCCCCGTCCCTGGGATTCTCCAGACAACAACACTGGACTGTGTCGCCATTTCCTTCTCCAGTGCGTGAAAGGGAAAAGGGAAAGTGAAGTCTCTCAGTTGTGTCCGACTCTTAGCGACCCCATGGACTACAGCCTACCAGACTCCTCTGTCCATGGGATTTTCCAGGCAAGAGTACTGGAGTGGGTCACCAGTGCCTTCTCCGATGGGTATGAGAATTGGACTATAAAGAAAGGTGAGTGCCAAAGAATTGTTGCTTTCGAACTGTGGTGTTGGAGAAGACTCTTGAGAGTCCCTTGAACTGCAAGGAGATCCAACCAGTCCATCCTAAAGGAAATCAATCCTGAGTGTCCATTGGAAGGACTGTTGTTGAAGCTGAAACTCCAATACTTTGGCCACCTGCTGTGAAGAGCTGACTCCTTTGGAAAGATCCTGATGCTAGCGAAGATTGAAGGCATGAGGAGAAGGGAACAGCAGAGGATGAGATGGTTGGATTGCATCACCAATTCAATGGAGATGAGTTTGAATAAGCTCCAGGAGTTGGTGATGGACAGGGAAGCCTGGCGTGCTGTGGTCCATGGGGTCAGGAAGAGTCGGACAAGACTGAGCGACTGAACTGAACTGAATGCCTCAGTACCCTTACAGTTCTACAGGGTGGACTCTTTGGAAGGATGCTTTACTCTTTTTGTGAATTCCATGTGAGGGTTCATACGTGAACTCTTGAGAACTTTGGCCATTTGAAATCTCTACGACTAAAATTCCACCTAGGAATTCAGTGAAAACATTTCTGCAGTATTCTTTCATGCTACTATGTTTATCCATTTAAGTGGCAAGGTTTTGTCGAAGATCACGTGTGTGTATGCATGCGTATGTCTGTTAGTCAATCATGTCCGACTCTTTGCAACCTCATGGACTGTAGCCCACCAGGCTCCACTGTCCATGAGGTTCTCCTGGCAAGAATACAGGGGATCTTTCAGACCCAGAGATTGAATCCAGGTAGATCACTTGGTGAAATAAATAATATAAGCTGTAAAGATATTTATACAAAACAGTTGATTAAAAACCTTGCTGTCTATGAAATCTCTTTGCCAAACTTCCCCTATCCTTTACTTTGTGACAATAAAATCAACTTGGTCAAAATGTATAGTAAAAATTGATTTTAATATCTTTAAATAATTTTTCTGATAGTTGCTGGGAAAATAACAAACCAGTGATGGTATGAATAGTCTCTTTACAAAAATAATTTGAAGTTTTAAGTTATTTGATTTAATACGATAGCATATTAGTCCAGAATGTAAACTTCCTAGACACAATGATCTTGTCTAGCTTTTTTCATTGTAGCATTTTCCTCAGTATAAAAAAACAGTACCAGGTATACCAGGGAACTTCAGTAAACATTTTCTGAATAAATGAGGTAATGGATTACGTTCTCTTTTTATGTCACCCACTAGATTTTTGAGTGTCTTCCTTATCTGAAACATTCACCATGGTATAAATGTAGTTTCTTCCAGAATATCATAAAGATTGGATACTTTCTAACATAATAACCTCTGCAGGTGTGCACTCCACAGACATCGTCTCTCTTAATCCCCACAACACTAAATATTATGGCTATATCTATTTTATCGGCCTTCCCTAATAATTCAGTTGGTAAAGAATCCACCTGCAGTGCAGGAGACCCCAGTTCAATTCCTCGGTCAGAAAGATCCACTGGAGAAGTGACAGGCTACCCACTTCAATATTCTTGGGCTTCCCTTCTGGCTCAGCTGGGAAAGAATCCTCTTAACCCCCACAATACTACATTAAGTATTATGGTTGTCTTTATTTTACAGGTAGTTGAGGCTAAAAGTATTCAAGTATTTAACCCCAAATCGTTCAGTGAGAAACAATGGACTCCCCAGGTGGCTTAGGGTAAAGGATCTTTCTTCCATTGCTGGAGACACAGGAGACATGAGATGGATCCCTGGGTTGGAAAGATCCCCCGGAGGAGGAAACGGCAACCCACTCCAGTATTCTTTCCTGGAGGATCCCATGGACAGAGAAGCCTGCGGGCTACAGTCCAAGGGGTCACTAAAGAGTCGGACATGTCTTAGCAACTGAGTACACACTATTTGCTTCTGGAAACAACCCTTTAATCTGTGTTCAGCCACCTCCCCCAATCCTGATAATCTGTCTACCATCATCTCTCAATGTCAGGGAAGAGAATTAAGCTTCCAGAAGTGAAAATGCTTGCAGTGTTTTTCGTATAGCAGCATTTATTTTGGAATGTTTAGCTGCTTTTAAAAGCATCCATGAAAGTTTGCCAATTACCCAGAAGATAACAGCAACAGCAAAACACATTTTAAATTCTGAGGAGTAAATTTTTTCTTCACTTTCACTGCAGGCAGGAACCTGGAAAAAGATATAAATTTCCATTTAAAGATCACTGTCTCTAAATTCATCTCTCATGCATCCTGATGTTTCATTATTCATTCTTCAATTGTAAAATTGTAGGCAGTTTAGGAAAGTGATGAAGATGATTTTGAGATAAAAGACATGAATCACTGAAAGTAATATAACAAAGGGTCAGGAATTGGACAAAAGAGAGAATGACAATACACTTTATTTCATTACATCATTTACTGCTGGCAAAAATTGGTGATTAATTAAGACCTTGGTTTCTTTTTTTCATCTTGAGAGGATCACACAATCTCAGACTCATCCTTACGTGTGATAGCACATGTGCCCTGCCTCTCGGCTCTTTTGGATTGCAATTCCTTTTATGGAATTCTGTGAGCAATCACTGAACTCTGATATTTTATTCTCTTTTTAAATCAAAGTTTTAATTCTGGGCAGGTGGCTCTTCTTGGCAAGGAGAGGAAGGAGGCACCGCTTAGTTGTTGCGGCCTTTCTCTGAAGGTCCTAATTGACAAGGGAACACTTTACAGGTGACTGAAGGAGTTCCCTTTGTACCGGAAATCTGTAATCTCTCTGTCGCTTTCTGCATGCAGATGACAAGCTTCTGCCAGCTTCAGAACTTCATATCCTCCAGCTTCAGAGACTTTTGTGATTTCCATCCATTCGAATTGGTCCAAGCCAGTGAACTATTCCCATCTCCAGCATTCTTTCAGCCAGACCAATCTGCCGTTATCACAACAGAGGTGCCAGAAACTTTGTGAATTACATGCTGTTTCTCGTGTTTACTGATGCACTGATATTTGGGAAAGGACTACAAAAATTTTATTTTACTGTTCAGCCCATTTCTGTTGAAGCTGATCACCCCTCCCAAGTTTTCCATTCCACACAGAGCTCAGTTTCGGAGTGTGAAGCCTCTGGGAGAGGGAACTGAAGTAATTGAATCGGATTAGACAAGCCAGCAGAACAAAGTCACATTCCAGGAGGTGTTTCCAGCATCGAGTAGATGAATTGTAATTATTTAAGGATTAGCACAAGCTTGAGACGAGGTCCATTCTGAATACTCTTCACTGTGTATAAACAAAAGCAAGAAGTAGTAATATAGGCTGTTTAAGCTTCTTTTTATCTTTAATAGATTTCTGTTAGAGCTACGTGAACTTGAAAAACTGCTGCCATAGTGAGCAAACTTGCTCATTGTTTTTCAATAAAACGTTAGGCCCAGCTAAGCCCTCAAGTCTAGGGAGAGAGCTTAATTAAGGCTGCTTCTTTTACCATAATTTACTGGGACCAAGCTTTGCTTTATGCCATAGGCAAGGGAGTTTGGCCTATCACTTGTAAATAAAGTTTTTATTTTAGGAGAGTTAGATTTACAGAAAAGTTGCAAAGATAGTATGGAGATTTCCTATACACTCAGTATATAAGTTCCCTTCTTTTTGATGTACTACTGTAGCATATTTGTTACAATTAATGGATAAATATGGATATACAGATGTTAAACTCCATACACTACTCAGACTTTCTTTTTTTTTATAAAGTCCCTTGTCTATTCCAGGATCCTATCCAAGATACTACATTTAATCATCATGTTTTCTTAGGCTCCTTTCGACTGGGAAATTTTTTCATACTTTTCCTGTTTTTTGATTATCTTAACACTTTTAAAGCATACTTGTTGGGTATTTTATAGAATGTCCCTCAATCTGAATTTGACTGCTATTTTTCTTACGGTTAAACTGATATTATGAGTTATTAGGAGGAAGATCAGAGAGGTAGAATGCTACTCTCAACACAGCATTTCACGCATACTATAACATGCGTCTTATCATTGTGACTTATTACTGATGATAGTAACCTTGTTCACTTCTTTTCTATACCACACTCTTTGAAAGCAAATTATTAAGTATAGACCACAGTTGAGAGGTGAAGATTTATATTCCACTTTATTGAGTGAGGAATATCTACATAAATTGTTTGCAGTTCTATACCAGAAGTGTTGCACTTACCATATTCATTGATTAATTCAGTGCTTTTTTTTGGTATCAGTATGGATTCATAAATATTTACATTTTGAATTATAATCCAATACTGTGTTACTTTGCTGTAACTTTGCCATTAAGAGTTATTTCAGTTGGCTCCTGTGTCCCTTTGACATATTTGTTTTTTGTTTGTTTTATCATTTAATCTGCCTGCAATGCAGGAGACCCAGGTTCAATCCTTGATTTGGGAAGATTCCCTGGAGAAGGGAATGGCAACCCACTCCAGTATTCTTGCCTGCAGAATCCCATGGAGAGAGGAGTTTGGTGGGCCATGGCCCTTGCCCATCTGTAACTTCTCACTCCAACATTAAGAAATCTGATTTCCTCCAACTGACATTCATTTACATATTTGTTCAACCCTGGTATGAATTTACAGCAGTTTCAGAATTGCTAACCTACACTCCCATGAAAAATAACTTTGTCAACTAAAGTATAGCATGTACAGCTATATGTACAGCTTCTTTAGGCCTTTAATCTGCATTCATTCATTTCTGAAGTGTCTTAAGTCAGTATAGCTTTCTCCTCATTAATTCCCTTCAGTGAGATTATGTCATATTTTTGTAATACAGTTAGATTCTTCTCTCATAGTTTTCATTCCACCTTGTTACCTCTGTCTATCCTCTAGTTGATTTTATTGTTTTGTATTTTGCACATAATTCTATGGGTTATAGCAAATAGTTAGTGTTGAATCTTCAACTACAGTACTACACAGAATATTTGCATAGTTCTAAAAATATCTCCTGTGTTCCCTCCATTTAATACTCTTCCAACGCCCTAACAAGTAATAATCTATTTGCAGTCCGTATACTTTTCTCTTTTCCAGAATGTTATATAAATAGAGTCATACTCCATCAAGCTCTCTCAAGCTGGCTTCTTTTACATCACAATGTACATTTCAGATTCATATATGTTTAAACGTGGATTAAGAGCTTATTCCTTTTGACTACTGCAAGGTTTGGACACATCACAATTAGCTTGTCCATTTACCTATCCAAGACCGTCTTGGTGGTTTCCATTTTTGTGGTTATGAATAAAGCTGTGAGAGTTTTCATACAGACATACATTTTCAAATCATGTTCATAAATACCTAGGATGGCAATTAATGGGTTGTGTGTTGTCTTCGTTTAGCTTTGTAAGAAACAGTTGAACCAACTTTCAAAGTGACTGTACCATTTTTCATTCTCTAAAGAATGAGGATTCATGTTGCTCTGCATCCTTGTCAGCATTTGTTACCACCAGTTCTCTTTTTTTAATTTGAGCTATTTCTAATCAGTTTATAGTAGTATTTGTTGTTGTAAGTTGTATTTCTTTACTGATATTATGTTGAGTAATATTTATTCACCTTCTGTACATCTTTTTTGGTGAGGTGTCTCTACAAATAGTTTGCTCATTTTTAAGTTGGGAGTGTGTGTGTGTGTGTGTGTGTGTGTGTGTGTGTGTTTTTTTTTGTTAGGTTTTAAGTGATCTTACTAGTGAGTTTATTGGTCTTTTTGTGTAGATCAATGTTTCAGATTATACGTCCCACATGCATCGAAAATCCTCTAAGATCCTTATTAATTGCAGTATTTGGGGCCCAATTCTAGGTCTGATAAATTGAAACCTCTTGGAATCCTGACTCAATACAATATGTATTTCACAAATTCTGCAAGTGATTCTTACGCACTCTAACATTCATGAACTAGTGGTGTATAATTTGGTGAGCCACTTCATAGTTGTAATTAGGTGTTGATGAGGCTCTTCTAAATCACTGGTTTTCAAAAATAGCTGTACATTTGAATCATCTTGGGACTTTTTTAAGATCCAAATATCCACACCTCTCCTTAACCTAATGAATCAGATCTTATGAGAGTGAGATCCATTCATCATTCTTGCTTAAATTTCCTCAAGCAATTCTGATGTACAGTTAGTACTGAATATCATATTCCAAATTTCTTAAGTATTCAACAAGCCCTTTCATTGTACTATATTTATTTTTAGCAAATAGGTTTTAAAAGCCCTATATAGTTTTCATTTTACTCACTGAGTTTTAGTGAGATTAAAGTAAATATTCATAATTTACATGATACACATGACAGAACTGCAATGCATGTATCAAGTTATGGAAACAGTTGATTCTGATGTTATAGGATAATAACATCTTATGCTTTTCTAGAGGTCATACGCAGGCAAAATTCAATCTATTTCATTTTAAGAAGCATTGGGAGATGCAGCAATATCCTTTAAGTAGCCTATATTGGTGTTTCATACTCTTATTAGAAAAGTCACCTTTAAATAATAAACATCCTCTGGTCTCAAATTTTTCTCCATTTATATTAATGTATGGTCTCATAACTGTTCCATTATATCTCTCCATATTTGACAATGTTTAGCTATTAGTAAAAGAATTATAAAAGATCTATATTGAACTATTTAAGTGTTATTTAAAGGACGTGTATGGGTTTCCCTAGTGGCTCAGTGATAAAGAATTTGCCTCCCATGCAAGAGACCTGGGTTTGATCCCTGGATCAGGAATATCCCCTGGAAGAGAAAGTGGCAATCCACTTCAGTATTCTTGCCTGGGAAACCCCACAGACCAAGGAGAGTGGCAGGCTACAGTCCATGGGGTTGCAAAGAGAGACATGGTTTAGTGATTAAACAACAACAACAATTAGTTATGTATTGTTACAATAAAAAAATGCCTCCCAAATTTAGTGGAATAAAACAGCAAACATTTATTACCTCACAACTTCAGGGATGAAAAATCAGCATGGCTTATTCATGTAGCATTAGTTCAGGGTCTCTTATGAATTTGCATTCCAGATGTCAGCAGGGCCTGCTGTTATCTGAAGGCTGAATTGGGGCTGGAATATTCACTTCCAAAATGACTCATTCACATGGCTGTTGGCAGGAAGCCTCGAGTTCCTGGTTGCAAGGGTCGCTCCATAGACTGCTGGGCATTCTCATTGACATGCAGATCACTTTCCTAAGAATAGGTGAAAGACAGAGAGCTAAGAATGAAACCACAATGCCTACATGACCTAATCTTGAAAGTTTCACATTGCTATTTCATCACCTGTTATTCATCCAAAGCAAGTCATTAATTAAGTCCAGCTTATACTCAAGAGAAGAGGAATTAAGCTCTACTTCTTAAAAGGAATGGTATCAACTGATTTGCAGATATTTTTAAAAGCATCAAAGCATCCTCTCAGTCTTCATATGAATAATTTTTAATCTTTTAAAACATTAATAACAGCATAAGGTTTTATTCACTGAAAACTAGCAATAATTAACAAATACTACTCAGTTCAACAATATTTATTGAGTACCTCCTGTATGTCAGATGTTGTGCTGGATTTGACAATAAGTGGGAGAAATAAGATACAGGAGTTTAAAGTTAGCTGGGGTCAGATTGGAGAAGATAGAAGTAAAAGCTATATTCATTTTTGTACCACATATTCTGTGAGTGATAGAAGTATATACAGAGCATGATTTAAGAACAGAAAAAGGGAACGGTCGTGCTAGAGGGGCTGGGTGGAGATTTGGTCAGGAGAGGCTTCCAAAGACAATGATGGCTGATATGTCCTGAGAGATAGTTGAATAATAGTTCATCAGAATCATGAAAGGAGAAGACAGACTCTTGCTAATAAAATGGTACCAGAAAATACTTAATACTTAGAGGAACTCCAAATTATTCACTTTATCAAGGATTTTTATATTTAAGCACAGAAGGAGATAAGTGTAGAAGTAAATATAAAGCGAGCTTTGTATATAAACCATGATAAAGAATTCTACTTTATTATAAAGTAGGAAATACTTAACTAATTGCAACATTATTACTACCATAAGCAAAAAGCACCACAAGGAATTCTAAGCATTGCAGCAAAGTAATACCATTCTCAGTAAGAGTAACTTAAAATTAACTGTGTTGATCAAATGGTTAATTAAATGAATACATTCTACTTCCTAGTATGCTAATAATTATAATCTATTAGATGAATAATTTCTCATTTCATTTTATTCAGCTAGATACAGAATGTCCTACTTATCATAATTTCAAATATATGGAAATCCAACATATTAAAGCAAACATTATGCCAATAAGAATCTACTTTGAGTTTTCTGTAATTGCCCCCACTGAGATTGTTCACCTTTCTACTTTTCAGAATATGAAACACATTTTAAAATGTTGAATAACTACTATTGTTCTATCATACATTTGCTAACTTGTTAGGGGGTGTTGGGTGGGGATGAGATGTAAAGCCATCCAGCAGGCTGGCTCTAGGAAGGATCCCAAATGCCAAGGCTCCCATCGTGTGAGCTGCTTCTCCGAGTGTTCAGACTAAGGATGAGCCAGAGTGTGAATTCAAAGGGAAAAATAGGAAAGTCAAAACCAGGGAAATTTAAGCCAAGATCAAAAACCAGGTTTATTCAGGATTTGAAGAAGACACTAAAGATAATGAGAGAGCTGACCAAGGTGATTCAAAACTAATTTCAACAATAGAACCATGTACCCAAAAGTGCACAGGTAGGCAACCATATACTATGTTAATGAAGGAGGCAGGTATAATGATATAAGACCCATAATTTCTATAGTACCTCTTTTTCAAATCCTTAGAAAACTTATTTTTAGATCTCCTTTTGTTTAATGCTGATAATCACGACTTATGGTATCTGAATGCCAATATTCAAAGAAAATTATGCTTTTCTGTATTTGCCCTCTTTTATTTGTTTTCATTGACTTAAAGAAACAATATTAATTTAAGCAGTAATTCAGAACAGGGACGGAAAAGACTCATTTAAAAAATATGATGATGAAAATTAAAATGGAGATGTGGAGGAACTTGTTAAGAAGGATCAATTAATACCATTTTCTTTTGCACTTATTTTCTTTAAGTGCATGGGGGTTGTTTCATCTTTCTTGCCAGATAGTGCTTCTTTGAATAAAAATAGGAAACTGTGTTCCAACACCATAAGCAGAGAATAGTTGTGATTCATTTCCAATAAAAAGGGAAGTGTGTTGCTTTTTCCAAGGCTCCTCAGAAATTGGTTGAGCATCAGGAGCCTCTGTCTGACTCCTCCAATCACAGATGCACCCTCTTGCTTAGCTTTGTGAAAGCTTTTTCCTTCCAATATATCCTGAATCTCTATATGGATTTTAAAATAGATCCCATATTTTCTGTCCAGTGTTTAAATTAGGCAAGAGTACAGAAGAGGGTTTTTTTTTTTTCCTCCTCCCCAGGGAGAGAGAGGGAGACAAAGGGATATGTTCTCAGTTGAATATAGGGGCAAGAAGGATTTGGAACTTTTTTTTTTTTTTCTGAAAATGCCTATTATTCTCCCAAGTTTCTGGGCACTGATATCTTTGACTCTCACCATTGCTGACTCCAGGTTGTGGTCTTCAACATCATCAACACCAAGTGTTTTCCAAAATCATGATGGAAACAGACTCCATATTCTCAATGAGCCAGGTCGTTTTAGTTTGTGTCCACTTATCAAAAAGCTATAGACATCAAGACTCTCAGTGACATATCTGTACAGTTAGTCTGGCTAGAACATAAGAGTGACAGAAAAGAAATGTAGAGCTGGCAGGGCTTTTTGGTATTAGGCAGATGTCCCTGCTTTCATTCTTTTCTACTGGAAAACTTTTCTTATTGTACACATCTGTTTTCTCAAACTGCAACTTTGCCTCCCTGTAGTTTAAACCTACTGGTATATTTCAGTTTCTACCATGTTATACAGGAGGTTTTGCATGTCTCATAAAATACATAAGCTGTTGCTATAGTTCATTTTAGTCTTAGCATTTATGGTCTTAATAGTGATGCTATACGGAATCATCTAATAAGGGATCTCAATCCCCAGTGTATTTCACTGGAAAATAAGACACAGTGACCGCTGACTATTTCTTCATTGTTTACTTTTCTGTTTATCAGAGTTAATCATATGATAATTTCTCAATAAATATTGTGACTTGATTGAGAATATTTTTAAAACTTAAATGTCTAACCCCCATTGTTAGCCATGAATTGAGATTCTAAGGTAAAGGGATGTCTTGCACACTGCAACAGTTGTATAAAACCTCTCAAAATTCTTGGCAAGATAAGAAAAGCATTAATTTTCTCTCTTTTAAATGTATCATTTTGAATGTACAGAAATAAAAGTAATTGAATTTTTATTCCTCCTTCTAAACACCAAGTTTATGAATTTTTTTCAAAGATACTTAGTGTTCTTGCACTTACATCACTGCCATTATTTATGCAGAGTCAAGGGAACCACACATGAGAAATTAGATTAGAAAGTTTTAAGGATATTTTAAATTATAAAAGTCCATGATTATACTCTTAAGGAATTAATTGTTCATTTTAGTGAACAAAATTCAAATCTAACTCAATGCATTAATGTTAGAGATTGTTCCCATGACAATAAATTCATTTCTAATGTTTTCTGTTTTGCTCATTTCAATATGAATTCACTGATGATATCTACATCTAAGTAAAATGAATTTTTTGAATTATTATGGAGGCTCAGTCAATCAACAGGAAACTGGAGGACAAAACTTTGAAATAAGCAGAAGCCAAGAACAAAGATGCCCAGTGTGGTCTTATAACTGAAACAATGTAGTCAGGATGTTGAATGGATAACACTCTGCTGAATGACCTGTATATATCACCTCCTCTTTACTTCCTAGCACCTTGGAGATTAACAGTGTTTAAATCACAAACTGGCCCCCTAGCTCGCCTCAGACAGGAAAGGATTAGAGGATCTCTGAATTACAACTTCAGTCCTTTTATCATCCAAGCTGGGAAACTAGCAATGGATATAACCTTCCCACCAAGCCTATACACAGGGATGAAGATATAATCCCCAAGAAGAAAACAGAGGAGATAAAAGGAGAGACTAAACCTGAGTGACCCCAAATGATAAATCTTTACAACATTATGAAATGGTTCTACAAGGGGTATGTGCAGCACTTTCAGCTACACAGACATATTTTCTTCTTTGCATCTATACCTGAAATGCATCTTGTTTGAAAAACTAATCAGGCATCTCTCAAACTTTAAAGTTAAGTCTCTCAGTTTGAGTCACATTCTCTAATCCCTAGATACGTACTGATTGTGCATGCAGGACTCCAGTTTCTCCTTGACTAATGGAAGGAAGGTGAACCTCTATGCCACCAATTAACTCCCGTATAAGTTAAACCCCTGGTAGAATAAGATGACTTGTTGCAACAGTGATTTGAAATGGACTAAGCAGCATTCCCTGTAGTCAACATTCAAAATCCCATTATCATCAGGTCTCCAAGGAGTATTGTTTGATAAAAACTGTTGAAATAACATTTTTGTCATTACTCGTAAAGTACAAGATTCTTAAGTATGAATTGTGTGTTCTTAAACACGGTTGCACTATTTGAACTTTGGCAAAGATGGTTATGTCTGAAAGAATATGCTCATTAATCTTTACAAACAGGTTTTGGGGATATTTTTTAATACTGTTTGATATAGAAAGAGAATAAGAAGTTGGTCTTGTTAGCATTTTACCATGAATGCCAATAGTTATTTTTCTCATCTGACTCAATAGTTCATGCCCTGAATCCATAAGAATGTTGAAAACACAGGCAGTTTCAATGTCCTAATCTCCATTTTGATGGTGCTACGATTGCCTCTGGAAGAAGTGCTTATTTCTTTAGAACTCTCTTGATATTATCTTACTTGTTAAACAGGTGGAGTAAGTGTTCCACCTTCTGAATAGATGCACTGGGTTTTCCAGGCACTTCCTGTGTAAGTTTTTCTTTCTCATTTTCTGTTTTGTTTTTTATTAACTCATTTACTTTTTCACTTTCTGATTGACTCCATATGTAATATAATCATCCAGTTTTATTTCACTTCTTATTAATTCAGAGCATTCATGTTTATTTTAAAAACTCTTATGAAACCCATTTGCACTAAATGACTAAATAAAGATATGATGTGTCTTTATGAATGAGGAAACAATAGTAGGAACTCTTAAATGTGCAGCCTCTAATTCAGAATGACTGACGCATTAAATCATATCATCCAGCTATACTGTTGTGCTTTAAAAAATTCTTATTCTCAGAAATAACATAATTAACAGTTGAAAGAAATAAGACTTTAATATTTAGTTTGGTTGAAACAGAAAAAGCACATTTGGGAAACATTTACTGGAATTCAAAGAAGATGGATAAAAATCAATTTTGCCTGTTGTCTACATTGCTGTTTCATTCTCCAGTTGCCAACACACCATAAATTGGTACTAGAATTAGAATTTTGACATATTATTAATCAGAGAAATAAATATGAAACAGCTTGATGAACCCTGGTATAAGAAACAAAAATTCAAATAAAAAGTCATCCCATATGTGTCATTTCTTTCAGGAGCTTAATATAATTTAGTAAATCATTTTGTAAATTTCAACAAAGGATACAAGCTCACTCTTCCCCATTTTTAATGGATTTTTTTGAAGGGAAAACATTAGTTTAATATCATAAAATGTGTTTTCACATATCTTTGATCCATTTCTCATGACATTCACATCTACACTCTAATTAATATTAATTCTAGGCTAGTAGTTTATATCTGAATTACAAAATTTTCTTTATGTAGAGAATTCTTGTTAGACTGAGAACTATAACCACTCTTGTTAGACTGAGAACTATAACCACTCTAGCTTATTAAACCATATGATATATACTGAACTTTTAATATATAAACAGAAAATAGGCTACACTTCATACTGAATGCTGGTTGAAAGTGAAAGTGAAGTCGCTCAGTCGTGTCCGACTCTTTGTGACCCCATGGACAGTAACCTACCAGGCTCTGTAATCCATGGGATTTTCTAGGCAAAAATACTGGAGTGGGCTGCCATTTTCTTCTCCATAGGATCTTCCCAAATGCTGGTTGGTAGACTATTAAAACTATCCTGATACGAGCTATTCCTAGCAGAGTAAAGACAGTACGGATGATAAATGGATTTGGGAGCTTTCTAAGGGCTAAAATTATCAGTCCTGTGGGGTGAACTCGGAGAAGGAAATGGCAACCCACCCCAGTAGTCTTGCTTGGAAAATCCCATGGACGGAGGAGCCTGGTAGGCTGCAGTCCATAGAGTCGCTAGGAGTCAGACATGACTGAGTGACTTCACTTTTCACTTTCATGCATTGGAGAAGGAAATGGCAACCCACTCCAGTGTTCTTGCCTGGAGAATCCCAGGGATAAAGGAGCCTGGTGGGCTGCTGTCTATAGGGTCGCACAGAGTTGGACACGACTGAAGTGACTTTTAGTAGCAGCAGCAGCAGCAGTGGGTGAAATGGATATGGAGACAGAGAGGAAGATGCCACATATGACTCTCATATTTCTTTTGCAAGAAATTGGATAGATGTTGGTAACATTAACAAAGATAAGAAACACTGAATTGGTTATCCAGATGATTTCTTTCCACTTTTGTTCTACTTTCTTTATCCTGCCTTCAACCTCTACCTTTATTCTAAACAAGGCTCCAGGACCTACTTTCAGTATTTCAAAGATTATACCCAGGTTTTAAATCTATTTTCTTTCCCAAAACTTTTTATATTACCTTGTTTTTCTGTCTCTTATTTTAGAGTGATGCTGTGTAAGTTTGCCTGACTAGATTCATGGAGTAATCCCAAATAGGATGCTCTTTTTGATATTCCAAAATCCCATGTTTTGCAGCCTTAGACATGATGCCCTGGGCTAAGCCTTCCAGAAAGGAAATCCAGGCCCATGTTTCCATTTCTTCTTGGAGAATTTGTCAAAAGCCCCTTTTGTTAAGTTAACCCCCCAATGTTGTCTCTCTACCAAGTACAAGATAAGAATTCACGAATCATTAGGTTTAGTTTCTTTCTAACTAACTAAAGAACACTGTCATCAGTATCATTAGAGTCTGAAATTAGATATGCACAAGCATGTAAGAGAATGCATTGTGTGGTAGACCATATAATGTCCATAAAGGTGTAAGGTCCTAATCCTCGGAACCGGTGAACGTTGCCTTATATGGAAAAAGGGTCTTTGCAGGTATGATTAAGTTAATAATTTTGAGATGGAGAGATTATCCTGGATAATCTGGTAGGCTCTAAGTATAATCACAAATATTCATGTAGGAAAAAGGCAGAAGGAGGTTTCTTGACAGAACTAGAAAAGGTAATGAGATTATTCAAGCGGGGTAAATCACAGGCCTAGGAATGCCTTGAGCCACCATAAGCTGAAGACAAGGAGTGGATTCTCCACTTGAGCCTCTAGAAGAGCACAGCCCTGCTGACACCTCGGTTTTCAGTGAAACTAATTTCAGATTTTTTGGCCTCCAGAACCATTAGAGAATGAGTATCTATTGCTTTAAAGTACCACATTCGTGGTAATTTGTTAACAGCAGTCACTGAAAACTAATTCATATAGGATAACGTTTATGCAAATAAACTCTAAAGTCAAATTGTGTTTGAAAATTGACTACTGTTTGTAATGATGATAGCTGAGCAAATCATGCCTTTCTCTGTATTTCAAAGTTTTCTTTTGTAATGTGTGTGCATGCATGCTCAGTTGCTTCAGTCATGTCCAACTCTCTGTGACCCCATTGACTGTAACATGCCAGGCTCCTCTGCTTTTGGAATTCTGCAGGCGAGAACACTGGAATAGGTTGCCATGCCCTCCTCCAGGGGATCATCTTCACCCAGGCTTTGAACCCAACCCCGTGTCTCTTAAGTCTCCTGCATTGGTAGGCAGGTTCTTTACCACTAGCACCACCTAGGAAATCTCTTCTTTTGTAATAAGTGAAGTCGCTCAGTGGTGTCTGACATTTGCAACCCCAAGGAGTGTAGCCTACCAGGCTCCTCCATCCATAGGATTTTTCAGGTAAGAGTACTGGAGTGGGTTGCCATTTCCTTCTCCAGGGGATCTTCCCAACCCAGGGATCAAACCCGGGTCTTCCATGTTGCAGGCAGAAACTTTACCATCTGAGCCACCAGGGAACCCCATTCTTTTTAATAAGAATTTGTTAATAGTAGTCCCTGGAGTAGGAAATGGCAACCCACTCCAGCATTCTTGCCTGTGAAATCTCATGGACCGAGGAGCCTGGTGGTCTATGGTCCATGGGATGGCAAAGAGTCAGACATGACTGAACATGCACTCTGGAATAGTAGTACCCATCTCAGAATCGCATGAGCACTTAGAAGCATGATTCATACATAGTGCTAACAAATCACACACAGATGTTAACTATTATTATTTATTTAACTTTGCAGTGTTTTGTTATTACCAAGGATAGTTAAGGAATTTCCATTTTTCAAAGTCTTTATCAAAGCTAGTTTATTTTCTTGTGAGTAGAAGTGGACAGGTTTTCATTTTGAGTTATATCAGTCTCAAGGATTTTTAAAATTGTTGGACTGAAATATAGGAGATAGATAAAATGGTTCTAATAGCCGATTTTAACTCCAGTCTGATCATGAGCAACTTCCTTGGTGTCAAGAAGGACAAGGGAGAATATTTAAGGAATGAAGCCCCTCTAATTGCTGGTAACTTAGGCTGATTTACCAGAGTCACAGCAGAGGTCAGTTCTGGGATTTCCTCATAGATGGGAGGTCAGACAACATGGAATTATTTACACTGATGACAGCCACATTAGCAGACACAGGTCTGTAATGCTCAAGAGGGTGGCAAGGTCGCAGACTTTGTGAAATTCAATATAAATCAAGATATCTCCTTTAAATTTGAACCAGTGTGCTTAGACATATTATCATGTTCATTCTTTATTTTATTTGATGTAGCAGTTTTCATTCTTCTATTGTTAATATCAAGAGGGAGCCTAGTAATTGAGGTAATTGGAAGTGTGTAGAGGAGGAAAAATCTTTCTCTACTCATCTTAGGTTTCTTGGCTGGGATCCTATAAATGGGACTGATGAAAGATTGATAACAGAAAAGCACCACCTTATTTAATACAAATTTTATATGACACAAAACCTTAATGAAGAAATGAAGGCCTGCAGATATGGTTAAACCTGAACATTTTTATACCAGCTATGACGAGAATGGAAAGTCATGGGAAAATGTGATGGAACAAAGGAGAATGAGCTAATGGTAGTAAACTGAGGGAAGCATAGTAGACCTGTTTGTTCAGATTCCTCTGCTTTCCTTGTAACTTCAGATAGAAGGATACTCTTTTTCTTCTAGCATAGGGAACTTCTCACATGAGGGTCTTTTGACTTGCTTCAGGAAAGAGGAAGAGAAGAGGTCAGAAAGCCTTTCCTCTATTTGCTATTTTTCAAATGTCTTCAGCTTAAAATACTCAGTATGGCAAGGTATCATATATTGAGCTAGCCCGTCCTAAACACCATCAATTACCACATTTGAAAATTTTAGTTGCTCCATTTGGTCCGCCTGGAACTCTCCACTTGGATCATTCATTCTTATGTTTAAAAGTATGTGGGCACACTAGTCTCTTTTTCACAACATCTGCCCAGAATTCAATGATTTATTATATTTTACTCCTACCAAATAAAGGTAATACTTTACCCTTTTCTAAGAAACATAATTTAACTCTAACATAAGTTTTATTTATATGCTACTAACACTTAAAATAGTAACAATAAAAAGATTTCTGAGGCAAAGCATCTGGTGAAATTCATTTTTAATATAGTATTTTATCTAATTAATTAATGGAACATTGAAGTTTTAACGGACATTATTTTGCCTTGGTTTTGATTTGTTTGAATGCCCCTGTAGTTGTGGCTGAGGGAATAGCCTAGGTATTGACTTCTTCATGTATTAATAAGGGCATCATTCTAATTCAGTGTTCACTGAGCAATGGGCAACAGATGTCTTTCCACAAGTAGCTATCTTATGTCTCATGAAAAACCCATTCCATGATCAAATAGAACTGGCAAATATTTGGATAAAGCTGGTTGTTTATCCCAGAAGACTCTTCAGAAGACCTTAGTATAGTGAATATATTCTAATTTTCTTCAAGAAAGTAGAGTTCACTGAATCCCGTTGAAAAGGGGATTTCAAGGAGATTCGTTGAATCCCCTCTTTGAAAAGAGAAATTGTATTTGGTTTTGCTTTCTTAACACATGAACTCCACTCAAACTGTAACATTCTTAATTTTAATTAGAGACAATACATAAAATCATTTTTAAATGGTTAAACAATTGATATTTTATTAATGTAGTCCTTGTGTAATTTTCCTAGTCAAGTCCTGAGGTAAAAGATAACTAGTTTGTTTATATTCAATTTTCTATTCTTCCCTGTAAACCACCTCCTCCACTTTTTATCACTATATAATCTGAATTAAATTACTTTAGTAAATTATGTACAGTTCTTTTTTTTCTTTTTCAATTTTTACCCCTTTAAAAATGCACAAGGATGCCAAGGTCTTACATCAAAAATAAATATATTCCTGATCAGAAAGAAAAAGTGTGAGTGAGAATTACTTCATGAGTACAAAGCCATAGATTATTGTTTGTGATTTTTGGTGAAGAAACAAGGAAAATATGCCTCATACTTTTAAAATTTTGAAAAATGAAAATGGATAATTTTTGCTGCTACATCTCCAAGAACCCCCCTGGGGCATACTCTGTGTGAGACAGTTGAAAATGTCATTTTTAAGGGTGTGAGAAATGATAGCTTTTCTTTCATAATTGATAGAACCCTAGGTAGCAATTTTATATTTGTAAGTATTTTCTTAGTAGTATTTTAGGACTATTTGGGCAAGTAGAAATCACCATGTAAAGGCAATTTCTGGTTTAAAAAAATGAGTAGAAAGGTAAAAATGTATAAAACTCTAACCTACTCCAAATATAGTTTATCCTAGTTAAGAAGAAAGATTATTCTGTTCCTAAAATCTCTAAGTTACGGTAGAAGGAAGGATGGCTAAGATTGAAATATTTTCTTTCTTTCTTTGATCTTATAAAGGGGATCTTTTAATAACATTGCAATTAATGGTTCTGAAATGGTTTTTATCCACAAAACAACTAAGATTAGCTACAACAAAGGGTTTATTTTAGAAGTTTCTTCTGTTCAGTGATGCCAATATTAATCATGCTAAGGTGCACCAAAGGGCCAAAACAAATAAATGATACAAAGTGCAGGCCTTAGCAAAGAGAAAAGCCATGTCCTTGTTAGCCACTGTAAAATATATGCTTTCATGTCTTTTCCAAATCTTTGAAGATCCCTAATCTGCTAGGTAAGGTTTTGGTGACTCCTTTTTACCCACTTCCCATCTATAGCCGCCACTAGACAAAGAGGGACTTCTTTACATGAGGCCATCCTAGTGTTTTTTGATCTTCCTTCAAATTCAGAAAAAAAGATGAGACGTTAGAGGGAAATCAGCTATTTTATTTATATTTTTCTTTTTGTCTTTGTTAGCTTTGGGATCAATTCTTCTGGTTACCTCTTTCATACAAAATCAGTGTGGTGATGGAAAAAGTGACAGAAAAGCAACAAGGCTACCTTTTCTATCTGCTTAAAAATGTAGCTATTAAAGTGTTTTATCTTTTCAAATAATAAACTGAATAATTGTCTTTTTCACCCCTGCAAATTTACATGTTAATTTTAAATATTAAAATAACAAATCATCACTTGGCAGAAGATTTCTTTCATGTATAATGATTTCCTTTTTGTCACAGGAGCAAATCCTCCAAAATTTAATCTTATGATTTTAGATGTATCTTCTAACATAACAAAGCTTAGCGTCAAATCCCTATATATTCTGTAATATAATAATTTTTATATCAAGTAACAGATACAGAGACATTAAGAATGGTATTTGGCAAATAGTTAACACTCATAAATAATAGACATTTTGTTATATTATTATCATTATCATCATCGTTATCATTATTGTTATTACTATATTGAAACTTAAACATCTACAATATCCAAATGCAAGGGATGGATTAATAACAGGCTTTTGGAAAATTAAAACACAGCCATATTTGAAATTTTTATAAAAATTATTAAATGGTAAAGTACTTAAGGAAATATGTTTGAAATATTAATATATAAATTAGCATTCATATGCCAAGCTAGAAAATGTTTCTTATATATAATAAAACTGATCCTGAAGAAGTCCTTATAGAAAGATACCAGCATATATGATGAGACTATGAGTAATTTTTATTTTTCTTTAATTCTACATTTTATTTATTAATATTTTAAAAAATAAATACTATTAAAGTGAAAAATATAAAAAATAGACCCTCTAAGATTAACTACTTGTCCTGTTTTCAAAGACCCAATTTCAGTTTGCCATCATATCTTCATCAGAACAGTTTGAAAAGTTGTAAGTGACACCTTCCCTATACTTGTAAAATATATCTTATGTTTAGTGTTTAAACTTTCAACTTGTAGCAGTTATCTTTGTATTTCTCGTAATCTTTGTACTTAGCACATCATTTAACATTTCTTTTGGTTCCTTTGTCCAATTAAGTGACAGAATTTTCAGTCCTAAAGGGCATCCATTGCTCACCGTCTGAGAGAAGGGTGCCTTGATCTTTGACTATCTCTTCTTTCAGGAGGCCACTGCTCTGATTCAGGTTTGCTACCTAGAAGAGGAATATGCTCCTGGGCTCCTTCTCCTCCTTAGAATATTCAATTTCTGGTTGACTGAATAGTCTTGAGGAAGCCTGGGGAAGTTAACTCACCTCTCCCTGGAATGCTTTAGTTTAGCCAAGCCCTAGGCAAGAAGGCATCTGGTGAGGCCCTTAGAATCCTTCAGGTACAAAGAAACAAGTTAATGTCTGCATTACTCTAAGGTAGTGTTTTGCAAAATATGGTCCTTGGAACATCTGTAACAGAATAATCTGGGGAGGTTGCTAAAAGGCAGATGCCTTGGCTCTACCCAAAACAATTAAAAATATATTTGAGGATGGAGATCAAGTAAAACCAAGTTTATTAATGTCTCAAAGACTTCTTTTGACATTTAAGATTATAGAATCAGTGGTGTGATTTCTATAGTCTCCAAGTAAGAATCAATCTAAGTAGAATCAAACTAAGTAGAATTGACCAAAAAGTACAGAAGTAGGTAAAATGAACTCCAGAAGAGGCATGCAAAAGTAAAAGGTAGGATAAAGACAGTAATTATTTCCTGTAATGAGGGAGACACACATTATAGGTTACTATTTGTGTGCCATATCATCTCAGTGCTCAGGACCTAAGTCACCAGGGTATGCAAATTGAAGATTCTGTTCATAAAGAAATAAGCAAACTTTGGCAAAATCTATAATTGATACACTTTTTATTGCTCATCTCTTCTCAAGAATATGTTTCTCATGTTATAAGTTGTTACATATTTTTATTATTTGTTTAAAGTCATAAAACTTTGGGGAAATGCATATAAGGATAATGTTGAAGAAAAATCATTAAAAGAAAAACCAATATGTTTTCACATGCTTATTTCATTGGATTGTCAGATTTGGGCAATAAAATTGATTCAAAGTTTTCTGCTCTTTGGAGGTAAGAATGGAGATAAGAATGGAAATACCTCTTTGGAGGTAAGAATGGAAATATAAAACAATACATAGCTAGTATACACACAGAGAGAACATATTTCCTAGTAAATTCAAACATGAATTTGTCTTTTGAGTTACTTTAAAATGATTAGCAGAGGCACTGAAGGGAAAAAATATTGTCATTTTATATGAGGTGATATTGATTGAGCAACATAGTATGATTATACATAGGAATTAAATGATAAGGTACACTGGAATATTTTATTCTTAATGGCCTATATATAGCTTTTATAATTTACATACTCATATAAGATATGTAAATCAAAACACCATAATGCCCTTTATATCTTATCAAGGAAGAGTGTCATCTGATTCTTTCTGTTGAGGCAAACATTTCCTTTAGCAAAGGCTATAAACCCTTTCCCGGCCCCAAGTTATTAACTCAGAGTGAACTTCAAGTCTAATTTGCTTTTTTCTTCCACTCTCAGAACATAAGACATAAGGAAGATTGTTTTAAATCAGGTAAAAAGAAGAATAGGTGAAATTTTATGGTAGAGGGAAAAGTATACAGTAGTTGTTCTATTAATATTAGGGATAGGAGTTGGAAAGGATAAACTGGAAATTGTAAGTGTAAAGAATATTAGCTAAGGGCTATTTGTAAGAAAAGTCAAGCATCTTAATGATGTAAAGACAAGAGAGTATAGACTGAATGTTTCCTGCCAGCCATGTCTTAGTTAGAAGCAATAAATAAATAAACATTAAAGATGAGATATAAAATGTTTCAATCCACTATGATAGAATATTCAAAAGCCAATTAACTGTGTTCAAGTCACTGTTCAGTTGCTAAATTGTGTCCAACTCTTTGTGACCCCATGGATTGCAGCATGCCAGGCTCCTCTGTCCTCCAATATCTCACAGTTTGTTCAAACTCATGGTCATTGAGTCAGTGATGCTATGTAACCATTTCATCCTCTGTCACCCTCTTTTCTTTTTGCTTTCAATCTTCTCTGGCATCAGTGTATTTTCCAACAAATCGGTTCTTCACATCAGGTGGCTCTTCGGCTTCAGCAGCAGTCCTTCCAATAACATTCAGAGCTGATTTCCTTTAGGATTGACTGGTTTGATCTCCTTGCAGTCCAAAAGACTCTAAGAGTCAGCACCACAGTTCAAAAGCATCAATTCTTTGGCACTCAGCCTTCTTTATGGTCCAAGCTTCTCTGTATGTGACTGCTGGAAAACCATAGCTTTAACAGTGCATACAGACCTTTGTCAGCAAAGTGATCTTTTATAATGTGCTGTCTAGGTTTGTCATAACTTTCCTTCCAAGGATAAAATGTCCTTTAATTTCATGGCTGCAGTCACCATCCGTAGTGATTTTGGAGCCCACGAAAATAAAATCTGTCACTGCTTCCACTTTTTCTCCTCTATTTGCCATGAGGTAATGGGGCAAGATGCAATGATCTTAGGTTTTTTTCATGTTCAATTAGAAGCCAACTTTTTAACTCTACCCTCTGACCCTCATCAGTAGGCTCTTCAGTTCCTTTTCACTTTCTGGCATTACAGTGGTACCATCTGCATATCTGAGGTTGTTGATACGTCTCCTGGTAATCTTGATTCCAGCTTGTGATTCATTCAGCTTGACATTTTTATGATGTACTCTGCACATAAGTTAAATGAGCAGGGCTACACAATATACAGCCTTATCATACTCCTTTCTCAATTTTAAACCAGTCCATTGTTTCATGTCTGGCTCTGTTGCTTCTAGACCTACACACAGATTCCTCAGGAGACGGGCAAGGCGGTCTGGACTCCTATCTCTTTAAGAATTATTCAGTTTGTTGTGATCCATAAAGGCAAAAGATTTTGATCATTGAGTAGTCATGCAGTTGTGTCCAACTCTTTGCAATCCCATGGATGGTAGCCTACCAGGCTCCACCATCCATGGGATTTTCCAGGCAAGAACACTGAAATGGGCTGCCATTTCCTTAGTGTGGTCAATGAATAATATTTAAATGTAAATATAACCTTTTCCATGAGATGGGAATACCAGACCAACTGACCTGCCTCTTGAGAAACCTATATGCAGGTCAGGAAGCAACAGTTAGAACTGGAAAATAAGAAAAGTAGTATGTCAAGGCTGTATATTGTCACCCTGCTTATTTAACTTTTATGCAGAGTACATCATGAGAAACACTGTGTTGGATGAAGCACAAGCTGGAATCAAGATTGCTGGGAGAAATATCAATAACCTCAGTTATGCAGATGACATCACCCAGAAAGTGAAGAGGAGCTAAAAGCCTCTTGATGAACGTGAAAGAGGATAGTGAAAAAGTTGGCTTAAAGCTCAACATTCAGAAAAAGAAGATCATGGCATCTGGTCCCATCACTTCATGGGAAATAGATGGGAAACAGTGGAAACAGTGAGAGACTTTATTTTGGGGGGCTCCAAAATCACTGCAGATGGTGATTGCAGCCATGAAATTAAAAGATGCTTACTCCTTGGAAGAAAAGTTTTGACCAACCTAGATAGCATATTCAAAAGGAGAGACATTACTTTGCCAACAAACGTCCATCTATCCAACGCTATGGTTTTTCTAGTGGTCATGTATGGATGTGAGAGTTAGACTGTGAAGAAAGCTGAGCACCGAAGAATTGATGCTTTTGAACTGTGGTGTTGGAGAAGACTCTTGAGAGTCCCTTGGACTGCAAGGAGATCCACCCAGTCCATCCTAAAGGAGATCAGTCCTGGGTGTTCATTGGAAGGACTAATGCTAAAGCTGAAACTCCAATACTTTGGCCACCTGATAAGAAGAGTTGACTCATTGGAAAAGACCCTGATGCTGGGAGGGATTGGGGGCAGGAGGAGAAGGGTATGACAGAGGATGAGATGGTTGGATGGCATCACCGACTCGATGGACATGAGTTTGAATGAGTTCCAGGAGTTGATGATAGACAGGGAGGCCTGGCATGCTGTGATTCATGGGGTCACAAATAATCAGACATGACTGAGTAACTGAACTGAACTGAACCAATGTTAACAACTTGATCCTTGGTTCCTCTACCTTTTCTAAATCCAGCTTGTACATCTGGAAGTTCTTTGTTCATAAACTGCTGAAGCCTAGCTTGAAGGATTTTGAGCATTACCTTGCTAACATGTGAAATGGGTGCAATTGTGGGGTAGTTTAAACATTCTTTGGAATTGCCCTTCTTTGGGATTGGAATGAAAACTGACCTTTTCCAGTCCTGTGGCCACTGCTGTGTTTTCCAAATTTGCTGCCCTATTGAGTGCAGCACTTTCACAGCATCATCTTTTAGGATTTGAAATAGCTCAACTGGAAGTCCATCACCTCCACTAGATTTGTTCATAGTAATGCTTCCTAAGGACTACTTGACTTCACACTCCAGGATGTTCAGCTCTAAATGAGTGACAACATCATCATGGTTATCTAGGTCATTAAGACCTTTTTGCATGGTTCTTCTGTGTATTCTTGCCACCTCTTCTTAATCTTGTCTGCCTGTGTTAGATCCTTACTGTTCCTGTTCTTTATCAGACCTATCCTTTCAAGTTTTCCTTTGATATCTCCAAATTTCTAGAAGAGATATCTAGATTTCCCCATTCTATTGTTTTCCTCTATTTCTTTGAATTGTTCATAAGAAGGCTTTCATATCTTCTTGCTATTCTCTGGAACTTGCTCACGGTTGAATATGTCTTTCTCTTTCTCCCCTGCCTTTCACTTCTCTTCTTCTATTTGTAAAGCCTCCTCTGACAACAACTTTGCTTTCTTGCATATCTTTTTCTTGGGGATGATTTTTTGTTCATTGTATCCTGTACAGTGTTACAAATCTCTATCTATAGTCCTTCAGGCATTTTATCAGATCTAATCCTTTGAATCTATTCATCACTTCCACTTTATAATACTTTCCTGGTGGCTCAGACAGTAAAGTGTCTGCCTACAAAGCAGGGGACTTGGGTTTAATCCCTGGGTTGGGAAGATCTCCTGGAGAAGGAAATGGCAATCAACTCCAGTATTCTTGCCCAGAAAATCCCATGGACGGATAAGCCTGGTAGGCTACAGTCCATGGGGTCCTAAAGAGTTGGACATGATGGAGCAACTTCATGTTCACTTTTACTTTCTTTCCATTTTATAATCACAAAGAATTTGGTTTAAGTCATACCTAAATGGCTTAGTGGTTTTCTGCACTTATTTTTTTTCAATTTAAGCCTATATTTTGCAATGAGAAGTTCATGATCTGAGCCATAGTCAGCTCCAGGTCTTGTTTTTGTTAACTGTATAGAGCTTCTTCATCTTCAGAACATAATAGTTTAATTTCAACATTGACCATCGGTGATGTCCATGTGTAGAGTCATCTGTTGTGCTGTTTGAAAAGGGTGTTTGCATGACCAGCATGTTCTCTTGACAAAACTGTTAGCCTTTTCCCTGCTTCATTTGGTACTCTAAGGCCAAACTTGCCTGGTACTCTTGACTTCTTACTCTTGCATTCCAATTCTCTATGATGAAAAGGATGTCTATTTCAGCGTTAGTTTTAGAAGTTGTTGTAGGTCTTCACAGAACTTGTCAGCTTCATCTTCTTTGGCATCAGTGGTTGGATTACTATGATGCGGAATTACCTGACTTGGAAATGAACCAAGATCATTCTGTTGTTTTTCAGGTTGCACCCATGTACTGTATTTCAGACTCTTCTGTTGACTTTGAGGGCTACTTCTTCTAAGGATACTTGCCCACAGTAGCAGATATAATGATCATCTGAACTAATTCACCCATTCCCATCCATTTTAGTTCACTGATTCCTAAGATATTAACATTCAATCATTCCATCTCCTGATTGACCATGTGCAATTTACTTTGACTCATGGACCTAATATTTCAGATTCCTATGCAATAATGTTCTTTACAGCATCAGACTTTACTTTTACCACCAGACACATCCACAACTGAGCATCATTTCCACTTTGGCCCAACTGCTTCATTCTTTCTGGAGCTATTAATAATTGCCATCTGCTCTTCCCCAGAAGCATAGTTGATACCATTCGACCTCAGAGGTTCATCTTCCAGAGTCATATCTTTTTGTCTTTTTATAATGCTCATAGTGTTCTCAAGCAAGAATACTGGAGTGGCTTGTATTCCAGTGCACAACATTTTGTCATAACTTCACTATGACCCAGCTGTCTTGGGTAGCCCTGTATGGCATGGCTTATAATGAGCTATGCAAGCCCCTTTACCATGACAAGGCTGTGATCCATGAAGAGGTGTTCAAGTAGTTGTCACTTATAACTTAAAAATGAATTTATCTTCCATGTAAAGGATTTACCAAATTGTAATTATCATTTAATCTCATTTTGAAATCCTGAGTAGGGTCAGATACACATCCATTGACAAATTAGCCCGTGGAATATGCAGAGATGACTTTAATTTCACTAGTTTGAGTCATGTGGCCATTTATAAACAGTAAGCAAGGTCAAGTTTCTTAGTGTCCCACTGAAAAACATGGCCACTCCATATGAATTAAGTAAATGGAAGTGGGAAAAAAAAATTTCTGAAAAATTTGTAAGAGAAGAGAGAGCCTGGCAGATAAAAATTTAGATGTCTACAGAAGCCATGTGAAAGTGAATTATCTGATCCTATCTGGACATATGATCTGGATGCATAAGCTGAGCATCCAATGGTGATAAAATAACTGAATCAAATAAATATCAATGAGACCACACTGATATAAATATATATATATACATACATAAAAAGGATTTCTTTCCTTAATTGTAATGCCAACTAAGACATCTGGAAATATTATGGACCTAGAGAATTACCAATGCTTGCTAATGATTCTCGTTAATTATAACAGGGAATGTGGAACTTTAAAAGTATTGCATAATTATCCAAATGTCATGGAGTGAGAAAGACTGCAGAAAAGTTATAGATTAGAAATAAATGCTGGAAAAATCTGTAAATTTCTTGCTTGTTATTAAAGCCTGAAACATAAGGGATTAATACTATAAAATGTATTTTTTCAAGTAACATAAAAAGTAACGGTTTTGTAGTAAGCAAATTCTATTATAATGAAACTTATGTTGTTAATATTACGATTTGCTGAAATCTTATCTGATAAGTTGGAACTTGTGGGAATAATAATGGCCCTGGGAAACTTGGCTTGCAATTGGGCTATTGTCACTGCTTTAAAAGTCACATATTATTGTAACATTTTAAGTTTTTGTTTTAAATAAGTTTTAATTTTTTTTAGACCATAGAATCTTTAATGCAATTATTCAAGCACTAATTGTGCATTTTAACATAGCTTAGAATAAGTAATGTCTGCAATGGAGAATGGTGGAAACTATCTCGTCAAAATAAAACCTGATACCCAGAGAAGCTCAGGAAATTGACCCAGAAAGAGTTTCTGCTCAATATTTTTCTTAATATGTTCTTTCTTATTTCACTTTCAGTATCTTACCCCTTATTAATGGATCTCCTCAAAAATAATAGGAAGAAATAGTAATATTTTAAAACAAAGAAAACTTGATAAAACATTAAGCAGAAGAGAAATACAAATTTTGGACTGAAGTTAGAATATGTATTCTGTAATATTTTTTCTGTGCTATATCTAAAGTTCCTTTGCATTCTTAGCTGGTTGACTAAAGCAAGCATTTGCTAAATAATGCCCTTGGGGTTTGAATGAGTTAATAAAGATTTCTGAAGAACATAGTACAAATTAGCTTATTCTGAAACACAATCCTTAATAAACTGTCTCTCTTATATAAAATATTTTAGGAAAGCTCTTCTAGACATTTTGTTGCAGATTAGATTAAAGGAGGAAAAAGCTACCTTCTTTCCATATTCATTGTCCTTCTCTTTATCTGGCTAGTTCCATTACTGTGAATTCTGCATTTGTTTGTTTATCGCAAAACTAGCTATAGCTGTAAACCTACATTTACATCTGAATTTGAGGGGAGATATCTCACATGAGGAAAGAATATTTTCACTTCAGGGCCATCTGCAAAAGTAAAAATTAAGAAAAGGAGAGAAGTAAGGGAGGGATGGAGGAAGGAAGGAAAAGAAGTAGGATAGAGAGAGAGGGAAAAGGAAAAATTAATTATTTTTTCCTTTAACTTACAATTTATAAATGGCAAGGAATCTCCTGTTAAAATAGTTTGCTTGGAAACCCAGCATTCTGTTTTCTTGTTCTTTCTTTTGTAGTACCAGACCAATTCTATGTAGAATTACCCATAGATCAAAATAATCATAAATTGAATTTGATAAAAGTATATATGTGTTTATAAATGTAGTGTGTGTGTGTATCTAAGTATATATATTACACATATAATTTTATAAAAATTATTGAACAGTGTCTTAAACTAGATTAAGATCTCAATACCAGAAATAACATTAGATTGCAGATAACCTGAAGTTTCTAAATATAATAAAAATTAGCAATAAATATGGTACTATGCTCTTTGGCCATCAAAGCATCAAGGGAAACCTAATCAATCTCTTAAGTGATATTTCAGTCTAAATAAAGGTCTTCCTTGGGGTTTAAAGAAAATTTTTCCTAGTAGGCTCTAAAGCTAGGGTGCTGCAGTAGAGTCAGAAAAGAAGACAATTCTCAATAGTATTAACACGATAAATTAAGTAACAGATTCCTGTTTCATGTTACATTCTCTGAATATAAATAGAGTTAATAATGCCAATGATAGAGCGTATAAATCAATTCTTAAGGAAACCTCCCAAATTGAGATCCTTATCTACAGTTTTCTTATTGACTGACATAAGATGGCCCCAAATTAAAAGTTATGCCTCTTAGTAGCAAAAGTGTTTTACTGGTCTTTGCAGTCTTATGTAAGGCATTATTTGAACTTTGCTCTTGAAAATTGTTCTAAAAAGAAAAGCTCCATATTTCATACACTATCTATATGTGTATATACATGAATATAATATATATAATCTCATAGAAAATACTCTTTCATAGGCTATGTATGTGTAATACATATTCACTATGAAATATGAGATTTTCCTGTAGAACCTTCTGCATGTGTACACACATTTATACTTATATGAATATATATAAAGAGGGACAGAGACAGAGAAAATATATATATGTATATATAGATAGATATTTTAAAATCTATGAAGTTGTGGTTTTTCAATCACTTTGTGGTTACTGAATTTGATAAACTATGGTACTTTTTTTTTTTTAAACAAAATGACCTTTTACCCTAAGACCCTATATAATTTGAACAGCCCTGGTGAAAATGTTATTTTGAAGTGTTGATGTGCAGTTTTCATACAGAAGATAATTAATTGCTCCTTGGAGGTTTGAGTTTGAGAAGAATTTCTGTGAATAAATTAATCTTCTGCACCTTTTACTCTTGCAGAGGAAGGAATGTCTGAGGTCAGGACAAACTGTAGCATCACAAACAAGATATATTTCCTTGGATGTGATTGCTTTCTTCAAGAAAATGATTAGAGAGATTAACATGCAAATAACAGCTAAGCCAGCTCTTATAAGGGGGAAAAAATAGCTCCAGATACATTTTGAAAATCACTGGGACCAAAATCTCTTTCTATAAACGTCACTTTTATGATAATCAGAATACATTGTTTGGAGAAAAATATTAATTTAGGTAGGTCTGAAGAGTTGTCACCCAGTTAATTAATCCCATCTGCTATTTTTACTGTCAGAACTGCAGCAATCTGTTTGCCAGGAATTCAAAACCAGAAAAAAAGGCCCCATGAGCCCCACTAACAATCTTTGTCTACAACATCTTTCACCTAATATACATGAATTCAAATTTGAAAAGGTGACAAAGAAAAAAATATCTGGATAATCTGCTTTATTTCATTTATGTTCATGGAAATTTAGAAAATTAACTTTAAATATCATGACATTCAAGAAAAGCAAACTGTGAAATTACAGAAAAAAGGGAGGGTGCAAGAGTATGATTAGAAAATTTTACCCTTGTTCCCCAAATAAAATGCAGTTCTGCTTGCAATTAAAATATGTACTTTATTACTTATAAATTCTCCTTGATTCTTTGTGTCAAAAATTCATTGCTCTTCACTCTATTATGTTAACTTTGGAGTAGGACTTGAAAGTTGATTTTTTCATAAGAATTCTGTCTAGTTTTCCTCTTTAGATAATACTGAATTATGGGAGAAGGCAATGGTGACCCACTCCAGTACTCTTGCCTGGAAAATCCCATGGATGGAGGAGCCTGGTGGGCTGCAGTCCATGGGGTCGCTAAGAGTCAGACACAACTGAGCGACTTCACTTTCACTTTCCACTTTCATGCATTGGAGAAGGAAATGGCAACCCACTCCAGTTTCTTGCCTGGAGAATCCCAGGGACGGTGGAGCCTGGTGGGCTGCCGTCTATGGGGTCGCACAGAGTCAGACACAACTGAAGCAACTTAGCAGCAGCAGCAGCAATATTAGACTTGTTATTGAGAAGTAACTCATATGTGACAATGTAATGTGCATAATTATGTGCATTATAAATTTCCCAAATAAACATATGGTATCTTATTTTCCCTAGTGAGTTTATCACTCAGGTGCTCAAGGAAGTATATTAACTCTTCAAGACACCCATTTCCCTAAATGTTTAGATTATGCCAGAGCATAGAATATTAAAAAAAGAGATATTTATCAGTAAAAAGAATGGATAAGCCTGTTTTATGGAGTCATGTGGCCACTGAACTCTCATATCAGATTTATCATTAGAAATGTTCAGTCTCCTTTTCTAGTTCACATGGTGGAAAGGCTGCTATAAAAGTCATTAGGAAGTGACCAACTTCCAACATGATATTTTTAATTGTTTTACTTCATCCCATAGTCTGACACTATTAATTACTCCTTTCTCAATTAAATCTGATTATAATCTTATCTTCATGTAATGTGTAGATTTTCTCTTTCATAAACCCTTCTCCTTTAACCCTTGTAACTATTTTTTTTTTTTTTTTGCTTTATGCCTTTTCCTAGAGCAATCTGTTCTCTTTTCTCTCGGTTTTGAAACCTTGCTAGAAACTCCTAGAGCAATTGTATTCACAGCTGTGATATGAACTGTCTACTAACTAGTGTAAGTATCAAAGTGTATTTTCATCTATGAGGTTCCTTTACCTACATGCATTTTACCCTTCTGTTCTGTTCAGTCACCCAGTTGTGTCCAGCTCTTTGCAACCCCATGGACTGCAGCATGCCAGGCCTCCCTGTCTCTCTCCATCTCCCAAATTTTGCCCAAGTTCATGTCCACTGCATCAGTGATGCCATCCAGCTGTCTCATCCTCTGACATCCTCTTCTCCTTCTGCCCTCAATCTTTCCCAGCATCAGGGACTTTTCCAGAGTCATCTGTTCGAATCAGATGACCATAAAACTGGAGCTTTAGCTTCAGCATCAGTCCTTCCAGTGAATACTTAGGGTTGATTTCCCTTAAGATTGACTGGCTTTATCTCTTTGCTGTCCAAAGGACTCTCAGGAGTCTTCCCCAGCACTACAGATTGAAGGCATCAATTCTTTGATGTTCTGCCTTCTTTACAGTACAGCTCTCACAACTGTACGTGAAACACTGGAAAGACCAGTGTTATAGCTTTGACTATATGGACCTTTGTTAGCAGAGGTCTCTGCCCTTCAACACACTGTCTAGGGTTGTCATAGCTCTTTGCAAAGAAGCAACCATCTTCTGATTTCATGGCTGCAGTTACCATCTGCGGTGACTTTAGAGCCCAAGAAGAGGAAATGTGTCATTTCCACCTTTTTCCCTTCTATTTGCAATGAAGTAATGGGGCCATTTTAATCTTATCCTTCCCCCAATCAATCACACTTTATTTTCCCTCAAACTTGATCTTCTTCTATCACTATCATTAAACTAGTAGTACCCTTATTAACTGTATCCAGTTAAGTCAAAACCTCAGTCATTTCCTTCTTTCCCCATTATTCAACACTGATTGTTTAGGAATTCATATGTCTGCCCCAAATTCTAAGTCCTTAGAGCACAGAAAACAATACTGCCCACATTGTTTGCTCAGTATTAGCTCAGTTCTGGATTTATATTAGATACATATACAAAAAATGCTTGCTGATGAATGAACTATTGTGCATATCATTTAGTTACATTGGCATTCCTTTGTTAGAATTTTCTTGGCATTGTTGGGTGATAGAAGGATTTTAAATGGTTTTTTAATAAATCCTATTTTTGTTGTCCTAGCTCTCAGAACAGGATTTTATTTTCTCCCATTCACCCATGCCACATGTAGGGAAAACCTGTAGCCACAAGGAACATCTGGTGTTTTTATACATCCCTTTAAAGAAAAGATAGGTTATATCCTATGAAACCTTTACTTCATCTGACTCTAATTACTTTTCTAATATTCATTGATCTGTCAGTTTGTGGACAATGAGGATCTTACTTGACTCATAAATGCAATGGTGTGATTTGTTTTAAAAAAGATCTATTCATTCAACCCATATTGTCCTAGATACTTGGCTACATTGATAAAACAGACCCTTGATCCCAAGAAACTTAAAATCTAGTGGAAAATAAAAACAGATATTAAAAAAACAGAAAAAAACATAATCATAGTAAATATATATATATATATATATATATATATGTATGAATGGTATGTGTTAAATTACGGAAAAAGGAAAACAATTGTTCATAGATGGTGGATCTGTGAGGAGTAATATTGAAGTTTTAAAGAAAAAGGGAGCAAGAAAACAAATGAAAAATTTTGACCTTCCTCCAGAAATTGTGCCTGAGGAAGATAGATTACAGCCCTTCTCTCCTTTTCTCCTTGGGGGTTGTATTTCTTTTTTTTTTTCCTTTGTTCCCAATCAACTCCCAGCCTAAGTAGTGTGATAGAAAATCTAATACGCTGAAGAAATAAGCTCTGAAATAGCCAATGAAAGAAGCCATTCCTAAAGAGTGAAGAGTTAATGAAGAATTTTTAACAGCCTATCGACTCAGCTTCACTCTGTTACCATTTAAATGGCCTCAAATGGGATGTGAAGCTTAACATATCACGGAATAGCATGTAGTTTCTGGTGGCTGCAAACATTTTCTCATTAATCCTAGTTGTCGGATACATCAGCAATGCCACGGAATTTGGAGAGTCTGTACCTTTGCTTTAAATTTCTTTTTTCTTTTCATTTAAAGATGGAATTTAAGAGAATTAAGCAAAGAGTGAAATCATGGGCATTTCCTTATTACTATTACTAAAAATAAATTTAAGTAAAACAATTAATATCCTGTTAACATGGGTGGATATGACTAGACTCAGTGTTCTCTTTTCAACAACAACAAAAAATTCAAAATATGTAACTTACAGACCTGTATTTTGCTGTATTACCTACTCATGTGATATCTTAAATGTTTATATTTCCTTGGTTTCATGTTCTTAAGTCATCCAATATATACAAAGTTTAAACATGTTAGTTTGCTTATGTTATATTGGTAGTTGTGAGGATTTTTTTAAATTATGAATCTGTATTATATAAATCTGCACGTCTTATTCATAAAGGCTCTAGCATATCTTTGATTTCTTTGCAAGATGCCAACTTGGACAAAGTTTTATTTTTTTCCTTACTGACACAGACATTTACAAAATTTCTATAATAAAATATAGATGTTTCTTATTTACTATTTCAAAATGTTTATCGGTAAACAAATCTTCAGTTCCTAAAAAAATTGACTAGATGTTCCTCCACTCTGTGATTAGGGTGAACAAATTCCAGTTTATGCCTGGTATCTCAGCATACTAATAATAATTCTCCTTGTCATTGAAGAAAGCCTCCTAATTTGTATGATGAATGGAATGGTTACCATATCCATGACTGATCTGAAATCTGGCTGTCATTAAGGACATCACTCTTTAATGTGACTTCCAAGACTCTTCTGCCTTTCTGGAATGACCCCAGGTCCTTTGGGAATTATTGCCATCATTGGTTTTCTCTTTATTACTGTCATGAACATTTCATTTGTTCAAGGCTTTTGCCACTGGTTTTAGTCCCCACCCCCACCCAGCTATCAACTTTTATCTTTTATATTGCAAGCTTTCAAACAGCCAAACATTGTAATGTCCCAGTTCTGTTTCATGTTTATCTCTGATCATATCACCTACATCCAGTTTTACATCCAAAGTCATTCCCTAGATCTTATCTGATTTACATTTGAAACCCGATGTTCTGGCATTCCTTTTTCTAACCAAACCTGTTATTTTCACATACCCTTAACTTCATTACTAATTGCTTGCCCTGACTCTATTCTTTAACCCCATCAGCACCTTAAAAATTTGACCTCTTACTATCATTCTGTCCTTCATTAATCTCTCTGAGCTTTAGTGTCTTCCCTATTTAGAATGGTTCCTCTTTCTTTTTTACCCTATTTCCCCAAATAAATTAAACTTGACAGGAATTTTTATGTTTGTTTACTGTTGTGTCTCTAACATCTACAAGGACACCTAGCATACATACAGTAGGCCCTCAACAGAGGCTTGTGAATGAAAAAAAAAAAAAAAAAGGTTTGAATCAGTCAGATTACAATTTAAATTTCAACTCAGCATTACCTATTTTAATGACCTGAACTGAAAAAGCTTCCACTTCCAGTTTCATTCATACTCTAAAAATATCCCTGTTTCACCTTGTTCACAGCAAGGGAACAGTTCCTGAAGTTTACTTGCTTATTACTCACACACTTTTTTTTCCCCTTAAAGGCAGGATTCATTCTTCATTGTTCACTACTCTATCCCCAATACTTAATGTATTGTGTAAAGTTTAGGTCATCAGTAAATTACCTGTTCTTTTGCTAACCTTTCTATAAAATGCAAATGGTAACAGCATCTAGTTCACAGCACTATTGTAAGATCAATGATATCATATATAAGAAGCTTTGTACATGGCTTAGCAGTCAGCACACAATTTTTAGCTGTTTTTATTATGACACAAAAAATAGCAGCAAGGGTATACTTCCAATAAGCAAATGATCATGCTGGTTACTTACCACTATTTTAAAAGGCCAACCCTTGTCTTGATGATGCTGATCAAACTCCTTAACATAGCACAGAAGAACATTTATTATCTAATCTCTCTTGTCTCATTTCATGCTATGCTCAAAGCACCTGAAAGACCATATTCTTACCCTACCGAGATACATGCAGGGCCTTATCACATACAGTCCCCTTTCAAGGCTTCTGCCAAGAGCTTTGGTTCCACTGTTTTACACTGGTCGATGCCTCCATAGTCTCAAGATCTCAGTTGAGATAATTTTTTCTTTTAAAAGCATTTCCTGACTCAGAGTGCAGCACTTTATGAATTGAATTTTTTTTTTCTTCTTTTTGGTCTCCTCCCCTAGACCACGGACTGTTCAATGGCAGGGATAATATGGTCATCTTTCCATCTTTGGCACTTAATGAAGTAGCTTACATGTGGCAGGTACAGAAGCTTCACACCCTCCCCTCAACACACACACCTCCTTCAGCAGTACCCGCACCGTTCACTTGTCATCCCCTGCAGACCATCTTTGAAGCATAGGTGTCTTGTCTAACACCCATATGCACTACAGATTCTATCCTTTCAAGCCTGTTCAAGGTTATCACTCCACTAGCTTTCTTTCACTTACTAGTACTTTTAACTTTCTAAAGAATAATTTGCTTATAATAGGCAACTTCTATTCCCAATTTTATGAAAATTTCTCTTAACTCTATTTCCACCTAACAGCTAAAATCCTGTTTTGTGCTCTGGTGGGGGGTGATTTAGTCGCTAAGTGATGTCCAGTTCTTGCAACACCATGGACCATTGCCTGCCAGGCTCCTCTGACCATGAGATATCCCTAACAAGAATACTGGAGTGGGTTGCCATTCCCTTCTCCAGGGGCTCTTCTGGACCCAGGCATTGACCTGGGTTTCCTGCATTGCAGATGGATTCTTTACTGACTGAGCTACCAGGAAATCCTTTTTATGCTCTCAGTTCAGTGGCTCAGTCATGTCTGACTCTCTGCGACCCCATGAATCGCAGCATGCCAGGCCTCCCTGTCCATCACCAACTCCCGGAGTTCACTCAGACTCATGTCCATTGAGTCGGTGATGCCATCCAGCCATCTCATCCTCTGTCGTCCCCTTCTCCTCCTCCTGCCCCGATCCCTCCCACAATCAGGGTCTTTTCCAATGAGTCAGCTCTTCGTATCAGGTGGCCAAAGTATTGGAGTTTCAGCTTTAGCATCAGTCCTTCCAATGAACACCCGGGACTGATCCCCTTTAGGATGGACTGGTTGGACCTCCTTGTAGTCCAAGGGAATCTCAAGAGTCTTCTCCAGCACCACAGTTCAAAAGCATCAGTGCTTTGGCACTCAACTTTCTTCATAGTCCAACTCTAACATCCATACCTGACCACTGGAAAAACCATACCCTTGACTAGATGGACCTTTGTTGGCATAGTAATATCTCTGCTTTTTAATATGCTATCTAGGTCGGTCATAACTTTCCTTCCAAGAGGTAAGCATCTTTTAATTTCATGACTGCAATCACCATCTGCAGTGATTTTGGAGACCCCCAAAATGAAGTCTGACACTGTTTCCCCATCTATTTCCCATGCAGTGATAGGACCGGATGCCATGTTCTTCATTTTCTGAATGTTGAGCTTTAGGCCAACTTTTTCACTCTCCTCTTTCAGTTTCATCAAGAGGCTTTTAAGTTCCTCTTCACTGTCTGCCATAAGGGGTGGTATCATCTGCATATCTGAGGTTACTGATATTTCTCCCGGCAATCTTGATTCCAGCTTATGTTTCTTCCAGTCCAGCGTTTCTCATGATGTACTCTGCATAAAAGTTAAATAAGCAGGGTGACAATATACAGCCTTGACGTACTCCTTTTCCTATTTGGAACCAGTCTGTTGTTCCATGTCCAGTTCTAACTGTTGCTTCCTGACCAGAATATAGGTCTCTCAACCTCTACTTGGCAGCAAAAACGTCTTGAAAGATACCCTTATGGTTTCAACACCTTCAGTTTTCATATTTTCAAAGCATACTTCAATCTGTTTCATCCAGTCACACCTTCAAAAATTACCATGACAGGATCATCAGTAGCTTCTATGTTGCCAAATGGTTGACGCTTTTTAAGTTTTTTGTTTTTTTTTAATTTGGAAATGATTTCAAAACTTACGAAAGTTCTAACAGTAGCAATAGTGCTAAGCATATCATGTACCCATGTTCACTTATTGCCAACTTTTTATTCCACTTGCTTTCTCTCTCTGTCACACACACATACACAGAAACCCTCTAATTTTTTTTCTGAAACATTAGAGAGTGGGTCACATATATCATTGATGGCCCTTTAATCCTAAATATGTCATTGCATAGTTCCTAAATGTAGGGATATATTATTTTATTACTACACCACAGTTATTATCTTCATACATGCATATGCTACCATAAATTTATCTAATCTACTGTTCATTTTCCAAATTTGTCTGTTGATACATAATGTCTTTATATCTCCTCACCCCCTTGCTGCCACTGCCCAAGTACAGAATCTAGCCTAGAGTAAGTTATTCCATGTCATTTTCATATCTCTTTAGCCTACTTATTAGAATAATTTCCACAGGTTTTTACCTTTTATGACATTGATCTTTTGTAAAAATAAAATATATCCCACTGCACCTTATTTTTGCTAATGAAAAAATAACCTTCCCTCTTTGGGGCTGAAATAGCATTGCTTGCATCTTTCAGCAGCACATCTGGAGGCATGCAGTGTCCATCTGTCTTGCACTGGTAATTTTTAATTTCACTCACATATCCAGTGTCTTCAGATTTCTCCATTTTTATGATTAGTTATTTTTTTTTCCCTCCAAACAACTAGTAAACAGTCTGTGAAGAGAAACATTAATGAAAGTTTTCTGTTCCCTTTCAAAATTTCCCCCTAGACTTACCATCCATGATAATTTTGCCTGATGAAAGCTTTACCAGGATTGTTACAAAATGACTGTTTTCTAATTCCAGCCTTCCTTCCACGTTTACCAGCTGTCATTCTGCATTTTACTATAAGCAAAATCTCTTCCTATTTATATATTTATTTATTTATTATGGGCCCAGGATTTCTTAAACATTTTTGGTTTACAGTCCATAACTGTACTTCATCTTTTTGACCCAACATTACCTATGTTTGGCCTTTGGAAATCCCTTCAATCTGGAATTTGTGTTCTTGTGATATGCCCTTATTATTTTTTGAGTGCTTTCTTGTTTTCCAGCATAGCATGGCATTCCAGGCTCATTATGTACCTATCCTGAACTATCTATGAGCTCAACCATTCCTCAGAATGAACTTTAATGAGACTGAACGTAATGATCAAGATTTGGGCACAAAATGTTCTCATCGCTAGTAAGTGTCTGTGCTTCTGTAGACCTTTCAGCCATCCGAACTAGGAAATGTATGTACACACACACACACAATATACATGGAGAAGGAGATGGCAACCCACCCCACTATTCTTGACTGGGAAATCTCATGGACAGACGAGCCTGGTGGGCTATGGTCCATGGGATCACAAAGAGTCAGACACAACTTAGTGAGTAAACAACAATAACACACACATATACATACATATGCATGCAGATATAAATATTTATACTTATACACATGCATAAATACATATTCATTGCATATAAACATTAATTTGCACATATACACAGATTTTAGAAATTATATGTTCATAGCAACACTTTTAATTCTAATGCATTCTTTCAGCGTTCTTTCTTCCTTACACTATTCCCTTTTTTTTTCTCATTCTTCCTTTAGTGAGAATCCTGACTCTCTACAACACTGAACACATTTACTCTCCTGCTCAGTCCTATAATACATCTAAAATAGTGGATGTAATTTAAGATTCTAAAACAGTTTTATAATTTTTATGTGCAAACCACTATAATAAGCAAAACTACTAAAAAAAAAAAAGTTTAGGCTTCCACCTGGACTTCCCAGTACAGAGGGTAATATAGACAAATGCTGTGCTCATGAATTATTATTTGGATTAAGCTACATTTTCCTTCCTTCCCTACCTTGCTTCTCTCCTTCCTGTCTATATATCATATTTTATCATAAAATTAGATTCCTTTTTTAGTTTTCTTTCAGCTTTAGAATATCTCACTCTTTCCATTCTTGTGGGAAGTAAGCAAAAAAAAAAAAATTTTTAATGTAAACTATTAGTATACTTCCAAGAAACACTACAGAATAATTTTAATCACAGAACTATTGTTCCTCTTCTATCTATTTCACCACATTTCTTACTTTTTGTAGAGAGCCATCTCGGGTTTTTGTTTTATTCTTTCTTTGCTGTATTTTCTAATGAAAAGTAAATATATGTGTATGTTTTTCTTACACAAAAACTAACATACTATGTTTTTTTGCAGTTCTTTGAATTAACTCATGGAGAGTACTCAATGCAATTTCTTTTTCATTCATTCACAGTTGTAACTTCAGGGTACCACATTATATGTACTATATACATTATATGTACTGTAATTCCTTAAACCAATTTCCTATGCTTAAAAATTTAACTACTTCCAATATTTTGTGATTATAACATGTATAATAAATAACTCTTATTTATAAACTTGTATTTATAGAGGTGAATCTTCAGGATAAATACCTAGAAGTGGCATTAAAATACTGAAGTATATGTAGATGTGATATTGTGCTAGATATTTATAAATTTTTGTCTATAGAAGCTATGTCATTTATATTCCTGTCATCAGTGTATGAAAAAGCCTACTTTCCCACAGCACTGCCAACAGAAGTTATTGTCAGGTGGTAAATTTTGTCAAACTGATCTGAGAAAAAGGTGATAACTCATTGTCATTTAGATTTGCGTTTATCTTATCTAAGTTACATTTCTTTTTTTGAATAGCATAAACATAGATGTTCCTTTCCAATATATGGCTGTTGGTCCTATCAGCCTCAAATTTTTAAATTGTTAATATTAACACTTCATTCATGATAGGGGCTACAATTATATTCATTGTCTTTGAAGAGTGCTTATGGTTATATTATTACCAACTTTTCTCTTAATTAATATAGTAAACTTTATCATTTTCTTTTGTTTCACATGGATTCTTAGGTATAGTTAGAAGGTCTGACTGTGCAACAAATGAATTTATTTGTATTTCTCCAATCCTTGCGTCAGTTTCATTATACATTTAGAATGCTAATATGTCAAAAACTAATCCTCGTGTGTGGTGTGACAATCAGTTCAGTTCAGATGCAGAGTCAAGTCCGACTCTTTGTAACCCCAGGGACTGGAGCATACGAGGCTTCCTTGCCCATCAACAACTCCCAGAAATCACTCAAACTCATGTCCATTGAGGCAGTGATGCCATCCAACCATTTCATCCTCTGTTCCCCCTTCTCTTCTTTGCCTTCACACTTCCCAGCATCAGGGTCTTTTCAAATGAGTCAGTTCTTCACATCAGGTGGCAAAGTATTGGAGTTTCAACATCAGCATCAGTCTCTGCAAAGAATATTCAGGACTGATTTCCTTTAAGATGGACTGTTTGGATCTCCTTGAAATCCAAGGGACTCTCAAGAGTCTTCTCCAACACCACAGTTCAAAAGCATCAATTCTTTGGCACTCAACTTTCTTTATAGTCCAACTCTCACATCCATACATGACTACAGGAAAAACCATAGCTTTGACTAGACAGACCTTTGTCAGCAAAGTAGTGTATGTGCTTTTAATATGCTATCTAGGTTGATCATAGCTTTTCTTCCAAGGAGCAAGTGCCTTTTAATTTCATGTTGCAGTCACCATTTGCAGTGATTTTGGAGCCCCCAAAATAAAGTTTCTCACTGTTTCCATTGTTACTTCATTTATTTGCCATGAAGTGATGGGACCAGATGCCATGATCTTAGTTTTCTGAATGTTGAGTTTTAAGCCAAATTTTAACTCTCCTTTTTCACTTTTATCAAGAGGTTCTTAGTTCCTCTTTGCTTCTACCTTAAGGGTGGTGTCCTCTATGCATCTGAAGTTATTGATATCTCTCCCTGTAATCTTGATTCCAGCTTGTGCTTTATCCAGCCTGGCATTTCACATGATGTACTCTGCATATAAATTAAATAAGAAGATGATAATATATAGCCTTGGTGTACTTACTCCTTTTCCAATTTGGAACTACTCTGTTGTTCCATATTCAGTTCTAACTGCTGCTTCTTGACCTGCATACAGGTTTCTCAGAAGGCAGGTCAGGTGGTCTGGTATTCCTATCTCTTTAAGAATTTTCCAGTTTGCTGTCATCCTCACAAAAAAGGCTTTGGTGTGATCAATAAAGCAGAAGAAGATGATTTTCTGGAACTTTCTTGTATTTTCTATGATGTTAGCAATCTTTTTCAATGGATGTTAGCAATTTGATCTCTCATTCCTCTGCCTTTTCTAAATACAGCTGAAACATCCGGAAGTTCATGGTTCATGTACTGTTGAAGCCTGGCTGGGAGAATCTTGAGCATTACTTTCTTAGCGTATGAGATGAGTACAATTGTGAAGTAGTTTGAACATTTTTTGGCATTGCCTTTCTTTGGGGTTGGAACGAAAACTACATTTTCTAGTTCTGTGGTCACTCCTGAGTGTTCCAAATTTGCTGGCATGTTGAGTTCAGCACTTACACAGCATCATCTTTTAGGATTTGAAATAGCTCAGCTGGAATTCCATCTCCTCCACTAGCTTTGTTCATAGTGATACTTCCTAAGGCCCACTTGACTTCACCTGCCAGGATGCCTGGCTCTAGTCCAGTGATCACACCATCGTGGTATCTGGGTCATGAAGGCCTTTTTGTGTAGTTTTTCTGTATATTCTTGGCACCTCTATTTAATATCTTCTGCTTCTGTTAGGTCCATATCATTTATGTCCTTTATTGTGCCCATCTTTGCATGAAATATTCCCTTGGTATCTCTAATTTTCTTGAAGAGACCTCCAGTCTTTCCCATTCTATTGATTTACTCTATTTCTTTGCATTGATCGCTGAAGAAGGCTTTCTTATCTCTCCTCGTTCTCTGGAACTCTGCATTCAGATGGAAATATGTTTCCTTTTCTCCTTTCCCTTTAGATTTTCTTCTTTTCTCAGCTATTTATAAGACCTTCTCAGACCTTCTTTTGCATTTTTAATTTCTTTTTCTTGGGGATGGTTGATCACTGCCTCCTGTACAATGTCACTAACCTCTGTCCATAGTTCTTCAGGCACTCTATTAGATCTAATCCCTTGAATCTATTTGCCACTTATACTGTATAATTGTAAGGCATTTCATTTAGGTCATACCTGATTGGTTTAGTGGTTTTGCTCCTTTCTTCAATAGAATTCTGAATTTAGCAATAAGGAGTTATGATCTGAGCCACAGTCAGCTCCCAGTCTTGTTTTTGCTGACTGTGTAGAGCTTCTCCAAATTTGGCTGCAAAGAATATAATCAATATGATTATATTTGGTATTGACGATCTGGTTATGTCAATATGTGGAGTCTTCTCTTGTGTTGTTGGAAGAGGGTGTTTTCTATGACCAGTGCGTTCTCTCGGCAAAACTCTGTTAGCCTTTGCTCTGCTTCATTTTGTACTCCAAGGCAAATTTTGCCTGTTACTCCAGGTATCTCTTGACTTCCTACTTTTGCATTCCAGTCCCCTATAATGAAAACTACATCTTTTGAGGGTATTAGTTCTAGAAGGTCTTGTAGGTCTTCATAGAACTATTCAACTTTAACTTCTTCAGCATTACTGGTTGGGGCATAGACAATGGGGTATGACAATGGGTCCAACCATATATTTAACCAAATGACTGTTCAATTGTTTTAACACTATTAATGGAAAAGTTACACTCTTGCCTTTCTTTCTGTGTATTTTGAAAATATGATGTCAATTTGACTCTCCAGGTAAAGTAATTGTGCATAAATATTTTAGCCTTGAGTCCCTGAGGATTTTTCTTTATCTTTAAAGTCTAATAGTTTTACCTAGGATATGTTGAAACATATTGATCATTTCGGTTGAATTTTCCTTGTACTCAGTGGGCTTTTTAAACATCTAGATTAAGATCTTGTCTAATTTCTAGAAATTCTTGATTTGTAACTTTAAATATTAGTTCATTTTAGTATTTTTTTAAATCTTCTTCCTTAGAGACACCAGTGCATGAAGTCTGACATTCTTTACATGTTATTCACTTTAATCAATTTTTCTTCATCCCTTTTTCCTTACTTAAAAAAAAATCTCATTTTCATTCTTTTTTATGTTTTTTTCACGTGCTTTTACTTAATTCTATTCTTTCTTGTGCATCTTCTAATTTAGTCATTATTTCTGATGAGATTTTATCTTTTTCTTTCATTTATGTCATTAGTTCAAGCAACACTAATTTTAATTCTACTAATTTTATTTTTTTCATTTTCTCTTAGATTTTTCTGTTTCTGAAACAACGTGCTTTTATATTTCAAAAAAATGTTCATTTGACTGTATTTATTTCAAGTTAAGGTGCAGAAAATGTCTTTTCATCAGCAGATGACCTTTTATTTGCATGGCTAGCATTTATAATTTGCTGTGTATGTGGTCTACCTTTTAAAATTTTTTATTTCATGTATTTGATACCTAGTTAAAGAATATCTTTGATGTTCAGGTTTTTACATTTATCGTCTTGCTTCCTTTTTCTTTCTTTTTTTTTTTTTTTGCTTCCTTTTTCTAATAGTGATTTTAACTATGCTTCCTATGACCTCAGTTCTGCTAGTTTTCATAGTCTTTTCACTCGCAGTCTTGCCTCATCTGTTTGCCATGAAGTGATGAGCCAAGAGGCCATGATCGTTTTTTGAATGTTGAGTTTTAAGCCAGCTTTTTTCACTCTCCTCTTTCACTTTCTTTAAGAGGCTTTTTAGTTCCTCTTCACTTTCTGCCATAAGGGTGGTGTCATCTGCATATCTGAGGTTATTGATATTTCTCCCGGCAATCTTGATTCCAGCTTGTGCTTCTTCCAGCGCAGCATTTCACATGATGTACACTGTATATAAGTTAAATACGCAGGGTGACAATATATAGGCTTGATATCCTCCTTTCCCAATTTGGAACGAGTCCATTGTCCCATGTCCAGTTCTAACTGTTGCTTATTGAGCTATCTGGCAGCAACAATAATTCCCTCCTTGCAGGTATAAGTCCTTCATTGATGTTTAGAATGGTACACTCTTGGTTTTCCTTTTACATTTGCCATTATTTCTTTAATTTCCTTTGCTTATTTTTCCTCTTATCCCAGAACTCTCTTACTTTATACTTACCACCTAGACCCCCACTCTGAAATTCCAGCATTCTATATTAAGTTTTTACTTAAAATGTGTGCTTGTATTTCTTTTTAACTTTTTCTTTTGTATTGGGTTGTAGCTGATTAACAATGTTAGATAGTTTCTGGTGAACAGTGTGTACTTCTAATAGACATCTCAAGATTAACATGTTCTAAACTGATCTCCTAATCTATCTTCTAAAGCTGTGTGCACACACCCACATACTCATATACCTTAAGACTATCTGCAGTGATGACAATCGCATTATTTTTATTGTTAAGACTCAAAATGGTGGTTTTTTAAATCTTCTTTTAAACCACACAACCTATTCACTAAGAGTGCTAAGGTTTTTAATTACAAAATATTTCCAAATTGAGCATTTTTTACCACCTCTAGTATAACCATCCTGGTGAGATTTCCCATCTGAACCACTTACATAACCTCTTCAGCACTTCTTTCCTTCACTGCTTATAGTAGCTAGAGAAATTATCTTTAAATTTCACATATATATCATCATTCAGTTCAGTTCAGTTCAGTCACTCAGTCGTGTCCGACTCTTTGCAACCCCATGAATCGCAGCATGCCGGGCCTCCCTGTCCATCACCAACTCCCTTGCTAAAAATTATCCAATGACTCTCCATTCCCATCAGAATATAAACAAAATTCCTTATAATAGTCTACAAAGTTGTCCTTGGTAATGTCTTTGCTCTGACGTCAACTTTGCCTGATATTGTAGTCACATCTGTTTGTTTGCTTTTAAATTAGTATATATTGTATCTTTTTCACATTTTCATTTATTATATCACTATATGTAAACTGAGTTTCTTATACAGATAATACATATGGTATGTATAATTTTTAATACATGCTGGCAATGTCTGTCTTTTAACAGATGCATTTGAAGCATTTGCATTTATGACTATTAATATGTTTTGATTTCATTCTGCCATCCTGTTATTTGCTTTCTATTCATTTCCTCTGCTTTTTGTTCTTTTGTTTTCCCTTTCTTATCTTATTATAAGTATTTCAAAATCATAATATGTCATTCTAGCCTGTATGTCACATTTCATTTTTTTAATATTTATTTATTTGACTGCATCGGGTCTTAGTTGCAGCAGATGAGATCTTTCATTGTGGAGCATTGACTCTCCAGATGTGGCACACAGTGGCTTAGCTGCTCTGAAGCATGTGGGATCTTTCCCCTACCAGGGATTGAAACCATGTCCCTTGCACTGCAAGGCAGATTCTTAACCATTGGAACACCAGGGAAGTCCCCTCTATATTGTGTTTTAAATTAAGATGTACATGTTTCTTGTTGTTTTAGGGATTATAGTGTACATACACAAATTTTCTCTATCTATTTAAAATAAATACTTTAGCACTCCAAGTGAAATTTACTACCTATATGGTGGTGTTATTATTGCCCTCCTTCATCTTCCCTGATGGTTTGATGGTAAAGAATCTAGTGCATTGCAGGAGACCTGAGTTCAGTCCCTTGGAGAAGGGAAGAGCTACCCACTCCAGTATGCTTGCCTGGACAATTCTGTGTGCAGAACTCCGTGATGAGCTACAGTCCACTGGATCATATAAAATCAGACATGACTGAGTGACTGACTGAACCTTTCACTTTTCACTTTATCCTATAGTTGCTTTATATATCATATCTACATATATTGACAGTCACATCAAAAAATGTTACAACTTTGCTTTTAATTGTGAGATAGTTGTGTTTTTTTTTAATCGAGAATAGATTAGTCTATTCAGTTCAGTTCAGTCACACAATTGTGTTTGACTCTTTGTGACCCCATGGACAGCAGCACACCAGGCTTCCCAGTCCATCACCAATTCCTGGAGCTTGCTGAAACTCATGTCCATTGAGTCAGTGATGCCATCCAAACATCTCATCCTCTGTCATCCCCCTTTCCTCCTGCCTTCAATCTTTCCCAGCATCAGGGTCTCTTACAATGAGTCACTTCTTCACTTCAGGTTACCAAAGTATTGAAGCTTCAACTTCAGCATCAGTCTTTCCAATGAATTTTCAGAACTGATTTCCCTTAAGATTGACAGGTTGGATCTCCATGAAGTCCAAGGGACTCTCAAGAGTCTTCTCCAACACCACAGTTCAAAAGCATCAGTTCTTCAGCACTCAGCTTTCCTTATGGTCCAAATCTCACATCCATACATGACTACATAAAAAAACCATAGATTTGACTAGACAGACCTTTGTCAGCAAAGTAATGTCTCTGCTTTTTAATATGTTGTCTAGGTTGGTCATAGCATTTCTTCCAAGGAGCAAGCATCTTTTAATTTCATGGCTGCAGTCACCATCTGCAGTAATTTTGGAGCCCAAGAAAATAAAGTCTCTTACTGTTTACATTGTTTCCCCATCTATTTTGCATGAAGTGATGGGACCAGATGCCGTGATCTTCGTTTTTGAATGTTGAGTTTTAAGCCAGCTTTTTTCACTCTCCTCTTTCACTTTCTTTAAGAGGCTCTTTAGTTCTTCTTCACTTTCTGCCATATGTGAGGTCTTTTATATTTCTCCCAGCAAACTTGATTCCAGCTTGTGCTTTGTCCAGCCCAGCATTTCACATGATGTACTCTGCATAGAAGTTAAATAAGCAGGATGACAATATACAGCCTTGATGTACTCCCTTCCCAGTATGGAACCAGTCAATTGTTTCATGTCTAGTTCTAACTATTGCTTCTTGACCTGCACACAGATTTCTCAGGAGGTAGGTCAGGTGGTCTGGTATTCCCATCTCTTGAAGAATTTTCCATAGTTTGTTGTGATCCACACAGTCAAAGGTTTTGGTGTAGTCAATAAAGCAGAAATTGATATTATTCTAGAACTCTCTTGCTTTTTTGATGATCCAACGGATTTTAGCAATTTGATCTCTGGTTCCTCTGCCTTTTCTAAATCCAGCTTGAACATCTGGAAGTTTTTCGTTCACATACTATTGAAGCCTCACTTTCAGAATTTTGAGCATTACTCTTCTAGTATGTGAGATGAGTGCAATTATGCAGTAGTTTGAGTATTCTTTGGCATTGCCTTTCTTTGGGATTGGAATAAAACTGACAATTTTCAATCCTGTGGCCATGCTGAATTTTCCAAATTTGCTGGCATGTTGAGTTCAACACCTTCACAGCATCATCTTTTAGGATTTGAAGTTGCTCAGCTTAAATTCCATCACCTCCACTAGCTTTGTTCTTAGTGATGCTTCCTAAAGCCAGCTTGACTTTGCATTCCAGGTTGTCTGGCTCTAGGTGAGTGATCATACCACATGGTTATCTGGCTCATTAAAATCCTTTCTGTATAGATTAGTCTATTATAATATATTTATTCAGATATTGATTATCTCTGTTGTTCTTGATTAACTTTGTTCAGTATTTCCTTCTAATATTATTTCTCTTCTATCTGAAAAAAATTTAGCAGTGCTTTTAAAATAGGTCTGCTGGCTATGAATGCTCTTAATTTTTCTTCATTGAGAATGTCTTTGTTTCACTTTCCTTCCTTTAATATGTCATCACTGGTTATAGCATTTGGGGATGAAATACTTTTCTCCCATCACTTTAAAGCTGCTGTGACACCTTCTTTCAGGATTTCTTAGTTTCTGGTGAGACATCTACAGCTTTTATTTAAATTCTTGTTTCTTACTCTGAAATTCACAATAATTTTGTTATTATTGTTTACTTTATTTTTGGCAGCTTTCTTTTGATGTAGCTGGGTATAAATTTTAAGTTTATTCTGTTTGGCGTTTACTGAGCTGCATGAATCTGGTTGAGAGGCTTGTTGTCATTATTGGACTTCCCCGTTGGCCATTATTTGCTAAATATGTGTCCCATATACTACATTCCTCTCCATCTCAGATCCCAATCGCACAAATATTGAACCTTTTATTATTATCCTATAAATTAGCAAGACTGCTTCCCCCACTCCCATCATTCTCTCTTTTTCTTGAGAGTGCTTAGTTTCTGTTGGTCTATCTTCAAGTTTAGTGACTTCCCTATTATGATGTCAAGCCCATTCAGCCCATTTTTGTTATTGAACTTCTCAGTTCTAAGATATTCATTTAGTTCTTACTTATATCTTTGACTCCTTTATTGAGAAGCTTTATTTTTCTGTTGGTTTCAGCAGTTGTCCCCGTTACTTACTCAGCATGGTTTCAGTCTATGTTATATCTGTATTATCTCAGCTTTGGCATCATTTTTTTTTAAATGTGAATTTAGATTGCTCTGATTTTTAATACACTGAATAATGTTGAATTATATCCTGAACATTATGAATATTGTGTCATAAGACCCTGGGTTTTGTTTAAACTGTGCAGAATAATTATACTTTTGGCAAGTCAGTCTACATTCATGCCACAAGTTCCATAGTCCTTTCTTTGGGCTATAATTCCAGTATCAGGAAATTTTTCAAAGTCGTTGTCATGACCTTCAGATTCATCTTGTGTGTGCATCATTCATTCAGTGGTCAGTTGATGCTTGGGGATGATCTGTCTGTTAGTGTGGCTCTCACAGCCTTTTCTTTGCTAAATAATGCAAATCCTTCGATGTGCTCCTTAGGTGTAAACTCAGAATTTCACAAACAACTTTATGAGGTTGTTTTATTAAGCTTCTCCCTCTCTGTAATCTCTCCATTACTTTCCAGTTCCCTGGGTCTCCTCTCTTCTGTCCTCTCTTTAGACATCTGGGGCTAGTTATCGCTCTCTGCCATATACTTATAAAACTATACCCACATATACGGCTAACCAATGGGAAGAGAGAGAGAAATAATGTAACAGGGATTGGGCCCACTCTTTGGGAGCCATAGTTCTGTCAGAGAGGAAGATTCCTCACCTTCAGATGGTTGACTCTCCCAAGCTCCCAGGCTTCTTCTGATGGCTCAGCGGATAAAGAATCTGCCTGTGATGTAGGAAACATGGATTCAATGCTTGAATTGGGAAGATCCCTTGGAGGAGAAAATGGCATCCCACTCCAGTATTCTTGCCTGAAAAATCCCATGGACAGAGGAGCTTGGCAAGCTTCAGTCCAAAGATCTGCTAAGAGTTGGACACAACTGAGCAGTAAGTGAATGAGCAAGCAGCTTCGACTGCTGCTGGATAATGCTTCCACTGTGAGAGCAAATAGATTCTGGGGCAAAAAAAAAAAAAAAAAAAGAGCAGAGAAAAGAAATGAAAAAAGTAGGGGGACTTTTTCCTTCCCTATGGTAAGTATTAATAAATGTTAATTTTCTCACTCCTTTAATCAGAACTAGAGAGCTTTTCCTGGAGCATTCTCTTTTTGTCCCCTAGTACATGGTTTTGAAGCATTATATTTAGGCAAGGAGATACTGAAGGGAAAAATTCTGACCCTACCACTAGTTCAGGGGTTTTGAATTCTGGCCTCCTACTCCAAATTTACCTGTTGCTTTTACTTTTCAGAGACCCCAAGTATTTCATCCATGCCTTTTATCCAAGTTTCATAACAGAAACAGGGTGGAGTGTATGCATTCTAACTTATTCAAAGTTAAACCAGAGGACTTTTAGGGTAATTAATTAATCTTATTCTTATTCCAGCCAGAGAGCCATCTATTTTCTCCTATAAAGTCATTAATTCCATTTTAATCTTACACATTGCTATTGTGATTTCACACTCAGTTCAGCTGAGTTCAGTTCAGTTGCTCAGTCATTTCCGACTCTTTGAGACCCCATGAATTGCAGCACACCAGGCCTCCCTGTCCATCACCAACTCCCAGAGTTCACTCAGACCCACGTCCATCGAGTCCGTGATGCCATCCAGCCATCTCATCCTCGGTCGTCCCCTTCTCCTCCTGCCTCCAATCCCTCCCAGCATCAGAGTCTTTTCCAGTGAGTCAACTCTTCGCATGAGGTGGTCAAAGTACTGGAGTTTCAGCTTTAGCATCATTCCTTCCAAAGAAATCCCAGGGTTGATCTCCTTCAGAATGGACTGGTTGAATCTCTTTGTAGTCCAAGGGACTCTCAAGAGTCTTCTCCAACACCACAGTTCAAAAGCATCAATTATTCAGTGCTCAGCCTTCTTCCCAGTCCAACTCTCACATCCATGCATGACCACTGGAAAAACCATAGCCTTGACTAGACGGGCCTTAGTCGGCAAAGTAATGTCTCTGCTTTTGAATATACTATCTAGGTTGGTCATAACTTTTCTTCCAGGCATTGCTATTGTGATTTCACACTCAAAGATACTGCATTTCTTTAATTTGAATGCTCCACAAATTTCTATATGTAACAACCACTATATTTAGCAAAACTTACATTTTCCTAAATCCTGGCTTACTACACTGTTGCAATCATTAATTTATCTATTCTGATAGTTTAGAAACCCCTTAGGTTCACACACTTTATATTTTGTATCTATATTTCCAAAGTTAAATTTAAGTGACGTACCTGTGTTAGTTTAGAAAATATGCATTGGATTGATGAATGAATGTGTGGATGGATGGATGCATAAGTTGTGAGTGAGTGGGGTGATAATAAAGAGTAGAATGTTTTTGTCTTTTCTCACTCAAGAATACTTGTGTCATGAAAATAGAGGCATTTTATTCCCTTCTTTGATCCCACAAGGATATGATATTTGAAGGAAAGAATCTATTCTAAAGGTATTCTAGTATCTTTAAAGGGATTTCTAAGCAATATACACTGGAAAAGTTAATAGCTTGTTTCCCTAGGTCATTTACTACCTGGAAAATTACTCAGCACTGCACAAAATGAGGCACTGTATGGCAGAGGCCCATATCTGTTCAGCAGCTCACAGGTGGAATAAATTAGGCACTTGACTGAAAATTCAGTGGGTCACCAGGAAACAATTCAGGGCATCAGAGCAGAGTGGGCTTGTGGAGGAATTCCCACTAATCTCTTACTTCTTCTAGGCAGCGTTAGAGCATGCCACATTTTTACTGAGATTTTGAAGTTTGGGGAGAGGATAAAATGTAACAAAATAGGCATTTATCTTTAAATCCCTCCTACTCATAGCACATCTCTGAGAAACAGCAGCCATTCTACTGTTCGATATGAGAAATGGTTGGGAGTACAGGGATGTAGAGAACAATTTATTGAGTTGAAACTCCCAATTATAAGTCACTCAGAAAGTCTCCTAAGATAACTTATTGAGTCATGCAAAATCTGATTTGTGCCCTGAAGGAGATTTGGAATCTGGAGACAGTAGGTTCCTGTGTACTAAGTAAATACCTCTGAAAGAGTTACTTAAGGAACTAAAGTTCAATTATCCTATTTGTGAAACAGTAATAGTAATTTTGTCAACTTTGTAAGACTGATGTGAGGATTACATGGCAACACAGATTTAAAGTGCTGTGTTAGTTCTCTGTGGTAGTTGTGACAAATTACCACAAATTTGGTGGCTTAAAACAACATATAATCTCTTACATTTCCATAGAACAGAAGTCTGATATGGATCTTACTGTGTAAAATCAAAGTTTTGGTGGGTTCCTTTCTGGAAGACCAAGTGAGAATTTATATTCTCATTTCCTCCAGCTTCTAGGGACTACGTAGTTTTCTTGGCTTACAGCCTTTTCCTCCATATTAAAATCCAGAACTGTAAGTTCATGTTCTTCTCATGCTGACATCTCTAGTTCCAATTTTTTACTCTTTCTTCCACTTTTAAGGATTCCTGAGATTACCTTGTAACCACTTAGATAATCCTAGCTACTTTAAGGTGATTTGATTAGCACTCTTAATTCCATCTGCAAACAAAATTCTCCTTTGTTATGTAAAGTAACTTACTGACGTGTTCTGGGGGTTAAGATACGTACATTTAGGAGGGGCTATGATTCTGCCTGCCACAAATGCTAATTATTATTGACAGATTCTTCAGTTTCTCTTTTTAATATTCTATGAAGAGGGTAATATTATCAGTTTCATAGTGTATTTGTGATGGTTAAATGAGCTAGTAGAAATAAAGCACAGCTTTTAGTAAATAGCAGCTTTTACTTAGTACTGGGGTCTAGTTGGTTTGTTTTTTTCTTTAACCAGTAAAATAAAAAATAATGCATTAGTACATTTTACATTATTAAGAAAATTAGAAGCATAGTATATACAGTTCCTAACAATTGTTTCAAGCTGGTTTTAGAAAAGGCAGAGGAACCAGAGATCAAATTGCCAACATCCACTGGATCATGGAAAAAGCAAGAGAGTTCCAGAAAAACATCTATTTCTGCTTTATTGACTATGCCAAAGCCTTTGACTGTGTGGATCACAATAAACTGTGGAAAATTCTGAAAGAGATGGGAATTCCAGACCACCTGACCTGCCTCTTGAGAAACCTGCATGCAGGTCAGGAAGCAACAGTTAGAACTGGACATGGAACAACAGACTGGTTCCAAAGAGGAAAAGGAGTCTGTCAAGGCTGTATATTGTCACCCTGCTTATTTAACTTCTATGCAGAGGACATCATGAGAAACGCTGGACTGGAGGAAGCACAAGCTGGAATCAAGATTGCCGGGAGAAATATCAATAACCTCAGATATGCAGATGACACCACCCTTATGGCAGAAAGTGAAGAGGAGCTAAAAAGCCTCTTGATGAAACTGAAAGAGGAGACTGAAAAAGTTGGTTTAAAGCTCAACATTCAGAAAATGAAGATCATGGCATCTGGTCCCATCACTTCATGGGAAATAGATGGAGAAACAGTGCAAATAGTGTCCGACTTTATTTTTGGGGGCTCCAAAATCACTGCAGATGGTGACTGCAGCCATGAAATTAAAAGACGCTTACTCCTTGGAAGAAAAGTTATGACCAACCTAGATAGCATATTCAAAAGCAGAGACATTACTTTGCTGACTAAGGTCTGTCTAGTCAAGGCTATGGTTTTTCCTGTGGTCATGTATGGATGTGAGAGTTGGACTGTGAAGAAGGCTGAGCGCTGAAGAATTGATGCTTTTGAATTGTGGTGTTGGAGAAGACTCTTGAGAGTCCCTTGGACTGCAAGGAGATCCAACCAGTCCATTCTGAAGGAGATCAACCCTGGGATTTCTTTGGAAGGAATGATGCTAAAGCTGAACCTCCAGTACTTTGGCCACCTCATGCGAAGAGTTGACTCACTGGAAAAGACTCTGATACTGGAGGAGATTGGGGGCAGGAGGAGAAGGGGACGACCGAGGATGAGATGGCTGGATGGCATCATGGACTCAATGGACATGAGTCTGAGTGAACTCCAAGAGATGGTAATGAACAGGGAGGCCTGGTGTGCTGCAATTCATGGGGTCGCAAAGAGTCGGACACGACTGAGCGACTGAACTGAACTGAACAATTGTTGCTTGTGTAAAATCAAGCTACTTAATATCTCTAAATCTTACATTCTTCATCTTTAAATTGGAGTATAAAATTTTATATACATCAGAGGATTCTCAAAAAAATTAAATTAGAAAATATTCATTAAGCATTTAGCACTGTGCCTGATACTTGGTAAGTTATTAATAGTAAGCTAGTCACTATATTTTTAATAATAATATAAATTATTATTATCACTACATGTTCCATGATCCATAACTCTTTCTAAATTAACTCATCTTGAAAGATTTATCTCTCTCTCTTTTTTTTTTTTTTTGAATAATCAATGCACTATGAGAAAACTGGGAAATTGTTCTTCATGGACAGATGGATTCAGTCTCTTTAAGCCAAAGCAGATCACTCCCTGCCTGCAGAGCCCATCCCTTTTCCAGAGACTTACTGAGGTTTAGTGAAAAGCAAAGATAAATGGGCATTCTTGGGTTGACCATCAGCCAAGACTAGAGGACAGATCCTTGCCAAATTCACATGTACTGGATACACAGCCGGATTGCGCAAACCACAGGAGTTCTCACAATCTGCATAAGGTCCTGAGGAGCAACTGGCTACTTGGATCCTCCTGAGTCCATTGTTACTGAATAAATTCCATTGCTGGACTGAGGTTATTCCTTGAGGTACTCTTATTTGGAGCATTTTCCTTAGCAGTGAGGACAGCTTTGTCCATGTGTCCATAAATTACCAGTTATAACTTCAGTCTCAGCTTTCTAGGATGTGATGGAATTTGACCCTTCTCTCTTTCTTCAGCTTTCCATGTTGGCTGACATTTTGTATTTAAGAGCCATACAATAGTTTTTGTTTGCTTTATTAAGTATATGTCACTTTCTTGGCCTCTTTACTTTGATACCTTCTGTTCCATCTACAAAGCATGGCCTTAGCCTTCTTATTTACCTAGGAAATTGATTTTTACTGTAAAAATCTGTCTCAGAGACTACCTTCCTCTTTGAATCTCTCACCCAAACTTTCAATATGTTCATTTTCTAAGTGACTTCCAGATCTTGTATTATCTTTTCATTTTACTTACAACATTGTATTATAATTTTTGCTTTCTCATTTGTTTTACCAACTACCCAATGATCTACTTGAGGCAGAAAGTGTGTCTTTTCTATCTCTCTATCCCAAATAGCCACAAAGGGCCCAGAAAATTGGTGAAAGTTCAGCAATTTTTTCAGAAAGGAGCAATGGACAAAGTGATATTTGATTTTCGAGAAGCAAAAACTTTAACTAGGGTAAGCAAATTTTAAAAAGAATATGAAAAGGATCTATTAGTACTTCATGCAACTGAGGATTGGAAAGTGGAGCCATGCCTAGCTGAGCTGTTGTCATGGCTGTTTCCGTCTCTCGCCGCTGGAAATTTTTCCATCTCTTTTCTTTGCCTCTTTGGCCACATCTTTCTCTCTTTCTTCAGAGTCGTTTCTCTGCATCTCGAGTAAAAGAGGGAAATGGATATATACTTCAAGAAGGCCCTTTTGATTAAATGCCTTCTCCATTCAGTCATTTTATAAAGAACAACTACGCTTCTGGAATCCTCGCCAGGGTTTTGCCAGGAATGTGATTGGCCTTCTTAGGTCAAGTGATATTTACAAACAAATTAACAATGGTCAGTAATCAAGAGCTTCGAGGTAGAATTACTTCTGAGGTGACATTGCAGGGCTATAATAGTCCTGGACGAGGTGAGGCGGGCGTGCTGGATGTGGCAACAATTGTCTGTCACATCTAGATAGGAGAAGTAATTGAATTCTTAGCTTCTTCAAGTAAATAATCTTACTTGAGAGAAAAGCCTAGGTTACGTGAGACCGATCACCTTGGGGAAAACAGCTCCCCAGATGTTAAAGTCATTGGGAAAAACCACACTTACCTCTCAGTTCTACCAGACTGAGCCCACTTCTGCCTACCGACCAGAAGCTTGAGAGACTTTGTTGATGTCTTTTACACACAGAGCCACTCTTAGGGGATGTTGTGTATTTATTAAACACCACCGGCACTCATTATGGATGTGTTAAAAATTCAGATCCTTAGAGAACACAGTAGATCGAAGTATTGACTACTGTTTCACTTTCCCCATCTGTCCAAACATCAATAACAACAGTGTATGGGGGTCTGGAAGCACTGGGCTAATGTACCTTCCTTCGATCATAATTCCAGAGTTCGCCTTAATTAAGATTGATTTTTGCCCCTATGTTGTACATCTCTTAACTAACAGAAAAGTCGCAAGGGCACAGTTTAAGAATTAAGATTGTGAGGATGGAGGAGGAGAGAATGGAATCAGGTCTTGGCTTGTGGAGTCTAAAAACTGCCTGGCAGGCATACTTAAACCCTCAAGCAGGTCGCTGAGGCATTGAAGGAGTCACCTAAGGGCACTGGAGAAACGAATTGCTCTTCTGACTCGCTTTCCTTCATACGCGCTGCCTGGGTGCACCATTGTTTATGGGGGAAGGAAAAGTACTTACTTTAGATTAAGCATGTGAAGGCCGCAGCAGGCCAGAGTTGTCAGCGTTTTTCTTAGACATTTTCAGAAACATCACTATCATCAACAGAATTCTATTGAGTGCTCACAATACTGCAGGCTTGTTCAAAGAACTTGTGCTCAACAAAGGGAAAGAGCAGCCTCTGCCCTCAAGCAAATTACAATCTAGAGTAGAAAGCAGACGTGGCATTAAGGAAAGGGGAAGTAAAATCATACAATACATGAATCACAACACTGCACAAGGGATTTTGATTAGTTGTGAGTGCACCTTCCTCTAGCTCCTGAAGGAGAGAGGCTTTTTGGGAAAATAACTGTAAGGAAGGGTTTTTTTTGTTTGTTTGTTTTTTAAGAAGAGCCTCAAAATTAAACCAGTGAATTGGGGAAAAGAAGGATATTCTAAGTCTTGTAAATATTTTATGCTATAATTTTTAGCTTTCTGTTTATTAAAGCATATCATGAGAATAAAGGTTCACAGAACTCTATGGTGTGTATATATGTGTGTACTTTATATAGAACACTTGCTTTTTGATTCTAAGAAAGATAGATTCCAACTGTTTTCTTTTTTTCAGTAGTGATAGCATCTCACACAAACTGAATACAACAGATTTCAAATGGTAAATTTTTATAAATATTTTCATAAACACTGTAATAATTGTACTTTTCTTGATTCCTTCCATTGTTTGCCTTAAGCCAGCTCTGGAAAACATATTGTACATCTGTGGGACTGAAACTTTGGACAGGTATATGCAACATCTGGAGAATGTTCATAGGGATCATTTGGAGTTGAGATTAGAAAATCCTCATAGTGATTACAACAGAAAAGTAAGTTACTGAAGGACTCAGCGTCACAGACTCCAGTTACTAATGAATCCAGGCAAATACTTCATCAGGGTTGCTCCACAGTCATCTGATAGCTTGTCTCCACCCTCTCCAATTAGCTTCTCTATTCTCCTCTGAGAAGATAACAGTTCTCTAGGAAAGAAAGAAAAGTGAATGACGGAAGAGCAAGAGAGAGGCAAATGTGATGTGTATCAAAATAAACATGGATGTTGTGTGTGTGTGTACGTTTATGAAAACTAACATGGATATATCCATTGACTGTGGCACATTTTCAAATAAGATAGTCTGTTAAAAAAAAAGCATGCTTGGGCCCCTGCTAGGTAGAAAGCACTGAGATTAGGAAGGGGAGGATTATACTAATGTCATATCCTTGTTGAGCAGTAGGTGAAAGCCTATATCTCACCCGCATTACGTGTTTCTTTGGGTAATTATAGGGTCATTGTTCAAAAACCCAAGCTAGTAAGAGTCCTTCGTCTGGATAGAATACCATCTGGAACACAATGTCCCCAAGACTGCTTCCTTGGCACTGGCCAAAGAAGATTAAAGCTTCTTGAGAGTTATACATTGGCTTTTACATTATTTAGCCTGCAAGCAAAAAGCACTTTCTCTCTAAAATCATTGAAAGGAAATAGTCATGTGAACTCTCTCCTCCCTCACTTTGTCCAGCTTTACAATGACATGTGAAATCACCTGCTACAGGATCTTAAACTAAAAGGGCTAATTTGAGGATGACACAGAGGAATTCATAGTGAACATTCAAGATGTATAGTCTAGCCCAGGTTTCCTCGATGGGTGATGCCTGAACCATTAACGTCAGTGACATCTGGCTACTTGCTTGAAACTCAAAATCTTAGACTGGCCCTATCCTGGAGGTGGGGCTTAGCAATCTGTTTTAAAAAGTTCTCCAGTGTTTCAAATGCTTTCTTCTTGTTGTTCAGTCACTCAGTCATGTCCAGCTCTTTGCAACCCTAACTGACTGCAGCATGCCAGGCTCCCGTGTCTTTCTCCCAGAGTTTGTTCAAACTCATTTCCACTGAGTCATCCAACCATCACATCCTCTGTCACCCCCTCCTCCTGCTCTCAATCTTTTCTAGCATCAGGATCTTCCCAATGAGTCAGCTCTTCCCATCAGTTGGCTGAAGTATTGAAGCTTCATCATCAGTCCTTCCAATGAATATTCAGGGTTGATTTTTTTTCAGGATTGACTGATTGGTTCTTCTTGCTGTCCAAGGGACTCTTAAGAGTCTTCTCTAGCCCCATAGTTCAAAAGCATCAGTTCTTCTGCCTTCAGTCTTCTTTATGGTCTAACTCTCATATCTGTATATGACTATTGGAAAAAAATCATAACTTTGACTATATGGACCTTTGTTGGAAAAGTGACGTCTCTGCTTTTAATACTCTAAACTTGCCATAGGTTTTCTTCCAAGGGGCAAGTATCTTTTAATTTCATGGCTGCAGTCACCATCTGCAGTGATTCTGGATCCCAAGAAAATAAAGTCCGTCACTGTTTCCATTCCCCCTCTCCCCATTTATTTGCCATGACATGATGGGACCAGATGCCATGATGTTAGTTTTCTGAATTCCGAGTTTCAAGACAGCTTTTCCACTCTGCTCTTTCATCTTCATCAAGAGCTCTTTATGAAGGCTGTTTGTTTTCTGCCATAAGGGTGGTGTCATCTGCATATCTGAGGTTATTGATATTTCTCCTGGCAATCTTGATTCCAGCTTGTGCTTCATCCAGCCCAGTATTTTGCATGATGTACTCTGCATGTAAGTTAAATAGCTTTGATGTACTCTTTTCCCAATTTTGAACCAATCTCTTGTTCCATGTCTGGTTCTAACTGTTGCTTCTTGACCTGCATACAGGTTTCTTAGGAGGCACGTAAGGTGGTCTGGTATGCAGTCCCTTTAAGAATTTTCCACAGTTTGGTGTGATCCACACAGTCAAAGGCTTTAGCATAGTCAGTGAAGCAGATGTTCTTCTGGAACTCCTTCAGTGAAGTGGATGTTCTTCTGGAACTCCTTGGCTTTTTCTATATTGCTTGGATGTTAGCAATTTGATCTTTGATTCCTATGTCTTTTCTAGATCCAGCTTGTACATCTAGAAGTTCTCAGATCATACACTACTGAAGCCTAAGTTGAAGGATTTTGAGCATTACCTTGCTATCATGTGAAAAGAGTACAATTATGTGCTGGTTTGAACATTCTTTGGAATTGCCCTTCTTTGGGATGGAACTAATCTTGACCTTTTCCAGTCCTGTGGCCACTGCTGAGCTTTCCAAATTTGCTGGCATATTGAGTGCAGCACTTTCACAGGACCGTCTTTCAGGATTTGAAATAGCTCAACTGGAATTCCATCACCTCCACTAGCTTTGTTATAATGATGCTTCCTAAGGCTTACATGGCTTCACACTCCAGGATGTTCAGCTCTAGGTGAATGACCACACCATCGGGGTTATCTGGATCATTAAGACCTTTTTCTGTACAGTTTTTCTGTGTATTCTTGCCATCTTAATCTCTTCTGCTTCTTTTAGGTCCTTATTGTTCCTGTCCTTTATCAAGACCATCCTTGCATGAAACGTTCCCCTGGTATCGCTGATATTCTTGAAGAGATCTCTTGTCTTTCCCGTTTTATTGTTTTCCTATATTTTTTGTGTTGTTCATAAGAAGCCTTCTAATGTCTCCTTGCTAGTCTCTGGAACTCTGTGTTGCAGTTGAGTATATCTTTTCCTTTCTCCCATGCCTTTTTCTTTTCTTCTTTTCTCAGCTATCTGTAAACACTCCTCAGACAACCACTTTGCCTTCTTGCATTTTTTTTTCCCCCCTTTGGGATGGTTTTAGTCATTGTCTCCTGTACAGTGTTCTTCAGACACTCGGTCTAATACCTTGAATCTATTTGTCATGTCCACTGTATAATCATAAGGCATTTGATTAAAGTTATACCTGAATGGCCTAGAGGTTTTCCATACTTGCTTCACTCTAAGTCTGAATTTAGCAATAAGGAGTTCATGATCTGAGCCACAGTCAGCTCCCAGTCTTGTTTTTGCTGACTGTATACAGCTTCTCCATCTTTGGCTGCAAAGAATATAATCCTGATTTTGGTACTGACCATCTGTTGATGTCCATGTGTAGAGTAGTTTCTTGTTTTGTTGGATGAGGGTGTTTGCTATGACTGGTGTGTTCTGTTGGCAAATTTCTGTTAGCCTTTGCCTGGCTTCATTTTGTAGAATCTGAAAAATCTTATTTTAGTCTGTGGGTACTATAGAGGTATAAAAGCTATACACATATAAGTAGAACTTTAACCTCAAACTACTCCTTTCTAGTGTATCTGTGATAATTTGTTAGCTTGATCTAACAACAATAATAGTAATAGTTCATTCTGGAGAAGGAAATGACACCCTACTCCAGTAAACTTACCTGGAATCCCATGGATAGAGGCACCTGATGGGCTACAGTCCATGGGGTCACAAAGGAGTCAGACATGACTGAGAGATTAAACAATAGCTGACTTCCCTGGTGACTCAGTTGGTAAAGGATCCACCTGCAGTGTGGGAGACCTGGGCTCGATTCCTGAATTGGGAAGATCCCCTGGAAAAGGGAATGGCCGCTCACTCCAGTATTCTGACCTGGAGAATTCCATGGACTGTATAGTCCAAGGGGTTGCAAAGAGTCGGACATGACTGAGTGACTCTCACTTTCACTTTCATTATGTTCTAGGTACTATACTCATTGTGAGACATGGTACAATTCTCAAAATAATGATACAACATAGATCTTCTTGTTAGTTCCACTTTGCTTAATAGCCCATCTAAGAGTCAAGAGGATAGATCAGAGAATTTATGAGTATAAAAACCTATGAATCATAGTTTTAGAGTAGGGCTCTTAATTGACTCTATCTGGTCACTTTATTTCCCTAAGACTTAACTCCGTGTGAATTGTCTTTCTTCATTGTTGTTTATTTACAATTTTCTTGAAATTTCTGCACATGCAGGAGTGGGGCACCTTTCCTTATAAAGGCAAAAGTCATTGGTCCTGTTCTTCAAGGTTTTTTCCATTTTCCTTTCCTTATTCCCTATAATTTGCATGTCGTATGGAATTCATTATTACATCCTTCTGCTACTTGTGAGCCTCTGTTCCTACTGCTGCCATGGCTAACCTCTCTGGCTGCACTTTGTCAAAACTGTTTGTCCTAATTATTTAAATCTTGGGTCACTAAGAGCACATAGTGAGAGGGTCTGATGGTGCCTCTCCTAGAAAGCTTGCCCTTAGGGACATCCAAGGATGCTTCTAGGAAAATAGAACTACCTCAATATTTAGCAATTAAATGGATTATCTCTGCTCTAGTTCCTCTTCCTTTCCTTTCAAATCCTCTCTAGGTATTTTGCTACAACTATATGTCCATGGTGTGAATTTCCTGCATTCATCCTCCTAGAAGCAGAAAGCAGAATGTGTCAGTTCCTATTGCTACTGTAACAAAGCACCATAAATGTAGAGGTTTAAACAGTTCTGGAAGTCAGAAATCTGACAGAGGTATCATTGGGCTAAAATCAAGGTGTCGGCAGGGCTTCATTCCTTTCTCAAGAATGTAGGGGGAAATCTGTTTCTTGCTCTTTCCAGCTTCTAGAAGCTACCTGCATGCCTTGGCTCATCATTCTCTTCTGTTTCGAAAGCCAACAATAGATGATTTCTCAGATATCATCAGTCGGACACTAAGTTTTCTGTGTCTCTCTTCCCTTATGACTACACTGGATAGAACACATAACCCAGGATAATCTCCTAATTTTAAAGCCAGCTAATTAGCAACCTTAGTTTCATCTGCAACCTTAATCTCCCTGGACATACGTAGTTGCAGATTCTGGAGATTAGCATTTGGCCATTTTGGGGGAGCTGTTATTCTGCCTACCATCCTGACCAACTCAGAACTTTAATTTTTTTTTTCCTTTTACTGACAGCAATGTCTGGCTTACAAAAGCAGAAACTATATGAATATGGAATTGCAAGTTAGATGAACTTGCTTATTGATCTCAGTCAGCCCACTTCTATGATTAATATGTCTCCATGTTTCCAGACATCTCCATATAGCCTTTAAAGGGTCTTCTCTTTACCATTTTGGGTAACTCTTTTGGCTCCAATACTGACATCCTGCTCTCATTCCACTCCATTTATTCCAGATATCTCTATCATCAGCATCTTCTTTTTAATATCTGGGACATATTTCTTTTGCCCAGTATCAACTGTTAGTAGATCTCTTAATTTCTTTGTGATGTGAGAATTTTGCTAATTCGCTGCGTGATTGCCCTTCTTTCCTTACCAACCCTATCAGCTTCCCAAGAATAAAGTACAAGCTATGCCTCTTCAGCTTCTTTCAGTTTCTAGTGCAGAGTTTTGTTCATATTTGCCTAATAGTTTTCTCAAACTCATGTCAGTTGTAAAGATTTGCTTTAAAAAGTTCTTCAGAGTACTTTATAATTAGCTGAATAATACATAATTCTTGGTCAATTACCTCTGTTCTCATTATTTTTCCAACCCTTTATAAGTGAAGCCTTTTAATGGAAGACATTCTTGATTTAAAAATTAATTTCTCAGTATGGCACAAATTGCCAGGTTTCAAGCACTTGTTACATTGCACCTAACCCTGTGCTAAAGACTTTTTATATATCTTTCTGCATCATCACTAGAAATTTCTGAATTAAACAGTATTCCTACCATTGGTAATTTTTAATCAGATAAATTGACTCACAAAGGTTTTAAGTAACTTACACAACAAGCAAGGGGCAAACTGGCTGATCTCAGCTCTCATTCACAAACCCCACAACCTTTAGGATGAAGCCATAGGTGCTGGCCCTCTGAGCAACTCACTTCAGTTGCTCAACCAGCTGCGACAGGAACCATGTCAAATAAAACCTATTAGAATACAAACTGCCTTTCCAATTCAATTCGAGGACTATTCATTGAATGTATGCTACATGCCAGGTGTCATTTACCTGTGATTCTGCAGTGTTCGTGCCAACTCAGCGTTAGAGCATTATACACTTTCTTCAGAAGAGGCTGTGTCTCAAATATAGAAACTGTTAATGTGAAGGACATTCTTAAAATTGCTATCAATGCAAAAGTATTCTGAATATGCTATATAGATGTTGATAAAAGAGAAAAAAATAAACTTGATTTGAATAAAAGAAAATCAGCAGCAGTTGTTTTGTCAGTTCGTCTCAGAAAGTGGTTGCACTTAATGTAGAGCAAAATGTCCCAGGGATGTTTGCACAGAGAGTAAATTAATGCAGTAGAAGCTACTTGGATCCTCGGTAACACAAGCCCAAGATGTAAGAAAAGGGGAAAAGGGGAAGGCACTGATGTCGACAATTATCTTGAATGATTGTTAATTTTTTGTCTGTCCCTCCAGTGTATATGTACATGTGTCACTTATGTCTGGAGATCTATCTATTTCTCAGAGGCAGCACTCGTCTATTCTCAGGAAAGCATTATATATTAACTGTATCCATTGATTTCTGGTCATACCTCTTAAGAAAAAGGTAGCAAAGGCAGGTAGGTGGTACACACAAACTAGTGAGGCCTCCTCCGAAGCACCAAGCATAGTACTGTTGTTACAAACCTGGGAGGGCAGGTAGGGTTGTTTCTCTAACTGTGACCCAGGACTTACCTTTCTGTTTAGGTTTTAAGGGATCTTGGGGGGCGGGGGGAATCAGATTCCAAAGACTGAGTGCATTTGCCTGTGTGCACTTCTAGGAAAATTTCAAGAATTAGTTTTCACTTGTGAGTCCTATTAATTCCATCCTCTGCCTCGTCTCTCTTCATACCTAACAGCATCCTCCAGAAGTTATAAAAATCTCTAGAGGCCCTTGAAGTAATGAGAAAGCTGATGGTTTTTTTCCCCTCTCCAATAATTATACTTTGATTTCTCCATAACAGTCTTTAGTTTACTGCCAGTCTTCAAGACAACTTTCTGCAGCTTTCACCTCTGCCTCATGCCTTACCTGCAGATTCGTCCTCTGCGGGCCAAGTCGCCTTTACAATTCCCCTCTAGGTGAATTTGTCCACTAGGTGGAGCTGTAACAATTTAGCTCACAGATCACAGCGTGTGACAGATTAAATTCACTGACCACTGCTCAGTACTCGGGGAAACATCTTGCTGTGGCCCAGAATCGCAAATCAAGTGCAGAGTCAGAAAACAGAACAACAAATCCCATAACAGGAACACAATTGGAGATAACAAATTCCATGGGACAAATGCACGTTGATTCCACAAGTGAGCCCTGTATTAGGCCTCCTGAATCGCTTGCCTAATTCCTCTTTGGTTCCTGGTAGTTGGCGGGGGGAGGGGGGGACAGAAAAAAACAACTCTGAGCCCAGAGTCAGGAAGCCTGAGTTCTGGACCCGACTCAGCCACTCACCAGCTGCAGGCTTCCTCTTTCTGAGGCTCTGTGCTCTTTTTGTAAAATGAAGGGATTAGAGCAAATGATTTTGAAGGTCTCTTCCAAGTGTAACTCTGGATCTCACTCTAAAAATCAAATTGTAACATTTGTAAAATACAAAAACAAGGAAGATGTGAATTTAAATGTCTGTTGTTCAAGTCTTCCTTCTGAGTTAAAATCCATCTCTTTATATATATATATCCATACACTGCTATGAAATAAATATTTGAATGATTTTTTTCTCACTTTTAATTTTAAAATTAGGACAAAGAAGGAGATTTCCAAGTCTAAATGTGAGATGCTAATTGTGTAAATGTAAAGACAA